>OX328096.1:69142245-70388696 GCA_946811185.2 Hippopus hippopus
TCAATTTGTGCAGCGTTATATGGAGATAAAGAAATGGGCGTAACGTTCTGTGAAACTTCGTCATTGTCCAACCATTTCATTTTCAGATTTGAGTAGTAAAGGACTAAAGATCCCATGCACTGGTATTTTGGATTAACTGTCCCAGAATGCAAGAAGTACATATTTACTTTATTTCTCCAAAAAGCTTTTAATGTGAATGAATGAATGAATGAAAAGGGTAAGATGATCTTACGAAACAGCATTTTAGGAGAACTCTTGTCGACAACCAATCTGCCAGTTTGTTTTGTGATGCCTCCAGGCCTATGTGAATGCAGATATCATTTCAATCGCCATGTGATTTTTAAAAAAATGTAGGCCTAAATAAATAGTGATAGAAAATTTAATTAACTTCAGCTTAATTGCAAGTGTTAATTTCAAGACACTTCTATAAGTGTAAGACAAGGCGATTTACGAATGTTGTGATTTGGGACGGAATGGTGTCAACAAAGCTATCCGATATTGACGAATGCTTTGTTTTCTTCGGCTATTTATGACTTCCGGTGATGACGTTTTCCGGAACAATCTCACTATTCTAAACTTACTATTTCCGCGGTCACTTAATCAAATTACATTCCATCCAATTAGCAATAAATTGTATTTAACGGTCTGATAAATCACGTTGATTTATTGCAATAAGAAGATTAAACTTCCAGCCGGGGAGTTTTTGTTATTTTGACGCCAACTGAGCAATCCTTCATCCGTCATCATGCCAAACATCTGCAACAATCGATGGTATAGTAAGTTACTTGTCTAATAATTGAATTATGATTGAACTTGTGCAGACGTTTTATACCTTTATATTTTGTTGACCCATATAATAAATATTGCGACCTGTGATGCCCTTTGTGAAGTGTACAAACAAAGATCAGCCTCCGCTAGCGTGTGGACTTATCTTGATCTTGATCTGCTCACTTCGATATAGAATTCATCACTTATTCTGAGATATACCAATTGAGAGTAAAATGGTTGAAACCTGAATAATGGTCGATTCCATTTTATTTAGGATTCGATGAATCGTAAATAAGTCAAAAGGAACACTTGCTTGAAGTTTGCGGTTTCTCATTTTCTAGAATTTTCTCAAAGTCCGTCCACGAAGGACGTACATGTATTCAGGAACTTATATGTACCGTAATTGGTAAAAAAGACCTTTGAAACTGGATCGAGTAAATAGTTATGAACCGTAGTTTGTGAAAAGAGGTTTAATGTACCTGCAAAAGGTATCGACCAATGTCAGCCTGCGCAGTCCTACCCAGTCCAAACTCTTTGCTATTTTTATATTTTCTGCATTTCAAAGGACCGGTCTATCTCATGCTTCAGTCGTTTGTTAGACAAACTGGACTTTATGAATTCACAATCATGTTATGACTTGCTTGGTTAAATGCATCACAGATATGCATTAGAGTCCCTTTTGTCATAAGATGGCTCATATACCAGAATGAAGTTTCAGTTGAAATGTTGCCGTTTAAATATGACCCACAGTTTCTGAAACGGTCCTGTTCTCAAGAAAATGCCTACAAGCAACTGAGACAGCAAGTCTGGAGCAGAAATTGCCTCTGAAACCTTATTACACTCTGTATAGCCCTTCATAAATATATATGCTATGAAAATATCATTACTTTTTTACATTAACCCTTTACCAGACGACACAATTTTAGACTGGTCTATTTTGAAGGCCTTTGCAGATGACAAATGAAAAAGGCTAAAATAACGGGATTTGTCCTTGAAATGGAAGAAAACATTGTGGGAAAAGAAGAAAATGCTGGTTTCCAGCATTTTCTCCTTTTCCCACAATGCCTTCAAAAGATTCCTTCCTTGGGGTCGTGAAAACTTGGAATTGTCAGGTAACGGGTTAACTCTTTACCAGACGACAAACTTTTGGACTGGCCCGTATCGAGAGCATTTGCAGACGACAAAAAGTGTATGTGGCTAAAATGATGGGGCTTGTCTTTGAAAGGGTAGAAAATGTGGGAAAAGAAGACAATGCCAGTTTCCAGTATTTTCTTATTCTCCCACAATGTTTTCAAAAGCCTCTTTAGGGTTATTTAGCAAGGGGTTTGTCCGGCGAAGGGTTAAAGGAGGACGTTGGATTTAAAAGCCTTTAAATGGGTGAGACACAATGGCTTCCCACGAGTACAAAACGATAAAATTAATTTTAACCCATTGCCTTTTATAGGGGGCTATCCATAGGGGTCCGTAGTTTGACTCCAGTCACCCGTAGACTATATATTGTAAACAAGGGATTTAACTTTGTACAGCCCGTTACTCGCCCCCGATTACAAAAAACAATGTATCTTTTCTACGCCAACAGTTATTCTCCTTATTCTTTCAACAACTGAGAGCTAAAACATTTTTCTACCAGAAAAACACAACTGTTTGTCAGTGGCTAATGCAGTCTGGCTGCTACAGTCGCTCGAACTTGTAAACTCGCTCAAAAATTTGCGACATTGACAAGGGTTCGTACATCCGACATTCAAGATATAAAATGCACTTTAGATCCATTGAAACACAGCATTAGCGGCACACATCCTTTAGACATGTTTCAAAATATTACTGACCTATAGTCTTTGTCTTCAATAACGACGAAACCCCTCAGAATTCGTTGAATTCGTGGTCCAGGAGCAAATTTCGTACGGCTGCCGCCATCTTGTGTCATGTGACATTGTTTGGAACGAGAAATTTGATTGAGTGATATGTACTGACATTCGCGCATTCAACCAATGAAATTTCGTACAGGTGCTGACATCTTTTGTCACGTGACACTGTTTGGAACGAGAAATTTCATTGGTTGATATGCGCGACTGTTAGTGTCGAATGTACGAACCCTTGTCAATGGCGAAAATTTTTGAGCGAGTTTACAAGTTCGAAGGACTGTAGCAGCCAGACTGCATTAGCCACTGACAAACAGTTGTGTTTTTCTGGTAGAAAAATGTTTTAGCTCTCAGTTGTCGAAAGAATAAGGAGAATGACTGTTAGCATAGAAAAGACACATTGATTTTTTTTAACCGGGGAGAGTAACGGGCTGCATACAGTTAAATCCCTTGTTTACAATATATAGTCTACGGGTGACAGGAGTCAAACTACGGATCCCTATGGGGCTATCCAGATTTTTGTAATGTCGCCATACTGAAAAAAAAAAAGTGATTCATTATTTAATTAAAGTCAGTCAATAGCAGGCAAATCATTAGTAATGAACATAAACAAAAGTAACAAAAACATGTTTCAATGGTATTCACTTAACGTGTTACGAAGCCTCTGTAGGTATTTTTAGGATTTCACTCTGGCACTTAGCAAATACTTGCGCCAATGTCAGATGATCAATAGCCCGCGTCGATTACGAGGATTCGTATTCAAATTAGACGGATGACGTCATATCTGATATAATAGACGTAGTTTATCGTTTGCGAAACGATCAGACCGTTATTCAAACGCCGAGAATTGCACTATTTTTACAAAATGTAACCGCCCAGTTTATACGACTGCAAAGAAAAACATAGTCTATATCATGTTGTACATGTATTTTTAGGTATTTTACAAGAAATTTTGATTTACGGCATAAAAACTAAGATCTAGGCCCTTTTAAAGATAACTTTTACTTCATTGCAGAAGACAAATATGAAAATTTTTGTTGGAAAAAAAAAAATGCTTATAAGTAAAGACCATCCTGCACTAAGGAAGCATCTTAAGTACACGCACAATGTGCTAGCTCTAGATAGGTGCTTGCCTGGTACAGTTACATTTCAACATATCTGTCTTCTCTGGGACCCCAAATATGACTCTTAAACACTTATGTCGCATTCCTTAAGCCCCACTAGCGGCCACAAGTAAACAATTTGGGAGTCCTTGATTTGTCCAACAGACATCTTAAAGCACAGTTGAGCGATTAAATTCAACTAAGTAGTTTTGAAAACGTCTGTTCCCCAATCTTATTGAATCTATGAGATATTCAAACTTGCTGTAAAGTTTCAATTCAGGATAATAAACTCTCGGTGCTTTAATTTTCTTTATTTTCCTGTTATACTTCGTCTGGAAAAAGCATACAAAATTGATCAGTTGTTTTTCATTTCGAAGACATTTATATTGAAGGAATGTTCCTAGAGTCAGGTTTTCATAATGTGATTGTCCCGTCTCATCGTACTGGTACAGGAAAACAACTATGACCTAAACTATTAATGGCCTGCAACACGCGAAAAGGGGCATTCGGATATTTGCGTAAAGTGTCGTCTCGGATCAACCTGCGACTACATTTAGATTTTGCGACTACATTAGATTTTGTCCAACAGTAGGCTTGCGCAAAACAGAAAACGGAAAACACAAGAACGGAAACTGTCGTTTCGGATTAGTCTGCGCGGAATGCGCAGGCTGACCTGGAACGACACTTT
Organism: Hippopus hippopus; assembly: GCA_946811185.2. Taxonomy (NCBI): domain Eukaryota; kingdom Metazoa; phylum Mollusca; class Bivalvia; order Cardiida; family Cardiidae; genus Hippopus; species Hippopus hippopus. The sequence continues at coordinate 69,146,664 of OX328096.1, forward strand.
ACGTAAATGTCCGAATGCCCCTTTTCGCGTGTTGTAGGCCTTATTAGACAACAAAATTTTAGACTTGTCCTATCTGAAAGCATTTGCAGACAACAAATCAAATGTGGCTCAAATAATGGAATTTGTCTTTGACTGGGCTGAAAACATTGTGGGTAAAGGAGAAAATGCTGATTACCAGCATTTTCTCCTTTTCCGACAATGTTTACAAAAGTTCTTTTTTTTTTTCACGACTTTTGAGTCGTCGAAAGTCGTGATCGTTTAGTAATAAATGAAAGACATTGAACTGAAGCAACTGAACGGCTCCTTCACATCTATAAGACGCCTTATATTAAAGTTTCTCGTATTAAAGTTTCTAGTGCAGTGTTTTCGTTTAAAAAAAAAAAAACGTCAGAGCTTTTGTTTGTCCTCTTTCATCCAGGCACTGGTTGACTTGAAGATAGCAGAAAGACTCAATAGTCTTTCAGAAAATATACTACTCAAAGTTTGCTAAGCACCAAGAATATTGTTGTACATATCTTTGGTTGTAGTTAATTTTTCAATATTTTTTCCTCCTTTCAAAAGAAAGTGAAGAATAAAGAAGTACACATGTTTGGTACATGTATGCAGTGTCTCAAAACACTATGAAAATTGAGGGTATCTAGATTTGCAAGACTTGCACGAGAAGTTTGCCTGTCATACAATGCAGTGTGTACACGTACTGGAGACCTTCTCGATACACCAATGAATGATTTCCAATATAAAAATCACAAAAATATAGAATAGAGACTCTGCTATGGTGCTAGGAAATCTTGGTGCTTAGCAAACTTTGAGTAGTATATATGTATAATATAATTGTTCCATCACGGTTGAACGTTGATTGACTGTATGCTTTGTAACGCCGTTTCCAACATTATTTCGGTTGCCACATGTGGCTATACGTGGCGGCCAGTGCACCTATCCATGCTTTCCTGGAGGTTGTTTTATCAGCACTTCGCACAATATTCTTCTCAACCCACTGGCTGTATATCCATCATTGAAACAGTGATTAGTAGTGAGAAGGGGACGAGTCCTGTCGCAATGAGATGATGTATAGAGGATAATCAAGTGGTGGTGTGTGATATTAAAAATCTGTCACTAGAATGGGGTGTGATGCGGTTGAAAAACGTGTCCGAAGGACGAGTATTTTAACCGTATCAAACCCCATTCGAGTGCCGGTTTTTTAATATCACACACCATCAGTTGATTATTCTATTTATCACATTCCTATTTCTCCCTTTGTTTGCTAATAATTATCAAGAACGGTAGGTATACATAGGACTTTCCTTTACAAACACATGAACAATTTTTGGCAGAAGCAGCTGACGCAACAGATGACGTAACGCTCGAGGGTTCGCACGTAAGTTACGTCATCTATCTCTCCATTTGAAGGCATGTCTTGTTTTGCACCTTTACAATTTAAAACCAGCCATACGAAATTAAAAGAAGAAACAGTCCAACATGACAAGTTTAAGACTTTCCCAAATTAAACACATCTCCAGATGACAAATACTAAATTGGTACAAAATACCTTGTTTTCTGATAGGATAGAAAACAATGGATAAAGGAGAAAATGCTGGTTGGTGGTATTTTCTCGTTTTTCTACAATATTTTCCAAGAGCTCTCCCACAAAAGCTACCTTCATTTCTCGAAATGATTTCAAAAGATTTCTCCCACAAGGTCGTTAGTTTAACTCAGGATTGTTTGAAAAGACTGTACATACCGAAAATCTTTACACTGTGTTATTGTTTATGTACGAGTAAGATGTTTGAAGCACAAACATTAGACTAAGAGCAATATAGGAAAAAGTAGCTCCGGCAAACATTCTAAAACTATATCATCAGTAGTGATAATACCATATCATCCCTAGTGATGTTATTCACTGTGAAAAACTGAAAAAATAATACACTGAGAAATCCCAGTAATTCATTGATAGGAATATAATAAAAGTATTTTTCAACGAAAATGACCTGTCACCCATTTACTTTCATCAATACTCGGTGAATTTCGCGGGGTCATACTCAAACTTTTATCAAACAATTTCATTTAGGGTTTTTACAAACAAATGACCCCGTGAAACTCACAGAGTATTGGCGAAAGTGAATGAGTGGCAGGGCAATTTACTCGAGTAATACTACAGTATATTTAGATAGAGAAATAAAAATAATAATCCAAGCCAGATTCGAACCTATGGTCCCAGAAACGAGCGCCATTCACCTTACTGGAGTAGTTATTTATCTGTACTGTTGGAATGGCCAAATTTTTGTATTTATTATTAGATAGGATTTGAAAAACTATATTTAGAAAGTTCAAACCGACTACTAATGAGGGTCAAAAGAAATATTAATGAGCAACAGGTTAAATCTGTTGAGTAATAATTCTAGTGTCCGTTCTGTGTTTGTTCTGGATTTTTTGTGTTTATACAAGTGACACAGTATTGATGTTGAACTACTAGTATATATTACCTACTTTGATTACCTGACCCAGGTCAGCATCATTTACATAATTTTTTTCTATTTTTACCCTCGGCATCGCTCGTCATACGTCGCGAATGGTCACGGAAATATTTCGTGCGATACGAATTAAGTAACCCTTAGCCCTCCAAATAAATTAATCGAAACTTTCCAGACAATAGTAAAAAAAGAAAAGAAAAAAATGCAATTTCAATGTTATTTTTTAGGGAAACTCTCTTCATCGGACAGTATGGATCCAAGATCAGACTGCACGTTCTGTGCTTTCTGATCTTGATCTACACTGTCCGCGAAAGAGCATTGAATCGCGCTTTGTAGACTACGTGTTAAATTGCTTAACCATGTATTTAAGTAACTTCCCGTGTATATATAACTTCCCGAATAATGGTCGGAGTTCTATTTACATGTATATGCCTACTTTATACATTCAGCATAAAGGTCAGGATCAGGTTAAATGAAGTAGGCAATACTAAGTATACTTCTATTTTGAATTAGTAAGATACAGATGAATTAAGAAAGGATCTGAGTGTCATAATACTGTTTACTGTCTGACCAATCGATACAACTTGGACAAAGCCTGGAATAAGACAATAGCCTAGAACCCAGGTGAGCTAAAATTTGAAAGAGGTGACACCCTCTGCTATAGTTGGTTTGATGGCACAAATATGAAGTTTAGCATCCTAGGAGTCGGGAAAAAGTGTTCTGCTTAAGATTCTCTTGTCACATTAGTCTAACTACATCTTATTTTATGGTACCGTATGCATAAAAAGTGCAGACCTTAAATTATCTCTCTATACAGCATGCTGCAGTACTATATCAATTTTCTTGTGATAACTGTTTGGTACTGTTTCCAAACTATATTTCTTTTATCTGGAAACAAGTAGAAATAATCTGGTAATAATGTAGTATTGTCTGAGTTAGATTTGTGTCTGCCTTCCTACTTGATTTACCCCAACCACCGTTTTTACAACTAAAAAAAGCAGGACCAGTGGGCAACAAATAACTTATGAAACCCATACATTGAAAACGAAGCAAAAATAAATTAACATTTTCCTCAGTTTGAGCTTCCATTGGATAATGCAAAAACCATAATTGTTATCAATACTTTCACTTACATACAATAGTATTTAAAGGCACAACAACATCAAATTGGCAACGTTGTGAAAATACAAAACTTTATTTTATGCCATATGTTTAAGACAGCCAATGAAATCAAAGCTATATTAGCACCTTTGTTTAGATTGCAGTTTTGCCAATCTAGTGTGAAGTATATAGATCTATGTCATTCAGATTCATATCGATGCCGCACTTACAGGTAGCTTAACCAAAATTTAACTAAAATAGATATAAACAGGTGGCCAAATTGCAACTGACAAAAATAAAAACTAGAAAAGTCTTCAGAGTCTTGAATAACTAAAGAAACTCATACACAACCTTAAACTTCCATTTATCAAGTTTGCTTTCAAGTAAAAAATACAAGAAAAAATTTGTTTGTGCATTAACCATTTACAACATGACAAAATTTTAGAGTTGTTTAAATTAGAAGCATTTTCAGATGACGAAATAAATGTGATTCAGAATTTGATTATTTTTTTGGAAAGCTAGAAGTCATTGTGAGGAATTAAGGCTACAACCTTGAAGCTGAGACCTTGCTTTAACCGCACACAGGAGCTGCGCTTCTGGAACATATCAGATTGGCTGTTTAACTGTTTTGGCAGCAGTTGACCATCGGCATTCAAACAAAATGCATCGAGCAGTTGCAGTAGCTGTGCTCCTGCTAACGATTATGAACAATAGATTGGTAGGGTTGTTGAGAGACAAGCAAAACGGGAAAAGAGGGTCATTTTAAGCTTCTTGGGTTGTCTTCAGAGGGAAAGCTCTAATTTAGTCGTCATGACGAACTTATAAGAGAACTAAGGATGGAAGACAGCCCTTTACATTTCAATTATTTGTGAATGGGGCTCACTTGTTTAATGAGACCTTGCATAGAGTTGATCCTAGAATCCAGAATAATGACATACACCTCAGGAAAGCACTAGAACCAGGTCTAAAGTTGGAGAAATATCTAGATGCCTCTATGTTACTATGTGCTGCACTTGCCCTACGTTGCTCACTCTGCAACTACAACACTGCTGCATTCATGAATATCTTGCTACGCTTTTACTACGCTTTTGTGACGCTTGGAGTCCATGGTCATCCAGCAACGTAAATTTTGAGCAAGATCAAAACAGGCGCCATGAAGCGGCGATCATGAAGCTTCCGATATGCTTAGAACTACATTTCAGCTGCGCTGTTACCATGGTGTTTGGACCAAAATTTCGTAACGTAGTGGAATCACTACTCAGTGGAATAGGAGTTTAATGCGTGTATGAGTACCGCATTGGTATCATTCACGGTAGCAACCCCTGTATACTGGTGTCGATAATCGGCTCAAATGGGCCCGCAGAATGAACATGCTCCCATTTTTGCAAATATTGAATTACTACTCAGGCCCTATTCATTGGAGACTAAGAGGTCAAAAGCATGCTTATGCTTCTATGCCGAAAATATTTCAAGCAAAGCTTTTGCGATTCACCAGACATTTCATTCATTTGAAATTGTTTGCTTGTCATTGTCATAAATCCGGTCATTCTTTGTCCTGTAGGCAGTCACTTTCCTTTGTTTAAAATGTACTGCAGATATTGGACATATAGATCTATAACGCTAGTCTGATATTTCGATATAGTGTTTCAGGATATTATTTTCTCACGTTTAGATATGTAGACTATGGGAAAAAAGTAATGACTTGTTAAAACTATATGACCCCAGTACAAATGTCTACTTTTTCTCCATATGGCAAAATAGGTTAAAACTTAATATCAGTTTTTGTGAGCCAAACTTGCCCCATGGAGAGGCCAAACTTACCCCTATTCTGGGCAAGTTCAGCCATCATGTCACGATCCTTTTGACCAAAAGCCACTCTTGATCGGAGAGAGATATCAGAATGAATACGACATAGCTAGTATGACTCTGTTCTGCTTTACTTTCGTTTATAACTTTTGGGAGGCCTACATGTAGCTGTGATGGCCAGTATAAAAATTAATATTTTCTAAATTTGGGGCGGACTAGTACCGCTATCCCCCTCTGATCGACAAATATCATTGAAACACGTCTAATCTGGACAAAGCTTACATTGTATATATGTGTATAATTTTTAGATATTATATACGCTTGTGTATGATTTGTTCATCTTCAAATTTACTTCATTGCAAATTGTCACCATTAGATTATCACTGATCACAGCAAATGCCTCAATCCTTCAGCATATGCCAGGCTTTGCCCTACACATACATGATACAGCACATCTAATATTGGGCTTGGCGTAAGAACATCCACGAAGACATTGCTTTTCTTACACTGACAAAATGGTGACTGTTGCCATCTTTGGCTTAGATGTTTTCAACATCATAGTTGAAACAAGTTTATCACCGTCTAGATGCCTTCCATACTCGATTGGGTCTGGGAGATTGGGCTTTGATAGATGTGCAGACCTACTGACTGTGATTTGCATTTGGGCTCTCAAGACATACTGTTTTATAGCATCATCTGTTGATAGCTGGCATCTTAGAACCCCTTCGAAATGTCCATATAAGTGTGTGCGTAGTTCATCTATGCTCCCTTTCAGGTTTTCCCTGCCATACAGGATCTATCAATCTTCCCACCTATCTACCTAACCATCTACATGTACCTTCATGTACTTATACTAATGTCCTTGAAAACATTACCTTGCTGGACATACCTACATACATACAGACAGACAGATAAATATGAATTTTGCCATATCTTTTTTTCTAACCAAATAAATGTAAACATTATTTGTAAGTAAACAGAAATTATGCATGTATTGTTTCACTCGCGAAAACCCATGACATTTAGATTTATTATTCGGTACATACATTTTAAAGGTTAATGTTACCACATAATCTTTATAACACAAAACATGATGATGAAAACAGTGTTCTGCTCAGAACAACATACTGGCTTGCATGTATTTACCAATGTCATTTTTTTTGGTCGAGCATTATCTGAAATTGAAAGCTAAAGCACAACACATACATGTAACAGTTGTAGTTCCATGGATACTGGAACATATTTCATTGACAAATATTTTGAAAACAGCTTTCAGTCTGTTTAAGATGCTTAACTTGATCTTAGAGGCATGTTTACAAGTGCAAGATTGTGATATGCGTCTGTCTGCAAGCGTACTCCCTTACAAAATAAACAAATTTCACCATAACAGTGCAGTCTCGGTAGCAATGTTCAACTGTTTATTTCACTATTGTGACAAAAGATATTGATAAGGCAGAACAATCAAACCTTCTTCCTGAAGGTTTAAACTATTCAAAAATGCATTCAAACCAACTATAGCAGAGGGTGTCACCTCCGACCATTTTTTTGGCAGATAGAGCAAATTGGGTTCTAGGCTACAATGTTAGAAGCAATTTGAGAGATTTGTCGACATAGTAATGATCACAATTTATACAGTGTCAACTTGTTTATTTGAATTGTTAGGATGAATGAGAGATGGTATCTTTAGCAACAAATGGACAGCTGAAGAAAATGACAACCGACCAAGTGCAAAGAAATGTTGTAGCTAGAAGACATGATGACATTCGGCTTCAAAATCAAATGCTTCTATCTCAGCTATTATCCAGGTCCAAATGCTAGATACATTCTACATTCGAACACTTTAAGTCTTTAACTCTTTCGAAAGCTCCCTATTTGGTGTCGTTTTACTAGGTAAAGTAACTAATGGCTCAGACAGAATGTTGTAAAGAGTGCTGCTCGAGCGGGAAAGTAACCACCGGTTCGGACAGATATTTTTGTGGTATTTGTCGAAGACAATACTACTATGAGTTCAATATTGAATTTTGAAGACCATGTATCGTATTTTGTGCAAAGCCGAAGGAAATAAACCCAATTAAACTCAATTTTTCTCAGGCAAGTGAGTTTTTCGGTAGCATTCAGATATGTAATTGGAAATGGCATGTTAAAATACACTGGGTGAGGCCATCGATCGTGGAAATACTAATTTTTGATTGAAAATAGCTTCACTTGCTCATAGCCTTCTATTGGCGCAATGATACAAAATTTGTCTACCGATCACTTGGTCCTGGGCCTTTTCGTTCCAAAACCAGTTCGTCCTATGGCTTGTTCATCCAATGATTGCGCGCTACTCCATTTGATTGGGTATGAATATTTATAGATCGAAATAATTGATTGTAATGTTGGGAATTAAATGTTAACGGCCAAAGACATTTCAAAATCATAGTTTTCAGGTACAAACTTAATTTTATTCGATATATTCACATTGTTTCTCTCTCTATCCATCATGCATCCTACTGTCAAGGGACGTTACTCCTGACTCCTCCTAATGATCAAAGGGAGACCACCAATACACAAATAATCCCAACTTTGTCATGAGTACTCTCCCTTCAACCAAAAAAGGTATTCATTTGCTGAGTAGGTTGACTTTCAAGCCAATATTTGAATAATATTTCTCTTTTTCTTTCAAATTATTAATTCCACACAATAGCTTCCTTGACAAATACCACTTCAGCGTTCTCAACGCTTTGATTTTGAAATGCTGCTCAATCGGGAAAGAAACCACCGGCTTGGACAAGATGTCTTGAAGTGCTGCTAAAGCGGGATGGTAACCACTGGCTTGGACAGAATATTGTTTTGAAGTGCTGCTCAAGAAGAATAGTAACCACTGGCTCGGACTGAATGTTGTTTTGAAATGCCGCTCAAGCAGGAAAGTAACCAATGGTTTGGACATAATATTGTTTTAAAATGCTCCTCATGTAGGAAAGTAAGCACTGGCTTGAAAAGAATATTGTGTTGAACTGCTCAAGTGGGAAAGTAACCAGTGGCTCAGACAGAATGTTTTTTTTTTTTTAACTGCTTAGGTGGGAAAGAAACCACTGGCTCGGACAGAATGTTGTCTTTAAGAGCTGCTCAAGAGAGAAAGTAACCTCCAGGTTGGAAAGAATATTTTTTGAAGTGCTGATTAAGCAGGAAAGAAACCATTGCCTTGGCGAGAATGTTGTTGCGAACTGCTCAGGTGGGAAAAAAAAACAGTGGCTCGGACAGAATGGTGTTTTGAAATGCTGCTCAAGTGGGAAAGTAACAAGTGGCTCAGATAAACCACTGGCTCGGGCAGAATGTTGTTATGGATTGCTGCTCGAGGGGGAAAGTATCACTGGCCTAGACAGAATGTTGTCTTCAGTTGCTGCTACAGCGAGAAAGTTACCAATGACTCAGACACTGAATGTTGTTTTGAAATGCTGCTCAAGTGGGAAAGTAACCAATGGCTTGGACAGAATATTTTTGAAGTGCTGCTTAAGCGGGAAAGTAACCACTGGCTCGAAGAGAATGTTGTTTTGAAGTGCTGCTCTAGCGGGAAGTAATCAATGGCTTGGACAGAATGTCGTTTTGAACTGCTCAAGTGGGAAAGTTACTAGTGGCTAGGACTGAATGTTGTTTAAAATGCTTCTCAAGCGGGAAGTAACACTGGCTTGGACAGAATGATGTTATGAAGTGCTGCTTAAGTGGGATAGTAACCAATGGCTGAAAGTGAATGTTGTTTCGAAATGCTACTCAAGTTGGAAAGTAACCACTGGCTTGAACAGAATGTTGTTTTGAACTGCTGCTCTAGCGGGAAGTAATCAATGGCTTCAACAGAACTTTGTTTTGAAGTACTGGTCACGCAAGATAGTAACTAATGGTTCAGACAGAAAGTTGCATTGAAATGCTACTCAAGTAGGAAAGTAATCACTGGCTTGAAAAGAATATTTTTTTTTAATTACTCAAGCGGGAAAGAAAGCACTGGCCTGCACAGAATGTTGTTTTGAAGTGCTGCTCAAGCGCGTTAGTAACCAATGGCTCAGACCGAATTTTCTTTTGAAATGCTGCACAAATCGGAAAGTAACCACTGTTTTGGACAGAATGTTACTGTGAACTGCTTCGGTGGGAACGTAACCAGTACCTCGGACAGAATGCTGTTTTGAACTGCTCAGGTGGGAAAGAAACCACTGGCTCGGACAGAATGTTTTCTTTAAGTGCTTCTCAAGAGGGAAAGTAACCTCCGGTTCGGGCAATATATTTTTTGAAGTGCTGATTAAGCGGGAAAGTAAACACTGCCTTGAACGGAATTTTGTTGAAAACTGTTTAGGTGGAAGAGTAACCAGTGGCTCGAACAGGATGTTGCTTTGAAATGTTGCTCAAGTGGGAAATTAACTAATGGCTCGGACAGAGTGTTATTATGAAATGCTGCTCGAGTGGGAAAGTTTCACTGGCCTAGACAGAATGCTGTCTTGAGTTGCTGCTAAAGTGAGAAAGTTACCAATGACTCAGAGACTGAATGTTGATTTGAACAGCTGCTCAAGTCGGAAAGTAACCACTGGCTCGGACTGAATGTTGTTTTGAAGTGCTGCTCTAGCGGGAAGTAATCAATGGCTTGAACAGAACTTTGTTTTGAAGTACTGGTCACGCGAGATAGTAGCTAATGGTTCGGACAGAAAATTGCATTGAAACGCTACTCAAGTAGGAAAGTAACCACTGGCTTGAAAAGAATATTGTTTTGAATTTGCTCAAGCGGGAAAGAAAGCACTGGCCTGCACAGAATGTTGTTTTGAAGTGCTGCTCAAGCGGGAAGTAACCAATGGCTTCAACAGAACTTTGTTTTGAAGTACTGGTCACGCGAGATAGTAACTAATGGTTTAGACAGAAAGTTGCATTGAAATAGTGCTCAAGTAGGAAAGTAACCACTGGCTTGAAACCATATTTTTTTGAATTGCTCAAGCGGGAAAGAACAACTGGCTTGCACAGAATGTTGTTTTGAAGTGCTGCTCAAGCGGGAAGTCCCCAATGGCTTCAACAGAACTTTGTTTTGAAGTACTGGTCACGCGAGATAGTAACTAATGGTTCAGACAGAAAGTTGCATTGAAATGCTACTCAAGTAGGAAAGTAACCACTGGCTTAAAACCATATTTTTTTTAATTGCTCAAGCGGGAAAGAAAGCACTGGCTTGCACAGAATGTTGTTTTGAAGTGCTGCTCAAGCGCGTTAGTAACCAATGGCTCGGACAGAATTTTCTTTTGAAATGCTGCTCAAATCGGAAAGTAACCGCTGATTTGGACAGAATGTTACTGTGAACTGCTTAGGTGGGAAATTAACCATAGGCTCGGACTGAATGTTGTTTTGAAATGCTGCTCAAGTGAGAAAGTTACAAATGACTCAGAGACTGAATGTTGTTTTGAACAGCTGCTCAAGTGGGAAAGTATCACTGGCTCGGACTGAATGATGTTTTGAAGTGCTGCTCTAGCGGGAAGTAATCAATGGCTTCAACAGAACTTTGTTTTGAAGTACTGGTCACGCGAGATAGTAGCTAATGGTTCGGACAGAAAGTTGCATTGAAACGCTACTCAAGTAGGAAAGTAACCACTGGCTTGAAAAGAATATTGTTTTGAATTTGCTCAAGCGGAAAAGAAAGCACTGGCTTGCACAGAATGTTGTTTTGAAGTGCTGCTCAAGCGGGAAGTAACCAATGGCTTCAACAGAACTTTGTTTTGAAGTACTGGTCACGCGAGATAGTTACTAATGGTTCAGACAGAAAGTTGCATTGAAATGCTGCTCAAGTAGGAAAGTAACCACTGGCTTGAAACCATATTTTTTTTAATTGCTCAAGCGGGAAAGAACAACTGGCTTGCACAGAATGTTGTTTTGAAGTGCTGCTCAAGCGGGAAGTAACCAATGTTTTCAACAGAACTTTGTTTTGAAGTACTGGTCACGCGAGATAGTAACTAATGGTTCAGACAGAAAGTTGCATTGAAATGCTGCTCAAGTAGGAAAGTAACCACTGGCTTGAAACCATATTTTTTTCAATTGCTCAAGCGGGAAAGAAAGCACTGGCTTGCACAGAATGTTGTTTTGAAGTGCTGCTCAAGCGCGTTAGTAACCAATGGCTCGGACAGAATTTTCTTTTGAAATGCTGCTCAAATCGGAAAGTAACCACTGATTTGGACAGAATGTTACTGTGAACTGCTTAGGTGGGAAAGTAACCATAGGCTCGGACTGAATGTTGTTTTGAAATGCTGCTCAAGTGGGACAGTAACAAATGGCTTGGACAGAATGTTGTTTTGAACTGCTGCTCCAGTGGGAAAGTAACCAATGACTTGGACGGAATCTTGTTGTGAACTGCTCAATTGGAAAAATTTTACTGGCTTGGACAGAATCTTGTTGTGAACTGCTCAAGTGGGAAAGTTACTAATGACTTGGACAGAACGTATTTTGGAACTGCTGCTCAAGTGAGAAAGTTACACCGGCTCGGACAGAATGCTGTTATGATCTCTCAAGTGGGAAAGTAACCAGTGGCTCGGACAGAATGTTGTTGTGAACTGCTCAAGCGTAATAGTAACCAATGGCTTGGACAGAATGTTGTTGTGAACTGCTCAGGTGGGAAAGTAACCAGTGACTGACATTTTAACTCTGCTGTATTTTTTTTTAAATTATGCTTTAATTCTTTACGAAACAACAAATTAGTAGGCTACAAAATTGAAAGCGTTCGCAGACGACAAATTAAAAGTCGCTCAAACGATGGGATTTGCCTTTGGAGGGATAGAAAACATTGTGGGAAAAGGAGGAAATGCTGGTAACCAGAATTTTTTCCTTTTCCCACATTGTTTTCAAATGCTGTCTTCCTCAGCGTCATTGGAACTCGAGATTGTTTGGTAAAGGGTCGATACACTAGAAAAACAGTTACTGTTCAGGGACAGCAGACGATAATTTCCTAGTAACCAAATTCATTTCTTTTTTTTTTCACATTGTTTTCAAAAGCCCTCTTCCTCAGGGTCGTTAGAACTTGGGATTGTTTGGTAAAGGTTTAATTTGCTAGAAACAACTCCTCAGGGACAGAATACGATAATTTCCTGGTAACCAGAGCTTTTGTCTTTTTTCAACATTGTTTTCAAAAGTCCTATTCCTCAGGGTAGTCAGAACTCGGGATAGTTCAGGTTTAAATATATATATTTTATTTCACATCGATTGAGAAACAAGTTCTTACAACTTATAGTAAATCTCTCTCGATTCTGCTTCATGGGAACTACACCAGTACTCACTCCGAATGTGTGAGCCAATGAACAATCCCAAAGTTGACAATGGCTCTCTGGTATCGAACTCCGGACCTTATCGTTACAAAGCCGACGCTCTTCCTCACAATCACGGACACCACTGTTCGAGATAGTTTGATAAAGGGATGATTTGTTATAACAACTGTTCAGGGACAGCAGACGATAATTTCCTGTGGAATAAATCTGTTGCACTTCCAGGTGTAAAATCAACCTTGAGTAGGGAAAAAAAAAAATGAGAATTTGAAGAAATATTTTACGTAGACAATAGAGAGGCAGGTGTTCGCACAATAAATCTCAGTTTTTTTTACACCCATATAGCGCTTTTCACCGATATAGTTGCCTTTGCAGCCGGTGTCGATCAAGATCAGACTGCACAAAACGTGCAGTCTGATCTTTGATCTACACTGTCCGCTTTCCTGAAACACTACAGTCAAAAGGAAGACGCATTGGTATTATTGTAGAATGAAGATGTCCATTGCGTTCGTCTGGAGCTGTACATCAGGGTTAACCCTTATCCTGCTATGTAAGTGAAATGAAACTATTGAGCCGATAGTAAAAGACCCGAATTTTGCTATTTCAAAGGTATATTTTGATTGAAAATATGTTCTTATCGGACAGTGTAGATCCAAGATCAGACTGCATGTTCTGTGCAGTCTGATCTTGATCTACACTGTTCGCAAAAGGTCAGTGAGTCGTGCTTAGCAGGATAAGAGTTAATTCTAGTAGCAGTGAAAACAACCTCAAGTATTAACCCCGTTACGAAACATCCCTGAACTCTAACGAACCTGCGGGAGAAAGTGTTTGACAATATTATGAAAAAAGAGAAGAAGATTCTGGTAACCAGCATTTTCGTCTTTTACCACAATGATTTCCACCCTTTCAAAGACAAATACAAACATTTTAGTTACATTTAATTTGTCGTCTGCAAATGCTTTCAATTTGGTCTAGTATAAATTTTTGACGTCTGGCAAAAAGTTAAGAGATGAGAATTTAACTGTTTTGAAACATAAATAGATACAATATAGTACTGTTTATACCCTTTACCCTACAATCCCGGGTTTTAACAACCCTGGAAAAAAAAAGAAAACATTGTGGGAAAAGGAGAAAATGCTGGTAACCAGCATTTTCTCCTTTTCCCACAATGTTTTCACCCTTTCAACGACAAAAGCATACATTTTAGCAACATTTTGATTTGTGATTTGTCTTCTGCAAATACTTTCAATTCGGACAAGTCGGACATCAATTTTTCGTTTTGTACAAAGTTAAGTACGAGCTATTTTAAGCTCTGTTATCCTTAGTAAAGTCTATTGAGCTGCTTCGAAAGCTTTCTTCTTTTTGACCCCGAGTTTTATCATGGCATCCAAGTGCGCCTATCCATGAATTACTGTCCTTTTCTTTAGGGGCACTATGCATTTTTCACCTTTTTACCCCAAAAATCTAATTGCTCTCCCCAAATAAACAGAAACGAAACGAAAAATGGCGAATTTGTTCTTGCCAGGGTTTTAACTTACGGTCACTGGCCCCATGCGGTGCTCAACTGGGCTTGTCGCTACATATGTAAGTTCTTCCAGTGTGCCCTTAGAAGAATTACCCAAATGACGTAACTTCCAGTCTGTTCTCACCGTTGTATACGCTCTCACAAAAATGCTAGTGTCCAACACTATAGATCCAAGATCAGATTGAACGCTTTGTGCAGTCCTATCTGAATCCTTTGTCTGTTCTATTAAAGATACATATATACTCGTTTTTTGGCCATTTTTCAGCCAGTTTTCAATCCATTTATCCTTATGAAACTATAATCATTTTTGCATCTTCATGGCAAATGTTGCTCCTGATGGCTGCAAGATTTCTTAGACTGCGACGGATAGAAAATGCATTACATGTTTAAGACATCTTCAAAGCAATCGCTGTTGTCGTTTCCGGTTTTAAATGAGGACAAATCCCTTATGTATTTCTATCCCTTACCCCAAAAGGTTAAATAACTACAACAACAGGTATTAAAATTTGAATGTTTATGTACTGTACGACGTTTCGGCATTTGCCTTCTTCGGGAGTACATAATAAAATAAATTGATATAAACAAACGTGACGTCATAAACGTTACGTTACTCAGAAAATTGCGGAAAAAAGTGAAAATACGCAAAAGAGCGTGCAATTTAGCGTAAATGAGTAAGACATTTTATTAAGCATACCTTAGATTCACCGCAAAAACATCGCAACTGCAGCCTGATTCAAGCTGTAGTTACGAGGTCTCCGCAGCAAACAGGCGATATGTGAACCCCATTATAAAGCAAAAATATGGTTACGTAACATAATGAGATGTCACCAAAAACAGTTAATTCTGCAATACAAATCAATACAAGTGTGCACAGACGTGTTGCCGGTAATGAATCTATAATGCACAAAAAACGTAATAAGTGAAGGAGAGCGCGTAACCGGATAATAAGTATACTTTAATTCCTATATAAAAATTAGTCATTTAAAAAAATGTGAAATAGGAAAAAACGGTTAGCGCTCCTATGCCCAAAAGGAAAAGTAATGCATGTAAATGTCAATTAAACTTCATATAAATGCTTAGTATTTAAGCCGTTTGGGTTCATTGTCTTCAGTTTATGTATCCAAAAAGTTTCTTTACAAAGTCGATCCATATCATTTTTTACAATATCAATGAGCATGAAAGTGAAATCTTCAATGCTATGATTATTCCCATTAAAATGAGATGCTACTGAAGAAGATAATGCTGGATCTGTGAAATTATTAATATCGAATCTGTGACTATTCATACGTCTTGAGACAAGCTGTTTAGTCTGTCCGACATATTGTGTTTGACATTGACTACATGTTATCAGGTACACTACATTTTTAGTTTTACAGTTGGTATCGTGCCTCATAGTAAAGGTTTCACCAGTACTAGTGCTAGTAAATGTCTGTGAATTTGCTATACTATTACAGTGTGAACAACGTATACTGTTACAACTTTGAGATTTGAATTTTGCAAATCTATTGCTTTTTAGGTCAGAAGACACTAAAAAATCATACAAATTTTTAGGACGATTAAAAGCCACAACAGGTTTACGAGTAGATGTGCAGAACATTTTCTTTACACAGTCATTTTTGGAAAGCTTTAGTAAACTCCAATATCTGTGAATAATTCTACCTATTTCGGGCAGAGAAGGGTTGCATTCAACAGTGAAGGGAATCACAGATGCAGTTGTTTTTGGCTTTTCTTCTAGCGTCTCTTCTTGGGAGAGATTGGCTACCTTGTTCAAACAATTATCTAGTAAATCGCTGGGATATCCGCGCTCCATGAAGAAACTTTTCAAACGTAACAGAGAGGACTTGAAATTAGCGTCATTTGAAATTAATCTCCTATAACGTTTTGATTGGCTGTATGGAATACCATCTTTACATGACTTTGGATGACACGAGATGTAGTCCAGGTATTGATGATTGTTGGTTGGCTTTTCGTATACGTCTGTTTCTATACCTAAAGAACTACTTTTTATTACTTGAACATCTAGAAATGGTATTGACTGCTTGGATGTAGAACAAGAAAATTTTATATTAGGGTGGAAACTATCAATATCCGAGGGTAAAGGACTGCAGTTCTCCGTAAGAGTAATCCCATATCATAATGATGTCATCCAAAAACCGGAACCATACTGTAGGTGCGAGCGCCCTTGATTGCAAGAAATCTTCTTCGAATTTCCCCATAAACAATGATGCATATGAAGGTGCCATGGAACTCCCCATTGCCGTTCCCAACTTTTGAAGATAATGCTTTCCGTCGAATTTGAAATGGTTATTTTCAAGCACTAACTGCATTAACTGTTCAATTTCAACAATTCTTTCCGTGCTTACTCCGTCCGTTTCCAAAAACGACTTACATGCTCGGATTCCATCTTCATGAGGGATGTTAGTGTATAAGGATGACACATCAAGGGTCACGAGATAAGAATCTTTACTACTGAATTTGATGTCCTTTACCTTTGATGAAGTCTGTTGTATCCTTTATGTACGACGATAAACTGGTAACATAGGGTTGAAGTATTGAATCTAAAAATTTGGAAATATTTTCTGTCACAGAATTACAAGCAGAAACTATCGGTCTTCCTGGGTATTTGATTGGTAAATTTTCGTTAGCCTCTTTATGGATTTTTGGAAGAACATAGAATACCGGAGTTCGAATATCTGCAGGAAAAGTGTCAAATTCTTTGGTAATATTGCTGTTCTTTTTGGATAATGTCTCAATACACTCAGATATTTTCTTTTTAATAACATGAGAAGGGTCATCCGACAAGGCTTCATAATATTTTTCATCATCTAGTTGTCTAAGCACCTCCTTACGGTAATCATCAGTATTCATACTAACAATTGTATTAGACTTATCGGCCTTTTTGATAACAATAGTCTGGTCTTCTGACAATTTTCTCAGTGATTTAAGTTCATTTTTTGAGATGTTACTGTAGCGTTTTTTTTTTTTATACCTGACCCCATACATATTGGTAATTTATCTATGTTTACACAGGTGAGCTATTCTACAAAATTTCAAGTTTTATTGCTTTTTTTTTTCTCTCTCTCTCTTTCTAGCTGTAAGGATGTATCCTTAAGCAGCAAAAGTTACTCTCACTGTACTATGCATAAAATTAAAAGCACAAAAACCAGACCATCAGAAGTTCGTTTCGTATCGTTCGACAGACATATTTTGCGTTGATATTTGAGTCGTGCTCTGTGCAAGGGGGTTTAATGCATCTGCAAAAAGTATCGACACATTCTAGCCTGCACAGTCTGCGCAGGCTGACACGGGTCGATTTCTTTTCGCCAGCCGTAAATTTCTGCATGTTAAAGTGCCATTCTACGTCATAATTCAGCCGGTTATTGGACAAAATGGATTTTATGGATCTATAATTATGTGATGGCTTGCTTCGTATAAATTATCAGGGAGATGCATTAAACCCCCTTTTGTCAGAGCGTAGCGCATTTATTTCTGCGTAAGGAATTGAAGTGGGTAAAAAATGCCACGAATTTGTTCCTGAAGCAATAAATATTTGAGCCATGCTCTGTGAAAAGGGGGCTTAATGCACGTGCGAAAAGTATCGACCAAGGCCAGCCTGTGCAGTCCGCGCAGACTAATCTTGGCCGAAACTTTTCGATATTGGTCAATTTTCTGTATGTCAAAGTACCGCTGAACTTCATGATTCAGTTATACAAAACGGATTTTAGGAATGTATAATACTGTGATGACTTGCTTGGTATCATGCATCTCGGAGATGTATTTAGCCCCCTTTTGCCTGAACATGCATTTTTTTTTTTGTGTGTGTGTGGAACTATTCTTCTCTGTAAACGTACACGGGTTTTCTGAGGGTGCCAGTAAATCAGTTCATATCCGACCTTGTAGTGAGTAAACATTGAATTTCAACCGTTTTCTTTCAGCATAGCTGAATGCTCTGGCTTTTGACCTACTTCTTGGTGCTGATACATAACGAATAGATAGTAAATTTAAACATATTTATTTTACATCGATTGAGAAACAAGTTTTTACCACTTATACTTATCTCTCTCGATTCTGCTTTCTGGGAACTACACCAGTACTCGCGCCGAATGTGTGGGCCAATGAAAAATCCCAAAGTTGACACCCGCTCCCGGGTATCGAAAACGGGACCTTTTGGTTACGGGGCCGACGCTCTTCCTCACAGCCACGGACACAACACAAATAGATAGTTATTTGCGATTGGTCAAAAATATGAACATGTTTATTCGGCGGGCCCCTGCTGGCACATTTGCTCGTACATTTCTGAAACCACCTTTTACTAGCGTTGCTACCACTAATCGATATCACAGGGCCTTCATTCATACCTTAACCAATCGATGTATAAGAGAATGGTCTTTTTTTGTTCTGTTAGGAAATTTAATATTTCCTAAGCGTTTCCCAATAGCCCAATGCTACTTTTCAAGAAAATGAAAAACGGCGAGGAAAAAGAGACAAATCCTCGTGAGATTAATTTTCTTTGTTCTTTTTTTTTTTAAACTTAAGATTGAACAATAAAAGAGTTTCAATATTCATATTCCAGTATCTCTTACGCCGTCTATCTTTTTTTAAGGATATTCCTTGTTATCAATTCTTTCAGCGCCAAAACTACGAGCTCTACAGCTTTCGACGGCTAAAAACGCAATCTACTAACAGTCAGGAACACTTTTTTTTCATCTTATAGGCTTTACAAAACAAGTGGACGGTGTAGAGCCAAGATCAAACTGCACATTCTATGCAGTCTGATCTTAATCTATGGAGTCTGCAAAAGCAAAAGTGTTTGCCTATGGCGCCGAAAGTTTACAAACAAGATTAGCACGCTAGGTGCTCTTTTGGACAATATACTCTAAGATAAGACGGCAAAGACGGTGCTGTCTGCTCCCTCGTGGGATATGGTGGCCAAAGAGTCTGGTGCAGCTGACCTTTCACTTTCATGCAGACGCTTACTTCACAAACAGATGTCTTGTTCTACCAGGCGCTTCTTAACCCATGACCTCGTCATCGAGACTTTTTACACCTTTCAGTAGATAGCTTTTTAGAACAACAATAGAAAAATCGAGCATTTCTGTTGCAGGTAACTGCTCCTTTTTCAGATAACATTGTTCTAGATCAGTTGGAGTTGTTTACCATCCCGTCAAATACGTCTCTTTTGTGTCTCTTGCACAATTTTTTCGGTCTGATAGTAATACTGACGGAATTGCCTAAGCCCTTTATCAAACAGTCTCGTGTTTTACCGCACCTTCTTTTAAAAACATTGCGGGAGGGCAAAAATGGTGGCAATCAGCAATTTCTTTTTCCACCATGTATACATGTAAATCCTTTAAACGACAAATTTCGCAACATTTAAGCCTAATTTGAGCAACGTTTAATTTGCAGTTTGCAAATGCTTTCATTTTGGCAAATTCTAAACTTTTGTCTACTTTCAATTTGGACAAGTAGGCCTAAATGTCCAAAACTATGCCGTAAAGTAAAGAGTTAAACCATTCTAATACGAGATCGCTTTAACCAATTTCGGCGCCATAGGGGGGGAAAATGAGCAGAACGTGCAGTCTGGTCTTGAATCTACACAGTCCGTTTGTTTGAAGTCAAGCCTTTAAGACAAAGCTATTTCTAGTGTTTCGTGTCATGTATGTTTGGTCGTCGAAAAAAGGTAGATTCTTTTTCATTGACCCTGAAATAGTTTAACCGCCCCCTGTAGTAGACAGGTTTGATTTTCAATATGTTAGGTAACATGTCTGCTACCGCTGAATTTTATTGCATTCTTGAATCAGTTACAAGAAAGTAATTATAGTAAGTCTCAAGGTCGGCTGTATTTGTTTTGTAATATATATATATTTATGAGCCATGCTCTGTGAAAAGGGGGTTTAATGCATCTGCAAAAAGTATCGACCCATGTCAGCCTGCGCAGTCCGCGCAGGCTGACATAGTCAAAACTTTTTGCTATTGGTAAATTTTCTGCATTTCCAAATACCATTCAACTGCAACTATCGGTAGACAAAATAAATATTTTGGACCCTTAATTATGTGATATGCTTGTTATAGTGTGTCACGTGGATGCGATTAACCCCATTTTCTCAGACCGCCGTTCATATATTTGTGATCGAGCGGGTCATTTTCCATGTAGAAAAGAAAGCAAAGAAGAGACTAGAAACTTCCACAATTTTTTTTTGAGTTTTACGTTATACACTGTATATCATTTTCTTTATTGTAAAATATGGTGTAACCCAATCCTACATTATCAGAATCAAAGAAAAGTAATCAACCGTCAGTATGGTAGACGAGAAAAATTGAGATGAAATTTGATAAAGTGACAAAAAAGGAAACGCAATATGAGTATTGCATTTCACCCTTTGTCAAATCAATATCAGAAACTATTTTTCAAATGATTCTGACGCAACACCATGATTTTGTAAATATTCACCTAATACTGAGGCATTATTTTAAAGCATTAAGTGTTTGTTTTCTTTAGGATTGAATTGGTGTTTAACGCTGCTTTAACAGCTAAGGTAATATCATGGCGGTCAGTGCACCTACGTATGTTTCCTGGATTTCTCACACCAGTACTGACACAACTTTCTTTCTTAGTCACTGACTACTTTTCTCACATGCATTAGAGGTGAGAGGCGAAAAATCGCCCGAAATAAAGTTTGCCTCAACCGGTTATCCAACTCACAACCACCAGGTCACGAGTCAGATACGCTGACCACTGAGCTACCCGGGCGCGCATTAGGTGTTTGTACTGGTCCACCATGAGGAGTATAGAGTATCAAATAGAAAGGTAACTATTCATCCGAATGGTCATGCCGTGATGCATCAAATGTTTAGAGCTTCAAACTTTTTCTTTTTTTAAACCGAATAAATGAGTGATGCTCTGTAACAAGGGGTTTAATGCATCTGCAAAAAGTATCGTCTAAGGT
Organism: Hippopus hippopus; assembly: GCA_946811185.2. NCBI lineage: Eukaryota > Metazoa > Mollusca > Bivalvia > Cardiida > Cardiidae > Hippopus > Hippopus hippopus. Next base: position 69,167,764 of record OX328096.1, read on the forward strand.
CAGCCTCCAGTCTGCACAGGCTGACATGAGTCGAAACTTTTTGCCATTTGTTAATTTTCTGTATTTCCGAGGACCACTCTACCGACAAATGCAGTCAATTGTTAAGAAAGATGTATTATATGGATCCACAATTATGTGATGAGTTGCTTGGATGCATTATACCCCCTTTTGCTAGAGCTAATTGTCATCATTGGAAGAGCTTCTGAATGGCAATATCAGTGATTAGTCCCTCCACGCAGTGGGTTTGATCGAAATAGGTCTATCCAGAGGTCAATCCTTGTCTAAAAGTTAAGGTATAGACAAACTGGAAGAATCTTACCATCTCAAATTGACTGAAATACTAATGTATTGACGTAAAACTCAAACAAACATACCTAATAAATTTTATTATATTCCTATCAGTGAATTACTGGGATTTCTCAGTGTATTATTTTTTCAGTTTTTCACAGTGAATAACATCACTAGTTATGATATGGTATCATCAATAGTGATGATATAGTTTTAGAATGTTTGCCGGAACTACTTTTTCCTATATTGCTCACAGTCTAATGTTTCTGTCTTTGCTTCAAACGATTTTCGGTACAATTTTTCCAAACAATCCTTAGTTAACGACCTTGTGGGAGAAATCTTTTTTTGAAAACATGTCGAGAAAAGGATATAGCTTTTGTGGGAGAAAGCTATTGGAAAATATTGTGGAAAAACGAGAAAAACTACCAACCAGCATTTTCTCCTTTTTGCATAATGTTTTCTATCCTATCAGAAAAACTAAGGTCTTTTGTAACAATTTAGTTTTTGTCATCTACAGAAGTTTTTAATTTGGGAAAGTCTTAAACTTGTCATGTGGGAAAGGGTTAACTGTTTTTTCTTCTAATTTCATATGGCTGGTTTTAAATTATAAAGGCGCAAAACAATGAATGGAGAGATAGATGACGTAACATACCTCGAGCGTTACGTCACCTGTTGCGTCAGCTGCTTCTGCCAAAAACAGATCATGTATTTGTTAAGAAAAGTCCTATGTATACCTACCGTTCTTGACAATTATTAGCAAACAAAGGGAGAATAGGAATACAATAAATAGAATAATCAACTGGTTGTGTGTAATATTAAAAATCTGTCACTTGAATGGGGTTTGATGCGGTTAAAAAACTCGTCCTCCGGACTCGTTTTTCAACCGCATCACACCCCATTCTACTGACAGATTTTTAATATCACACACCACCAGTTGATTATCCTCTATATATCGTACAATGGAATCAGAAACTTACAGCGTAAGATGGTTGTTGGTACATTTGGGTGAGCCATACTCTGGAAAAAGGGGGTTTAATGCATCCCCGTGATGCATTATACCAAGCAAGTCTTCACATCATTATGGATCCCTAAAATCTATTTTGTCTAACGACCGTCTGAATTATGAGGCAGAATGGTCATTGGATATGTAGAAAATTTATCAAAAGCAAACAGTTTTGACACAAGTCAGCCTGCGCAATCCGCGTTGGCTGACTTGTGTCAAAACTGTTTGCAGATGCATTAAGGCTCCTTTTTATAGAGCATGAATCTGGTGTTATTTTCCGGAAGATAATTGGGAAATTCCTGTATGATGTTTTTCGCTTTAAAGGCTAAAAAAATTCTCAGTAGGCTAATTTACAGAAGAACAAAGAAAACCCTCGAAATATTAATTTTATTACAAATTTAATGTCCCAAACAAAACCAACCAATATATAAACAAATAGTAGAAATGAAAGAGCACAGTAGATCAATTTTTTAAAGCAATTTCTTGTCTGCAATTCATTTACATAAATGTTTTGCTTGTTCGTGGCTAAGTTTTTCAATGCTCTTTTTTCTACATTTTTTTTTTCAAAAGTCCATGTTTTTTTCTTTCAAAAGTATACTTTAAGTATAAAGTTATGGGACTTTTCTTATATCTAGTGAAATATAACACGTACACGAAGTCAAAAACAGTCGGGGGACTCTATGCAACTGCAGCGTTACACTTAACGTAGCGGTGATCTTTGTCGCTGACAGAAAACAGAAACTAAGAGCTATAAAACCAGTGTGTTCAGAAAGCTTGATTCGCAACCAACATACTTAAGGACATTCCTAGTCTTATTCTCAAGAATTTCTAAATTTGAAAGTTGCACAACTTCTGATTGGCGACTGGAATACCACTTCTAAATACAACACTTTCCTTTCATTCAATTGTTTTCCCTTTACTCCTCTTGTTGTCGTCAGCGGTATTTGATTATGTGTAAAGATAGCACATGAGGTAATTCAAGCCAATATGTTCCCCGTCTAAATGTCCGCCCATTGTTATTTGTAATTCTTTCCTCAAAGTACTATTGTATAGACCTGTCTCCCATCGTTCACGTGACACCGGTTCAATTTAGGGCAGTATGAATTAGACACGACGGCCCTGTCTCTGACAATATCCTATATGTAAACTACAATTTACTAGTTTATTAAGTTATCACATAGGCAATTTTTCTCATTCTAGGGTTTCTGTCATTTTGATACTTTACAGAAAAGCTAATCACGTCTCGAGAGCCTTTTATTGAAAACTGAAAAAAAGAGACCAAAATCTCGTTAATTCGCACATGTGAAAATTCGTATCTATGATGCAGCCAATTCGAAGTTTATTCTAGAACTGAAATGAAAATAGCAGCAATAACGACTGCCAATCCGAGTAGATAGACCTACTGATGCACATGTCTAAAAAGAAGAAGAAGGAGATGAAGACGAAGAAGAAGAATTCCGAGACTGAGTAGGCGAATATTCATCATTCTTAGAAAAACAAGAAGGCCATAATAGCCCTGTATCGCTCCACTGGCTAATAAGTAAAAACCCTACACGCCAAACATTACAATACTTGGCCAATTGGTTTTGAACTAGAAGACATACAAAATTTTCTCTATAAAAGCCCACGAGACAGTTATGATCCCAGGGCAAAGCCATTTTTGACCACAGAGCTATAATTACTTGAATCCTGGTAGAGGTCCACAAGATATACATGTATCCCCATAGAATGTGTGGTTTTAAACAAGAAGCTATTCAAAGTTTCCTCAATAAGAGGCTCTGTACAACATGAGACCACTGAGACAGGGCTTAATTTGGTAGCCCTAGTTCATATGGTTTGTGTTCATATGGTTTGTAACAAGAAGATTTCTAGTTTTCACTCTATAAGCCCATGTAAAACTTGAGACCACTGGGGAGGGTGCAAACTTGACGCCAGGGCTATAATTTGGGCCCTCTTGGTAGAGGCTCACTAGATAATGCTACATGAAAAAATTCGGTAGCCCTAGGCCTTGTGGCTAGGTACGAGCAGATCTTTACAGTTTTCCCTACATAGGCCCATGTAAAATTTGTGACCCACTGGGTGGGATCAAATTTGACCCTAGGGCTATAATTTGGACACTTTTAGTAGAGGCCCACTAGATAATAATACATGCAAAATTTGGTAGCCCTAGGCTTTATGGCTAAGTACAGGGAGATTTCTAAAGTTTTCTCTATATAAGCCCATGTAAAACTTGTAACCCCCGAGGCGGAGTCAAATTTGAAACCAGGGCTATAATTTGGGCACTCTTGGTAGAGGCCCACTAGATAAAGCTACATGCAAGATTTGGTAGCCCTAGGCTTTATGACTAGGTACAGGAAGATTTCTTAAGTTTTCTCTCTATAAGCCCATGTAAAACTTGTGACCCCTGGGGCGGGGCCAATTTTGACCCCAGAGCTATAATTTCAAGAAATTTCAGAGGTCTACTAGATAAATCTACACGCCAAATTTGGTAGCCCTAGGCCTTATAGTTTCAGACAAGAAGATTTTCAAGGATTTCCAATATTTTTCAGTTTTGTTGCCATGGCAACCAGACTTTGAAGGAATCAAATTCTTTCAAGAATTCTGAAGAGGACCATGGCAGAATCATTTCTGTGAAGTTTCAGCAAAATTGGATGGGTAGTTTCAGAGAAGATGTTTGAAATAAAAGTTTACGCACGCACGAACAGACGGACGGACGCACGCACACCGGGCCATGACATAAGCCCGCTTGCCTTCGGCCAGTGGAGCTAAAAACTAGTTTAGTGGAGTACTTATACGTCACAACTATTGTTGTAATGTAGGTCTATTAGAGCTGTAATACTATTACTCTGATCATTTGAGCCATGCTCTGTGAAAAGGGGGCTTAATGCATATGCAAAAAGTATTGACCCATGTCAACATGCGCTGTCCGCCAACCTGCGCTGTCCGCTCAGGCTGACATGGATCGAAACTTTTTGCTAATGGTCACTTTTCTGAAATGGACCATTCTATTTAGAGCAAGTCGATTGTTAGACAAAACTATGTCACGGATCCATGATTATGTAATGACTTGCTTGGTGTAATGCATCCAGGAGATGCACTAAATCCCGTTTGCCGGAGCATGGCTCATTTCAAAGATATTTGGTTTGCAGTACGCGAAAACGGGCATTCGGACATTTGCTCAAAGTGTCGTCTTGGATCAGCCTGCGTAGTCCGCGTAGGCTAATCCGAGACGGCACTTTACGACTACATCAGATTTTGTGCTACAGTAGACTTGTGCAAAACAGAAAGCTACATAAAAACGGAAAGTGTCGTTTCGCATTAGCCTGCGCGGACTGCGCAGGCTGATCAAAGACGACACTTTACGCAAATGTCCGAATGCACCTTTTCGCGTGTTGCAGGCCAATTTTACTCTTCTTACGCTTAAGGTAGTACCTCCTAATGGAAAACAGCTATTTCCACTATGATATTAGCCTACAAAATTTGCTATGATTAAAAATGAGTATTATTGTACTGCTTTAACCGAGCCACTTTTTCCTTTTTTTCCTTCTTAGAATTATCATTTATAAATCTAAAACCACTATATTCTCATTACAAAGGGAGATAATAATTACCTCCCTTTTCAGAAAACTTACAAAAGTATCAACAAATAATTTCAAGATAGACATCAAAGGAATTTCTGGTCGGTTAGAAATGTGCAAAAATATTATACCAGTATAAATCCTTATTTATTAACTAATAAGAAATTTTACTCCATGTTGCAATAGAAGCGTTAGGATGGTAATACCTTAATCTCAAAATTCACAGTATTCCTTTTTTACATTTGATACTTTTACCTATATTCGCATACAACAGGGCCCGTGTTCACCAAAGATCTTAAGAACTTTCACAGTTTTATTTTCAAGATTTTTCAAATTTTGAAAGTAGCCAAAATTCTCCTTGGCTAAACCAAATAAGTCATGCTCTGTGAAAAGGGGACTTAATGCATCTCCGTGACGTAATGTACTAAGCAAGACATCACATGACCATAAATCCATAACATCCACTTTGTCTAACAACCTGCTGGATCTGAAGGTATAATGGTCCTTTAAAATGCAGAAAACTGACCAATAGCAAAAAGTTCGCGGACTGCGAAGGCCGGCCTGGATCGATACTTTTTGCAGATGCATTAAGGCCCCCTTTTCACAGAGCATGGTTCAAATGGATTTGTCTAGCAGAGGTTGCGTTATTTACTTAATCTAGAATAAAACCAAGAATACTGTCAGGAACGGTTGGGAGATAATTTGATCGAATTAAGGGTTAATCTTAAGAAAATACATACTTTCTAACGGACAGATTTTTCTTAAACTTTCCACACTTACAGTATGTATAATTCTAAACAATAAGAAACAATAAAAATGGCACCTATCCGTGCTTTTTTCGTCAGAAACAAGGTTGAAGGTCACTGTGGAAGTTATTTTTTCAGGGATAAAAATAGGATAAAAGCTCAGCAGACATGGTGGGAACAGGAGAAATTGGTCAATAGGAGCGATTTCTCCTTTTCCAAAATAATCTTTTAAAATGGAAACAGCTATACTTCCACAGCTTTAAATTTCCTGCCTTTGTTTCCTTGTTTGGTGTGTAACGCCGTGTCAGCAGCATTTTAATTATTTCATGGTGACAGTTCAAAGATCCATTTTTTTCTCTTCACCAATACTACCCGAAGAAAGTGCTACTTGTTTCAGTGCACCAATAGTATTACCATTATGTGCAAAAAATACATAGGTGCACTTTTGATTCAATATCCACGACAAAAATACATGCGCAGTAGGATGCGCGCTAACATTTGTCATATACGTCCTTAAGAAAAAGTGAGCCGCCCTTGGATAACTATTCTACACTAGCCCTTTACCAAACAGTTCGACGTTGTAACGACCCTGAGGAAGGAGGCTTTTCTTGACATCATCGGAAAAAGAGAAAGTTCTCGTTACCATATTTTTTTCCCTTTTCCAACAATGTTTACGATAATTTCATGGACAAATCCTATCACTTGAGTCACATTTGCTACTAAATATGTCGTCTACAAATGCTTTCAAAATGGATGATTCTAAAACTTTGTCGTCACATAAATTTTTAACCGCCTGTTTCTTCTTGTAAACGTTGTGTATCCAATAGAGGTGTAAAACTGGTTGACAAGGAATCTAGCTCGTCATGTCCCCAGAATAAACATTGTTTCTACTTTATTAACACACGTACTACAGGGAATTATAGATGTTTTCATGGAAATCATGAGAAGACGCTAATCAGATTTCCAGGAAAATGCTCCGTGGCCGAGTTGACTGTAAATAGATGAAACACCGCGACTTTTTAACTCATGAATACAAACTCTATAGAATCCTACAAGAACTGCAAAAAGTCTGCGGCTAATACAAATGCATGGTATTTGGTTTTGGGACAGTCTGTTATTTGTCAAGGTGTAGAATTGTTACCTACTCATTTGTGTATGCAAGTTGTATATCGAAATAATAACCTGTATGTATGGGATAGAAAACGAGTGCCGTTGTATATGGGAAATATACACGAGCGTTAGCGAGTGTATATTTTCCATATATCACGGCACGAGATTTTCTATCTAACTTAGACGACGTGACTATTTATTTGTGCTTTACATGTCAAATGTACATGTGCGTATGAGATAAAAAGCTTGTTACAAAATGGAGTCATTCTGTTCTTTGCAATCAAAGGTCTTGCACCAGATTCAAAAGAAACAAATAAAAGGTATAATGTTTATCAAAATGCTAAATTATTCATTAGGATATTTAATCAAGGTAAACCTCACTGTGGAGTGTTCAAGATCGAACTAGTATTTGTCGTCAATATTTTGAAAACGTTACGTTTCGACTGGACTTTCTATTTTATTACGAAAAACAAAGAATGTTTTTGAGAAATAATGTTCTTTTTTATCAAGTATGTTCAGTAAGTGAATTTCTGCCCGGCCTGGTAGCTCAGTACCTAGCGTATCTGACTTGTGAGGTGGTAGTTGCACGTTCGATACCCGGTTGCGGCAAGCTGTCTTTCCCTCGATTTTTCGCTTCTCACCTCTGATGCATTTGAGAAAAGTAGACATTTCGAAAGAAAGTTTTTGTCAGTACTGGTGTGAGAAAGCCAGAGAGCATATGCATAGGTCCACTGAGCGCAGTGGAATTTCTAATTTTTTTAGTTAAAATGAATTTTTACTTTTTTTGGAATTTTAGAGAAAAATTGCCTAGTTGTTTTTTTTTTATGGTATGAGAAAGGCAGGAAATACGTATATGCATAGGTTCATTGACCGCCGTGATATCATCTTAGAACAAAATTAGCTTTTTTCCTTACTGGAGTCTTATTTTTTCTTCTGTCAAAAACACACTCCACTAAAAAGGTTACTTTAGTAAATTGATAAGTAAGTGCAATACTATTCTAAGTGCTTGTATATTGTATACGCACTTAGAATAGTATTGCACTCACCCATCGAAATGCTGTATCCGATCCCCTGAAGCATATTTTCCAAACTGTGTTTTACCGCGACAGGTACATTTTGCTCTGACTTGATATTGCAAAACAAAAGTTGTCGGAATTCACGTGCAGGATATACTAGCATTGTATATCTAGATATACAACTGTGGGAGTTGTATCTTCGATATATACTTTTGAAATACTGATCGCTAATTGGTCAATTCGCTACATGCGTGGTCTAAGCATGATCGCCTCAATACGCCTTAACTACGGATAGTCGGTAGAATGGTTTAGTCAATCAGGAGTTGTGTTAATTTCAAGTTAAGACAGTTCTTATGTTCTTAGGAATGATTGGTGAATAAGGATCCAGACTGCAAAGAACGTGCACTCTGATCACTAATCTACATTGTCCGATATGGTTATTACATTCAGCGTCTCTTGTTATAAATAGACTTTACGCTCGATAGATCTTGATTCAGCGTCTAGTGGTAGCTGTTGCTATAAAAAGACAACTGTGTTTGAAAAATGTTGAATTTCTGAAACACCCCCCCCCATTTCTTTAAATTCGGACCGCCAAATGTCCGTGAGAAATGAACATTTCATGAATCTTTTGTTTACAGTGTATCAAGGTCAGACTGCACAGAACTTGCAGCCTGATCTTGGATCTTCACTGTCCGATAAGAAACTATCTCCCCTTCCTTAATAAATGACTTTCAAATAACATTTGAGCCATGCTGTATGAAAAGGGGGCTTAATGCATCTGCGAAAAGTATCGACCAAGGTCAATCTGCGCAGTACGCACAGGCTGACCTGGGCCGAAACTTTTCGCTATAAGTCAAGTTTCTGTATGTCCAAGGACCAGTCTACCTCGTGATTACGTCGGTTGTTAAAAAAGGTGGCTATTATGGATTAATTACTATGGCTTGCTTTGTATAATGCAGTACGGAGATATATTAAGCCCCCTTTTGCCAGAGCGTGGCTCATTTTGATTTTTACTATCGGCTTGAAAGTTTCATTTAACTTATTTGGCAGGACACTGGTAAAGCATAAAATCGTTGGCGGCATTATGTCAAGGAGGAATGTATTTTGGTAAGGCACTGTTACAAGGCACAAGGCTTGTACTGATGAAATCCGTAAATAAATTGAGCTGTGGCTGTGATATAACTAAAATATTGTTGAAAATGGCGTAATACTTTTAAACCCTGTTCGCGATTTCCGTAATCAGAACAAGAGCGGGATCGACAGATCGATAAAGTTACAATCTCAGAATGATTTCGTCGGGAAATCTCTCAACTATATTTGTTCTTCTGCGTCGTGAATGGCCCCGACTGTCATAAATTTGTACAAAACAAATACAGACTTCCTGGAACTTGAAAGCTTGTCCATTCAATGGAGTCAAGATTATACACGTGCCAACCATCATGCTTTGTAATAATCAAAGACGTACTAGCATTGTTATCATTGCTGCTTGCGGACCCCAGCGTGTAACTTCTAGCATGTCGAGCGCGACTTGTGGTACTTTTGTGGTCAGTGCAGAATCGAGATCAGACTGCACAGGATGTGCTGTCTGATCTTTTCAACCTTCACAGTCCGATAATGAAACGGTTTGTTTTGGGGAAAAAATGAAAGCATGACGGAGGAGAATGCACGTAGTTATTCCAAAGTTTATTGCTAACTCTATATAAGAGGGGCTTTTGCAGAGATATTTCTCAGTTTCAGAATGATGTATTCAAAGACGCCGAAAAAGGCGGAATTATTTCTTTGGAGCTGAAAAAGTTAGAGATACAGATATATGAGTCATGCTCTGTGAAAATAGGGTTTAATGTAGATTCTATCTGCAAAAAGTATCTACCCAAGTCAGCTTGTTGAGTCCGCGCAGGGTGACTTTGGTCGAAACATTTTACTTTTGGTAAAATTTCTGCATGTCCAAGGACCCTTCTACCTCGTTATTCAGTCGGTTGCTAGACGAATTTTTTTATGGATCCCAAATTATGTGATTACTTGCTTGGTATAATGCATCACGGAGATGCATTAAACCCCCTTTTCCCAGAGCTTGGCTTATATACATACTTGGCAACTGAACACACACAATTACACATGCACAAAAAAATATACAAGTCAAAACTCTCCTTCATTTTCTGTAATTGACAAAAATTGATTGAGAGAGGCGATTGGACCATCAGACAATTTACGAGGCAGCGTATGTTCCAAGATGTCCTTTCTAAGGAACTCTTTAATAAAGACAAATTTCCATAAATCCTAATATTTCCAATAAACAAGTTGTCACTCTATATTCTGCCGTCATTATTACGTGGACCAGATCTCTCATTTTTTGTTAACCTTGTCTCCACTCTCGCTATGTCCGAGTTGTATCGATTGGTCATTCAGTGACAGTGTCCGAAATATAAACGACAATCTGCTACTTTATTAATTTATCTCGATTGCAATCATTTCAAGTGGGAAATATACGTCACGCTGATGTTTAACTGACAATTTAATTTCATAAATATTTCTGCGGAGAAAAAAAACAAAAACAAAAAAAAAAAAAACAGAATAAGCCGTCTTTGATACATTGGTAACCAAAACCTGTGGCAATGTAGGTTTTCATTTTTTAAAATTGACTTTGAGGGATTTAAATCAACTAAACACAGATCACCATCATTATCATCATCAACAACAGCAACGACGACGACGACGACGTATTCCATTAATTCTCCTTCTGCTGCGGGTGTTGATTTCTGGTCTTTTTTTTTTTGAAGAAGAAATAATTCGTGGAGCACTTCTCTTACTTGATTAGTGTGAACAGGACGTTTTCGAAAATAAAAAAGAACTTGCCCAAGACAAATATTAGACGATACGGAAATACTGTTCTTAACCCGAAAAATCAAATTGCAACAAGAGCTTCGCAGAGCGGCGCATATACGCCCGAAGGGGCTTGTCAGTGAAATGGGTTAAAGTGAAGGATGTACTGTGAATGAACAAGACACTGGACAGTTAGGGATCACATATGAGGCCATGGAGTTATTTGTTCTTCTGCACTGCACTTCTCCGCAATTTGATCTATGCACCTGTGAAGTATCATTTTTACACCTCTAATAGTTTTTGAGTTATGCTCCTGACAAAATTTAAGTAAGAAAAAAAAATCAAAGGACAATAACTATAGGGCCAAAAGTTATAGCTCTAAAACACTGCACTTCTCCTCAATGTCATCTATCAACCTGTGAAGTGTCAGGTTTATATCTCATGTAGTTTTCGAGTTATGCACTACACAAAATTTGAGTAAGAAAAAAAAATACTGTAAAAATAAAGATCAAAATGGAATTACTCAAAATCCGCGCTAGGTAGAGTTAGTTTTATTGTTCTTGCGCACTGTACTCCGTAATATTGCAACAAACATGCATACCAAGTTTGAAGTCGTTCTGACTTGAGATGACAGTTATATTCCGGACAAGCACTAAATGCTGTAAAAATGACGATCAAAGGGAAATAACTCAAAGATATCACGAGGTAGAGTTACAATTCTTACGCACTGCACTTCCAAATATTTCAACAAATAAGCATACCATATTTCAAGTCATTCCTACTTAAGATGACAAAGTTATGCTACGGGAAAGCAAGAAATGAAGATCAAAGGGGAATAACTCAAAATTCGTGCTAGGAAGAGTTATGGTTCTTGTGCACTGCACTGCGTAATTTTTCAACAATCATGCATACCAAATTTGAAGAAGTTCAGACTAGAGATGACAAAGTTATATTCCGGACAGGCAGAAAATGCTGTAAAATGACGATCGAAGGGAAATAACTAAAAGACAGCACGAGGTAGAGTTATGGTTCTTTCGCATTGCAGTCCGTATTATTGCAACAAACACAAATGCCAAGTTTCAAGTCAATCGGACTGGAGATGACAAAGTTATGCTCCGGACAAAGAACTGGACGCCGCCCGCCCGCCCGCACCTCATGGGTGATCCCATAATACGTCCCGTCTTCGACGGGCGTATAAAAATCACAGCATACAAATTCTTGTGAAATCATTGAGGCTAAGGGAGAAATTCCTCAGCATGGCCATTTTTCTCCTTTGGCCTCACTGTTTTTTAAAACTTGTCCAGTACTCAACTCACAAATCACCTCTACGATTGATTGATTGATATAATAGTGTTTAACGACATAATCCCAAATGCTCGCGCGCATCCTACTACGCATGTGTTTTTGTCATGGATAATGAATCAAAAGTGCACCTATGTATTTTTTGCGCATATGGTAATATTATTGGTGCACTGAAACAAGTAGCAATTTCTTCGGGTAGTATTAGTGTAGAGAAAAAAAAAATGGATCTGCGAACTGTCACCTTGAAATAATTAAAATACTGTTGACACGGCGTTACACACCCAAACAAGCAAACAAAGGCAGGAAATTTAAAGCTGTGGAAGTATAGCTGTTTCCTCTTTGAAAATTACTGTTGGAAGAGGAGAAATCGCTCTTAATGAGCAATTTCTCCTTTCCCCGCTATGTCTGCTGAGCTTTTATCCTACTTTTTATACGCCCGTCGAAGACGGGACGTATCATGGGATCACCCATGGCGTATGGGCGGGCGGGCGGGCGGTGTCCAGTTCTTTGTCCGGAGCATAACTTTGTCATCTCCAGTCCGATTGTTTGTGTTTGTTGCGATAATACGGAGTGCAGTGCGAAAGAACCATAACTCTACCTCGTGCTGTCTTTGAGTTATTTCCCTTTGATCGTCATTTTTACAGCATTTTCTGCTTGTCCGGAGCATAACTTTGTATTCTCCAGTCCGATTGACTTGAAACTTGACATGTGTGTTTGTTGCAATAATACGGAGTGCAGTGCGAGAGAACCATAACTCTACCTGGTGCTGTCTTTGAGTTATTTCCCTTTGATCGTCATTTTTACAGCATTTTCTGCTTGTCTGGAGCGTAACTTTGTCATCTCCAGTCCGATTGACTTGAAACTTGGCATGTGTGTTTGTTGCAATAATACAGAGTGCAGTGCGAAAGAACCATAACTCTACCTCGTGCTGTCTTTCAGTTTTTTCACTTTAACCGTCATTTTTACAGCATTTTCTGCTTGTCCGGAGCATAACTTTGTCATCTCGAGTCTGATTGACTTGAAACTTGGCATTGTGTTTGTTGCAATAATACGGAGTGCAGTGCGAAAGAACCATAACTCTACCTGGTGCTGTCTTTGAGTTATTTCCCTTTGATCAACATTTTTACAGCATTTTCTGCATGTCTGGTACATAACTTTGTCATCTCTAGTCAGATTGACTTGAAACTTGGTATTTGTGTTTGTTGCAATAATACAGAGTGCAGTGCAAAAGAACCATAACTCTACCTCGTGCTGTCTTTGAGTTATTTCCCTTTGTCATTTTTACAGCATTTTCTGCTTGTCCGGAGATAACTTTGTCATCTCTAGTCTGAACATCTTCAAATTTGGTATGCATGATTGTTGAAAATTTACGGAGTGCAGTGCACAAGAACCATAACTCTTCCTAGCACGAATTTTGAGTTATTCCCCTTTGATCGTCATTTTTACAGCATTTAGTGCTTGTCCGGAATATAACTTTGTCATCTCAAGTCAGAGTGACTTCAAACTTGGTATGCATGTTTGTTGCAATATTACGGAGTACAGTGCGCAAGAACAATAACTCTACCTAGTGCGGATTTTGAGTAATTCACCTTTGATCTTCATTTTTACAGTATTTCTTCCTTGTCCGGAACGGAACTTTGTCACCTCAAGTCAGATTGACTTGAGACTTGGTAAACATGTTTGCTGCATTACCTGCCCTTTACGATTATTATACCCCCTCGACAACTGGTGGTGGGACGGGCGTATCTTGCGACAATTTGCCGCTCTTGTTCCTTCATAAGATTATTTTCCACAGTGACCTTCATCCTTGTTTTCTGACGAAATAAGCACGGATAGGTACCATTTTTATTTTTTCTTATTGTTTAGAATTATAAATACTATAAGTGTGAAAATTTTAGGACAAATCTCTCCATTAGAAAGTATGTATATATTAAGGATTAACCCTTAGATCGGTCATATTATCTCCCTTTTTTACTCAATGGTCTACATATGACATGCATATTTGTACATTTACCATTATCAAACCAGACTTTTATTTATTTTTTTGTGCAAAACTAAATGAATTTTCATTAAAATGATGTATATTTGTAAAATTCTTTCGGTAATTTTCCTGTTTAATTGACTATTAAAGAAAGATCCAATATAAGCTGAATTTTGAAACTGTATATACCCGTTTCAAAGGCAGATTTCTCAGAAACGAGCACGATGACCCAAATCTATTTTTACTGTAATTTTCTAGAGACATGATGACTTTTGTATGTGCGAAGTTTAAAAAAAAAATCTGCCTTTTAGAAACATTTGTGACATACGTCGTTAACACCATTTTCAACTATTCTAGTTATTAGTAAATCGCTGAGACCGATGCACCTATCCACGTTGCCTGGATTTTTTTACCGGTACCGGTACGATATTCTTACCAAGCCTCGACTGCTTTCCCACTTAACCATTGTCAAAGCATTGACCAATTCTGAGAGAGGAATGAATTATACATGTAATGACTATCATCAGTCCTGGAAAAGAAAATGGCCGAGCTGGGGGATTGGGACCTGGGATTCCCTGTTCTCAAGTCTTGTGGGCTACCCACTGCGCGACTGGGACTAAGCTCACCTCTGGGAGGTGAAGGAATTGAGCAAAAGATAATTAGATCAGAGTTCTCACTAGATCCTGAGGCCCAAGTCATTGACTCTTGGGCCAAAATTTAGAGGTCAAAATGATATTTCCAAGAGTCAAAGTGAAATTTCTAAGGGTCAAAATGACTCGGTCATTATGGAAGGATAAGGATTTTTTTTTTCAAATTGTGTTCTTTATTTATGGACAGAAATTATACCAGAAAGTACCGCATCTTATGTAAAGACTCGTTGGAATAAAGAGGGTACATGAATTTTAATTTGCAGCCCTAGCATACAGTTAATCATTAGGAATAAATGGACACAAACAACCTTTTTAACTGTTTACCAAACAATGTTATACACTTGTTCATATTTAGAGCATTGCAGACGACAATTCAAATATGGCTGAGTTTGTCTTTCATGGCTTAAAACATAGTGGAAAAGGGAAAAAAAAAAAAAGGTAATAGAGGGTTGCTTTTATTCTATTCCTCTTTCTTTGTATAGAAATACATACTTCTTTATCACTCGTTGCAGTGCTAGCACTGTAAGACAAGAAGGCATTACTTCAATCTTCCCCAATCATTCATTTCATTAAACAATCAACGTTGTTTCCTTATCATTAAATAGAGCTATTAGATTCTACTCATTGTTATATATACACAGATCTATGTAAATTCGTTAAGTTCATTAGAGATGAAAAGACACTTTGAAGTGCTTGTGATCGGACGAGGTCAAACTGACATTTGTTGTATCATGGGTCTTTTTTAGTAGTCTAATCTTTTTTTCCATGTCAGTTATTCTTTGGAGAAGTATTACAGCATGATTAAATTATATGAATTGATCAACTAGGGTAGAAGTTAACTTTCAAACCTGTCATTTTACACTAAATTACACTAAAAAGTGGATTTACACTTTCAAGGTTTCATGTTTTCATAGATGACTCGCCAGCTTGATTAGCTGTGATTAACAGAGTTGCGTGCGTTTCATTTATATTTGATACCGATTGTTATTAATGCCCATTTTTCTACCCGATGCATGCAAGCTTAATTCATATGATGCTTTAGCCGATAATCTCATGCGTCAGACTGACGCTTAGGCAGATATTTTTGAGCGTCAAAATGGGTCACTCTAAATTTCCAAGAGTCCAAGGTCAAATGAGAACCCTGTACATTTGGAAAAAATGTTGGCTATTACAGATGGTGGTTTTTTTTTTTTAATCCATGGATGAAGCTTTTGTACATCGATTCAAATAAATTAAATTTTGTTGGTGCAATGTCCATTCTGTAAACAGCCAGTATGCTTATCTTTTTAGTGTATCGGTGATCTCATTTCTGCCATTTCAGAGTGTTGGGGGTATTTGTTTGGTTGTGGACTGAGGTTATATGGTTGAAATTCAGACATTTTAAAATCTAATGAATAGAAGTCTCAATCTGTGGCCAGTAATCAGTGCTCTAAGAAAACCATACTGTAGACCATAGAGAAAGGCCGCAATTGTCAGTCTGATTAGGTAATACTAACGATACAATAAGTTACTGAGTTTTCAAGTACTATAGATTTTGTAACACCTACTTGATCTAGTTTCGCTGCGTGTATATCAGCATCTGAAGGGAAAGATCAGATTTCAACCTTTATATCTAAGGTAAACTTTAAATTTAAACTGCTCCCAATCAAATGAAGCTTCTCTCATTTTAAGTTGAACAGAAGTTTCAATTGAGGTATATCGATTGCGAGAAAAAAATACAGAAAGTGTAGTAGATTCAACTGAATCGACTGCGAGAAAAATATATATACTAGCATTATTTTATTATCAATCAGATCTGAGACTATATTTAGGTTAAGGTAGTGGACCCCTAATGGAAAACGGATATTTCCACTATAATATTATCCTACAAAATTTGCTATGATTAAAAATGAGTATTATTGTACTACTTTAACCGAGCCACTTTTTCCGTTTGTTTCTTTCTTAGAATTATCATTTATAAATCTAAAACCACTATATTCTTATTACAAAGGGAGATAATATTACCGCCCTTTTCAGTAAACTAACAAAAGTATCAACAAATAATTTCAAGATAGACATCAAAAGAATTTCAGGTCGTTTAAAAATGTCCAAAAGTATTATATCAGTATAAATCCTTATTTATCAACTAACAAGAAATTTTATTCCATGTAGCACTAGAAGCGTTAGGTGTCTACTACCTTAGATTTAACATGAAAAATTAACTTCACGGTGGATTTAGAGCTAGTGTCAACTGTTGATGTCGCGCAGACCAATGTAGCTGTAAACGTCATGATGACGTGTGACATTAATCAGATAAATCAATAATTACGTAGATATGACGTGTCGGAGCAGTTAGTAATCTGCTGTTTCACAAGGGGTGCTACCTAAATACTGTTGCAGAGTGTGCTGTGCTACCATTACCTAGAACGTTTGTTACATGGGGCGCAACTGATTTAATATTTTAAAAACTCTTTTTAAACTCATTTCAAGTTGTTAAAACTAGTTCTTACTTGATCTGAGTTATGATTTGAGAGCAATGAAACCTAGATCTATCACAGAAAAGGTGTTGTCTTGTGTCAAAAAGCAGGTCACTAAGCCAAATAATATGAAAAACATTTTTGTGATGTAGATGTCAAGATATCTGTCCAAATTACTTCATCTTTGATGGGATTAATACGTACTTAAGTTTTCAGTAACTTATAGCTAAGGTGTGCTGCAGCCATTATGTAACAACAAGTGTGACACCTCACTCACAAATATGCTATCTTGGATGTCCCTTCTAAATCTATGAATTCATGTCCTCAGGATAAATGGAAAGTGTTTGAGTTTATCTTTGTTGAACATCGGCCACCTAGAGTAGAAGAAAAATGTCATGGGACCAGGGTTATGTTATATGGCCTGCAATACGCGAAAACGGACATATGCGATAAGTGTCGTCTCGGATCAGCCTGCGCAACATTTGAATATTTATGAAACATTTTACCTGACACACATGATTGATTGAATGGTGTTTTACGCCGTTTTCAACATTATTTCAGTCATCACGGCGACAGCTCACATATTCATGTATTTCTTGGGTTTCATCAGTACTAGGTTAGGGCTTTGAGCTGTCTTGCCGAAAGACTCTCTTGAAAAACCAAGTGATCCTTGAACCCGGGCCTCTAGGTTACGAGACCTACAATTTACCACTGAGCCACGCAGAACCCTACCTGACTCAAAAACAGACGGACAAGGTGGTTGGTATAACAACCCCTCCCCCACAAACTGAACATTGTAGGTAGGATAAAAATAAATTTAAGTGAAAATCATATCATTCAAAGTTTGGAAATCACTGTGAAGATGAAAATCTGTTATCGTAGGTTTGGTGTTAGCAGGCCCGTAGGAAACAAGTGATTGGGGGTCAGAAGTCTTGTATAAAGTATGGTGTTTTCATGTGTGTTTGAGGTGGGGTGTA
This sequence comes from Hippopus hippopus, assembly GCA_946811185.2. Classification (NCBI taxonomy): domain Eukaryota; kingdom Metazoa; phylum Mollusca; class Bivalvia; order Cardiida; family Cardiidae; genus Hippopus; species Hippopus hippopus. Next base: position 69,185,691 of record OX328096.1, read on the forward strand.
TCATTTTAATTTTAGGATGTTTTAGGGTATCCTTGACGTGGTACAGAATTTTGCTCTGTCTACAAAACCTCTCACCACTTTTACTGTTTTGAGACCGATTAAGAATATATTCAGATATTCTTAGGCAGATTTAATTTTAAAGTGGAAAAAAAATTTGTGTGTTTCTGTTTGTGTTTGTTTGATTTTTATTCTATTCTAGTTTATGGATTTTTGTTTTCAGAAAGTCTTATTATCCCTTTTTTTAGTTCACCGAGACTTTTCAAACATATCTTTAATTAATATTTCAAAAGCTGAAAAGAGAGGAAGCTAGGGAAAATCTCCTGTGTAAGATTCTGACAGTCTGTGCCATCAATTGATCTGACAAAAATACCTATTTCAACTGAAACTTCCCAAAAGTGGAAGGTCTGTGTTCACTGACCCCAACAAAGGTACTTCCAACCTAAGTTATGCTCAGCCTATCTGTTCTGTCCTTGTGTACGTGCAACATCATCATGCTATTGAGTCTCTTAGTCTTAGAGACATTGTTGATCTTAAGCAGTTTTGACTCGTTTACTTGCGCTGAAAGGAGGTTTACTTGTAAGTTTGTAGCTGGCAGAACCAGTATTAGCTTCAGAAGCTTTGAAACCTCAATGAAAAGCGCAATATATTCTAGTATGAACTTACATATTTCAGCTGGCTTTGGATCAAAATGTTTCGGTAACATTGATCGCAGTGAAAGTCAACTGGCAGCATAAATCAGCTGCTCTAAAATAATTTAATCAATAGAAGTCTGTGACTTGCTGAAAATCTGTATCACATGGCTCTGCTTAACAGCTCTTGATTAGCAGGTTTTCTAAATTCACATACATGTGGCCTGGCTAATCAATGCGGGTTATTATACCATTGGTAATCAAGTCAATGGCTCAATAGTAGCTGGTCCTGTAAATTTCTTCACAAGATTGACATCTGAGTGGAAGAGCCCCTGCGTCAAGCCGTTTAAGTGGTCTTCTCTGCCTTGGCAATACAGGTTCACCTACATTCAGTTCTTTGGTCGACTAATCAACTTCGTGTCTACTTTCACAGTCCATCGTATTGGGTTAAGACAACTCATTCCTGGCGACCATTAATCTACTTCTTTTGAACTTTTCAACATCTATAGTATTGCTTCTCTACGTGGGGAGTCTTTAATGAGCTTTGTAATCTTCCTAGCAATGTCAAGCGTGTCTCCAAGTAGTTTGAGAGTATCGATTGCATCATTACATACTAGGTTCAGTGCCTAGCCATTACAGAGAGTATGCAATACCTTTGGTTCAATGTTTAGAATGTGTTGCTACACTGTTTCTCTGGCCTGTCATGGAGGCTGCCATATCGTACCATTGTTTGTGGAGTTTTGGAAAATGTAAAACAAATCTTGGGAAAATGTCTTTGATGGTACTGGTGATTGCGTCATCTGTTACGTCTAATGTAGTTTCATCAGCCATGATTGAGAAAAAATCAACTGATTCTATCTCTTCAAGAATTGGGCGTAACACCATCTTTGCCATGACTTGTAGGAGATATTTTGTATGTTAGGGGCAATGTATTGATCTGTTTTTCGAGTCAACCAATCTTTCAAATCAGGGTCATGTTCAGCTTGAAGTCCTAGAAGCTAAATGAAATTTGAGTCGTTCCCCCCCCCCCCCCCCCCATTTCAAGATAATGTATTCCCTCAATGACTTTAACGAGATTTTGTCTGATTTTAGCCTTCGTTTCTTTGTGTTGAACAGACAAAGATTTGCCAATGTCTCTTACTTTACTCTTAAGTATAAACTCCCTCTCAAAAGCTCTATGACATTTGCTGCTCTCGCTGTGGTGTGAAACGTTCTGTGGCCTTTTTCCTAAACCCCTTTGATATGGAAACACTGTCTTTTTTATGGCAAGTAAGACTACCCTTTCTGAAAGCTGCAATACATACATGACGGAAAGCACTGTCTGAACATTGCAAATTGTGCAACCATTTCCAACTGTCATACCAGGAAGCATTAAAAGCTCTTGGCTTGGCTCCAAATGAGCATTTTGGAAAGGAATGTTTTCTAGGCTGATTGGAGCAATATCTATTTCAGGAGTTTGCCATTTATCTCCAGGTTCTGATTCATCCTCCTCTGTTGGAAAAGATTTTTCAGATGAACCTTGGGTTGGGGTTTCAAAGCATTTATATCTCACAACTATAACCTGGACCAAGTATGCCTTCTTTGGTGGAGGCTCCAGTGATTCTGGAACAGAGGTAGGAAGTTCTGGTATGCAAGCAACGAAATTTATGACTTGGCACCCAGCCCATCAAGTCAGTGTTCTTGGTATGTGTCCAGATGATGTAAACTACTTGATTTTTGTCATAGTCAGTTGGCACAACTCTTTGGTTATATATTTTTCTGTTGATACATTGGTTTTGACCTTGGAGGAAAACAGACAATGGGTATTTAAAGCACATTTCCTGCAGTGAAAATGTGAAGGAGACTTGCATATTGTCCGTCTTTTGTTGACCTGATTGTCTTTATGCACAGACCTAACATTGTCCCCAGGTACCATACAGTCATTATGTATATAGATTCCAATTATCGGCTATGGTGATATTTGACAGAAAGTTACAGACTGTATATCGTTTCAAGTTTGATATCATCTCAAACATTACCCTTACACGCATTTCTTTATGAAATGCATCGTGCCCGAAGACATGGATCGAGATGGACCTATAGCAACAGTTACCATCTCCAAGCACCTTTATCGGCTCTAGGTGCTGCGAAGCGTCACTGGGATATATTTGTTTAGTTGTTTGTTAACAGTATTCCTGGCTGCGTTTGCGGCATTTGATGAAAAAAAAATACTTATTCAGATTGGTTTTTTTTTTAGTAACAATAAAGTCCAAATGTAAGCGGGTGTTTAAATGCGTTTAATTTATATCATACCATTTAAAAGTATGGAAATTATTGTAAAGATGACAATCTTTGATTGCACGGTCGGTCCAAGTGTTAGTCGCTGACAGAGAAATTAATTTCAAAACTAGGTTAAAACCTGCCAGGTAGCTGTGTCTGTTTACTTTTTGCCTGATTTTAAATTCTTTTTTCTGCCAGTGACTAACATACGGCCCGACTACACGATAACGGACTGTCTTCTCCACAATATTTTCCATACTTTTTAAATGGTATGATTTAAATTTTAAATGTATTATGACACCTACTTTGATATTTTGGCCTTTACTGGGCCTTTAACTGTTGAAAAAATCTTTAAGGCCACACTAGTCAGTTTAGTGGACAAATTGTTGAAAAAATTCTTCCTTTCATTTTATACTGACATTTTGAGAAACAGTAGATCTACCTTTAGTGGCCAAAATTGAGTTCTTCAAAAAAAAAAAAAAAAATGGCGACGTGATCGAAAAAGATGCGCTAGTTTCAAAGTTAATCTTTATTTACTGGTGGAATCCAAGCCTATAAATTATACACCGGGTAATTTACCCGGGTATCTATAGTAAAGTATCACCGCATTACACCATAGCGACTTTAAAAAGAGAATGGGGGCGTGTAGTACGAAATGACTACACACGGAAAGGAAATGACACCCGACATGAAAAATCTTTTCGTACATCTTATTTAACGGGACTACAGTCTTGGCAAAATAAGCAAAACAAATGGAGAATACTGGAGAATGATTTCCAATTTTTCAAAGCGTTCACAAACTTAAAGTAGCGAAGAATACCAGAGTCAAAGAGCAAGGAAGAAAACAAGCGAGTTAACCACCGATAGATGACTTTTTCTCATGGCAAGAAATAATAAAGGACATGTTTTTCTCAGTTTTGGGTGTTTTTACTTTCCAGCTTGGTTTCTTTCAGTTTTTCAAGAAACTCTGATTCTGTGATGGCAGCTCCACAATTTGGAATAACATAATTTTTTTTCTTGAGTGGTATTCAGAGAAAATTTCACTTTTTCATCAATGTCTGTTGGTAAAAGTTTTATTGTTCTGACATTTGACCTCTTTCCTAGATGATGGGACTTCTTATGAGAGGGGTCTATTGGTTTTGTAAGAATTATATCAGGAATAAATAGTACTATGCCTGTTTTACGTAAAACACTCATGAGGTTAGGAACAGTCAAGGCTGAGTTATATGCATTTCCTACTAATTTGCCAGATCTTCTCTGGTAACTTGACGTCCAATTCGCGAATGAGAAAGTTTGTAACTCTTTTGATAAGGCATCCTTAAAAGGACTGAAAATTACAACATCCAAAGGCTGAAGCTGATGGCTAGAACGGGATGGCAAAACAAACATATGGATGTTACTTTGTTGTGCCTTTTGTATTAAATCAACGGTCATATGAGCTGAATGTCTATCATATAAAAACAGACAAGGCCTTACTTTAGCATGCTTGATGAAGTGGTTGACTATAAAATCCTGAAAAATTTCAGTGGTTGACCATCCATTTGAGTTGTACTATATTTAGTCTGAGGTAAGCAACCTTTAGACCTTTGGTTATTTCCTCTGCCAACCTTTGACCCTTATTTATATATTACATAGGGAGGTATGGTCTCCCCCAGTGCATTTCCAGCTGCAATCACCGTGGTAGTTGTACTACGACCTGCAGTGATAATGAATGGCTTTTCTGCCTTTGCAGCAACTACCTGGTGGGTGGGGGGGGGGGGGGGGGGGAGACTGTGATCAAGAGTGATCCATGTTTCATCAATATTCCAGATGAGTTCTGGCCGGTTTTTCTGCTGAAGAATTTCCAATCCACGAAAGTATTTTCTTACATTTTGTTAACTGGTACTACGTGCTCTTATGTCCCGTTTTTTTTTTTTTTTTTTTTAAGTCTGGGAATCTTTTGACGAAACCATAATAGCAATTTTTTTTTGGGGGGGGGGAGAGGGTATTAGAACCAGTTTCCTTGGCCATATTTGCAGCCATATCCAGCACCTGCCACCTACAGTATTCATAGCCTAGTCTAGACATTTATTTTCACAGTGACCTGCAAGCTGTGCCTCCTCAGCTCTGCAAAATATTTGGGGATGCCCTTGCTTTGAATTAAACAAATTTTGATTGCTGAGTCTGGGGCGAAGGGTTGATTCTGGTACCCCAAACATTCTTCCTGATTTTCTAATTGCTTCGCCAGTCCTTCTTACATGATGATAGGCACTCAAAAGTGCAGAGCTATTATGTTCAGACATGGCTGAAACATACAAGACAACAAAAGGCCTCGTCAACTCTTTACCAGCCAAAATTTCGATCTCGTCCAAATTGAAATTATATGGAGATAACCAAATACCTGTGGCTCAAATGAATGGAATTGATTCTGAAAGGCTAGAAAACATGGTGGCAAAAGAAGAAAATACTGACTTTGAGCATTTTCTCCTTTTACCACAATGTTTTCAAAAGCCTATTTCCTAAGGGTTGTAAAACCAAAGGCTTATCTGGTAAGTACTGAAACTTAGGGCTGACTGCAGAAAAATGGTTCAATATAACATTCAATGCATTTAAAAAAAGTAAATTAGATGAAAACAATTTATTCCGAAGTCAGATTACGTGGATCATTTAGGGTCAGACTAGGTTCTTTCGTGAAATAGGCTTTAAAGGCCCAGTAAAGGCCGAAATATCAAAGCAGGTGTCATAATACATTTAAATTTAAATAAAATATTGTTGAGATGAGTCTTTTATCGTGTGGCCGGGCCATATGTTAGTCGCTTGCAGAAAAAAAAAAGAATTTTAAAATCAGGCAAAAAATAAAAGACACAGCTACCTGGCAGGTTTTAACCTAGTTTTGAAATTAATTTCTCTGTCAGCGACAAACACATGGACCGACCGTACAATGACAGATTGTCTTCTTCACAATAATTTCCATAATTTTAAATGGTATGATATAAATTCAAATACATTTAAACACCCGCTTTGTTTACATTTGGACTTTGTCACTTTAAGACTACTGCACTTGTACACAGCCTTATTTTGAAAGTGATAGAGAAAGGTCAATTGGGGAGACACCCAGATGTTTCACTAATAATTTAGCAATTCTAAGGAATAAAGTGTTGCTTATTTGAAGGTAGGTGCACATGTTTAAACATCATTATCATCCATGTTTGCGAGGTGGGTATTTGCATTTAACGACGTATATGACAAATGTTCGCGCGCATCCTACTGCGCATGTATTTTTGTCGTGGATATTGAATCAAAAGTGCACCTATGTATTTTTTTGCACATAATGGTAATACTATTGGTGCACTTAAACAAGTAGCACTTTCTTCGGGTAGTATTGGTGAAGAGAAAAAATGGTTCTTTGAACTGTCACCGTGAAATAATTAAAACGCTGCTGACACGGCATTACACACCAAACAAGGAAACATAGGCAGGAAATTTAAAGCTGTGGAAGTATAGCTGTTTCCACTTTGAAAATTATTGTTGGAAAAGGAGAAATCGCTCCTATTGAACAATATCTCCTTTTTCCATCATGTCTGCTGAGCTTTTATCCTATTTTTTTCCTTGAAAAAAAATAACTTCCACAGTGTCCTTAAACCTTGTTTTCTGATGAAGTAAGCACGGATAGATGCCATTTTTATTTTTATACGCCCGTCGAAGACGGGACGTATTATGGGATCACCTGTGGCGGGCGGGCGGGCGGCGTCCCCATTCTTTGTCCGGAGCATATCTCCAAAACTATGCTAGCTACGGTTATGAAATTTCATGGGTGGATAGATCTCATCAAGGCGGAGTGCAGTGCCGAGGAATCATAACTCTCGCTTGCTTAATTTTTGAGTTATTGCCCTTTGTTGTTTTTCATATTTGAATTTTGTCCGGAGCATATCTCCAAGACTATACTAGCTACGATTATGAAACTTCATGGGTGGATAGATCCCATCAAGGGGGAGTGCAGTGCACAGGAATCATAACTCTTGCTTCCTTAATTTTTGAGTTATTGCCCTTTGTTGTTTTTCATACTTGAATTTTGTCCGGAGCATATCTCCAAGACTATACTAGCTACGGTTATGAAACTTCATGGGTGGATAGATCTCATTAAAGGGGAGTGCAGTGCAAATGAATCATAACTCTTGCTTGCTTAATTTTTGAGTTATTATACGCCCGTCGAAGACGGGACGTATTATGGGATCACCCATGGCGGGCGGGCGGGTGGGTTGGCAGGCGGCGTCCAGTTTTTGTCCGGAGCATAACTTTGTCATCTCCAGTCCGATTGACTTGAAACTTGGCATGTGTGTTTGTTGTAATAATACGGAGTGCAGTGCAAAAGAACCATAACTCTACCTCGTGCTGTCGGAGTTATTTCCCTTTGATCGTCATTTTTACAGCATTTTCTGCTTGTCCGGAGCATAACTTTGTCATCTCCAGTCCGATTGACTTGAAACTTGGCATGTGTGTTAGTTATAATAATAATATGGATTGCAGTGCAAAAGAACCATAACTCTACCTCGTGCTGTCTTTGAGTTATTTCCCTTTGATCGTCATTTTTACAGCATTTTCTGCTTGTCATCTCCAGTCCGATTGACTTGAAACTTAGCATGTGTGTTAGCTGCAATAATACGGAGTGCAGTGCGAAAGAACCATAACTCTACCTCGTGCTGTCTATGAGTTATTTCCCTTTGATCGTCATTTTTACAGCATTTTCTGCTTGTTCGGAATATAACTGTCATCTCCAGTCCGATTGACTCGAAACTTGGTATATGTGTTTGTTGCAATAATACAGAGTGCAGTGCGAAAGAACCACAACTCTACCTCGTGCTGTCTTTGAGTTATTTCCCTTTGTCATTTTTACAGCATTTTCTGCTTTTCCGGAGCATAACTTTGTCATCTCCAGTCCGATCGACTTGAAACTTGGCATGTGTGTTTGTTGCAATAATACGGAGTGCAGTGCAAAAGAACCATAACTCTACCTCGTGCTGTCTTTGAGTTATTTCCCTTTGTCATTTTTACAGCATTTTCTGCTTGTCCGGAGGATAACTTTGTCATCTCCAGTCTGATCGACTTGAAACTTGGCATGTGTGTTTGTTGCAATAATACGGAGTGCATTGCGAAAGAACCATAACTCTACCTCGTGCTGTCTGAGTTATTTCCCTTTGATCGTCATTTTTTCAGCATTTTCTGCTTGTTTGGAATATAACTTTGTCATCTCCAGTCCGATTGACTTGAAACTTGGTATTTGTGTTTGTTGCAATAATATGGAGTGCAGTGCGAAAGAACCATAACTCTATCTCGTGCTGTCTTGAGTTATTTCCCTTTGATAGTCATTTTTTACAGCATTTTCTGCTTGTCCGGAGCATAACTTTGTCATCTCCAGTCCGATTGACTTGAAACTTGACGTGTGTTGCAATAATACGGAGTGCAGTGCGAAAGAACCATAACTCTATCTCATGCTGACTTATTTCCCTTTGATCGTCATTTTTATACCTTTTTCTGCTTGTCCAGAATATAACTTTGTCATCTCAAGTCAGAGTGACTTCGAACTTGGTATGCATGTTTGTTGCAATATTACGGAGTACAGTGCGCAAGAACAATAACTCTACCTAGTGCGGATTTCGAGTAATTCCACTTTGATCTTCATTTTTACAGTATTTCTTGCTTGTCTGGAACGGAACTTTGTCACCTCAAGTCAAATTGACTTGAGACTTGGTAAACATGTTTGTTGCATTACCTGCCCTTTACGATTATTATACCCCCTTGACAACTGGCGTTGGGACGGGCGTATCTTGCGAAAATTTGCCGCTCTTGTTTCTTATTGTTAAGAATTATAAATACTATAAGTGAGGAAAGTTTAAGAAAAATCTGTCCGTTAGAAAGTATGTATTTTTTTTAAGATTAATCCTTAATTCGATCAAATTCTCTCCCTTTTTAACTCAATGGTCTATATATAACATGCATATTTGTACGTTTGCCATGCTCAAAAGCAGGTTTATATATATATAAATATATGATTTGTCATTAAAATGATGGATACTTGTATATTTTTCCTGTAATTCTCCTGTTTAACTGACTATTAAAGAAAGGCGCTTTAAATCCAATATAAGCCGAATTTTGGACCTGTATATACGTTTTTCAAAGGCAAATTTCTCAGAAACGAGCACGGTGACCTACATCATTTTTTACTGTAATCTCCAAGAGACATGATAAGCTTTGTATGTGCAAAGTTTTAAAAAAATCTGTCCGTTAGAAAAATTTGTCATATACGTCGTTAAATCATATTTATAGGCTTTGAATCAGTGAAGCTTACCCTGTTCTTGTTTGTAAACAAAACAGGATTTGGATAAAGCAGGCGGGGATAGTTCTTCCAACTTCCAGCAGAATTTTTAGACACAATACATAGATCTAGACTATCTGGATTGGACAAAAATGTCTTATTTTATCGGACGAAAGGCTTCCCGATTCAGTTCTACTGTGATGAAACGGACGACAGTTTGCAACACGTGTTTTGCGGGAAATGATTTTACGAAACGTGCGCAAGTTTAGCCGATCCGCAGGATTAGCCGACACGACTGTAAGCGTCTAGCTCTTATCAGGGCGCAGACTAAATCTAAGTTTTGATTTGGATCCTGTGTAGATCTACTGTAGCAAATGAAATTTATTAAACTAGATATAGAAGGCGTTATTTTTCACGAGTATTGTGTATCACTTCAGTTAATCGGCAAGGCCAGTAGAGACATGTAGCCTAATACTCTCTACTACTATTGTGAGTCAAGCGTAAAATACGACAATGATGACGTAAGAAGTGACGTAAACAAACCTCACTGTTACTGAACTAACCTTCTACCTATGTCCGGGTGCACATTGAATCTTTACAACAGAATATCTAGGAAATTCTTTGAAGATGCCCGTCTACAGCCGATAAGCAAAAACACTGTTAAATTTCAAACAGTTTAGAATGGTACAGAAATCAGTCCTTTGTGTAAACATGGATAAATTACTGATATATATATGCTGTAATTGAAAAAAAAGAAACACGGAGATTTGTATCAGAAACCGAACATTGGTCAGAAGAAAACTGGCTGACGATCGAAGCTGTAAACAATGGCGGTGCGTCACGGAAATTTATCGTTGGTTTCCGCCTAGAGTCGGATACGGTGTAATTCGCATATAGGTCGCGACCTCCGTCTGAAAATCGAGGCTGCAACAGAGAAGCCTCCATTTTCCTTTGTTTACCTCATTAGACGCAGGGCGAAGGTCACATATAGTCACGTGACAGAATGCATGATCTTCATACGAATCTACCCGAGTGTATAACGGATATATCGAAATCTTGGATTCAAAAACCGGAAACGACGAGTCTGTTTACATGGAAGGCCGCAACTCAGCGATATGCATTTTCTATCGACCGTAATCTAAGCAACCTTGCAACCGTCAGGCGCAATATTTGGCATAAAGGTATAAGAATGACTATAGTTTGATAAATTAAAGACAAAATGGGTTAAAACTGGCTGAAAATGAGTATAAAGCCCTCTTTAAGTCTTATTATTCTTCTTAGGTAGATCTACACATCTACCTAAAACTTAATATGTAAATAGGCAAAGCCCAAGGGCGAGTAGCGCCGCAACTTAAATTCTGCTGGAATTTATGTTGAATAGGCCTACTTGTTTCATTTTCTGCTATTATCTATATATATTGTTGATATTTTTACATCAATTGGTAAAATCAAACGGTTTGAGAATTAATATACCTACCACTCTGTAACATAAACGATATCAAACCTAATTTCCCTGAAAATTTTAATTCAACAGATAGATTTACCTTTTATTCAGTACAGATCTAGAGCAAGTTCGGGTAATTCCGACACTTTAAGGGAAAATTTGACTTCTTTTTTTACCGTCATGTGTTCATGATCAGTCTGTCGTGTTGGGTTAAGCCGAACTGACCACTATGCGTGACATTTGTGAATTTTACGGTTCCTTGTCATAAACTGTATTGATACGATCTATCTTGTAATGAAGTACCTGGTAAACCCGACATCTTTCGTCTAAATCCGACACCCTATCGGAGTTTTAAAAAAATCGAGCTGCCTCATTACAAAGCAAACCTATTGAAAGGATTAAACTGTAACCACTGTCCTAAAGTAATTCAACTGATAGACTGTAACTATGCCATGGGTTGGTTCTATAGATACATACATGTATACTGTAACGTCTATCTCGCACTCGTACTAATATAAGCTTAAATCAGATTTAAAAGACGCCCGATGCGCGCAACACATACATCCATGTATTTGAAGTTTGAACTGGGTGTGTTTTGTCTGCAGTCTACCACATTTATGAATTAGGTGACGGAATTGGACTCACTGAGAAAATTGTTGGTCAAACCCGACACAGCAGTTTGTTGTGCAGAATCCTCTCTGATTAACCTGTTTGACTTCTAAAATACAAAACAATTATCCTGTTACTATTCATGAATAAATACGGTAAGGAAAATGAAAATCATCAGATTTTATACTTGCCGGTATTGGGTACGCCTCGTATGGGCTTTTATAAGACGATGATTTGTGAGCATCGGCAAATCGGTGTTGTTTCTTAGACCCTAATAGAGTCTAGTTCAAGAAAGAAAGCTCCTCGGTGTCTGTGATCTTTGTATGGCATCACAAATACGTATGATGTCATATTTCTTGGAACAAATTATTGATTCTAGGAATAGGTATTGGAATACGAAAGACTTATTCTGAAAAGTGCCAGAATTGTACTATTGTCGGCAATGCCCGAACTTCCTCTTGATCTGTATGTTTTTAACCATTACCAGATTACAGATCATAAATATGTAGTTTTATCAAATCAGACTCAATATAAATTAAAACAGAAGAAATGTGATGGAAAAAAGTAACATTATATAATAAAGAAGAACTGGCAACAAAACCTAAGAAGTATCATTTAAACAACTTGGCAATCGCTTTAGAATATTCGGTCTCAAACTTCGGATTCATATTTGTCAATCAATGAAGCTGTGTAATCCTGATTAATCCAATTTGTTGTTGACGTTACCACTTACGTAATTTTGCCAGGGACCAGATATTCATTATGTCCTTATAGATCTACATGTTCTATAAATTTTGGTTGTTGAATGCTGTGAAAGGGTTAGCGATAGTCATGCCACCCACCCATAGATATGCAATATGATAGGTTATCGACTGTCATGTTTTCGACCCATATGAACTGCTATGTGGTGGTAAAATTGTAACATGAAAGGTTGGCGACTATAATGGCACTTACCTTTTTGAACAGGAAATGATGTGATTGTCGATTGAAAGGTTGGCGACTCTCATTTCACCAACCTTTTTTAACAGAAAATGTTGTGATTGTATGTTGAATGAAAGGTTAGCGACTATCACGTCGCCCACCCTTTTGAACAGGTAATTATTAAATTCTCCTTTGAGGTCTCTCTGTAGACTAACCGCACCAAGCCTGAAGGAAGGTAGAGATGTCAAAGGCATCGATACCAGACATGATATTGCGTACATTTTGCGACCAGAAGCGCCTCGCTTTTTCTATAGGTTGTTAATATAGGTTTCCCTTTACCGTCCTTCTGGCGATCGAAGCTTCATTGTCATTACACTGATTGTCAATATTCGGCAACTTAGTAAAGTTGCACCTTCACATAACTTGACAAGTTCTTTTTTCTTGTAGGAATATGTAATACCCTTTCCCATAAAAAAATCTAGCGAGTGCAGGTGTGTGTAAGTTACCGAAATTCTGACGAGAGTCCATGTTTGTTTATACCTTGTCCCGTCGCTAAGTCTTAACGCGCCTTTTATTTGAAGAGTTCCACTGTGGGAAATAGTGCGTATTGTAGAATGAAAGGTTAGCCACTATCATGTCACCCACCCATATATAATGTTTCGTGGTGGAAGAAACATTGTGAGTAAGTAAATGTTATAAAACATGACAATATCAAAGTTTGAGTCTGTATGGCATGATTTATCAGTTGTGTAACATTATCTCTGGAATAAAAGTTAGTTAATGTGATGCAAGACCCATGTTGGCTTGCTACATTTATAGATGGGGGGGGGGGGACTTTATGATATTGAAGTAATTGTATAGTGTACATTATGATTAAGAACTCTAAGTTATGAATATAAATTGTTGCATAACTCAGACTTTAAAAAAAGTATAGGCTGTATCAATGGGTTCTGTTGCAGAAGCAAACGAGAGTGGCATATCAGTTCGAAAGGCATGAGAAAAACAACAATAACTGACAACAAGCATTGAAATTTCCTCATTTTAATTAGAATTAATATGTATTCGGTGCTGTTAGACTCTTAACATGTATAAAGAGTATTAAATATAAAATTATTAAATGTATATGTGAACTGAAACAGTATTGGAGATAAATAATGTAACTACTATTTACTTTTCATTCTTTTATAATCCCATGAATAATCATTGTCTTCTTCACCATCATCACCTTCTTTCTTATTTTCTCCATTTTCTTTTTGTAGATGTACATACTGATGAAATCTCAGGTCAGAAAATATTGAAAGACAAACTACGTCAAACCATTTTGAACAAAGAAACTCGTCAGCATGTACACCGTCTGGGAGATGAGTATAAACATTTTTTTTTTCCCCTTTTTGTATTGTCATTGTGTCTTCCTCGATGCTTTGTGACTGTTTTAGTAATATCCCAATCCCATCTAATTGTGCTTAAATTGTGATTTGAGTTGATTCTTGATATTTCTGTGTTGACTATTGTATTATCTTGTTCTAAATATGCTTGCATGATAATAAGATCTGTGTCTATGTATGTTTGGAATGGGTGTTTACCTTCTTTGGATCTGATTGGCTGTATATTTCTGAAGTTTGGCTGGTGGTATGGCTGCAAGTGTGAATGTTGTTGTTTTGGTGTTAATTTTATTTTTTTACATGTTTTACAGCTGGTGAATTATGGTTTCTATTTTAGTGCTTGAGTGATTATAGAGGTGATTTGTCTAAGTATGAATAGAGTGATGCGGATGGATCTTTCCTTCCCTCATCCCCAGTCATATGAAAATCGTAGCAATGACCATGATCTGCACAAAAACAAAGGAATAATTTTGAAGTATCTGGTGCTGAAACCTATACCTCAGAGTATAAATTTTGACATTTTTGAAACCTAAAGCAATGTCATCATGGTCATTATTTCTATAAGCTTTCGAATCTACCTCAATTGTGCACTGTCTTACATTCCTTTTCTTCAATACAGACTCATTGAAATAATATGCTCGTCCAAATTTTGCTGGATTGTAAATTCCTGGCTGAGAGACTGCAGTTTCAGGTTCATGTACCTCCATATCTAAGGACTGATTAATCAAGTACTGAATCAAAACTTGTGTATCATATGGAATGATTTTGTTGTTCGACAGCATTGACTTAAGAATTAGTTTTTTTTTCAATCCGGGTGCATATGATCTCACACTGTTTATGGTTGTATGAAAGAAATTGCCATTTATCTGGAATCAATTGTTGTAACGTGGCACGGTAGGATGGTGGTAATTAGCTCGTCAATGATACTGTTGTACTTAACATTTTCAAAACAGCATAGTTTTATGCACATATTTCTGAGGGATTCATGTGAAAAAATCGCTCAAAAGACGTAAGTATTTCATCCTGCAAAACTTCTTTGACTCTTTCTATACGATCATTTAGTTCTAAATCAGCAAATCTTTCTTTCTCTAAAATTCCACTTATTTCCCTCCTAGCTAGATAGTCAAGGGTTTCTCTGTTTATAATCATCTGATGTTTCTCAGGCAGCAGAATACGGTCTTCAGCTAAACCGATCTCTGGCAGCAGAACACGGTCTTCAGCTAAACTGGTCTCTGTCGACAACACGCAAAACAGAACTTCCTGAAACAAAGGTCAACATAATCAGTCTGAAGTTATAAAGAGCACTTAACGACGTATGTCACAAATTTTTCTAACGGAAAGATTTTTTAAAAAAAACTTTGCACATGCAATGCTCATCATGTCTCTAGAAGATTACAATATTTGGAATTAACAATTTTCTTTAATAGAATAACGGGAAAATCACCAGAAGAATATAAAAACAGACATCATTTTAATGAAAATTCATTTAGTTTTGCACAAAAAATATATAAAAGCCTGGTTTTGAGCATGGTAAATGTACAAAATTTCAAGTTATATATGGACTATTGAGTTAAGAAGAGATAATTTGACCGAATTAATGGTAAATCTTAAATAGATACATACTTTCTAACCAACAGATTTTTTTTTAGAATTTCCAGACTTATTGTATTTATAATTCTAAACAATAAGAAAAAATAAAAATGGCACCTATCCGTGCTTGTTTCGTCAGAAAACAGGGATGAAGGTCACTGTGGAAGTTAATCTTTTTCAAGGGAAAAATATAATAAAAGCTGAGCAGACATAAATGGAACGGGGAAAATTGCTTATTAGGAGCACTTTCCCCTTTTTCCACTACAATTTTCAAAGCGGAAACAGCTATACTTCCACAGCTTTAATTTTCCTGCTTTTGTTTGCTTGTTTGGTGTGTAACGCCGTGTCAACAGTATTTTAATTATTTAACGATGACACTTTACAGATCCGTTTTTTTTTTCTCTCTCTCTCTCTTTACTAATACTACTAGAAGAAAGTCTTGATTGTTTCAGTGCAGTAATAGTATTACTATATGTGCGAAAAATACATAGGTCCACTTTCGATTCACTATCCTTGACAAAAACACATGCGCAGTAGGATGCGCACGAACATTTGTAATATACGTTGTTAAATGCAACAGCAAAACCCTAATTCGTTAGGTTTTATCAATAAATCATGCTCAACTTGTGAAATAGTGAAATTTCTAAACAATACAGGCAAGTGGCATGGTCGGGAGGGGGGGGGAAAACTTGACTGAATATGCCATTTTAGCCTATATTCCAAAATTCACAATATGCAAACCCAGGAAGCTAGCCTGAAAGTGCCAAGCTAAATTGAAACAACATATAATCTGGGGATAAAATCAAAAATAGCACGTTACCATGCCGTTTTTTTCGCAATTTTTCATGCTTTTATCCCTCCATTATCTTTGCGGCTAAAAACAGCCACTAGCTTCACGACCCCTCAGTTTCGCATTTGGGGTCAAAACTATAGAACAAAGAAGGTAAGGTCATGACCTCTTGTTTCATAGACAAAAAAAAAAAGCCTCTTTTTTTTTTTTCTTAATCTAACACAATTCATGGGTGTAATAATTGCTCTTCTTATTAAGATTGCATTGAAAATCTTCCCTTCTCAATTATTTTTAATTTTGACCATGGTCAATTCGAAACAAACTGTTTACATGTGCCCCAAGTTCATTCATATTTTTCAAAAAGCACCTAGCTATTCTCCGATAAAGGGTATTTAGTGGCTGACAGTTTGGATCAATAGTATTGATATCTTCAAACGATTCATCTGTAAAGCCTACACCTACGTTTGTGCCGTCACAGCATAATCTTTTTGGTTCAATCCACAGGTATCACATAGCCTTCTAAAATCTTTTTTCGTGTTTGTTGTCCAAGTAAACCACCACTTGAGAAATACAGGGGATCCATGAAGTTAGCATTTTTTTTACTTTACTTGGTATGCCTCAATTCTATTTCGTCATACTCACTTTCGGTCTCAAATGAGATAGCATCGCGCATGCGCAGTTCAGTGCTTCGTAGTTTGCGGTTCGGTAAGAAGAAGACGCCGGATTCAGTGAGTTTTTCCTGGATTTTATTCTTTTACAACGGATTTTGTTATTAAATATCGGGTATCTCCTGTCGGGGGATATCTCAAGCATATTTATACATTCACATTTCTATCGGATTTGTGATCTGGAGCCGTCTATCGGACGGATTGAAATTTGACCTAGTTAACACACGTGGGTGTTACGGAACGGCCATTATAGCGGAGAAAAACTCTACGAAAGAGAAAGTAGGCGAGAAGCCCCAGAAAAAAGAAGAGAAGGTGTCTAAAAAGACCGTGAAAAGTTCGCCGGTACCTTGTACCTCGCAGGCGACAGATACTGACATTTTGACAATCATGAAATCGATCCAAGACTCGATTATTAAACAGAACTCCAAGGTTGATTCGCTGACCTCTCGTATGGTTGCACTTGAGAATTTGGCTCAAGAGGAATATGATCATTATTATGAGGATTGCGGCGAGCAAAGACCAGAGGAAGGGGAGATCGAGGACTATCCCGATTACGATCAGACTCTTGATCGATCGTCGGCTTCAACTGGGAAGCGTAGCGCCTCCGATTCGAGTCGTTTTGACTCCATGGCGAAAAAATTCCGTGCTATTGAGCACGTAGATAAGGATGTCGATTCCACTTTAGCGTTGAATGTAAACGAATTATTTCATAAAGGCATTGATGCCGACAGGTACGAGGAATTGGTGAAGGACGAAAATAACGCTCGGCCGGAAAATTGTGAAGGGTTGACTGTGGTCAAAACCGTCTGATTTGGGATGCAGTGTCTCACAATGCTAGAATAAATGATAAGAAACTGCAAAACATTGAATTATCGGTGATTAAAGCTGCAACAATTTTGACAAAAACGGTGAATAATATGGCTACACTGGAGAAAGACTGCCAAGAATTGTCACCCATGATAGATGGTTGTAACAATGTGTTGGCTTTGTTGGGCCACACTAATAGGCAGATTAATTTGGCTAGGAAGGATTTCCTTAAGCCTGAGTTAAAGTACGAGTACGCACATCTGTGTAATCATTCAGTCCCTTTTACATCTGAACTATTTGGAGATGATGTCGGTAAACAAGCACATGAGATTGAGGACATAAATAAGTTGGGTACTCGCATTCAAAAAGGAGTTTTTGTCGAAGGCCGAGGCAGAGTAGGCTTTCGTGGACACTTTAGAACTCAAGGCAGAGGGCTGCCTTGGAGAGGGAAACCTTATAACCCTGACTATGGTTACACAAATCAAAGTAATCTTTCAAAAAACCAATCAAGAAGGGGCCCGTCGTTGTCGGGTCGAAGCTTCAAACAGTAAAAGAGCAGGTAAGTGTGGATGTTTTTCAAGCTGGTAGACTTAAACAATTTGGGCATGAATGGCGTAAGCTTACAAGTGATCCCATTATTTTAGACATGGTTGAGCATTTCCATGTTGATTTCTTACAGAGTTTTTACTCTGTGAACAGAGAAGAACCATGCCAAGCATTTTTCAATAGTAGGGATTCGACTATTATTTCAGAAGAGATTGACAAACTTTTGAAAATAGATGTAATTAAACAAGTTAATTATGAAACTGGTCAATTTATTTCGCCAATTTTTGTGCAGCCAAAAGGATCATCAGGGGAATATCGTATGATACTGAATTTGCGTCAGCTGAATGAATATATTCCTTACCAGCACCTTAAAATGGACACTTTTGAGAAAACTAACCCTGATTTCAAAAGTCACATTCATGGGGTCCATTGATTTGAGAAACGCTTACTATTCAGTTGGTATTGCCGAGGAACAACAAAAGTATTTTAGGTTTTATTGGAAGGGAAATTTGTATCAATTCACAGCTTGCCCAAACGGATTAGCATGCATGCCGAGAATGTTTACTAAATTGTTTAAGCCAGTCTATGCTAGACTGCGTAGTGAAGGTCATGTAAATAGTGGCTTCATTGATGATAGCTTGCTCTGTGGTGACTCATTTTCACAATGCTCTGAAAACATTGCAGGCACAAAAACCCTCATGGAAAAGGTTGGGTTTGTAATTAATTTTAAGAAGTCTGTTCTTATACCAACAAAAAGAATTGTTTTCTTAGGAAATATAATTGATTCAGAACAAATGAAGGTCTTTCTGCCAGAGGATAAAAAGGAGAAAATTAAGCTAGAATGCAAATCTTTACGTGCTATGTTTTCTGCCACCATTAGGTGTGTTGCTGAAGTTATTGGTTTATTGGTTGCAACTTTATCAGCTGTTCAATATGGGCAGCTATATTATAGAAATTTGGAAAAATCAAAGTCTGTGGCTTTGGCATTACATAAGGGTGATTTCGATAAAAAGATGGTGATAACCGACTGCATGAAAAGTGAACTTGACTGGTGGATCAATCACATCAGTATAGGCTTATAAACCATGGTAATCCTACAAAATCAATTCAAACAGATGCTTCTCTCATAGGATGGGGAGCTGTTTTTGAAGACTCTGTAATAGGTAGCAGATAGTCAGATCGTGAAACCACTGAACATATTAATTTTCTTGAGCTTAAGGCTGCTCTGTTAGCTCTTAAGGCTTATTCTTCAAAAATTCTTGGCCAACATGTGCAAATTCTTTCGGACAGTTCAACAGCAGTTGCTTATATTCGGTCAGAAAACTGTAATGCTTTAGCAAAAGAAATTTGTCTTTGGTGCATCAAGAACAACATATGGCTATCGGCTGCTCATATTGCTGGTAAGAAAAATTTGGCAGATTGTCCATCAAGGCAATTCAATGACAGAATTGAATGGTCCCTTACCAAGTCTGTTTTTCATGACTTGTGCAAGAAATATGGCGAACCAGATATAGATTTGTTTGCCTCTACGTTAAATGCGAAATTGCCTCAGTTTTGCTCATGGAAACCAGATCCAAATTCCTCATATGTGGATGCATTTACTCTTGATTGGAAAGTATTTAAATTTGCTTATGTCTTTCCTCCTTTCAGTTTGTTGGGACGATGTCTGCAGAAAGTTGCAGAAGACCAGATGAATTGTTTGATCATAGCTCCTCTCTGGCCAACTCAAACATGGTTTACGAAATTGATGAAAATGCTGATCCATCTACCCATAATACTGCCAAAGACAAAGGATGTACTTTACCTCCCACACACAGATGTCAAACACCCGTTGTCGAAAAAATTAGTCATGATTGCATGCTCAGTGTCAGGGAATCCTTCACAAGTAAAGGGTTTTCAAGAGCAGCTACCAATATACTCATGTCTTCATGCGATTTGGAACTAAAAAAACAGTATCAAACATACATATCGAGATGGTTTCAGTACTGCAGTGAACGGCAAATTGATAAATTTTCAGTGCCTATACAGGAAGTGATTCATTTTTTGACCAATCTGTTTGAGCAAGGATTAGGATATAGTGCCTTAAATACAGCCAGAGGAGCATTATCGTCTATTTTAAAAATTGAAAATTTTACAGCAGGAACTCATCCTCTCACAGTTCGGTTTATGAAGGGTGTATTTAACTTACGACCAACACAACCGAGATATACAGAAATTTGGGACGTTGGAAAAGTATTAATGTATCTTAAATCTCTTTCTCCCGTGAAATATCTAGCACTTAAAGACCTGACATTGAAGTTAGTCATGCTAATAGCATTGACACATGCAGCTCGTTCCCAAACTATTCATTTACTGACTGTACATAATGTTATTAAGGAAAAATCACAATTCGTTCTTCAGTTAGATTCATTGGTTAAACAAAGCAGGCCAGGCTTTGATTGTTCTGTATTAAAGATTAAGTGTTACCCTTCAGATAGGAGGCTTTGTTGTTATACAGTGTTGAAAGAATACTTTGCGAGAACTAAGGTCTTGAGAACTAATAAACATAAATTGTTCTTGAGCTACATAAAACCATATAAAGAAATTACAAAAGATATCGTGGCAAGGTGGATTAGAACAGTAATGGTACGATCAGGAAACGATACGAAGGTGTTTAGTGCACATAGTGTTCGCAGTGCAGCAACTTCTAATGCGAGAGACAATAACGTACCTATTTCAGTAATAATGGCACGTGCTGGATGGACATCTCACTCAACATTCCGAAAGTACTATTACTTGGATATGCAGGATGAGTCAAAATTTGAACATGCAGTTCTGATGTAGGGCAAACTACGGTAGGGGTTTTCAGTTGATTACCTGTTTGTTCGATATTTTGTCATTATAGCTTTGAAGTCTCATATGAGACCGAAAGTGAGTATAACGAAACAGAATTGAAAATTTAAACGAGACTTACCTCGGTTAAGTCGATGCTTGAATGAAATTCTGTGAGTCATTGACTCACTGAGGGCTTAAATGCCGCCCTCCCACCCTACATGTGAAACCAGTACTTTATAATGACAAAATTCTTCTAATACTGAACTGCGCATGCGCGATGCTATCTCATTTAAGCCCTCAGTGAGTCACTGACTCACAGAATTTCATTCAAACATCGACTTAACCAAGGTAAGTCTCGTTTAAATTTTCAATTTCCTGTGGACAAAATGAGGAAAAAGTACAACCAGATTTTAAAACCATAGAGACAATTTCCCATCCAATTTCATCGCCAGCTGCAGTGTCTCGACTTAAAACATGTATGGATTCTTTTGACTGTTACATTTGAACTTCCAGAGACCAGTGTTTTCATCAAAATTTGGTTTAAATTCTCTTTCTAAGCCATTTTTATCTTTCAAAATTCTTCCTTCATCACTAGACATCAATATTGGTGTTAATTGTTGTTCTAGTAAGTCATACCAGTATTCAGAGTGCTTTTTGAATATAGTAAGGTGGTTGCAAATATTTGCATTTATTAAGGTATTCATAACCTTGTTATGACCTTTTAAAGATACACAACTTTAATAAAACATGTGATTAAGAAATTACCAACTCTTTTATTGTAAGTTAAGTGAACAAAGCTGTTTATGTCCTATAGATTTCAACAATTTCATTATTCTTGAATTTTAAGCTCTCCTGGACAAACCTCCGTAACATGCTGTCATCAATCTCATTTATTTCAAGAGCTGGAGTAACTTTTTGTTTCAGAAATTTGCAGTGAATGCAAGTTCCATAGTTTTCTTAAGAAGAATCCAACACAGGGAATTCCTTCTGACTGCTCGTACATTCTTTTATATTAACCAAAGTATGAAAAAATAGTCTCCCATTTCTTGAACTTGTTTCACTGTAAGTATGAAATCACTATCTGAAGGAGCCATGTGCTTCACTGTAGTCATTTATGCAACAGACAAGGTTATATTGATTGTTATAAATTTGGATCACCATCTTACGATGTTCCAGGAGTGATAGGCAGTAACCATCAAATATGCTCATAGGATTTTCATGCAATTCTTTTCTCTAAAAAGGAAGACTACACGAAACAATGTTGCTAACAAAAACCCGTTTCGTTTTCTTCACAGTTACAGAGGCTCCTTTTCGTACCTTTACCAACCTTTGATCAACATCGAAAACATTTTTTTCTTCACTTAATCCACTTTACTCTGGTGTTTCATGTAAAATGCTGTCATACACATCATTTTGCAATAGTTCTGTTTCTTAATGATGTTGCGTCACTGACAAATGTGGAACTCAGCAAATTTGACTCAAAACGAGCACTCCTACAGCATAGATGAGGCTTACGCATGATGTTCCCAGATAGACAATTTAGTATAACAGACTGCTGTAAAAGGGTAGAAATGGGGCTCTTTGGCTCAGTAAGTATATCTTTGGAAAATACAACGACAGGTTCTTGTCTGTTCATCCTGAAATCAAGAAAAGTAGTTTTAGAAATACAATAGAACCATTGTTAACTTGATGATAGTTTTTTTTTTTCTGAAGTGTCTAAAGTTAACTCTACTTTTGAAGGGAAGAATATGGACAACAAAAGCATCCAGCTTTACTTCTGCACACTCTCCAAACTCATTCAAGCCATTGACTTGTACCGGTTATACTTTTTGTAGGGAATTTGATGAAGTTTTATCAGCCCATTGTCTTTTGGTAGTTGCTACATTTCTTTTCGTCATGTCAGAAATATCTTCTAAAGTTATCCCATCGTGCAACATAAAATCATCATCAGATGCATTATATTGCTTATTGAGTAACAGAATATATTTCTGCAGCATGAGTCCACTGTAGACATCTGATTCAAAATACTTAACATAATTTTTTTTTTTTTTTTCGTGTATGAGACATTTAAAAGCAGTACAGATAAAGGTTCCACTGGTGCACTAATTCGTGGAAGCTAATTTGGCACTTTCTTGCTCAATTTTCAGAAAACTTCGGTTTGAAGGTAGCAAGAAAGAGTTATCTGTCATAGCCTGCAAGACGCAGTTTTGTATTTGAATTACCTGTTCACAAAATGATAGATATTTCATTAATATGTCAGACCATGCCATCTGCTTTTCAGAAAATGTCTCAGTTTCAGATATTTTCCTTTTGCGCTTTGGAAATTTTAGGACAGTTCCAGAAGACATAGGTGAATCCAGTTCAAGTCTGCAGGTTTAAATAGATTGATATTTGATCTGTTTTTGTATTTTTAGAGACTTGGAAACATTACAGCCAAGCCAGAATTCACCCTACATTTGCCTTTTTGAGATGAATTCATTTTTAGACTAGCGAAGCTAGTCTATAGGCGTCCAGATTGAACCAGACTCAATGTAAACAACCCCCCCCCCCCCCCAGTTGCCAAATACTGCCTCGCAGAAAAATAACTCTTTACTGTTATGAATCTTAATTCTGTCATACATGACAATTTTGACAAAAATCACAGAATCTCTGCCATCCCGATTTGAACATGTCAACTTACAAAGTAATAGACTGTACAAGATGTCATTGGTAAGGTAAATGATGTTTGCTTATATGTAAATTAAGTGACCCTTGCAAATCAGGCTCATATCACTGATTCCTACACAGCAGTTCTCAAAATTATAAATGGATCTAAAAATAGATACCCCCAGGTAACTTGTAGCAAATCTCAGCTGCACAAACCCTCACTGGACAGGGAACCCTTGTCATTCCTTCAGTCATTCATTATTTAGATCATTGTAAACATGAAACTGATGTGTTAAACTTATTTTACGTCTTGTATATTAACCCTTTATCACACTATCCCGAGTTTCCAGGAAAGTGGGGAAGAAGCCTTTTGAAAACAATTAGGGATAAGGAGAAAATCCTGGTTACCAGCATTTTCTCCTTTACCCATATTGTTTTCAGCCCTTTTATAATATGGTTTCATCAACTGAGCCACATTTAACTTTATGGTCTGGAACAGCTTAATTTCGAGGGGTGTAAAATTTTTCGTTTTCTAAAGAGCTAAATAGTTGATTATAATTATAATCCTGCCAAAAAAGTTAAACTTTCAAGTTGATGATAAAAAACTGAATATTGCTATTTCAAAGTTATATTTTTTGAGAAAAATATCCCCAAGGTTATCCGATAGTGTAGATTTAAGATCAGACTGCAGTCTGATCTTGATTTACACTGTCTGTCCGTACGGACAGAAATCTTTTAAAATCCTTATTCTTTATGAAAGTTCATGGAACTTCTTACAAGTATTCCTTACAATAGTCCGCCGATAAAGATTTTTTCTTTTTTTCATTCGATTGCTTGTCATTGAAAAAGGGGGCTTGATATATATATATTTCCATTATGGACTGATATCTCTTTAAGTACTGGACAGAATTTTATGAAACTTCATATTTATCTTGTTCATCATAAGCCACAGACAATCGTTATTTGTTTTTAATGGAAAAAGGGGGCTTAATGGATAATTTCATTATGGACCAATAACAAAAAGGCCAAAACACGCAAACACTATACCTCTTATATGTTTCTATCAAAAGAGGTCTTTTTAGGCGGGAGATATCATTTCAACGAAATAGCCTGTTTTAAATTGAAAGTTAATAAACTGAAGTTTTTCATGATATTTCTTGTTCTGAGAAGTAAATAGTCAAGAGCGTTGGGTAAAGTCAATCGATTGAATCGGATTTGGATAAGACCGGATCGGACTTAATAACCGGAATGAACCGATGGAGCTGGAACAGACTCAATAACCGAATTTGACAATTTTTCTTCAATCTTGCAGTGTTTCTCCCAGAGACCTTTTTTGACGCAATGATTTCTTAGCTGACGTACTAAAATTCGTCGTGTGCGTCTTTCTGACGCAACAAAAAAAAAAAAACAAAACAAAACAATAGTTTATAATGCACACCATGACGTCAAGCCGAAATACTAAGGGGCAAAATAAAGTTCGTATGCATAGAAAGATTTCATACGCCATGATTATTTTATACTGAGAGTTTATGATACGGCGCTTAGTGTCTGAAACGGATTTTATTTATAATTCATTTAAGAAATAATCTTCTTTCTATCGTGGTTTATCGTTCAATAAACCACAGCTGTGAAATACGAGGCACAATAAATAATCCACGAGGGCGATAGCCCGAGTGGTTTATTCATTGCGCCTCATAACTCACAACGTGGTTTATTGAACGATAAACCACGATAGAAAGAAGATTATTTCGCTTCTAACATGACCAACTCTTGATGAAAGGAAAACAAGTTCATACTTGGAGTAAAAACGCGGATGCAGATTATATTCCATTGAATAACTTACTTACTTTATACAGAATGACATCACTCTATACAGAATGACGCATATTTTACCACGCTTTCGTTGCACTGTGTTTATAGAGCCGAATTCACGTGTCATGTTATAATGATAAATATCTGCCAGTACTGCACAAAAAAGAATGAAAGAACATGAATTGCTACCAACTAGCTTCTCTCTGACACAGTCACACATTTGAAACTCTTATTGAGTAATAATTAACTTGGTACAGAATAACTATAGGAACAATTTGTCGCCTTGTTTTAAACGTGTACGGTCCGTGTATTCTAGATGCTTTCCGAAACGGAATAGCAGGTAACCAAAAAAAGAATAACAGAAAGGACTTGCAAACTGCTTTGTTGTCCCTTCCAGAAGTAAAAACCTCAAAAACGTGGGAAAAAAATGAAAAATCAACAAATGCAACAAATATCTGGGTCTTGTCAGACTAAGGAAAATCGTTTCAGTCCCGAGTCGGCGGAGTCACAGGGAAAGGTCCCTGAATTTAAATAGCTTTAAAAAGGCACTTATAAAGGCTACCCTCAAGATTTTTGTATGACCCCCCCTAAAATTTGGAATATGGGTCATAAATGACCCTCAAAAATTTGAAGCTGGGAGAAACACTAATCTTGTATAAACCAGCCAAGTTTTATATTTACCACAGCCACTTATTTCAAATTCGCTAGTCTGTAAGTACTTTCAGTACTTTGATTTTTTTTTTCACTGAAAATAGTTGGTTCTAAAATACTTAGTTGGTGAACAAAAGCCGGATTTGAATTCAGCTCGAAGTCTTCATCTAATTGTAGCAGGCCCAGTTCAGATCTCTGCAATTTAAACAATCATAACCATGGTATTTTCTTTTTTAAATGAAAATAAGAAAATAAATACCTAGGATGGTCAGTAACTTCTGCAATTAAAGTTAGAGAGTCATAAGTTTTGTTCAAAAGTCAGCCTAGGCATTCAATTTATTAAATCCACAAATCTAAAATTGTGAAAAATGTTTTAAATGTTTCATTATTAAATCTTGGTGAATGTGCAAACACCTTTGACACATTATTGCCCCAAAGAGAATTTATGGAACTGATATTCATTTATCTATCTATTCACATTTCTGGTAGAGTATAGACCAAAAAACTGAACACTTTCCGAAGTAGTTTAGTAAAACATAAACATGCAAACTGAGAGAGACAACAAGTGTTAAGAAAAGCCTGATCAAGATCATATACTTTATAAACATACCAAGTGAAGTGGTTTCATCTGTAAGCTTGCCTCCAGGCAAAAAACTGTACCATTCTTCAAGAGTTTGAATGCAATCATTGGTCTGGAAAGAAAAAAAAAAAAAAAAAAATACAGATGTCACAATCCATTCCTTTATGTTCATTTGTCTCATAAAGTGTCCCAGGAACTAGCGATATCTCCATAGTATAAAGCTTTAGTAATATCATTAAAAAAATGGAATATGCTACATTTTACACGAAAAAGAAGTTACTAACTGAAATATAAACCGCCAAGTTATAAAAAGTCTGTAAAATATAAGATTTCCATCTACGATAAAGGTACAACATACATGTAATTCCACTAATTGAAATGAAGTTAACTACAATGTACATGACATGAATGAAGTTGCCTAAATTGTGTAAGGCTGCTCTTAACCCTGGCCTTAGACTTTGACCAAACTTATATCCAACTCCAAAATATGTCGGGTAACAGATTGTTCTCAAAAATTAAGCAAGTCTTATATAAACTGGTATGTATCATAATCTAAAAATAAAGTAAGACATGCGAAGTGTGGACATTAATCTGACTAGGTGAGTGTGCAGACTGATCATTATCTACAGTGTCAGCAAAAGCTATTCATGCACATCAATGGCATGATTAGGTTTACATTGATTAATCAAACTGCAATTCTTATCTTAATCTGTTTATTATTTAAAGTTGTTTTAAACAATGGTCAGATCAATTGCTGCAACACTCTGTCCAAACGACTGTCTGATTTCGTACACAAGCATTGCCAAAGCGAAGTTCAGCTACAGAACTGCGATGAATCCTGTTGCAATGACCAGCAGTTATCAAATAGTCAACAACTATGCTGGGACTTTCATGTCATGACCCATAAAACCAGCTCAGCTACTGGGCACTGCTCTTCAGTCTTTGTGTGAAAATTGTAAGGACAGTGCAAACAGCGTAATACTTACTTTTAAAACATGATTAATCATACGAGAGGTAAGGTAGTTGAAGTCTGTATCTGTAATTACACTACAGTCTGTCCACTTACATGTGAAAGCATGCTCAACAGCGTGTAGCTTCATACCTGGCAAGGTATCACACGTACCCCTACAATTTTCCCATCTGCATCTGAATATCTGTAAAATAAAATTCTGGATGTAGTATTCGGATCATGCTAACTACTTATATGCTAAAAGCTGTACAATATGTAAATAATGTGTGCAGCCATGACCAGAAGGAAAATGTTAATTCACTAACGAAATAAGGGAAGGGACCGATATGTTCAAATTTGAATTTCATATTCAAATAATCATTTTATTTTACTTTTGTAGTGCTTAATAAATGGTCCGTCAATGCAAAAAAAAAAAAAAAATGGTTCAACCAATGATACGATAACAATTCTGGAATTCTATAAGCAATTATTCGAATAAAATTGGAACATTTAAAAACTGATTGTTCGAATAGCAGTGTTTGTAATGTTCCAATCCCTAAACAAAACAAATGGTAGAAATGTCGACTTTTTATAGAGGCAAGGGCAGATTATTCAAAACACATTATTCCAATAAGGCTTTAAATCTGCATACAAAGGAAACTACTATCAGTGTGAATAAAATGTGAGCATATGAAAGGAATAAGATAACTTTTTAGACTCTTTAATGCAACCGAATGAAAACCCATTGCTTATCAAAATTGTATAGTAAACAATTTCATAAATTATTCTAGCCCCTACAGTTACAGCAAAGTAATGTATACAAACACACATAATATGGCTTGATAAATTTAAGTGTAACATAACTCTCTAGAACAATGACTTTCTAAACTCTTCAGGGAAGGAATGAATCACTGTGAAAAAGTTCAATATATCGTTCAATATTATGGCTGTTGCCTTTATCAAGAGTTTTGAAACACTCTAGGCTTCTATGCAAAAGATACAAATAGTAGATGATGATGTGAATAAAAGTTTCATTGAAAAAAAATTAACATACTGTAAACACTGGAGTTTCGATAAACTTAAATAAGTTAGAAAACTGATGCACCAACACAGAACTTCATCCCAAATATTTCCATGTTTATACATCAAACAAAGGTCACAGCCATCATAAATAATGAAAAGGAAATTCATGTTCTGAAAAAAGAATTTAAAGTTAGGTAGTCATGGACTGAAGTTGAAACAAACATTAGCAGTCCTGGGTTTTGCTTCGCATCATTTGATAGAAGTAGTCGTAGTCTGCTAATGTTTGCTTGGTTTTGGATCAACAACATTTTCACAGCAAAGTGCAATCCTTCTCCTCCACAGAGTGATCCTATAGTCATCAGCTGAAAAAAAGTTTTCTCACTCTGTTTGGGCTAAACATTGGCTGTATGGGGGAAAAAAAGATTGTTTATGACAATGTGTTGATAAGTGCGATCTTTATCTTTAAACCTATGTCCACACCATTGATATTACACAAAGGTAACAAATCATGTTAGTAAACTTTTATACTTCAGCTATCTGTCAGAGTAAACATTGCAGTTAACATGGGAAGAAAATGACAAAAAAATTGAAAGATAAAGCTAGCTAACTTACCAAAAAAAAAAGTTATATATTTATATAATGATTGAACAGTAGCTCTAACTTGCCAACTGTCAAAGGTTAATGTAATGCCACAGAAGTTTTCAGAAGATTTGTTAAGAAACGGCCATCAACACCTACGTTTGTGCCGTCACAGCATAATCTTTTTGGTTCAAAGCCACAGATATCACACGGTCTCCTAAAATCAATTTTCATATTTGCTGCCCAACTAAACCACCACTTAAGAAATACAGAGGGATCCATGAACTTAGCATAATTGATATGCTCAGTTTTTATTTGACAAAATTAAGAAAATGTGCAATAAGATTTTAAAACCATAGATTTATGCTAGTAGAAAAATGGCACTCAATCACTACAAGTACATGAGCCATGCTCTGTGAAAAGGGGGTTTAATGCATCTGCAAAAAGTATCGACCCTTGCCAGTCTGCGCAGTCCGCACAGGCTGACATGGATCGAAACTTTTTGCTATTTGTCAATTTTCTGCATGTCTAAGGACCATACTACCTCAGGATTCAGCCATTTGTTTGACAAAATATATTTTATGGATCCATGATCATGTGATAACTTGCTTGGTTTCATGTTCACAGAGATGCTTTAAATCTCGTTTTGCCAGAGAATGACTCGTATGAACATTACTTCTTGCAGACAACCTTTCATCTTGCAACAGATCACCCTTGAAGTTACGGTGAAAATATTGTGGCAAAAGAAGAAATTACACGTATAGTAAAGGATAAGTACTAAACGGGAGACAGAAATCAAGCGAAAACCCTTAACCTTACAATTACCTGTCTATTACTGCCACAGTGTCATCTATCTTAAAGCTGTATTTTACCTAATAAATAGCTAGGTGCTATGTCAGTATCGAGTATCAAGCCTTTCATGTTACAGACCAGACCGACTTAATGAAAGATGCCGTCGTCAAGATTGAATATGATGCATATCCAACCACGCTTCCGGCGAAACTGCTATGCTGTCATTAATTCAATTTCCACTCATTCGGTAGAAATAAACAAACTTTTTACCATGTAGATGGTACTTTACACCATAAAGATAAGATCTAGCCCCTTTATGCCGTTTTCAAAAGTAATAGAAGCATATTGCAGAAGCAAGCACAACCACTCATATATTACTGTGTTCTTTCTGTATGCAGCACGACACGCAACACTTCAAAACCACTGGTTACTTTCTCACTTGAACAGAGTCGGACTGGGTCAGTGTTAACTCTTTACCAGACAACACATGAATTCATCTATATTGAAACGTTCTAATGTAGTCATATTATGTGGTTTTCTACTTTCAAAATGCTGAAAACATTTTGGAAAACGGAGAAAGTACTGGTTGCCACGATGGCTTTCATCAATCCCCTAAAAAATCACAATCTCTAGATTATAGGGTCCTGATTTTTACCGACGCCGGCACTCGGCTTGTAAGTATCATGTTATTTTAGTCAATCAAATCACAGTGACTGTAAATTGTCGTCTTTGCACAAGCACTCATTTATTTTGTGGTCGTTTTGAAAGTATCCAAACCCCTTACCTGCTGAGTGCCACTTTTTTTCCCCTTTTTTAGCCATTAACGATCAACGGCTGCATTGACAGGGTATAGCTTGGTCTTGAATTCGAGACTTTACACGTTTTTGTCTATTGGCATATCTGCCAAAATGGTCTGAAAATGCAATAGTTGTCTGAACAGTCGTGTCATTTTGTTTCAGTTAATCGAAAACATGACATAACCTGAGATTTATGACTAAGAATACTAATAACAGGCTGCAAAGGTGAAGAATCATCATTGATCTTAGAGGCTTAAGCTGTCATTACCACAAGCTCACAAAACTTTCTCTTGTTTACTGAAAACTGCCTTGTGCCAGAATCTTAATCGACCGGCGTTGAATGATTGAGTTAATACTTGCGATTTGTTTTTGGTTAATTGCAAAGTTTATGCAGCCACATTTCTACGTATTCTGCAAATCAAAAGAAACTAATTGCAAGGAAGATAAATTTAATGCGATGGCTGTGAAACGCTTGGGCTTTCATGTATCTTGCTCAAGGACAACCCCGAGAAAAACCCAGTGCTTTCAGTGAGACCCGAACCCGAGGCCTCAAGGGCACAAGTCCTACTCTTTACCACTGAGCCACGCAGGATCACGAGAAGTGTCCGAAGAGCAGCCGGAAAATATTCGGAATCTTTTTTAATGAGTTTAATCATACAATTTTGACCAAAGATACTTCGATATATTTGTCAAATGGAACAACTTTAGCCTAATAAAATCGATATGATAGAACAACTGTCCGTAAGTACATAGATTCAAATTTTTAAGTCACTATAGCAATGTCAGGTGGCGTTAAAATAGTAGCTAAGTTGATAAATATCAATATTTCATAATTAATTTTGAGGCAGCGAATACCGAGACATAGAAATTCTTAATTGAAGAAGTTCCAAAAGATACAGTCAATTTACAATGCCTATCGCCAATACGTTTTGTAAAATAACTAGTGGCATTATATTTGTACTCGAGTAGCATTACATAACGGTACCACATCTTGTGTCATTTATTGCCTGGATTCTTCTTTTCTCCGTTTTCCTGCAGTTAGTACAAAGATC
This sequence comes from Hippopus hippopus, assembly GCA_946811185.2. NCBI lineage: Eukaryota > Metazoa > Mollusca > Bivalvia > Cardiida > Cardiidae > Hippopus > Hippopus hippopus. The sequence continues at coordinate 69,217,323 of OX328096.1, forward strand.
GATTCAAGCAGTTACAGACTATGAATAATGATAAAATGATAGCTAGATCTACCAAGATCATTTTTATTGATATGTATCTCTATTTTTTACAATTAAATATACCAATGACCCGTCAAGGGCAATGCGAGTTCTTTTTTTTTATTAGTACACAACATTTATGATATTTGGAGAAGTTTTACTCCTGTGTATTTATTGTTCAATTTTATTTTTAAGTGCAGATTTTGGTGATGCAGGTCTAAATCATCACTACTTACCTGATCAACAGATTTTTTGTCTCTATTCGTTTAATATGATTAGTTTGAATATTTACGTGAGCTTTGCAGTCAAGGATTACTTTTCAAGCAAATATTTCATTAGTACAACAGTTTAGTCATAAGGTCAAGCTGCATTTTATGTATTCAGTCACGAACTTGTTTATATCATCATTCGTAGGAAGCCAACGATCGCTTCAAGTTCATCGATGGAACAATAAGCTATTTATTGTTTATGAAATTTACGAAAGGATCTAGTGTGTTTTGAAACAAATGTCATAGTAACGATTGATTTTGGTAGTCAATTTGATTCGATTCAATCTGTTTTTCGTTGTTAAAAAGGACACCTATAATTTTTCTGTCGGGTGAATGAAGCTAAGTTGCGAAGAGCCTTGGAAACTCGACATGCGTACTTAGCCAATAAGAAATTGCGATTCTGTCTAAATATGTAATAAGACTATCAATGTAATTTAGAAAATGTTGGTAAATAAAGGTCCAGATCGGTATCGAGTTACGATTTTGACCGTGCCGGTTCTGACGCTCTTCAAAATTTCATTTTATCCATTCGATAACACTTTGTGCGTGAAGATAAAATATTTTGTTTGCTATTGCTGTTTGAATCTAGTGTTTAACGGTTTATTAAAAAAAAAAAAAAATGCGTGACGATTTAATTTAGAATTTAATGTTTTGTTATCTTATAGACCATGAAAGATTTAGACTGTATGTCAGTTTTAAGTTGATCATTCCACGTGATGGGTACCCGTGGTTCAAACAAGCCTTTTGTTTTAAATGCGTCACAAAATCGATAACCTGTATGGGCTCTGGCTGAAGTTTGTCATGCATGAACTTTCTGAGAGCTTTGCCCAACTCGGTAAAATCTTGATAATTCGAATATGAGCAAAATCAAGATACTGGTTAAAGTTATCAGATCATCTCGGTTATCGAAAAAGTCATTCAAAACCTTAAATGTGCATTATCAAAAAATTGTAAATTTATAAGATAATCATATTAAATAGTGGAGGGGGGGGATTTTCAATGTTTTATTACCAAGTGTTTAATGTTGTTTAAGTTACCTTGATACAAATAAACATTTAAGTTTTTTTTTCTTCTTAAGCATTGGGATTTATAATGGCATAGTTTTTTCACAAGTTCAAGAGGGAAAGACCCAAGTATTTAATACCGAGCATCTATTCAATGCAGGCCAAAACGTTAGAGTCCTATATTTGCAATAAACAATTTGTCATACAATATTTTCAAATATATCATTGTTCAATCAATATGTATTCTGCAGTTAGATTCTCTCTGCTGTCGTTTAGGGAGGCCAGAACTTAAACATGTTCGGTAATAACGTGACTCCATCTAGAGAGTAACTGCTGAGACGCGACCTTACTAGAGGTGAACTAGATTGGGTGGGCAATTTGTCTCTCAGCTGCTTACACTTAATTTACAGTATGCAGAGATACCAGAATAGGCCTTGATGAAAATGCAACGAATGTGTGGCAGAACTTTGCTAGCATAATATATACATCTCAAGGAAAACTAGATAATCACCTTCGTGTTTTACGTTGATTCAGGTGTCACATCACTGGTTTTTCGTTACATTAAAAATAGAGTGAAAATCACCATCTTTGACCCTCTGCTATACTTTTCTGGCAAGCCCCCAGCTTTGCTGTTTGTTTCTATCAAATATATGTCCAGCGGCATACAAAAGATGCTAAAAGAAATCGCATCTCAACCAACTGGGTTTTTGTTATTCCATCGTAAACACTACTACCCTTTAAAAATCACAGTGAAAAAAGGCTTTTCCAGGTTGTAGACTACATTCCTTTATATGATTACAGCCACAGAACAGGTCCAAATGAAATTGCTTGCACTCAGTTGCACAGAAATCATCACATCAACAACAGAAATCTGCCCTTTCATAATCTGTGATAAAACAATGCAGCAGAAATACTTGTAATGAAAAATTTTCAAACGGGACCACAACACCTTCACTATGTGGACAGCTTAAGTCGTAGTCATATGTATTCGTCAAATATTTCATATCGAAAAGCTCGTAAATGTTAAAATCGGCCCGACAGTTTGCAAGCAGCTTGAGAGAGAGAGAGAGAGAGGCAGAGAGCGAGAGAAAGAAAGAGGCAGACAGGCTACTGTAAACAAAAGTAGAGAACAGAGCTCTATGCACAACCACTGAAGTCATCATCATACACGCATGTGGGAAGTAAACGTGTTACTAAGGCGACAGCACATATGACATTACTGAAACCGTGTGTTTCGTCTAGCTGTTTGAAGTGGACTGTATTAGTTGTACGGTCAGGTGGCAGGGGACTTGGAAACTTGTTCACGGCTGTGGCGAATCATGTCGCCACTTCGGCTAGCGGCGACCTGATTCGCCACAGCCGTGAACAAGTTTCCAAGTCCTCTGCCACCTGACCGTACAACGAATTTATTATACTGCAAAGTTTTGCCAATCCAACGTGTATTCAACGAAATTTGCCCGTTTTATGTTCTCACAAATTGAGTACGATGACGACATAGAATTTCCCTTCTGAGTACCCCAATTCAATGAAAACTGACGTCACTGAGAAGTGACGTCACTGAAACCATGGTAAAACGTGCAGTTTGGTGCATAAACTTGATGATGTCACTGCGATAGACATTCAACGTTTTTCTTTTATTAAAACATGGATTGAAACAACTACAAGGTAGGTAACTATGCATTTTAATGATCAATTGCCTCAAACGACCATTAGGTTATCCTTTTAACGTTATGTACAATGTATAAGTTTCGGCACTTCACAGTTTGCTTACCTGACGAGGGGATGGCTCGTTTTAACCCCGTATATTTGTTTTAGAATGACAACAAATGATAAAACGTAACTGTATTCATCTATTTTCAAAAATAATCCAATCTTTCCGTTTTAACGACAACTTTCAAGGGAAACTAGTAATCATATGGTGCAGGGTTATCAGTATGTTTGTGTTGTGGGCGGCTCGTATCGCTCGACGACGCCATTTTGGATGTTGTGTTGAAAGTGTAGTCATGTATACGGGTCTCCCAAAAGGGAAAGTGCTTTAATGTGGATTTTGCCAGTGTACATGACTATATGTACGGGGCATATTATCCAATCAGATCGCGAGAAATTTCTTTGCAGTATAACAAAGCTCCTTTTTCTGGTGAGTCCCGTTTTTTGTCCTAAGGCGGCAGGTGACATGCTACCCACCACCATCATAGAGCGTGAAAGATATGTGAGAGTCACTTTTTAATAAGTAAATTATTCGTTTGACCAACAGAAAAGGTCTTCCTTGTTTTGAAATTGAACCTGTAAGTCATCTTACTGTTCTGATTTTGAGCCGTCTTCTAATTAACAACCTGGGTGGTGTACTTAGTATCCAGTAACCTTTATAAAAATTATGCATTTTTTAAAGAGATTTTCTGATGACCAATAAACACTGATAATTAGATATAATATCGTTGTTCATCTTGTAACCGACAGGCTACTTAAGAAATGCCATTATATCTTGGGACATAATCGTCTTTTATACAGGATATGTATCAAAATGTGAGTCATGTTCTGTGAAAATAGGGTTTAATGCATCTGCAAAAGGTATCGACCAGTGTCAGCCTGCCCAGTCCGGGCAGGCTGACATGGGTCGAAATTTTTGCTCTTCATAAATTTTCTGTATGTCCGGGGACCATTCTGTTTCATCACTCAGTCGGTTGTTAGACAAAATGGATTTTATGAATCCATAATTATGTGATGACTTCTCTGGTATGGTGCATCAAGGCGGTGCATTGAACTCCCTTTTACCAGAGCATGACTCATCTATAAACGTTAGTTTATTTTTTTAAACAAAATAAAATATTCGTATTCTAGAGGATAGGAAGCGTACGAGTAATTATTAGCTCTTTCAATGTTGAAGACCCGTGCAGCATCCGACCCCGATAGCTCACATGTTAGAGCATGAGACTTGTAACCGTCAAATATCGGGCCACTTGAGCTTATGAGTTCGATCACAAGACAGGCCATATAAAATTAATATAGGGCCTTGCGAATGAGACGTCGAACCTATTTCCCTTGTGACGGTGCTACACACTGAGAACATGAAAGAACCCGGCATAACTTATGATGGATTTCGTCTTATATCCTGCGCTCTCCCTAGAAGGCAACCTTCTTCTATACAAAATTAACCGTCTTCTAGGCGGCGTCGCCCATATGGGCAACCGCTGTCGAAGATAAATAAACGAAATCAACCAGCATGTTCCCATTGTGAACCGTGTGATCTTGAGCGTCGTCTAAAAATACGTGGTCCTCGAATGCTACTTCTTTCGTCAATGGCGAGGCAGTAGTCAACAATTTACCAAACAATCCCGTGTTGAAATGACCCCTTTGAAAACAGGCTTTGGAAAACACTGTGAGAAATGGAGAGAATTCTGGTGACCAGCATTTTCTCCATTTCTCCACAATGCTTTCTACCCTTTCGAAGCTAAAAGCTATCATTTTGAACACATTTAACTTGTCGTCTGCAAATACTTTCGCAAAGGATAAGTCTGAAATTTTGTCGTCTGGCAAAGAGTTCAAGACAAAGTCCTTGACATTGTGTCTTTGCAGTCTTGATCAAAGAGAGGCTGATAAGATCTGCATTAACAGTCAATGACTTAACCCTGTACCGAACGATCACGTGTTCTACAACCCTGGAGCAGACGACTTTTGAAAACATTGCTGGAAAATGAGAAAATGCTGGTAACCAGCATTTTCTCCTTTTCCAACAATGTTTTCACCATTTTCAAAGAGAAATTCCAATATCTAAGCCGTGTTTATTTTGTCGTCTGCAAATGCTTTCATTTTGGTCAAGTCTAAAATTTTGTCGCCTGGTAAAGAGTAAAGTCAATATTTAACTAGTTTCTCGGTTCCAGTTTTCAGGCCACAATTTATATATTGTTTGCGCTTGTTGTATATTATCACCACTCCATCTGTCACGTTTGATTACTTCATTCCGAGTTACTCTTTACTGGCTATACAATTACTGATATAATTCCAGGTCTTTGTTTAGTGGCACTGTATAATTCTATGTTTGTTTGTTGATGTTTATCGTCGTTTTCAACATTATTTCAATTATATTGCGGCAGCCTGTCCACATACCTATGCTCCCCTGAAGATCCTCTTAATGGTGCTTCGCATTATATTCTTTCCAAACCACTGGCTGCTTTCCCACATAACTATCATCGACAGAATGATGAGCAGTGAGAGAGGAATAAATCCTGTTAAAATGACTATCAGCAATTCTCGGAAAGAAATTCGCCGGGCTGAGGACAGCGTTTATTTCAGTGTAGTTACACTGAGAGTAGTTCATTCAAAGACACCGTTTTGCAACCTTTTTACCCAATTTATTTTTCCAAGACTCTGAGGAATAAAGCTTTTGTACACAATGTACAAAAGGAGAAAAATTTTTGTAACCGGTAATTTCTCCTTCTGTCACAATTTTTGCTACCCCTTTCAGGCGGTAAAGTAGTCCCATATATTCAAATTTAAGTTTCTCTTATATGACAATTTAGATAACAGATCAGGCTGCTCGTTCATGTGTAGTCTGATTTTTGTTTTTGAATGCCTTAAAGCCTTTAAAGTGCCATGGGCAGAAACAAGAGCTTTTGTGGACTTCGTAGCTTCATATCACACTGCACACGACGTGCAATCTGATACTGGATCTCTACTGTCCCGTGTTTAATCATGTCTTCTGAAGAAAGATCGTTCTAAGTTTCAGTGGACTGTATTTTCAGGCTTCTAAAGAGGAAGAGTTTATATATTTGACGCTTCAATAGTTAACTGCAACTAAAGCTACACTTTGTGCTTTAACCGTTTCGGCGTCATAGGCGAAAACAGTGACTTTTGTGGACGGCATAGATCAAGATCAGACTGCATAGAACGTGCAGTCTGATCTTTGATCTATACCGCCCGCCCGTGTAGTCAAGCTATACCATCAAAATCTTGGTAAATGTCAATGGATTGTATTTAGAGCCGTCGAAAGAGGTTGAGTTTATTTATTTGGCGCTAAAAGAGTTAAAGTTACAATAAAGGCCAAGAGTAAACAAAGCGGGTGTTTAAATGCATTTGGATTTATATCACATCATTTAAAAATATGAAAATTATTGTGAAGATGACAAACTGTCATTGTATGGTCGGTCCAAGTGTTAGTCGCTGACAGAGAAATTAATTTCAAAACTAGGTTAAAATCTGCCAGGTAGCTGTGTCTTTTGTTTACCTTTTGCCTGAATTTAAAATTCTTTTTTTTCTGCCAGCGACTAACACATGGCCCGACCACACAATAACAGACTGTCATCTTCACATTATTTTCCATACTTTTAAATGGTGTGATTTAAATTCAAATGTATTATGGCACCTGTTTTGATATTTTGGCCTCTACCGGGCTTTTCAGGGATGAGCTTAGGTTTTATGCCGTTATTCAAAATTCCTTTTGAAACTGACTGATAACAAAAAGAGGATACATTTAACCGTTAACAAACCGCATAAATTAAAAAGGTGCATTTTGTTTGCGTTTTGTATCGCAGTCGGCAACTCCGTCCATTTTTATGAGATCAGATATGACGTCATCAACCTGAATAGGAGTCGTTGTAATCCTCGCGCATGCGTATAATTGATCATGTGATATTCCCAAGAGTCTTGAGAAACTCTGGAGCAAAATCTATTAATACCTTAAAGATACACCCTTACAGCTAGAGAGAAAAAACACTGTTGAAACTTGAAAGTGTGTAGAATGGCCCAGCTGTATAAACATAGAAAAATTACCAATATATATGGTGTAAGGGGTAGAGAAACGACAACCGCGATTGCTTTGAAGGCCTACAAAACATGAAATGCTTTTTATACGCCCGTCGAAGACGGGACGTATTATGGGATCACCCGTGGCGGGCGGACGGGCGGGCGGCGTCCCCATTCTTTGTCCGGAGCATATCTCCAAAACTATGCTAGCTACGGTTATGAAATTTCATGGGTGGGTAGATCTCATCAAGGCGGAGTGCAGTGCACAGGAATCATAACTCTTGCTTCCTTAATTTTTGAGTTATTGCCCTTTGTTGTTTTTCATACTTGAATTTTGTCCGGAGCATATCTCCAAGACTATACTAGCTACGGTTATGAAACTTCATGGGTGGATAGATATCATCAAGGGGGAGTGCAGTGCACAGGAATCATAACTCTTGCTTCCTTAATTTTTGAGTTATTGCCCTTTGTTGTTTTTCATACTTGAATTTTGTCCGGAGCATATCTCCAAGACTATACTAGCTAAGGTTATGAAACTTCATGGGTGGATAGATCTTATCAAGGGGGAGTGCAGTGCACAGGAATCATAACTCTTGCTTACTTAATTTTTGAGTTATTTCCCTTTGTTTATATTCATACTTGAATTTTGTCCAAAGCATATCTCCAAAACTATGCTAGCTACGGTTATGAAACTTCATGGGTGGATAGATCTCATTAAGAGGGAGTGCAGTGCGAAAGAACCATAACTCTACCTCGTGCTGTCTTTGAGTTATTTCCCTTCGATCGTCATTTTTACAGCATTTTCTGCTTGTCCGGAGCATAACTTTGTCATCTCCAGTCCGATTGACTTGAAACTTGGCATGTGTGTTTGTTGCAATAATACGGAGTGCAGTGCAAAAGAACCATAACTCTACCTCGTGCTGTCTTTGAGTTATTTCCCTTTGATCGTCATTTTTACAGCATTTTCTGCTTGTCCGGAGAATAACTTTGTCATCTCCAGTCCGATTGACTTGAAACTTGGCATGTGTGTTAGTTGCAATAATACGGATTGCAGTGCAGAAGAACCATAACTTTACCTCGTGCTGTCTTTGAGTTATTTCCCTTTGATCGTCATTTTTACAGCATTTTCTGCTTGTCCGGAGCATAACTTTGTCATCTCCAGTCCGATTGACTTGAAACTTGGCATGTGTGTTAGTTGCAATAATACGGATTGCAGTGCAAAAGAACCATAACTCTACCTCGTGCTGTCTTTGAGTTATTTCCCTTTTATCGTCATTTTTACAGCATTTTCTGCTTGTCTGGAGCATAATTTTGTCATCTCCAGTCCGATTGACTTGAAACTTGGTATGCATGTTTGTTGCAATATTACGGAGTACAGTGCGCAAGAACAATAACTCTACCTAGTGCGGATTTCGAGTAATTCCACTTTGATCTTCATTTTTACAGTATTTCTTGCTTGTCTGGAACGGAACTTTGTCACCTCAAGTAAAATTGACTTGAGACTTGGTAAACATGTTTGTTGCATTACCTGCCCTTTACGATTATTATACCCCCTTGACAACTGGCGGTGGGACGGGCGTGTCTTGCGACAATTTGCCGCTTTTGTTCTATCCCTCGTATTATCTGTTCAATCTTGCAGCCATCTCGGGCAACATTTAGCATGAGGATACAATTATGATTAAGTTTCATAAAGTAAGAATTAAAGTAGGTTAAAAACTGCCTGAAACTGTCTGAAAACGAGCATAAATGTGTGAAGAGGCTAGATAGCTCATGTAGGAAACACACGTTTTTTTTTTTTTTTCCTTTTGTCTTTTTTTCTTTACTTATGACGTGCAGGCTATCGTCTTACCTAATATAGTGGTATATCATGTTTGAAGTTGAATGAGGTTATAGGATTCAGAATAACTCCCTTGAACAATATGAGCGGTGCTTTGGAAAAAAGGAGAGTTAATGCATCTCTGTAATGCATTATATCAAGCAAGTAGTCACATAATCATGGATCCAAAAAATTCATTTTCTGTAACAACCGACTTAATCATGAGTTAGAATGGTCATTACACATGCAGAAAATTTACATACAGCAAAAGGTTTTGACCCAGGTCCTCCCGCGCGGACTGTGCAGGCTGCCATGTGTCGAAACTTTATGCATATGCATTACACAAACCTTTTTACGGGGCGTGGCTCATCTAAAATAGACGGCCGTACTGGTACGGGTCGATCGCTTACAGTGTATTTTTTTGTCTTGAACACTACTTAGCCACAACATCTGCTAATGTTTTTGTTTTTTCTAATAATTTCCTGTTTATGATTATATTCTATTGTTCTTTTATATATATTCGTAAGTAATCATAAACAAAACTTCTGAAGTAAAATTGCTATATATAAAACACTGGAACTATGTTCGTTTACGGGAAAAAGGTACATTGTACTTCCTCTGAAACGTTCAACAAACACAGTCTCCTGCTTCATCAAGGCACTCCCGTTTTGTAACACTCGAAGTATAATCATGGCTGGCAAAAAGCTAATCAAATTTCCGAGAATGCGACAAGTTTCGTGAGGTAAATCATAAAGTTTGTTAACCTCTATCCTGCCATTTTAACCCTTAGGCTGCTAAGCCCGACTCACTGACCTTTTGCGGACAGTGTAGATCAAGATCAGACTGCACAGAACGTGCAGTCTGATCTTGGATCTACACTGTCCGATAAGGAGATAGTTTTGCCTCATAACTAACTTTGAAATAGCAACATTTGGGTGTATACTATCGGCTTAAAAGTTTTATTTCACTTATTTAGCAGGATAAGGGTAAAGTAATCATAGTAATACCATTGTTTGGGGACTTCTTGCTCATTTTCAATCGTTATATGGTCAAACTAAAACTATTAATTGGTAATAGAAGAGTGTATAACATGATCAGACTTGACCTAAGAGCATGCTTATCAATGGTCTTCTCACTTAGCAAAGTTACGTAGAGATCACAGTTCGCAGGAAATTGTTTAACTCTTCCCATGTTGATACCGCACTTTGGCTTCAGCCTGAGGACTGCAAAAGAAAAATGAATAGAAAGTCCCAGCTGTCACAATTTAAAGGCTTTTTTTTATATATCGGAAAAAAAAATACAGAAAATGGCTAACAGTGTAAATCAAGATCTGACTACGCGTTATATTTAGTCTGATTCCGACCACATCATAAGCAAAGACAAGTAAAGTTGTTCCTGATATCCCAATGGTTAGAGCTGAGCTATCTGGTTTAGCCAATCTGATATTGTGTTACCTTGAAATTTAGAAAATTCTTCAAAGACAAAGAATGGTTAGCGAATACGGACGTTAATGGAACTTTTAATCCTTCTCGGTCAGCATTTATATTAATTTACTAAAGTACTATAAATACAGTCATTAAGTAGATTTCAGTAAATTCATACACGGTCTCGCATGACAAGGAGAAGAATTAACCCTTTACCAAACAATCCCCTGGTTTTTACGACCCTGAAGAAGGAGCCTTATGAAAACCTTGTGGGAAAAGGAGAAAATGCTGGTGACCAGCATTTTCTCCTTTTCCCACAAGGTTTTCCACACTTTCACTGACAATTATCATCATTTCAGCTAAATTTAATATGTCGTCTGCAAATGCTCTCAATTTGGACCAGTCTAACATTTTGTCGTTTGGTAAGGAGTTAAACGATCAATGGACCGGAAGGCACAGGTGTGAAGAGGTGTGTAGAATTCTTGTATATTTGATTTTACTTTAAAAATACCAGCCATAAGGCCGTGGGATTGGTCTACCTTGTTCGCGATAGATTTTCTGAGACGAGAAAAAGTGTGCACAGGTGTGTAGAATTCTTGTAGTTTCGTCTTTAAAAATAACACTCACTGGTCTACTTTGTTTGCGAAATACTTTGGAAAATTTTGTTTGAAAAGTCCTCGAGTTTGAACAATGCTCTAAACCGTATTTCAGTCAAATAAGCCAACTTATGCATTTATTTCGTAAATTTCACCAGCATGAGCATAAACGCTGGTGCTCTAAAGTGCCTTGCCAAAGGACACATGGTGAACGCCTCTAGCATGATCGTACAAAGTTCTTTCGAAATACAAATCCTTTAATTCATGCTTTCCGGTAGTTTATCGAGAAACATCGGTGAAATATTTTTCGATATTTCATGGTTACGACCAGTGAAAATACCGATTTTTATATTCCAACTCTTTAATTGAAGGCGAAAACAGTTGTTCCCGCGCACTAGTTACCTAGGTAAAATGCGCGTGCCTCACAACCAGATGGAAAAATGACGTAATTTACCTTACATTTCTCGCGCTTGACGTAATACTGTAATGTGTTGCAATGCGGAGGGGGTAAACCACGGGGAATAACCGAAAAGACCTGTACTGGATTTTGATTAAGTTCCCCGCAGAAAGGGTTAAAAGCGTGAAATAAATATAGAATATTTATTTTTTTCGGTGAAAGATCGAAATTTATTTCATCTCATGAACGTCATCGGTAAAAATTTTCACTCGTGGCTGCGCCACTCGTGAAAATATTACCGATGATGTTCTCTCGATGAAATAAATTTCGATCTTTCACCATAAAAAACAAATATCCTCTATATGCCTAAATAACTGAGACACAGGGAATTCCGAGTATGAACAAAAAAGAAAACTATATCAAATATGTCAGGGAGAATGAACAATGGAATTACTGCTATATAAATGGGTCATGCTCGGTGAAAAGGGCGTTTAATGCGCCTGCAAAAAAGTGTCGACTCATATCAGTCTGCGCAGGTTGCCATGGGTCGAACCTTATCGCTGATAGTTAATGTTCTGCTTGTCAAGGGACCATTTTTTTTCACCTTGAGTAGATATTTAGGAAAAAAATGTCTGTCAATCTTATGTGACGACTTGTTTGATATTATGCTTTATGAAGATGCATTAAGCCCCCTTTTCCTTTCCGCTCACTTTATTTTTTACAAAGCATGACTGGATACCTTGAATTATCCCAGGCATGCAAATTATCGCGTGTTCGAATAATTGAAATTCTAGCGTTTGCCTAGTATTAAACAGCTATTCTACATATCTCATAATATAAAGGATCTCTCAGCACAAAGTGTTTTTAGAATCCCCCATGTTATAAGAAAAAGAAAAATCTGCAATCGACAAGGTTTGAGGATTTTGTGAATTCAGACGACAAACTACATGTGGCTCCATTGACGGAATTTGTTTTTGATACGATAGGAAACATTGTTGAAGAGGAAAAGGTTGATTGCCAGCATTTCTCCTCGTCTAACACTGTTTTCTAGAGCCTTCTTGCTTAGGGTCGTTATGACACATGATTTTTTTTTGTAAATTGTTAATAATTTAGAGTCAACGCTGTTATTTATTTGATGATTTAAGGTCTACGGCCCCTAACTCTCATGTTAAAAGACGGAAGCTACCGAGATTGGCTGAATAGACTTTACGAAAATGTCGATGTTACACGATATTTACCGATGAGTTAGTGAGTGTACGGCCCCAAATTTTCATATTAAAAGACGGAAGCTGCCGAGATTGGCCGAATAGCCATTACGAAAACGTCGATAATACACGATAGTAGGTTGTAAAATGGTACATCTGGAAATGTCTGAAAAATAAACCAATTTTGCCAATGTGCCCATACGATTTTTGTACGAAAAATCTATTTCCTCATAATTCTAAAGAAAATAAATTTCATTACCCCTACCCCCACTAACCAACACATCAATCAACAACGGCGTCCACTAACCAACGCACCAACTAATATATATCACGCCCCCATGTGTCGACGCAAGATAAGTCTATGCATGAGGGACTAACATAATTACTATATCCATTTTACCATAAATTCAAAAATAAATTAATGGATAAAATTTTTTGAATTTTTTAAATTTTAAGTCATAAAATAATTCAAAATGGAGCCGTTAAAGGAGTTTTTAAAAGAGTTAAACTTAGATGAAAATAAAAGTTTAATGAGGTCTATAAATAACATGGAAGAAAATTTAATAAATATGGGAATAGTTAAAGATAAAATTAGAAATTTAATTTCGGATAAAGAACTATTAGCAAGATTTGCTATACTTTTAGCTAATTATGTGAATAGTATTTTAGATTCTATAAACCTCGAAATTAATCAATGTAATGATATAAAAACCTCATTTTTTAATCAAATGCATAGGGCAAAAAATATGACTAAAAAACATTTAAGGCAGTCAATTAATATAGATTATGGAATTAAATTAGATAAAAAATTAACTAGAAACCAAATACTTTACGAATTTGCGGTGAATGTTCTTAATATTAATGAGGAAAAAACATTAAAATATCCTCCACATATTAAAAAAATACTAAGAAATAAAGTATCATATTTAGAGGATACATATCTATCAAATAAGGTAATTAAAGATGTTAATTCTTTAAGATAAGAAAGTTCTTTCACAAATATAATTTAATTCGTAAAATTAAATTATATTTCACGATGCCCCCAAGCTAAAGTATCAATCTTGTCTTTCAAAACAAACCTTTTATCATCACTTGATCCTAACGCTTTTTTATTTAACTTTTCAGTATATATATTATGCTCCCTACTTCTTAAAACACTCATCTCTCTATACTGGTCCTTTTCTGTAAACAAACACTCTTTGAAATTATTAACGGTTATCTCTTTCTTAACAACTGATTGTTTAACACCTTTACATCTTTTATGTTCTATATCATCTAAAGTTTTATAAGCATACATTTTTGCCCCAAGACCAACAAACTCAGTCATAATTTCACCACCTAACTCATCTTTGAACATTCCAACTACTCTAGCATTACAATCATTTTTTAAGAAATGATCTTTAGGATAATTGCTTGTATCAAACATTTCAACCACATCTTTCTCCATATCCTTATATAAATCGCCAGTTTCTACTTCAAGAATAAAACTATCCGTATCAGTATAACACATTCTAACCTTTTTACCATACTTAGGTTTAAAGTAATTATAATAAGTTTTTTGCATATGCGTTTTACTAATATCTAAGATGCTTAATCCTGAGTAAATAGGTTTATCATATACCAACTTAGTGTTTTTCATGTGTACCGCTATTAGGTTTTCATTGAATATTGTTGCGTGGCTATAGTTTGGTTTTGCTACTAATTTTTTACAACGCTCTTCACTAGAAACCAGTTCTATTGATACTCTGTTTCTTAGATTTTCCATAGTTTTACCAAAAACTGAGTTATTCATTAATTTAAAAAAACCTTTTTCGAAATTATTTTTAGCCGCTTTTCTTAGTTCAATGTTTGTATCAATATATGATTTAAGCCATGGGCTTTCCACAAACTTAATTCCTCGATGTATTTTAGTAATCTTTAAACCTAAATCAACGCATGTTTTTAAAGCTTCATGATGAATAATGTAATTTTCTTTATTATTTAAGTTTGGAATAAGTTTTTCTACTTTTTCTATTTTTAAACGTTCAGGAGCTAAAGGAAAGTCGTTATGTAAATCGTGTAATTCTCTCGAATATTCTAAATCTACTTCTAATATACATGGGATTTTTTGCCAAATTTCTAATTCTTTATTTGTCATCCATTTAAAACCATGTGTAGGAAGAGGACGACTCATTGCCCAAGGATAAAGACTGTTTGCATCTATATATAATAAATATTTTGATGGTTTACTGGAATCATATAATTTACCCATATACTTATTATTTGCTTTTGCATATCTTTTACTACACATACTAACACCTCCTCTGATACCCTTTTCAACCATTAAAAGCATATCAGAATCACTTAAAAGCTCTAGGTTCACTTTCGTTATTTTTAATGCTGCATCCCAAGCTAAACCAGGAGCTGTATAATACCAACTAGGGTCTAAATTATAGTTTTCACGACAAACATCTCTAAAGTTCTCAAAAACATCCGCTAAAAGCAATACATCTATTTTATTGTAAAGTTCTAAGTAATCCTTCAACGTTTTCATGTTAAAAGTTCTCCAAACCTTTTGTGCATGAGCATAATCTTCGTCACTAATTCCTTCTTTGTTTAAACTAGAGTAAAATGCTTTTTTAGGTGGTAATTCTTTATCTTTAAGTTTATTAAATGAATCTAAGTACTCATAAGGGAAAACTCCTTTTCTCCTAACCAAAGATAACTCATTAGCATTAAAATATTTCGATAAAATTTCTAATTGGCTTTCTTTTAAGTTACTCGAAAGCTTATCTAAACTAGAACTCATAAATTTAAAGCTATCAAGAAATTTAATTTTATGTTTTATATTTTTTCCAACCCAAATATTTTTACTAAAACTAATATATTTCTCTTCATTGTTTGGAATACAATCAATTTTCCCTTCAGATTTGCCAAGACATTTAATAAAAAGATGAGCGTCATATCCACTAAGATTATGAAGGTATACAGGTGTGAAGTTAGGATTTTTAGCGTTTAGGTTACATTCAGTGTGTGCGGCACCTCTATATTTACCCGTAAAATGGCAATGGTCTCTTACTCTATAATTAGCATGATTAAACTCTTCACCACAAATCCAACAGTGTGCTTCTTTCTGGTACTTTGCTTTCTCTGATTCTGTTATTTCGATGGATTTTGGTTTTTGGTAATATTCTTGGTGAATTTCTCGTATATCATCTTTCAACCAACTTATAAAAACTTCATCAGCATTTTCTCCAACATAATTTCTTAATATAGGAGCTTTAATACTATCATCAAAACATTTTATAATATAAACAAAACTACAAGGTATATGCTTTTGATATTGCATAGTATAACTTTTTTCTGGGTTTGGTTGACATGTGTGTATTGGTTTTAAAACACTTTCAAAATCAGCGTATACAACAAAGGGAACCTCAAGTTTTCTAGAATGGTTTTTAAAAGCTACCCAGGTATTTGGTTTTGGCATCTCTAAAGTAATAGGTTCATGTTCATTACAATATTGTTTGTGTTTTTCCAAAAGTTTTTTACTACCAAAATGATTCAAACAACGTTCACAAATTTCCATATTTTTAGAGTTATGACTATTAGTTACTTGTCTTATTACTAATCTTTTAAGGTTTTTTATGAGAGCGTAGTGCATGTTTTCCTCATTTTTAATTAAAAGAAGGTTAACATGTTTACTTTTTTCACATTTTGTAAGCCTAAGCGGATAAATGAATTTTTTGTTCTCCTCATAACTATATACGTTTACACTAATTTCAGGATTTTGTGTTTCAAACTTACTGATATCCTTAAGCGAAACAGGGCAGTCGATTCCCGTCATATTTAAACTAC
Organism: Hippopus hippopus; assembly: GCA_946811185.2. NCBI lineage: Eukaryota > Metazoa > Mollusca > Bivalvia > Cardiida > Cardiidae > Hippopus > Hippopus hippopus. The sequence continues at coordinate 69,233,625 of OX328096.1, forward strand.
TTTCCTTTTCTTCCAAAGCTTTATCTAATAATTGTGGATTTTTTTCTTTTGGATTTAACTCTCTTAAAACACACCATAAAAAGCATTTATTATCTTCATTTTTCATATTAATAACTGCTTTTTTGTTAGCAACCCATGGTGGTAAAGGTATCCAACTATTAGCTCTTAAAGGAACATAAGTAGCTGTATGTATTTCTAGTTTTACGATACTCCCAAAAGTCCAACCACTACCTTCTCTTTGGAAATTAGCTAAATTTTCTAAAACTTCATCTATCATTGTATTTAATAAATCCTCTATTTCTTCCGTGTTTAAATTTAAATGTTGACTACTATGAAAAGCACGTTCCACGGGACCCTGATCAATATCTGTCATTAACCACATTTTACACCTAAGTACAAGTTTTACCTTTGTTCGTAAATTATTTCGAAGAGTATTTATAATAGACTCCCACGTTTCTGCGAAAAATCTTTGTGGGTTATAATTTCCTCTACCATCTATAACATATTGATTAGCAAACTCTCTAAATGCTGAGCGCTCTCTTCTAACCTCAAACGGTTGTCTTGGTGGATAATTCTCTCTAACATTCTGAACAATTTCATCAAAAACTCGTGGTAATTGGTTTTCTTCAACATTACCAGTTAACCAATTAGTAAAATTATTAATTCTTCGTTGGACTGATTGTGGTATAATACTACTTACAGCTCTTCCAACATTTGATGCAGCTCTTCTAGCTATATTAGAAATTCTATTAAGCCAAGGCATTTTATAAAAGTAAATATAATTTCTTTAACCAATTATCAAAAAATTTTTTGAATTATATATATATTAATCTTATTAATATATATAAAATGAACGATAAAATAGAACTTCTACATAGATATACCAAGAATAAATGTGAAATAAATGATAAAATAGAATTTATGAAAAGATATACTCAACATGAATTAATAGAATTATCTAAAAACAAGGTAACCAGAATACATGGTGAAAAAGATGAAAACAGTATGCTTAAATATGAGATAGTTGAAAGACTTGTTGGTAGGGGTATCAAACCAGATTTAAATAAAAAGTTTATAACAAAAAAATTTTGGAAACGTTGTATCATAAAAGGATATAGATAATTAAAATCTTTTACTTAAATGATCAAAAATTTTATTATATCTGTATATAAATATAATAAAATTAATAAACGTTAATCTTATATTTATCTTTCCAAACCCTTCCATTCCAATTCTCAATCGTTTGTGGACTGCGGTCTATAAATTGGCCTGCCTTATAAATTGATGGAAAGGTTTTTATTTCTCCAGTTTCAACATCCTCTAAACTAACTTTCTTAGGATTTTTCATAATAGTTTGTAATCTATCAAACTTAAAGTCTTTACTTTCTTTTTCTTTAGGTGATTCACTCGGAAACAATCCATGTTCTTTCACCAACTCAACTAAACGCTTTTTATTCCAGTATGAGTAGAAATTTATATTATTTTCTTTAAGAATTTTTTTTAAATCTGCAACCTTTATCATTTTTATATAAAAAGAAAAAATCTTAATACACTACACTCATTTTATTTCCATCAGACTGGAAGTCAATTAACCTATCACTACACTCATTTTATTTCCATCAGACTGGAAGTCAATTAACCTATCACTAATAATAACAGCATATGCCTCTGTATTCGCAAGCACATTTTCAGTAAAATACGCTTTGATTTGGATATCAGTGACAGAGTATTTCAATTTCTCACTCTGTTTGGAAACATCAAACAAAAACAAAGGATAAAGGCTTTTATAATCTGAGGGGGTAATGTTAGGGTTTGACACCATTTCATTCATGTTATAAAACTTAGACCTAAATAGAGAAGCGTCCCCATAAACTCTACTAAATTGGTTTGCGGTAAAACTGAGATTATAATCAACAGCGGGATATCTAGTAGAATTTAACGTAGCATAAATGTTTCTAACGGTTCTATGATCAAATATAGCTGGATTTTGTTGTTGGTTACCGATTTTACCAGTTTGAAAACCAATAATGATAAAACGTGGCACTTCAGGTGATGATTTAACAGCAAGTCTCCAGGTAAATGATGTTGACTCGGGAACCGCAATAGAGTCACACTGCCTCATTCTATATCCAACCGGTATTTTTTCTTTTTTCTCAATAATTTTATAAAGTTGCATTTTCTCTTTATCTGAGGGTAACACATGAGGCATAAACCAAGATACTTTAAGTAAATTAATTCTACCATCAGCAGGAGCAACACCATCTCGAAAGATTGCATCATTATCATCATTTCTCGTTAATGTGAGAGTTTGCTTCATTCCATACAATATCTTATCATAATCATCACAAAAACCAAATATATGTTTTAATGGAACTCTGAAGCTAAAGGTACCTCTTGGAAGAGGGTCATTAATAATATAATTTCTTCTTACAATAAAACCAGTGTTTCCGGCACCCGCGTTAGCTGCTGTATCTTTATACCACAATTGATTTAACCCTTGTGATTTAGAGAAATCATCCGGATATTTTAACAAACCAAGCATTGTAGTAGCCTGGCCAGGATTTAATATAGATTCAATCTCCATACCCGAAAGTTGATACTTAATATTTTTAAAAAGATACATGAGACCATTGTTTGTTAAAGAAATATTAGTGTTAGCGTCATAAACTGCTCCATTATCACTTCTTACTAATTCACCTACAAAAAGTAAATAACTCTCACTAGGATGAGTAAAAATATCTTGAGTCTCAATGTTAATCCTAATTTCTCCTTGGTTGTTAAGGTTTGTACCAGTAATTGGTTCATACTCACAGTGTTCATACTCAGCAATACTATCATCTTTTAAGATTGGTTCAGTTATTCTTAAAATGTCCATTTTATATAATGATTATAATTTTTAAATGAGATTAAAAATTATAATTGTGTTACTTAAATTACAAACCAAAGCTGGGGATAAGACTTATTAAGAGTATTAACAAACACACCTCGAAGTTTAATGCTTTTTGCAGTATCTAGAACAGCTTTAGGATAAACTTTATTACCGTATACAAGTGTTATTTCAGGTATACCTTTATTTTTTAAATGGTTATTCACCTTTTTCTCAATCTCTTTCATCTCGGTTACCTTTTCAGAAGATAACTTCACAACAGCAGTTTTTTTGCCATATTTCGTTTTATTAATTTCGAGGATATCGCAATCTTCTATGTTTAAAGAAGCGCCTGTTATTTCAATAGTAGCACTATTGTATTTTTCATGATTTACAGGATTAAAATTTAACATAGGCATTTTTTTTATAATGAATATAATTTTCTTAACTTATTTATTTTTTCTTCATACTGTTTTAATACCCGCTCCACTGTTTAATCTTTTAACTAAGTCTTGAATAGCAATGGCACTTCCATCTATTAATGTGCTAATGTTTTGCGTTTTAGGAGTATCATTAGGTTTTGGTGTTGTGTTATATTTTTGTAAAATTTGCTTCGATTTTGGTGTTAAGGCTTTCGTAACTAATTTTTTCCCTGCTTCTACTGCTGCACTTTTTCCAACCTCTAGAGCTTTCTTTGCTCCTTCCTTAGCTACACTCTTTCCTACATCAAGAGCAGAAGACGCAATTTGTTTAGCTGCACTACTAGTAAAAAGCCTCGCTAAAAAGTTAGCAATACTATCAAAGATTCCGGAACCACCGTGTGAATACCTTGTTTTAAATCCGTGTTTCTTAGTAATTATCATCTTTTTTATAGTAAAGACATTAAATTTTTATAAGAGTGTGAATTTATAACACCTTGTCTTTTTAATTCATCACAAATACTTACTAACTCGTTTCTTACACCTGTATTACCTGCTTCTTTACTTGCCATCAACAGGTCTAGTCTTTCTAGTAATGCGTTAGGGTCAGATGGGATAACAATTCCTTTTCCTTCACGCTTTTTCAAACTAAGCCAAAGAGGTTTAAGAATTTTATTCCATTTTTCCCCTTTAGAACTTTTAGGATATCGTTCATCTGGGTCGTTATCTCGATAAAGAGTGTTGGTGTGTTTCATTAAATCGTGATATTTCATTAAATCCTCATCTGTAAAATTTAATTTTGGGGTTTTAGCAACAATTAACTCCCAAAAACCAGGTGTTCCTATATATGTCCTTGTACCAAGAAGAATATCATCATGTTCAATAATGACAGCTTTGCTACCAATAACAAATTTACCACCTTCATCACGTATTCCATATGTTTTATCAATATCTTTACCACGATATTTTGTTAGATACTCTGTTGCAAGTGGCCCAATGTCAAATGTGCCTTTATGTTCTTTTAATTCCTCTTTCTCAATAATTGGTTTTTCTCCAGAGGGATAAGCTTCTATTGTTGGAAATTCTGGTAGTTTAATAGCTTGTGGCAACTGTTCGATACCTTCTTTAATAGGTTTAAGTCCCTCTGTAATCTCCTTTGTTGTAGCTTTTTGCGTTTCCGTTATAGGTTTAAAAAACTTTGACAAATCGGTTTGAAGTTGTTGTTCTCCTGTTCTCTCTGCTAGTAGATTATCCCGAATCCTCTTTTTCGTTTCGAGATACTCTTTTACAATTAAGTCTCTTTTTGCAGGGTCAGTTATTTTTAGAAATGACATTTTTAATTAGCAACATATTTTTTTAACGTAGATTTTATCATAGATTTTTAACGTAGATTTTATCATAGATTTTTAACGTAGATTTTATCATAGATTTTAATATATAAGAGCATATATAATGTTCTTATATATTTATTCATCATCATTATCCCCTATTTCACATTGGCATTTACATCTAAAACTTGGTAGTTTAGGTAATTTAAAAGGGAAGCTTTCCATCATGATTCTTTTCAACGAGCCTCCGAAAGGAATCCCTCGCTTCTTCCCTCCCTTTCTCAATCAAACTTTCCTTTTCTTCAAGTGTTACCTTCTTTTTAAAGCTAGTTCTTATTTCACTCTTCATTTCTTCATACTTATTCATTTCTTCCATTATCAACTTAAACTCATCATCAGATATATGATTATCCATTAAAGCCTTTGATACATGATTAGCTATAGTATTAAGTTTAGCAGCAGCAAGAGTTTGAATTTTCAAATGTTTCTCAGCTTTATTAGTAGTTTTCCTAACAAATACTTTACTAACCAATGAAGAAAGACCGATTACACCAGCAGCAACTTCCAAACCTACAGCAACGGGTGCCGCTGCAACAGTTGAAAGCAAAACAACACCTACACCACCTAATGCTAATGAAACAACAACCAATCCACCTTCAACATTATCAACTGCTTTAGCCATCCTACTATATTTCTTATTCAATCTTTCCCTTTCAGTTATTTCCTTTTTGAGAAAATCTAAAACCTCAGATATTTTTTTAAGTCTATAAGAATGACCATTATCCATTGTTTCCATTTCAATATCTTCATTAAGTGGGGCGTTAGGGGTAACCCGTTCTTTGGGTAGTAGAGGATATAATTTATTAGGGTGTTTCTGATCTGTATCTGTCATTTTATAAATGTAATAATTTTTTTTTATGGCAAATATTTTAGATAGCAGAATAACTCTCCCTCAGGTATTTCGATTGGTTTTTGTGAGAAATTATAAATGTAGACTAAGATATCATTAACATCATTATCAAGATGTATACCATTAGAAATGGTTAAACTATCTTTCCATTTATTACTAATAGATATCACTACAACTCCTCGTGTAGCTATATAACCAAATCCTAATGGAACTCTCATGCCATCATTAGGAGGAATCTTGATAGTTTGTTGTGAGTATATTTTCCATTTTAGAGAATCTTGCTTTAAAGGATGATATCTTACCCCATGTAAATGAGGTTTCCAAAATATAGTTTTATGTTGGGTAGTAATATTAGGTTTTATACCAAATTTATGAATATCCATTTTTATTTGTTGTAAATAATATTTAAATATTATTCATAGGATTATACCCATTAGAATCCTCAAATCTTTCATCATAACAATCATTATCATGTACAACGTAAAATAATAGTTCATTTTTTGCAATAGTAATCTTTTTATCAGAATTATTGTTTTTCATTAGTGCTAATATATCTTCAGTCCCAAAAGGGTTATGGTCACCCTTGCCCATTACACCTTGTAAAACTAAAGTATTATTAAATAAAACTTTAACATCTCCACGAAATTTTGCAACATAACCAAGGCCAAGCTGCAACCTTAAAGTTTTTTTAGGTTCTAGTACTATTTCATGTTGTGAATATACCTCCCATAAATTATCTGTAATTTGTATAGGTGGATGTTCTAAATTTTTAAAAGGAAGCCATAGTACTTCTTTAAAATTTTTATTTATTTCGTAATCAGCTCTACTTTTACATAACATTTTTTTAAATTACTATTTTTTTTCTTATATTAATATTTTTTTTATAATATAGCCCCTAGGATAGGAATATTAGCAAATGGGCTATTAGGTCCAAGTAAAAGTCCTTTTCCATCATACATTTTTCCTCCTTGCTTTAAATACAACCCATCACCAACGGAATCTAATCCTTTACCTTTGTATGGTTTTAAGTATAATCCACTTCCATCAGTTTCAACTTGACAAACACATCCTCCTTTTTTAAGGTAAAGACCTGACCCCATAGCTTTTTGAACACCTGTTTGAGCTAATCCAGAAAGAGCACCAACACCTAAAGCTGGTAAAACGGTTTTTGCAAGCATCGGTAAAGCTCTAGCAGCCAACCCAGCTAACATTCCGAGGAAACCCCCTTCTATTTTCATGTTATGTTTAAGTTGTTTTGTAGTCATTCTAATAGTTATACCCACACCATCCTCATAGGCTTTAGCCATTTTCTTCGCTTGTGAATTGGTAATTGCTAAAACATCATTACCTTGTAAATCCTCATGACCTAAACGAATACTTACTGGGCAACTAGCTTTAACAGCATGTTGAAGTTTTTGCTTTTGTCCTTCAGATATATTTACTTTAACATTAGTGTAACTTGTCATTTTATATACGATTATTTTTTTATTTAGCTCATCTCGCTTCTCTAATATGAAACCTAATCGTTAAATTTTCGCCTCTAAGATTTAGTAAATTACCATCTTGGTCAGTAATATTTACATTTAGGCTATGTATTACATCTAACGTTATTGGTAAGTATACTAAATTAACTGGTGACTCAATTATCTTATATCCAGGTGCAACATCTGGGAAAAAAGAGTAAATAGTATTTTTTGTTGAACCATTAACGTAACTTCCTGAAATAATATCTATGTTAACGAGTAAACTATTTATGCTAAGAATGTTCACTACATTCTCTGACTCGTGAAATCCTTGCGAATATTTAGCTCGAGTAAATCCTAATACTTTAGCGATGGAACCTGGTTGATTAAAATCTACTTGATAACCATCATCAATAATAAGAACAGACTTTAGGGTATTAGTGTTCGCAGAAAAGTTAATAGGATACTCTTCATTAACTCTATCGTAATGACCATTTTTTCTCATTTCCTGACGAATCGTATCATTAATGTCAACGAGGTCGTAACTTCCTTCAGGTATTTTTATTTTAACCCATGTGGTGCCATTGTCTGGAGAATAAACGAATGTGTTTTCGTTTCATCAATGTTTGGAAAAGAGTAGTAAGTTTCAAGGTTTACCATAGCTATTTCGTATACTTTATCCTTTTCCAGTTGAATTGGAGGATTAAACCTTGTTCTAAAACTTGTTTTTTTATCGCTTACTATGATTTGAAATGATGTTTTGTTGCTCGTATTTTTTACAATTTGTTCTAAAAGTTTTTCCATTTTATAATATTTAAATATTTTTTTATACTATTCCAGGCAAGTAAAAATCATCAAAACCGCTTCTATACTTCCCATTATGTTTTTCACTGGTTAAGTCAATGATAACAAAACCATGTGGTCTTTCCCATACCTTTTTACAAAATTCTCTAAACTCACCCTTAGGCATATCTTCACCTACATGGTCGCTATGTAAATGATTAATGTTTTTTAGGTCTTGTTTAAAAAGACAAATAAAATTAGCGTTTTCTCTAATAGTTTGCCTTGGCAGTCTAAAATAATTCTGTGAAAGGTAAAAGCAGTCAACATTACTATGCCTTCCTCGAACGTAGTAACATTCACATTTATTTTGCTTTTCTAAAAGTAAATCATCGAAAATCATTAAATTTTTATTTCCTGAGTTTAACTCTCTCGGGTCAGGTACATCACTACCATTTTCAAAGAAGTTGCAATTTATATCCGATTTGTCTTTAATCGTTTTAGCCCATTCTTCAACTAAAACCGATGGTGAAGCGTCTGTTTTTTGTATTTCATCACGCATGTTAAACAATCTTAAGATATGTTCTTTTGGTAGTTTTTCTTCAAAAGCCTTTTTTAGTATTTTGTATTCTGGTTGAAAAAGACTTTTTCCAAAAACACTCAAATCGTTGTAGTCAAACCATCCTGGTCTGAGTAAAAGGTTTAACAATAAAGTAGTTTTACCACATCCTGATTTACCTACAATTAAACCCCTAATACTTCTCGGTAAAAGGGGGTGATTAAATCTCTTTGGTACTACTTCATCCCATGATAAGTTCATAATATCCATTTTTTATTTAAATACTTTTATTTTTTATATATAAAACAAGATGTATTGCGTTAAATGTAAAAAACATACAGATACGAATAATATAAAATATTCTGTTTCTAAAAATGGTAGAAATATGATGCAGGGGAAATGTGTTATTTGCGGAATAACTAAATCACAATTTATAAAAAAAAAACCTCCGGGAGTAGTATATTAAATAAATTTATAAATAATTTACCCGTTGAAATGCATCTACCAGGGCACAACTTTACGGGGCCAGGTACCAAACTAAATAAAAGACTCAATCCAGATTTAACACCGAAGGAATGGAGTAAACCTATAAACCGTGTTGATAAAGCCGCTTATAATCATGATGTTTGCTATCTTCAGCACAATGATACTGCTACAAGAAACGCCGTGTGTGATAAGAATATGTTAACGGAGTTAGAAGGTATTTACAATCCTAGTATTAGAGAAAAAATGGAAAGAGGTTTGGTAAGTAGACTCATTGGAACGAAAATGAAATTTGGAATGGGAGTAAAAAAAAAAATTTAGCGGAAGAATTACATAAACCCGTAAAAAGAAATTTTAAGAAAAGGAGAGTTAGAGTAAACGGTATAGATAGGATATGGGCTGTGGATTTAGTAGACATGCAAGCATTTTCTAAGCTTAATCGCGGTGTTAAATACCTTCTCGCAGTCATTGATATCTTTTCTAAATATGGATATCTGGTGCCATTAAAAGATAAAACAGGAAAATCTGTTGCTATAGCATTAAAAAATATTTTTAAGGAGAGAAAACCTGAAAAAATGTGGGTGGATAAGGGTAAAGAGTTTTATAACAAAGATGTAAAAGACTTGGTTGAATTATATTCTACCGAAAATGAGGAAAAATCTAGTGTGGTTGAGAGATGGATTAGAACAATGAAAGAAAAAATGTGGAAGTATTTCTCCGCTAACTCTACAAACGTTTACATTAATGTGCTACCGGATTTAGTTAAAGAATATAATAACACGAGGCATTCATCTATTAAGATGACTCCGGTAAACGCTAGTAAAAAAGAAAATGAAACTAGAGTTTGGAGAAATCTTTACCCTGATAATCTTGAAATAAGAGACTCTAATCCTAATTTCTCTGTTGGAGACAAAGTAAGGATAACTAAAAAGAAAAAGACTTTTGAAAAAGGCTATACAACAAGATGGACTGAGGAGGTTTTTACAGTTTCTGAGGTTAAACATACATCACCTGTAACATATAAAATTAAAGATTTTAATGGAGAAGAAATACAAGGTACCTTTTATGAACCTGAACTGCAGAAAACCAGTCAAGAGGTGTATAGGATAGAAAAGGTTATTAAAAAAGGAAAAAAGAAATCTCTCGTAAAGTGGAAAGGTTATCCCGATGAATTTAATTCGTGGGTTGACAATAAAGATATTAGAAATATTTAACTATAAAAAAAATGACAAATATTTCGATTGAAAACGTAATTTTACCGAATAAACCGTTAACCAATTTCGAATTAGAGGATGCCGTTAAAAAATTAAAGATTCCTTATTTTAGAGGAGTTTTTTTACTAGACTCACTACCGAGAAAACCGAGTAAAAAAGAATGTGGTATAGTAAACTTTGATAAAAGTGATGGACCTGGTACACATTGGGTCGCTTGGTATAAAAATGGTAAAACTAAAATTTATTTCGATAGTTATGGTATACAACCGCCTATTGAAATTCGAGATTATTTAAAAAGTCCAATACAGTACAATACTGACCAATTACAACAAGCTGGGCAAGTATTTTGCGGCCATTTATGTTTATACATTCTAAAAGAGTTATCAAGAGGTAAGCAGTTTCAAAATGTTTTAAATAAACTTTTTTAGTATATATATAAAAATGCCTGTTGACAAATTCGGAAGAATGAAAGGTGATGGTGAAACAAGCGGTGATGGTGTGTCACTCGCTTACATAAATAATAATTTTTTACGTAAAGATGGAACAACTGTTGTTACCGGTTCCATAGACATGAATGGCAATACATTAACGAGGGTTAGTAATCCAGTAAATTCTCATGATGTTGCAACTAAGGATTATGTTGACGCCAACTCAGGGTTGTTGAATGAAAACGGTGGATACCACTTTACTGGATATTTGAATATGGGTTTTAATCCGATAAGAAATGTTAAGGACCCAAAAGAACCGGGTGAAGCTGCTACTAAAAATTATGTGGATAATGTTGATAGAGCCTTCGTTTATAAAAACGGAAGGTGGTATGAGGCAGATGATGCAATCTCAATGGGAGGACAAGTAATTAACAATCTCGGAACCCCCACGAGACACGACCAAGCCTCTAATAAGTTTTATGTGGATACTAGTATTGAGAGAGCTACCGCGGGTGAAAAAGCTTTAATGAAAAAACAAGATGGGTCCTATTCAATAGATGGTGGAATAGATATGAATGGTAACCAAATTATTGGATTATCAAACCCCATATCCCAAGATGCGGTTACCACTAAAGGTTATGTTGATGACCTCGTTAAAAATATTAGAGGTGGCCAAGGTGCTATGTATAGATCTTTCTCAATGAAAGTGAATGGAGAACTATCAGTAAACCAAAATATTGATATGAATAATTTAAGAATATATAATATAGCGGACCCAAGAAATGAAAAAGATGCTGTCACTAGAGAATATATGGAGCGTTTCTTCAGAGCATATAAACCAAAACCTGTTATAACCGTGTGGGCTGAAGAACAGGGATCACTTGTAAACGGTAATTATGAGTTTTCATTCGGTAATGGTAATTCAAGTAAAAGACATGGTTTAGGGGGTTATTGTATGCTTGCGTCAGGTAGAATTACAAGAGGAGCTTTAACGATCGTTAAAAGGGATCGTAATGCACCAGAAGAGGTAAAAATTAATATAACGGTAAATGGAAATGAATAGGTTGATTACACTATTATTAAAAAAGCGGATGAAAGTTCTAGCTGTACGATTTTCCCAAGGCCGTTGGAGGTAAATAAATGCGATATAATAAACTTTATTTCGAGAACAGATAACCGTGATGTAACAAACGCTTACATATCTATTTTAATAGAATTAGACTTGTAAATATATATAATATATTATAAAAAATATATTATATATTTACTTTACAAAAATTACTGGCGACACATTGGGCATTTATCTAAGGAGCAAAGTTTGTCACATGATTCACAGATGCAAAGGTGACCGCAAATACTAAATAATATTTCTGGAGGATTTGTAGCACAGATACAACAAGTTTCTTCTTTATATATTTTCATTCTTTTACATTTCGCTGCCCATTTTGGTCTCATTGGTTCTATTTTAATATCGCCCCTTGATTCAATCCATTGTGTGTAATATTTCCAATATAATGGATCAGGTCCTGGATTAATGATATGAACATTGTTATATTTATCAGTGGTTTTAATTATTACTGCGTCTTCTAGGTCACATTTTTCATAGCATGGTAAATTTAATGAACGTGAGTATTCTTTTATTAATCTTCTTGCTTTTTCACTATCATTATTTCCATAGAAATTATCGAATCTCCTACCAAATTCTATATAAGGAGGAAAACACTGATACATTCCTTCGCTTAGTGATTTCTTATATTTCTCTTTAAATGCTTCGTAAGAAATTTCTATTTCTTTCTTAAATAACGAAATATAGTTCTCTGGATAACATCCTATATTAAACCAAAAAGATCCAAATCTTTCGTCACCATCCTCATCAAAATTATAAAAACCAACCCACATTAAGTTATTCATATTTTCACTCGTTTTGTAATGATGATAGTTCTTAAATTTCGAGAAATTTGAACTATAGAAATAGTATGTGATAGGTATTAATCTTTTTAACACTGTAGGATAGTAATTAGAACAATCACCCCGAATGTAATCTAAAATAATATTTGGGAAGTATATCTCATTTCCTTTAACGTAATGATAAGTTATTCGTTTCTCTTTAATATTATCATTTAATTTTGTGATTTGTTCACTGGTAAATCTTTTTAACACTTCTGTTTTTTTATAAGGCATTGTATCAAGTACATCGTAAAAAACTTCATTTGTATGTAAGGCGCTCATCTTGAATTATTTTATGACTTAAAATCTAAAAAATTCAAAAAATTTTTTCTTTTAACAAAAGATTATGTTCTACACATTGGGCATTTAAATAAATTATATGTTAATTCACCTATTTCATTACACTCATCACATATACATGCATGACCACAATCAAATACTTTATTAGGTTTTTTAACTTTACATATACAACATTCATCCTCCAAAAAGAAATTTTTTGCTTTTTTTGGTTTTTCAAATTCTGGTACTTCCGCATAGCCAAATGTTGTATTATTACTACTTGTAGTAAGAATTTCTAATCCAGCCCAAAAATAATCATAACACAATATATAACCATGACTTTTACCTTCTTTATTATATGACTCTATAACCTTTCTAACATGTTCATTATCATAATCAGGATGAATATCATTTCTAAATGTTGTCATAGGATATATTACATAATTAGGTGGAACTGGTTCTCTATCTTCATCTTCCACTATTTCCAACAAAGCATCTTTATAATCACCAATGAAATTATTACTTCTACAAAATGGTATTTCAATGACAGCATACATATTGTTACCTTTATGTCGATTAGGGTTTTCATTAAAAAGGCATTGGTCTGGCCAAACCATAAAAATAGTTGTGGTAAAATCAGATTCAACCAACCTTTGTTTACTATGTAAGTAATAATTGTATGGTATTAATTTCTTTAATATAACAATTGGGTCAAACATTTGTGACTGTAGTAAACTACCATTAAAAGTTATATGCAATTTTTTATTTACTTCATACAATTTCTTTAAACGACGTTTATTTTTAAGAACTCTTTCTAGGTTTTGTACAATTTTATAATCTTTAAATCTATCTAGCACACTCATCTTGAATTATTTTATAGCTTAAAATTTAAAAAATTCAAAAAATTTTATCCATTAATTTATTTTTGAATTTATGGTAAAATGGATATAGTAATTATGTTAGTCCCTCATGCATAGACTTATCTTGCGTCGACACATGGGGGCGTGATATATATTAGTTGGTGCGTTGGTTAGTGGACGCCGTTGTTGATTGATGTGTTGGTTAGTGGGGGTAGGGGTAATGAAATTTATTTTCTTTAGAATTATGAGGAAATAGATTTTTCGTACAAAAATCGTATGGGCACATTGGCAAAATTGGTTTATTTTTCAGACATTTCCAGATGTACCATTTTACAACCTACTCACGATATTTACCGATTAGTTAGGGGTCGTAATCCTAAATAAATCGAAAACTTATTTATATATCTAAGTTCTTGACTTTGATTTTGATGGCTATAACAACAACAACAAAAAAAAAAAAACGTTCATGTCTCAATAAAGATAAAAAAGTCCCTAACTTCAGCGCCTAACATTTAAACTCGACCTCTTCCGACGGCTGAGAATAAACCCACTAAAATAAAAGAAAAAATACCTTTCCTTTGATAGGCTTGACTAAAAAGGTGGTCGGTATAGATTCACAATCAGACTGCACGTGCTGTGTAGTCTGATCTTGATGTATGCCGTCCGCAAAATTCAATGTTTGTGCCTAGACTGTCGAAAGAGTTAATTCGTCAAAGAGAAGTTTGGAATCAATATATCTTCAAAATTATTTATTATCTAAGTTTCATTTAAGATTTATAGTTTAGAAATATGCCCGGTCTTCAATAATACTAGCATTACTTGATTAGGTTTGGTCTTTTTCTCCGACTTCACCAGTTCTTCACTTAAATCTTGGAAACACTTTTTAAATTAATTTCCTTGATTTGATTGGTCACTAGGCCGGGACGATCCAGTGTTGATTCGGCGTTGGAATACTGGCAGTCACTACTGTCTGACTACACAATTGCTATTTTAACTACATTGCTACAGAAAACCTAGTTTTATTCTGGAAAGAAATACGGAATACATTCTTTCATCTCAACTCTTTACCATACAATCCCCAGTAAGATTTTTGAAAACATGGTGGGGTAGGGAGAAAATGCCGATAACCAACATTTTCTCATCGTCCCGCAACGTTTTCCACGCCTTCAAAGAGAAATTTCAGTTTTTGAGTCACATTTAATTTGTCGTCTGCTAATGCTTTCAATTTGGACAGGTTATAATTTTTGTCATTTGGAAAAGAGTTGAAGGGATAAATGACCCAGAAGTTTGCCTTAATTATGGCATTAACCTTAATACTGCTGAGCGCGACTCACTGACCTTTTGCGGACAGTGTAGATCAAGATCAGACTGCACAGAACGTGCAGTCTGATCTTGGACCTACACTGTCCGATAAGAAGATATCTTTCTTCCTAAAATCCTTTTAAAATAGCAAAATTCGGGCTTTTACTATCTGCTTGAAAGTTTCATGTTAGTTATTAACCAGGATAAGGGTTAAAGTGGGACAGTTAAAACACCAATTGCAACCGTATCATCAGCACTTCGATGTTTATTGTAGTGTTTATCATTGAGCGAAACTACAATAGCTACAAAAAGTTTCTTTGATCCCGGATGTTCCTGTTTGTAGACGGATCAACTTTACAGCCTCCGGACTAATCTTACTGCAGACAAATACGGTTTAAGAGATTTCTCAACAAGCCGGTCAAAGATTGCATTTTTTATTGATTAATTACCTTTGTTTGTTTTATCCCTAGGTGTGTAGAAGCGAACGCGTGATGATTTTTTTTTTTTTAAATCAAGGTCAGGGGATCGATTTGTTATGTTTTAATTCTGGTTTGGCAAGATTGTCCTAAAAGAGCAGGCAGTCTACTTCAGGGACAGGTGGTATACTTGGAATCTGACAGGAGCGAGTTCCCTTTCATGACCAACAGGAGCAAGAAATGCGAAGCTAAAGATATCAGCTAACCGAAACGGGACATCATCGCCTAGCACCGCATGCCGACAACAAACCTTGGCAGCCGACTTTTTCAACGAAATAAGAAACGCTCTGTGAAAAAAAAAAAGGGGGAGGGGGTTTAATGCATCTGAAAAAAAAATATCAACCTATGTCAGTCTGCGTAGTCCGCGCATGCTTACCTATGTCGAACCTTTTTGCTTTTAGTCAATTTTCTGCATGTCCAAGGAAATGTAAAAGGGCTATTTTTTCCTCATAATTCATTTGGTTGTCAGACAAAATGGATTTTATGGATTCATAATTATATGATGATTTGCTTGGTATAATGTATAACGGAGATACATTAAACTCCCTTTTTCCAGAGCATTACTCTAATACGTTGACTCTACCAGACGACCAAATCGTAGACTTGTCCAGACTGAAAGCGCGGCAGCCAGCAATTTAAACGGGGCTAAAAGATGGGATACCCACTGTCTGTTTGTCCTCGGTTTCAACCTGCTTTTTCATTCATGTTATAATTTTTATGGTTTCAAAATGCACGGAATAACTCTACAGGAATAAAGATTATGAAATAAGTTATGCAATATTAATGCATGTGATATCAATCAGTTCTGACCACATTTTGACACTTGAATTAGTTCAGGGGAGTAGTGAAGGACACCCGTTTTACACCTAATAACCGTAAGTCATTATCTTCTGAAGCAATTACGGCTACGAAATTTCCATGTAAAAAAAGCAACATGAAATTAACTTCAACACATAAATACATATGAGGCATGCTCTGTGAAAATGGGGCTTTATGCATCTGCGAAAAGTATTGACCCAGGTCAGCCTGCACAGTCCGCGCAGGCTGACCTGGGCCGAAACTTTTCGCTATTGGTCAACTATCTGTATGTACAAGGACCAGATTACCTCATGATAAAGTTGGTTGTTAAAAGAAGTGGATATGGATCCGTAAGTATGTGATGGCTTGCTTGGTACCATGGATCATGAGATGCATTAAGCTCCCATTTGCCAGAGCATGGCTCATATGTAAACATACCTATGAATATGGACATTGCTCATAACGAACATTTTCTTCATTTGCTATAATGTTTTACAAAAATGTTAGACCATATGTATTTTCCAGTGTTTGAAAATGTTCGGTTACAATCGACATTGCAAAAACGATGAACAGCGCTCAAAACAGTTATCACTATAGAACATATTTGTGACGAAAGGACGAAAGAAAAAACAAGCTCCATCGTGGCAAAATTATGAAGTAATAGTCAGAAATGATTACTCTCTGATTATGTAAAGAAGAGTTAAATATTATTGAAATCTATGAGTTGCGATAGAGAACTATTTTCCTTCTGGAAACTACATATTGTTGACGGTACTGCTTCTTGCACTTCCGGTGGGTTACCGTAACATTAACAGGTTAAAGCTATAAATTGTGCAGCCGTAATTCAGATTGGTCTAGCTTACCTTTAGCATACTATGGATAAAGGTGATATTGCAGACAGTGTAAATTAAGATTAAAACTAATAGAACTTTTCAATCTAATCTATGACCCACAAAATGTCCGGTGTGTGTGTGTGTGTGTGTGTATGTGTGTGTGTGTGTGTATATATATTGGGGGGGGGGGAGATATTTGGACAGGAACTGCTTTGAGAATCCGAATTTTGTTTCTTTTTCTAACGAACGAATGGATCATCTTTAGCGATAGACGAGCTTTTATGGTTGTTACAGATCAAGATCAGACTGGATAGAAAATCAGTCTGACCTTGTATCTAAACATTCCATATGTTTTATTTGCTACAAACCGTAGAATTATAGTGACTTATCTGCTTACTTAAACTTGGTAGTCTTTGGGAAACGTAACAAATACGAACAACACTTTTTCCCTTGAAGAAAATGTCGGTAAATACGGGCCTAAGCCATGCAGAAACACCTCCGCTTACATCATAAACTTTACGCATTGGTGAACGCATGTCATGTGATAATTAGCAACAGAAAGAACTTCCAATCTGGTTTTACAGGCAACTAAATACCAGTTACCTGTAATCTATCATGTAAAAAAAAAAGAATAATCGGTGATTACGAGGCCAGGCTAATATATAACCGCATGCCGTCTTGAATCTTAACTGCGATTCTGTAATATACCCATATTTATCAATAACTCACCGATGGAAGGCGAAAGCACGGTTTAGAACGTCTGCGTGAATTCCGGATCTTTCCCCGTGGAAATATGAGAGAAATGAAAAACAGAAAAAAAGATCCGCGATAGTTTGAGTTATTTATGGTGTGCTTGACAAAAAAAGTGCTATGTCGCAGATTTTGTTTTGAAAAGTTATCTTAGTTTAATTTTTAAAGATTTTTTTTTTATTAGTGATATTGGATATAGATCCAATTGTTGTAATTTGTCATTGTGGTAGATTTTTTTGTCATTAAAATATTAATTATCCGATTTGACTTCAATGGATATAACACATGGGAATATATTTTTTTTTTAATGTGGAAAGGCTTTTTACATTATTTCTTCATTGTGGGTAGGTGTTTTGTTACATTTGTTTTTCATTTTAGGAACCTGAATTACTTAAGTAATTTTGTGCAAGAAAACTTAAAAAAAAATAATCAATCTATTTATCTAAACTATTTCACTATACTAGTAAAATGCAATTAAAGAATTCCCCCCTTAACTCTTTACCAAGCGACAACATATTAGACTGGACCAAATTCAAAGCATTTGCAGACAACAAATAAAATGATACTCAAATGATTGGATTTGTGTCAGAAAGCGTAGAAAACATTGTGGGAAAAGGAGAAAATGCTGGTTACCAGCATTTTCTCCTTTTCCCACAATGTTTTCAAAAGGCTTCTTTCTTAGGGTTGTTAAAACTCGGGATTGTGGAAAAGGATTAAACAAATTTCCCGCAGATGAACTAAAAGACATTTCTGTCTGTCTAGAAGAATTATCATCAAATCCATCAGCACTTGAAAGAACACCGAGGCAAAGGCAGGAATTTCTCATTACGAGCAAATTTGTCCTTTTTCGCAATGTTTTCCACGGTCGTCTGCAGCAAGGCCAAAAGTTGTCTGTCGGAGTTTTATTCCTCATTCAGCCCTGCTAATGGGTTCGGCTTGCACGCAGAGATAACATTTTCCGTGTATGTTGGGCATAAGCAGTGCAACAGTATTTTTGAAGTTCTTTAACATCCTCAGGAAAAAAAATTAACAGATGAACTGCAGGTGCATGTTTTTGACAAAGGAACATTTTGTCGAGAATATCTGCATTGTGTTCAGAAATAAGAGCGATAAATGAACGAGACATTTTCAATTATGAAAGAAACCAGTGCACTTATACAGGCATGTTCAGCTTGAGTATCTCTTAAACTACCGGAAAGTTTAGACACAAGATCATCATGAACATTCTTTGCCGTCCGATGTTGATTCACTCTGTCAGCAAAAAAGTAGTTTTAGTTGTGCTTAACATGCTAAGGGTAGATATATATAAACTACTCGTATCTGCTGGCCAGGTGCCAACAATATTGGACATCCATTTCCGCCCGCACCATCTTTGTTAGTTTTTTTTTTTTCTTTTAAGAAAGAAAGATTTTACCTTGAAGCACAAGGTCACCAGGTACCATCCAAAATCGACTTTTTATAATAACCCTGCAACAGAGAGTATTTTAAAAACATTGTGGGAAAACGAGCAATTGCATGCCAAATGTAACTGTTTATTTTCACACAGTATTTTCTACTCCTATGACAAAATAAAGCTTCTTTTCCTATAAGTAATCCTGTTATTAACAATTAAACAATCGTCGACGGGAAATTCAACTTCTGTTAAAGTTAATACAATGTTGCAGTCATAAAAATCTTAAAGGCTTGAATACGACAGAGTAGCAAGTCTTGTTCTTGACTGGGATCCTACGTGGCTGAGTGGTAAAGTGTAGCCTAGGAATCATAACGAGGAAGCCTTACTGGATGCATTGAGCTTTTCGGTGAGAGTTTCCTCGGGCAAGACACTTCAAAGCCCTAGCCTTGCCAGGACACACATAAAAAAGCCAGCAGTCACCGTGATTACACTGACATAATGTTAAAAGCGGCTCAAACATCAATCAATCGGTCGATCGATTGATTGATCAATCAATCAATCAGGACTGAATAGACCAAGTATTGTCATTTCTTAGAGGGCTGACAGACTGAACAAGTACATGTATAGGATTTAGTTCTAAGCAGTCTGATACTCTGGAAGGGCCATCGGCTAGAAATACATATAAGATACGGTATTACGTCAAAGGCTTATGTTGTTTTGGAACGTGTTATGTAAGTAAGATGTGAGCTTTAACAAGATGATGATAGACGAAATGAACAGAGCGTCTTCTAACATTCTTAACCCTTTATCCTCTGCCAGACGACAAAATTTTAAAATCCGTCAAAGTTGAAAGCTTTTGCAGACGACCAATAGATTGTGGCTCAAATAACAAAATTTTTCTATGAAAGGGTAGAATACATGGTGAGAAACGGAGAAATTGCTGGTAACCAGTATTTTCTCCTTTTTACCATGTTATGGAAAGCTTTCTCCGTGAGGGTCGTTAAAACTCGGAATGTGTGGTAAAAGGTAAAAACGGGATTAAAAGTGAGAGGCAAAACAATCAGAGGAAAGAAAGTTTACCGGTTATCCAACCAGCAACCACCTGGTCACGAGTCAGATAGAATACCACTACGCTATCTGGGAAAGGGTTGCTAAAACTCGGGATTGTGTGGTAAAGAGTTAAATAAAAGGATTTGTCTTTGAAAGGGTAGAAAACATTGTGGGAAAAGGAGAAAATGCTGGTTACCAGCATTTTCTTCTTTTCTCACAATGTTTTCAAAAGCAAAGTTTTAAAGGTGGTTAAAATCCGAGATTGTTTGTTAAAGGCTTAATTCGCTGAACATTTATATATATCATTTATGAGTGGCTCCAAAGATGTAGTGTGGAAATAAACACGATTTTAGTCTGTCAGATCAGAGCTATAAAGTGACCTGTACAGTGTTTGTTTGACGTTATCACTTACGACCATTCTGCAATGTGTTTATTGACACGCCAAGTATTTTCAATTCTATATTCTCCTGTTTGTGATCAGAACTGATCGCAAAATGACTTAAAATATGATTTAAACACTAAGTGAAAGCGTTGATCTTACTTCCTACATGTGATTTGAAAATATGGATAATATCTAACATGAAAGACGATTTTGTGAATGTTAGCAGTCGGATTACGTGAGATAAAAACAGCGGGATAATGACAAACCACCAGAAAATATCGATGATGAATAGCATGATGATCTTGGAGGATCTAGAGGAGTGGGAGGAGAAAATGTGAGTATCTTACAGTGTTACCACAATACCTGTCTTAATTCTATACTCTAATGTCACTATCATCATGGTCGTCGTCACTTAGATTTTTACTAGACAACGAAATTGTAGACTCGTCCGTATTGATGGCACTTGATATGCAGAGTGGGAGGACAAAATGAGAGTATCTGATAGTGTAACCGCCATATCTTTCTTATATCTAAACACTTCTGTCATCATCAACATTGTTATCCCCCCGCCTAAGGCGGAGGGATATAGTTTTAGCGTTGTCCGTCCGTCCGTCCTTCCTTCCTTCCTTCCTTCCGTCCGTCCGTCCGTGTGTCCGTCCGGGAGAATATCTCCAATACCATTGGACGGAATTTCGTGAAACTTTATACATGTGTACAATAACCCATTCCGCCGATACACTTTTTTTATTTTTTGATTCGATGAAAAAATGGCCGACTGGGAGCGATTTTAAGTTACGCGGTCAAGTAAATTTTTCGGCGGGGGATATCATTTCAACGAAATTGCTTGTTGTCATTATCATCATCATGGTTTTCGTCACCCTGATCTTTCCCAGACGACAAACTTTAGCTCGTTCATATTGACAGCATTTGATATACAGCAGTAAGTGGACAAACTGAGAGTATCCGACAGTGTTATCGCTATATATATCCTCCTCCTCCACGTCGTCGACGCCGCCTTGATCTTTAACAGCCGACAAAATATTAGAGTCGTCCACATTGAAGCCATTTGACTTACCGACGACAAATTGAATGTGGCTACGATATATAAGAGCTGACATAAGTTGGTGTCTGAGATAAAGCGAGCCTCTAGCGAGCTTAATGACATTTTTCCTTGGCGAGTTTAATACGATTTTATCTCAGACGCCAACGAATATCAGATTCTTTTTGTCATATAACGAAATTTCACAAATTAGATAGATCAGAAGATGCAAAATCGTCTATAGAAGCACCCGCGGTAACATCTGTTAAACCCATTCACTTTTATGAAATACGTACAAAATGACGTCAAAAATGACGTCACACAAATATGATATCAAACGTGTATAAGATAAGAAAATTCGTAATGGGTATATTACATTAAAAACAAGGGAGCTTATGTGATAAAATTGGATCTGTCTTCAAAAGGGCCGAACACTTTGTATCAAAAAGAAGAAAATGCTAGTTACCAAACTTTTAGACGTATTGCACCTGGTTGTAAAAACACGGGACTAATTGGTAATCGATTAAGTGAATGAATTTAAGTCATGCTCTGTGAAAACAGGTTTAATGCATCTGAGAAAAGTATCGACTCAGGTCAGCCTGCGCAGTCCGCGCAGGCTGACCTGGGTCAAAACTTTTTACCTGTTGGTCAATTTTCTGCTTGCCAAAGGACCAGTCTACCTCATAATTCAGTCGATTGTTGGACAAAATGAATTTTATGGATTCATGATTGTGTGATGACTTGCGTAGTCTATCACATAATGCATCACGTGGCTTATTTGTAAGATCACATTTATGGCATTTTAACTTATTAGGAATCGAATAATTGAAAGGAAGCTGATAACTCCACACTTAAATCTCGAGACTCTCATCTTTTCAGACGGAACCAATAAAGTTCGAGTTATCGATGCATAATAAATGTACTTACGTCCAAATTTATTTTAACTCTTTACCACGCAAACCAGCCGACTTTTCACGATCTCGAGACAGAATAGTCTTAAAAACAGTGTTGAAAAAGAGGAAAATTATAGTAACCAGCATTTTATTCTTTTTCAACAAAGTTTGTTAATCTCTACGGAAAATCTCATCATTTGACTAACGTTTAATTTGTCGGCTGCAAAAGTTTTTCGGTGTGGACAAGGGTAAAACTCTATCGTGTGATAGAGGGTTAAATAGCTTTCCAGGTGCAAATCGAGTCAGTCTTTTTAAGATAAGTAGCTGTTTAATGCGCATCTTATAATTTGAAAATTTAAAGATGGTTGTTTATTGACACGGGTGGTTGCTGAAGACAAGTTGTGGGCATCTTAGGTTTGACTATATTTCCGTGATGCATAATACTTGGCAAGTCATCACATGATTATGTATCAATAAAACCCATTTTGTCCACTGAACAAACGACTGAATCATGAGGTACTCTGGTCCTTTGACATTCAGAAAATTTACCAAAAGCAAAATGTTTTGAACCAGGTCAGCCTGCGTGCACTGCGCAGGCTGATCTGGATCGAAAATTTTTACAGATGCATCTAGTCCCTGTTTCACAGGGTACGGTTTAATTTTAATTTACACGTCAGTAAATGACTCTTGAAAGTTGCCATAACCCTTCACAAAACAGTCGCATGGTTGTTTGACCCATGTGAAGAAAGGTTTAAAAAACATTGTGAGAAAAGGAGAAAATGCTGGTAACTATCATTTTCTCCTTTACCCATAATGTTTTTTTATTCTCTAAAGACAGTCCCACCATGAAAGCCATGGACTGAATTGTAATAAGCAATTTTTTTTTTTCAGATGGACAAGCCTAAACTTTGTCTTATGACGAAGAGTTCAACGGAATCAAACCGAATCAAATTTATTGATTGAATTTACGTTTATTTATCGTCGCCACCGGTTGCCCATACGGGCGACATCTCCCTGAAGACTGTTAGTTTTGTTATAGGGGATAGTGCAAGATACAGGACAACACCCATCCTAGGTTATGCCTGGTTCTTTAATGTGCTCAGTGTATAGCACCGACACACGGGACCTCGGTTTAATCCGAAAGAGAATTAGTAGTTTTGGGTGTCCAGTCGTGGGGATCGAACCCACACCTTCAAGTAACCCGACATATTACATTCACCAGTCATACGTTCTACCAACTGAGCTATGCGGGCTGGTATCAAATCGATTTCAGCGGATCAAGGTTTATATACCCCAATCCCATACAAGAACACAAACAAGTATTGATCGATAAAGCTTATACGGCTTCATCAAAAATGGCCGGATACTGAAGTCTTTCTCATAAAACAATAAAATAGTTCTGTCTTTCGTTTTTAATATGATCGTAGCTGATGTCATTTTATATCGATAATTTTAAGATATTTTCCATCTATAAAGTTTCATTTATCCGGAATTTCCGCTGACTTGATTTTCTTGTCAGTTTGTAATTTTTGAGACGGAACTTCTTTGTTTTATCGTTCTCACTTACTGACTGTCTTCCGCTGGCGAAGGTTTCGCGGATGAATCTTACAGAGTGCTTTCTAATCAATATTTTGAGAATATGCGTAAATGTATTCACTAAACTGATGATAAATAACAATAAGCTCTGAGTTTATCTGTTAACTCTTTACTACACAATAATATTTTGGACTCGACCAGATTGTATGCATTTGCCGACGACAAATGAAATGTTGCTAAAAATGATGATTTCTCTCATTGATAGGGTAGAAAACATTGTGGGAAAAGGAGAAAATGCTGGTTACCTCCTTTTCCTACAATGTTTTCAAAAGCCTTCATTCTTGGGGTTGTTAAAACTTGGGATTGTGTGATACAGGATTGACCCTTTACCAAACAACCTCGACTTTGTGGGAAAAGGAGAAAATCCTAGTAACCAAAACTGTTGATTAATTTGTCGTCTGTAAATAATTTCAATTTGGACAAGTTCACACTTTTGTCTCCTTGTAAAGAGTTTATCAAATGTTAAGCTTGAACGCATGTGTCCTTTGAATACAGTATTGCAGTAGTTAATGAAAGCACATGAGCAAAGATTGATTGGTGTTTTTACGCCGCTTTCAACATTATTTCAGTCATATCACGGCTACAGCTCACATATTCATGTGTTCCTGGGCTTAACCAATACAAGGCTAGGGCTCTGAAGTGTCTTGCCCAAGGACACTCCCACGAAAAACCAAGTGGATCCGGTGAGGCTCCAGGTCACGAGTCCCACATTTTATCACTGAGCCATGCAGGACCCCTTCACATGAAAGGGAATTGTGCTGCAATTTTTCCCGAAAAGAAATGTCTGGAGGAGACAGTTAAGCTTAAACAGTCTTATTTTACATACAAGTATTCAGAGCAGATGCGTCACTGTTTGCTGAAAAAAAATGTTATTCATTTTACTTACGAATACTGGGTGACGTGTATACATACCATTTAGATGCTAACAAAATCCATCTAACTGTTCGATAATCAAAAGTGACGAATACTTTTTCAAACCAGAATATTGGCCCTACATTTATTCCGACAAACCAAGGCTTTTAGTAGGTATACTTACTGTTTTACTTGCACTGACAAATTCCACCTGATGGACACCTCTTGACCAATAGCGATGCTGTTACGAGGGTCGTTGTGTCACTGGGTGTCTATGAGACGCATTATATTAAATGCATATACATGTATTTCGTTCATTTCATCCCTTCAAAATATTCTCCTTTGACGGAAATGCATTTTTCAATTCTGGAAATCCAGTCTGTGGAGGCTGCAAAATAGGCTTTTCTTACCCAGCAGACACTGAAAAATGGCACTTCCCAAGGCACGTTTAGAGCCATATCGACGCCTAGAGAGAGTTTTCTTCAATAAAGGAAAGAGAAAAAAGTTAAATGGGCTGCGGTCGGGAAAATAGGGTGGAACGGGAAGCTGTACCACCTTTTCCGTTTCCAAGAATTTCTGAACAATTGCAGACTTGTGAGCAGCTGCATTGTCATGAATAAGGCACAGGCCCCTTAATCCGGTGCTAGGTCTCCGTTTTTCATACTGTTTCATCACTTTTGAAAAAATATTATATTTGTAAAACTTGCATGTAACCGTTCGGCCGTTCGGTACAGGAATTTGAGCAAATGGAACGTCTGAATTAAAAAAAACTTTTCCCGCGCTTTTTATTCTTTTTGCTACGATCGGCCTAGCTTGGTCTTTGCGCAGCCACTGTTTATTATTGATGCGTCTTTGGGGCTCAAAATAAATAATAAATAATAAATCCAGGTTTAATCACCTGTGAACAGTTCTGATATTCTGCTTTTGTCAAAATTTTTGTTCTTTTAAGATGAACTTTGGCCATTTTTACACGAGTAGCCTTTTGTTCATCTGTCAAGAGGTGCCGGACCCATCGAGCGCAAATTTTACGAAGTTTTAACTCCTTGGTCAAAATTTTATAAACTGACTCCGATGATATGCCAACTCTCTCAGCTATTTCTTTCACTGTAAGCCTGACTGCTTAATTGAATCTGCCACAGCAACAACATTTTCTTTGGAAGCTGCAGTTTTGGGTTGACCAGGACGGGGGAGCATCTTTTAAGTAGTTCTACCATCTTTGATTTTTTTTCCATCTGAGGACCGGCCGTTTTGATACCGCAGAAGCCCCATAAAATTGATTGATTGAAGAGTGGTCTGAGGAAACGCAATATTAAAGAAAGGCAAATGGAGGTCGTGTTGCTTTTAAAATCTATTTTATCTATCTGACATAGAGAGAGAGAGAGAGAGAGAGAGAGAGAGAGAGAGAGAGAGAGAGAGAGAGAGACAGACAGACAGACAGACAGACAGGCAGACAGGCAGAAGAACAGAGAGAGAGAGAGAGAGAGAGAGAGAGAGAGATATTCTCCGAATTCCTGAAATTATCTAAAATTTTCCACTAAAAGACCTCTCAAAAAAGCTACTGTATCAAGTATGATCTTTTTAGTCGTAATTTAGCCGGAATTTAAGAGTGCACGTAACGCAAGCCAAATTTAATAAACGTTTGCAAATTACGTTTGAGCAGTGAATGTACTCAGGAATTCTTGAGAGCTCGCTCCGGTTAACCCCTAGGCTGCTAAGCGCAACTCACTGATCTTTTGCGAACAGCACAGATCAAGATCAGACTACACAGAACGTGCAGTCTGATCTTTGATCTACACTGTCCTATATAGGATATATACTGCTCCAAAAATATACCATTTCAAACAGCAATATTTGGATTTTTACAATCGGCTATATAAATTTGAAGTTTCATTTCTTTTGTTCAGCAGGATAAGGGTTAAAAAAGATTATTAGTTAAAATGGCTTCAATGCATGATAACTAGGAGCTTGCGTCCGGTTGAAAGTCACTTTATTAGATTTTGTGACCTTGAACAAGGTCTGTATTGTTCAGTATGATGTTGAGATTTAACTTCTGTTGGAATTTCACGAGTGTTCCGAGTACTGCGTTTGATAATACAAAGTCGACCCTGGTAGGTCAGTAACGTAAAGAGCTGGTAATAGTTTGATCGTGAGATCAAATTTAAACCCTGCCAATATCTTTTTCGATAATAGTCACTGTCACGGAATTTACTCCTCTCTCCCTGCTGAACATTGCGACGTAAACGATGTTGTTGTTGGAAAGCAACCGGTTGCTTTGAGTGTCTTCAAATGTACTGTTGACAGAAATTCCAGGAATACGTGGATAGGTGCACTGCTATGTTAGAACCACTTTTGTAATAAAACAACTACTTGTAATAAAAATTTTAAAACAAATACTGTTTTCTGTTCCAACCACTTTTGTGATAAACGGCCTTTTGAAAGAAAATTTTCAAATGCGATTTTTCTACCTTTCATGATGTTTCTGTAGAGTTCTGGATTAAAATCATCCATATATATCCATTTTGAAGTACATGGTTGGATACTAAAGGAATATAGCGGAGTTGAAAATTTTCTTACAAATAGCCGTTTTATTACAAAAGTGGTTCTAACACTGCTAGCGAGATATGACTTAAGTAATTTTCAAACCTAAACTAGTTTGAATGATAAAGGTCTGTAAATAATAGAAAAAAGTCACACGATTCTCTAATGTGCATTAATTGACAGTAGTGGTGTACCTAGGCAAGTAGGCAATTGAATCCACATGATTCTTACCAACGAAAAATGTTTTTATCTCGATTTATGATCCATCTTCAGAAAGAAATATTCGTCCTTTGAAGGTCCTTTGAACGTCCAAAATACACAGGTCCCTCATTCTTGTCAAACTTTTCCAGGGGAGGAGGTTTGCACTCATGCCTCCTTAGAGAGTCAAGAACTCTACTGGGATAGGTACACCTTCTATGACGTCACTTACTATATACTTTACGAGTGAGTTTGTTGTACGTAAAACGTGGAGCGATAGAGATAAGAATTGCTGCGATTCTGAGAGATGCTATTAATTTTGACACGTGACACAATAGAAAAAGTTTTTTTTTAACTTTTACTAAAAGATCAAATGTAAGCTTTTCCAAATTGAAAGCATTTGCAGACGACAATTTAATTGTGGCTCAAATAATTGAGTTTGTCTTTGATGGGATAGAAAACATGGTGGGGAAAAAGTAACATGCTGTTAACCAGCATTTCCTCCTTTTTTTCTGCAATGTTTTCAAATGGCTTCTTTCCAAGGATCGTTAAAACTCGTGATTGTGGGGTAAAGGATTAAAAATGGTGAAAAATAAACCAAGAAACTTCCTTTTTCATGACTCAGAAAATAACGTTAGAAAGATTTCTCTACTTTCAATATTTTCCAAAGCTGAATTGGTCGGTACTTTTAAACTATATAAAGCAAATAAATAAATGGAAAAATGTCTTGCCCAAGAGAGATAAATTTCATAACAGACACCTTGTCACAAGAGATAATGGAAAATCAAGTTACGCTGTGATGCACGAATACTGCCATGATTATGTGGAAGATCTACTGCATTTGACATTTACGTATGCCTGATTTTTTACGTATGCCTGATTTTTTAGAGTACTTTTTCTTCTTTTTTTTTTATATTGATAAGTTTTCAGGCCTACGTTTGACCCTGCGCGACACAATCCCAAAATTTGACGGCCCTGAGGAAAAAGGCCTTTTAAAAACATCATGGAAAAGGGAGAAAATGCTGGCAATTCTTTCAACCCTTTAAACGGCAAATCCAGTCATTTTACTTACATCCAAATTGTCTTTTGCAAATGCTTCAATTAGACCAGTCTAAAATGGTGCTGTTTGGTTAAGAGCTAAACTTTGATAAGTTTTCAGGCTAAGTTTTTATTGTACTCATGAAGCCGTTAGGCCATTTTCCCTTTCACTCTTTCATTACTAAATAAATAAATTGCATTTTCTCAAAGGCTACAAATACAATTTCGCTGCAAGATCAAGAGACAGTTTGATCACAATCTAGAATACAGCAGTGGACAGTGTAGATCAGAGATCAGACTGCACGTTCTGTGCAGTCTGATCTTGATCTACACTGTCCACAAAAGCTCCTGGTGTCGTCTATGGTAGGGAAAGAGTTAAAACTAATCTATTTTGGCTTCTGCAGTGGTTAGTTTTTGAACATGCTGTAGAGAAAATAGCAATTTCTTGTAACCATCAGTTGCTCTGTTCATCACGATATGTTAACCATTATTCAAAAACAATATATCTTTACCTTAAATTGTTTCTGCTTCTTGTCATTGTTTCTAAGCATAGCCTGTCTAGTAATTGGTTAACAACGTTTCCTGAATTCAGTCATAAAGTTGCATAACTTCCTTTTAAAACATGCCATATTATATTTGTATCCTATGCACTTATGTAACATGCAGACGGAAGACTAGTTTATTTTTGGAAATTTGCTTCTTTGTTAGAAAGTAATTTTTATACGTAAATCGGTGCACTTTAGGCTGCAGGGGCACACACGTGCAGATTATTTTAATGAAGATAAAGATAACTTATGATGTGCTGTATGATCTTGGATTAACACTGTCCAAAATTTTATCTTATGTTCAGACCAAAATACTCTGAAAATCGTAATATCTTTGCGATTTTTCTATTGGCTTAAAAGTTAGCGAGACAAGAATTTACTCTCTCTCATAGCTGAATATTGGTCTTGTCTATGTTGGGAAAATGTTGTATGGTCCAATAAAACACCAAGAACACGTAGATAGGCGCTATGGCAACCATGGCTCTATCAAAATACCTTTGCAAACGTGGGGGTGTCCTTTGGTAAGGTACCGCCCGGCACAAGGCCTAGTAGACACTACTAAGTGAGATTTCGCAGTAAAAACCAGGATATTTTATCACCAACCATTCTTAATGACATTCTTAGTTTTATTCTCCAAGAACTATTTAATTTGAACTCCTGATTGGCTAAACCAAATGGTTTAGTCAAACAGGAGTTATGTTACTTTTAAATTTAGAAAAATCTGGAGAATATATGGCTTGCAACACGCGAAAAGGGGCATTCCGACAATTGCGTAAAGTGTCGTCTCGGATCAGCCTGTGCAGTCCGCGCAGGCTAATCCGAAACAACACTTTCCGTTTTTGTGTAATATTCAGTTTTGCGCAAGTCTACTGTAGCACAAAATCTAACGTAGTCGTAAAGTGCCGTCTCGGATTAGCCTGCGTGGACTGCGCAGGCTGATCCGAGACGACACTTTACGCAATTGTCCGAATGCCCCTTTTCGCGTGATGCAAGCCATATAGGAATAAGAATCTTCTTAAAAATGGTTGGTGAAAACGGACTCAGGTCAAACATTGTTTCGATCGCTTTGTTATGACTGAAATACTGTTGAGAGCGGTGTGAAACCCCATTTTAACAAATAAACAAAAGTGCTGCACTATGAGAAAAGGGCGTTTCATGCATCTTCGTAATGCATCATATCAAGCAAATTATAGCATAATAAAGATCCATTTCGCCCCCAAAAGGCCTAGATCACGATATAGTATTGTCTTTTGTGTTTTTTTACTCAGCTGAGCCAAAATGACAAAAATGGTGGGATAAGGAATTAATTTATTCTGATCGCAATGTGGCTTTCAATCGAGATCTCTCTTGAAGATCTTTTTCCCTAGAATTGCAGAAAACCGACTGTCAAAATGTAAGAAAAGGATTAAGCAAATAACTTTTGAATAAAGAGATCTTATTGTTTTTTCTTAGAAAAATAGTACGAGTCTGCACTACATTTTGGACTGGGAAGCGCAGATTTAGTGACACCATCAAGATCAGACTGCGCAGAACGAGCAACCTGTCGTTATAACTATGATAACCTTGACATTCTGATATCTAGGCTGTTTTTTTTTTTTTTTTTTCTGGAAAAAAAAGGAACCTTAAGGAATATAATAACAGTATTTACACAGAATGCTTCGGGCAATACATGAGCGGCGGCGCTCTGGCAAAATGGGGTTCTATGCATTTCCCTGATGCATGATACTAAGCAAGTCATCGAAAAATTATTATGGATCCATAAAATTAATTTTGTCTTACAACCAATGAAATCATGAGGTAGGTTGGTCCTTTGACATGCAGAAAATTGACTGACATGGGTCGATACTTTTTGCAGATGCACTGAACCCACTTTTCACAGAGCACCACTCAATTTATTTTTGACAGATAAGCTCTTTAACAGGTACCAGTAATTAAGACTCATCCGCACTGAAAGTGTTTGCAGGAGATAATTCATTTGTGGTTCAAATGCTGTAATTTGTCTTCGAAATTACGAAAACTTTGTAAGAAAAGGAGACAATACTGACTACCAGCATTTTTTCCTTCAACCACGATGTTACCAAAAGCATAATTCATTAGGATCATGATGGCACCGGACTATTTGGTATAGAGGTAAATCAATGTGGGGTTGAACAGAATAATATAATATGAGCCATGCTCTGTGAAAAGGGGGCTTAATGCATCTGCGAAAAGTATCGACCCAGGTCAGACTGCGCAGTCCGCGCAGGCTGACCTGGGCCGAAACTTTTCGCTATTGGTCAATTTTCTGTATGCCCAAGGACCAGTCTATTTCATGATTAAGTTTGTTGTTAAAAAAAGTGGATATTATGGATCCATAAGTATGTGATGGCTTGCCTTGTACCATGGATCACGGAGATGCATTAAGCCCCTTTTTGTCAGAGCATGGCTCATATATACATGTAATAAGAATTTAAAGGTTGAATGTATAGGGTATGTTTTGTCCTCATTTTCCTGTTTCAAAGATTGGCCGTTGCGTTGTTCTGGAACAAAACAATAGAAACGAATATTTCAAGTTACTTAACCCGTCGGCTGCTAAGGGCGACTCACTGATCTTTTGCAGACAGTGTAGATCAAGATCAGACTGCACAGAATGTGCAGTCTGATCATGGATCTACACTGTCCGATAAGGAGATATTGTTCACCAAAACATAACTATGAAATAGCAATATTTGGGTTTTTACTATCGAAATGAAAATATCATTTTAGTTATTTAGCATGATACAGGTTAATTTGAACAACTACAAATTTACAATGTGGCCGTTATATAAATAGAATATTTATTTTTTTCGGTGAAAGATCTAAATTTATTTCATCGAGTGAACATCATCGGTAATATTTTCACGAGCGCAGCCACCCGTGAAAATATTACCGATGACGTTCACTCGATGAAATAAATTTAGATCTTTCACCGAAAAAAATAAATATTCTATTTATTCAACCCTTTCTGGAGGGAACTTAATCAAAATCCAGTACTTTTTTTTTTCGGTTATTCCCCGTGGCGTACCTCCTCCGCATAGCAACGCATTACAATATTACGTCAAGCGCGAGAAATGTAAGGTAAATTACGTCATATTTCCATCTGGTTGTGAGGCACGCGCATTTTACCTAGGTAACTAGTGCGCGGGAACAACTGTTTCCGCCTTCAATTGAAGAGTTAGAATATAAAAATCGGTATTTTCACTGGTCGTAACCATGAAATATCGAAAAATATTTCACTGATATTTCTCGATAACCTACCGGAAAGCATGAAATAAATGTTAATCTTACAGTTAGCATTTTTTTTCTTCATGTGTTTTTTTCTATGCATGTGTAAACGTTGTTTGTATTAACATACTGTCAGCTAAAAATTGTGTGATTTTATGCTGAATAAACTGAAACTGAAAAACTGCAACATAAGTGTCCGAAGGATTATATTATTGGCTGTGTTGTTGGTTGTTTGTTTGGTTTCGTGCATGATACTCGAGTAACTTATGTATTTTACATTTTCTTACACCGATTTTTTGAAGGATCTTAGTAATCAATCCCGAAAGAAAGCTTTTAAAAGCATTGTGAGAAATAGGAGACAGTGCCGGTAACTAGCATTTTCTCTCTGTCCACATCATGTTTCCAAAGGCATTCCCACCATTTTAGCCGCCATATCTAAATTGTCGTTTGCAAGTGCTTTGGATTGCGATATCTTGGAATTTTTATCGTCTGGTAGAGGTGTGTAATCGTTTGTCTGTTTAAAATAAAACAATCAAATTAACACTACATCGTTTTGAATAGACTTATTGAGTATAAATTCCGTATAGTCAATCTTTACCAAAGAATTACGTATTGAAGAGTACAGATTGTTGAGGATCGAGATCAGACCGTAAGGACATGCAGGCTCATCTCGACCTTCGCTCTAGTCAAATAACAGTATGCGTCCACACGGACAGAGTATAGGTTAACTGTAAGGTTTTAAGCCTTAATCTGCTCAACAAGTGTAATGAAATTTTCAAGCCGATAGTAAACACTCAAATATTACTATTTCAAAGGTATTTACTCGGGGAAAATATCTTCCTATCGGACAGTGTAGATCAAAGATCAGACTGCACGTTCTGTGCAGTCTGATCTTGATCTGCACTGTCCGCGAAAGGTCCTTAGGTCGCGCTTAGCAGCCCAGGAGTTTAATTAGTGAATGTCCCTGTAATCTTGAGCTCTGTAACGGTGATTGTAAGATCGCACATTCCCCAGACAAGACGGAGATGTAGCCCTTAGGTCTGTTTACACGGAAGTAACAGTTTGCGTACAAAAAACACCACCTGTTCGATACCGGGTCTTGATAGTTTTCCCACGTGAACGGATTTTACCGGTGTATATATTTCCAAGTTCCAGTCAATTATCAAAATGATACACCTTTATAAATAATCAGTTAAGCTAATTAGACATTCCTTATAGTGTACAAGCTTGGAAGGTTGAACTTCGATATACCGAGAAATGAGTTCGAATGACGAACGGTTGCATGTAGACGACTTTGGTGTCACACCACTGGTTTTTGCCATATTGAAGATCGAATGAAATCGACCATTTTTGAAGCTTCACGGATCGCTTAAGGCTAACCTATGGCTTTTCCGTCTCTTGCTTTCAAAAGTATGTCCATAGTCCTTAAAAAAAACAACATTAAAACAACATGTCAACCGATTGCGTTTTTCGCTAAATCCCAATAAGCACAGGCACCCTAGAATTTGTCATCTAAAAACACCTATTCACGGCCATGACCCCAATTTTTTATTCCTCTGGTGACACAAAATAGTCCTGTCAGTGTACAATAAAAACACATCTAAGTAGTTCCCCACTGCCTAAATTTCTAGCAAATCTAAATTATATACCTCCAAGCTATCTCAGCTGCATGAAACAGTGCAACAGAAGTGCTAATGCAAAATTTCACATGGAACAACTTTTGACAACTATGACCCGGAAGCAGTCTCGCAGTGGTGCGACACCTTTTACGAAATGTTCAGCACTTTACTTGATTAGGTATATGAACACTTTAGTATCGAAAGAGAATGGTTGTCGAGTTGTACATTCATTATAAAGGGTTTATGTAGCGGGTAGCGGTCAGCAGTATTTCGGTAATCAAATAGTATTGTGACAACAGCATCAAACCAGGGAATATTAGTGTATCCCTATGTGTATTCAGCATAGCACCCCCATACAAAAAAAAAAAAATGCCGACTGCCAACAAAAGGAGTGGAGTGCAAGGTTTCTTGTTGAGAACAAGAGTTTTAACAAACTTGTACTTTCTTCCCTTGGATATTCCAAAAACTGCCATCAACATAGGCGCCTAAATTTACCTATTAAGGAATAAGAGTCGAAACGGGGATCCAAGGCCTGCACTAACGTTAGCATATTTTCTGAACAATCTTACTGATTGAAGACACGAGTATAGGAAAGTAAGACAAACAGGATCCTTAATTTCACAAACCATTCTTAATTTCATTCTGAGTCTTATTCTAGATTTAAAAAGTAACGCAATTTCTGATTGGCTAAATTATTTGGTTTAGCCAATCAGAAGTTTTGTTACTTTCTTTAAAAGATTCTTCAGATTACAAGCATATTGTCTGTACAATCTTACTGATTGAAAACGCGAGTATTGGAAAGTAAGACAAACAGGTGTCTCCCATCAGTGGAATGCGTTACACCTACAGGTGTCAGACCAACCTTTCTCTTCATTGTCCCTAAAGTAGATCTAGATCTGATATATTTTGTTTCAAGTTAAAGGCCCGATAGCGGCCAATTGTAAACAAAGCGGGTGTTAAAGTGCATTTAAATTCAAATCAAATTCAAATCATACCTTTTAAAAATGTGAAATGATTTCTGAAGATGACAATGTGTTATTGTGCGGTCGGTCTAAGTGTTAGTTGCTGGCAGAAAAATGAATTCTAAAACTAAGTAAAAAGTAAACAAAAGATAGACCTGGAAACTTTTAGCCTAGTTTTAGAATTAATTTTTCTGCAAGCGATTAACACTTGGACTATCTGTAGAACAATAGGTTGTCATCTTCACAATTATTTCCATACTTTCATTTTAATTGGTATGATTTCAATTTAAATGCATTTTAACAACAACATGGTTTACGTTTGGACAAATGGGCCTTTATCTCTTTTCAAAACAGACTGTAGACCTTCAACACTAGCTTATTTGTTTGAACGGAAACTTATGCCGCTTTCAACAGTATTTAACCCTTTAATGCCTAGTTTTAACGACCCTGCCATAGATGGCTTTTGTAAACATTGAGGGAAAAGGAGAAAATGCTGGTAACCAGTTTCCTATGCTTCCCAAACATTTTTTTTTTTTTCATTTTCTTGATAGCATTAAGTGTCTTGTCTGCAATGATTTCAACCTGAACGAATCGTTTGGTAGGAGTTTACCCTTTATTGTGCGAAAAGGAAAAATGTTTCTAAAACAGCGTTTTTCGGGTTTCCCACGATATATTCTTCCCATTTCGAAAACAAATTCCACCATTTGATGCACAGTTCAATTTTTCCTGCAAATGATGTCAACTTTGACAAGTCTAAAATTTTACCGTTTTGTAAAGACTTAGGTCCTATCAGGGTCGACAATTCATTTGGGACCCATACCTTTCCTGGGCTGCACAAGCACTGGACTGGGACTATCCCAAAGGATAATTCCACGTGGCCAGCACCGGCTTGCAGGATGGAACCAGGGTTTTCTGCTAACAAATTGACACTTTAACTACTAAACCGCGGACAACCCTTACCTAACTCTTGTAATGTTGAGCCCAACTGCAGTTGCTTTTGTTAAACAGTTGGGGTCATAATCAGACTGCACAGAATGTGTAAAAAACGCTTGGTGAACGGACCCAGAATGCCTGTCAAAGTATCAATAGACCTGTGGTTCTGTCTGATGTTAAAATGGTAGCCCTTACAGTTATAACAAATGGAATAAACTTTATTGGACAAGGGCAAAGTCGATAAATTGGATTTTCAATGCACTTTTTCCCGAGATATTTCACAGAACATCGGACATGTAAATCTAAGATCAAACCGCTCGTTTTAAGCACTCTGATATAGATTTTCTGTAAGAGCACTTAAAGTTATCTTTTTTTTTTTTAACAACAATAACAACAACAACAACAACAACAACAACACTGAACAACGACGACGACAACAAAAGAAGAAGACGTCCATTTTGAAAGCATTTGCAAATGACAAACTGAATAAGAATCAGAAAAAGTTAAGATTGTCTTGAACAGGGTAAAAAACATAGTGGGAAAAGGAGAAAATGCTGGTTACCAGCATTTTCTCCGTTTCCCACTGTGTTTTCATAAGCCTCTTTTCTTAAGATCGTTAAAACTCGGAATTGTGTGGCAAAGGGTTGAATCCCGGGAGAAAACTGGCCACGAGTGAGAAGATTAAACATAATTTGGCTGATAGGCAACTTATACATGAAGGGACGAAAGAATGTTTAAATACAAATACCATATTGCTTTTGACATCTTCACGAGATGGGTGTATACATTATCTATAGGTATAACACATAAACATAAACCATGCTCTGGCAAAAGGGGGTTTAGTGCATCTCCGTGATGCATTATACTGGGCAAATCATCACATAATTATGGATTCATAAAGTCCGTTTTGCTTAACAACCGACTGAATCATTAAGTAGATTAGTCCTTTGACAAGCAAAAGATTTCCACCCACGTCAGTCTGCGCGGACTGTGCAGGGTGACCTGGGTCGATACTTTTTTGCAGATGCATTAAAGACACTTTTCACAGAGCATGACTCACATAAAATTGGCTTGCAACACGCGAAAAGGGGCATTCGGACATCTGCGTAAAGTGCCGTTTCGGATCAGCCTGCGCAGTCCGCGCAGGCTAATCCGAGACGGCACTTTACGACTACATCAGATTTTGTGCTACAGTGGACTTGTGCAAAACAGAAAATTGCATAAAAACGGAAAGTGTCGTTTCGGATTAGCCTGCGCGGACTGCGCAGGCTGATCCGAGACGACAGTTTACGCAAATGTCCGAATGCCCCTTTTCGCGTGTTGCAGGCCATATAAAAGCCAGAAGTTCATAGATGCGGGTTGTTGCGTTTTTAATAAAAAAAAATCATTCTATGTTTAGAATGACGACGAACTCAAAGTGTCAGTCGAATCGGTCAGTGTCCGTATTCACCGACTCTCCTTTAGAAAATCCGTAGTCTTATTCTTAAGAATTTTCTAAATTTGGAAGTAAGACAACTTCTGATCGGCTAAACCATTCAGTTAGGAAAATAAGAAGTTATTTTCTAAATCTACATTTAAAACACAATCATGTTCTATGATAAAGACAACAACAACAACAACAACAAAACCTCCCAAAATTCTCATGGTTATGCATAATAGGGTATATAAAATCATAGATTCATTTTTTTCCAGATATTTAGCAGTTCCGCGTTTGTGTGCATTTTTTGCCGAACAGCAGAAAATTAAGCAGCTGAATTAAGCAGAAAATCGGAGTTACAGTGAGTTTCTTAAATAGGTGACTTAGGTCAATTTTCATAGTCTGTGCTTCTTACCACGGTCACTGCGGCATTTTATCGCGTGATACAAGAATTCTTTGAGACCTTATCACGTGACCAGATATTGAGGCTTTATGCTTGTGATAAACATCTTAATTCTGAGGTCCATATCAAAGGTTCTACGACATTCCATGACGGATAACATTATTCTCCATCACAAACCGTCCAATCAGGGTTAATGCCACCCACGTAATAGAGCTAAATTGTGTATTTATTCCTTGAATCTGAAGTGCTTTCACTCAGGTCCGCCATTCACAAAAGGCCATCCGCTCCCTCTCCGTCGCTAGTTTGAAACAATAAGTAGATTGTTCAATCCAAGAAAGGAGCCATGCTTTGTGAAAAGGGGGTTTAATGCATCTGCAAAAAAGTTTCGACTCATGTCAGGCTGTGCGGACTGCGCAGGCTGAGATGGGTCAAACCTTTTTGCTGTTAGTAAATTTTTCTGCATGTCCAAGGACCATACTACCTCATGACTCAGTTGTCAGACAAAAGTGGCTTTTATTGATCCATTATTATGTGACGACTTGCTAGGCATAATGCATCACTGAGGTGCTTTAAATCCCCTTTTGCCGGAGCATGGCTCAAGTTAATTTGAAAGGGCCAAATAAAAAAGCGTATTCTTGTTACAATTTATGTGTTCCACCCCCTACTACTCCCTAAACACGACCACTATTTAGAGTTAGATTCAGTTGAAGATAATTATCACACTATTAGTCTGGAAAGGAACTACTGATTGCATGATTTTCTTGCTTGCTAGAAACATATCTTATTCACATGAGGATTGTCTTTTTATGAGTCTGCTTCTTTTTCTTTCGCCAAGCCCCGGTAGCTCAGTCGGTAGCGTGCAGGACTTGAGAAGAAGGGGTCGTGGGTTCGATCCCTGGCTCGGCCAATTTCCTTCCGAGGATTGATGATAGTCATTGCGACAGGATTCATTCCTCTCCCACC
Source organism: Hippopus hippopus (assembly GCA_946811185.2). Taxonomy (NCBI): domain Eukaryota; kingdom Metazoa; phylum Mollusca; class Bivalvia; order Cardiida; family Cardiidae; genus Hippopus; species Hippopus hippopus. The sequence continues at coordinate 69,272,384 of OX328096.1, forward strand.
GCTGATCATTGTTTCGATGATGGTTATGTGGGAAAGCAGCAAGTGGCTTGGAAAGAAAATTGTGCGGAGTACTGGTAAAAGAGACTCCAGGAAAGCACGGATAGGTGCACTGGCTGCCGCGATATAACTGAAATAATGTTGAAAACGGCGTTAAACACCATACAATCAATCAATCTTTATCTTTCTTTCTTGGCCTGTCTGTCCTATTGATTAAACGCAGTTTGTTTCAGAACGTACTGAGCTGAACATCTGCAACTCGAATGGATTTTTAACTCCTAAACATGGTCCACGACAAAAACCATTGTAACCCATTGACCAACACATATAAAGATTTTGTTGATAGGCCTGAATCTTAAATGCAATAAAATGATACACGCAGGTTAAGGATCCAGGATTAAAATGGTAATCAGGCTCACAAAAAAGTTTTGATCGTACCTAGCCACCTATTTCTATTCCTCAGCATTCATTTGTTGTCACTACTACTTGTACAGATATGATATGATATGGTAGGTATGGTATGGTATGGTATGGTATGGTATGGCACTGTATGGTATGGTACGGTATGGTATGGTGTGGTATGGTGTGGTGTAGAATGGTATGGTGTGGTGTAGAATGGTACGTTTCTGTTCGGTGTGGAGTGGTGTGGTATGGTACGTAATGGTATAATATGGTATGGTATGGTTGAATTGATTGAATGTTGTTTTACGCCGCTTTCAACACTATTTCAGTCATATTACGGTGACAGCTCACATACTAATGTACTTCCCGGATTCCACTATTACTAGGCTAGGGCTGTGAAGAGTCTTACCTATGGATACTCCCACAAAAAACCAGTGGATTCAGTGAGGCTCGAACCCGGGGTCTCCAGGTTATGAGTCCTATACCCTTACGCTTGTATGGTATGGTATGAAATGGTATTGTATAGTATGGGATGAGATGGTATCATATCATGTATCATTTTTCAGCAAATGTTAGACATCCAGTTTGATGGAATTGACATTTGAAAGGATATTTTGAATGACCGAAAGTACGAACGAACAAACGAACGAAAGAACGAACGAACGAACGAACGAATGAATGAATGAATGGATGATTGAATAAATGAATGAATGAATCAATGAATGAATCAATGAATCAATGAATAGATAAGAAGAAAGTTTTTAGAATCTTCCTCCGGGTCGTAAAATATGTAGTTCTTTGGTAAGGAGGTAATGATACGGTTTCAAAGATTAATTTTCAAAGTGGACGACTACAATTGCTTTTAACAAATTTCAAACACAAGACCACTGGTTGAAAGTCGGTTGCCAATCGAGTTAAACTCACATTGTAACTGTCACAACCGTGAGTAGGTGTATATATTGATAAATCTGTGTTCTAGAAAACAAATCGGAAATGTCCATCTTTTTAATTGATAACAGTTGTTTCCGTTTATATTCTTTACCCTCCCTCGAACCGACATTATTGTATAACATAGATTTCGACAAGTAACGGTTGTTCCAAATAAATCATAACGACAGATATTGGTGAAGAAGAATGAATGAATACATAATTCTTGCGTGTTTTCTTTTTTTTTCTGTTTTGTGAAAGCAAGTAAACCAATTAACCCTTTGCAATGTAATCCGGAGATTTAACGATCTTGAGGTAGAAAGCTTTTGAAAATATTGTGGGAAAGGAGAAAATGCTGGTAACCAGCATTTTCTCCTTTTTCCACAAAATTTTCAACCATTTTCAAAGACAATTTCCAACCTTGAAGCCAAAACTATTTTGTCGTCTGCAAATGCTCAGGTCTTGTCGTTTGGTAACGAGTTGTGTTTTTTTGCCATGGTTTATTGTTGATGGCCTAGATCAGATAGTGCTGTCACGTCTTTGAACTAAACCGTTTGCTGTTTCGTTTTAATTTATGACCAAGAGTTTCCAAATTTGCTGTCGAATCGCAGATTACTCTTAATCCGTAAAAATGGCTGATGTACGAAAATAGTTGATGGCGAAATTATTAACTTTGTACAAAAAAAAATCAAGACCAAATCTAGTGCCTAAACTGAACATTGAAAACAATTGAGGTTCATCTTGTCTCATTTTGATATGGAGACCCCCTTTAAATGATTGCTTGATTGTATGGTGTTTAACGCCTTTCTAAATATCATTTCAATTATATCGCGACGGCCAGTCTGCATATTCATGCTTTCCTGGAGTTTCTTTTACCAGTACTCCACACAATATTCTTTCCAAGCTACTGGCTGCTTTTCCACATAACCATCGTCGAAACAATGATCAGCGGTGAGAGAGGAATGAATCCTGTCGCAATGACTATCAGCAAGAAATTGGCCAAGCCGGGAATCGAACCAGCGACCGCCTGTTCTTGAGTCCTGTACGCTACCGACTGCGGTACCGATGCTCGGCCCCCTTTAAAAAAATGTGGATTCTGAGCAATTACCCCATTTCTCAAAATGTTTTCCCAGACAGCCGATGCGTCTCTATTTGTGTCCATAATGCTGTTGAGGATTTACTCGACCTTCTTAATAAAGTTTTCCTGTAAACGTGGAATAATAGCATAATTTGTGTCTTTATTATTAAGCAAAATAATACTCTAGCAACTCAATAAAATAATGGACATAAGCTGAGTCTGAAACGTAGCGATTGTGTCAACGCAGGATTTGAGAAGTTTACTTTAGTCTGTATTTAATGACTAATGTTTAAAAAAACGTACTCAACATAAGTAGAAGAGTGAGTCCGTTAGCTGATTTGAGCATAATAAGAGACTTAATATTCTTTTTTCCGTGAAACCAGGCCGAACAATCTATTTCGACCAAGTGCTTTACAACTTGCTACAAAAAGCCTATGTTTAAACCTATTTATTTTACATCTACTGTGAAAGAAAGTTCTTACAACTAATCACTCTCGTTGATTGCTTCCTGGAATTCTTCACCGGTGCTCCCGCCGTGACGTAGGTAAATGCAAAGGTTGAGTCGTCTCTACGCAGGATTCAAACCCACAACATTTGGAGTGAGAGGCCGATGCTCTACTCCTAAATCGATTGATTGTATGGTTTCTAACGCCGTTTTCATCGTTATTTCAGTCATATCGCGGCGGCCAGTGCACCTATCCAGACTTTCTGGATTTCTCTGCACAATATTCTTTCCAAGCCTGGCTACTTTCCCACATAACCATCGCCGAAACAATGGTCAGCGGTGAGAGAGGAATGAATCCTGTCGCAATGACTATCATCAATCGTCGGAAAGAAATTGGCCGAGCCGGGAATCGAATCAGCGACCCCCTGTTCTCTAGTCCTGCACGCTACCGACTGAGCTACCGGAGCTCGGCGGAGTTTTTACTTTGAAAGGATAGAAAAACTTTATTGGAATCATTTTCTCCTTTTTTTCCGCAAAGTTTTCAAAAGACTTCTTGCTCAGAGTTCTTAAACCACGGTTTTGTTGAAGGTTTAAAGGTAGGCAGTTTTCAGCCAGGTTTTAACCCATTTCATCTTTATTTCATGAAACTGTAACCATTCTTGTATCTCTATGCCAAATGTTGCCCCTGATAGCTGCAAAATTGCACAGAATACGACGGATAGAAAATGCATTTCATGTTTTGGAGGCCTTCAAAGCAATCCCTGTTGTCCTTTCCGGTTTTAAATGAAGACAAATCCCTTGTGTTTTTCTATCCCTTACACAATATATTGGTAATTTTTCTGTCTACTCAGCTGAGCCATTCTAATTTTAACAGCATTTTTTCTCTCTAGCTGGATATGTCTTTAAACTGTGTTTCACCGAATACGTCACGAAGTCTACGACAGTCATAATAAATTTACACTCTAGTAAAAGTTTACCAATCACTAAGCAAACTTATTTTACATTTATCAAGAACTATTACGAATTACATCGAGGAAAAACAATCGCATGAAAGGAAAATATCGTTATTCAACTGCATGGAAAATATTGTAGACAATGGTATAATTGTTTGTCACTAGCAAATGTCCCTTTTCTCCATGATGTTTTCTAAAGGTTTTTACAGCAGAGGCGTAAATAGTCGCATTTGTACAATAATAGGTAAAAGTGTCTGTGAATGAAGATGTAATTACTGGCTCTTATAACAGACAAGTTATTGCTTTTAAATGTTGGTTTGTTTTGTATTCTCTCCGAGTGATACAGCATTGAGTTCAACGTTAACGTGTTTCGCTTCCTAGGTCAAGAACACGGAAAAAAAAAACTTTAACTCTTTACCAAACTACACAGTTTTGGACTGGACCAAACTGAAAGCATTTTCAGACGAAAACTTAAATGCAGCTTAGATGATGATTTCTGTATTTGATAGGGTAGAAAACATTGTGGGAAAGGGAGAAAATGCTAGTAACCAGCATTTTCTCCTTTTCCCACATTTTTTTCCAAAGCATTCTCTAGCAGGGTCGTAAAATCTTGGGATTTCTAAATTTTAGGTCGACTCGGAATTTATTTCACTGTGCTGTATATCTACCTCAGCTGTGTTTAACATGTAAAACGGCAACATCTCATTTATGAACCTATTTCTATTGCAAACCAATTACTTGGTTGGCCTCAGAGCGCTTTTCCCAAGGGAATGCGACCAGCACCGCCTGCAGGGATCAAATCGTTAAGTTTTGGTTTATTTTCTTAGATACCTTAACAAGTGCGCCACGGAAGAACCTTGCTAGCTACGAGTGTAAAAGGAGCTTAATATATACATTTCTTTTTTGTTTAGCACCACAGAAGCCCGTAGTATCATACAATCCCGTGACAGAAATAAATTCTAAGTTTATCATGATGTTAACAGCAATCTTCATCATTGCAAGACCTGTCCTTTGAGGAAACTTCGAGCGCCTACTTGATTTGTATCTATTGCAACTTTACCAAATCTGGTTATTCAATCTTCCCAACCTTACATCGTGTAAAGCGACACGTGTTTTCATTGCTACACAGTCGCATTTTAAGAAAATTTCCAACAAACGTTAACAAAAACAGACATAACCACCACTGTATTTAAGAAATTATCTCATAAAGAATAGACATTGACAATACTTGATTACGATAGTCTGTGTTTTTGACAAGTAAACCTTCGAAAAATCACGTAAATATCATGCAAGCTTATTTACACAACAAAGATAACAACACTTAAAACAATAAATAAATCCCTTCTGACAGTCAGACGGAAATATTCAATGAAAACTATATAGCATTCTATATATGGTGAAATATGACAAATACTATAATAACGTAGGTGCACGTTTCCATGCTGATGCTTTAAATATTGTGTCTGGTATGAGGATGATGTAAGATTTCGCGTCTTGTGAGTGTTTTGGTCCCACTGGACCCTCCATACTTTCTCGGTTTTAACCCTAGGGCTACTAAGCGTGAGTCACTGACCTTTTGCGGGTAGCGTAGATCAAGATCAGACTGCGCAGAACGTGCAGTCTGATCTTGGATCTACACTATCCGATAAGGAGGTATCATTCCCCGAAAATACCTTTGGAACGGCAAAATTTTGATTTTTACTATCGGCTTGAATGTTTAATTTCACTTATTTAGCAGGACTAGGGTTAAGTTTTTCGATTCTTTGTGGCTACTGTTTACAGTCTTGGCTTTTTTCATTTGGAGCTTTTGGATGGGCGGGGTCTGCCCAGCTGCTCTATGGTGTCTTTGTGGTCATTGGTCATAGTCATTCTTCATTTGAACACTTTTTGCTGTCAATTTGGCATTTTGTTCGGGTTATTCTCGCAATCTTGGCTTTATAATTTGGGACATGCGAGCGGGCGTTGGTGCCCAGGCGCTTAATGGTGTCTTTTTTACAGCATAACAATAAGGCCAGAGTCAGACTTAAAAGTTGGGAAGAATTATAAAAGGCCACCGTAAATGCAGCAGATTTACAAAATGCCAAGTCTATGCAGGCTGTTATCCGATTTCTCAGCTGCGTTTGATTTTGCGGGCGTTTATGTAGGCGTGTTTAATCTCGACCTTATCTATACAGTATTAAAGTAGATATTATGCTCTCTCTCTCTTTTATTTTCACATTGAACTCGTTATGCCTCTTTGCTGGATAAATTTTCATGAAATGCTACTTGATGATGTCTGATTTAAGAAAACTGTTGCTTTTCCATTCCGATTACTAGAGCTCCAGATAAGAGGGGGGTGACTGTACTCTAAATCCATTATTTCTCTTCGAAATTCTATGTTGTGGATACTCATTAGAATCGTCTCGATGAGACGATTCTAATGAGTGCCCATAACATAGGGTTTAGTGAAGATTAATTGATATTTTTTAATTTTGAAATCAAAATCACTCCCTCAGTCTGGAGCTCTGGGTTACTTATGAACTCATTTATATATTAAGTTATGCTTTAATATATTACCAGGAATACATTTTCAAATATTTCAATATAAGTGAAATAGCCACATTGTAAAAATATCTGGATATTTAAAGATATAGAAGAAAGCGTAAAAAAGGAGTGACTGCTGTTAGCAAGCTATTTCCTCCTTTCTCAAGATGCTGCCAAAAGCTGTCTTTTGCAGTAACGTAGAAATACTAGTAGTACGTGTTCTATGAATTAATTCCAACAGCAGGACTAATCAAAGCACTGAAAGTATTGACAGATTAGCGAATGTGGAATAAGCGGCCTTGGTAAAGATTAAACTTGGTTTGTCCATAAACGATTGTAGAAAAATGGTCTAAACGGATTATCAAATCTGATCCGGGTCTTTCCGGTCCAGTCCGGTTATTAAGTCCGATTCAGTCCCATCCAGTTACTTTACCCATCTCTCAAAGCCAGTTACTTGTCACGGAAAGAAATACAATGAAAAAATCTGTTTGTTGATCTTCAACTGGAAAAAAAAAAAAGAGAACATAATTTGACGATTTGCCATTTGAATACTTTCTAGAATTTGTTTTTAGATGAAATTTACATGTTTTTTTGCGAATTTGTATAGCGAATCCGCTTACTGTGATCGTTCTGGCCGAAACCAAATATATCATGAGTAACGACGCATGCGCGCTCACTCTGAACTATGTTATCGGTTCGACCTGAATCAAATACATTGCCATACACGCTTGTACTTTATCCATTATACTTTCAGTTTTAGCCACTACACCTCAACCCCGCTTTTGTCACTACCGTATATACTGTCCTACACGTGCATACAATATATATAGTCCGAAGTATAATACCAGACCAGCAAAAAACTGTCAGATTGACGGATCAAGTGACCACTCCTTAACAAGTAACAGAATAACAGTTACTGTCCGGCCTGCTCGGCAGAACAACTTTGACTTTCTTTGCCCATGCTAACTCCATTAAATGACTATATATACATGTGTTGCGTGTGATATTATTAATTTTTTTTAAAATTACAACATATTACAGTTTTATGCTTCTCCATAAATTCGCTTTCTTTGATTTCTCTTTCTTATCGGTTGGACGAACTCGTAGCCAGACGAAACCTACAACGCCCGTGAAAAACACGATGATGAAAAAGGTTGCTTTGGGATAAGTAAAGATTAGCCTTATTTGCAAAGGTCTGTGACATATTGCATCTAAGCAAAACATCTTGTTTCTTGTTCAGTCTAAGGTTTTTTAAGTTCAAATTGGAGCAGAAGAGACTTTGTAGTTCATGTCAATTTTTTTCTTAGTTAACAGAATTACGTTTTCTAAGAGAAAGAATTATTTTCTATGGGGAAGTATTTGGCGCCTGCGTTTTTTTTAACATTTGAATCTGGTCACTCACGATGGCAAAAGAACAGCATTCGCTATCCTACAAACCTTATTCAATAGTAGATTTCAATGCACTGTGGACGAACACTTGACCGTACGAAGTTCGAAGGGTTGTTCATCCCACCTACGAAAACAATATTTGGAGTCTATGATATCCTTCATATATACGCCTTGTTCTAACATCTACATAAGACAGATGCCTGTATGGCATCGAAAATGGTTACATACCATATAAATCTGCGGAGAAGAGGGAATGACACTAAGAATGATAAAGCAGGAGTCATGAATTACTCTGTCTCCAGGTCGCCTCCTATAAATCGTATAAACGTACCTAGGCAACCCACAATCAAAAAGCACCGAATTGCGTGGGACATGCAGATGAAAAAATTAAACGATAGAAAAGATAAAGAAAGAACATCTTTCATATGATTTCCGGGTCAAAGATGTATTTGGTCACGGAAGTATTTCTGGCCAATCCTTAAATGCTTGAAAATTACTGTTTTTAGGTCAATAGTTATCGCGTAATAGGTGCAGATTGAATTCTTAATGAATTAGTGGGCGAATGCAAAAGCACTCAAAGAATGTTCTGAAGGGTTTTGAGTTGAACATTCTTGATTCTATTTCCGGGTCATTATAAACAAGGGCATGTCAGGAATTATGTCCAATCGTCGAATGCTTTGATAGTACCGTTTTAGGTTTCAGATCTTGGTATAACAGGTGCGTGTCATATTGATAATGGAGTCGTAGGCGATAGCGTGGGAAAAACCATTAAAAAATTGAAGATATGTTAAGTCAATTAAAAACATATTCAATGCTATTTCCTAGCTAAAAATGTTCATATGCAAAAACGCCAAACGTCGAATGCTTGTGGGTTCCATGTCAATTTGTAACCGGAAGTTCATATTTTGTACCGAGATACAACTGTTGGGGTCAGGAATGTTAATGCAGTTTGCTGTCGAAGCACTTAATATTATATCGTTATGCACCTTGACAGTTGGTGGGTAATATTTTGTCAGTTTGCTTTTGCGATTTGATTGTTTAGATGTATCTCTCAATGGGATACGTCTTGAACTCAGAGCTGCGATGTTCAAGGATACTATGGGAACCAATATCTATACGCATACGGCTTTTTTACACAATGCAATAGGCAGCTTCTGAAAACAAAGGTGGAAATGAGACAATTGCTAAAGACAACCTTTCATGGCTCAGAGCTTATTTTTTTTTCGTTCTCAACTCCGCTGAGCATGGAGTTTCAAAGTTATATCAATATAAGTTGATACAACGGATGGATTAAATTCTTAAATTTCTCAGTGTTTTTTTATTCTCCTTCAATTAATGCCCATTTCCTAACTCTTTTCACTGTCTGATGCATTATTGAAATCAGAAGTTCGACACAAACTCCGTTGCGCATGACCGCAAGTTATATAAGCATGGCCCCGGAATGTAATTCTGTATTATTCATAAAAAGACACTTTACTCTTAACCAAGTACCAAACAGTCCCGGGGAAGAAAGCTTTTGAAAACACAGAGGGAAAAGGAAAAAATGGGTTGTAACAAGTATTTTCTCCTTTTCTCATTAAGTTTTCTACCCTTTCACACACAAAATTATCCTCGAGCTGCTACCATTTTTTTTCAGTCATTTTCAAATGCTTCTTGGCGAGTCTGTATTTTATTTTTTGTATGATGAGGGTTAAGTGTCTGTTTCATGTAACATGCGCGAGCTATTTATATAGGATCCATGGTCTGGCAGAAGGGGGTTTAATGCATCTCAGTGATGCATTATACCGAACAAGTCATTACATAATCATGGATCCATAGAATCCATTTTTTTTTAAATAACCGCCAAGGTAGAATGGGGTAGAATGGTCATTGGACGTGCAGAAAAATGACCAATAGCAAAAAGTTTCGACTCATGTCAGCCTGCGCGGACTGCGCAGGCTGACATGAATAGACACTTTTAGCAGATACGTTAAATCCCCTATTCACAGAGCATGACTCATATGTAAAATAAATCTTTCTCGGTATTGTTTTAACAACCCACTGTCAACCGTTTTCTTAAAATCTGGCTTTATTTACACCGTATTTGTTGGTGGAAGTGGAGGTTTCGTTTGATAAAATCAGTTATAAATATTCTCGTAAACGTGAATGCATTTGGATATTATGGTATTTCAGCTGATCTAAAACAATAAAACAAAACAACTCCTGCGATAACAACACAGCGCGCTATTTGATACGAGAGTAAAGAAGTTCGAAAAGTATCACATATAGACCCTATATCGCAAGTATATCAACGATCATATATAGCCAATAATTCTGTCAAGTTCTCGTCATCTTATGGCCTGTTGAAGAAATTTACAGATTATATTTTCCTTCCGACACTGATTTAAGAGCGGCCATAGCGGACGTTGGTCAGTTTCGGATAGTCTCGGATCAATACCATTAATAAGCGTTTTATAGACCTTCGCCGTCCCGCGTAATAAATTAATCATGGGGCCCAAGGGAGTTGCGGCAAATCGTATATGATTTAACAATGGGTGCTGGTTGAATTAAAAACCGCTTTGCTCTTTGATTGACTGACTTACTAGGAAAACCAACATATAGCGAATATTTCGCGTGTGTTGTTTGTTTTTGAAAATTCAAGAATTTTTTAGTTTCCGTGAGATATTTGGATGGTGTGGCTTACAGCTTTTGTCTTACTGGGGTTCGTGATAGCTGCCTAAGGACCCGTCTACACTAGCACACATTTGTTTGCAACACCTCCAAACACCATGTTTGCTGATGTTTTGCAAACAAAAGTATGCCAGTGTAGACCAGTGAGCTAAACAAGTGTTTGGTGATGCTTGGACATGTTTATTTTTGGTGATGTTTGGTGGTGTCTGAGTATACATATATTGACCAGTCATAAGCTGTCTTTTTATTATGTGATGGATGCATTACATGATCTTCAAACATTGTAGTAGTGTAGACACCCTACGAACAAACATGACCATACTTCACCCAACAAAAGTTTGGTGATGTTTGCAAACAAATATTTGCTAGTGTAGACAGGCCTTTACACTCCTTATTTCTATAAAGCGCATGTCTTAGTTCTCCAACACTTTAAATTGAAAAGAAATAATTCCTATAAGACTATGTCATAAATAAAAGGAAATAAGGACAAAATTTAATAAAGTTGTACGTATAGGACTTAGAGGATGTAAATATTAAAGAATTGGCGAAATGTCTTCCTTTGTTGATTAAAATCATCTTAAAACGAAAAAGGACCGTATGACGGAAAGTATTAACCCATAAAGCCGCTAAATACTCGTAAGTTAAATGAAACTTTCAAGCCGATAATAAAACCTAAATGCTACTATTTCAAAGTTACTTTTGTTAGGGAAAGATATTTCCTTATCGGACAGTGTAGATCCAATATCAGACTGCACGTTCTGTGCAGTCTGATCTTGATCTACGCTGCACTCAAAAGGTCATTGAGTCGCGCTTAGCAGCCTCGATTTATCTCAACCTCACAGCAGTCATTGCAGGACTATTATTCCACTGTAAACGTCATCTAGATTCTGTAGCTTCTGAATTCCTAGGCTGCAAAGCGCAACTCAAGGACCTTTTGCGGACAGTGTAGATCAAGATCAGACTGCACAGAAGGTGCAGTCTGATCTTGGGTCTACACTGTCCGTTAAGGAGATATTTTTTCTCCGATAAATAACTTTGAAATAAGAATATTTCCGTTTTTACTATTATTCAATTTGTTAGCAGGATAAAGGGTTAATTCCACAAAGAGGCTTTTCTCACTGACGTTCTTTATGGTTCTAACACACGCATTGGTTGTCTGCGCATATCATATTCTTCGAAGATTCGACCTGCCTGCTATGACACATCACTATCTTGTACAGGATAAATATTAATACGCGGTGTGTAAGCTAAAACTCGCCGCTAATAAAGTAGCAATGGAGAAATGGTTATAAACAATGCACCAGTGGAAAAATCTAGCTTGTTTTTCGCTCCAAATTTCTTAAAAATGTCCTATAGCATCTCAGAATGCAGTTTCTAAATATAGACTTTGGGGAAACCAGGATTCGTGCGGGGTTTTTCCACAGACTTATCAACAAGAAGTGTCTGGGCTTATACCGAAGCTATTACCGAGGGCTGTAGAGACTCTTTTTTTTTTATAAATGATTGGTGCATGGTAACATGCTAGCTGACATAAGCTGAATGAACCTTGCCAGGTAGCGATTTATTGAGTAAAAGTTTATTTTGAAATTCGAAGTAACGGTTGTCGTTTTGAAAGTAGTCCGGTTTTGTACCAATGCCCAAATCAGATAGGTATGCATTTGAAAAATGCCACCTAGCGGCAGATAATGCAAAAACGTTCCATTAAGTTGCTATGTGTCATCTTTAGAGCTCCGAATATACACACCATACATTTCCATCTTAGAAATACATCAAAAATAATTGCAATATATGGTTGCTTTCGCCTATGGTGTTTCACCAAAGCGGACAGTGTAGATCGAAGATCAGGCTGCACGTTTCGTGCAGCCTGATCTTGATCTACACTGGCCGTAAAGGCAACTATAGTCGTGAAAAGCGCTTAAAGGGTAAATTTCGTCAGTTCAGTTTGCTGATTAACAGTGTGCCAAAAGATGCATCAAAAGCATAAAGCCATTGTTAAAAAGCCAAGAAAATCAACAAGAGAAATTGAGCCTTGCTCTGGCAAAAGGGGGCTAAATGTATCTGCGTGATGCATTATACCAATCAAACCATCAGATAATTATGGATCCATATTTTTAATAACCGACTTAATCATAAAGTAGACTGGTCTTTGGACCTACAGAAAATTGATCAATAGCGAAAAGTTTCGGCCCAGGTCAGCCTGCGCGGACTGCGCAGGCTGAACTGGGTCGATTCTTTTCGCAGATGTATTAAGCCCTTTTTCCCAGAGCATGTCTCGATTATATTTCGACTACATTTTGCACTGAATGTTGCGTTGTGCTAATTTACAGGCGAAAACAGGAGCTTTTGCAGACGCCAAAGATCAAGATGAAACTGAACAGAAGTTGCAGACTGATCTCGGATCTATTCCGTCCGTTTCTTTTGTAAATCTTTCTGAGTTTCGGTGGATTGTTTTTTTCCACCCTGGAAAGAAGTCTCGAGTTTATATATTTGGCACTGGAAAAGTAATCTCTTCCACTACTGAATAAACAAATTGTATTTTCTCAATGACTACAATAACAGTTCTGCTAAAAGATCAAGAGAGGTTTCGTTCATAATCTATAATAAAGCAGTGACCAGTGTAGATCACAGACCAGACTGCACGTTCTGTGCAGTCTGATCTTGAACTACACTGTGCACAAAACCTTCTGGGGTCGTCTATGAAATGGAAAGCGTTAAACATTCAGCAGGTTGAAGGCAGACATCTGAAACGAGTTAGTTTCCTCATGACCATTTTTTGGACTCGATAATTTTTCTTTAAAAAAGCCTGATTCTCTCAATTCTCCGCTTCTCCCAAAAGTTCGAAGCAGCTGTGTTCGGTTATGGGTGAAAGGAGAGAGCACTCGTCATGAACAATTTTCTTCTTACTACATCGTTTCTAAAGAGATTTGCTGCACAATGTTTGTGTTAACGTCGTTGCGGGAGGTAATAAGTTGAAGCGGCAATAATCAATAGACGGGTACTCTGTCTTATTTACAGTAATGACGTATAGTAATTAGTTCGTTTCGATTACCAGTCTCTGTAAACAAAGATTTTCTTAAACTTGACCTTACCGAGGCCTATTTTTAGTGCTTTTCGGGACAGTGTACTCTGATCTTGATCTACACTGTGCGATAACATGTTCGATGTACTGGCTAAGATTTCCAGGAATTTGCAATATACTTATCGTTCTATTTTCTGGACGAGAATATTCTTTACATCTTCTAGCATGCTAAAACTTTGATAAACGTAAATAAAGTGACAATGATAAACATCTTACTTGATCCAAATTCTATTACTCTCAGACGATAGCAATGTCTTTTTATGCACATTGTACAGTTTATGTAATGTTGCAATACGTTATACCTGTCATACCTTTTATGTGTTTTGTTTTGTTATATCGTGTATGTCAACAAAGGCTAAAATTATCATCTGAGAGTAATACTATAAAGTGGACAGCCTATCAGTAAAATTTAAACATGTTAAACAAAAGATGCATAACGTAAAGTAGTGTGCCAGAAACTCAGTTGTTCACGCCCAGAGTCTTGGATACCCGTAACGGCCGAAAGTCCTTACAAGGTATAAATGAAAATGAGTAAAACAGCAAATATCTCCCTGTGTTTTATTATGTTTCGGCTCTGTTTATGTGGAAAAGAAGTCAGTATCTTGAAAAGATACGTGTCCATGGTAGTGGTAGAGAAACAGAAAAAACCCACTTTTTCCACACAACCCCGACTTTTAATGATACTTAGAAAAAAGTATTTTGAACACACTGTGGGAAAAGGAGATACTCCTCCCGAAACGAATTTCAATTTTTCAGTCGCATTCGTTTTGTCGTCTGCGAATGCCTTCAATTTCGACAAATCTAAAATTTTGTCGTTTGGTAAAGGGGTTTATCACATAACTCCCCTTGTTTTCGGTGTAATAACGAGCGAAGCTCGTTTTGCGGTAACACCGTACTAGATTTTTAAAGATAAAATTCAGACTTCGATCTGGGTTTTAGTCTAAATCTAAATAGGGATGACTAAAAATTGAGTGTCTTCCGGTTAATCTCACAGCGTCACACGTATGACAATCTTCCGCACAAGTACCTGATTGGTCAAAAATGACAATAATTATCTTCGGATCGAATGATTACTTAAAAATCATTATCAGTTTAATGAGTACAGATTATCTAATTCCTTACTTACAATCAGCGTATTAAACGTCTTTTTGTTTATAAACATACGCAATGATCTATGCTAGTAAATAATGACGTCATTAATCATACTATTCTTACGTCATGCACGAGCCGTTTTTTCGCGGAAAACATTGTGTCGAAGAAATCATGACTAAACTAGTTTTTTGACTGTTTCAAAATACCATTTTCAGAGAAAGCCGGATTTATGATCTGTAAAAAGGGGTCTTAATGCATCTGCAAAAACTATCGACCCATCCGCGCAAGCTAACCTGAATCAAAACTCTTTGCTAGATCAATTTTTCAACGTTCTGCATGTCAAAGGACCAGTATGCATACCTTTTGATTCAGTCAGTTATCATACAATATGGATGTATAATTATGTGATGACTTGCTTGGTATCATGCATCACGGAGATGCATTAAACCCTTTTTTACCGCAACATGGCTCAGATATAATTTGTTTAATGTTACGAAAGCTTGTTGATAGATCTAAAAGTTTGGCATTTTTTTTGCCATAAGTTGGATATCTATCCGATAACTCGGCAAATTTCTTTCCAAGGATTGATGATACATGTAGATCTAGATCTAGTCATTGCGACAGATTTCATTCCTGTCTCTGCACTGATCACTGTTTCAATGATTGACGTGTAGGAAAGCAGATGGGATGCAAAAGGAAAGCTACATATAATCTTATTTTAAACAGCGATCTACACACTCTGATTTTAAAGAAAGTCCAGGTAAAATATGGGTAGACCTGTGCACTAAAGAAGAAATGAAAGAAAGATTCTGTTTTTTTTTTTTCCTTTTGTGTGTATATTCATTGCGGCGGCAAGTGCACCTACCACGCGTTCCTGAAGTTCCTTTACCAGTATTCTGCTCAACATTCTTCCCAACCTACTGACCGATTCCTCGTAAAAGTCAAAGTCTCTCTGATATAGATCTAGATCTACATGCAGTGAGGAAATGTTCCCGTAAAATGGTCTTTACAAGTGTGTGAACCAATAATCATTCTAAGTTATTTTTCTTGACATAAATTAACGAAATTGTCCAAGAACTGTTTTTCTTTTGTTAAGGAAATCACGGACAGTTCGCCCTATTTCACATGTATAAATCTACGAAAGAAAAATGCTTTCTACTTTTGACAACGCTCAAAATTAGTTTTGGCAAAGCCGGAATTCGAAGATGTAGAATATAGCTCGTCATTCGAATTAATAGATATTTGTACCAGAAATCATTCACGTCGCTCGTATTGAGGTTTTGCCTTTTTCATATTAGATCTATACCCATTACGAATATTCTCATCTTATACACGTTTGATATCACAATTGTGTGACGTCATTTTTGACGTCATTTTGTACGTATTTCAAAACGAGCGACAGCGAGTTACGGGCGAAGCCCGTAACGAGCGAAGCTCGTTTTGCGGCAACACCGTACTAGATTTTTTAAAAATAAATTCCGACTTCGTTCTGGGTTTTAGTCTAAATCTAGATAGGGATGACTGAAAATTGAGTGTCTTCCGGTTAGTCGCACAGCGTCACACGTATCACAATCTTTCGCACATTTTCCTGATTGGTCAAAAATGACAATAATTATCTACCTATTGTATGATAACTTAAAAATCAACGTCAGTTTAATGAGTACCGATTATTCAATTTCCTACTCACTTTCAGCGTATTGAACGTCTATTTTTTGTATAAATATACTCAATGATCTATGCTATCCAATGATGACGTCATTAATCGTACTAATTTTACGTCATACACGAGCCGTTTTTTCGCGGAAAATATTGTGTCTAAGACATCATGACTGAACTAGTTTTTTGACTGTTTCAAAATACCGTTTACAGAGAAAGCCGGATTTATGATTGTAGGCCAGTCAATAAAGCAATAGACCTAGAAGTAATTGCAACAGAATTTTTAAGTTTACCCGTCGATAGTATTGAGTGATATGTGTTTACCCTATAAAATCCCCAAGTTTTGCTGTTGTAGTTTAAGAGAAATTAATGACCAAAGTTAACAATTTTGAACATTTTCGGAAATGGCCCAATTGTGCTACCGTACCACTAGAAATCGCTGATGTCACGCGCTTTTTAAAGTGACGTCACATAAAGTGTAATGGCGGTATCAATATACGATTATTAAACAGAGATGTAAACACATTGTTTTAGACGATTTAAAACTGCTTTAGGTAAGTTAAATTATTTGATACGTTTACATAAAAATTGCAAGCACACATTGAGACTATAATTATTTCAGTAATACTCGCCAATCTGCCAACAATAAACTTTTGATTATGTCAACATTGGCAATTTCTTTACGTCTACCTCATTGCATATTTCAACAGCTAAAATCGCCAGACTTGTTCAACTATGATTATACATCATTTTAACGTAATAAATTGAATTAGAATATTGTAATTTTGCGAATTTCCATCATGACAAAAAACCGGAAGCTGAGAAAATATGTACGAGATCTTACAAAAAATTTTTTCTACGGAAGCCCATACGGGACTTAATTTTGATAGATATTTAGTTAAATGCTATACTTTTTGTTAGGGGAAATACTTCTTATTCTTAATGTCATTTCAACATCCAAAAGTACTAATATCAACCGTCTCGGTTAATTTCAGGGTATTTACAAAGAGACCAGGCTTGCTCTCACCTTAATATACCACAAAAGAATGGTAGAGAATGAAAAACAAAACGTCTTAATCAGGTAAGTTTTTTTTTTTTTCACCGTGAAAATCACATAAGGGCAATAATTTGAACGATCTCTGTCTTTAAAAAGTAAAAATCTTTTATGTTGTCGTACATAATGGAACAATCATTTGTATTTTAGTGATCATTTAATATGTGGAGGCACCAATCCTAGTTGGATATAATTTGAAGGTTATTCATTTTGAAACTTTACCTGTAATCAATTTAAAAACATTTTTTCTCTTCCTGTAAATCTGCATAGTAATTGCAAAAAGTTTCCAGAAAGTTATTATCATCATTATTTTATTTCAGCACAATACCATGGCTTTTTTTATCTGTCTTACTGAGAAAAAGTGCTGGCAGGAAAAGGAGTGGAGTAGTCTACAGCAAGTAAGTTACATAAACAATTTTCACACAATAAAATCACTAATTTCAATTCCACTAAATATGAGAATGATGCCCAAAGGTGACGATTTTGAAGTTGTCATAGATTTTTTAAACAGTTATTTCAGCTTGAATATTAAAGTTGTCTATGTGAATAACCATGTTTATTTGTAATATTTACTGCTAGCTATTGTGTCCTGCATGGCTCATTGGTAAAGTGTATGACTCATGCCTGGTGCAGCTGGCTTCGAACTTCAACGGAATCACTTGTTTTTGCGTGGAGTCGTCTGATGGCAAGACATTTTAGAAACCCTAGCCTGGAACTGGTAAACCAAGGACATGGATTATGTGTACTGTGAAAACGGCATCAATCAATCAATCAAACAACCAATTATTCAATCGATTGTTGTTCGCTATGAAGCATGACTTATTATCATACAAAATATATTACGTAATACAAAAAAAAAAAAGAAAAAAAAAAACATTCCAGTGCTATTATGCAACAAATTATGTTGTTGTTGTTGGGTTTTTTTTTCAGTCCCATTATTGAAGACCAGATATGAAAAAGTGTGCATGCCTATCCCAATACATGATATGCTGATGTATGAAAGGTAAATATCGCATGTAAAAATGCATACAATTAATTGGTTAGATCTAGACAGGCGATAGATCCAAAAATAAATTAACGATAAGACACATAATTTACAATTACAAGCATATTAAAAGTTGTAAAATGGGCCTGGTTCCACTCTTACTGCCCATGTACTACATGTAATTTGCAAACATTCTTTATTTCATGCTTTTCGGTAGGATATCGAGAAATAGCAGTGAAAAAAAATTTCGATCTTACACTGGTACCACCAGTGAAAATACCGATATTCATATTCTTGTTGGCTTGGTAAATTGCGCGTGCCTAACAACCAGATGGGAAATATGACGTCATATACCTTACATTTCTCGCGCTTGACGTAATATTGTAATGCGTTGCTATACGGGAGGGGTACGCCACGGGGAATAACGGAAAAGAACTGTACTGGATTTTGATGAAGCTCCTCCTCGAAAGGGTTAAAAGCATGAAATAAATAGAATATTTGTCTTTTTCGGTGAAAGATCGAAATTTATTTCATCTCGCGAACACCATCGGTAATATTTTCACTCGTGGCTTTGCCACTCATGAAAACATTACCGATGGCGTCCACTCGATGAAATATATTTCGATCTTTCACCGAAAAAGACAAATATCCTCTATTTCCTTACCACATACTTAAGTGGTTACTACGTCAAAAAAAAAAATTCAAATGTTCAGCCATGCAATACTGTTTTATTTCAGATGGATTCCAAGTTACTGTGTCCACTTTGCAAAGAGCCCATAGGCACCGACAGACCTTCTGTTCAAGTTGGGGAAAAGGGATGCAAAACGATTAGATCTGCTAATGAACATAATCCAGCTAAATTGACAATAAATGCAGGAGAGTTAGTTCACATTTCATGTCGTAAAAAATTTACTCGGTCAGTGAACGATAAAAAAAATTCAGTATGTTCAAACGATAAACACAAGATTCTTTTGCGTTCTGAAGCACCAAACTTTGATTTTAAGTCACGATGTTTATTTTGTGGAGTTTTGGCCAAATGTTGTTTATCGAGCAAAAAGAGATCTTTTGACACACACCCTGTTAGAAGTTTAGAATTTCAACGTACTGTTATAAACCACTGTATTCAAAGGGGTGATCAGTGGGCAGATGATGTGAGAAGGCGTTTAAACCATATTTTTGATTTACCAGCTGCTGATGCAATTTATCACCAGCAGTGCAGTGTTAATTTCAGGACAGGGAAAGGAATTCCTAAAGCATACCAAACAGCAAAATGTGTCACACCTACAATGAAAAGTCCTGGCCGACCACAGGATAAGGAACAGACTGAAGCTTTTGTAAAAGTCATGCAATTTCTTGAACTTACAACCAGTGAAACTCTCACGGTTAATGATTTGGTCTCAGAAATGTTTAAAGTGTGTGGTGACAAGGCATACAGCACAAAACATATGAAGACAAAAATTATTGAACATTTTGGTGATAATGTGGTCATTAGCAGTATTGACGGCAGACGTGACATTGTTACTTTAAAATCAAATGCAGCTTCGATAATACATTCATTTTATACAGAATCACAGGGACAATCTGATGAAGAAAAGAAAGCTAAAATATTAGAAACTGCTGCAAAATTGCTTCAAGATGACATTAGTTCAATGAAGATATCAAGAGATTACTACCCCGATTTCAATTTCTTCTTTTACAATATCTTGTCAAACATTGTAAACCTCAGATCAGACTGCACATTCTGCGCAATCTGATCTTGATCTACACTGTCGCGCTTAGAAACCTAGGGGTTAAGAACTACTTTAAACGATAATTTATGAATGTCATTTTTACGCCACATTGTTAACGTTTGTATTTTTTGACTAGATTCTATTTGACCTCTAAATAAGTAGGGATCATCTGCATTCCATGGTACATTTAAGTACCATATATGTGTAGCCGGGTACAGGTATTTGGTGAAATATCGCGGCTTGACCGGGGTTCGAACCCAGGGCCTAAGGCATACCGTTCCTGCACTCTAACCAACTGAGCTTCTGAACCACATGTCGATTAACTAAATCTCCAATGATCCGAAAATATAAAAATCACGACTCGACCGGGATTCGAACCCAGGGCCTCATGAATATCGTTCCTGCACTCTAACCAACTGAACTACCGAACCGATACTGCCGCACGATATATCACCAAATACCTGTACCCGGCTACATATGAAAAACCTCCGTTAAACCTGTGGCTAGTTATCATTAGGACAAGGTGTAAGCGGGACCGATCCATTACATTGTTGAAAGTCACCGTGACCTTGACCTTTGACCAATTGATCCGAAAATCGGTAGGGATCATCTACATTCATACATACATGTATGTCATAAACTGCATTACCGAAAAACACTTACATGCAAAAGTGGCAATATTATAAAGAGTGATCATGCATTGATAGGTTTTCGAGGATAAAAGTCAGTGGGTGGGGTAATTTTACATACAATTTTAGGGATTTTATGAACTGTATAATAATAAAAAGGACCTTCAATTGATTCAAAGAGCATGGTTTGCCTTCTTTGTCATAAGTATTGTGAAAAGATTAACTAAATCTCCAATGTTTTAATAAATCTCGCTTTATGGTCAAATAATAATGTTTCTTGTAATTTTGTTGAATCTAAGACCCCACTATTCTTTGGACGTCTATTTTTCAAAAAGTGCAACTGCAAAAGTTCGGGACTTTTTATGGATACTTGTACATACATAGTAGTAACAGAAAAACAGAGTTTCAAAACTGTTGCAATTACTTCTAGGTTGACCCCCAAAATAGGGTAGATTGACTGGCCTATTGTGAAAAGGGGGCTTTATGCATCTGCAGAAACTATCGACCCAGGTCTGCCTGCGCAGTCCGCGCAAGCTGACCTGGGTCAAAACTCTTTGCTAGATCTATTGATCAATTTTCTGCATGTCAAAGGACCAGTATGCATGCCTCAGGATTCAGTCAGTTATCATACAAAATGGATTATATGGATCTATAATTATGTGATGACTTGCTTGGGATCATGCATCACGGAGATGTATTAAACCCTCTTTTACCGCAACATGGCTCAAATATAGATCTAGATCTATTTGTTCAAATGCTATGAAAGCTTGTTGATAGATCTAAAAGTTTGGGGGTTTTTTAACCATAAGTTGGATATCTATCCGATATCTCGGCAAATTTCTTTCCTAGGAATGATGTTAGATCTAGATCTAGTCATTGCGACAGAATTCATTCCTCTCTCTACGCTGATTCACCGTTTTAACGATGGATGTGTAGGAAAGCAGATGGGAATTCTCCAAAGACGGGGAGATCAAGATGTGAATCAGGTCTGAGAATGATCAGATGTCGCTACAGTAGTACCCGGGTAGCGGCGGAAACAATCCAGTCGACTTAATCACTAAACCCTTCAAAATGTGGCGGTCACATAATTATGATTCTCTGGCGATCAAAGCCACTGGGGGCATGGCAGAAAGACGGCAATGCTCCATGGAATGATATAGATTTATAAAAAGTGAAGTTTTTTTTCCCTCTTCTCCTTTTTACATGCAATGTGAAAATGTGAATTTCTTCCTTTCTGTCTTTTCTTCCCCCCTCTCTCTCTCCTTCCCTCTTATAGATCTAAATCTACATGCAGTGAGGAAATGTTCCCGTAAAATGTTGTTTAAAAGTATGTGAACCAATAATCATTTCAAGTTATTTTTTTCTGGACATAAATTTACAAAACTGTCGAGGAACTGTCTTTATTTTGTTAAGGGAATCCGGGACCGTTTGCCCTATTTCACATGTATACATCTACGAGAGATGCATGCTTTCTACTTTTGACAACGCTCATAATTAGTTTTGGCAAAGTCGGAATTCGAACTCAAAACTCTTTGATTTCTAGAATCTGGCTCTCATTCGAATTAATAGAAATTTGTTCCACAAATCATTCACGTCGCTCGTACTGAGGCTTTGCCTTTTTCATATTAGAAATAAATGGGTTTCATTGATATAACCGCGCTTGCATTTATAGATGGTTTTTCATCTTTCAATCTATAATTTATATATAATCTATCTACGTGTATATTATTATTTTATACAAAGAATCTGACATTCGTTGGCGTTTGAGATAAAATTTTATCAAACTCGTCAGGAAGAAATGCTGTTAAGCTCGCCAAAGGCTCGCTTAATAACATTTTCCCTAGACTCCTTTGATAAAATTTTATCTCAAACGCCAACACATGTTAGAGCCTATATGTCCCTTGTTATACAAAAACAGTTTTTCTATTACTAACGGAATAGGAAATTTTACGGAAAAATAAAATAAAAAATAAACTGGGTAAATTTTCTCGTGTTTTTCTACATGTATATCTTTATATATTTTAGTCTACTTTTTAAGCAATAAAATCACCAGTCTTTTGTCAACCCTTAGAGCACCGAATAAGCCCAACAGACATCTTCAACCTAATAGTTGCATTTTCATGGTTGATTATGTCTAAATGGTGATTCAGCAGAGGACAGTGTAGATCAAAGATCAGACTGCATATTTTGTGCAGCCTGATCTTGATCGACACTGACCGTAAAGGCGATTTTAGTGTTGGTATTTTCTAAAAAGCAAAAGAACTTTAAAAAATGAATTCTGTTTAGGTGCCCCTTTAAAGTACATGACTCTAAGATCTACGTAGAAAGCCGCCCGTACTTTAAAGTACCACTGGTCCTTTGATCTTTGCCTTATTTCTTATCTATTTAAACTATACGTATCAATTTTATTTGCGGTTGATATAGTGATGCACGTGATTTCTTTGAAACTTTTAGGCTTTATGAAACATACAGATTTTATTATCAGTTGTTTAGATTAACGTTTGTGCTTTTTAATCCCAGGGAAATTCTTCAGCGTTTTCTTTAACTGATTACTTCCCTCCCCACTTCCCCTTCCCCAACAAATTTGTAGAAGACGATGTTTAAAAACAGTGAAATCAGGGATGATTGACATGAAGATTTTATACACGGATAGACATAAATGAGTCATGCTCTGGCAAAAGGGGTATTATTAGTTGTACGGTCAGGTGGCAGGGGACTTGGAAACTTGTTCACGGCTGTGGTGAATAATGTCGCCACCTCGCCTTCGGCTCGGGGCGACATGATTCACCACAGCCGTGAACAAGTTTCCAAGTCCCCTGCCACCTGACCATACAACGAATTTATTATACTGCAAAGTTTTACCATTGCAACGTTTGTCAAGCTAATTTTACCTGTTTTTTGGTTTCAAAAATTGAGTACGCTGACGAAGTAGAATTTCCCTTCTGAGTGCCCCAATTCAATGAAAACTGACGTAACTGGGAACTGACGTCACTGAAACCTTGGTAAAACGTGCAGTTTGGTGCATAATTTTGATGTTAATCTTGATCGACGCCGCCATTTTGGATGTTGTGTTGAAAGTGTAGTCATGTATACGGGGCTCCCGAAAGGGAAACTCGTTTTACGTTGGTTTTGCCAGTGTACATGATATATATGTTCGGGGCATATTATCCAATCAGATCATGAGAAATTTCTTTGCAGTATAATAATAATGCATCTCCGTAATGCACTATACTAAACAAGTCATCACATAGTCATGGATTCATTAAATCCATTCTGTCCAACAACAGGTTGAATCCTATGATAGAATGGTCCTAGGACATACAGAAATTGAGCAATAGCAAAATAAATATTGACTCATATCAGCCGGCGCGGACCGCACAGGTTGACATTGGTCGATACTTTTTTGCAAATACATTTAGCCTCCTTTTCACAGAACATGGCTCAAAATCAAATTGTGTTTTTAAAAATCAATTGCTCATAACGAGCAAAAACCCATGTAGGAACAGTTCTTTTAAAATAAAATCTGCTTTAAGAATGAACAGTAGTCTTCGAGCAACGATGTCTTAACTCGTAGGTTAGCAAACGGGATCCAATGTGCTTCTGCGGACAGTGTAGATTGAGATTAGCTTGCACAAAAACGTACAGTCTGATCTTAGATCATCAGTGTCCAATACCGCGAAAATGATTTGGAAATCGTAGCACTTTTCGTTTTGATTATCGGTTGGAAATTTTCATGTAATTTATTTACCGGTGTAAAGGTTAAACATCAAGACTTGAAGATGCCAGAATTCCAATACGGGAATTTGAATTTTTTGAATCTTTACTACGCGCTGAAATGTTTTATTTTTCCAAATTGAAAGCATTGCGGATATCAAATAAGATGCAGCTGAAATGTCGGTAACTGTCTGTGAACGTGTAGAAAACCTTGTGCGAAAAGGAGAAAATACTGGTTACCAGCATTTGCTCCTTTTCACACATTTTTTTAAAGGTTCTTTACTCAGGGTCGGTAAAACTCGGGATTGTGTGGTAAATGATTAATATTTTTCGGCCCCGAAAATTTTGTAAAACAAAATACGACATTTGATCTAAAAGTTGTTAACTTATTTTCGTCATGCTCTGTGAAATAGATTTTAATACATCTACAAGAAGTATCGACCCATGTCAGCCTACGCAGTCCGCGCAGGCTGACCTAAGTCGAAGCTTTTTGCTACTGGTACATTCTCATTATGTCAAAGGACCACTCTACCTCATGAATCAGTCGGTTGTTGTACCTTACGAATTTTACGGATTTACGATAATGTTACAGCTTGCTTTGTATCATGCATCACGGAGATGCATTAAACACGCTTTATCCAGATCACGGCCCACTTTTATTTCAGACGCTATTTTGTGTCTTACAGCAGACTAATACGTTAAGTAAGAAATTGCTCGTAACAAGCATTTCGTTCTGTCACATTTTTTCATGTATTTATACCCGAATGCATGAGGGTCCGACGGATCACTGAAATACCGAAATACCACCGAAACAACAAATTAATTATTGTGATCAAATTTAGAATACTGAAGATGTGACTGTTGTGTTTCTTTTGATCAAGGTAAGTTAGATTAGTTTTAAAACATCTGCACACGACAAATCGAATGTGGATATCTATGAGCCATGCTCTGTGAAAAGGCTTACTGCATTTGCAAAAAATATCGACCAGGTCAGCCTGCGCAATCCGCACAGGCTGACCTGGACCGAAACTTTTTGCTTTTGGTTAATTTTCTACGCGTCAAAGGATCAGTTTACATCTTGATTCAATAGATTGCTATACAAAACGGATTGTATGCATCTATAATACTGTGATAACTTGATTGGTATGATGCAACGCAGAGATGCATGAAGCTTCCTTTTGCCAGAGCATGACTCAGATATAAATCATATAATATGAACTGATAGTTATTTATACGTTAATTAGCCATGTTTGCTGCTTTAAAATCTCTAATACTCATATGAACGTCTACATCGGATATCTTAAGTCAATAACAGAGAAAATAAGAGTATTTCGGTGTTTTGTTGGTATATAGGTGATTCGTCGGACCGATATATGACAACAGTCGGATTCGAAAATTAAAAGTCGCATGAATTATAAGCTTTTAAACTGATTGAAATTTGTTATTTTTATTGTCTTTTGTAGCAGACCATTTTGCAAAAAAAAAAAAACGAGAGATGGTTCAAAACGAGCAGTTTTTTTTTCCGCGCACACAATGCTTTATTTGCATACATGTATTCACTCTTTCACAATCAACAAAATTTTCGACTCGCCCAAATTCAAAGCTGTTACAAAAGACAAATTTAGGATTGTTAAGCTGATGAAACTTTTCTCGAAAAGGGTAGAAAGCATTGTGGAATAAAGGAGAAAATGCTGGTTACCAGCATTTTCTCCTTTTCCCTTGATGTTTTCAAAAGGCTTTCTTACTCCGAGTCATTAAAGGATAGTTTGGTTAAAGGTGAAACCTTATTCCATGATTATTATCAATATCCTAAGAAACTTTTTTGTTTTTCAATCATATACTGAAAACTTATTTCAAGATGCAAAGACTTTAACAAAATTACTAGGCCTGTGAGCCGAAAATGGACGCTGTTAGTATATGTAGTAATTAGTTAGTAGTTCTTAGTTAATAACAAAATTCGAGCGAAGGGAAATAACTCCAACTACATCCGTTTTTTACTAGAAAGCTGAGCTGTCCGAATGTTTACTTTCATGTTAAAGCGAGGCAAAGTCTCCAGACCTTACATAATCGATCTGATACATTTATAAGGAAATCTCGAGGTCCTTGCCACAACATGCTGGGGTGACGACAGAACGTGCGTGATCGATCATCGTTTGATTAATGGGCCGGCTCGATAAGTTTGTTTAATTTCATTTGCTAATCATAACTGTAGGTCATAAAGAGTCCCTACCTCATCAGTTTTAATCAAATATTTTCCGATTACTGCGCAACTTGTGGAGCGGCAAAAAAGTAGTTCCTACTCCAGGGGAAAATATTGTCCTGCTTTTAGGCGGAAATTGGTGATCGCCTATGATGGGAAAAAAGTAGGACAGTCAGTAAACGGAATAATTCTAATTGAAACAATTGGTTGACCAAGTAGACTGGACTTTATAAAGCAAACTTATTTTGAATTTAAACTAGTGACAGGATGCGTAATAATATTCACCAATCAGAGAGAGTTAACAATCATGTACATTTCGCGGACACAATTCATAACAACGTGCATGACACGCAATCGGACAGGTAAGACATTTTCTACGATTCATTTTTGTGACAAATGTTTTAAATGCGAAAGACTTACTTTTTTTTTTCTTTTAAATTTTGTATTTTTTCGGATAAGTTTGCCGGAATGAAGAATCTTTCTATATTTCAGCTACCGTTCCCTATTTTACGGAGACTAAAAAAAAAAAAAAAAAAAAACTACCTACAATATATATTTAATTTTTTTAGAATTTGAGGAGAAAATTTCTGTTACACCAAAAAATCGTCTTAATTATATAAAAATTTACCTTGATAACTCTTCTTTTTTTTTTGTCTGTTTTCGAAACATGATTTTTTTTTTTATAATTTACTGTAAACGATTCTTCAAATTCATCATGCATTCAAAGAGACACGGCCTTATTTTCAGTACAGATTCACATTTATCTGATTTAAACTCTTTTTCATTCTGAAATCTCAGATAATCAACGCTGATTAAGATTTAATACGTTAACAGAATGTGGTAATTGGATGATAATGCAGCCTCACACAAACATTCAACTAACACTGCAGTATGCACTCATTTCATAACTAGGTAAAATAATTTGCCATTTTTTAAAGGCTTTTTGTGAAAAATATGAATGACATCTTGATAAAAGGTTCCTATTTTAAACTTGTTTTACTTTCTGAGAGTTTTGATTTCGTTGATCTAGGATATAATGCACGAATTTTGAATATTCAGTACCCAAACTTTTTCGACGGCTGAAAATACATCTGACCGACACTCAAAAAAAGAAAAAAAAAAAAAAAATCTTATAGACTTCACTAAGCAAGTATATATCCAAGACCAGGCTGCACCATCTGTGCAAAGTTTCTTTTTCGTTTGTAATTCGAATGCAGTTTTTTTTACTATTTTTACTAAACCCTTAATCTGCTAAATAACTAAAATATTTTTTTTTGTACAGATCGATAGTAAAAACCTTAATATTGCTATTTCAAAAATATATTTTGAGGAATAATACCTCCTTCTCGGACAGTGTAGATCCAAGGTCAGACTGCACATTCTGTGCAGTCTGATCTTGAGCTACACTGTCCGCAAAAAGGTCGCTGAGTCGCGCTTAGCAGCTTAAGAGTTATTGTCAAAAGGTGCAGCAGCTGAAACTTCTTCTACCTAGTCAGTTTCTTAGCAGCAAGTATCATAGATAAACCGATACCTCGAATCATTTTATAAGTGAATTATGTAATCGACTTTCTTCTATACGTTCAAAGCTTGGTTATATCTATTGATCAATTAAGAAATGAATTTTAAAATTAAAACGTAATAAATATTGCTGTTTGCAGCCATGAGCGTGAGAAATTTATTTTGTGCAAAATTACTCTTACGCATCCAATCGTTAATATTTATTCTTTGCTCGGTTGTGGTTGCTCGGTGGGAAAGCACAGTTTCTTGTTATCCAGGGGTTTTGAGTTCAAACCAAAGAGCGGCAAAATTCTTTCCAAAGATTGCTAAAAGTTATTACTGTCATCGCAAGATTCACTCCTCTCTCCCACTGCTAAACGCAGCTATTGAAGCCCTATTGAAATGCATCTTTTGAAGGTTGTGCACAATACTTCCATTTTAACTATTTACCGCACGGACTGATTTTAGCCTTGTACAAATTGAAACGATTAATAAACGGCTGAAATGATGGGATTTTTCTTTAAACGGGTAGAAAAACATTGTGGGAAAAGAAGAAAATGCTGGTACCCAGCATTTTCTCCTTTTCTCGCAATGTTTTTAAAAGCCTTCTTCCTCCGGGCTGTTGAAACACAGGGTAGTTTGGTACCGGAGTTATCTCAACTTGAATCTATATAGTTTCCGATATCCCAGAATGTTCTTGCCAAAACAGCCTTCGACTTGCAATATGAAGATTTTGAAAATTGGAGGAGAATATTAATCTCGGTTATTTTGCAGCCTGAAGGTTTTTCTTTACATTTTTTTCTGCCTCTCTAGTGTTTACTACGGGACATAAATGCGAATCAATCTTTAACGCTGTCAGGGAGCAATTCAGATTTTTATAATGTCACCAGACTTAAAAAAAAAAATGATACATCACTGAATTAGTTAAGTAAGCCGATAAACGGAAAAAAAAAAAGAAAGACAAAAGTAAGTAAGTAAAGAAAAATCCCACATTTTCCTAGATGGGCGACATAGCCTCTTTAACTATTTTTAGATTTTACGCCAAAGGTTCGCTAAGACTTGTGGGAATGTCATAT
This sequence comes from Hippopus hippopus, assembly GCA_946811185.2. Classification (NCBI taxonomy): domain Eukaryota; kingdom Metazoa; phylum Mollusca; class Bivalvia; order Cardiida; family Cardiidae; genus Hippopus; species Hippopus hippopus. The sequence goes on from OX328096.1 coordinate 69,301,480, forward strand.
GATCAATAACACGCTTCCATTACGAGGATTCGTATTCAAGTCAGTATGGTGACGTCATATCCGATGGAATAGAATCAGAGTTACCGACTGCAAAACGACCATTCCGTTGTTTAAACACCCGAAATTACTCATTTTTATTGAATGTAGCTATACAATTAATACGATTGCCAAGACAAATATATTTTGGTATTTTTTAAGATTTTTTTTTCTTTTTACGGCTAAAAGGTCCCTTTAACTATAATGTTAAATAAACATTTTCAGGAAACACCGACGAGAGAGAGAGAGAGAGAGGGGGGGGGGGAAAGAGTAAGTAAAGATATGATATTTATTTTTTTGCGATCTAAGGGTTCTTTTACAGTTTAAACCTATTTTCTTCGGAATTATATCACCATATCGGACTGTGTAGAACCAAGATCAGACGTTTGGTGCTGTCGGATCTTGACCTATATTATTTGGAAAAGCTTATTTGTCACGTATAAGAGTCCAACGGTAAAGTTGAATGCCTGTCATATTTATAATTTATTGTTGAAAAAAGGATGAACCCTACGTTTCTTCAAGTAATTCTATGAACAATTTGTATTTTGAACAAAATTTTCTAAATTAATGTTCGAATTTGAGGCAGTGCAATATAGGTTTCGTTTATAAGCGTGTTCGTATTATCGATAAAAAGAAGAAGAAGAAGAAGAAGAAGAAGAAGACTGGAGGGGAAAAACCCTTCAGTGTAGATCATTTATTTCATTTTCTTTTTTTATTACAATTGTAAAAACAATTTCTTTTTTTTTTTTATCAGAAATAACAGAAGCAACTGTGAGTGGTCGTATAATAATCAAAGCTAATCAAACACTTCCAAAGTTTTTCGTGTATCATTCCGCTCACTATATGGACCCATTTTTGCACGAACTTTTTGCAACTTCCGATGCGTTATTCGGTCGTTCAACCGTTCAACTTCCGTTTTAGCAGCGCACAAAACACGGTAACTTTGTATTCACGGCAAGCACAGTCAATACCGAAACAAAAGAGAAAGAAATGAACCAACGCGGCAGTTCCAACTTAATTAGATAGAACGACGTTGATGTATCGACTCCGATCAATTTGTCTTGCTAGTTATATGTATATAAGTAGTACTGTTTCAACCCTTCAACTGCTTTAAATAAATTAAAGGAAATATTTCATCCAATTTCAATAACTGAAAAACTGCGATTTTTAAGTCCTTTTCGCCGGTAAATCTCACCGTCTCACCGTATTAAATTTAATAACGTTGTAACATAATAACGCTATGTGCAGTCTGAATTTGATGTACGTTGTCAGCAAACGCTTTTTTAGTCCCACTTGGCAGCTTAAAGATCAACGCATCGCTGAAGTAAAGAAGTAACGTAATCTGCGAAGAAATAAGGCCAATTTTACAATAATAGAGCCCTAACAGAGCAGTTATGTCAATCAAGATGACGTCAGATGTTTTCACGTAAATCGCAACGTTTTGGACATATCGCAAGCTGGTAAACAACCTCGAACTATGCAGGCTAGTTACATTCGTAACACATAGCTTTCTCAACTCATTTCTGAAGAAAAATGAAGGAAAATAAGTTTGAAACAAAAAGCAAGGAAAAAAAAAAGTTGATTTACAAATACAGGTGAACAGATTATGATGATAGGATTGATTGATTGTATAGTGTTTAACGCCGTTTTCAACATTAATTTAGTTATATCGCGGCGGCTACTGCACCTAACCATGCGTTCCTGGACTTTCTTTTACGAGTACTCAGCACAATATTCTGTCCAGGCCACTTGCTGCTTTCCCACATAACGACTGTCGAAACAATGGTCAGCGGTGGGAGAGGAATGAATCCTGTCGCGATGATTATCATCAATCCTCGGAAAGAAATTGGCCGAGCCGGAAATCGAACCAACGACCCCCTGTTCTCAAGTCCTGTACGCTATCAGCTGAACTACCGGGGCTTATTACGGTAGGAGATGTCGGTCTTTGCAAGCTGTTGCTCTTCTGACCAAAATGTTTTCAAAAGTGGTCTGCAGCAATAGGGAATTAAGACGTCTGCAGGAGTATAATCTTTGACCGCTGAATAAACATTTTTGCGAGCAAGTAAAAAACCGAAATAGTGAAGGCTGTCAGCTGTGCTGTCTAGAATACTTCTGAAAAAATCGGTCAGGAGAATAGATCTAAGATCGGACTGCACATCCTCTACAGACTGACCTTGATTTACATTGTTCAAAGAGTATATATAGCAAAGTTTTCTACAGGTTACATCATGTTGCTGTCTTTTCCACACAACCCCGAGTTTTAACGGCCTTAAAGTAAACAGTATTCAGAAACATTGTGGAAAAAGGAGAAAATGATGGTAACCAGCATTTTGTCCTTTTCCCATAATGTTTCCTACTTTTTCAGATGCAAATTTCATCAACTGAGTCCTACCTTTTTTTTTATTTGTTGTCAGCAAATGTTTTCAATTTGGACGAGTGTAGACTTTTGTTATGTGGTACAGGATTAATGAAATAGAAACTGGATACAGCTTGGCTGCTGTGCACATGTGGCTGCTAGCACAGATTTGACTGTTTTTTGAAAGCACAATCGTCTGATTGGTGTATAAAAAGGTTACACATATAGCGAACTGGGTGGTAAAGAAAAGAAGAAGAAGAAGAAGAAAAAAAAAAAAAAACCCATAAGTATCTGAGAACTTTAATTGTTAAGAAAACAAAGTCATTATAGCAAACAGTCAAGTATAACGTTTTTCCCGTTATATAACAATTCAATCACCTCATTACGACATCTATTCTCTGTTAGCCCTTAGGCTGCTAAGCACGACTCACTGACCTTTTGCGGACAGTGTAGATCAAGATCAGACTGCACAGAGCGTGCAGTCTGATCTTGGATCTACACTGTTGAATAAGGAGATAATTATTCCCCAAAACATAACTTTGAAATAGCAATATTTGGGTTTTTACTATCGAATTGAAAATTTTATTCTAGTTATTTAGCAGGATAAGGGTTAAAGTTGAATAATGTGGTACCATTACTTATTTCTTTCAAGAGTAAACTCGAAAAAGAAATCGTTTCCTTATTCAATTCTTTGGCTAAAATTACTAGATGTACTTACCCTTACCGTTAACCCTCAACCTCCTAAATTAGTTTTTTGGAACTTTCAAGTCGATAGTCAAAAACCCAAATGTTGCTTATTTAAAGTTATTTTCTTATGAAAAAAACAAACTTCTTATCGGACATCCTGTGCAGTCTGATCTTGATCTACCCTGTCCGCAAAAGGTCTATGGGTCACTCTTATCAGTCTAAGGCTAAAGTTACCTTTAACTAGAACAGATTTTTAATGTGCCTCCACTATTCTACATTTCCAGAAACGTTGTTACAAATGGAGAAAATAAGTGCTAATTGTTGTGTACGGTACGCTTATCACAAGCTTTCTGTCTATCATTCTTTTTCGTTTCACTTTCATCAAGATAGAATGTACTCGTTCTGTATACTGTTTAGACAAACAAATGGCACTAGGGGTGCAATATAGATAAAAGGATCACCCCCCTTTCCCCCCCTTCCAAGATATTTTGAAAGTTTCAAAATTTCTTCGTTAACAATATCCAATATCTCAATATATCATCAAATCAAATGGAGTGCATTCACAACATCTGAATAGTCCACTTTTGATCTACACTGTCGGTTACAGGCCCAATAGCGCCCAACCCCTCCCCCCCTCCCCCCACACACACACACACACTGCAGGTAGTACGATGACGATACCGCGATAGTACGATGATGATAACGCAATAGTACGATGGTGATAACGCAATAGTACGATGGTGATAACGCGATAGTGCGATGATGATAACGCGATAGTACGATGGTGATAATGCGATAGTACGATGACGATAACGCGATACTACGATAGTACGATGACGATAAAGCGATAGTACGATGATGAAAACACGATATTATATCGCACTATCATCATCGTACTATCGCGTTATCGTCATCGTACTATCGCGTTATCACCATCGTACTATCGAGCATCGCGTTTAAAATCAACAAATTCATAGGCTATGGCCTTAACGGTATTCCGTAAAATGTTAGTATCTGGCAAAAATATTAATTTCAACTTTAGGCGAAAAGTAAACAAAAGATAGAGTGACCTGGTAACTTTTACCTAGTTTTGAAACTAGTTTCTCTGCCAGCGACTAACTCTTGGGCCGACCGTACAATAACTGATTTGTCATCTTCACAATGATTTCCATACATTTAAATTATATGATTTAAATTGAAGTGCATTTTAACACCTGCTTTGTTTATTTTTGGCAGCTATTGTTACTCTAACTAAACTTTTTTTTTTCTTTTGGCAGAGAGGTGAAAATGGAAAACATCTGTAAACCAGCCATTTACCAATGATTCTGTCGGTGAACTAAATGTGGGTTTATATACATCGGCAGTTGCTAGGCCTATTTGCCACGGAGAGTTTTACCTTATTCAGGGACTCCTTGGCTTGCCAGTTACCTTCTAGTATATTCAACAGAACAAAAATTTAGATTTGTCCAAATTAAATGCATATTCAGACGGTAAATGCGTGGCTCACGTGATAAGATTTCTCTCTGAAAGGGTAGAAAACATTGTAGGCAGGAGAGGAAATCCTGGTTACCAGCATTTTCTCCTTTTCCTACAATGGTTTCAAAAGCTTTCTTTCTCGGGATCTTTTTTACTCGGGATTATGTGATAAAGGATTTTAAGTCATTGGATTTGTAATCAGTTAAACCTGGTTATATCCCTGCTGGTGAAGCTAATTACATAGGAGCGCATAATCGATGCAAGCTATTGAGCACATGACATTTCTACAAACCTTCGAATTTCGAAAGCGAAAATGAAAAATAATCAAAGTACTGAAAGTACTGACAGACTTGCGAATGTGGAATAAGTAGTCTTGTTCAATATAAACATAGTTGATCCATACAAGGTCGAAGAAAGATTATATAATCCGGTTATTAAGTCCGATCTGGTTCGACCGGTGACTTTACATTCGACCCGGTGACTTTGCCAAATGCTCAAAGCCACTTACTTATTACAGTAGGAAATATTATGAAATAATAATGATGATAATAATAAAAATACTAGCAAACATCTTGTACTTATGATGATTAATAAAAATACAAGCAAACATCTTGTACTTATGATGACATCTTTTTCAGTCTATTACCTTGTAAATAGACATCGTTCAAATTGTAGTGGTAGAGATATTTTCGTTCATGTCAACCTAGTCATATTTGACAGATTTACGATTTCTAACAGTAAGAATTATTTCCTCTGTTGCAGTACACGTATTAGGCGACTAGGGTTTTTTTGTATACATTTGAATCTGGGTCACTCTCGGTGGCAGTAGACCAACGATCATAAGTCTATTGCCATTTTTAAGTCTAAAAATGCCTTAAGAGGCTACGTAGCCTATCAAGGATATGCCACTGGAAAAGGTTGTTTTTTTTTTTCCTTACATTTGTCGTCCTTCTTTACTGGTAGTTTACTAGATATGGCCTTATTTGATTAAGTGATAAAATATTTTTGCATCTGGGTGAGGTTACAGAAACCTGAACTACCCCCTTTTAAATACCCATCCAAATAAAAAAAAAGATTGTTTTCTGATAATTGGGAAGATAATTTCTTTCGTTGTTTAGTAGGAAGGTTACCAATTGGGAACATGTTGTCCAAGATCTTACAGCGTTCAAGCGAACGTTACTCCCGGTGCAAGCCTGTACTTTTATATATGTCTGTTATCGACGTGAAAGAATTCCTTTGAATTGTAGACAATGTATAAGATATGAATACGTCATAGTATTAAACCTTAAACTCTTTACCAAACGACAACATTTTAGACTTGTCCAAATTGAAAGCATTTTTGCAGACGACATATTTAATGTTGCTAAAAGAATAAATTTCGTCTTTCATAGGGTTGAAAACATTGCGGGAAAAGAAGAAAATGCTGGTTACCAGCATTTTCTTCTTTTCCCACAATGTTTTCAAAAGCCTTTTCGACGGGGGGGGGGGGGGGGTAAAACTCGGGATTGTTTAGTAATTTAGGAAAACAAACCAAATCATTGCAGTTGGAACGGTGTTTTGCCATAATATTAAACAACCCCCCAAAGAAAAAACAAAAGGAAAAACGGTCAGTCTAGATCTAGATCAAGATCAGACTACACGCTCAGTGCAGTCTGATCTGGTGCTATGCTATCCACAAAAGACGTTCCGGTCTTGATCTAATTTGTCTACAAAAAAACAGCTGAAATTGTTTCAAACGCTCTGGGGATTAACACGAGAATTTTCATGATCTTTCATTATAACCCTAAAGCGCCATGGAAACGATTTAGATAAATTAAACAGGTAACTAAATACCAAAATGTAATATTTTCAAGGTCGTTTCGGATGAAAGTATTTTAAAAAGTACCCGACAGTGTCAGTTCCAAGATAAGACTGCGGCTTTGTATAATCTGATCCCGATCTCCACTGTCCGCAAAAGCAAGTAAAGATGGAATCGCATCCCAAGAATGTACGCTACAACTGCTAGAAAATTACTTAGTAATAATATAAAAATAAAATTACATGTCGAATATTGCGCTTTTGAAGTTCTTTAATAGTAAAAACAAATCTCACCTTTTCGGACAGTGGAGATCAAAGTTTAGACTAAACGTTTTGTGTAGTCTGGTCTTGATCGAAAGTGCAAAATTTAATGATAATAATAATAATAACACACAAAATATGCAGTTTCAATGCGTTTTTTGGGGAAAAGAATCACACAATCTCGGACAGCGTAGATCCAAGATCAGACTGCACGTTTTGTGCAGTCTGATCTTGGATCTACGCCGTCCGCAAAAGCGGTTTGAGTAGTGCTTTGTATCCTGAGGATTAAAATTCCATGAAAACGGGATTATAAAACTCTTTACGTATAATACCCCTGCTTGAAAGGATGTTTACAATTAATATTAAATCTAATTAAAATATATGTGTAACACCGGAACCATAAACATACACCCGGGAGCATGGGACGCTTTACCAAACGAAAAAATATCAGACTTATCCAAATCTAAAGCGTTTACAGACGAAAAATTGAATTTTGAAGATAACTGACTTTCGAAGGGCAGAAAACATTGCTGGAAAAAGGAAAAAAATACTGGTTCCAACGTTTTCTCCTTTTCCCACAATGTTTTCAAGAGCTTTCTGCCGAGGTTGAGAGTCATTAAAAAACAGGATTGTTTGGCAAGGCGTTCAAATAATTTTGCACGGATCAGAAGATTAAAGATTACCTTGTTTTATCGTATCTGATTTCTTTTGATGATAATCGATGGAATTCTTGTACAAAATGAACGCCACTTCACTTTTCTCTTGGGTTTTGTGGATCGCATTACCGAGTTGTATACAATTTGAAGGGCCGAGCCCCGATAGCTCAGTCAGTAGCGTACAGGACTTGAGAACAGGGGGTCGAAGGTTCGGTCCCCGACTCGGCCAATTTCTCTCCGAGGATTGATGATAGTCATTGCGACAGGAATCATTCCTCTCTCACCGCTGACCGTTGCTTAGACGATGGTTATGTGGGAAAGTAGCCAGTGGCTTAGAAAGAATATTGTGCAGAGTACTGGTAAAAGAAACTCCAGGAAAGCATGGTTAGGCGCAATTGCCGCCGCGATATAACTGAATTTTTGCTGAAAACGGCGTTAAACACCAATCAATCAATCAATCAATCAATTTGAGGGAGAGGATGTTCGTGTAAAATATTCAGAAAATATTAGTGTAAAATATTGATAAAAAACATTAGTTAAGGTTTGATGAGTTACTATCATACAAGTAGAAACATGAGCTATTTCTCGTTTAGCCACAATGTTTTCTTAATCAGTCTAAAACTGACTGAAAGAGGAATGTGCTATTGCATTTATATCTTCAAACTCTTCAATTTTTCTATCCCCTTCCCCCACCCTCTTATTGATTGAATCGCATTATTTCAGTCATATCGTGACGACAGCTCCCTTAAATATGTTTATGCCGGGTTTCACCAATACTTGGCTAGGGCTGTGAAGTGTCTTAGCCAAGGACTCTTTCACAAACAACCCAGTGCAACGAGTGTGAATCCAACCAAGGACCAGTAGATTACGAATCCTATACCTTCACCAGGACCCTTACACCCCTTCAGCATCAGTCGTATCATTACCTGGATTTGACGTTCTATTTCTTTTTCTCTTGGTAGAGTCTGAAAGAGCAAGCGACCTTGCAAGAACGAGAAATTCTCTTTTTTTTTACTATTATCTAATAATCCCGGACGTGCTTATGCATTAGACAAATTGGAAGAAATCAATAATTTGTCTTTAAATATGCACTACCTGTGCAAGAATAGGAAATAGAGTGTCAGCAAAGTTGATTTATTGTCATTGTCGTTTATTTTCAGAACATTATAACGCTCTCTGTCTGATATATCTAAAGCAAGTCTAGTTCGATCAACTAACCCTAGTAAATCATACTCTAGTCGAACGCTGATCGATCTCACCGACGGGTTTTTAGACATCATTAGAAAAACATTACCATCACGATTCGGAAATGTATTTGTCTCATATTTGCTAACGTTTGTGGAGCTAATTTCCGCTGCTCTTTCTGCCAAAATTATAAATATGACAATTTTTCTCCGGGATTACGTCTGGCAATCATAGCGCTGGGAACTCCCGATTGTATTGCAGTCTGATTTATAACTATATTCATTGAGCTCGAATATAATATCTAGGAGAAATCAAATACATATTTCAAATGATCCGATGTAAGAGGAGATACTGTATGTATATTATGAACTCTTTACCGGACGACAAAAGTTAAGACTTGAATACATTGAAAGAAACTACAGACGACCAATTAACTGTGGTTCAAATGGAGAATTAATCTTTAAAAGGGCAGAAAGCCTCATATGAAATTTTCCCATATAGTGCCCATTTTTCTTTTAATTCTTTAGAAGACGACAAACTTGTATACCTACTGGACCAAGTTGAAAGCATTTGCAGACGACAAATCAATTGTGATTCAAAAGATTTGATTTTTCTTTGAAAGGCTAGAAAAGATTATTGGAATAGGAGATTTCCTGCAATGTTTTTATAAGTCTTTTTTTTCTCGGGGTCGTTAAAACTTGAGATTGTGTGTCGAAGGGTTTAATACCTGTCCCATGAATATGGTATATTGGGTCAGTGAAGGACTAATTCTGTTCTAGTCATTTAACCCTCTACCGCACAGTCTCTACTTTTACCGACCCTGAAGAAAGATGGCTTTTCAAACCCTTGTGGGAAAAGGAAAAAATGCTGGTTACCAGCATTTTCTCATTTTCCCACAATGTTTTCTACTATTTCAGACATAAATTTCATCATCTTAGCACCATTTAATTTGTAGTCTGCCAATGCTTTCAATTTGGACCAGTCTAAAATTTTGTCATTTGGCAAAGAATTAAAAAGGCCGAATTGGTGCAATTAGAGAGAGAGAGAGAGAGAGAGAGAGAGAGAGAGAGAGAGAGAGAGAGAGAGAGAGAGAGAGAGAGAGAGAGAGAGAGAGAGGCGATGAGTACTCTGAATATTCTTAAACTCAGCGTTTTCAAACGTTTTAAGTATAGTTACATAGCACTGAAAAAGAACATTTTGTCCCCAAGTGAATAAAATGTCTTACTGAGTATTTCATTTTGCATTTCACTGTATTGGATGAACATCTGAGCAAATGTCATTGCCCTGAATTCCACGCAACAACAACAACAACAACGACGACGAAAAAACAAAGAACCCCGAAACACATTCGTCCTGGTCCATTGACAACGTTGGATACACATAAGAAAGCAGGTCGGGAGTGCCTCAGTTTTATTTCCTTTCGCAGAACATGTGCCAAATAGTTTTACTCTTTACCAAAAGACAAAATTTTACACTTGTCCAAATTGAAAGCAATTGCAGACGACAAAATAAATGTGACTCAATCAATGAAATCTGTGTTTGGTTAAGTAGAAAACATTATGGAAAAAGGAGAAAATGCTGGTTAACAGCATTTTCTCCTTTTTCCACAATGTTTTCCAGAGGCTTTTTTTTTCTCAGGGTCGTTTTTTCTCGGGATTGCGTGCCAAATAGTTTCAGTGATAAATCTCCTGCCTTTGGCAATGGATGCTTATATTTTTCAAATATTTCATTCATGCTCAACCACCCTTGACTGTGATGTCAGAATGAGAATTAAAAACCCGAGAGAGGAATGTCTTTATAAACTTTCATAGTTACTTCTCCCTCGTCAAAAATTAAATGCTATCGTTCCCAATCACGTGAATGTTGAATTAACTGGAGGACATAATAGTTGTTAAAGATACAACCTTGCAACCCTCAGGGGAAACATTCAGCATAAAAATACAAGGATGACTATAGTTTGATAAAACAAAGATAAAATGGGTTAAAAACTGGCTGAAAATAAGTATATATGTATATCTAAAATTTGAACAGAGTTCGTAACTGTGTATATATGTGCGATTAGTCGAAAAGGTCGCTCGAAACTTTAACACTACCAGATGACAACATGTGAAATCTGTTAACGTTCTACAATAGATACAGACGACAAATTGGGTATGATTAAAATGATGGGATCTGTCTTTGAGAGGGTAGAAAGTATTGTTGGAAAAGGAGAAAATGCTGGTTACCAGCATTTTTCTTTCCCTCATAATGCTTTAAATTATCTTCTTTCTTCATGGACGTACAAACAATAATTTGTTAGAATGAAGGATCAATACAACTGTCAAGCATAAGTAAGACTATTTTACGGTATTTTCTTTTAAAGCTTTCTTTTAAATGTAAATGTGAAAAAAAGTACCGCAGAAATTTTGATCTATTGAAACACTGACTTTTTCGTTGGCGAATACTTCGAATAAACCGAAGTATTTGAATTATTACATATTTGATTAACCGATATATCATTTTATTTCAATATTCGAGGATACTGTTTTGCTTTTTCCTTTCTTTTTTCTTCAAATATCTATATTATGTGTCGGCAGTTGGCAAGAAGATGGTATTCATCCTCGATCTGAATTGGTTCTTGATAAAATCCGTATTGGATATTAAGACGTTTTTTGTCTTATATTTATGACATATTGATATACCCCAAAGGTGCAATCGACGAGATAAAAACAATTAATTACGATAGTTTGCGCACGAGGGATATAGACTAGTTGCTTCTGAAATTATTAGAATATTATTTCATTGAGAGATGTTTCCTCGATGCAGGTGTCTTCTGTGCAATATTTTTTACAGTTTTGTGTGTTAAAAACTTTGAATAAAATCTGATATCAAATGCTTATAGAAAGTAAGAAGGTCGATTGTGACGGCAACGGATGCTTTTCTTGAAACCGAAAATCGGTCTTAGTACCTTAGTGCGGAAGTCAACTGTGTAATTGACCGATTAAAATCTGATATCAAATGCAAAGGCTGATTGTAACAGCAATGGATACTTTTCTTGAATCCGAAAATCGGTCTTTGTACCTCAGTGTAGAGATATAAAGTATACTTGTTTAAACGTTTTTTTGTGCTTAAGACTTTGAATAAAATCTCATATCTAATGCTTGACTAAAGAAAGAAGGCCGTTGTACGGCAATGGATAGTTTTCTTGAAACCCAAAATCGGTCTTAGTACCTCAGTGCTGATGTAGGATATAAGGTGAACATTGCTGGGCATCAAACTGTGTTTTTGTGTTTGTTGAAATGAAAAAATAATGTTAAATTGAAATTTTTAATCGAAAAGTATGACCGCCGATTGTGAGAGTAACGGAGGCTTTTCTTGGAAGGCAAGAAGTGTACTACGTAGCTCCAAGAGAGCCAAACAAGTTGTTTTGAGATATGCGTGAGTAAAACGTCTTTTCCTGTGTTCTTTCTCCACAGGTCAACAATCACCACTTAACTATTTACCAAACGACAAAGTTTTAGATGGGTCCAAAGCGCTTGCTTATATCCCCGTCACACCAAACTCGTTCTCACTCCGTTCCGAAAGTTATTGCAAAACGGACTTAAATTGTGTTCGAACGGAGTGGACGTATTAGCAACCTTTTACGATCTACATACGAACTTAATGGACGGGTTAGGACGGGAAGGGTGCTCAAGAACTTTGAGCCTGTTCAAAATTTTTTGCCGTTCATCCCGTCCTGTAATTAGACGGAGTGACAACGTACCTAAAACTGGATTTACGTACTACAAACGAAACTGCCGTACTTCGATCCTAATAGAGACGCGGTGCAGTCGGGCATCAACTGGTAGTGCGTTTGCATTTTACCGACCGAAATTACACGTCCTATCCCGACCCCAGCCCGTTTTACGATTTTGTTGACCGGGGTATGACTTTCTAAGAACAGGTTTGGTGAAACAGGGGCTTCAGGCATTTTCAGGCCAAAATTACACGTTCTACCCCGACCGCAACCCGTTTTCCAATTATGTTAGGACGGGGTAAGACGTTCTAAGAACTAGTTTGGTGTGACGGGGGCTTTACGAAAAAGTAAATGTGATTCAAATACTGGAGTTTGTTTCAGAAGGGATAGAAAACATTGTGGGAAAAAAATGCTGGTTACCAGCATTTTCTTCTTTTCGAACAATGTTTTCAAAAGCCTCTTTTTCCAGGGTCATTAAAAGTCGGGATTGTGTGGTAAACTGTTTACTATTTATATAACAATGGCTGGCCCATATTGAAAGCATTTTCAAACGACGATTGCAGTGTGGTTCAAATGTTGGAAATGGTCTTTGTTTGGGCAGAAAACATTGTGAGAAAAGGAGAAAATGCTGGTTTCCAGTATTTTCTCCTTTTCCCACAATGTTCTCAAAAGCCTTTTTCGTCAGGGTTCTAAAAACGCAGGTTCGTTTAGTGAAAGGTTAGATATAGGTACAAAAATTGCAATGTCAAGGTTATTTCACTGTGCTCAAATGTGCTCAAGTTTTAACGGTATTTGGCACACGAAAGGTCAATATATTTCGTGTTTAAATATAATCTTAAGGCTTACAGCATTTGTGCGAGATTATGCTTGCCTTTCCCAGGAAAATAATAATAATAATAAGTTTTACTTGCAGAATATTTGATATAATTTTTGGAATCATAATATCTCTATCATTTTCTCTGTGCTACAAATAACATCTTTGTTTAATTGTACTATTCAACTGCAAATTAGTGGCCAAAAGTGAAATAAAAAAAAAAATTGGTTTTAAAATGCGCTTAAATTCAAATCATATCATTTTAAGGTATCGAAATTATTGTCAAGATTACACTCTGTTATTGTACAGTCGGTCCAAGTGTTAATCGCTGGCAGATAAATAAATTTTAAAACCATGAAAAAGTAAACAAAAGATAGAGTTGCTTGGCAACTTTTAATCTAGTTTTAAAAATCCATTTTTCTACCTGCGACTAACACTCGATCGTACAGTAACAGCTTGTCATCTTTACAATAATTTCCAAGTAAGATTGTTGATTGATCGAATTCATGGTGTTTGATGCCGTTCTCAACATCCCGCCGGCAAGAGCACCTTTCAAGAGATTTTTTGTACCAGTGCTTTGTACAATAATCTTTCCAGGCCTCTCTCTGCTTTCACATATAACCATCGTCGAAACACTAATCAGTGGTAAAAGAGGAATGAATCCTGTCGCAATGACTATCATCAATCCTCGGAAAGAAATTGGCCAAGCTGGGGGTTCGAACCAGCGATCTTCTCTTCTCAAGATCTGTACGCTAACTACTACACCACCAGGGCTCGACTACTACAGGGTTATAAAATAAGGCTTAAATCGTTGTGCTCTTTTTCGACTGCAATATCGAATAAAAGTTTCCATTGCAATACCACAGTAGATTTTTGACGTATTTCTAAAGTAATCTACATCGTCCGAATTAAAATGTCTACAGAAAGTTGGGTTTCTGTCAAAATTTGAAGTGTTTATGACTAGTTTGCGTATTTCAAATCCAGCGCTGAAATTAGAACCCGTCTGGACTATGTACTACAAAACAGGAAAACAAGTATACCACGTGTACACCATTTCCGGATGCGGGTTCACTATTCATTCTTTTAGTCTTATTCTTAAGAATTTTCTTTAGTTCAAAGTAACGAAATTTCTGATTGGCTAAACCATTTGGTTTAGCCAATCAGAAAAAGCGTTACTTTGAAAATCTAGAATAAGAACGTTTTTAGGAATGGTTGGTGAATGCGGGTTCTGGAAGCAACAATCATTGCAACGATTACCATCCGCAATAATATGCTGTAATTAGTCTCGGTCAAGGCGGTAGTAATTTTTTAAAACATTCCCTCGTGTAATCAGCCAAAAACCCTTTAGGCTCAGAATCAAGTGTTCATTATTCGGCAATTCTGTCCGGTGTGAACCACGTTTTTTGTTTTCCAAAGATGGCGACTGGTTGGAATTTTTCCGTGTGTGTGTGCGTGTGTGTGTGGGGGGGGGGGGTTGTCTCAAAACTTCTCATAAACAACAAAAATGAGGGGCCGTTCCCGATACATTTAACTGCGTTAAATTCCATTTCATCACTCCTTACCATGGTCTCCTTTTGCGATCTCTACGGATCTGTGTTAAAACTATTTACCGGCTCTGTTATTTTTGACAAAGTTACGTTCAAATATGATGCATGCCCTGTGAAAGGGGGGGGGGGGGGAAGCTTATTGCTAGCGCAATATGACCGCAAGCTAACCCGGGTTTAAACCTTTTTTTTCTGTTGGAAATTTTTTTGTGTGTGTGTCAAAACCAGTCTAATTCATGATTCAGTGGGTTGTTATACATAATGGATTTTATTGATCCATAATAACGCAATGACTTCCTTGGTATCATGCATCATGGAGATGTATTAAACCCTTCTTTGCCAGTGGGCCGCTATATAGTATATAAAAGGAAAAAAAAAAAAAATGATCCGACTGGAACCTACGCTAACTGTGATCGGCTTATGCTCATTGAGGAAATTGGTCTGAGAGCCACAACTTCACCTCTTCGACTTTAAGTCCTTTTTGAAATATTCTCAATATATGTAATTTCCTACGTTTGAGGAACGAATTAGGAGGAAATTATTTTCCCTTTTTCGATGACGCTTCGATATGTACCTGTAGGGTATGAAGCACGGGATTTATGATAAGCATATTGTACATGTAGTTGGTACAAGGTTCAATCAGCTTTGAGAGGGCAACGCGTACAGACGTTTTTTTCTTTTATGAAACTAAGCGTGCGTACCTAGCAGTACATGGTTAGCACTGTAGCTCTGAGCACTGTCGCTAATTAGTCCCCTACCGGCGAAGCCGAAGGGGACTTTAGGTTTGCACTCCGTCTGTCCGTCAGTCCGCACGCAAATCAGTTTTCCAGACTTTTTTTCTAAACGCTGGTAGATATTGAGCTGATTTTTGGTGTGCAAGTCAACCACCATGAGTTACAGATCAAGTTCGAGTTTCGTTCCGGTCCACTGATTTTTGACGAAATTACGGGCCTTGGACTTAGAAAATTTCACTGAAAAAACAGTTTTCCGGCTTTTTTTTATTTACAATGCTCATGTTTGGTATGCAGATACCTGTCACTGATACCGATCTTCTGTTAATATATGTCCAAGGTCAAGGTAAAAAATTTTAACCCTTCTCATGAAAACTTATCCTCAAAACTTTCCATAGTCATTTCTCTGTATATTCAAAGTACTTAAGTTATAACACTTATACATGCTAAGCTGGTACCTCTCATTGGTAACGTTACACACTTGTTGATGATAAGGTCAAGGTCATCTCACAAGGTAAAGGTCATATTTCTGAAAATTTGCTTTTACAGGGGCATTTGTGTTTCACAAACACGTCTTAGTAAAACTTTTGCCGAGCCCCGGTACCTCAGTCGGTAGCGTGCAGAACTTGAGAACACGGGGTCCAGGGTTCGATCCCTGGCTACGACCCCTGGCTCGGCCAATTTCTTTCCGAGGATTGATGATAGTCACTGCGACAGGATTCATTCCTCTCCTACCGCTGACCATTGTTTCGACAATGGTTAAGCGGGAAAGCAGCCAGTGGCTTGAAAAGAAAATTGTGCGAAGTACAGGTAAAGAGACTCCAGGAACGCATGGATAGGTGCACTGGCTGCCGCGATATAACTGAAAAAATGTTGAAAACGGCGTTCAACACCATACAATCAATCAATCAACTTAGTAAAACTTCTTCAATGAACTTAATTTAACAAGGAAAATGCTTATATATCTGGCTTTCATTAAAGCATTGCATACAAAGACAGACACGATGCTTATAATTCTGAAAGGGGGTCAAATACGTTCTTTCTCCTCCACAGAGTTTCACAAACTATACCTGCCAGCGATATATACGGCCGGTAGGGGACTCGGTATTGCTATGCAGTACTATCAGAATGCTTGTTCCTTGTAAGAATATATCGATACAGTAGTACCATTTCCAAAAGAAATCACTTGATTTCCACGGGCGCTGTTATTGTCAAATACAATTCATTTGTGTTCGGTAGCTTAAAATCTCATTGAATGAGGCCCAACATTCCATGGCACTAGACGTTGACAAACGGGCACAGGTTTCCAGAGTTCTTTCTACTTGTAGTTTTTATCTCTGGCTTTTCCTGGGTGAGTCGGCCATAGAATAATTCATAAATGTAATGAACAAAGCTCATACGGTCAAAATACTGTTGAAAGAGACAGAAATCACCATTTCATTATTAATACATGTGGTATTACATATAGTCATGTATTGTACATACTGGATTGAGCCGTAAATCGCACAATGTCCATGTGTCATATGTATTCATGTATTTCTGTCGCAGTCATACTAGCATTTCTGTTTGCACAACAAAGGTTTTTGTTGTTGGTTGTTGTTGTTATTGTAGACAACATTTAGGCGGACAGATTTAGTTCTTCAAGTTCGGTCAGGTTAAACAAGAGTCGGTGTATCACTACATATATGTAGGTATATACGCTTGCTCTCTCAAGTGTTCCATACCACGTTACCATTTCAAATAAATATATACTATATTTATGTTGACTTGTGTTGTACTATGAGAAAGTCTAAGGGTTAAGGGAATGGTTGTTCGCAGCGCATTTTACCCATCTTATATCATATGCCTTGATGATAGTCATTGCAACAGGATTCATTCCTATTCCACCGCTGACCGTTGTCTCGACAATGGTTATATGGGAAAGCAGCCAGTGGCTTGGAAAGAAGATTGTGCGGAGTACTGGTAAAAGAGACTCCAGGAAAGTATCGATAAGTGCACTGGCCGCCGCGATATAACTGAAATAATGTTGAAACGGCGTTAAACACCATACAATAAACAATATTATATCATATGCAAATTCTGGTCGGAAACCTTTATATACAATATATAAGCTCAAAGCTATTAAATACTGGTGCAAAACTTGTAGAATCTTTAACAAGTAACTTGCGGGAGGCTATACATGCACAGATTTAGATGAGTATGAGTTCGCAGCATGTATTCCGACAACTTTTAATCCTTATCGTTCTGAACAAACTAAATGAAACTTTCAAGCCGATAGAAAAATTCCAAATGGTGCTATTTCAAATGCATTTTTTAACGAATAATATCTCTTTGTCGGACAGTGTAGATCCAAGATCAGACTGCACGTTCTGTGCAGTCTGATCTTGATCTACACTGTCCGCAAAAGGTCAGCGATTCGCAATTAGCAGTCTTAGGGTTTATTCATTTGTTCTTTATGCTTTTATATCGCAAGATCTTGTACAGTATTCTCGTCATCTTTGCCCTCAAGCAGTCTGAATGAACTGTACTTGACTCTAGATCTATCTCTCCAGCAATTTCATGGAAGAAACTTTTTGTACAGAAACGTGTCTGATTGCAACCAGACTGTAGCCTGCTAATAACGAGCGAAGCTCGTTTTGCGGTAACACCGTTCTAGATTTTCAAAAATGAAATTCCGTCTTCGTTCTGGGTTTTAGTCTAAATCTAAATAGGGATGACTTAAAAATTGAGTGTCTTTCGGTTAGTCGCACAGCGTCACACGTATGACAATCTTTCGCACAAGTACCTGATTGGTCAAAAATGACAAAAATTATCTACCAATCGGATGATTACTTAAAAATCATTATCAGTTTAATGAGTACAGATTATCTAATTTCTTACTTACTTTCAGCGTGTTAAGCGTCTATTTGTGTATAATCATACGCAATGATCTATGCTAGAAAATAATGACGTCATTAATCATACTATTCTTACGTCATGCACGAGCCGTTTTTCGCGGAAAACAATGTGTCGCAGAAATCATGACTAAACTAGTTTTTTGGCTTTTTCAAAATACCATTTACAGAGAAAGCCGGATTTATGATCTGTGAAAAGGGGGCTTAATGCATTTACAAAAAACTATCGACCCAGGTCGGCCTGTGCAGTCCGCGCAAGCTAACCCGAGTCAAAACTCTTTGCTAGATCTATTTTTCAACGTTCTACATGTCAAAGGACCAGTTTGCATGCCTTTTGATTCAGTCAGTTATCATACAATATGGATGTATAATTATGTGATGACTTGCTTGGTATCATACATCAGTTCACAGAGATGCATTAAACCCTCTGTTACCGCAACATGGCTTAAATATATATAGATCTATTTAATGTTACGAATGCTTGTTAATAGATCGAAAAGTTTGGCGTATTTTTGCCATAAGTTGGATATCTATCCGAAAACTTGGCAAATTTCTTTCCTAGGATTGATGATAGATCTAGATCTAGTCATTGCGACAGAATACATTCCTGTCTCTGCACTGATCACTGTTTCAACGACGGATGTGTAGGAAAGCAGATGGGATGAAAAAGGAAAGCCACATAGTCTATAATCTGATTTTAGCGATCTAAGCACTCTGATTGTAAAGAAACTCCAGGTAAAACGTGGGTAGACATGTGCACTGACGATTCCTTCTGTGTGTATATTCATTGCGGCGGCAAGTGCACCTACCATGCATTCCTGAAGTTCCTTTTACCAGTACTCTGCTCAATACTAGTATTCTTCCCAACCTACTGACGGATTCCTCGTAAAAATCAAAGTCTCTCTAATATAGATCTAGATCTACATGCAGTGAGGAAATGTTCCCATAAGATCGTCTTTACATGTTGACCAATAATCATTCCAAGATATTTTTTCTGGACATAACTTAACGAAATTGTCAAGGAACTGTCTTTATTTTGCTCAGGAAATTAGGGACAGTTCGCCCTATTTCACATGTATAAATCTACGAAAGAAAATTGCTTTCTACTTTTGACAACGCTCAAAATTAGTTTTGACAAAGACAGAATTCGAACTCAAAACCCTTTGATTTCAAGATCAAGAATCTAGCTCGTCATTCGAATAAATAGATATTTGTTCCACAAATCATTCACGTCGCTCGTATTGAGGCTTTGCCTTTTTCATATTATTATGACTTTCAACCGGAAGTCAAGTTTGTATTGATCAACGTCAACAAAATGCCTTGCCGCGGTGAAAATTACGTGTAAATAAAGCCACGCTAGAGTCTAGCAAATTGACCGCTCTACTATGGAACTCCTAAGAGATATTATCATATTAGATAACTTGCATTTTGTGGGGTTTTTTTCGGCGTAACTGAATGCGATGGCTTTTGACTTACTTCTTTATACTGATAAAGAATGAATGGATGGTAATTTGCGATTGGTCAGAATGCGCTTATGTTTATTCGGCGGGCCCCTGCTGCAATATGTGCTCACACATTCATGAAAACACTATTTACAAGCTTTGCTACCACTAAGGGATATCCCTGGGCCGTAATTCATGCCACAGCAAATAAATGTAATGGAGGATGATCCTTTTCTTGTTCTGTTTGAAAATTTAGTATTTTCGTAAGCGTTACCCAATACTTATTTTCAACAAAACGAAAAAAATGGTGAGAAAAAAAGAGGCAATTGCTCGTGAGGTTACTTTCCATTACTTGCTTCATGTAGAGCCACAAATGAGTTTCAATATTCATATCCCAGCAGATCTATCTCTTACGCCGTCTACCTTTTTTTCAAAAGATCTGTCTTGTTTTTTTTTTTTTCTGCTGCAGAGTTAAAATAAAACTTTGCATTTTTCAAGGCCAAGTAGCAGCCAAAAGTAAACAACGCAGGTATTAAAAATATATAAATTTAAATCGTACTATTTTAAAGTATGGAAATTATTCTGAAATTGACATTCAATTTATTATCGTAAGGTCGGTCTAAGTGTTAGCAGAAAAATGAAATTTAAACCTAGGTAAAAAGTGAATAAAAGACAGAGCGACCTGGCAACTTTTTACATAGTTTTGAATTCGTTTTTTTGCTAGCGATTAACTCTTGAATGGACCGTACAATAACATCTTCACAATAACTTCCATACCTTTATATGGTATGACTTAAATTTAAACGCATTTTAACACCCTCATGTTTACCTTTGGTCGCTACTGGGCCTTTCCTCGGATTCTTTTTGTTAAAATTAAAGTTTTATGAATTTTATTGTAAAGGCAACGAGGACACAGCCTGAATCTAATGTAAAAATTTGACATTGAAAATTTCATTTTTTTCCTAGAAAACCTGCTATCTCTTAAAAATTGAAATCATTTTTCTACTGCTATCGCTAAAACTTGGCCTTGTTAATTTTGATTCTTATAGTCGATATTAAAGTTTCATTACTGTCTGTGTAAAGGAAATGAGGAGAAAACGAGTAATGAATCTAATATAGTTTTGACATCGTAATTTCAATTTCTTCACTGGAAAACCTGCTATCTCTCGGAAATTGAAATAATTTTAATGTTCCATCGAGAATAACATATAAATACATCTACCAACATGGCAGCGAGCCGAGTCTCGGTAGCGCAGTCGGAAGTGTAAAGGACTTGAGAACGGGGAGGGGGCAGCTTTTGAGGTGATTACGTAAAACTGTTCATCTGTTCAGAGATCTTCATATTCTATCTTTGGAGTTAAAGATGGTCCCATTCTTCGTGATTTCTTCGTGATAAAAGTAGGAAAGGTTTCAAAGATCTTTAGATCTTTATATCTGAAACCAATAAGTATAGATCGTTGATGCTGTGTATGCAAATTTTCAGTCTCCACAAAATCTTAAAATAATCATATTCTCAAGCTTCCAGTAACGTATGTTTCCTATGAATATCTTTTAGTTATTTCTAATTATTGTCCATCTTATCTTCTGGATCAACAGAGTGACGCCAATCAATTCAGTAAAGCTACCAACACAAAATTTACCAACTTTCTAACGTCTTTTATTATGAGGGCGGAAATTGGCCTTTTTTTTCTCAAATTGTACTTTAAAATATTCATTTACCCATTTAAATTATTAATAAATCAGATCTTTCTCTCGATCTTGGGCTTTTCAGGTTTACAGAAACGATTTATTTTAGCTATACTCTGTGAATCGAGTTACGATAAACTGACTGAGGCAGGCAAATAATTCGAATAGCCTACGTGTTTCTTTATGATATCTGTATACGTTATTTGTGCATGAATCTGATGCAAACAAGCCAAACATGTGGCACACAGCTGGCAATAAAAAACGCTCATATCAATTTTATTTGCGCTAACCGATATGTTTCATAATTGCCTGCCTTGTGTTCCTGCATTGTAAACGTCTTTATTGGTTCCCTGGATTCAATCATTTTACACTAACATTAAGTAAAACAGCTAACCAATCCGCACATTTTTTTTTCCACAGAGATCCGCCATATTGAACACCGGATAAGTTACGTGTGTGTTCCGTACTAAAATATGACGTATATTACATTCTTTGCGCAACATGCGGGCCTTCAATCTAATCTCAATTCAAACAAAACGGGTGTTATTCCCACCAATTAATTACCAATTAAACAGCAACCTAACCAACACTTTTCACTATTTTCTCCATCTCGTTCCCCTACAAACTGGAATATCGAATTGCATTTTATACTTTTATCCACGTATTTCACATCTTTTGCTTATTGAATAACAACTTGTATCGGCTAAAAACAAGTAAGTTTTATATAACTCCAAGTAATTTTAAAGTTTGTATACGCAATTTAATATTTGGAGTTTGAAAATGAACGCAGTGCACATGACAATGTAGCTATGTAAGTTTTGACTGTACTAATAAAAGATGTTCTCTCATAATTTTGTGTTAAAATGGTCATATGAAATAAATTTTAGCCATGCTCTGTGTAAAGGGGGTTAAATGCATCTTACTGATGCATTGCACCAAACAAGTCATCACATAATTGTGGACCCACAAAATCAGTTTTGTCTAAGAACGGCTGAATCCTGAAGGAGAAATTGTCTTTGGATATGCGGAAAATTTACTTACAGCAAAAAGTTTCGACCTAGGTCAGCCAGCGCGGAGTGCGCAGGCTGAACTGTATCGATACTTTTTGCAGATGCATAAAACTTTCTTTTCACTGAGCACGGCTCATTTTGATAACACTTTTTTGACTTGTGTGATGCTTAACTCTTTCCCAGAAGACAAAACTTTAAACATCCATATTGAAAGTATTTTGCAGGCGACATAATTGAATGTAACTCAACTGATACGATTTGCATTTGAAAGGTAAAAAACAATGTTGACAAATGAGGAAATGGTGGTCAGTCATTCATTTTCTCACCGTGTTTTAAAAGTGTTATCGTTAGTGTCATGAAAACACGATAATGCGTACTAAAGGGTTAAATCTTTTATCTGAATCAGGCTCTAATAACCTGAGTGGCTCAGTGGTAAAGTGTGGGAATCGTGACCTGGAGGCCCCGGGTTCGAGCAACGCTGGCTCCATAGGGTCTTTCACAGGAGTGTCCTTGGGCAAGACACTTCAGAGCCCCAGCCTTGTACTGGTGAAACCCAGGAAAACATGAATAAGTGAGCTATCGCTGTGATATGACTGAAATAATGTTGAAAGCGGCGTTAAACACCATTCAAAAAACAAATCTAATAACCTGATATACAAAATGTGTTGAAAGGTCGATCCTTTGGGAAAGAAAAACATCCGATCGTGATATTTTACGCTCGGTAACGAATTTGTAGCTGAACCTTGTTTCAAACTTGATCAATCTGCGAGATTGATCAGGAGTCCGTTATATCAGCACTGTAACCATTTACCATACAACAAAATGTTTTGACAACCCTGAGGAAAAGGCGTTTAAAATAAAAAAAAAATAAAGTAATAAAAAAAAAAAAACAATGTGGAATAAAGAGAGAACAGTAGTAACCAGCGTTTTCTCCTGTTGGCACAATATTTTCTGACCTCTCTAATCAAATCCTTGATTTGAGGTACATTTAATATGTCGCCGGCAAATACTTTTAATTTAATTTGGACAAGTCTATATAATTTTATCGTTTGGTAAAGAATGAAGCTGTATACCATAATCAGACTAAAACCCATCACGCAAAAAGGGACCATCTGGGAATTCCGTACATCTATTAGATGAAAACAGATCAAAGATAGTGCAGGTCATTTTTAGTTGATAGTTCAAAAAATGATTCTATAATGAGGTAGAGTGACCACTTTTCATACAGAAAACATCATTAAAACGAAAAGTGTGTACCCTGGTCAGCCTGCGCAATCCGCGCAGTCTGACCAGGGTACACACTTGTCGCAGTTACCAGATGGTCCCTTTTTGACGGACGGGTCACTTATCGCTTGAGCCATGCTCTGTAAAAAGGGGTGTTAATTCATCTGCAAAAAGTATCCGCTCAGGCTGACCTTGGTCGAAACGTTTTGCAATCGGTCAATTTACTGTATGTCAAAGGACCACTCTATCTCAAGATTCAGTTGGCTGTCAGACAAAATGGATTTTATGCATCCATCATTGTATGATGACGTGCTTGAGTCATGCTCTGGCAAAAGGGAGCTTAATGCATTGTACAAAGCAAGAAATCTCATAATCCATACAATCCATTTAGGCTAACAATCGACTGAATCTGGAGGTAGGATTAACCTTTGACATGCAAAAAATTCAAAGGTAGCGACAGGTTTCAGCTCATGCCAGCCTGGGCGGACTGCGCAGGCTGACATGGGTCGATACTTTTCGCAAATGCATTAAGCCCCCTTTTCACAGAGCATGGTTCATTACTATATTGGTTTGAAGTTTGATTTAAAGAGGCCCTTATACTCATTTTCAGCCAGTTTTAACTCATTTTGTCTTTATTTTATCAAACTATAGTCATTCTTATATCTTCATGCCAAATATTACGCCTGACGGTTGCAAGGTTGCTTAGATGACGGTCGATAGAAAATGCATTTCGCTTAGTTGCGGCCTTCCATGTAAACAGACTCGTCGTTTCCGGTTTTTGAATCGGAGATTTCCGATATATCCGTTATACACTCGGGTAGATTCGTTTGATGATCATGCATTCTGTAACGTGACTATATTTGACCTTCGCCCATCGTATTATGAGGTAAACAAAGGAAAATGGAGGCTTCTCTGTTGCAGCCTCGGAGGTCGCGGCGTATATGCAAATTACACCGTATCCGACTCTAGGCGGAAACCAACGATAAATTTCCGTGACGCACCGCCATTGTTTACAGCTTCGATCGTCAGCCAGTTTTCTTCTGACCAATGTTCGGTTTCTAATACAAATCTCCGTGATTCTTTTTTTCAATTACACCATATATGTCAGTAATTTATCCATGTTTACACAAAGGACTGATTTCTGTACCATTCTAAATTGTTTGAAACTTAACAGCGTTTTTGCTCACCGGCTGTAGACGGGCATCTTTAAAGAGGGGAAAGGTTCCCTATAAAATTCAATTCATTATTCTAACATGACACGCGAATTCGGCTCTATAAACGCAGTGCGAGGAAAGCGTGGTAAAATCTGCGACATTCCATGCAGAGTGACGTCATTCTGTATAAAGTAAGTTAGTGAGTTATTCAATAGAACATAGTCTTCATCCGCGTTTTTACTCTAAGGATGAACTTGTTTTCCTTTCATAAAGAATTGGTCATGTTAGAATCGAAATAATCTTCTTTCTATCGTGGTTTATCGTTCAATAAACCACGTTGTGAGTTATGAGGCGCAATGAATAAACCACTCGGGCTATCGCCCTAGTGGATTATTTATTGTGCCTCATAACTCACAACTGTGGTTTATTGAACGCTAAACCACGATAGAAAGAAGATTATTTCTTAACAAGAATATACTTTCTTTACAAATGCAGTTGTAAAAAATTGGGAATCATGATGAAAAAAGAAGTATTTGATCGTAAAAAAAACGAACGAAGGAACGAACAACCGAACGAATAAACGAACGAATGGATAAATAAATGAATGATACGTAAGTATAGTACGATGAGTGTCGCTGGTGTGAAAATTGCCGTACACCTTAACTCGCATTCAGACTAGTACCTTTGGCTCTCTTCATTGGTTCCTTCGCTGCAAGATTTAAAATGCGTAATTTATTTCTCGATTTTAATTTTCATAGAAAATGTACCCTCACATTGCCATTGGCTAAAACAGGGGATTTTTCGGACGGCATAGATCAAGATCAGACTGCACAAAATGTGCAGTCTAATCTTGAATCTATGCCGTCCGCTTTTTTGGTCAAGCTTACGAGATAAATATCCAACAGACTTTCTTTGGAATGTATTCTAAGCCGTGAAAGGAGATCGAGTTTATATGGCTGGCATTGAAAGAGTTAAATGCAGCTAGCTGCAAAGTTTTAACCTTTAGGCTGCTGAGAGCGACTCACTGGCCTTTTGCGGACAGTGTAGATCAAGATCAGACTGCACAGAACGTGCAGTCTGATCTTGGATCTACACCGTCCGATTAGGATATTTTTTTCCTCAAAAATTAAATTTGAAAGTGCATCAGTCGGGTTTCTAATCTTTGTTTGAAAGTTTTATTGAATTTATTTAGCAGGATAAGGATTTAGCCGTTAAAGCAGGCCGAGTTTACATGGCTGGTGCTCAAACAGTATAATGCACATGCAAGGTTTTAAAACAGTGCATGTGCCTTGCGTGTGAAATTTGTTAAGATATATGCTGAGTTGCAGTTTAAAAGTCAAGAAAGATCGGGTGAGGTTTTCCATTGTGTTTTATTGTCATTACATTTAGAGAGAGAGAGAAAGAGAGAGAGAGATAGAGAGAGAGAGAGACAGACAGACAGACAGACAGACAGAGACAGAGACAGAGAGAGAGAGACAGACAGACAGACAGACAGACAGACAGACAGAGAGAGACAGAGACAGAGACAGAGACAGAAACAGAGACAGAGACAGAGAGATGCAATATTCAAAACTATTTATCGACGGCTGATCATCAAGAACAGGTTAAAAGTGCTTGATATTTTCTGGGATATTTGTATCTTGTGGTATAATTTACTCTTGAGCACGATTAAAGTGTTCAGTTTCCGACTACAAAAGACGCATGGTCGTTTGTGTTTACATTATTATAATATTATATTTTCCCTAACCAACATGTTCACCTTTTCCCACAACATTGACAACTCTTTCAAAGACAATTCGAGTTTTTGAGCCACATTTAAAGGTACATCTTTACAGCCAGAGAGAACAACGCTGTTAAAACTTGGTAGTGTAGAATCTAGTCAGATGTGTAAACATAGATAAACAATATTTAGGTGTATAAGATAAAGAAACTCTAGAGATTTGTCTCCAATTTCAAACCGGAAACAACCACAATGATGTTTTGGACAGCCTCCAGAGAATGAAATGCATTTTCTATCTGTCGTAATCTGTGCAACTTTGCAACCATCAGGGATAACATTTGGCATAAAGATACAAGAATGACTATAATTTAATAAAATAAAGACGAAATTGGTTAAAAACTTGATGAAAACGAGTGAAGAGGTATCTTTAAATTTGTCCTCTACAAATGCTGATGTTTATGTATTAAAGACAAATCTAGAATGTTTGTCGTGCGCTAAGAGTTAAATAGAAATTTACAGGTATGTGCTACTATCGGACAATGTGGAATAAGTTCTTAAAGTAACAATAGCTGCCAAAAGTAAAGAAAGCAGATGTTAAAATACATTTCAATTTAAATTATACCATTTAAAAGTATGGAAATTATTGTGATTATGACAATTTGTTATTGTACAGCCGGACCCAGTGCTAGTCGCTTGCTGAGAAATTAATTTCAAGCAAAGTCAAAATCTGCCGGGTCACTCCATCTTTTGTTTACTTTTTGCCTGAATTTAGAATTCATTTTTCTACTGGCGACTAACACTTGGACCGACCACACAATAACAGATAGTCATCTTCACGCACACCATCCATACTTTCAAATAGTATAATTTAAATTTGATTGCATTTTAACACCTGTGTTGATTTTTTGGCGGCTATTGGGGCGTTAACCCTTTCCCACATACTCCCACAATTTAACGACCATGTGGAGGAAAGCTCTAGAGAACATTTTGAGAAAAGGAGAAAATGCTGGTAACCAACATTTTCTCCTTTTCCAAAAATGTTTTTATTCTTACAACTACAATTATCAACATTTAAAGTAACAATAAAGACCAAAAGTAAACAGAGCGGGTGTTTGAATGCATTTAAATTTATATCATACCATTTAAAAGTATGGAAATTATTGCGAAGATGACAATCTGCCAATGTACGGTCGGTCGGTCCAAGTGTTTGTCGCTGACAGAAAAATTAATTTTAAAACTAGGTTAAAACCTGCCAGGTAGCTGTGTCTTTTGTTTACTTTTTGCCTGATTTTAAAATTCTTTTTTTTCTGCCAGCGACAAACACATGGCCCATTCACACGAGACTGTCATCCCCCCAATATTTTCCATACTTTTAAATGGTATGATTTAATTTTAAATGTATTATGACACTTGCTTTGATATTTTGGCCTCTACTGGGCCTTTAAGTAACATCAAATTTGTCGTCTAGAAATGCTTTGTATTTGTACAAATTTAAAATGTTTTTGTTCGGTAAAAGAGTTAATCTTCACTGTCCGTAAAAGCATATTGAGCCCAACTACGCAGGCAAATGATTTAACTGGGACAGCTTTCTTGGATTTTTTGACAGGTCGGTAAATATTTATGTTACGAACGTATCGATCCCGACCATGGTTTGTTGCTTTGAACTAATAAATATCGCGATTTTTTCGGAGGAGAGAGAGAGAGAGAGAGAGAGAGAGAGAGAGAGAGAGAGAGAGAGAGAGAGAGAGAGAGAAACGGACGGACGGACGGACGGACGCCATTCTCACATGCCACAAGCACATGTACTTAAAATGACGATTTTGTGTGTTTGCTGTGGCAACAGAACTTTTCAATGTCTAACTGAATGCTTTTGCATAGATTCAAGCAAAATTTTACAATGGCCAAATAAATGATTAATAGTAAATGCCGTCTTGTATCATTTGCATATGTTTAAATACATGCTTTTCCATGGATTTTATTCACGCATTGCCCCTACCCCCCACCCCATTCTATTTCTTAACACTCTTACATATATGAGTATAACTCAAATATATTGCAATTTCAAAATAGTTTTCGGTTGAATTAGTCTCATGGAATCGGACATAGTAGATCAAAGATCAGACTGCACGTTCTATGCAGTCTGATCTTGATCTACGCTGTCCGCAGAAAGCGGATTAAGTCACGCTAAGCAGCCTAAAGGTTAATATTGAAAATGTTCAGAAAGGCGAACACATACAGCAGCTCTATACAACGAATTCTTGTTATAGATTTTTCAATCGGTTGTAATCTTGATTGAAAACTTTTTAATGTCATCGGTTTTTACAGTTAACGGACATTCTTATAGCTCTGCTAAGCTTTCCAAACTCGAAACATGTGCAGACCTGTAAGACTAGTAGATTGGTAGAAAAAACTGTAATTGTAGACTGATTGATTGAATGGTTTTTAACGCCGTTTTCAACATTATTTCAGTTATATCGCGGCAGCCACAGCACCAATCCATGCTTTCCTGGAGTTTCTTAAACCAGTACTCCGCACAATATTCTTTCCAAACCACTAACTGCTTTCCCACATAACTGTCGTCGAAACAATGGTCAGCGATGAGAGAAGAATGAATCCTGTTGCAATGACCATCATCAATCCTCGGAAAGAAATTGGCCAAGCCGGGGATCGAACCAGCGACCCCTGTTCTTAAGTCCTGTACACTACCAACTGAGCTATCGGGATCGGCTGTAATTGGAGAGGTAGAAACATTGTTACCAATAGGGAAATTTCTTTATCCGAGCATTTCGCCATTGTTCACAACGTTTTTCAGTTTTTTCGGACTTATCGATTTCCGCATTAATAAACATTTTTATTCCTTACGATGTAGCTGATTATAGTCATTGCGACAGGATTCATTCGTCTTTCACCGCTTACCACTGTTTCGAAGGGGTTATGTCGGAAAGCAGCCAGTGGCTTGGTAAGACTATTGTGCAAAGTACTGCTAACTGAAACGCGAGGAAAGAATTGATAGGTGTACTGGTCGCTGCTGTATAACTGAAATAATTTTGAAAACGGCGTTTAACACCTTATAAACAAATCTTTTAGATTTATGAAGCTTGATTCCTTTGACTGAAATTGAGCAACTTCTCGTGACAAGCAATTGTTGTTTTATGTTCTACTGTTTTCAATTTAATTCTAGAGAAGTAGTTTCACTTCCATTACATTTTAACCCTCTACCAAATGACAAAATTTTAGAGAAGTCCAAAATGAAAGCATTTGCAGACGACAAATTAAAGCTGGACCAAATGACGAAAATTTGTACTCGATAGGGTAGAAAACATTGTGAGAAAAGGAGAAAATGCTGGTTACCAGCATTTTTTCCTTTACCTACAATGTTTTCAAAACGCTTCTTCCTCAGGATCGTTAAAAGTCGGGATTGGAAGGTACAGGGTTAACACACATGAGTTACTTGTATAAGTTTGTGGTTTGTACTTGTAAATTAAAGCCGTTTGGTAACAGAATAAGCTATATCTATGAAAGAAACGATTTATAAAAGCATTCTCTTAATGCATGCAAGATGATATGAGCTATGCTCTTGCAAAACAGGGCTTAGTATAACTCTGTGATGCATGACAGCAAGTAAGTTATCACATAATGATGAATCCATAAAATCCATTTTGTCTAACAATTGACTAAATCTGGAGGTAGACTGGTCCTTGGACATGCAAAAAAAAAAAAAAAAAAAAAAAAAATTAAAAGTAGCAAAATGTTCCGACCCATGTTAGCCTGCGCTAATTTCGCAGGCTGACGCGGCTCGATACTTTTTGCAGATGCATTAAGCCGCCTTTTCACAGAGCGTGGCTTATATATGTATTCCGTCTAAATCTTAAAACCTGCTAAATGAATAAATAAATTGACATTTCAAGCCAGGAGAGATATCTACTTTTTGTGCATTGTGATCTTGATCTGCACGGTCCAAGAGCGCGTAAGTGTAGTGCAAAACCACCATAAGTCCCTGAGAAAAACCAGTGGTCTATCTCAACCTTTAAACCTGCTGTATAAACTAAAATGAAACTTTCAAGTCGATGGTAAAAACCTAAATATTGCTAATTCAAAGTTATTTTAGGAGGTAATATATCTCCTTATCGGACAGTATAGATCCAAGATCAGACTGCACGTTCTGTGCAGTCTGATCTTGATCTACACTGTCCGCAAAAAGTCTTTGAGTCGCACTAAAGAGCCCAAGGGTTAACAAATAAAAGACAGCACAAGGTCAAGATCATGCTGCATGTTTGATGGAGGCTGATTTTGCTGTACAACATCTTGAGAAAGTCAATATCAGGTTATAAAATTGGTAAAGCATTATTTTATTCTGTGCTTAAACGAACTTTCCTTCATCGATTTTTAATTTTAGGCAGGCTTGATTATTGATTTTGGCTTCGAAGTTGTTCCTAAATTGAGAATATGTTATAACGTTATAAAAGTTTCAAGGCATGGTAAACGTTCTTTTGATTTCAAAACCTTACAATAAAGCAGGTTCTAAGCTAAAAAAAAAAAAATGTTCAAGGCAATATGTTTTGATCGCAATATAGTTGTTCACCGCGGAACGCACATAACAAAAGATACAACAACCACCGTAGCAGATTGTAAAGATGTTTTGGTGGTTTAAATGGCATTTCTCTGAAAAATTCCTTACAAAAAATTGGATCGTTGATGAAAGATTGATAAATGAAAAGCCACGTGACCTTGAAATAGTTCGTCTTCTGTTTGATAAAATAGGTATCTCGCGAAAAAGAAAATTAAATTGTCTGAATTTAACAAAACACTAGAAAATAAATTGTGTTATAAACGCTTATCTAAACTTTAAGGCTGTTACATGAGACACTATGCTTTTGCAGAAAGTGTAGATGAAGATCAGACTGCACGATCGCGCTTTCCTTCATTGTATTCACCAATCATTGTAAATTGCATTCTTAGTCTTGTTCTATACATAGAAGGTAATGGTTACGAGCATTTTCAGGCTCCTTGAATCACACTGTTTTAAGATGCCTTCTTCTTTAGGGACGTCAAAACTTAGCTTTGTTTGGTAAGGGCTAAGTGATATAAGTTATTTCTGACAGTACAATTTCTGATCTTCTTTCTCTCTATATTTTACAGAGGTGGGGAGTATGCATCTTCGGCCGAACACAAAAGATCCTCCGCCATGCCTTCCCAGGGTTCTCTGTTTACAAACTTTGAGGACGTACAGGTAAATATAACCCCAAGTATTTCACTTTTAAAGCAGCTCCAAACACATATATCGAGAAAAATAGATCTTTCCCATAACTGATCATTTACACTCGCCTGCAATAATTGTAACTGATATATTGACAGAATAAACATGTTGACAGCACAAGGGTTGCCCCATTTTTTTTCCTATTTACCCATAGAATTTTCTACCCCGTTAATCGCCAGATACGGGGTCGCAAATGGCTTTCAAAGGCGAAGAATTTCGATTTGTAATCCAAAGCCTCTGGATTCGATCTATCTGCTAGCGGTGCTGTTAAGGTAAAAACAGTCTTCGGTAAGACACTTCAGAGCCCTTCCCGAGTACTTGCGAAATCCAGGAAAAATATAATTATGAGAGTTGTCGCCATATCATGACTGAAATACTGTTGAAGGCAGCGTGAAATATCGCTTGGTGGCTCAGTTGGTATAAATTTTAGTTCAACAGACTGAAAATAAATAAAATTTTGAAAATAAACAAGTACTTAATACGAATGAGAAAGCAGTCCAGTCTTCAACCTGTTCCAAACAACGTATTGTTGACTCTTCCAAATGGAAAGTAACTGCAGACAACAAATCGAAATTCATATCAATGAGCTGTAGAACTCTGATAGGGAAGAAAGCATTGTGGGAAAGGATAAAATGCTTTTTTCCCCCCCACCAAGCTTTTGCAAAAGCCTTCTTTTTCAGGGTCACGAAAAACTCGGAATCGTTTCGTAAAGACTTAATCCTTTACGAGACAACAAAACTTTGCACTTGTCCAAATCAAAAGCATTTACAAATGCAGGATCACATGCGGCTCGAATGGTGGACTTTGCCTTTGAGAAGGGTACAAAACATTGTGGGGAAAAAGGAGAAAATGCTGGCTACCAGCATTTTCTCCTTTTCCCCCACAATGTTTTCAAAATTTTTTTTTTCGCCCATGATCGTTAAAACACGGGATTGTTTGATAAAGTGTTAAACCATCCACGTTTATAGTTTATATGATGTTCGTGTAGAGTGTGTTCTCTTCCGTCAAGTTCGATGTAAACATAAGCCTTATGAAACAGACTAAACAGAGGTATCAAGGTCTGGCATTTGTGGGGTAACTTTATAGCTCATGTATACCTGAACACTTTCAAAAAACTCGAAGTTATCGTAGCAAATTGAGATCCTGCTCTAAACGCTTCTTTTCTTAATCGGGGGGTAGACTTAATTTGATTTTTTAAGAGTACTCCGACTGCACCGGAGCAGCACGCTAAATCTCGTGAAACCAAGCAAACGGCGTACGCCCGAGATAAATCAAGTGAGAGGAAAAATTAAAGATGAGCGACAATGATCGAAATATTGCATGCAATAGCCGCAAACTATCGTTTTAGTTAATGGCGCATAAATTACCAGCTTGCAATACACACGGATGTCTTGCTAAGACGTCCATATCAAGGAACATCTTTTGCAATCTTCACATCCGAACATTACTCGTCTCTTCGCCATTTATTTCGGGAGTAGGTCACGTGACTGCTCCGACTGCACCACCTTGGACGAGGGAATATTCTGGAATGCTCTGGAGCAGCAACTTCGTTACACTTGATTGTGAATCTTAATGCTTGGGGTAAAAAGAGAGCAAAGACCAGCTAAATCAAGTCCAACGCGGATTAGATGGCATCTTGATACTCTTTGAATGACAATGAAATACATAGCAATGAAATAAGTACTATTTACTTGAGCTGCCTTTGATGTGGATTTGCCTGTGTACAAGTTATGAAGTAAAAAATCATAAAAACAGTAGTCGAACGTAACGTAGCGTATTGTGTAGGTTTGCCGACTGAAAGAAGCGTACAAAGTAGGCTGTATCATTATGTTAATGTGATAGGGTCCGTATTCAACAACTATTTGTGCCGTGCTCTGTGAAAAGGGGGGTTCAACGCATCTCCGTGATGCATGATACCAAGCAAGATCCATAAAATCTGTTTTGCATAACAACTCACTGAATCATGAGACACCCTGGTCCTTGGGCATGCAGAAAATTTACCGAAAGCAAAATGTTTCGGCCAGGGTCAGCCTGCGTAGACTGCGTAGGCTGACCTGGGTCGATGCTTTTTGCAAATGCATGAAGACCCCTCTTCACAGAGCATGGTTCATAAATAGATACTGCTCAAACTCTAAATTCAAAGACTTTCTGTCTCGGCCAGTCAGAAGGATAGTATTGGAATTTAAAATTAGAATTAAGAATTGACAACTCAGTGTAGAATGTTTTGTGGAGAGTTTGACATGGAAAATTTTCTTGATATGAATACAGAAAATCTGACATGTCATCAGAAGGATGAAATACGCCTATGTAACTGGTGCTGAAATGTCATTGATCACTTCCTACTGTGCCGAGATAGGAAACGGATATTTCATGTCCCTAGCATAGACTCAAATATTGCAATGTTTATGTTACTGTAGTCAGAGATTACTCAGAAGATGTCAGGCATTGCAGATCTTAGGTCAAACTGTATAAATCCGGAAAGTTTGATCTTGATCCACAGGCCAACTGTCTAAAAAAACCATCTATGACGGCAATCAGCTTTTGAGGGGTCAAACCTCAAGCAGTTGCAGAAAACCAAATAAAAACACATAAATGCCAAGCAGAACAACTGCGGACCTCAATCACTCACGAAATTTGACCATTGTAAGTCGCAGACGATATCTAATAAAAAAAGCATTTGTCATTGCGGTAGTCTGGACCTTTTGGCTTTTTTGACATGACTTGTGTGAAACCTGATGTAAGTATTGTTTCCGTCAGGCAACGATTGCAGTTGGTATAGACGTTTCGTGCCTTACAGAATTATTACTCGAATATCCCAATCGTTGCTTTACAGATTTATAGTCGTCACACATTGTCTTTGTGTAGTCTATTCTTACAATCGATTTGCTTTTTTTGTTTCATTAAATTAATTACAAAGACGGAGACAAGAGCCGATGACCACAGTCGATTAAAAAAAAATATACCTAATAAATAGATACCTCGCTCCTTTAGGACCACACACCCATGCTTCATGTCGACTGACCTTTCTTGTGTGTGTGTGTGTGTGTTTTTTTTGTTTGTTATCAAGCACGACACCCTACGAGCAGGTTACCTGCAAGAGGAGTAAGAACTCGTGTGTCTTTTCATCGATGATAGGTCATTTTTGCAACTGTTTGAAAGTGCGTCTGCCTGTCTTTTCAGGCTCGTTCTACAAATCAAATCAAGCCGAGCCCCGGCTGATTAATCTTTGATCAAACTGTTCAATAATTGATTTTTATGGCATAAAGAAGAACGCTTTTTGAAAACATAGTGGGAAAAGAAGACAGAGCTGGTTAGAAGCATTTTCTCCTCTTCCCATAACGTTTACTACCTTTTCAAACACAAGTCCCATCCTTGGCGCTAAAATTAATTTGTTATCAGCAAAATGCTTCCAATACGGACGAGCCTAGTTTTGCCGTCTGGTAAATTGTTATTCAACCCTTTACCACATTACAAATTTCAGACTTGTCCAAATTGAAAGCGTTAAAAATGACAAAAAAAAAAAAAAAAAAAAGAAGCTAAAACGAATACTGCTGTCTTTAAAATGGGAGAAAAAATTGTGGGAAAAGGAGAAAATGCTGGTTACCAGCGTTTTCTCCTTTCGCCACAATGATTTCGGAGACCACTTTCCCTAGGGTCGTTTAAAAATGAGTTGAAAAGTCATATTTTACTTTTATTTTCTTTCCATAGTTGACAGATGAGGAGCGAGTCTACATGAACGCCGCCTATCTGGGTGACCTTGGCATTGTACGGCAGTCGGTGGAGGATGCGGCGGAGACTAACTTGAACGTGAACTGTCTGGATTATATGGGTCGTAGTGCGTTACACCTCGCTATCGACAGTGAAAAACTCGATGTGATTGAAGTATTACTCGATAACCTGAGTTTTAACTGTATCGAGGAATCCTTACTTCAC
The DNA here is from genome assembly GCA_946811185.2 of Hippopus hippopus. Classification (NCBI taxonomy): domain Eukaryota; kingdom Metazoa; phylum Mollusca; class Bivalvia; order Cardiida; family Cardiidae; genus Hippopus; species Hippopus hippopus. The sequence goes on from OX328096.1 coordinate 69,337,058, forward strand.
GCCATTAGCAAAGGTGCCACGAAAATCGTGAAAATAATCACGGAACATCCGAATTTTATGGCAGGCGAGGATAAGTTGAAACGTTTAGGCGTCGGGGAAGCGTTCTTTCGGACAGACGAAAAAAGTCAATTTCCGCCTGACATAACGCCTTTGATTCTGGCCGCCCATTACAATAATCACGAAATTATTCAAATGTTTTTGTCACGGAATCACCGAATAGAAAAACCCCATCCTATATCCTGTACGTGCAATGATTGTGTTACAAAACAGAACTATGACTCTCTGAAGAGATCGCGCTCGCGACTTAATGCCTATAAAGCGCTAGCAAGTCCAGCATACATGGCACTTTCCAGTCCGGATCCCATCATGACGACTTTTGAACTTCGGCAAGAAATGATGAAGCTGGCTGAGATAGAAAAGGAATTTAAGGTAAGTGATAATTTTGATATATTCCGAGTCTATTTTTGTCCTGAAAAAAAAAATGGCTTCATCTGGGCTGAAAAGATCCAATATGACGTAGTATATACCTACAACGTATTTTGCTGGCAAGAAGTGACCCCACTAAGTCCCTCTTAGGTCCCTCTGGGCTGCATGATATACTCTGTGAAAAGGGGGCTTTATACATCTGCAAGACGAATCGGCCTATGTCAGCCTGCGCAGTCGAAACTTCTTGCTATTAGTAAATTCTCTGCATGTCCAAGGACCATACCTTCATGATGCAGTCGGTTTTTAGACAAAAAAGATTTTACGAATCCATGATAATGTGATAATGTGGCTTGCCTAGTATAATGCATCACGAAGATGCACCAAACCCAGGCCAGAGCAATGCTCATATTCTTTTCAAATCCAACACATTACACAAATTGATGGGTAGATAAAGAGCCTGATCTTATTTCAATGCAAACACTTTTATTTCACTTTGTCCATTCTGTAACAAATGCCTTTATTCACACACCGTTTTCGAAAACTCTACGCTACAGGGTTGTAAAATGGCGTATTTCTTTAGTAATTTGTTTTAATCTTTCCTTCTTCAAATAAATTTACAATACCCAAAGCTGAAAACATCCTTGAAAGTAATGTATGATCGTCATGTATTAAGATTCAACTCTTTACAAAACGACAAAATTTTGGACTTGTCCGAATACAAAGCAGTTGCAGACGACGAATTCAGTATCGCTCAAATGGTTAAATATGTCTTTGATGGAGTAGACGACATTATTGGACAAGGAGAAAATGTTGGTTAACAGAATTTTTTGTTTCTTTTTTCCCACAATGTTTTCAGAAGCCTTCTTTCTCTGGGTCCTCAAAATTCGGAGTTGTTTGATACAGGGTTAATAAATCAATACGCGTTAAAAAAAAAAGACCTAGCAAAGTAACCAAAGGAATTTTTCCCTCAGCCGAAATATTTTTAGACGTTCCAGTAGCAAAAGACGAAAACGCTTGCTTTGTGTTCAATAAATGTGTTTGTAAATATAGCTAATAAACACGAGTGTTGAAAAATAAGTTATATAAAAAATAAAAGCTAAAGTACAAAAAGCTAATTCTCATAAACTGCACATTTTCACACTAATTATTTAATGCACCAAAGGTAAATTCACAAAGGTTTGATTGTTATGACGTATGTTGCATTATTCATTACAGTTCTGAGAAGATATTACAGACATTTGAACCAGTAAAAATTGGTCTAAGAATGCAATGTTACGGGTTTGTTTGCCCAAAAGTTTCACTGAAGATCGGACAATTAACCTTTAGGCTGCTAAGCGCGACTCACTGACCTTTTGCGGACAGTGTAGATCAAGATCAGACTGCACAGAACGTGCAGTCTGATCTTTGATCTACACTGTCCGATAAGGAGATATTATTTCCCAAAACATACTTTTGGTATAGCAAAATTTGGTGTTTTACTATCGGCTTAAAAGATTCATTTCTCTTATTTAGCAGGATATGGGTTAAGACTCAAAATCAAACTGAAGTTGGGTAAACTTAAAGGCGCCTGATTAGGTTTTATTACGTATATCAAAATTTCTTGTAATACATCGATAAATACTACTATATATAGATATTTTTTCTTTGCAATAGTATAAATCGTACGGCTACAGTCAGTAAAATGGTACAAAGTTTAGCATGTAAGTAAAAGGATGGCCTTTTTTCTATCGGTAACTCTGTAACTATATGAGATGTGACGTCATCATACTCATACTGGCTTGAATACGAGTTCTCGTAATCGCAAAAGAATGGTATAGATCTAGTAGATCTAGAAAACATTTTGGGAAAGGGATGAAATGCTGGTATCCAGCATTTTCTTCTTTTCCCACCAGGTTTTCAAAAAATGTTTGTGTCAGGGTTATTAAATCTCGGGATTGAGTGGTAAAAGATTGACTCGCGAAAAAGGTTATGGTATACCAGGCAAAGGAGATATGAATCTACCCTCGCATAGGAACTAATTTAAGTTAGCGTTTGAGATAGATTTTCATTAAATTTTTGTTTTTTCTAGAAAAAAAAGTTATTAAGCGAGCCTTTGGCGAGTTAAATACATTTTTCTGGACAAATTTGAAAGAATTTTATTTGAACAGTCAATGAATGTTAGATTTTGGTTATCACATTATTATTAATGATCAGACTTACAGGCAAAATCCACAAACGGCTCAGACAGTGTAATTATTGTCACATATCCATGAACGAGACGGACTCGCTTCTTTGACAGGTATGTAGATTATGTTCGGGATTAAAACAGACCCAAGGAAACTGAGACATGATTCTTCATTTAAAATCTAAGAATCAAAAAAACCTTAGATTTACCAAGATACCAATTCTGAACTGACTTGAAATTTTGTGTTTGACTGTTTTGGGGAAAAAAATAGGCAGATATACATTGCTTTAAAAATAACACCACATGGCGCTCCTATGACGTCACAAAATCTTATCTCAACATGTGTAAGAAAAAAAAAAAAAATCATTATTATCATATTACATTGAAAAGGGGAGGCTTTATGTTATATGTTTTTAAATGAAGTACATAGAATGATAGCAACTGATTTAGTGCCTCTCTAGTAGGACGGATTTAGTGTGACATGTATTAGTGAAAAACAACCTGTACGTCCTATCACATATTCATTGAGTGTTAGGCGGGCTGTGGGTTTAATTTACATTAAGTTGAACATTTAATTATCTTAAAAGATTTTGCGCAATAATATCATACAGATGAATCAAACCATCTTCAGATGCTATTGCCAAGAGATTAATAAAATCGTTTCTATTGTGTCCATGTAAACTATCTTTTGATGTATTTGGATCACACATCCAAGTACTTGTGGCAGATTAAAACAAAGTGATATTCATTTCCAACATGACTTGTGTCACAGAATACCGGAGTGCACGCAGCGTGGTTAGATATTGGTAGTTCGATATTGTTGTATTCCTTTTTGGTGTTCTTTGCAATTTTAGTTGATATTGTAGATAGTCATGGTAGGTTAAGATCAGACTATGATCTAAGCAGTAGGATCTTGGATCTACACTTTCTGGTATCATGTACTATAACAAAAAAGTCCTGAAGAAAGTCTATATCTGCCATGCCTCCTGCAGAGCCGGTGGCAAGGTTAATCGGTTTCGAAGCGACTGGATAGGGACAGACTGCAAAGACAGATCGTCTTTCTATTGAACGGAAACTTTCATTTAACGCTTTAACACAATATCCCGAGTTTTATTGATCCTGAGGAAATACCCTTTTGAAAACCTTGTGGGAGAAGGAGAAAATGCTGGTAACCAGGATTTTCTCCTTTCCCCACAAGCTTTTCGACTCTTTCACATTCCATTATTTCAGTTATATTTAATTTGTCGTCTGCAAGTGATTTCAATTTGGACAAGTCTAAAATTTTATCGTTAGGTATACGGCCAAATCTTGTATTTGGCAGATTCAGAAATATATTGTACATATTGCAGGAGTTGCTTTTATTAGCTCACCTGAGCACATAGTGCTCAAGGTGAGCTTTTGTGATCGTGCTGTGTACGGCGTCCGTCGTCCGTCGTCAACTTTTACCTTGTGTACGCTCTAGAAGCCACATTTTCAGTCTAATACACGTGAAACTTAGTCAGAATGTTTGTCTTGATGATATCTCGGACGAGTTCGAAAATGGGTCATGTCGGGCCAAAAACTAGGTCACTAGGTCAAATCTAAGAAAATCCTTGTGTACACTCTACAGGCCACATTTTCAGTCAAAAACTCTTGAAACTTATTCAGAATGTTTGTCTTGATGATATCTCAGACGAGTTTGAAAATGGGTTATGTCGGGTCAAAAACTAGGTCACCAGGTCAAATCTTAGAAAAAACCTTGTGTACGCTCTAGAGGTCATATTTTCAGTCCAATACTCGTGAAAGTCGGTCAGAATGTTTGTCTTGATAATATCTCAGACTAGTTTGAAAATGGGTCATGTCAGATCAAAAACTAGGTCACTGGGTCAAATCTTAGAAAAACATTGTGTACGCTCTAGAGGCCATATTTTCAATCCAAAACTTGTGAAAGTCGGTCAGAATGTCGGTCTTGATAATATCACGCACAAGTTAAAAAATGGGTCATGTCAGGTCAAAAACTAGGTCACTAGGTCAAATCTTAGAAAAACTTTGTGTACGCTCTAGAGATCATATTTTGAGTCAAAGACTCTTGAAAGTTGGTCAGAATACTTGTCCTGATGATATCTCAGACGAGTTTGAAAATGGGTCTGTCGGTTCAAAAACTAGGTCACTAGGTCAAATCTTAGAAAAACCTTGTGTATGCTCTAGAGGCCACATTTTCAGTTCAAAACTCTTGAAAGTTGGTCAGAAAGTTTTTCCATGATATCTTGGACGACTTTAAAGAAGGTACATGTCAGGTCAAAAAATAGGTCACTAGGTCAAATCTTAGAAAAACTTAGTGTACGCTCTAGAGGCAACATTTTCAGTGCAATACTCATGAATCTTGGTCAGAATGTTTGTCTTGAAGATTACTTGGTTGAGTTTGTAAATGAGTCATGTCGGGTCAAAAACTAAGTTCCTGAGTCTAATCTTACAAAGACCGTGTTTACCATCTACAGGCCACATTTTAAGTCAAATACTCATAATGTCATAATATATCTTGAATGAGTTTGAAAATGGGTCATATCTACATTGGGAAAATGGACTAGGCTTGGCTAAAATGTAGGTCACTGAGAGAAATTCTAGAAAAAGCCTGTTAACAAGCTGGAGGCAAAATTTTTAGTCCAATAATTTTGAAGGCTTGGTAGAATGTTTGTCATGATATCTCGAAAGAGATTGAAAATGGGTCATGTTTGGTCAAAAGACTCAGGTGAGCGACTTCAAGGCCATCATGGCCCTCTTGTTTTTAAAATTAATTCTCTGTTGTTAATGCTAGAATTGACTGAATAATATTGACTTTTCATTTCGTATAGACGCACTTTTAGATGAGCCCCCTTAAATCTATACCAAAGGACAATATTTTAGACTTGTCCAAATTGAAAGAATTCGCAGACATCTAATCAAATATGGCCCATATTTGTCCTAGAAAGGGAAGAAAACGTCATGGGAAAAGAAAAAATGCAGGTTACCGACATTTTCTACTTCCAAACAAAGTTTCCGAAAGCTTTCGCCGTAAGGGTCTTTTATATACGGGATTTTTTGTTAATTGGTTAACAATCGTTGTACGGATGAGCACGGTATACAGGGTGTTGGTTCGATTTCGACGGCTGGCCAACAAAAAATACTAATTGTCTTTCGGATAAGACTTGAAATGATTGATTGAATAGTGTTTTACACCGCTTTCAATATTATTTTAGTAATATCATGACGACAGCTCACAATGTTTATGTATGTCCTGGGTTTCACCAGTACTGGGCTCCGAAAAGACTTAAGCTCCAGCACAATACAGTCGGGTGCAGATGTCGTATGACGAAACTATGCACCGATCACGTCAAAGAACCAGGCGTAGCTTAGTTTGTATTAGTTTTTTATAGTGTTAAACGCCGTTTTAAACTGCATTATTTTAGTTATATTGCCGTGGCCAGTGCACTTATCCATGCCTTTCTTAAGGTTGTTTTGCTAGTACTTCGTACAATATTCTTCCTAAGCGACTGGCTGCTTTCCCACTTGACCATCGCCGAAACAATGATCGGCGCTGAGAGAGAAATGAATCTTGTCGCATGGACTATAATCTGTCCTTGGAAAGAAACAGGCCAAACTCGGGAATCGAAGCAGCGGCCCCTAGTCAAAAGTCTTGTACGCTATTAAGGATAGGGCACCCTAATGGGATTCTTGTAACATCGTCTTTCATCTCCGAAAAAAACGTACGGATTCGGCTAAGACTCGGCCGATACACGCTGGTTCCTCGTATCAGTTACAGATTACCCGAGTCTTAGCAGAATCCGTAGGATTTTGGCGATGAATGGCAATGTTACACGAATCCCATTAGGGTGCCCAATCCTTAGATGCGCTTCCAATCTCGAACTGTCTGGACCTATTTTGTCCTGTATCTTGCACGACCCACAACTAAACTGGCTGACCATCAGCCTTCTGGGGACGTCGACCGTATGGGTAACCAGTGGCGGCCATGAATTGACGCAAAGCAAACAAATGACAGGCTAAACACATATTATTGCATAAAATGTCCCTTTCCGGGCCGTTATAAGCATGTATTAACGAGTAAAAACCGGGCGTTAACGGGAGAAAACGTGTATTAATCAGTAAATTCATGCGCCGTTAAAGCCCGGCTTTGTACTATCACTATCCTCGATCCGGGCCTACCTTGTAAACAACATTTGTTCTTGTCAGAACTTCCCTGGACTCCGACAAACAAACTGTAAGAACTTGTACCATATTAGATCCTTTTTATGGCTTGTCTTTGATGATATTAATACACCACAAACAAAGTTTTGCACCGAATCTCACTCTAATCGAATATTTGAACAAAAAATCAATCGTGAAATGTACTCTACACCAGCTACATCCCACACACTTTTTAACGTGATCGGCAGTATTTCTTCGCTTGATATAGATCTATCCCTTTGACGTCTTTCAGTTACAGAAATTTATATCCACTCTTTTATCCTAGTTGTAATCGGCCAAAACTGTGCAAGTTTATCCCAAAAAAGTCCACTTTGTATTTAAAATCATTAAAAGTGAATTTGCACCGAGAGATCAAAACTGTAGGACTAACGGCCCTTCACTGCTCGAAACAAAAACTTCTTCGCTGACTTCCGATTTGACCCATTTAGGTCCAGTACATTTGAAGTTCGATTATTTGCATTTCTATGGAAATATTTTTGCTATCGTTGCAAATTATGGCTAAAATTCTTTTAATTTATGCAATAATAGCATTTATTCACGTTCTTTTTTTTCTTTTGCTCATTAACATTCGCAGAAGCCCTCAAAATACTTTGACACCCCCGTGCTTCGCACTCGGACGTTAAACCATTTTTCAGGCCTCTGCGAAAGTTAACGAACTCAAAACGTGAATTGACCCTATAATATACTGTGGAGGATTCTTTTGTCAAATTGCAGCATACCGTTTTGAAAACATTGTCTAAAAAAGCAGAAGTTGCTTGTAATGAATGTTCTCTACTCTCTCTTCTCTTTCAACAACGGCTTCTTTTTTTTATCCCCCGCCGAAGGCGGAGGGATATAGTTTTAGCGTCCGTCCGTCCGTCCTTCCGTCCGTCCGTGTATCCATCCGGGAGAATATCTCCAATACCATTGGACCGAATTCCGTGAAACTTTATATGTGTTTACAATAACCCATTCCGCCGATACATTTTTTTTTTTTTGATTCGATGCAAAATGGCCGTCTGAGAGCGATTTTAAGTTACGCGGTCGAGTAAATGTTTGATGTTTTGAGTCTTACCTTGAAAACTATACAGAGGTTTTACATCGAACTTGCCACATCTATCAACCACCATTTGGAAATGCAGGACAAAAAGTTTGACCCAGATTGACCATGCAACACCACAGTTAAATACACTTGTTGTTTTTAATGCCGTGTCATGGAAAAAGGGGGCTTGATGTATATTTTCATTATGGACCAGTATCTCTTTAACTACGTGACAAAAAGTTATGAAACCTCATTTTTCACATTGTTTATCACAAGCTACAGACAATAGTTATTTGTTTTTATTTCATGAAATGCCACGTCATGAAAAAAGGGGGCTAAATGTATAATCTCATCATGGACCAATGACCGTCTGTTCGTCCGTCCGTCTTTCTGGACAGGTATCTTCTAAAATCCTTGACAAAAACTAATGGAAATTCATACACGTGTTCCTTGTGATGTCCACCGATATTTAATTATTTTTTTTGCTTTTTTGATATTCAATATGGTGTCATGTATATTTCCATTAGGGATCAATATCTCTTTAACTCAAAATCCTTGACGAAAATTGATGAAACTTCATACGTGTGTTCCGTATGATAGTCCGCCATTATCATTATTTTACCTTTTTTTCAGTCAATGTTGTGTCATGGAAAAAGGGGGCTTGTATCTCTTTAACTACAGGACAAAATGTAATGAAACTTCATCTTTATGTTTATAACAAGCCACAGGCAATAGTTATTTTTTGCTTTTATTTCATTGATGAAACTTCATGCATGTCTTCCTTAGGATGGTCCGTTTAGAGAGAGAGAGAGAGAGAGAGAGAGAGATGTGTGTGAGTGTGTGTGTGTGTGTGTGTGTGTGTGTGTGTGTGACGTGTCATGAAAAGGGGGCTTGATGTATATTGATGTATACTTGTTGTGGAAAAAGGGGACTTAATGTATAATCTCATTTTGGACCTCTTATATATTTTTTATTTAATGAAATGCTCTGCCATGGAAAAAGGGGGCTTATTGTATAATTTTATCATGGACCAATAACAAAAAGGCCACATGTACATGCAAAACACAATACCTCTAATATGTTTGTATCAAAAAAGGTCTTTTTCGGCGGGGGATATCATTTCAAGGAAATTGCTTGTTCTTTGTTCATGTAGTGTTCTACAATTCGTTTTGTTCATCCCTCTTCAACATAGAATTTTTCAGTCATGTTGTCTAAGCGGTGCAGTTAACCCTCAAAGCGCCTTTTTCAACTACAGATGACTCAGTGGCCAGTGTAGATCAAGATCTGGGATGACAAATACACTGAAGAAAAGGATAAGAACGGAAGCTAGGCTTATAAAGTTCTTCTCCAAATCTGGAGAAGAACTTTATAAGCCTAGCTTCCGTTCTTATCCTTTTCTTCAGTATATTTGCCATATGATTGTATTGCCTTTTGTCTTATTCAACTTGTATCTCATAATGATGAATAAAATATGTTTAAACTAAGATCAGGGATGAGAGAGAAATGAATCCTGTCGAAATGACTCTCATTAATTCTAGGAAAGAAATTCGCCGAGCTTGGGATTCGAACCAACGACCCCCTGTTCTGAAGTCCTATACGATACCGACTGCGCTAGCGGGGCTCGGCGCAAGTTCTTTGAACGCGATGCAGAACGAACCCTGTGTGAAAAGGTTAAAGTGATAAATTCTGTCTTATCGATGAAACGTGACGTCCAGAAGCTGGAGAAAGTTTATGAATAAAACGCACGTAACATGCGATAGAGAGCAGAGCACGCGCTATCAACTCATAAAATGCAAGCATGTAAAAATGAGGTTCCAAAAAGGCATTTGCTTGTTTTACCCTGAATCGAGCAGGCATGATACTCAAAAAGTTCGCTGGGTGAGTATGTGACCTTTTTAAGCGCAAAATAGGCTATATGAGCCGTGCTGTGGTAAACTGGGTTTTAATGCATTTCCGTGATGCATTATATCAAGCAATTCATCACATTATTATGGATAAATTAAATCCATTTTGTCTAACAACCGACTGAGTCATGAGATAGAACGGTCCTTGGACAAACAGAAAATGTAACAATAGCAAAAAGTTTCGACCCATGTCAGCCTGCGCGGACTGCGCAGGCTGACATGGGTCGATATTTTTTGCAGATGTACTACACCCCTTTTCGAAGACCATGGCTCATAAAAATTCGACCTCTTTTGGCAACTGAAAAAAAGAATCCACCTAAACTCAATTTTTTTTATTATTTAAAAAAGTTTAGATCCAAGATCAGATCGCACGTTCTGTGCAGTCTAATCTTGATCTATGCCTTCCGCGAAGAACCTCGTTTTCACTTATGACGCTGAAGGACTTATTTGTACGACTCGCTTATCTGTACACATTGTGTAATTGGACAAACATACACAGTTGGTGGCTATAAATATTTCATCTATGTCCGAATCCCTATTGATGTACATATATTCCAAATTTTACTTCTTAATTTATTATTTCTTAAATAAATTAAGTTATAGTAACGAATCTCATGTGAAAGTAAAGCAAAATGAAATATTTAGTGAAATATATATTTTTAGACAAGATACAATGCAATTTGATAAATACAACTGTTAAAAGAGTGGTCAATGTTTTCGAAAAACGTTTTGTACATTGACATCAATGGCGACGTCTCCAAAAGTTAGCGGCAAATGATACGACCGTGTTTTAGATATCTTTGCTAGACAAGGGTGACGATCATTACGTTGCTCTATTCACCCTTGGCTGATCGTGTCAAAAGTTGTAATCCCCGAGATACGCGTATTCATTGGTTGCAGGCTGTTCTAAGAGCACCAATCAAATAGCGCTGAGCATTTGCTATCCATAATCAGCAACACGTAAATAAATGCGAAAACAGGAGAAAACTGTCGGATATGCTGGAAATCATTACAAAAATGTAGACGAACAATATTTGCTTTGCTGTAGTAAATCATTTAAATGAAGTTTTAGGATACATTAAAAGAAAAAAAGATGATGATCTGTGAAAAAACGTGTGCGAGTTTCTTCGAAAGGGTCATGTTACGCGACGTTTAATTGGTTTTCGATGATGTAATTCTGTGACTAATAACTATCAAAATCTAGTAGGCAGCGTATAGCAGGGATTATAAATTTTGACTCGATCAGCCAAGGGTGAATAGAGCAACGTAGTGATCGTCACCCTTGGCTAGCGAAGATGTGTATTAGAGAGCTATGTTAGAACGATTTTGTAATAAAACGGCTTTTTACAAAAAGTCGTTTTATTACAAAAGTGGTTCTAACAGAGCTACAATTTTGATGTCAGGCGACGAACATTTATAGAATACTAGTACTCGTATTAGTGTAAATAGCTACAGTAACCTCTCTTCCTATCAGTGTAGTTTTCCTTATGATCGAATGATAAGTCTTAATGTCATTATAGATAGAAACAGTTTTCCCGCATTGAAGGACATAATGGGCGTCTAGTTCTTGCTTCAGTGAAATATTCATATTTCAGTCGGAAACTCCTTGGACCCAGATCTGGCCTACAGCGTTTGTCATTTTCATCCAGTTGCTCAAATGTCTTCTTGAATATACCTGCAAAAAGGTTACCAGTGAATTTGTATTATGCATTCAAAGTATAGCATCCCAGTCTAATGGCACCTGTTGTATCATAGGATACCCTGTAGATCTTACATCATGCGTGCCTTATCAAAAGAAAGTAAAGAAGTATCAAAGAGGCGTTGTGAATCCAGACTCACATTTATTGTAAACAACTAGGCACATAATGGTCTATATTGTTCTGTTGTTAGAAAAATGCTGCAATTTGATTACTTTACTTACCCCGATATAATAACATGAATAGTCACATTCTGTACACAGATGCTCTTTTTGTAAATTATGAGCATAACAGACCAACTCTTTGCAAGCCACATCTAGCTTTATGGTGTTTTTTTTAGGACAGTGGGTATAGATTGCGCAATCCGATCTTGGAACTAAATCGAACAATATTTTGGGAGATATTCTTACAAGAATTGTTGTGAAATGTTGGTATTTGGTTTTAACCCTTATTCTGTAAAATAAGTTAGATGAAACTTTCAAGCCGATAGTAAAGACCCAAGTAATGATATTTCGAACTTATTTTTTGGAGGAAAATATATCCTTATCTTACAGTGTAGATTCAAGATCAGACTGCACGTTCTGTGCAGTCTGATCTTGATCTACACTGTCCGCAAAAGGTCAGTGAGTCGCGCTTAGCAGTCTAAGGGTTAATTGCTGGCTGAATGAAAATGATAGGATTTGTCTTCGAAAGGTTAAAAAAGTTGGGAAAATAAGAGACATTTGCTTACCAGCATGTTCTCCCTTTTCAACGATTTCAAAAGCCCTGTTCTCCAGGGTCTAAATTAAGGAACACGTTTAGTAAAAAATTAGTTCATTGGTAACATAGCGTATTTATCAAGCATCACATTTTCTGTTGGAGCAAAACCTGTAAAAATAATTATTTTATTAAAATCGTGCAAAAGCCCGGCAAGGATTATAGATCCATCAACGAAAATACCAATGACAAATGTTCCCATATATCAAATGGATAAATAAATGATTAAGTTCACAAAAGGTTAAATTTTATTAATTGACACAATCAAAAAGAATTTTTTAAAATAATAATGACACTGCTGTCGGCTACAAAGCTTTCTCTGGCAGTGACAAAGAATAGTCACCATCAAGAAACAATTTTACATAGAAAATTCAAAACCATTAGTAAAATGGAAGGGGCCAAACACAACTTAGTCATGTCACATGACCATATTTTTATCCGTTGTCTGCGCATGCCATATTCTTCGAAGATTGGACCTGTCTGCTATGACGCATCACCAATCACAAATATTCAGGGGAAAAGTAGGGCTTATACCTAGGCTATTACCCAAGGTTGTAGGGGCTATTTTAATGAATGGCCGGTGCAAAGGTTACATGCTAGCTGATCATAGCTGAATGAATCGCACCAGGTAGCGTTTATTGAGTAAACGTTTATTTTATTTTGAAATTCAAAGTAATAGTTGTCGTTTTGAAAAGTAGTCCGGTTCTGTACCCAGAATGCCCAAAATCAGATAGGTGTGTATTTGTAGAATGCCATCTAGCGGAAGATAATGTAATTTTATCAACATGAAAATCTTTTTTTTTTTTGACAGGGAGATTACCTAAGTCTGGTAGAAAAATGTATGAACTTTGCCTGTGAGTTGATGGACCTTTGTCGGGGTACACAGGAAGTGGAGGCTGTGCTCAGTGAGGGCAGCGATACGTCAGTGGAAAAGGGCAAACGGGATCCATTGGCCCGACTGAAAATGGCCATACGGTATCAGGAAAAAAAGGTGGGTACTATTTTTAGCAGAGTATTATTGGTTTTTTTTTTCCTCATTTTTATTTAGCACTGAATGCACATAATATGTTTTTAACAGTAGCATACAACATATTCAAATAAAAAGTTCAGTGCGATGGATATGCATAGAACCTTATCAGGCACATCAGCAACCAAGGATAGCACAAAAAGTGAAAGAATCCCTTATTTCCACTGTGGTCCTTAAGTATTGACGGTCTGACATGCAGATGCATGAGAATGAAATATTTCAAAAGACATCTATTTGATCTATGCAAATCACTGTTCAAAGTAGTTCACAGGAAAGTTGAGTACTGTTCAATTCTGTTCAAAATTTAGTTTTCAGAGAACAAGGAACGTAAAGAAATGAGATTATAAATTACCATACGGGCTATTTCAGATTGGCGAAAAACTTATAAGAATGACATAAAGGGGAAATAATGGAGAAAACAGTTTTGGTTTTTTGTGAATCGTATTACAGATGCATTGAGACAAAAACTCCGACTGCTTGTGATTAACGATTTCTTCTTTCCAAAAGTACTTTTAAAAGCCATCTGTTACAAAACACGGCCTGTAAATTTGGAAAATGAAGAAGAGGCTGTCAAAATAGTCTACCCAATTAAAATGCATTATAACGTGTTATCTGTAAATATTATATAATCTCTTTTTCTCGTAGTTTTTTTTTGCGCCTAATATATAAAAATCGACCGCTTTCGACGATTGAAAATTATGTACTGAAACTCACCAAGATTTTTGTTTCACAGAATTGACTAAACAAGCGAACGGTATAGATCAAAGATCAGACTGCACTTTTGCTACAGTCAAGTCATGACCTATGCCATCTGCAAGAGCCTCTGTTTCTGTTTGCATCTTTAGTGCTAAAAGGGTTAACCATTATTCTGCTGAATAAGTGAAATGAAATTTTCAAACTGACGGTCAAAACCCAAATTTTGTTATTTCAACGGTATTTTGGGAAAAGATATCTCTTTATCGGACAGAGTAGATTCAAGATCAGACTGCACGTTCCGTGCAGTCTGATCTTGATCTTCACTGTCCGCAAAAAGTCCTTGAGTCGTGCTTAGCAGCCAAGTTCTACTATTGCACACAGTGTTGATTAAGATCAGACTGCAAAGAAAGATTTTAGTCATCGGTCTACAATGCCCGATATTTTGTGAAATATCCTTCTCACATTGCCCTCAGAAACGATGCTAAATTTAGGTATTACCATGCTCATTGTAAATGCAGCCGTTGAATCGCAACGTATTGTTTGCTGGACATTGCGATACAGAAGGCAAAAAGATGCAATATCTTTAAAATAAGAATATCTTTTACAATAGAGATAGACGATGTAAGAGGTACAGGAATTTGAATATCATGAATTCGCCCGTAAACACTAGACCTAGTAGGCCTGCAGGGGGCGCACAAGCAACATGTCTGCATTTTTGACCAATCGCGAATTACTATTTCTTCACTCTAGTATATCAATACCGAAACAATAGGTCAAAAGCCAGCGTAGTCAGCTACGCCGAAAAATGCTTTTCTTTGCAGTTTGTGGCTCACCCGAACTGCCAGCAGCACATGACCAGTATTTGGTACGGATCTGAAATGGGTTTCTTACAGTCCTTTAACTGGGTCCGTGAGAGTTTATACGCCATTTTGTTTTTGCCAGCGATTCCCTTCTTGTGTGCGGTGTATATAATTTTTCCAAATTCAAAGGTAAGCAGAATGATATTTGCTTCTTGATTTTGCTGAAAAAGTGCGTGTATATATTTATAATAGACTAGTCTGTCAGTCGACCTCTGTGACTGTGGTTAACAATAAATTTCATCTTTACGTGCTCTTTCTCAATATCGGGACATGAAGAGGACACGATTTCATCTAGTGTATTAAATAATGTATTATAACGCTTGCAAAAAGACAGTTAGCCATTTATTCGACAAAAAAAAAAGAAATTGTCAACAATGATAATCACGAAATCTAAAAACAATTTTTCTTTCCAACGAGTAGATATCGGGTACCATATTTACCTACTATTCACAAATCTATTCTAGCTCTTAATACCAAGCAATCTGATTGTAAGTAATAGATAATCTGAATCAATCAGATGACTCGTCTTGAATTTGAGAATTTGTTTGATCCATACTTGAGGAAAACGAAGTTTAATGCATCTCCGTGATAAATTATACCAAGCCAAGTCCTCACCTGATGGATTCATGAAATCCATATGTCCAACAATCGACTGAATCATTAAAGAGAATGGTCTTTGTACATGCAGAAGACTGACCAAAAGCAAAATGTTTCAACCAAGGTAAACCTGCGTGGACTGCACAGGCTGGTCTGGGCCAATACTTTTTGCAGATGCATTAAATCCACTTTTCACAGAGCGTGGCGCATACTATTTAGAGCTGTAGGTGAATCCTAAGTATTCTCAACATTGGAAATATTGCACAGATTTTGAATATATAAGAACCCTTTAAGCTTAAATCTTGAAAACAAAAACGAAATACAAAGATATAGCTGAGCAGGTTAAAAGATGAGTTATTAAATTACAACAAGTATAACTCTTAACCCTTTCAGTGGTAAATAAATAATTTAATATCAGTTGTTTTCATGAATATTGGCGAAATCTTATTAGCCGAAAAAAAAATTTCATAGCTCCATGAAAAAAAAAATCACATTGTGCCGGAACTAGTTTCGCTGAAGATTACACAGTGCGGGTCCTACACACTGCCATGTTCATTTACTTTCGTTTTATTGGTTAATTTTCAGTATTGGGGATCTGAAAACTGCTTCCCTATTGTATTCTTGCGCCATACAAATATGAGTGGAAGGGGCTTTAGAAACTCCAACGTTAGATTTAGAGATAAAGAAAATGAATGCAGTTTGAATTATTTCCGTGGATGTATGTTGTCTGTAATATTAAATTATAAGGAATGAAGAGAATATTTTTTTTCATGGAGGTATAAAAAAAAAACCTAATCACACTTTTGTATGAAACCGCTTCGCGTTTCATACAGTGTGATTAGGGTTTTTTTTTCATACCTCCATGAAAAAAAATATTCTCTTCATTCCATAAATGAGAATGTGGCATTTTAAGTCAAGATCTTAGTAATGTTTTGTCTGTCAATTTGACCAAGAGATACTTGACAAGGTAGATCCGAGAGCAAACAGCACACTGTATGCAGTTTGGTCTTGATCAGTAATGTCCCCCATAAGGATCTTAAATTGTGTCCATAGTTCAGGGTAAATTTCTGTATTGTTATCTATTTTTTATAGCTGGGATCCATTATGCGTTGTCCAGTAACGAAGTTCATCACCCACACCACATCCCATATTTGTTTTCTTGTTCTACTGGCAGTAGCAACATTCCGTCTTTCAGAGAGTAACGTTTCCATTGCTTCTATCAAAGATTTCCACGATCCACAATATTCTCATCTATCAAGGTATGTATGTTTGAGCTATGATCTGGCAAAAGGGAGTTTAGTGCATTTGCGTGATGCATTATATCGTGCAAGTCACCACCTAATTATAGATCCATAAAATCAATTTTGTTTAACAATTAATTAAATCATGAGATAAAATTGTTCTCGGACATGCAAAAAATTGACCAACAGCAAAAAGTTTCGACCCAGGTCAGCCAGTGCGGACTGTGCAGCCTGACATGAACCGATACTTTTTTTCAGACGTACTAAGCCCTCTTTTCATAGAACTTGGCATAGTTAAATCAGGAAGCCATATACTTAGATGCATTTTTTTTTCAAATAAAATATTAGTACACTTTAATTGATACCACTCAGATCTTATTAGTTAGTAAATGAAAGAAAAGTTTCATCTACTTAAATTTCCTATAAATTCAGTTTTAAAGATCTTTTAATCAACAACAACAACATCAAAAAACGACTTGGGATGTATTCTGAAGGTTATCGGGACAAACTTCATACAAAGGACATGAAGTCCGATCTGGGTCTACAGTCTACACTATCCCAGAACAAACAAGAATTGTGCTTTAGAAAGCTCAAATGCAATAGCTAACCATTTTCTAAAAGCATTTCAATGGCATATTTATAAGCTGTTAAAGGATTGAATTGTGTTATCGATTTGTGAAAATCAATGTCTCTTAACCCAGACTCAGTATTAAAGCTTGTGGTACAAGCAGACTTTTGACACATTTACTACGATTGAAAGACTGTAAAGTTAGATTATTGAGTGAATTGGATTCATTCTCTGTCGTCGTTCAATGTAGAAAAAGTGTGTTCGGACGTAGAATGTCATATGAATATCACGCAACCGTTTGGCATTTTCAGTAGTTTCAGTGCTTTGATTTCTAAAAGTAGTTCCGTGCATTTCAGATATTTAGCACCGTTCCTTTACATTGTTGCTTATTCAAATCGAAGTTGAACGAGCTTTTATTTCTCAAAGAGAAAGAGCTGCTCTCGAGTTAATGACTTTAGCAACAATACAAAACTTGTAATAACCCTTCAGGAAGGGGCGATAAAACTGCACTTAACAAGAGAAATAAAAAAGTGCATGAATGAAGATTTTTCTTCTATTAATGAACATTATTGGAGCTGTTTTAAAGTAGTGCGCTGTACATTGTTCAATAGTTCGATATTTACCTTGATCATAAAACTCAAACCTGCAAATACGAACAGTTGCAATGAGTTATTCGAAAGTAAAACACTTTAAACAGATGGTACAAATGCCTCATCTTGAACTATTTTAAACCTTCTTCTACAGTAGAAAACTAGTTGTGGTCGGTTTAGATCATGGAAAAAAGGGCCTTAACCCTAATAAATGAGTCATGCCTTGTGAAAAGTGGGTTCAGTGCATCGACCTAGATCAGCCTGCAGAGTCCACGCAGACTGATGTGGCTCGAAATTTTTCCTATTTGTAAATTTTCTGCATGTCCAAAGACCAGTCTAACTCATGATTAAGTCGATGACTTGCTTCGTATAATGCATTACAGAGATGAGCCCCCTTTTGCCAGTATATAGCTCATATTCAGTTGAAGTTTTTCAGACAGCAAAATATACCAGTATATTGAAATTTTGTCAATATTTCGGAAGTATCATCTACATGATGAGTTGTACAAGCTAGGTCAATGTCAGTCCGAGAGCTCTTTATCTACACTGTCTGTAAACTAATACAGATAAAGTTGCTAAAAATTAAGCAATGATTAAATACTTTATTACTTGACAAAATGTTATATTCGTCCAAATTCAAAACATCTGAAATTGACAAATCAAAGGTGGCTGATATGCTGGAACTCGCCTTTAATAGAGTTGAACACAATGTGGGAAAAGGAGAAAATGCTGGGTACCAGCATTTTCTCCTTGTTCCACAGTGTTTTCAAGAGCTCTATTTTTCAGGGTCGTATGAACTCAGGATTATGTTGTAAAGGGTTAACCAATACTGTGGAAGAGTCAAGTGCCTGAATACGTCAATTTTGGAATACACTAAGTCGAAAGACATTTTCTTGACTGGTGGGCAATTCTTAACCCTTAGGCTGCTAAGCGCGACTCACTAACCTTTTGCGGACAGTGTAGATCAAGATCAGACTGCACAGAACGTGCAGTCTGATATTTGATCTACACTGTCCGATAAGGAAATCTTGTCCACCAAAAAATACATTTGAAATAGCAAAATTTGGGTTTTTACGATTGGCTCAAAAAATTCAATTTACTTATTTAGCAGGATAAGGGTTAATAGTTATCCTGCTAAAAAACTAAAACGAAACTTTCAAGTCGCCAGTAAAACCCCAAATGTTGCTATTTCAAAGATACATTTTAGGAAAAATATCTCCGTATCGGACAGTGTAGATTCAAGATCAGACTGCACGTTCTGTGCAGTCTGATCTTGATCTACATTGTCCGCAAAAGGTCAGTGAGTCGTGCTTAGCAGCTTAAGGGGTAAAAAAGCAATAACGATATATAGAAATCTTTGAAATGTAATTGAGCAGAAAATACGTCTGATGGAGCCATCACTTAAGGTCTAAGGCCCCTAACTCTCATATTAAAAGACGGAAGCTGCCGAGATTGGCCAAATATATGGTGGCATATTTCTGCCGCGAGATACGAGATAGCTATCGTGATAATTTTAGAAAACTATCGTGATAAAACAAAGTTTCCTGGAAAAATTATCTAGATAGTAAAACTTTTCACGGTAAAAATATCGCGATAATTCTACCTGTTATCATGATTTTCTTTGCTTTCGTGCCCATAACTGACATTCACGGTATCTATAATTAGATACGGTTCCGGAACATCTTCGTCTACAACCTTATGAATTCTTCTTTTCCCTGAATAGTTTTAAAGTGTTCGTAGGAGGCATTTCGAGTCGTCTTTGTGATTTTACAGACTTCTGTTCATGTCGAGTCTTGTCATAATTTACCAATTAAGCTACAATCATTAATTAATCGAACTTTTACTTACTGCAATCTTGTGAAGTCAAAAACTACCGAGTTCATCCAAATGATAAATTTTCTATTTATAGATATCGAGAAACAGGTAGAACTATCACGATAATTTTATCTTGCATGTCAGCTTCGTGCACGATTGAGAAATTTTGCGTTAAAATATTAAGTTTATCGTGATATTTTTTTCAGGAAACTTTTCACTATCTCGATAAAATTTCCAGGAAACTTTAATTTATCGCGATAGTTTTGTAAAATTATCATGATAGCTATCTCGTATCTCGTGGCAGAAATATGCCACCATACAAATAGCCTTTTCGAAAACGTCGATGTTACACGATATTTACCGATGAGTTAGTGAGTATACGGCCCCCAACTCTCATATTAGAAGACGGAAGCTGCCTAGATTGGCCGAATAGCCTTTACGAAAACGTCGATGTTTACCGATAAGTTAGGGGCCGTAGACCTTAAATGAAACAAAAGCCGAGACTATACTGTTGCAAGTTAAAAAATTGCTTATTATGAAATAATAGTTTGGAGTACGACTTCAAGAATACTAACAACAACAATAACGATGTGGGCGACATTCTATTGCATATGGAAAAGTGTTTCGTTTTTAATAGCATCAGAAAATGAGTACGACTAACTTTACAATTTACTGTTGCAAATAGATATCGTTTTGAAAAATCATTACCAGTGAATTCGTAAACAGAACAGTCGTTTACCATCCATTTTTAGGATCTCGTAATCAGTTGTAGATGGAAAATTCAACAGACAGTACAAGGTCATCTTGTTTTTATACAAACGTGAATGAATTTTTTCTCGAAAGACGCTAAAGTAGGAGCCAAGAGCCTGTGCTAAAAATACAAATTTCGCGTCAAACGATATTTCGAAATCGTATTTATATGTATGTAATTCAATTTATTTCATACTCTTAGGTAGTTTATCGAGAAATATTGTTCGATATTTCATGGTTACGACCCGTGAAAAATACCGACTTTATTTTTTAACTCTAATTGATGGCGAAAACGGTAGTTCTCGCGCACTAGTTACCTAGGTAAACAGCGCGTGCCATTCAACCAGATGGAAATATGACGTAATTTATCCTTCATTTCTCGCGCTTTACGTAATATTATAATGCATTGATTTGCGGAGGGGGTATGCCACGGGAAATTACTGAAAACGACTGTACCGGATTTTGATTTAATTCCCCCCCCCCCCCCCCCCAAAAAAAAGGGGTTAGAAGCATGAAATAAAAAGAACTTTTTTTTTCGGTGAAAGATCAAAATTTATTTCATCCCTTGGAAATCATCGGTCATATTTTCACGAGTGGCGCAGCCACTCGTGAAAATATGACCGATGATGTTCACTCGATGAAATAAATTTCGATCTTTAACGAAGAAAACAAATATCCTCTATATATCTCACAAGGTAATTTCTTCACTTCTAGAGATGTTTCTCCCTTCTTGTTATTAGCTTCAAATCTTAAATACAAATAACCCTGTTATCTGAAGCAGAAATAAGATTTTTAATTTGAGCATGAACTAAGCCGAGCATTAATTTAACTGTCAGAAGGATGGGTCGAAAATCGAAATTGCTCGTATTAGCAATATAAAAGTAATTATTCCCTGTTTATTAATTGTTATTGCGAGCAAAAAATTACCTTCTTGCTGGTCGTACCAACTGGTGACTCGTCTGAGAAACTAATTTACATCGGGATTGTGTGGCAAAGGGTGAAAGACATATACTATCATTTGAGTTACATTCATTTTCTCGGTTGCAAACGCTTCTGATGTAGTAAAGTCTTGTTATAAAAAGTTAACCATTTAACCCAGAACGTAGTCATAATTGGCCTGCAACACGCGAAAAGAGGCATTCGGACATTTCGTAAAGTGTACGACTACATTCGATTTTGTACTTCAGTAGACATGCGCGAAAGAGAAAATTGCATAAGAACGGAAAGTGTCGATTCGGATTAGCCTACGCGGACTGTGCAGGCTGATCCGAGATGACACTTTACGCAAATGTCCGAATGCCCCTTTTCGCGTGTTGTAGGCCAATTAATCAATTGCATTTCACGCGTGTTCATGCTTTCTTTAGAAGCTTCCACGATTTTGGACAATTTGACAGTTTCGAAGCAAGTAGTTAAGATTAGAAACTTCATCTCAATCTCACGAATTTTCACTTTACTACGAGATTTTAGCTTAATTTACATAAAAAGAAAACAAATTTTCGTCGTGGCGCCGTCCACCAATGACAAGATAAATTGATAACGGAAGTAGAGCAACACGGTTGTTGTTTTAAGCCTAAACCTGCTAAATAAATGAAAGGAAACTTTCAAGCCGATAGAAAAAAACACAAATGTTGCTATTTCAAAGGTATATTTTGGGGAAAAACATCTCTGTATCGGACAGTGTAGATCCAAGATCAGACTGCACGTTCTGTGCAGTCTGATCTTGATCTACACTGTCCGCAAAAGGTCAGCGAGTCGCGCTTAGCAGCCTAAGGGTTTTAGATTGCAAATCGACCTACTAAAGTGAATAAATAACCAGTTTTTCACCGCATGTATTTTACTTTATGGTTTATTGATTTCTTCATTTACTTTTTTTGGTTGTTGTTTTGATTTAGTGCTTGATGGCGTTATCAGCATTATGTAAACCTTCACCATACAACCCCAAGTTTTTAACATCAAAAGAAGGCTCTTGCAAACATTGTGGGAAAAGGAGAAAATGGTAGTAACCAGCGTTTTCTTCTTTTCCCACGGTATTTTCTCACTATTCAAGGGTAAATAGTCAAAAACTAACGTTATTACATGTATTTAAAAAATATTGAGCTTCACTCAGCTGAGCATGAAATTTCAAAGTTGGATTGATGTAAATCAGCACATCTCATAGTGTAATTCCTTTCTTTTTATCAAATTCAAGTGTGAATTACAAAATTTATAACCCAATTTTTTGAAGCAAAAGTAAGACTTTATCTGTAAATTCCCTCAAAAATGAAAAGTCTAATTTCTCTCCTTTTGGTAAGGGTTTTCATTGGAGCCAGTTTATCTACCCACGTGTTTCAATCGTTTCTTTAGCAATTAATAGGTTCAGCTATATTACTAAGAAACTGAAGTTTTGACCACAAAAAAAGGAAAAAAAAAAAAACCCACATGTTTAAAATGAGAGACAAAGGAATCATGTTGCTTTGATTGTAATTGGTTCTCGTTACTAAAATATTTTGTCTAATTGGGTTAAGAACAACATCTAGGATACTACAACTCTCCTGTCTATCAGGCTTCAATAGTATTTCTTATATGTCTGGGGAAGTTAGCAGATAAATACAATGAATACAATAGGTTCGGCCAAAGCCATGCAGTTTATTCTAAAATAGATATATTCACCGGTCTAAAATGTTGTGGAGAGTGCCGAAATTTGTCTTAATCAGCAATTTGTCTAATGGTCATAATGCTTTTACTTATTTATTAGTGTTGATTAGGTCAATGTAAAACACCACATGTCTAGATCTGTTGCCAGTGCAATAGAAAAGCATTTTTCAAGAGGGTTCTTCCACTATGACGTCAAAAGGAATCAAACTTCGGACAATCAGGGTTACTTTATGTTCAAACAGCTGTAAACAAGAAGGTAACGGTGGACCCCTAAAGATAGAAAAAAATATTATTTTTTACAGTGAAGTCTTTACAGACATGGAAGACAATAAATACCTGAAGTGGATGGTATAAATCAACGCTTAACCAAACGGTAAAATTTTAGACTTGAGACAATTTAAAGCATTTATAGACGACAATTTAAGTGTAGCTCAAATGATAGAATTTTTCTGTGAAAGGGTAGAAACCATTGTGGGAAAAGATGAAAATGCGGGTTACCAGCGTTTTCTCTTTTTCCTACAATGTTTTCTACAGCTTCAGGGTCGTAAAACACTCGGGATTTTGTGGAAGTCTAATCATGTATCTGCACCATGCGACCACCATTAGTTTTTAAAAAAGACCGAAAAAGGGAGTATTTGCTTTTGGGTTGCATTGCTCAAACTTGAGAGGTAGCCTTTCCATTAAATAGACAGTGAATGGCTTATCACCTGTTTTTCAGAGAAGAGAAGATAGAAAGTTTGTTGAAAGAAACTCTTCGGCCAGCAAGCACCTTACTGACGCATGTACAAATTTGTATAGTATTCTGGATTTTAGGTAAGTTAACACGGTAACTTTTCACCACACAACAAAATTGTAAATCCGTCCATTTTCAAAGCATCTGTATGGTGGCATATTTCTGCCACGGGAAATGAGATAACTATCGGAAAATTATATAAAAAAAAAACTATCGCAATAAATCATAGTTTCCTGGAACTTTTATCTAGATAGTGAAAAGTTTTCTGAAATAAAAAATCACGATAAACTTTGTATGGTGGCATATTTGTGCCACAAGGTACGAGATAACTATTGCTATAATTTAAAAAAACTATCACGAAAAGAAAGTTTGTTTTATCTCGATAGTTATCTCTAATCTCGTGGCAGAAATATACAATCATGTATCTGCAGACGAAAATCTAAATCTTGCTAAATTGTGCGATTTTTTTTTTCTGGGATTGGGGAGAAAACAATATTCTGGGGAAAGGAAAAAAGTGCTGGTTAGTATAATCATGTCAGCAAAATCGGACATTACCCGTCCAACTACTCTGGGCATCACTCTGTACGTGACTGCCATGACATCCTCTCACCTGTAAATGAGTGCCGGTATACTGAAGGTCATGTAAATGATATTGCAAGAAGAATCATTGAGCAGAGTCAAAAGCCGATAAAACCAAATATAAAAATCTAAACCAGATATTACCCCACGAGTTTCCATAAATTTTAATAAATAAATGAGCGGCGCAATCGCAAAAGGGGATTTAATAATCTCCGTGATGATGCATTATACCGAACGAGTCATCACAATAGTTATCGATCCATACAACCTATTTTGTCTAACAATCGACTGCATCATGAGGTGGAATGATCTTTGAATGTATGTAAGGTTTACAAATGGCAAAATGTTTCGACTCATGTCAGCCTGCGCAGTCCGCGCAGGCTGACATGTATCGATACTTTTTGCAGATGTATTGAGCCCCCTTTTCACAGAGCATGGCACATATCTAAATGAGCGGCGTTCTGGCAAAAGGGGGTTTAATGCTACCCCGTTTTGTATTATACCACGCAAGTTCATCTTAATTATAAAATTAAGCCACGCTCTGGCAAAAGGTGGCTTAAACCATCTCCGTGATACATGCTACCTGACAAGTCAACACATAATTATTGATCAATAATAGCCACTTTTTTTAACAATGGACTTAATTATGAGGTAGAATGGTCCTTGGACGTACAGAAAATTGACCAGTGGCGAAAAGTTTCAGTCCAGTCCGCGCAGGCTGACCTGGGTCGATACTTTTCGCAGATGCGTTAAGCCCCCTTTTCACAGAGCATGGCTCATTAATACTGGATTTATGAAATTCATTTTGTCTAACAACCGACTCAATCCTGAGGTAGAATAGTCATTGCACATACAGAAAATTTACAAAGACCAAAATTTTTTGACTAAAGTCAGCCTGTGCGGACTGCGCCTGCTGGCATGGGTCGAAACTTTTTGCAGATGCATTTAAACCCCTTTTCAAAGAGCATGACTCTAAAATATGTAATTCTTGTCCCCAGTATCTCCCAATTGTAACTGAAATATGGAGTCAGTTATTGGTCATGCACTACTGTGTATCAGTTGAACTGAAACTCGGAAACGCAATTGAAATATTTGAATCCAAAATTACTACTATATATGAGCTTAAGAAGACTGTTGAAAGAAAATACTATTAAGGCATTTTTTTGTTCAGGAATGTTCCCTCATTTTTCTCTTCTTAACCCTTTACCAAACGACAAAACTTTAGACTTTCATAAATTGAAAAGTTTTGCAGACGGCAAAATCATTACTCTCAAAAACAGAAATTCGCCTTTGGAAGGGTAGAAATCATTGTGGGGGAAAAGGAGAAAATGCTGGATTCCAGCATTTTCTCCTTTTCCCCCATAATGTTTTCTAAAGGTCATTTCATTTGGGTCATTAAAACTCTAGGATGTCTGGTAAAGGGTTGATATGATATCACTGACAGCATCAGAGCGTTTAGCACAACTTAAGTTGCATTTGCAGACATTTTAAATCAATATCAGACTGTCCCATTACAGACAGCGTAGATCCAAGATCAGAATGCACAGAAAGTGCAGCCTGATCTTGGAATAACGTTGTTTGCTTCGGTTTAAAATTAATTTTACAATAGTTGTATTTCAAATAAACCGAACGAACCATCAAACGCAGACATATAAATTAATTATATCAATTCACTTTTACAGATACCGTAATTATCTTGAACAATATCTTAATTAAGTGTACAGAATACGAATCATTCTTCAAATTAACGTTCTTAGAGTTTTTATCCAAGAAGTTGTGTTTTGCTCGTACTTGAGCATGCCACGGCCATCATTTAGGCTAATTGATATGTCTGTTAAAGAAAAATGTATTTTTCGAGGTTATCGACCTCACATTGGAATTTCTTCAATGCTTGTAGAATATCAGAGAACACAAAGTTCGGAATTTTGAAAATGTAGCCAACAAATTGAAATGCATTCTTCCGTTTGCTGATTGTTGCTTATTTCAGTGTTCATGTATACTCTTCATTAATAACAATAAGGAATCTATT
Source organism: Hippopus hippopus (assembly GCA_946811185.2). NCBI lineage: Eukaryota > Metazoa > Mollusca > Bivalvia > Cardiida > Cardiidae > Hippopus > Hippopus hippopus. Next base: position 69,363,366 of record OX328096.1, read on the forward strand.
ATTTATTTTTTTCCTTCTTTCCTTTTTTTGTATTTTTATTTTTTTTTATGCTCGTCAATTGATGCGTTACAATACTTTATTTTCTTTTCACACTTTTCTTTCTTTCTTTATTTCTTTCTTTCTTTTGTTTTGTAGTTCTTTTTTTCTCTCACTCTATCTCGCTCATTTCTCCGATAAGAAGAATTTATCTCTAGTGCTGCAGTGAGAATCATAGAAATAATCTCTATCATTGGCTAAGATCCCCCTATCAGTTGGAGCGAGTATTACAGGGCTTTACCTACGGACTGTGTGTCACAGGTAATAGATTAAGATCAGATTGCACCGAAATGCAGTCGGATCTCAATCTACTTTCTTCGCTGGCAACGCATATAAAGAAATTGCGATTTACAGAATGTTCGATAACAGTCAGTGATGCTAAGTACAACTTTACAAACCATATTTGGCTTCTTTTCCAGGACTACTGTGGATAGAGTGTAAACAGATATATAGCTCAGGGGGCCTGTCCTATTTTACAGACTATTACAACTTCATGGACTATAGTGTTTTGTCCATGTACCTAGCGTCCTATGTACTAAGGTTCTTTACAGAGTATATGGTCTCTGAAGCTGATAGGTGAGTAATACAGGCAGTTTGAAAAAGATTTTTGCACTGTTGTGATGACGTAATACGCAATACGCAAAAGGACAGTGTTGCCTTACAACTCTATGGACTACGGTGTTTTGTCCATGTACCTAGCGTCCTATGTACTAAGGTTCTTTACAGACTCTATGGTCTCTGAAGCCGATAGGTGAGTAATAGAGGTAGTAAGAAAAGAAAGTTATTTGCACCGTTTTGATGACGTTATACAACTTCATGGACTACAGTGTATGTCCATGAACTTCCTAGCGTTTATGTACTGATGTTCTTTACAAAGTATATGGTCTCTGAAGCTAATAGGAGAATTATGGAGGGAGTATGAAAACGATGTATTGTATGCTAATGTCAGAGAGCAAAAGGACAATCTTGCAGTACAATTTTATGGGCTGCAGTGTTTTGTTCATGTAAATACGTGTGGCGTCCTATGTACAAAGGTTCGTTGCAGAGTATATGGCCTCGGAGGCTGATAGGTGAGTTATATAGCGCCCCGCCCCACCGAAAAAGGGAAAACTTCTTGCACAGTTTTGATGACGTAATAAGCAAAAGGAGAATAACGCAGCTTGTCTCACAATGAACTCAATCCGGAGGTAGAATGGTCTTTGGGCATGCATAAAATTCATAAATTAAAAAAAAAAAATGATTAAGATTTTAGACTTGTCCAAATTCAAAGCCTCTACAGACGACAAATGGCTTGCAACATGCGAAAAGGGACATTTGGACCTTTGCGTAAAGTGTCGTCTCGGATCAGCCTGTGCAGTCTGCGCAGGCTAATCCGAAACGACACTTTCCGTTTTTATGTAATTTTCTGTTTTGCGCAAGTCTACTGTAGCACAAAATCTAATGTAGTCGTAAAGTGCCGTCTCGGATTAGCCTGCGCGGACTGCGCAGGCTGATCCGAGACGACACTTTACGCAAATGTCCGAATGCTCTTTTTCGCGTGTTGCAAGCCAAATTGAATATGAGGCAAACAATAAGGATCTGTTTTAGAAAGGGTAGAAGACATTGTTGGGAATGGAGAAAATGCTGGTTAAAATTCAGGACTTTTAGGAAATGGATGAACCGAATCCCTCTGTTGATCATATATTGTATTTCTCTACAAGTAGATATACCTTATATAAACACTATTTCTATTTACAGAAATTTTCAGGGCACTACTCAAGCTAAAGAATACCTGTACAACGGGAACTATTCCGCTTTTACTGTGTTCATTACTGATATCAAACATACGAAACATATAAATACTAATTACTTTATGGAAGCGTGTACGTAATTCTATAACTATATAAAAGTTCCTTCCTTCCTTCTTTCCTTCCTTCCTTCCTTTCTTCCTTCCCTCCCTCGCTCCCTCCCTGCCTCCTTCCTTCTTTCCTTCCTTCTTTTCTACCTGTCAATCTGTCTGTTTTGCAACTGTCAAAGATTGGCCTAAAGAAATACAGGCGGCTTCTTTAGGCCGTTCTGTTTGTTGTGAATCGATTCAGAGATCCATATTTAGTTTGGTAATTGTGATAAGAAACTGACACTTGTCAAACTCTGTTTACTATACCATCTTTTAATTCTTATGTTACCTTAGCGGTCAAAGGCCATAGAATTCACAAACTTTGACAGTTCAATTTCTCTTGTCTTTCAGTTACTCAAATAATTATGTTTCAATAATGTTTTTGATAAAAGTATTTTTTTTTCTTGTCATACTGCAGTCTGGGAATGAAATTTATGATAAAGTGTCTTTTTCGAAGTCTTCTAAAGACTGGAGCATAATGCAAGTTCCTCAACGTTTAATCTATTACTGTACAGTCTGTTTCTGGACCTACCAAAGGCACAACTAATTACACTAAAGACAGTAATATTCTGTTCTGGTAAAAGTCATTCTTTTTCAACTGCATAGAAAACAACAAGGGAAAAGTAGGAAATACAAGCAGTTGCTAATTTTGCTACAACGACTTCAAAGGGCCATTTATTGCGGAGATACAGAAAAGTCATATGTTAAGTACTGTAATCGGTCATGGATGTGTAGAAAAGAAAACCTTTCATCGCGTCGTATTTAACTTTTTGCGCCATCAGAGAAAAAGAGAAAAGGTGCATAGAACGTAAGGTCTGATTTTGGGTCTACAACTTTCGCTTGTTTGCTAGGCTTATATCATAAAAAATCTTTTTGAGTTTTTTGGATAATATTTTTATAGTAGTCGAAAGAGATTGAGATCGAGTAAATATACTTGGCGCCGAATAAGTTAAGCCATACTCTGTTACGGGAGACCACTCCTTCATGCATGGCTTCGTCCCGATTTAAATACAATACCTAACAACTGCGTTAGGAAGATATCTCTTTAGCTCAGTGGTTATGGTATTGGTCTTTTAAACCTCGAAAAACGAGGATCTTGTCCGCCGTGGGTTCGAATCCCACCAGATGCGGTTTGTATTTCAGCCATTCATTTGTTTCTTTGTTACGACTTTGTTCGTAAGATGGGGGCTCGTCCGGGATAGGCCATTGGGCCATTAATCCCATTTGTTGTCCAAAAACGGACATTTGTTGTCTAAATAATAGACTTACAGCCTAATAAGGCTTTGAGTCATCAATAAAGGATGACATTGAGAGGGGGTGTGTTACGGGAGACCACTCCTTCATGTATGACTTCGTCCCGATTTAAATACAATACCTAATAACTGCGTTAGGGAGATATCTCTTTAGCTCAGTGGTTATGGTATTGGTCTTTTAAACCTCGAAAAACGAGGATCTTGTCCGCCGTGGGTTCGAATCCCGCCAGATGCGGTTTGTATTTCAGCCATGCATTTGTTCATTTGTTTCTTTTTTACGACTTTGTTCGTAAGAACTCTTTGAAAAGTTGGTTTAATGTGACTACAAAAAGTTTCGACCCAGGTGCGCGCAGGGACGAAACTTTTTTTGTTATGGGTCAATTTTCTGCATTTCAAAGGACCAGTCTATCCCACGGTTGAGTCAGTTGTGCGACAAAAATGAATTTTATGGATCCGTAATTATATGATGACTTGCTTGGTATAATGCATCGGTGGAGATACATTAAACCCCCTATTGCCAGAACGTGGCTAAAGTAAAACTTAAATAAGATCATTACTTGGTTATATGTTAACATAATTTATATGATTGATATGATAGTCTAACTTTGTCCTTCAGCCCGGTTCAAGTGGAAGAAAGATGACCCAGAGATAGTATCAGACGTATTATTTGCCATTGCTAATGTGATCAGCTTTGCTCGCACCACCTACCTCATGCCGGCTTTCGAAGTACTGGGACCTTTACAGATATCTCTGGGGCGTATGATAGGGGACATAACTCGTTTTATGGTGCTTTTCACCTTGGTAAGTAATTTTACCCATAGGCCACTGAAACTGAATTAGTCTATAACGAAACACCGAAATTTCATTGTTCGATCATGGACACCGTTACTGAAAATAAGAACTCCAATGGTCCATCACTTTAAATTGATTATTCATTGTACGATACGCGGACACCGTTACTAAAAATAAAACAGTGGCGCTTCCCCTCTATACAAGTATTTTCTCTTTTTCCTTCAATTTTTTAATAAGCTTTCTTTCTTAGGGTTGTTCCACGACACTTTCTGCAACAACATTAATGTTTCTCGGAAGTTAACAAATTTTTGATAAAAACACAAAATTCATTTATCTGATAATTTCTATAAGAGAAGAGTAAATTTTCGGGTTAAGAGCAATATGCAGAAGTCAACCCTAAGGCTGCTAAGCGCGACTGACTGACCTTTTTCGGACAGTGTTGATCAAGATCAGACTGCACAGAAAGTGCAGTCTGATCTTGGATTTACACTATCCGATAAGGAGATATTCACCCCCCCCCCATGGGAAAAAAAAAAAAAAAAAAAAAAATTGAAATAACACTATTCGGGTTTTTACTATCGGCTTGAAAATTTAATTTCATTTATCTAGCAGGATAAGAGTTAATAGATAGACACGCAAGTTTTCAAATTTATTGTGTAAGGATGGTTTAGATGGTATTTGCACGCAATTGGGAGATTATGTCGATTTTTACTGGGAAATATATGATATCCAAACTTAACAAAGATGTACATGTATCCATACATTTCTATATCCTCTCAATCACTATCCATCCATCCACCCATCCACCAGTCCGTTCATCCATCCATCCATCCATCCATCCGTCCATCTACCTGCTTGTCTAAATTATCGATAACCACCATTACTTATATATTGTAAAATTCTTTTTTGTATTGTAACTGCATTCAAAAGGCACATATAGGCCAATGGGGCCGGGTGTTATTGATATCGTTATTTATTTGTCGATTTGAGTTCCTGCTTATACAATATATACATCACAAAATAAATATTTACTTATTTACTGACTGTATCATTAAAACATGCGTCTCCGTACAACTAGTTCTCATTATTACGTAATACAATATGAGCAATGCTCTGTTTAAAAGGCGGGTTAATACATCCGCAAAAAGTATCAATCCATGTCAGCCCGGCTGACATGGTTCGAAATTTTGTTATTTGAAAGTTTTATGCATGTCCAGGACTATTGTACCTCCCGATTCAGTAGATTGTGAGACAAAATAGATTATATGGATCTTTATGTGATGCCTTGCTTAGTATCATACATAAGGGAGATGCATTAAGCCTCCTTTTACCAGAGCATGGTTCAAGTGTATGTTATTATTGTTATTTCAAAACCAACAATCGGTCTCAGTTGGAGCAACCAGAACTGCTTTTACACTGATTTCTCGAAGAAATACGCATTCTAGTCATCACTTGAAATTAATTGAAAGTGTCACCGTGCTCTTTAGTGGTCATTCAATCTGGACTATAGAATTCGTAAACACGTTAATTTTTCTTTAGTGGCCCCACTAGTCGAAGGCAAGCGAGCTTATGTCATGGTCTGGTTTCCGTCGTGCGTTCGTCCGTCCGTGCATTTGATTTTCTCCTTCTCCGACAATCTTTTCAAAAACCCTCTCTTTTAGAGTCATGAAAACCCGGAACTGTGTGTTTAAGGGTTAAACGCCAGTGGAGCGATACAGTGCCATCATGGCCCCCTTGTTGAAATAAAACAGAAGTATAAAGCACGTCAAAATGGCTTTCAGAAAGGATAGCCGAGGGCCTAGTAATACTGTCATTGCTTGTTGGAATCTTTATTAAGCTAAATTTCATGGATTGGTGAAAGTTTTTCCGTTAATATGGGAAAGCAGCCGATGGCTTGGAGAAAATGTTGTATGTAACTCTATACAATGAAACGCCAGGAACGCTTAAATTGGTGCACTGGCCGCCATGACATAAAACATAAGCCATGCTCTGGCAAAAGGGGTTTACTGCATCTCTTTGATGCATGACACCATTGAAGTCCTCACATAATTATGGATCCATCAAATCGCTTTTGCCTGACAACAGACTGGATCCTGAGGTAAGACCGGGCCTTGGACATGCACAAAATTTCCCAACAACAAAAACGTTCTACCCAGGTCAGCCCGCGCGGACTGGGCAGGCTAACCTTGGTCGATACTTTTTGTGGATACATATAACCCCCTTTTCATAGAGCTCGGCTCATATCCGTGAATTATGCTCTGTGAAAAGGCGGTTTAGTGCATCTGCTGACAGCATCGAGTCTGGACAGTCCGCAAAGGCTAATCTAGGTCGAAACCTTTTGTATATTTTTGCATGTTAAAGGACCATTCCACTTCATGATTTAATTGGCTTTTAGACACATGAAATCCATTTTATGTGACGTCTTGCTTGGTATGACGCACGACTGAACTCTATAAAACCCCTTTTTTTCCTGAGCATCGCCCAATAAATACCAACTAACCAACCAACAAACCGAACAACTGGATTTATAAACTGAACGCGATAAATTGACCATCCGCCTGAATTAATTAGTTAAACTTGAATAACTACATCGGCATTCTTGCGACCTGGGTCCATATTCCAAACATTCTTAACAATATTCTTCATCTTGTTCTCAAGAATTTGGTGAATTTAAAAGTAGCGCAACTTCTGATTGGCTAAACCATACGGTTTAGCCAATCAGAAGTCGCGTTACTTTCTAAATCTATAATTAGACTTAGAATGAAATCAAGGATGGTTAGTAAATAAGGACCCTGACCAAAATAACACGGTAGCAGATACACTGCTGGCTTTGTAAAATAACAACCATATTTACAATTTACGGCCTGTATTTATGTTCCCAATGGGCCATTACTGGTTTACAAATACCACAATAACCGCGTATGCTAGAATGGAAGAAAAAGTGAAATCCAAATTATCTCCCTTGTTAGATAAAAAACAAAGAAAATAATTGGAACTGGGTTCTTTTGTTTGGTTTCCTTTGATTTTATCCTTACTTTACTAAAAGATGTTGCGAGTATTATAATTTGACTTATAGTGTATATGTAAGGACTGCATAATATTTTCAAATCAAACATCACACACTATTACCATCGAAATGTATCAAATAGATCGACTTTGTGGTTTGCTACATTTTGAAGGAGATATCTAAACCTGAACATTCCCTAATAGTAAAAGGACATTTAGGATAAAATCCAAGTAATACCTTATGCAGGACCTAATAAGTAGTGGAGAGCTATCAAGGGAATTAACTGTTATTTGTCTCCCATTATATCTGACGCTTCTTTCCCCTATTTAGGTTCTGTTTTCCTTTATGGTGGGACTACACAACCTTTACTGGTACTACGGTACACAACGTATTAAAATGACGATGAATGGACACACGGTGAACGTGTTCGCTGCCCAGGCATTCCAGGGGTGAGTGACCATTTGACAAGTGACTCTTTCAGCGCTGTGCTCTGTGAAAAGGGAGCTTAATGCATCTGCGAAAACTATCGTCCCAGGTCAGCCTGCGCAGTCCGCGCAGGCTGACCTGGGCCAAAACTTTTCGCTATTAGTCAATCTTCAGTATGGCCATGGCGCAGTCTACTTCGTGATTAAGTTGATTGTTAAAAATACGGCTATTATGGATGCATAAGTATGTGATTGCTTGCTTTGGTATCATGAATCGCTGACATGCATTAAGCCCCCTTTGCAATATATAGCACGGCTTATATACAGTCGACTTCTGGGTCCGTATTCACCCACCATTGCTAGGAACATTCTTTTATCACATAACCTCCCTTGTTTTCCGTGTAATATACCCATTGCAAATTTTCTTATCTTATACACGTTTGATATTATATTTGTGTAACGTCATTTTTGACGTCATTTTTTATGTATTTCATAGAAGTGAATGGGATTTTATGGATGTTAGCGCGGGTGCATCTGTAGATGGTTTTGCATCTTCTTAACTATAATTTGTGAAATATCGTTATGTGATGAAAAGAATCTGACATTCGTTGGCGTTTGTGTTAAAATTTTATTAAATTTCATTCAAGGAAAAATATTACTAAGCTCGTCAAAGGCTCTATTTAGCATTTTTCCTAGACTCGTTTAAAAAAATTCTATCTCAAAAGCCAAGTCATGTCAGATCCTATATATCTTTTTCTCAAGAATTTTCTAGATTTGACAGCAACACAACTTCTGATCGGTTAAAACATTGTGTCAAGCCTATCATAAGTTGCCTCAATTTCTTAAATGTAGAATAAGACTCAAAATGGAATAAAGAATACTTGGTTAAGACCGACACTGCTCCTGACCTTTGCGGTCTGCAAAAGCCACTTTTTTTTCGCCTTTCACGATGAAAAGGTTGACTGAAAAGGAAACATCAGGTACTTTAAAGGATGGTATCGACCAAGATTAGACTACACGGAATGTACATTATCCGATGTTTTTGAGAATCGTAGATTAACATTTTCCTGAATTTTAGAAAATATCAAGTACTGGTCAAATCTGCTTTTATGTTTATATATATATGAGTTATACCCTAAGAAAAGAAAGTTTAATGCACCGGCAAAAGTATCGATTCAGGTCAGCCTGGGCGAACCGTGGAGGCTGACCCAGACCAAAACTGCTTGCTTTTGGTCTATCTTCTGCATGTCAAAAGACCAGTGTACATCATGGTTCAGTTGGTTGTTTCACAAAATTGATTTTATGGATCCATAATTATGTGATGACTTGCTTGAAATCGTGCATCATGGAGATACATTAAACACCTTTTACCAGGGCATAGCTCATATATGATTTTTGTCCGTCTGACTGAAAATGTTAAGGATAGGGTACCCTAATGGGATTCGTGTAACATCGCCTTTCATCGTACAGATTCGGCTAAGACTCCGGTAATCCGTAATCGATGCGGGGAACCAGCATCTATCGGCCGATCTATTACGGATTACCCGAGTCTTAGCCGAATTCGTACGTTTTTAGGCGATGAAAGGCGATGTTACAGGAATCCGCATTAGTGTGCCCTATCCTTAATTTCATTTGGCGGGTTAAAGGCTTGGATAATAAATCTAAGTCTGGTGTAATCCCTATTGAACACGTGTTTAGAACTACGGTATACAGTGTAACCTGCACATCGTTACACTAATTAATCTAAATTCCAGAATTTCAATTTAACTCTTAGGCTGCTAAGCGCGATTCACTGACCTTTTTGCGGACAGTGTAGATCAAGATCAGACTGCACAGAACGTGCAGTCTGATCTTGGATCTACACTGTCCGATATGGAGATATTTTTTTTTTCTCCAAAAGGTAAGCTTGAAGTAGATTTATTTGTGTTTGTACCATCGCCCCGAAAGTTTGATATTAACTTATTTAGCAGAATTTCAATTTAAACGTAATTATGTTCCCAAAGCAAAGAAATTCAGGGATTCTACGCCTATATAGGTCTTTGAAGTAACACTAACATGATTACATGGCTCTCGCCCACAGCTTGTATGATTTACGAGTGACCGTGTATTCTGTCAGAATCTTTAAAGTCATTGAAGGATATCATGCCAGTTAGAAAATATCTCTGCATCACCAGAAGTATGTCTGTTATATTTTTTATTATCGTGCGAGTTGTTAATTTCATACATGGACACCTGGGCCCCGTTTTACTAAGGTAGTTACGAACAAAATTTGCGTAAGGTTTACGTAACTATAGTATAGTGGCATTAATCTGCCACGAGATACATGATAACTATCATGATTATTGTAGAAAACTATTGCGATAAATCAAAGTTTCCTGGAAATGTTATCTTTTTAGATAAAATTTCCAGGAAACTTTGATTTATCGCAATAGTTTTCTACAATAATCATGATAGTTATCTCGTGGCAGATTAATGCCACTATACTATAGTTACGTAAAACTTACGCAAATTTTGTTCCTAACTACCTTAGTAAAACGGGGCCCAGCTTTTTTAGACGCTAAAAACCGTATATGGCACGTGAAATCGAACTGGGATGTAATACTCTGTCAGCCGACCCCATTTTGTTTTCGAAAATACTAATAACATTATTATGGGCAATTTCTGCCGTGAGATACGAGATAGCTATTGCGATAATTTAAGAGACCTATCGTGATAAAACAAAGTTTCCTGGAAATATTATCTAGACAATAAACATTTTCACGAAAAAAATATTGCGATAATTCTGTTATCATGATTTTTTTTGCTTTCGTGCCCACAACTGACATTCAAGGTATCTATAATTAGCTAAGGTTTCGGAACATCTTCGTATACAACCTTATGAATTCTCCTTTTCCCTGAATGGTTTTAAAGTTGTTCGTAGGAGGCATTTCGAGTCGCCTTTGTTATTTTACAGACTTCTGTTCATTTCGGGACATGTCAAAATTTACCAGTTAAGCTACAATTGTTAATACATGTAATTCGAATTTTTACTTACTGCAATCTTGTGAAGTCAAAAACTACCGAGTTGATCCAAATGGTGAATTTTCTTTTTATAGATATCGAGAAACGGCTAGAACTTTCACGATAATTTTATCTCGAATGACAGCTTCGTGCATGATTGAGAAATTTTGCGTTAAAACATTTACTGATCAGTGTAAAATTTTCTAGATAACAAAGTTTATCGTGATATTTTATTCAGGAAACTTTTCACTATCTCGATAAAATTTCCAGGAAACTTTGATTTATCGCGATAGTTTTCTAAAATTATCATGATAGCTATCTCGTATCTCGTGGCAGAAATATGCCACCATACATTACAAATCCAAGGTTGCTCTAGAATGATTGAAACCTAGGTTTTGCATAGGTCTCTCCAGAATGAATGAAAGCGTTTGTACTTTTTCATTTTCAGATTAAAACAGACGTTTTACAGTTTGTTTTGGTCCATATTTGGTCAAGTTAGTATAAACGATATCAATGTCAAACATCCGGGTCCCGGTGGAGGTGAGTATCAAACAGCTAAGTAAAATAGTAAAGCAGTTACTGAATAGTTTAAGTCATTGGTATGAACAATTTGTGACCCCGGACTTTTTTCTTCGTTTACAAACCAGTTGAATGTTTATTGAACATAATAATCTTATTGTCGTTTTAGTTTTTTCAGACCTTTTGAAAGATTATTATCACTATTTTTCCTATCATCAAAACAGGTGATCGATTTATTTTCTTTTTAAATAGTAGTTTTCAAAAAAAAAAAAAAAAAATCATTCCTACGTTATTTTTACATTTAACTAATAATTTGGTTATAGGGCCATCTACATTCAACACAAATCGAGTAAAGATAAGTAAGTGTGTAAGAGTATTTTCAACTTGAAAAGAACAAAGGGTATTATGAACATTATTGTGCTTGAACTTTGTTGTGCAATGTAAAAACTTTAATGCACATGTTTGCATTTGTACGGTTATCTTAACCAATAACCTGCTGAACAAGTTAGATGAAACTTTCAGGCCGATAGTATAAACCCAAATTTCGCTATTACAAAGTTTTTTTTTCAGGAAAAACAATTTCCCTATCGGACAGTGTAGATCCAAGATCAGACTGCACGTTCTGTGCAGTCTGATCTTGATCTACATTGTCCGCAAAAGGTCTTTAAGGCAGGCTAAGCAACCTAAAGTTTATCATCAGGCATGTTTGGGGATATTTAACAGTCTGCAGATTTATCAAGATTCATGTATGCAGTAGGTATACTTAGGCCTCAGAAAAAGCAGGTTATGCGTTCACTACTCAGAAAAAGCAGGTTATGCGTTCACTACTCAGAAAAAGCAGGTTATGCGTTCACTACTCCTTATTATTCCGTTAAAAGAAAAATATTACATCGTCAGTGGTATCTGCAAGTGATGATTCGAAATACTTCTAATTCGTCCACAAGCGAAGAAAACACTTGTAAATATAAACTCTAACCAACTAATTTCTTTATGATACCTTTTGCCGATCTCAAGTTGAAAATTCTTAACTTTGTTAATCTATCTTACCTACAGCACATTTTTTGAAACTTGTCAGTCACACTCTATCAAACTAAATCTCCAAATCTATCTTTTCGATGCTAACTTACATTATATGAGTCATGGCCTGTGAAAGGGGGATTTCATACATCTGAAAAAAGTATTGAACCAGGTCAGCCTGCGCAGTCCGCGCAGGCTGACCTGGTTCGATACTGTTTTGGTATTGGTCAATTTTTTGCATGTCAAAGGACCAGTATACCTCCTGATTGAGTTGATTGTTAGACAAAATCAATGTATTGAAACCATCATTATCTGATGACTTGCTTGGGATAATGGATGACTAAGATATTTTAAACCCCTTTTTCACAGAGGGCCACTAATGTACATTAACTCTGCTTGCCGTCTACTTTCTTAACCTTTACCAAACAATGCTGAACTTTTAAACGTCCCTGAGAAAGAGTCCTTTGAAAACATTTTGGGAAAAGGAAAAATGCCTGTTAACGGCATTGTTTCCTGTTCCCACAACGTTTTCTCCATTGTAAAGAGCAAATTCTATCTTTATAGTGGCATTTAATTTTTCGTCTGCAAATGCTTTCAATTTGGATAGGTCTAAAATTTTGTCTTCTGCTAAAGAGTCAGTGACTAAAATGAACGTTTGCATTTCAATTTGTGTCTATTTGCATCACGTGTGCTTTGAAAGTTAGTCTTACAAAAGCAAAAATCAGCGCTACCTTCTTTTTCTTTTCTGGTCGTGAGTCTATCTATATCTTTTTTGAAAAAAAAAAAATATTATCAATACACTATCCTACTATTGGTACTGTGTTTTCTTTCAATTTTCTTGTCCTCAATCTATTTTTTTCAATTTTGTTATTGATACTTTTATCCTGCTATGTCGTCACTGTGATCAGCCGGGTGTTTATGGCGTTTTACCTTTAACGAAATGTACTGCTGCAACAAAAAAGTAAAGCTCTAGCTTCAGAAGCTTTTGCAAATGTATAGTTATCACGACAAATGTCGATCAGATATTAACAGCGTATGAGAATTATCGTCTTGCTGTTTCGCGCTCTTGAACCTCCTCAATCAATCTGCAAAGTATGTAAGAGCGCATAGCTAAGTGCCTATCACCATTACAGTCGGTTTTAAAAAGGCATTAAAGCAGATTTTGATCCCAAAAATATTTGGGGTGAGAAAGTTGATATTTTTTAAGGAAAAATCAGGAAGTAAATTTTTACCATTACACAGGGAATAAATGTTGAGAGAAAAAAAAAAGCCTCCACCGGAACTCGAACTAGCGATCTTCAAAATCAGAGCCTTATATACTACCAACTGAGCGATGGGAATTTTTATATTTGACTGTCATATTTGTTTTTTATATAGTAACGGTAACACCGTTATTAACGGTACAGATAAAGATACAAAGAACTCGGTAATTCCTCGAGTGTTCTACACGTTTTTAATTTCTATTGAGGTTTGGATTTAAGGCCATCTTTGCACACGAATCAATTTAGCAGTGTTTGGTGCTATTTTGTAAAAACTTTGTAAAGAAATCTGGATTTATGCCTCTTGAAACTTAACGACGATTACTGGTACGCACAGAATTTAGTTCAGGCGGCTTGGGAAGAATTTTTCAGTTTTCGGGTTTCTTTTTTTAACCTTAAGAATTGATAACCAGGCTTTCTTTCTGATGTCATAACCCTTTCCCAAATAAACCGGTGTTAAAATAAACCCTGGGGTGGAAGCCTTCTGAAAAAAAAAAAAAAAAAAGAAATGTAGGAAAAGAGTATTTACTCTTTTTCCTAAAAGGTTTTCTACCCTTTCAAAGAAATCTTATTTTTTGAGCCTGATCTAATTTGTCGTCTGCAATGATTTCAGTTTTAACATTTCAGTTAACAAGTCTAAAATGTTGTCTTTTTGGTAAAGAGTTAGTCTAACAGTCTGCCATTCTGTCTTTTTCTCTGATTCTCGGATTTATTCTTTACTTTTCCCTTTTCTTGAATGCTGCCCTTGCTTATCCAGTAATTCAGTGCTTACTTCTGGACAGCGAGCGACAAGTGATTTTGTGCACGGACGGCGTGTATACCAATAAAACTTCGCAAGCAGGTATCTTCCGACACTACGTACAAGTAGAAGTCAGTTTCCGTTGTCAACCCATAGACTTTTAGGCATCCATTCATTTGCTTTTCGCAAACAATGAAAATCGAGATCTACAGATAGCGGCCATAAATATTTCATAGAAGTCTGAATTCCCATTGACTTACATGTATTCCAGTCTTTACTTTCAACACATTCTTTAATATTTTATTTTTAATAGATTGCTTAGAAATGAAGCTATAGATAAGAAACTTGTATGATATAAAGTAAAATGAATTTTACGATGAAATGTATAGTTTTAGACACGATACATTGTAATATGATATAAAAGTTGTTTTCCTTATGATCGAATGACCAGACGAAGCGTGATATATTTTCTTGCACGTTAAAAATGCATTTAAGCGAGTGGAATCTCTGAATTCGATGAAATATTAATGGTCACGAACTATAGTTTAGTCTAAACATATTTGATTGTATGGTGTGTTAAGGCGCAGCCACATCTAGGATCATTTAGCGTGCGAATAAGAAAAATAATGAAGTAACAAAAATAGCTTGTAAGAATGTGAGTAATGAGTATATCATGAACGAAGTGTTATAGAATGATTCTATTAAAAAAAAAAAAAAAAAAAACAATAATAAGAATAAAATTGTCTGAATAGGAAGAAAAAGTTTTTAAACGTTATCACAGTTTTGTATACAGTTCAATCTCCTTGAGGAAGGCAATAATTACCTCAGTGTTGACAATATCAAAGAAAGCTCTCATACTGTCAACACTGAAGTGTTTAGAAGGAATTGGATGAAGATCCACACAGTCAGAAAAATATGCACATCAGAAAAAGGTGCATTGCAGGAAAACAGCCAAGAATGCGTTAAACGCGTGTGTCCAGTTCTGACGAGGGCAACTATTACCTCCTCTCGGCCAATGGACCTGTAAGCGAGGTACCATTCACCTAGGACAGGTTTAACTGAACGTAACTTGTTAAAATATCAGCATCCCATTGTGATTGCCAAGGAGATTGGATGTCGGTTAAAATTGAAGGTTTAAAATCTGTGTATGAAACTTTATAATCAGATTGGGGAAAGGACAATGCCGACTTCGCAGTTACGTCGGCCTTTTTATTGCCCCTAATGCCCATGTTACTGGGGATCCAGCAGAAGACTACCGGTATTATTTTAGACTGAACCAAAAGTGAAATGTTTTCAATTCGGATAAATCTTTAGCATTGCGATGAGGGTTTTGCAAAATCAAGATCAAGTAGGTTAACCTCAGAGTGCTGAGACGTGGAATGAAAAATCTTGTATACAAAAACTTTTGGAATCCCAAAAGTAAAAATAAAATCGTATTCGTATTGCAAATGTATTCGATCATTTTTTCGGAATTTTCATAAACATTCTACACAAACATCACCATCTATGGGGGAAAAGTATTATGTTAGTCTCTGTTGCAAACGTAGATAGGTATCGTTTTGAACATGTATCTTGACAATGACTAACAAATGTGACTTGTCTGTTGTAAATACCTACATGTACAGGTGTTGTAATAATAGTTGTTGTTTGTGGGTGCACATAGTTGCTCCTCTTGTTTTTGCACTTGATATTATTTGATTGTTGTTACGATGAAAATCAAAACGAATATGAGCGTAATGAGCGCCTTGTGCTATTCATACGCCTTTCACTTATTCCATATTCATTGACTTGCTACGTTTTATTTTCATACTATATGTCTTTCACTTCAACAAACTCACATATTGTAAGGCTTGATTCTTAGCATAAAGCTTTTTATCTGAGGCTGATCAATGTCGATTTCTGGTATCCATGTACGCGTGTATCACAACATAACCTGGTACAATGATTCATTCATTTTCTGTTTTTTCTTCCTCTTATCTTTATATATCCCTTCCATCCAAACACTTCCCTTTTCCGCCCTCTTTTTTCTTTCAAACTGAAATTAAATTTAGAAAATTTTGTATGTGTGAATGCCATCATTAACATTTCATTGATTGTGATGTGGGGGGAAAGTATATGTTTTGTAATAGTTTATGTCTTTCAATAAAGTACATCTGTGAAAACCTTTTTTACCAGAACGAGTAGTCATATCATAGTGTCCGTATAAACATCCACTCATACTGGGTCTTCCATCGGTACCGAGGAAGTTATAAATCGCTCGCAGTAGAAAAAAGTCGCTATCGAACTCGGGTAACTGTTAACACGTCATGGAAGTGCCCTGAACGAAATGTTTGTGATCCCCCCACCTCTTTTCTCACTATTTTTCCTCAAGGGTGCGTATTCACCAATCATTCTATTTTAAGAACATTCTCAGTCTTATTTTCAAGAGTTTCTAAATTTGAAAGTAGCACAATTCTTATTGGCTAAACCAAATGATTTATCTGTTAGACATAGTATGACATTCAGAATGGTTGGTGAATACGGACCAAATTTTGAGTGTGAATAAACGTACACGTAGATAATTTTTAGGCTGGGATATATGATTTTATCAATATATCAAATTATCAATAATGGTCTTTGGAAAACGAAAATATGCGTAGCATTAAAATCATGAATTGTTATAATTTACTATTGTCTGTATGAATTATTTATAGTTCAATATCAATAGGTAGCCCCATCCCCACTCCACAACAAAGCTCTCGACAGTGGTTCGTTGCCAAACGTATGACACAGAGTTGTCTGTGGGAAGCATTAATATAAAAAAATACCTTGGATGTGCCAAAGGATAATTACTTTTCATTCAGACAAAGTTGCTCAAGATCAGACCACATAAAACATGCCGTCTAATTATGACCTCATATTCTATGAAAAATGAGAACTCTAAAAACAAAAAAGAACTTAGCGATTCATATATTCGTCCATTCCAATGAATTAGGGTTTGTTTTTGTAGTAGATATGTGTGCTCCACAACCTATTGCACAGATGAGTGGCGCTTTGGCAAAAGGGAGTTTAACGCATTTTTGTGATGCATCGTGCCATGCAAGTCATCAAATAAGTATGGATGCATAAAATCCATTTTGTCTGACACCCGACTGAATCATGACGTAGAATGGTCCTTGGACATGAAAATTAACCACAAGCAAAAAGTTTCGGGCAAGGTCAGCCTGCGCAGACTGTACAGGCTGACCTGAGTCGATAATGCAGACGCATTAAGTCCCCTTTTCAGAGAGCTTTGTTCAAATGTATATTGATATGTTTACAAATCGAGAGCAGTGTATCTGAAATAAAAAAAGCGATTCACTCATTCTTTTGCATCAAGTCAAATCATTATGGAACAGAATGATACGTCTACAAGCAGTTTATCCACGAGGTCGACATTCTGATAGAGACTGACAGCCTGATTTCAAACACTGCAAAGGACATTTACATTTAATAACCAGGGTGTTGATTGCAACCAACTACATGTATCTTTTTGTAAAGAGTGCGGATCTTGATCAGCCTGCACATCGGCGCTATCTGATCCTTGTCTACACCCCCAGATACCCGTCTGAATGTTTAAACTTTACTTCTCGTATTCAGCTTATGCAGATCATACACGGTGCTTGGTTTCGTTGATTACTTTGAATTCCACATAAAAAGGTTAACTGATTCCTTTCCAGTGTTCAATGGCGGTCATTATCCAGGAGAGCAGGAGAGCAGTACCGACATTGTAGAGGGCGTAGGTTTGATCCTATTTGCAATCTATCACGTGGTCATCATTATAGTCCTAATAAATATGCTGATCGCCATGATGAGCCATTCGTTTGAAGCCATACAGGTAGGTGCACTGAGTCGTAACCATCAATTAGGGTCCTATTTACAAACCAAATGGTGGAGAAACGAGTTCCATTTTTCCCATCTCATTTACTGGCTAAACATAGAAAACAAGCCTTACACTGACGACAGTCACCAAACCAGATCAAAGGCATTTACAATAATGCAGGAGGTTGTTCTACTGAATCATACAATTTACCAAACAAATGGCACTGTAATAAAGGGGTTTAAAAGAATCTGCAAAAAATATCGACCCATGTCAGCCTGCGCAATCCGCGCAGGCTGACCTGAGTCGATACTTTTTGCTATTGGTCAATTTTCTGTGGCTCAAAGAACCTGTTCGCCTCATGATTCAGTTGGTTGGTAGACGAAATGGATTTAATTGATCCAGAATTATGTGATGACTTGCTTGGTATACTGCGTCACGGAGATGCATTAAGCACCCATTTGGCACAGCATGGCTCCAGTGATCTACATCTGAGGTCCGTTCTTCCTTTTTTATTTATTAATAAAAATAGAAAATCAGGTTGGTGAAGACAGAATGCAAAACAAATCAAAGGCATTTACAATAATGTACATGATAGTTTCATCAAATTGTGCGATCTATCAAACAAATTGACCTGTTTTGTTCAGATAAGACCTGGAAGCCGTCTATTGCCATGGTAGGAACTTCGATCTTTTCCTGTCAGAGGAGTGGATATAAAACTTCAACTAGTTAACCGGCCTTTGACACAAAATTCCGATTGTTAACGACACTGTGAAATAAGACTTGAAAACAATGTAGAAAAAGGGGAAAATGCTCGTAACCAGCGTTTTTCAACATTGTTTTCTAACCTTTCAGAAACAAATCCAGATACTTGAGCCACAATTAATTTGTCGTCTGCAAAAGTTCTCTATTTGGACTGGTCTGAAATTTTGTTGTTTGATAAAGACAAACCATATTGCATTTAATCTGCATTGAATTCGAAGGAGAACTTTATAATGATAGTATTTATGATGTTTGCGGAGAGAGATCCTGCTCTCGATGTAGAACCATGTGTCATTGTCCACTTGACTGTTTCCGTGTATATTTCAGGGTGACTGTGATGTAGAATGGAAGTTTGCGAGAACCAAACTGTGGATGAACTATATGGATGATGGGAGCACACTTCCGGTTCCGTTCAATATGATTCCTTCTCCAAAATCTTTTATATATTTATGGAAGTGCTTTGCTGGTTTATTTAAACGAAAGAAAAACGGAAAGAATACATACGAACGTAAAATCCGAAAGACTTTTATAAAGGTTTGTATTTTTGCGATGTTTACTGATAGTATGAATGGGCTGTTGATGGTTTTTTATAGGCTTCGGAAATTTTGATTGAATTGAGGCTACATCAAAGCTCCAGATAAGAGGGAGTGGTGGTATTCTAAATCCATTATTTCTCCTCAAAACCCTATGTTGTGGGTACTCATTAGCATCGTCTCGATGAGACGATTCTAATGAGTACCCATAACATAGGGTTTAGTGTAGAATTATTAATATTTTCAATTTTGAAATCAAAATCACTTCCTCTATCTGGAGCTCTGCTACATGGATTCGTTTTTGTCCAACGAAATGAGGTCAGTATGCACTGTAAGATTTAACGGGTGATTAGCACTGATCGACTGATAGGTAACACAGAAGTCACTTTTTATGATGGAACAAACAAAACTTAGTGATCGTAGTAGACTGTGTCCAATCTCAACCACACACCCACACCTACAGCCCCAAAAAGTGTTGCTGTGGTTGGCAAATAAAGGAAGTGGTGGAATGCATCGCTGTACATGAGACATCGGAAACAAACGGTCATTTCAAATACACTAAGCAAAACTTCTAACTGGTCACTTTTGTTTCTTCTGTAAATTTGACAAAGTAATTGACAGGTATACAAAAACAACCTAATTATCCTAACGATAGACACGGTATTGGAATAAAAATAATCACGATGTTGCCGACAGAAGGCACTTCTTTTTCAGAAAAGGGAAAACACATGGTTTGTGCATGGTTAAACCAGGTTAAACAGAGAAGCATACATTACTGAAATTTTGTCAACAATAAGGAAAAACGTGAAAAAATATTTTCTGCACAAAAATATAAACCAAAAGAAGGAGAGTGAAGTTTACAAAAACATGATGTTTCTATTTTCAATGTTAAGTGAATGAATATCAAATAAGTTCCTTTCAAAAGAACAAGTCGAAAAATTATTGTCAAACTTAGGCTGGAGTATGCTTTTAGACTCTTTAATTATTCTCCATAGTATCAAAGTATCTCCGAATGAACTGTCTGTTTCCAGGACAGCGGATGCCAGTAAAGGCCAATGGGGAATTCCAGCTTAAAAGTGGCCGTTTAGAAGTTTTGTTTAGTGTATTTTCCTTGAGTAGAAAAAATTGCACGTTTTTATTTTACTGCCATACGGTTTCCACATATCGTACCGCGCTGGATAAAGATCACACGGCTCACGGAAAGGATGAAATTGCAAAGAAAGCAGTACTTACACGAGAGAAAACATCTTGGATTTTAGCTTGTCCGTCCCAAATAAGTCAAACGATAAGTCTCTGCGAAAGAATTGAAAACCATCCTTGTAGACATGTGTAACCCTAGCTGGAGACGGAGTTGGAAATCGGACTTCGTAACTTTATTAGGGGTTGTCTCAATATTGGCATACACCTTCATTATTCATTACTGAATATCGTCAAATACCTTTCATGAATACTTACAAGAAAAGTGATCCAAAAAGGCAACTTTTTTTAGAGAACTTATCGTATCTCTAACCTGTAGAAACCGTTAAAATCAAGGGGCACGACTGCTAATAAATAAGAATAATAAAAAAAAAAGGTTCTCATTTCATTATTGATAGGTTGGCCCGGATTTGAAGATTCGCAGGGTCCTGCGTGACTCAGTGGTAAAGTATAGGATTCGTAACCTTGAGGCCCCGGGTTCGAGTCTCACTGGATCCACTGGGTTTTTCGTGGGAGTGTCCTTGGGCAAGACACTCCAGAGCCCTAGCCTAGTCCTGGTGAAACTCAGGAAAAACATGAATATGTAATCTGTCGCCTTGATATGACTGAAATAATGTTGAAAGCGGCGTAAAACACCATTCAATCAATCAATTCAATACAGATTCGCCTATACAACCAAAACAAATGTCAGATTTTGAACTGCTTATGCTGCGTTTACAGTCAGTCACAATGTCCGCGATTTAAAAAAAAAAATAGCGGGGAACTCCACGATTTATTGCATTGTAATTTTTGTATTACTACGATTTCCAGCGCTTTCATGCGCTTTCGGTATGTTTAGTTACGAGTTTTAGCAATTTCTTACGAAACTTTAACAATTCTGGTCAAGATCTGCCACGATTTTCGTTACGTTCTCTAAAGTTGTCTAACGATTGCTACGATCTGCTATCACGTTTTTTTCACAATCCCTTCAGATCCCTCATGCAATCAATTCTGCTAAGTTCTGCCACGACTTTTAAAAAAAATGTCAACGAAAATCAAAATTGTCACGTGTGGCACATGATTTTGGCACATAAAAAGCAGGCATGGATCATCCATCTTCTCTTCAGAGATTCAAAACAGAAGTAGCCGTAAGCAACCGGCGGCTCAACCAGAAGTTCGGCGGGCGGCTGGGCCTGCAGTTCAACCGGTAGTTGGTCTATCAGCTCAACGAAATGAATTGCGGCAGGTAGAGGAGGCACCAGACTTGAGGGCTTAGTCCTTGTTCAGCCATATTCGGAGGAAGATACTAGTGAACCACAGAGGTTCGAACCTGACCGGGCAAGAAAGAGATCCCTCTCTCTACTTTAACGGGACAATTATTAACTTTATCATTGACGAAAAACTGCCAAACGTTCTTACAGAACTAGGAATAAGCAGTTCCAATTCTGACTAAATCTTTTGGATGTAAAGGCGAGTCTTTAAAACCGGTCAAATCTGTCAATAAGAAAGCAAGAAAACATTGATGCATCAAGGTCGCCGCGAAATGAACAGCTGAAAAACTTTACAGTCCGAAGAATTCAGCTAAAACTGCCAGTACTGTGCTATCAGTGGAGACGGCGAGTTGTGTCTATTTTAGATATTTACGATTTTTGTTTCATTGATGAATTAAATTATGTATCTCTTGTTTTCCTATAATTCCTTTCCTTTCACATGCGGTAAACCTAGGGTGATCCGCTCATCAAGTCTCTGGGCTGTATCACGTAGCTTAATATGCACCGACAAGGTACATGTCTTCGCCGGAAATACACCTTTTTACCGTTCATAAAATCGTAACACTCCACTTAGAAAAGAAAACATTTGTCACAGTTTCCTGTGGGAATCTTTCTAAATGCATTTCCGATGACAAAAATTTTGTTCATTTATTTTCTTACTCGGTCTATTAATTTCGTTGGCATTTTTCGGTGCCAGGTTGCTTGCTTATAGTGGCGGTTGTTGTTGCCGTTGCTAACTGATTTACATTCGTGTCGCCATGTTTTAGATCATGAGATTGCCAGTATTTTTATTGGAAACTCCTTTGGTACATATGCGATCAGATGACGGTTACGGAATCGGCCGAGTTGTGAAGAGTGGCTTAATTCCCAGGCAAATTAAATACTGTCGCTACATCTGCAAGGACACAATCAGAACCTAATATTTTTTATTCTTATTCATTGGGTCTGAAACAGCAATCGAATCCTTTGATTTTAATAATTTCTGTGTTATTCTTGAAAGAAAAGTTTTGTTTTTTGTAATGATTAGTTTTTTATAGGTTATTAATGAAAGGTATTTAGTCGCATTCAAAAGTTGATAATGATAGTATGTGTCAATTTTGAGACAACCCCTAAGAAAGTTACGAAGTCCGACTTCCAACTCCGATCTCCACCTCGGGTTACACATGTCTTGTAGTACACTTTTCTTTTAAGGCTTTTAAGGTCAAAGTGGCTCACAGAACAATGGTAACTATTCACGTGAGAATAAGATAATCATTTTCTGCATTGGGCATCAGAATTGTCTTTAATGCCTAGAACGTTGTTGAAAAATATAATATTAACTATTTAATAATCATAATTAATCAAATGTTACAACTTGCATTAAACGTTGCTGCCTAGAAACCAAGCGAGGACTTGCACGAAAATAAGGAAAAACTTAAATGGTTGACCTGGCATAACCTGAGACACAGACCAAAAATTTGAAGGGCCTTTTGCTCTCTCGGAGCAAAAATAAAAAAAAATCGTCTATAAGAAAAATGCAAGAACATAGATAAAGCGTGACCCAAAACTGTCGTTGACTACTATACTTCTTAAAGATAGAAACGTCGTAAGGTAGAAACTTTTGAAATGGTGGAAAGTTTGAAGGGAGGACTTTTGGACGGTAGTAACTTCAGAAGGAGAAGCTTCAAAAGAGAAAAACTTCGAAAGGTAGAAACTTCGAAATGGTGAAATTTCAAATGAAGAAAAATCTGAAGGTAGATACAGGCACGTTCGAGCGTAGAAACAATGGAAAATAAAACCTCGAAAGGGAGAACTTTCGGTATGGAAACTTCTGATCGTCGAAACACCCACAGGAAGAAACTTTGAAATATAAGTACTTCGAAAGGGTGAAACGTCGGAAAGGAGAACCTTCGATAGTGAGAATTTTCGGAGGATAGAAACGTGAAAATGGAGAAACGTCAGACGTCGTAAGGACAGTGGAGCGGACATCGGTCGAAGGGTAAAACGTTGGAGGTGAGCGCTGTAAAAGTATAGGAATCTCAAAATAACGAACCTTTTGAAAGACATATTGTACTAGAAAGGTGTTTCATGGGCGCTACAGGATACAAACAGTGGCGCCGTGGAAACATCTAGCTCGTGCAATGATGTGACCTTCATGGCGTCATCGGACTTGAGATTTCGGCGGATTTTGTGTGTATTTCGAGACAAACAGTGACAATTGATAATGTTCATAGAGCTATCCCGCTGCTCAAAACATTTAGCATATCTTAAGCTCCTGTCCTTAGCTATGAAATTTGATTAAATACCAGAATGCTCTGGACAAACGGGCTGAATCATATTCAGATGGCACCCCGATCAAAGTAAAACTGCGCTGTATGCGCACCAAGGGCTTGTACTCACCAACCATTCTGAATTTCATTCTAAATCTAATTCTAGATTTAGAAAGTAAGACATCTTCTGATTGGTTTAGCCAACCAGAACGTGTTTTGCTTTCAAATCTAGAAAATTCTCGAAAATTAGACTTAGAAAGTTTCTATGAATAGTTGGTAAATATTGGCCCAGTGACTGGATCAGCATGTTTGTTATTCAAAAAGACAATCCCAGTACCTAGGATATGTAAATATTGCAAAATTTTTGTCCGATTTTCAAGCTGAAAAGTGCTGAATTCCTATATTCAACCCTTTCTGCACCAAACGCTACTTTACGCGTGTTACAGTGTGCTTCTGTTATTTGTTTCCAGGATAATTACAATCACAATGACTCGAATTTCAAATCGAGTAGTGCCAGTCTACAGGTATTGCACCCCAAATATATGATCCTTGCTTATATTTTTTTTTTATCGTTGCTATAGTCAAACTTGTGATAAAACAATTTAACAAAAATGGCAGTAACTTGTAGAATTAACGACTATTTATTTTTCATATGGGTTCTTACTAACTAACCATTCTTTACAACATTCTTGCAAAAATTAGAGATCTAGAAAGTGATTCAATTTCTGATTGGCTAATCCATTTGGTTTAGCCAATCAGAAGTTGTGTTACTTTCAATTTTAGAAAATTTTTGATTGGTTGGTAAATACGGGCCCAAGGTGCTTATCACCTTTTAACATGGTTTGAGTTGAAAGTGATCGCTTGGATTTCAACCCCTGTACGTTACTGCCAGGGCTACAAGTTGCTGTCATGAAATCAAGATACTTAACAAGTCTCTCTAATGTTTGTGCCATCTATAGTTAGAAAACAAAAGATATTTTGTCTGGATTCTTTATTTAAAAGTTTGACTGTATAGTTCAATGCTTTTGTACACACATATAACTCACTAATACGGAAGCTGTATACAGGATTCAAGCATATCGCTTACAATACCAATAACAGTCGGGTCATACTAAAGAAACTGGATATTTATTTACGTCATTAACTGATATAAATTACTAAATATCTGTACTATTCTTTCACTTATTTTTTAGTTTGGTTCTTTATTTTTTGACAACTAACCAAATAACATTATATGATACCACTTTTTCATTGGTGTTTTATATCCATTCTTATTCATATTTTCTTTGTCTCTTTATACTTGATAACAGTTGATTCTGCAGACTATTAAAGCAAACCGGCCAATCTCACTTCATGCAAAAATTAGGAGAGATGCAAATTCCTCTCATTGGTTTAATTGCTAACTGCAACTTTAGGCTTAGTTCAAAACCGAACAAACATGTACAGCATCATGCCAAAAGTGAGTGAACGTTTTTTTTAATGACCGCCATAATGAACTAAACTTATACAACTTTCAACCGGAAACTTACCTTGCTAAAAAGATTTTTTTTCCACTATTGATACTTTGTCATGCTGCTGAATTCTTTTGGGTAGGGTTTAATTCTGTTTTTAATAACCATATGTTTTACATGGACTAAGGTCTGGGGACTATGCTGGCCAAAACAATACAGTAATGCTGTTTCTCTCTTTACATGCCCCAGCTTCACCGGATTTGTGAGCAGGTGCATTGTCCTCATGATAGATCCGTGAAAGGTCATCAAAATGTTTAGCAATGAACTGGCATTCATACTGATCTGTGTTTTGCACATACTGTTGACTATTCGTATTTCCACCTTTCACTCAGTTTCCTCCGCACTGTAAGTTGTCCATCAGTCTTTCAGTTGACCATCAGTTCATCACTGAAAATCACATTCCCCCTATAAGAACCCACGGTCCTACCCAGTTCAGTCCTCCACCACTAAATACGTCTCCATTTGTTGGTAAATGGAATGTTGACTCGCTTCCTTACCGATCGTCGTTTATATCCTAACAAACATAGATTCCTTTGGCCGACCACTGCCGCGAGTGTTTTCCGTTGATGTCTCTTTAAAATCATTGAAATCGCAGATTTACTCCTGCCTTCCTTTACAATCGATGTGGCGAGGTCTTTTCCATCCACTGTCATTTGTTTTTCGTGTTTTCCCATCTTTCAGAAGGATGACAATTTGATGTAAACAGACAACAAAATTATTTCATTTCGGGTGCTAAAGAAAGAAAATCCTCCTAATCGCACGTGAAGGTCCCTAGTACGTTCGTAGCATCGTAGCGACGCTCTATTTCTGTTGGTGATCAAACGGCGTTACGCCGCCAATGTAAAAGTTATCTCACATTTGGCATGGCGCTGTATATATACAAATACAAGAGGATTATGACGCCTGTAGTTCGATGTTAAGGAAGCTTTCTTGACAATTTTCACAAATTTATTCCAGATTTAACTTAAATCGAGGAACTAGACATTTGCAGATGTTTCAGTTTCAAACAGGTCCAAAATTTAATCCTATATTCGTAAATTATTGAAGCACATGTAGCATGAAATAGTTATAGCTTAACCTATGTCAAGTTTTTTTCTTCCTTTGTAGTTCGATTATCTTGCAGCAGTTTTCTCTTTGTGATTGATTGTGCTTTAACATATACATGTATGCAATTTACAATAAAGGGAATGGAGCCGAAAGATGCGCTTCTGAAGTTACTTGCCCTTGTCTCGTAGCTGATATACTGTATTATACCCAGGGCATCATAATCACATCTATTCGAAGTTTTATTTTTAGTCGTAACATGAAATCACGGTCAAGTTCTTTTTACGCTTGTATCCTTGGCAAATTAATAATGAAACATGAAAAGGGTGCATAATTAAGAAAAAGAATATATATGATATAAAACTGCGGCTTAAAACAAAGTGAATTTCAGGCACGGGCGATACTAGTATTCGATGGGTAAAAGCTACACAACATTTGTGGCAAGTAAATAAACAACGTTTTGTACATTCATTTCATGTAGAACAAAGTTTTCAAGTGTGCGCAGAATGGTGACAGATAATTTCGTTATTGCACTTGGATTTAGAAAAGGACAAAAATACAAGAACTGAACTTTCTGTACAATGGCGGCATGCATAATTAAGCAATGGAGATAACACCAGAACTTAGCCATAGCTACTAAACGAGTTACGGCAATTTGAAAACCACGACGATAGTAACGAATGTTTACTTGTCAATAACAAACACGACACCCCATTTGGAGATGGAAATTTATGCAAGACTCTGAAATCTCATTGCAGAAGCGTCGCGAGACTGTTTGCAAGACACTGGAACTAAAACCGGATGACACATCATATTCGGATATCATGCAGCGACTTGTCAAACGATATCTGTTTAAACTAGAGAGAGCCAAAGACGAAACTGAAAGATGTAAGTAACGTTGTACTAGACAAATTACTGATTTATTTTTTCTGTAAGTTTCCACAATCATTTGAATAGTCTTTCGTTTATAGTCTTGCATTCCACTTGGCGTCCTTTGGTCTTTAGTAATTTTGTTGAGAACTACTCATTTCTAAAATTGATAACCGAAGGACACCCAAAACAACTTCTTAAGTAGCTTTGTTGATATTGTGAAAAAAAAAAAAAAAAAAAAAAAAAAATCCAGTTTGAACAGAATGTGTAGTCTGATCTTGACCTTTATTGTTAGCAAAATACCTGAATTGCCCCCAAGGCGCTAAGTGTCTGCTGTGAGTATTCGAAGCGGTATACAGTTCCACAATCCTTTCGGCCTTCTCTTTTTCAAAAGTGGTCGAAAATCCAGCATTTAAAAGAACGTAATTTTAATATGGTCCTCTTGTTTTCTTCTCATCTTCTTCTATCGATGTATTATCTGGTCATTACCTCCCCTACAATGACTAAGAAATAAAAATAAATAAATAAATAAATAAATTGCAGCAAACATCTTTGAACACATTTGTGAAAATGGATAAATAAGCAGTTAACGTGTACGCAGCTTTTGTACACGAATACTGATGAAAACATTGCAGCTTCAATAGGAACAATATCTTCCTTGCCATAATGTTTTCAAAGGTAGTTAGCTGCAAGGCGTTAAAAGTCGTCTAGATATATGTTTAAGGGAGCTATTCAGATTTTCATAATCTCACCAAATTTCATAAAATTACTTATCGCTGAGTTAAGGTCTTACTCTCATGTTAAAAGACGGAAGCTGCCGAGATTGGCCGAATAGCCTTTACGAAAACGTCGATGTTACACGATATTTACCGATGAGTTAGTGAGTCTACAGCGCCTAACTCTCATATTAAAAGGCGGAAGCTGCCGAGATTGGCCGAATAGCCTTTACGAAAACGTCGATGTTATACGACATTTACCGATGAGTTAGGAGCCGTAATCCTTAAGTAAGGCGATAGCTCGCAAATTATCTGTAAAGAAGAAAACATAGGAAAGTAAAAAAAGGAAAAAATTCAAATGTATTTCTTTTGTGGGTTACCTAGCCTCTTATTGTATTTTAAGATGTCGCGCTAGGATTTCGCAAAGACTTCTGATAATGTCACATGGTCGATAGCATTACGCCGACTACGAGAACTCGAATTGAAATCGTTGCGATGACGTCATATCTAATGTAATAAAAATTGACAGTTACCAATTTGAAAAACGACCATCGTGTTACTATACATCCAAAATTACACAGTTACTGAATGTTAACGTGCTGTTTTTATACGATTTCAAAGAACAACACATCTATTTGTATTTGATTTACAAGAAATTTCGATTAACGGAATAAAAACTAAATAGTCCCCTTTAAAAAGTTATTTCTATCTGTTGATTTTGCAGTAAAAGATGGCGGGGCCAACATACCAAACATACGTACGGAGGAGATTGAATTGATAGACGATGACGACATTCCTCCACCACTTCCAGATACCCCACGTCGTATACAGGCAAACAACTTCGAAAAACCACAAACTATACCAGAGGATGAAGAGACCAACAACCAGATTAACCTTAGTAAGTCTTAAGTTTCCGCTTAACCCTTAACCTGCTTGATAAGTGAAATTAAACTTTTAAGTCGATAGTAAAAACGCAAAGATTGCTATTTCAAAGTTATGTTTGGGGAAAAAATATCTCCTCGTCGGACAGTATAGATCCAAGATCAGACTGCACGTTCTGTGCAGTCTGATCTTGATCTACACTGTCCGCAAAAGGTCCTTAAGTCGCACTTAGCAGCCTAAGGGTTAACTATTTACCAGACGACAAAATTAAAGATTTGTTCAAATTGAAAGCATTTGCAGACGACATACTAGTACTTGATGTGGTTGAAATGATGAGATTCGTCTCTAAAGCTGTAGAAAACATTTTGGGAAAAGGAATATCTTTTTTTCGATAATATTTTTCTTGGACCTTCCTCCTCAGGGTCGTTAAAACTCGGAAAAGAGTCGTACTGGGTTAAGAGTCACTCAGGAACTCGTACATTATCTAAAACTAGAAGCCATGTTTAGGTTTCAAAACAACTACAGAAATTATGCTTTCGTATGACGCCACCTAATTTCAAAACCCTTTGTCACGTTTATATTTGAGCCATGCTCTGTGAAAAGGGGCTTAATGCATCTGCAAAAATTATCGAACTAAGTCAGCATATACAGTCCGCACAGGATGACCTTGATTGAAACAATTTGCTACTGTTGAATTTTCTTCATGTTAAAGGAAAATCTACCTCTTCATTCAGTCAGTTGTTCGACTTAATGGATTTTATGGATCCACGATTATAATGATTACTTGTTTGGTATAATGCCTTACGGAGATGCATTAAACCTCCTTTTGCCAGATCATCGCTCATTTCTTTGAGATTCAAATTACTAAAAACGACCTAGATGTCCGTAGATATATCGATATACTTTTCAGATGATTGTGCCAAGTGTCTATGAATAGCAATTACAGTACTCTTAAACGTTGATGCGATACAAGAAAGTTTTACTAGTGTACGAATATAATTGACCAATGAAATACATAAATCAGTATCACGAGGGACAAATCCCATACAAAATCTGATTGGCCAATCAGGTCACATGAGATTGATGACGAATATTGGACACAAAAATGGAGCGTATCATCTTGCTATTACAATATTGCGATGTTGCTCGCTCGGTGACACAATTGATAAGAGTGGCGTGCTGTGAAGAGGGGGTTTAGATGTATCTTTGTAATACACCATACCAGGCAAGCTGTTGCACATTTTGGTCAAATTTGTCCAAACAATGGCAGCATCATGTAATAGAATGGTCGTATAACAGGCAGAAAATGCACCTAAAGCAAAACGTTTCGACTCTGGTCAACCGCGCGGACTGCAAAGGTTGACATGGGTCGATACTTTTAACAGATGCATGAAACCTCCTTTCCACAAAGCATTGCTCATAAAATCTTCATTTATTGGGTTCTTCCTCGAAAACAACAACAACAACAACGACGACGACAACAACAACAAAAACAACAAAGACGAAATGAATTACACATGCATAGCAGCCAGTGTGTATGGTTTAGGCAGATATTTTATGTAGCCTTTGGTGGTATAGAGAATCTACGCACGGATAGTAACTTTCGTTCACATTTACGCGGCTGCTATTTTTTTTCCACGGAACCAAGCATTGCTTTGAGCCTAAACCTTTTGAGCATAATTGGTTTTGTTAATACTGCGCATTTTATCGGGTATTCAAGAGTGTAGACTAAGATCAGACTGCTCTTGCTTACACACCTAGCAAAGTTGCTATCAGCAATAGTTCCCTACCGGTCGATCACCGTTACAACAGTAGTCATAAGCCGGGTACAAATTGATCTATGAATTCTCTCCTTTAACCCTCCCAGGGCCATAGCCGAAAGCAGGAAATTTTGCGAACATCATAGATCAAGATCAGACAGCACAGAACCTGCAGTCTAATCTTGGATCTGTATTGTCCGATTGTTTAGTCAAGTTCATGAGAAAGAAATCTGTCTGAGTTTCAGTGAATTGTATTTGTGACTGTCGAAAGAGGTCGCATTCATTTATTTGGTGCTGAAAGAGTTAAAGTAATAAACTGTTATTATTTTTTTACCCATAGAACACAGACCTTCAATACGTAAACGAAAGGGTGGAGGACGAGGTCAAGGTCGAAAAATTTCCCACAGCGCAGCTCAAATAGCCACCACACTCGCTATTCCACAGCTTGACGCCATACAAAGATCGCAGAAACTTCTTGACGTACGACTCCAGCATTTACAGGCGAGCAGTAAAGAGAATAACCGAATCATTGATGACGTAGACTTCTTGCGTCGTGTGATGACGGAGAACCAGAAAGCCATGTTTAATATTATTCATGCGCTCACAAACATGCAAAGTGAGATTGTTAACCTTGTGAAATGTTTATCGCCGGCAGCCCCATCACCTCCCCCACCCTCTTTTGCTCACACCACAAATTCGGTACCTAAATCAGTGACGGGCAAGAAACGTTTTAGTCAGCCAGACGGGGAGGAGGAAAGTAGATTTTAGGCTTCCATATTAAGTTATTTCTTCTATCTTGCTGCTGCTGAATTTATAAATACGGAATATTATTTTGAAGTGACTTTCCTGGTGCTTGCATTTGATTCGAGCAGCGTGAGAAAATTTGATATCGCGCGAAACCGAAGGTCAAGCGAAATGTCAAAATTTTCTTGCGCGGCGAAGAGCAAATACCAGCAAAAGTTACTATAGCATAATATTCCTTTTATTATATACCTACACCTTTCAACGACAAAATATTGTAATTCATTGACAGTTTTATTCGAAAATAAAACACAGAATGGTATAGTTGCCAGTAACTTCGTATTTTATGAATGGCGGATGAATATTACAGCATAGAATTTTGACCAATCAAATGGCATATGAACACATCTATTCTGCGCGTGATTTACGTAATTACTACGTCATCATACCATATTTGGAGGCGTATTTTACAGCGTGTAGATACGGATTTTTTTTCTGCCGTGTGTAATATTTTATCCGCGTGTATGGTGGCATATTTCTGCCGCGAGATACGAAATAGCTATTGCGATAATTTAAGAGAACTATCGTGATAAAAAAAGTTCCCTGGAAATATTATCTAGATAATAAGAATTTTTACGATACAAATAGCGCGATAATTCTAACTTACCATGATTTTATTTGCTATCGTGCCCATAACTGACATTCACGGTATCTATAATTGGATACTTTTCGGAACATCTTCGTCTACAACCTTATGAATTCTCCTTTTCCCAGAAGGTTTTCAAGTTGTTCGTAGGAGGCATTTCGAGTCGTCTTTGTGATTTTACAGACTTCTGTTCATTAGGAGTCTTGTCAAAATTTATCAATTAAGCTACAACTGTTAATGATTCGAATTTTTACTTACTGCAATCTTGTAAAAGCAAAAACTACCGAGGTCATCCAAATGATAAATTTTCTATCTATAGATATCGAGAAACAGAACTATCACGATAATTTTATCTCGAATGTCAGCTTCGTGCACGATTGAGAAATTTTGCGTTAAAATATTAAGTTCATTGTGATATTTTTTTCAGAAAACTTTTCACTATCTCGAAAAGATTTCCAGGAAACTTTAATTTATTGCGATAGTTTTCTAGAATTATCACGATCGCTATCTCGTATCTCGTGGCAGAAATATGCCACCATACGCGTGCGACGCATGTGTTTGAGCCGGAAAAATTTTAGGTATATAATAAAGAGAAATACTTTTTTTCAGCCATTAAAGGTACTCGTACGATTCTTGGTTTCATTCTAAGTCTAATACTAGATTAAAAAAGTAACGCAACTCCTGATCGGCTCAACCATTTGGTTTAGCCAATCAGTTACTTTTTCATATGGAGCATTCTTGAGGGTAAGACTAAGAACGTTCTTAAGAATGGTTGGTGAATACGGACCCTGGTTTTTCTAGCTGTAAGATAGTATTTGGCCAGAAAATCTTCCAAATAGCGAACATAATAATTCAAGATGATTCTGAGAATCTGAGGCTATACCTACCAATAAGTCTAAAGACTAGTTCTGATTTTGATATCCAAGATCTGCACTCCGACTTGGCTAGGACAGGATGAATAAATTAGCCATGAAAAGGGGGCTTAATACATCTGCAAAAAGTATCGACTCCAGTCCATGCAGGCTGACATGGATCGAAACTGTTCGCTATTTGTGAATTTTCTGAGTGGCAAAGGACCATTCTACCTCGAGATCCAGTCGAAAGCTAGACTAAATGGATTTTATGGATCCCTAATTATGTTATGACTTTCGTGTATCTAATGCCATTAAAACCCCTTTTACCAGAGCATGGCTCGTGTGTTTTGGAAGGATTTGTCTGATATTTTGTTATCTGGTAAATAGTTAGACCTATTTATTTCTGTTTTTACTTTTTCAAATTTTAACAATAAATGTCCTACAATAAATGTGATTCAAATTGCAAATTAAGGCCCCTATGGCGCCCAAAAGTAAAAAAAAAAAAGTTTGGTGTTAAAATTCCATTGAATTTAAATCATGCCTTTTTAAAGTATAGAAATGATTTTGAAGATGACATTCTTTTATTTTACAATCTCTCGAAGAGTTGGCAGAGAAATGAGTTTGAAAACCAGGCAAAAAGTAAACAAAAGATAGAGCGACCTGGCAACTTTTGACCTACTTTTGATATTTATTATTCTGCCAGCGTTTAACACTTTGACCAACCGTACAACAACAGACTGTCATCTTCATAATATTTTTTTTTTAAACTTTAACATGATTTGATTTAACCCTTTACCAAACAACCCCTGGTTTTTGCGACCCAGAGAGAGAAGCCTTCTGAAAATATTGTGGGAAAAGGAGAAAATGCTGGTAACCAGCATTTTCTCCTTTCCCAAAAATATTTTCTACTCTTCTACAGTCAACTTTAATTTTTGTGTCACATTTATTTTGTCGTCTGCAAATGCTTTCAATTTGGACAAGTCTAAAATTTTGTCGTTTGGTAAAGAGTTAAATTTCATTGCATTTTAACACCCACATTGCCTACTTTTAACCGTCATTGGAGCTTTCAATTCTAAAATGTTTGCTGTGTAATTTAATTCTTCAGTGTTGTCAGTTTCGTTTGAAATTTATTTGTGTACATGGTGCTGGTCGCCATTTTTTGCTTGAATAAGAAAACGTGTATGGTGTTTTCAGTTTTGAATAGACCAAAGTACGTTTTATTTGTCTTAGCTTGATGAACTAAGTTTTTATGTGACAGATAACTGTTCCATGCGATAAGATTATGCTGCAAATCGGTGTCAGTGGCCGATAAATACACGGAATATTATGTTGTAGCACAGGTCTTTGATGCATCACTTGTCTATCAAGAAACACCGAATTTTTCATTGCTCGATCATCGGACACCTTTACTAATAATAGCATATTTGCGAATCGCCTCTATATGGTATTTATAGAGGCGATGCGCTAGTTTCCTATTTTAAGTAACGGTGTCCGATGATCGAGCTGGGAATATTTTGGTGACCCGTGACAGAGCAATTGAACTTCAGTGGCCTATGCTTGCATTAACTTTCATAATGCTTGTATTTGCTTTGAACAGTGTAAGAAAATTTGATAGTCGAACATGATATTAGAGTTTTCTTACGCAGCCATATACGTCATCATACCATATTTGGAACCGTATTTGACTCTGTGTTAATACGGATTTTTTTCCCGTCGTGTGTGATTTTATCTGCGTGTTATGCGTGTACTTGAGCCGCAAAATATATAGGTATATAATAAGGTAAATTGTCATCATAAGATTCGAAGAAAAGTCTAAGAATATTTTTTTTTCGGGAATTTCGGGCATTTCGAATTATAATTGATTAATTGTACCAGTTTTAACCCTTCCATTATGATGTTGTTGTTGTTTTGTTTTGTTTTTTTTTTCCCATTTCCAATCTTTGACTTTTAAACCATTAAGTAGCTAATTATGTTAACAAATTTTATTGAAATTTTGAAAATGTTACTCTTGAATTTATTAATCATTAAATAATGAATACATATACTTATGAATCTTGCTTTCCTTTTTAACCCGTGTTTTAGATTTTATGAGAGAAAGTTAAAGAAAAGCATTGTGCAGTTACTGGTTACTTTTCTACTGTTCTTAGTCCTTAACGACGTATATGACAAATGTTCGCGCGCATCCTACTGCGCATGTGTTTTTGTCGTGGATATTGAATCAAAAGTGCACCTAGGTATTTTTTGCACATAATGGTAATACTATTGGTGCACTGAAACAAGTAGCACTGTCTTCGGGTAGTATTGGTGAAGATAAAAAAATGGATCTTTGAACTGTCACCGTGAAAATGATTAAAATGCTGCTGACACGGCATTACACACCAAACAAGGAAACAAAGGCAGGAAATTTAAATCTGTGAAAGTATAGCTGTTTCCACTTTGAAAATTATTGTTGGAAAAGGAGAAATCGCTCCTATTAAGCAAGTTCTCCTTTTCCCACTATGTCTGCTGAGCTTTTATCCTATTTTTTTCCTTGAAAAAATAACTTCCATAGTGACCTTCAACTTGTTTTCTGACGAAATAAGCACGGATAGGTGCCATTTTTATTTTTTCTTGTTGTTTAGAATTATAAATACCATAAGTGTGGAAATTTTAAGAAAAATCTGTCCGTTAGAAAGTATGTAATTATTTAAGATTAACCCTTAATTCGGTCAAATTATCTCCCTTTTTAACTCAATGATCCATA
Organism: Hippopus hippopus; assembly: GCA_946811185.2. NCBI lineage: Eukaryota > Metazoa > Mollusca > Bivalvia > Cardiida > Cardiidae > Hippopus > Hippopus hippopus. The sequence continues at coordinate 69,398,885 of OX328096.1, forward strand.
TATAACATGCATATTTGTACATTTACTATGCTCAAAACCAGGCTTTTATATATTTGTATCCAAAATATATGAATTTTCATTAAAATGATGTATATTTGTATATTTTTCCTGTAATTTCCCTATCTAACTTTCTATTAAAGAAAGGCGCTTTAAATCAAATATAAGCTAAATTTTGGAACTGTATTAACCTTTTTCTCAAAGGCAAATTTCTGAGAAACGAGCATGGTGACCCACATCTTTTTTGGCTGTAATCTCCTAGAGAATTGATGAGCTTTATATGTGCAAAGTTTTAAAAAAATCTGTTCGTTAGAAAAATTTGTAATATACGTCGTTAACCAGTTCGATACACACGGTTGATGCAAACTTTCTTTCCGGTGATTCTTCGCCTCTCACCTCAGATGCATGTGAGAAAGTAGTCAAAGACTTGGAAAGACAGTTGTGTCAGTACTGGTGTGAGAAAGCCAGGAAACACATGCGTAGGTGCAGTGGCGGCCGTTATAAGACCTAAGCTGTTAAAACGGCGTTAAACTCCATTTCAATCAACCAATAACCCTGAACCTAGCAATTAGTTAACAGTCCTGAGGTAGAAAGCTTTTGAAAACATTGTGAGAAAAGTAGAAAATGCTGGTAACCAGCATTTTCTCCTATGTGCAGAATGTTTTCTATCCTTTCAAAGACAAATCCACATTTTAATATGTCGTCTGAACATGCTTTTAATTTGGGCAGGTAAAATATTCTGGTCGTCTGGTAAAGAGTCTTAAACAATCTATAAGCTATCTGTTTCTGCAGGCCCCTTTATAGCTGCATTCTAAAGGCAGTCTCCAAGAACAAGTTTGTGCTACAACTCAGGTTTCAACCACAGGCTACTGGAGTTTCATTAGTCTATTACAAAACACCGAAATTTTCATTGTTCGATCATCGGACAATGTTATTAAAAATAGAACATTTGCGCTAAGTCTCTTTATCGTATATTATGTACGGTAGTACATTTAGTAACATTATATACGATATAGAGGCGATACACTAGTGGTCTATTTTAGTAACGGTGTCCGATGATCGAGTGATAAAATTCTTGGTTTTCCGTGACAGACTATTGGAACTTCAGTGGCCTGTGCTTTCAATTTAAATGAAAAGATTCTCTTTCTTTTGTAACGCGACAAAAATAATTCGGTAAAAAAGATGAAATTGCAGATAGGTAAAGTTAGCTACTAGTAGGGAGTCATTCCTCCCTCGCCGCCGTCAGTAGATAAGAAAGGAGAGAGCTAGGGCAAGCCATCAAATCCCCCCATCTAAATCCAACCATATGCACGGTTTAATTAATTAACCATCTCTCTGCTCAAATCTAAAACTAACCAGCCCCCTCCCTAAATAAATATTTTAACCATGTGTATGATTAAAATATTATTTCAACCATCTCCATGCTTAAATCTAAATCCAACCATCTCCCTGCTTAAATCTAAATCCAGCCATCTCCCTGCTTAAATCTAAATCCAACCATCTCCCTGCTTAATTCCTTACTGGTTAAAATTCAACCATACCAAAAAACCCCCTGCGTTTCTTTGCGAAGCGGCTACACAAGTATTTTTTATATGTAAATTATTTTTTAAATTAATTTTTTTACGGTGTCCTCAGGGCTAACATGTCAATCAGAAAAAATAAATTGCTTATCGGCTCAGCAGTTACATATTTTACCCATATAGCTATATGAGAGATATTTAATTTTTATTTTTCATGTTTTTTAATTTTATAGTGTCCCCAGGCTAATGTATTGATCTTATTTTCCAAGACATACCGTTTATCATCATCCGCGCTTAAAGCAATATATTATATAAATAATTATATGATATATTTATAAGTCTAACTCTATCAAAATAGATATGTAAGCGTGTGTTACATCCCGGTTGGTTGATCTTGACATAAAGTTTATGATGTCGCATTGCTTTACCTCCAACGCCCTTGGGAAAACCGTACAGCTATAAGTTTCGTCCGCTTTTTCAATAATAGAGTAATCAATCTGTTCTATTCCGTTTACCGCAATATTAACTTTTACCTCTTCTGGTTCGTTAGGTTTATTTTTAACAATTGTTAAACTTCCTCTTATAATTCTACCCGAAACATTCATACAGTAACCCCCTAAACCATGTTTACGACCTGAATTACCATTACCAAATGAGAACTCATAATTACCATCTCCAATTGGTCCTTGTTCTTCAGCCCACACGGTTATAATGGGTTTAGGGCCTATGAGAGAAGGAAGGGATACTTTTTTATCCACGTAGGATTTTGTTGCTAAATCTCACTCTTCTACCGGGGTTCCCGCGTTTTTTAGTGAAAAACCTTGGAGATCTACGTCAGCCATCACCGTGAAACTTCCATCTTGATTTTTTACGATAGCTCCACCGTTATCAACGTAATTCTTATTAACAGCAGATTTACGGGATGCAGGATTTGGTAACCCGGTAATTGGGTTATCATTCATATCTAATTTGCCAGACATTGAAAAAGATCCATCTTGTTTTTGTGTTAAAGCTTTTTCGCCAGCGGTAGCCGCCTCAACGACAGTATCTACGTAAAACTTATTTGCAGCTTGATCATTTTCTAAAGGGCTTCCAACATTGTTAATTCTTCGTCCTCCCATAGAAACGTTAGAAACTGCCATATACTCACCAGCTCCATAAACGAAGGCTCTATTTGCACTATCTACGTATTTTTTAGTCGCAGCATCTTGCGCATCTGCGGGATCCAAAAGATTTGTTAACGAATACTCTCGCATATCTATATCTGCAACAGCAGAAAAGGTACCGTCTTGGTTCTCTACTATTGCTTTACCACTCCTATTCACATAATTTTTATTAGCTGCTTCGTTTGGTTCTGTAGGCTCTTTAACATTTCTTATTTTATTGAAACCCATATTTAGAAATCCAAGAACTTGGTATGCACCATTTTCTTTTAATAACCCCCCAGAATTTTCATCAACGTAATGTTTTGTAGCAACGTCTTGTGGATTTATCGGATTACTAACCCGTGTTAAAGTATTACTAGCCATGTTTATAGAACCGGTAATGGTGGTTGTTCCATCTTTACGTAAAAAATTATTATTAATGTAAGCGAGTGACACACCATCACCATCACCGCTTGTTTTATCATCTTTCATACGTCCGAATTTATCAACAGGCATTTTTTAATACTAAAATAATTTATTTATCACTGTTTGAAACCTTTTACCCAAGCTCAACTCTTTAAGAATGTGTAAACATAAATGCCCACAAAATACTTCCCCAGCTTGTTGTATTTGATCGCTGTTGTAATGTATTGGGCCTTTTAGGTACTCTTGAATTTCAATAGGTGGCTGTATACCATAACTATCAAAATAAATTTTAGTTTTGCCGTTTTTATACCAAGAAACCCAATGTGTACCAGGACCACCACTTTTATCAAAGTTTACTATACCACATTCTTTTTTTATTTGGTTTTCTCGGTAATGTATCTAGTAAAAAAACTCCTCTAAAAGAAGGAATCTTTAATCTTTTTGCTGCATCTTCCAATTCGAAATTATTCAACGGTTTATTTGGTAAAATTACGTTTACAATTGAAATATCTAACATCTTTTTATAACAAAATATTTTTAATGTCTTTATTATCAACCCATGAATTAAATTCATCAGGATAACCTTTCCACTTTACAAGAGATTTCTTTTTTCCTTTTTTAATAACCTTTTCTATCCTATACAACTCTTGACTAGTTTTTTGCAGCTCGGGCTCATAAAAGGTACCTTGTATTTCTTCTCCATTAAGATCTTTAATTTTATATGTTACAGGCGATGTATGTTTTACTTGAGAAACTGTAAAAACCTCTTCTGTCCATCTGGTGGTATAACCTTTTTCAAAAGTATTCTTCTTTTTAGTTATCCTTACTTTGTCTCCAACGGAAAACTTAGGCTTTATATCTTTTATTTCGAGATGATCGGGGTAAAGATTTCTCCAAACTTTGGTTTCATTTTTCGTTTTACTTGCATTTACTGGGGTCATCTTAATAGAAGAATGTCTTGTGTTATTATATTCTTTAACGAGATCTGATAATACGTCAATGTAAACGTTTGTGGAGTTAGCAGAAAAATACTTCCACATTTTTTCTTTCATTGTTCTAATCCATCTCTCAACAACGCTAGATTTTTCCTCATTTTCAGTGGAATATAATTCAATCAAGTCTTTAACTTCCTTGTTATAAAACTCTTTACCCTTATCCACCCACATTTTATCAGGTTTTCTCTCCTTAAAAATACTTTTTAGTGCTATAGCGACAGATTTCCTTGTTTTATCTTTTAATGGTATCAACCATCCGTATTTTGAAAAGATGTCAATGACAGCAAGAAGGTATTTAACACCGTGATTAAACTTAGAAAATGCTTGCATATCTACTAAATCCGCAGCCCATATTCTATCAATACCGTTTACTCTAACTCTCCTTTTCTTAAATTTTCTTTTTACAGGTTTATGTAATTCTTCCGCTAAATTTATCATGCTGAAAAAAAATTTTTTTTAACCCCCATTCCAAATTTCATCTTTGTTCCAATGAGTTTACTAACGATCGACTTATCCATTTTTTCTCTAATAGTAGGATTGTAAATCCCTTCTAACTCTGTTAACATATTTTTATCACACACTGCGTTTCTTGTGGCAGTGTCATTGTGCTGAAGATAGCAAACATCATGATGATAAGCGGCTTTATCAACGCGGTTTATTGGTTTACTCCAATCCTTTGGTGTTAAATCTGGATTTAGTCTTTTTTTTAATTTAGTGCCGGGTCCCGTGAAATTATGCCCAGGGAGATTCATTTCAAAAGGTAAATTATTTATAGCTTTATTTAGCAATGATCCACCCTTTAACGTCTTAACAAACTGGGTTTTAATTGTTCCACAAACCACACATTTCCTACGTTTCATATTTCTTCTGTTTTTAGTAACAATATACTCTATGTTGTTGGTATCAGTAAGTTTTTTACACTTAACGCAATACATTTTTATATATAAAGATTAAAAAAGTTATATAAAATGGATATTGTAAATTTATCATGGAATGAAGTAGTAACAAAGAGATTTAATCACTCTGTTTTACCAAAAAGTAAAAGAGGAATAATTGTAGGTAAATCAGGATGTGGTAAAACTACTTTACTGCTAAACCTTTTACTTAGACCTGGTTGGCTTGACTATAATAATTTAAGTGTTTTTGGAAAAAGCCTTTTTCAACCAGAATACAGAATACTAAAAAAGGCTTTTGAAGAAAAACTACCAAAAGAATGTATCTTAATACTGTTTAACATGCGAGATGAAATACAAGATTTAAATGTTTCCCCCATAGCTTTAGTTGAGGAATGGGTTAAGTCGTTTAAAAACAAATCGGATATAAATTGTAAGTTTTTTGAAAATGCGAGGGATGTACCTGATCCAAGAGAGTTAAACTCAGAAAACAAAAATTTAATGATTTTTGATGATTTACTTTTAGAAAAGCAAAACAAATGTGAGTGTTACTACATTAGGGGAAGACATAGTAATGTTGACTGCTTTTACCTCTCACAGAATTATTTTAGGCTACCAAGGCAAACCATTAGAGAAAATGTAAATTTTATCTGCCTCTTTGCACAAGACCTAAAAAACATTAATCATATTTATAACGATCATGTAGGTGAAGATATGTCTAAGGATGAATTTAGAAAAACCAGTAAAAAACATAATGGGAAGTATAGAAACGGTTTTGACAACTTTTACATACCTAAGTCAGTATAACTTAACAAAAAAAAAAAAAAAAAAAAAAAAAAAAAATATTAAATATAAAAAATGGATTTACTAGAAGATCAAATTAATGCTATGCGCATAGTTGATGAAATAATTAAGGAAAGTTATGCAAGGGAAAATTTAGAGGAACTTCCTTTTTACTTGCTATTAAACTTCAGACAACAATTATCTGATTTAGTGTGTAGTTTTGGACTTGGTATGAATAATAAACATAGAGGTGATGAGGAAGATGATAGGGATATGGAAAAATTTAAAAAACTATTTAATGGGGTAGCAACAATTTGCACAAAATCAGACAAAAGTAAATATATGGATATTTACATGAGGTTAAACAAAATCATACATATTTTTTACTCTTAAATATTTCAAACATGACAAAAATATTATTTACACACCTAAATAATATTTTTAGTAAATAAAAGAAATGGAAGATCTTTTAGAACAAATTGTACAAAATACAGCCCACAAAACATCATTTCAAATTATAGTAAGCGATAACAAAACACGTTTTAGAACAAGGTTTAATCCCCCAATTCAGCTGGAAAAAGATAAAAAATATGAAATAGCTTTGGTAAACCTTGAAACTTACTACTCTTTTCCAAACATTGACGAAACAAACAACATATTTATTTATTCTCCAGACAATGGTACCACATGGGTTAAAATAAGAATACCTGAAGGAAATTATGACCTTGTTGACATTAATGATACCATTCACCAAGAAATGAGAAAAATGGGTCATTACGATGAAGTTAATGAAGAGTATTATTTTAACATTTCTGCAAACACCAATACCCTAAAGTCTGTTATTACCTTAAAAGATGGTTACCAAGTAGATTTTAATCAACCGGGCTCTATTGCCAAAGTATTAGGATTTACTCACGCTAAATATACACAAGGATTTTACGAGTCCGAGAATGTAGTAAACATTCTTAGTATAAACAGTTTGCTTGTTAACATAGATATTATTTCAGGAAGTTATGTTAATGGTTCAACAAAAAACACTATTTACTCTTTTTTCCCAGATGTTGCACCTGGATATAAGATAATTGAGTCACCGCTTAATTTAGTATACTTACCGATAACATTAGATGAAATACATAGCCTAGAGGTAAATATTACAGACCAAGATGGAACATTACTAAATCTTAGAGGCGAAAATTTAACAATTAGGTTTCATATTAGAGAAGCGAGATAAAATAAAAAAAGAATTATATATAAAAATGACAAGTTACACTACTGTGTTAAAGTAAATATATCGGAAGGGCAAAAGCAAAAGCTTCAATATGCTGTTAAAGCTGGTTGTCCTGTAAGTATTCGTTTAGGACATGAAGATTTACAAGGTAGTGATGTTTTAGCAATTACTAATTCACAAGCAAAGAAAATGGTCAAAGCCTATGAGGAGGGTAGAGGTATAACTATTAAAATGTCTGCAAAACAACTTAAACATAATATGAAAATAGAGGGAGGTTTTCTTGGAATGTTAGCTGGGTTGGCTGCTAGAGATTTGCCAATGATTGCAAAAACCGTTTTACCAGCGTTAGGTGTTGGTGCTCTCTCTGGATTAGCCTCATCAGGAGTACAGAAAGCAATGGGGTCAGGTCTTTATCTTAAAAAAGGAGGATGTGTTTGCCAGGTAGAAATTGATGGAGAAGGATTATACCTAAAACCATACAAAGGTAAAGGATTAGAGTCTGTTGGTGATGGTTTGTATTTAAAGCAAGAAGGAAAAATGTATGATGGAAAAGGACTTTTGCTTGGACCTGATAGTCCATTTGCTAATATCCCTATTTTAGGAGCTATCTTATAAAAAAATATTAGCATAAGAAAAAATAATACTAATTTAAAAAATGTTATGTAATAAGGAATCTGATTTTCAAATGAATAAAAGTATAAAGGAAATACACTGGTTTCCTTTTGAAAATTTAGAATTTCCACCTATTCGTATTACAGATAAGTTATGGGTGGTATATTCACAAAACGAAATATTACTAGAACCTAAAGAAACTATAAAATTACAACTTGGTTTTGGTTATCGTGTGGAATTTACTGGTCGTGTTAGAGCTATACCTAATACTACCTTAGTTTTACAAGGTGTAACACACGAACGTACTCATTGTAGTTGGAAATCTGATGATATACTAGTACTTATAAGAAATATTTCTAATGAAAAAATTACTATCGAAAAAGGTGAAACAAATTTTACGCTGTATATGATGATGGGCAGTATGATAGAAAATGGAAGTAATGTTATAAATAATAATATTTAAATATTATTTGTAACAAGTAAAAAAATGGATAAACATAAATTTGGTATAAAACCTAATATTACTAATCATCATAAAACTATACTTTGGAAACCTAACTTACACGTTGATTATCCTCCCATCAAGCAAGATCCTGTAAAATGGAAAATTTATTCTCAAGATGAAATTAAGATACCTTCTAAAGATGGGAAAAGAATATCTTTAGGTTTTGGTTATAAAATGAGTCAAGGCTTAATTAGTGTTAGCGTCTCTGATAAGTGGAAAACACAAGTGGGTGTTATAAATGTAGTTCATGGTGATAATGAGTGTAAAGATATCATAATATACCTATATAACTTTTCTCAAAATAATGCTGTTATAACAGCAGGAGAACTGTTTTGCTACTTACAATATTTAAAATCTTGATATAAAAAAATATTATTTTAATAAAAAATGTCAGATATAGATCAAGAACATCCTAATAAAATTTATCCTTCAATACCTAAAGAAAGTAATACACCTTCAACCCCACCTATTGAGATGCACGTAATAGGAGATGATAAAGGCCATTCCTACCGTTTACAAAAGATATCTGAATTACAGAAGTTTCTTGAGAATGAAGTTCAAAAAAGAGATTCATTGGCTAAAAAATATTTTAGAACCGCAAGAGTTGTTGATAATGTTGATACAGCATTGATTGGGTTAACAATGGCTTCAGGTGTTGGGGGAGCCATATTATTGGGTACAGTTGTAGCGGTACCAGTAGCTTTGGGTTTAGAAATTGCAAGTGCAGGAACCGGATTACTTTCAATGGTAGGTAAATATGTAGTAAGAAATTCAACAACCAATGCAGAAAAACACCAAAAGATTCGGATGATAGCTGATGCTAAGCTTGACACAATTGCTTCACATATAACCAAAGCTTTAGTTGACAATCATATATCAGATGAAGAGTTTAAACTTATCATGGAAGAACTAGAGAAGTATAAGAAAATGAAGGATGAAGTAAGAACAAAAACTAAGAAAAAGATATCTGCCAAAGATGAAGAAAGTTTAATTGAGAAAGGGAGGCGTGAGCAAAGGGAGTCCTTTCGGAGGTTGGTTGAAAAGAATCACGGTGGGACGCTTGAATATTAAAAGACCAAAAATAAAGTTTGCATGCAGTTGTAGTTATGAAACGTGTTAAAAAACTATGATAAAAACTATGATAAAAACTGGGATAAAAACTATGATAAAAGATTATTTTAGTAATTAAAAAAATGTCTTTTTTAAAAATCACTGATCCTGCAAAAAGGGACTTAATTGTAAAAGAGTATCTTGAGACAAAAAAGAATATTCGGGATAATCTACTAACGGAGAGAACAGGTGAACAACAGCTCCAAACTGATCTTACAAAGTTTTTTAAACCTATTACAGAAACGCAAAAAGCTACAGCAAAGGAGATTACGGAAGGACTTAAACCTATTACAGAAGGCGTAGAAAACTTACCGCAAGCTATTAAGTTCCCAGCCTTTCCTTCTATCACAGCTTATGATAAACCATCAGAAGAATCAGAAGAAGAAGATCCAATATTTATTGGTGAAATAGCGGAAAAATATTTAAGAAAGTTTGTTACTAAGTCTGAAGCTGATAGAACGTATGGAATATATGACAGAAATGGCAGGTTTTATATTGGTGACAAACCAGTTGTTATTCGAGACGACAATATTATTATGAGAAATGAGGAATATGAAGGCACGCCTGGTCTATGGGAGTTAATCACATCTAAATATCCAGATGGTACTGTTTTTACTAGTGAAGATTACGACAATTACGCGAAGTTGATGGTAAAAACCAACTCCCTTTATCAAAACAACAACCCAAAAAGTAAACGACCTAAATCTTCCGATGGTTTTAAATGGAAAAATATACTTAGTGATATTTGGAAAAATAGAAGACTATATAAAGGAAAGGGTATCATTATCCCGTGTGATCCTAATGCATTAATAGAAAGATTAGACCTGTTGTTGGCAAGTAAAAAAGCAGGTAACACAGGTGTAAGAAATGAGCTAGTGAGCATATGTGACGAAATAAAAAGACAAAGTGTTTTAGGTTCAAACGCTTATAAAAATTTAATGTCTATACTATAAAAAAATGATTATTAATAAAAAACAAGGATTTAAAAAAAAAGAATTTATACGGTGGCGCTGGGATCTTTGATAGTATTGCTAACTTTTTAGCGAGGCTTTTTACAAGAAATGCAGCTAAACAAATCGCATCCTCTGCCCTTGATGTGGGAAAGAGTGTAGCTAAGGAAGGAGCAAAGAAAGCTTTAGAGGTTGGAAAGAGTGCAGCTGTAGAGGCAGGAAAAAAATTAGTTACAAAAGCTTTAACACCAAAATCAAAGAAAATTTTACAAAAATATAGCACAACACCAAAACCCACTAATACCCCTACAACACAAAACATTAATACATTAATAGATGGAAGTGCCATTGCTATTCAAGACTTAGTTAAAAGATTAAACAGTGGGGCGGGTATTAAAGTAGTATGAAGAAAAAAATAAAATAAGTTAAGAAAATTATCTTATTATATAAAAAACAATGTCAAACTTAATATTTGATCGTGAATATTATTCAAAATACAGAAGTAGTACTATTCATATACAAAATGCATCTTTAAACCTAAAAGATTGCGAGATTCTTGAAATTAATAATACAGATTATAACCATCAAAAAGCTGTTATAAAGTTGCCTCCTAGTAAAGTAAATGTAATGAAAGAGATTGAGGAAAAAGTAAATAAGCATTTAGAAGAGTACAATATAACCCCTGTAACACTTGTGTACGGAAATAGAATTTACCCTAAAAAGAAAACATTTACCTCAGAAAATGAACTAAATAAAATTAAACTTAAAGGTGTGTTTGTTAATAGTGAAGATAAAGCTTTTCCCCAGCTTTGGTTAGGGATTTAAGTAAAAGTAACACAATTATAATTTTATTTTAAATTATTTTTGTAATAATAAAAATGGACATTTTAAGAATTACCGAACCAATTTTAAAAGACGATAGTATTGATGAGTATGAGCACTTTGAGTATGAACCGATTACAGGCGCAAATCTCAACAACTCGGGAGGAGATATTAGGATTAGTATCAAAACCCAAGATATTTTTACCCATCCTAGTGAGAGTTATTTACTTATTATAGGTGAATTAGTAAGAAGTGATACTGGAGCAGTTTATGATGCTAACACCAATATCTCTTTAACAAACAATGGTCTGATGTACCTGTTTAAAAATATTAGGTATCAACTCTCTGGTCAGGAGGTTGAATCTATAACATATCCAGGTCAAGCTACTACAATGCTCGGTTTGTTAAAATATCCGGATGATTTTTCCAAATCACAGGGGCTAAACCAATTATGGTATAAGGATACAACAGTCAATGCAGCTGCTGGAAACACTGGGTTTATTGTAAGAAGAAATTACATTATTAATGATGCTCTTCCAAGAGGTACCTTCAGCTTCAGAGTTCCATTAAAACACATATTTGGTTTTTGCGATGATTATAGTAAAATATTGTATGGAATGAAGGAAACTCTCACCTTAACAAGAAATGATGATAATGACGCAATCTTTAGAGATGCTGCTGCTCCTGTTGATGGTAGAATTACGTTACTTAAAGTATCATGATTTATGCCACACGTACTACCCGCAGATAAGGAAAAGATGGAACTTTATAAAATTATCGAGAAAAAAGAAAAAATACCGGTTGGATATAGAATGAGACAATATGATTCTATTGCTATACGTCAGTCAATGTCATTTAGCTGGAGACTCTCTGTCAAATCATCTCCTGAAGTGCCACGTTTTATCATTGTTGGTTTTCAGACTGATAAAAGTGGTAACCAGCAACAAAATCCGTCCATATTTGATCATACAAACGTTAAAAATATTTATGTTACGTTAAATGCCACTAGATATCCCGCGGTTGACTATAATCTTTCATTCACTGCACATCAATTTAGTAGAGCGTATGGTGATGCTGCTCTATTTAGATCTAAGTTTTATAACATGGATGAATTGGTGTCAAACCCTAACATTACCCCCTCAGATTATAAACCCTTTATCCTTTGTTTTTGTTTGACGTTTCCAAACAGAGTGAGAGATTAAAATACTCAGTCACCGATATCCAAATTAAGGTAAATTTTACTGAAAATGCGCCTACCAACACCGAGGCATATGCTGTTATTATTAGTGATAGGTTAGTTAACTTCCAGTCTGATGGAAATAAAATGAGTGTAGTGTATTAAGATTTTTATTTCCTATATAAAAATGATAAAGATATCAGATTTAAAAAAAAATTCTTGAAGAAAATAATATAAAATTTTACTCTTATTGGGGTAAAAAACGGTTAGTTGAGTTGGTGAAAGAACATGGTTTATTCCCAGAGGAGTCACCTAAGTCACCTAAAAAGAAAGAAGTAAGGACCCTAGGTTTGATAGATTGAAAACTATTATGCATAATCCTAAGATAGTTATTTTAGAGGATGTTGAAACTGGTGAAATAAAAACCTTTACATCAATTTACAAGGCAGGTAAATTTATAGATCATTGCCCTCAAACAATTGTGAACTGGAATGGAAGAACTTGGAATAATAAATATAGATTAACATTCAGTAATTTTATTATGCCATTGTCATAATAAAATTTTATGAAATCAACTTAAGTTTTTTTATTTTATATATAAAAATGGAGAATATTAATTATAATATATATACCTTACAAGGTTTAAAAAATTTAGCTAAGTCTAGAGGAATTAGAGGATGCTCTAGGCTTAGAAAAGCTGAATTAATTGAGCGTCTAAGTAATCCACCACCTCCTAGTCCTTTGGGTCAATTCAGAGGACTTACAGTAAAAGGTTTAAAGAATTTAGCTAAGTCTAGAGGAATTAAAGGATACTGTACGCTTAGAAAAGCCCAATTAATTGATCTCTTAATTAATCGAGGCACGCCAATATTAGATTACGATATTGGTAATGTAAGTGGTCCGATTATAACCCCAACACCCTATACCCCTCCTACTCCCACTCCCACTCTACCTATGTCCTCAGTTGATGAGTTAATTAACTATTTAGATAGTGTTGAAGAAATCCCAAGAAGTATTTCACCTAGGCTAAAAGCTTTAAAAGAGAAAATAAGTGATATATATAAAGCGAGAGATGAAATAGTAATTGAAGAAGGGCCATCAGCATTTAGAGGTTTCACAAAACAATATTTTATAGAAGGTAAAGCAAACTTTTCACCGGGTGTATTTTTAGATTTAGCAAAAAGGGGTTTAACTAATGTTATGAGAAATAATCGCCAAACGAAAGTTAAACTTATTATGATATGTATAATGAAAAACTCTATTACTAATGAATTAGACCCTATGAATTTTCATTCTGGTTTTCCAATTGTTAATTTGGATGGAGACGATGAAAATGAAATATACGATGAAATGGCAGATGACATATTAAATAAAATTGCAGAAAAAGAGATGAAAGAAGATTATTGGAAAGTTCTTTACATAATCGATTTAAGATTACACACAGTATCATATAATCCGTTAAGTGTTGGTTCTGGGTTCCCAACTCCTCCTAAGGTAGGAAATACAAAAAGTGTTATTAATCCGAAAAATATGGAAGATGATATGTGTTTTGCGTATTGTATTCTTATAGCTTTAAACCCAACAGATAATCATCCTGAAAAAATTGATAGACTAAGACCTTTATTAAACACATTAAATATGGAAGGAATTAATTATCATGTTTCCATTCATGATAAAAATAAATTTGAGAAACAAAAGCCTTCAATATCTGTATCGATACACGTGTATAGTAATTCTGTTGGTGTCTACCCACTTAGTATAAGTAAAGAAGTTTACAAAAGAGAACATCATGTTAATCTTTTACTTTTAGAAAAAGACGGAAAAAAAAACATTATTGTTTAATTAAAGATTTAAGCAAACTACTGTCAAAAAAAATATCAAACCATAATGGTAAAATTTATGTTTGTGAAAGATGTTTAAATCATTTTCAAAAAGAAGAAATTTTAAATAAACATTTAGAGTATTGCGGTGAAAAAGATGCTGTTAGAATAGATTTACCAGAAAAGGGTTCCCAGTTATCCTTTCAAAACTTCCATAAACAACAGATGCACCCTTTTACAATTTATGCAGATATGGAGTCAACATTAGAAAAGAAATATGAAAAGAAGGGTAACGGAACAAAACAAATCCATGAACATAGCATTTCAGGATATTGTTTTTATGTTAAATCACTTCATGAAAATATATATCCTTCAAAGCTTGTTCAATATTCAGGCAAAAATGCATCAGAGAAATTCATAGAGGATTTAGAAAATGTTATAAAGGAAATAGATGGGATACCAACGAGGGGGATGAATTTTAGACTCCATGATAAAAGAGAGTTTGATAGAGTAACAAAATGTTGGATATGTAATAAACCATTTACAAAACAAGATAAAAAGGTTAGAGATCATTGTCATTATACAGGGAAGTTTAGGGGAGCCGCTCATAATATTTGTAATTTAAAATATAGAAGACCAACTTTTACACCTGTGTTTTTTCATAATTTTAGTAAATATGATGTTCATTTGTTTATAAAAGATTTAATGAAAACACCGGGTAATACAAGTTGTATTCCAACAAATAAGGAAACGTATATTAGTGTCTTAAGAAAATACCAATTCAATATACAGATAAAAAAGATGTGATTAAAGAAAAACTTCATGAAATTAGATTTATTGATAGTTTGAGGTTTTTACTGAAAAGTTTAGATGGACTGGTTAGTATATTGCTATAAGAAAACATGGATAATCTTTTAAAATATTTTACTGGTGAAAAGTTTGATTTGGTTTCAAAGAAAGGAATATTTCCATATGAATGGTTTGATCAACTTAGAAAATTAAGTGAAACAAAATTACCTTTACAAAGAGAATTTTACTCAAGACTTAAACGTAGTGGAATAAAGAGAGAAGATTACCAACATGCATTAAATGTCTGGAAAACGTTTGATATGAAAACGTTTAAGGATTATCATGACTTATATAATAAGACTGATGCTTTACTATTAGCTGATGTCTTTGAAAATTTTAGGAAACTTTGTTTTAATAATTATGAACTAGATCCATCATGGTTTTATACAAAGCCTGGATTAGCCTGGGATGCAATGTTAAAGATTACTTGTGTAAAATTAGATCTATTAACAGACCCTGATATGATATTATTTATAGAAAATGGGGTTAGAGGTGGTATATCAACTATTTTTAAACGATTTACAAAAGCAAATCATATATATATGGGTGAGAAATATAATCCTAATGAACCATCAAAATATATTACTTATTTAGATGCAAATAATCTTTATGGTTGGGCAATGTGTAAGAAAATTCCTACAGGTAATTTTAAATGGATAGATGAGGATGATTTAGAAAATTGGATAAATCACCCGTGTATATTAGAGGTTGATCTAGAATACCCCAAAGAATTACATGATCTACATAATGATTTCCCGTTAGCTCCTGAAAGATTAAAGGTTGATAAGGTTGAGAAACTTATTCCTAATTTACGTAATAAACATAAATATATATTACATTACGAAAATCTAAAGTTGTATTTAAGTTTAGGATTAAGGATTAAAAAGATACATAGAGGTCTTAGTTTTGATGAGAGTGAATGGTTAAAACCTTATATCGATAAAAATACATCACTCAGAGCAAAATCAAAGAATGATTTTGAAAAAGATTTCTTCAAGCTTATGAACAACTCAGTATTTGGTAAGACAATGGAGAATATTAGAAATAGAGTAGATATAAAATTAGTTAGCACCAGAGAAAAAGCTGAGAAATTAGCTGCTAAACCAAACTATCATAATATAACAAGACTTAATGAGAATTTATGTATAATTCAGATGAAGAAATCACACTTATATTTTAATAAACCTATTTATGTAGGAATGGTTATTTTAGATTTAAGTAAGACATTAATGTATAACTTTCATTATAATTATATTAAAACAAAGTATAAAGAAAAAGCAAACCTTCTTTTCACTGACACAGATAGTTTAATGTATGAAATAGAAACAAAAGATTTCTATAAAGATATTAGTGATGATGTAAAAGATTGGTTTCATACAAGTGATTATCCTATTAATCACCCTTCAGGTATACCCGCAGGATTAAATAAGAAAGTAGTAGGTATGTTTAAAGACGAAGCAAAGGGTGAATCCATTGAGGAGTTTGTTGGTCTTAGATCTAAACTATATTCTTTTAAAATGTTTGATGACGGAAAGGAAAGTAAGAAGTGTAAATGTATTAAACAACAAGTTGTAAGATGTTTTATTAAACATGATCATTATAAAGAATGTTTGTTTGATGAGAAGCCTCGAATTAGGAAAATGGTAGTATTTAGAAGTCATAATCACCAGTTGTATACAGGAGTATTAAATAAAATTGCTTTAAGTGCGGGTGATGATAAACGGTATGTCTTGGAAAACAAGATCAATACATTAGCCTGGGGACATTATAAAATTAAAAAACATGAAAAATAAAAATTAAATATCTCTCATTTAGCTATATGGGTAAAATATGTAACTGCCGAGCCGATAAGCAATTTATTTTTTCTGATTGACATGTTAGCCCTGAGGACACCGTAAAAAAATTAATTTAAAAAATAATTTACATATAAAAAATACTTGTGTAGCCGCTTCGCAAAGAAACGCAGGGGTTTTTTTGGTATGGTTGAATTTTAACCAGTAAGGAATTAAACAGGGAGATGGTTGGATTTAGATTTAAGCAGGGAGATGGTTGGATTTAGATTTAAGCAGGGAGATGGTTGAAATAATATTTTAATCATACACATGGTTAAAATATTTATTTAAGGAGGGGGCTGGTTAGTTTTAGATTTGAGCAGAGAGATGGTTAATTAATTAAACCGTGCATATGGTTGGATTTAGATGGGGGGATTTGATGGCTTGCCCTAGCTCTCTCCTTTCTTATCTACTGCCGTCATTCATTTTTTTTACTGTGGAAAAGCGGCCAGTGGCTTTGAGTACCTTTATTGTGTAACATGCTCGTCCAAAAACCTAAGGAATGCTTAAATGGGTGCACTTGCAGAGGGGGGAAATTTATTGAAATCAGAAATAATGAATACAGTGGGACGAATATTTTAGCGAACGATTCTTTCGCAATAGCATTATGCATTCAAATACAACAAAATTCAACTTCATCCCCCTCCACAGCTTGAGTCCAATGATAGTTCCTGTTATTTTTATAGATCAGAAACATGTGCAAGTGCAGCTTACCATCAAAACGATGAAAATATGCGGTCACACTAGAATACGCCACAGGAGTAATTTACGCGACAGGTAGGCAACAGGAGAAAGTAATACGCTACAGCACATACATGTACATAACATTTAATCCGTATTTTTTATGTTTCAGTATCGTTATTAAGATGTTATCTTTAGTATATTGAAGTATAGCTGAGAAATTCTATGTATTTTGGTTAAAATTTGATCTTGAAAGACGGCCATGCTTAGAGTCAAGATCTAAATGACGCCAAAGATCTAATTTGTTTAAAATATCAATTGCTTAAAGATGTGTGTTTGTACAACTTTACATAGATTTATTTTTCAGTTCTAAGAATATTTAACGATATTAAGAATTGGCTCGTAACTTTTTAAATCATATTGTCTACAGATCTTTGATAGTGAAGGGAGATAACTGTAACGAACGTTTGATACTTGTCATCACTTTAACTTTTACAGTTTACAAAATTATGATTCAAAGCTATGGTGGCATATCTCTGCCGTGAGATACGATATAGCTATAATGATGATTTTAGAGAACTATCGTGATAAAACAAAGTTTCCTGGAAATCTTATCTAGATAATAAAAATTTTCACGATAAAAATATCGCGATAATTCTAACTGTTATCATGATTTTTTTGTTTTCGTGCCCATAACTGACATTCACTGTATCTATAATTAGATACGGTTTCGGAACATCTTCGTCTACAACCGTATGAATTCTCCTTTTCCCTGAATGGTTTTAAAGTTGTTCGTAGGAGGCATTTCGGGTCGTCTTTGATTTTACAGGCTTCTGTTCATTTCGAGTCTTATAAAAATTTACCAATTAAGCTACAATAATGTTAATAACTCGAATTTTTACTTACTGCAGTCTTGTATAGTCAAAAACTACCGAGTTTATCCAAATGGTAAATTTTCTATTTATAGATATCGAGACACGGATAGAACTATCACTACAATTTATCTCGATGTCAGCTTCGTGCACTATTGAGAAATTTTGCGTTAAAATATTAAGTTTATCGTGATATTTTTTTCAGGAAACTTTTCACTATCTTACGGTGGCACAAAAGTGACATGGAAGATATATTTTATACTACGTGCGCACGCAGTAGCTAATACGTGCGCACGTAATAACTAATACGTGCGCACGTATTAGCTACTGCGTGCGCACGTAGTATGAAATATATCTTCCATGTCACTTTTGTGCCACCGTACTATCTCGATAAAATTTTCAGGAAACTTTAATTTATCGCGATAGTTTTCTAAAATTATCATGATAGCTATCTCGTATCTCGTGGCAGAAATATGCCACCATACAATGCTAATCATTGTTAAATATCCTGAGAATTGAAAAATAAATATTGACGCTTTTACAATCACACACTTTCAAGAAATTATTTTTATACTGCAAAGAAATTTCTCGTGATCTGATTGGACAATATGCCCCGAACATATATATCATGTACACTGGCAAAACCAACGTAAAAGCAGTTTCCCTTTCGGAAGCCCCGTATACATGACAACACTTTCAACACAACATCCAAAATGGCGGCGTCGATCAAGAATAACATCAAGATTATGCACCAAACTCACGTAAAAACCAAGGTTTCAGTGACGTCAGTTCCCAGTGGCGTCTGTTTTCACTGAATTGGGGCACTCAGAAGGGAAATTCTACTTCGTCAGCGTACTCAATTTTTGAAACGAAAAAACAGGTAAATTTCGCTTAACACACGTTGGAATGGTAAAACTTTGCAGTATAATAAATTCGTTGTACGGTCAGGTGGCAGGGGACTTGGAAACTTGTTCACGGCTGTTTGGCTCGGGGCGACATGATTTGCCACAGCCGTGAACAAGTTTCCAAGTCCCCTGCCACCCCACTGTACAACTAATAATGTACTATACAACCATAGCGTCATTGAGATCGCGACTCACGAACAACACAAAATATTTCTGTCTTTCAAGATCTAATTTTTATAAAAATACATAAATTTACAAAATAGATAAATTTTCTTAGCCATACTTGAATATATCGTAGATAACACGTTAAATTAAAATGTCTAAACATAAAAATTACGTATTGAAAGTTATAAATGTGCTGCGGCGTGTCAGTTTCTTCTGCGATGTACTTGTGGCGTAAATTACCCCTGTGGCGCATTTTAGTGTGACCCGTAAATATGCGCGTTTCCCGCCTACCATTGCCACCTTCAGAGATAACAACAACAAAAAGATTGCGAGAAATTTCTATGCATATTCATGAAAATGACGCAGGACGGTTTACCGGATTCCATTTTCTATTACAAGTACCTACATTTCCTCTACACAAAGGAAGCTCATTAATCTATGATTGAAATATTGATAAGTGGTGTTTATTTAGATTGACTGAAACAGTTATGGCTAATTCAGACAGTATTACCGTTACTGAGGATGAAAGTTACATGTTTTCTGACGAAATTAAAGGTGAAGTAGTGAAACCAGTACGGGCTTTCGGTTTCGATGAGAAGACGGCAAAAACGGACCTGACTTTGTTGGTTGAGGACAAGAAGATATATGTGACCCGTGTGATATTTGAAACGATATCACCAGCGTTTGAGAAAATTGTCAGTGAGCAGTTACTGGAGAGCGAGGGAAATGAAGTTCGAATCCACGACAAAACTTTTGAAGACTTCGTGAAGTTTTTGGCTTGCATTTATCCAGGTAAGATGTGCAGGGTCACAATGGCCAATGCTAACAAGGTTATTCCATTGGCAAGTGAATATAATATCGGTTTTCTCGTGGAGAGATGCGAGTCTGTTCTGATCGATGAAATTTCCAAAGCTGGTGTTGACGAAAAATGTATTGTTCAGTGTGGGAACACTGCCAGTCGGTACAATTTATTGTCATTGGAGCAAAAGTGCTTGGATAACATTGGAAGGCGCCGCCTGGAGGAAATAGACACCCTGGATAATGAACTACTGCTAGAAGATAAGGCTAGACTTACGATATATGAGAAACTTTTGCCCTCTCTAAGATCGGAGGCATGCAGAAATAGATACTTATCAGCCGGGTACAAATGTAATAATGTTATGAACCCTAAGCTCTTTACGGATGCAAAGTACAAAGGGATAGATTTTCAGCTTGACGTTGTAAAAGACGAAACTGTTAGTTATGAGGTAGTTGTGTGGGACATTACATGGAAAATCAATGTCTACAAAAGAGAGTTCTCGACTAAAATCAAATTAAAACCTAATATTGTCAAAGACAAAAACCTTTCGCATTTCCGTGTGGCATGTAAAGTTGTTGTCAAAAACAACGACCCAAAATCTAGTACAGGGGACTTCTCTGACCAGAAACGCAAGTTTGTTTCAGGAAACCAACACAACACACCACCAGAACTACATCTAGAGTTTGACATGATAGAATTAAAAGAAGCGAAATACAGGGTGAATGGGAAGTATGACACAAGTGTCCATATCCTGATGGACAGACCAGTGTATTTTTGAATGATTGATGAATTTTTTAATTAACCATCGAGCCGCAGGTTATTTGATTTATTCCAGAAAAAATAATCTTAAGGTCTACCAGGGCATAAATATATGAGCCATGCTCTGTTAAAAGGGGGCTTAATGCACCACCGTGATGCATTATACCAAGAGAGTCATTACATAATTATAGATCCATGAAATCTATTCAGTCTAACAGTCGACTGAATTCAGAGGTAGAATGGTCCTTTGACATGGAGAAAATTTACAAATAGTACAAAAAATCGACACATGTAAGCCTGCGCAAACCGCACACAGGCTGACACGGATCGACACCCTCTGCAGATGCATTAAGCCCCCTTTTCACAGAGCATAGCTAATATATGATTTGCGATCTGGCAAAAAGGGGTATAATGCATTTTTATGATACATTACACCAAGCAAGTCATATTGTAACTAATGTAACTATAGATCCGTAAAATCCTTTTTGCCTATCAACTGAATCAAAAGGCAGACTGGTCCTTTGACACGCAGACCAAAAGCAAAAAGTTTCGGCCCAGGTCAGCCCACGCAGGCTTACCTGTGTCGATACTTTTTGCAGATGGATTTTCTCAGAGCACTGCTCATATACATTTGAGCCATTCTCTGGCAAAAGGGGGCTTAGTGCCTCTCCGTGATCTATTATACCAAGCAAGCTATCACGTAATTATGGATCCATAATAGCTACTGTTTTTAATAGCAGACTGGATCATGATGTAAACTGGTCCTTGGACTCACAGAAAATTGACCAATAGCGAAAATTTCGGCCCAGGTCAGCGCAGCGCTGACCTGGGTCGATACTTTTCGCAGATGCATTAAAGTGACAATAAAGCCCAAATGTAAACAAAGCGGGTGTGTAAGTGCATTTGAATTTATATCATATCATTTAAAAGTATGGAAATTATTGTGAAGATGACAAAATCTGTCATTGTACGGTCGGTCCAGGTGTTAGTCGCTGACAGAGAAATTAATTTCAAAACTAGGTTAAAACCTGCCAGGTAGCTGTGTCTTTTGTTTGCTTTTTGCCTGATTTTAATTTTTTTTTCTGCCAGCGACTAACATATGGTTCGACCACACGATAACAGACTGTCATCTGCACAATATTTTCCATACTTTTAAATGGTATGGTTTACATTTATATGTATTATGACACCTGCTTTGATATTTTGGCCTTTACTGGGCCTTTAAGCCCCATTTTCACCGAGCATGGCTCGTTTATAATGAAGAACAAACGGAATTTTGAAAGTTGAATCAGTGCATGTAAAGAGCACTTCAGACAAAGTGTATGCTGATGCACGTTAATTTGCGTCTTTTACGCCTTTACAAATGAACTTTGTCGAGGTAAATCACAAATAATATGTGACCTATCACGCAAAAAGGGACCTTCTGGGAACTGCGAAAAGTGTCAACCCTGGTCAGACTGCGCGAATTGCTCAGGCTGACCAGGGTTGACACTTTTCGTTTTAATGACATTTTCTGTATGAAAAGTGGTCATTGTACCTTGTTATACAATCATTTTTGAATTATCAACTTAAACTGACCTGCACTATCGTTGATCTGTTTTCATCTAATTGATGTACATAATTCCCAGATGGTCCCTTTTTGCGGGATGGGTCACATATGTGACTCAAATAGTGGAATGTATCTTTGAAAGGGTAGGAAAAACAATGTGGGGAACGGAAAAATTCTGTTTACCAGCAATTTCTCCTTTTCCCACCCTTTTGCTGATCTTTCCTTCTACACGATGTTTTCAAAGTCGTCTGCTGGTTTGTTTCAGGAAGCTAGAAGTTAACCGTTTACTACACAATCCCTTATGTTAACGACCTTGATAGAAAGGGCTTTTGAAAGCATTGTTCGAAAAGGGAAATATGCTTGTAATGAGCATTTTCTTCTTTACCAATAAAGTTTTCTACCCTTTCGAATACAGCTTTTGTCATATGATTCATGTTAAATTCATGTTAAATTCATTAGTCTGCAACAGCCGTCATTTTAGAGTCCAAATTTTTGTCGTATGGTTAGGAACTAATTGCTTACATCACTTTTTATTTCCACCGAGTTCCAAAATGCCGTGGGGTGTCTTACAATCATGTTTTTATCCTTCCAAGAACTTGTTTCAGTATTTGAGTTATATTCTTTATGTCTTCTGCAAACGCTTTCACTTTGGGCAAATCCAAAATTTTGTAGTTTAGTAAAGAGTTAAATAGAAATTTTCAGCCAGTAGGAACAAGCAAAATACTGTTTGTATAGCTTGATATTATCTTACACAGTTAAATAATAAATGCACTTGGTTTCGCTTTACAGCTTCACTTTTCACCAGTCGATAAAATTTTAGACTAGTCCAGTTTCAAAGCATATGCAGGCGACAAATTATGTGTGTTTAAAATATTTGAATTCGTCTCTGAAAGGACAGAAAACATTGCGGGATAAGGAGAAAATGCTGGTAATCAGCATTTTCTCTTTTTCCCACAACTTTGTTTCAAAAGCCAACGTATTCAGGATCGCTAAAACACGGAGACAGTTTGGTAATGAGTTAAGTCACCATATATCTTTTTTTAAAATTTTAATTCAAGAGCTTATAAATATAGAAGAAATATTACGTTTTATATAGCACAGGCCTTTGAAGCTCCATGTGCCTGTCAAGGCGCATGACTGCAATACCGTATACGATAGAGGCGAGGCACCAGTGTGTTATTTTTAGTAACACGGTGTCCGATGATCAATAATGAAAATTTTGAAATTCCCTAAACTTAATCGGGCTATGGTTAGAGTGTCTTTCCTGATGCTTGTATTTGCTTAGAGCTGCGTGAGAAAATTTGATTTCTCGGGAAACCGAACGTCAAAATTCTCACACGCAACTAGATACGTCATCATACGATATTTGGAACCATGACACTCTATAGATTTGGACTTTGTTTGGTCGTGTGTGATTTCATCCGCAGGCGATGCATGTACATGTACTTGAGTCGGAAAATGTATGGGTAAATAACAAGGTACATTGTCACCATAAGATTCGAGGAAAAGTCTAAGAAATATGTTTTACAAGTGATTTGGGCATTTCGAATTATTGTTGATTAATTGCACCAGGTCGTACGCATTCATTATATTGTTGTTGTTGTTGTTGTTGTTTTTTCCCATCTCCTGTCTTTGATTTTTAAACCTTTAGTAGCTAATTATGTTAACAAATTTTATTTAAGAAATAATCTTCTTTCTATCGTGGTTTATCGTTCAATAAACCACAGTTGTGAGTTACGAGGTACAATAAATAATCCACGAGGGCGATAGCCCCGACATAGCCAACTTTCGTGGACATGTAAAAATCGATATCTGCCTATTTTACCTGTAATTTTTTATATAGAATTATGAAGGGCCTGGGTAGATAAACGCTTATAACTTCATCAATTTTCAGAATTGAAAATTATCTCAAGTGAGGTAAGAAAATTCAATTTATCTTCTTTCAAATGAACTAAGTTTCATAAATTTCGTAAAAGAAACGTTTGGTCCTTTTTTGACTTTAAAATTGTAGGTATGGTTTATATAGAATATAGAGGAAAAATACATTTTCCGAAGTTAAAAAATTTGTTGAATTTTCTTTCTTTGTGTTGAAAAGTCAAAATTATCTCAAGTGAAGTCATACAGTTTATTCATTGCTTTTTCAACTGGTATAAGTTTGAGTCGTTTAAAAAAATAAACTTTTGGTCCTTTTTACAGTTTTTTAATGCCCCTATCCTATTTTTTTTCTTTTTCCGTGATCGCTGGGATTGTGCCGGATTTTGCCGATGATGGCCGAGTCTAACTGTTAGATAAGCCGCCCGGGATTTATTTAACTGCTGCATATAGCACATTTTCCCGTCAAAGGTTAAACTCGTTACCAAATGACGAAATTTTGGACTCGACCAAATTAAAAGCATTTGCAGACAACAAATTAAATGCAACTCAAACGATAATGCCTGTCTTTGAAAAAGTAGAAAACAGTGTGGGAACTGGAGAAAATGCTTTTTACAAGAATTTTCTCCCTTTCCCACAAAGTTTTCAAAAGGCTTTTCTTTCAGGTCCGTTGGACTCGGGAGTGTATGATTATTTTTAGTGTTAAACCGGTACTCCCAAAACGCCGAAATTTCTGCTGTATTAAGCAACCTGTTCATATTGCGATATCAAGGATTTAAAAAAAAAAAAAACAGAAATAGGCCCCTAACTCTCATTTTAAAAGACGGAAGCTGCCGAGATTGGCCGAATAGCCTTTACGAAAACGTCGATATTACACGATATTCACCGATGAGTTAGGGGTCGTAGCCCTTAAAAACGAGAACGTTTAAAGTATGTTTATGAAAGAAAAAAGGCTATGCAAAACTACCGATACCTTGAACGTGACACACAGAGAGTTGAAAGACAGTCAATAACCTGAACTTCCGCCCAGTACTTGAATGACAGCTTGCAGTTATAGTCTCATACTGCTAACAAGATGTTGAAATCACTGTAGAAGCAGCTACAGCCACTCTTCATGCAGTGCTGATTGCAGTTCCCGAAAGCTCTGTGGAGAAGGATCCGTACCTATTGCCAGGGAGCCAAAAATGTTCCAAATGTGTTCCACGGGATTTAGATTTGGACTCATTACTGACCATGCCATAACATGGCGGTGCAACACTTTCTTGATAATGTGTCGTAAAATTATATACGATATAGGGTGTCACACCACTGGTTTTTGGCCATATTGAAAATAGAGTGAAATTGGCCATCTTTGAAGCTTCGCAGATCGCTTAATGGCAAACTTTTTGCTTTTCCGTCTCTTGCTGTCTAAAGTACGTCCTTAGTCCTTCAAAAAAAATGCATTAAAAACAACATGTCAACCGATTGCGTTTTTCGCTAAATCCCAACAATTACGGGCACCCTAGAATTTTCCCTCTCAAAAACACCGGTTCAGCCCCATGACCCCAATTTTTTGTTCCTC
The DNA here is from genome assembly GCA_946811185.2 of Hippopus hippopus. Classification (NCBI taxonomy): domain Eukaryota; kingdom Metazoa; phylum Mollusca; class Bivalvia; order Cardiida; family Cardiidae; genus Hippopus; species Hippopus hippopus. The sequence goes on from OX328096.1 coordinate 69,424,712, forward strand.
CAGTGACACAAAATAGTCCACTCAATATACAATAAAAACACATCTAAGTGGTCCCCCACTGCCTAAATTTGAAGCAAATCTAAATTATATACCACTAAGCCCTCTTAGCTCCATAGAACAGTGCAACAAAAGCGCTACTGCAAATTTTCACATGGGACTACTTTTGACTACTACGAACCGGAAGCAGTCTCGCAGTGGTGCGACACCATAGAGGCGATGTACCAGTGTGCTATTTTTAGTAACGGTGTCCGATGATCGAATGAAGAAAATTTAGGTGTTCTGGGACAGACCAGTGGAACTTCAATGGCCTGTGGTTTCAACTGACTTGTAAAAGAGAGACACATTAAAAAAAAAATCGGCGAAAAAGATGGAATTACTTGTCACAAGCTTGGTTACCATTTTCAAAATGGTTTTCAGGAGCTCTTTAGACAAGGGATACCACAGGTGGTATAGGCAAATACGGTTTTATCCCCCTGTACCAAACAATTCCAAGGTAAACCGATCCTGGGGGAACAGAATTTTAAAAAAACATTGTGGGAAAAGGAGAAAATGCTGGTAATCGGCATTTTTTCCTTTTCCCACAATAATTGGTGCCCTTTCAAAAACAGTTTACGTCATTTGAGTCACATTTTCTTTGTACTTATTTTCAATTTTGACCAAATTTGAGAATGGTTATCAGACCTTGGTAAAAAGTTATACACTTACACTTAACAGCTTGGAGGCGAAGAAGCAGTTGCCTATAACAAGCAGTTACGCAATTTTCTACAATGTTTTAGAATGTTGGAATAAAAAAAGTTTCTGTTCCTTCTACCCGTTGCGTAATTTGCTCTGCATGTAGGCCTAAATATGAGCCGTACAGGACTTGGGAACAGGGGGTCGCGAATTCGATCCTAGGCTCGGCCAATTTCTTTCTGAGGACTGATAACAGTCAGTGCGACAAGATTCAATCCTCTCTCACCGCTGACCATTGTTTCGACGATGGTTATGTGGGAAAGCAGCCAGTGGTTTGGAAAAAATATTGTACGGAGTACAAGTAAAAGAAACTCCGGGAAAGCATGGATATGTGCACTGGCCGCCGCGATATCTCTGAAATAATGTTCAAAACGGCGTAAAACACCATACAATCAATCAATCAGTCTAAATGCCCTGTGAGGAGAGGGTTTACTGCATCTGCAAACAGTATCGTCCAAGGTCAGCTTGCACAGTTCGCACAGTCTGACCTGGGTCAAAACTTTTTGGTATTAGTCAATTTTCTGTATGTCAAAGGACCGGTCTGCCTCACAATTCAGTCGGCTGTAAAACAAAATAAATTTTATGGATCCATAATTACATGATGACTCGCTTAGTACAATGTATTACGAACACACATTAAACCCCTTTGCCAGGACATTACTCATATAGTTTGTTCAACACCATCAAAGTACTGGGCGCCAGCCACGAAACAAGGACAGCGATGATCAGTATGAGGAAAAATCTAGCTCTCACGACCTACATACAATTAATTTTCCTCGTCAGAAGTTACTTCTTTAACTTATTTGACAGAGGGAAAATCACGCACTGACCCTATAGTGGCTTCTTGTCGAATGTAAAATAATTTACTTCATTTTAAACAAATACGAGTTATAGACATTTTCATAACGATTAAACACTGTGTGATAATGAGCAATTGTTTGTTTCAGGCAATTGTTCATTCGTGCACAATGTTGTTATTGAAGGTATTTTTCAATTATCCAAATACATTCCCTGTGTGACTACTATAATAGTTAGTTAAATTCTGGAAACAGCTTATGTGAACAACATACGATTAACATTACATATAAATGAGCCATGCTCTGTGAAAAGGGGGCTTAATGCATCTGCGAAAAGTATCGACCCAGGTCAGCCTGCGCAGTCCGCGCAGGCTGACCTGAACCGAAACTTTTCGCTATTTGTCAATTTTCTGTATGTTTATGGGCCAGTCTACCTCACGATTAAGTCAGTTGTTTTAAAAAAGGTGATTATTGTCTTTCCGTAATTATGTGATGACTTGCCTAGTCTCATGTATCACGGGGGTGCATTAAGCCCCCTTTTGCCAGAGCATGGCTGAAATAAAAACGGAATATCATGTTGTAGTAACCTTTCTGGCACTTGTTTTTGATTCGAACAGCGTGAAAAAAAAAACTGATATTGTGCATCGACGTGCTTTGGGGGAAAAAAAACGTAGACGCTGCTAAGTGGCCAGCCAGATGCAGCTTTATCGTGTCAAAGGTTTCATAACTAGAACATGTAAATAACTGGCTTGGAACACGCGAAAAGGGGCACACGGACATTTGCGTAAAGTGTCGTCTAGGATCAGCCTGCGCAGTCCGCGCAGGCTAATTCGAGACGGCACTTTACGACTACATTAGATTTTGTGCTACAGTAGACTTGCGCAAAACAGAAAATTACATAAAAACGTGAAGTGTCGTTTCGGATTAGCCTGCGCGGACAGCACAGGCTGATGCGAGACGACACTTAACGCAGATGTCCGAATGCCCTTTTTCGCGTGTTGCAAGCCATATGAGAATGGCTCCATGAAAAGAGAGTTTAATGTATCTGCAAAATGTGTCGATCCAGTCGCGGTCCGCGCTGACTGACATTCTTTGCTTTCGATAAATTTTCAGCATGTCGTAGGGCTATTCTAGCTCATTATTCAGCCGCATGTTTGACAAAATGGATTTTATGGATCCATACTTACATGATGTCATCAGTCAGTAAGAGTTCTTTGAAAGACAAATACATAATTAGAATTTAAAGTGTATGAGGTAATAACATTTCTAAAAGTCAAGAAAAAATAATTATGTTTTATACTACTTCCATAAAGTATACGTGTATTGATTAGGCAAGTCGTATCCTCCGAAAATGGCGCAGTAGCTCTTCTGATTACTGATCGGTACTGCCTCATTGTTTTCTTGCAAGGTGTCCATTTCGGCATACAGTCAACTCTTTCCCCAAAAAAACAATATCTTAGAAGGGTCCAGTTTGAAAGTAATCGCAGACGACAATATTTATATGGCATGAATAATGGGATTTGTAGCAGATAGTCTAGAAAACATTGTGGGAAAAGGAAAAATGCTGGTTACCAGCACTTTCTCCTTTTCCCACAATGTTTTCAAAAGGCCTACTTCTGAGGGTCGCTAAAACTCGGGATTGTGTGGTAAAGGGTTAGAATCACTGCATGTTTGATTGATTGACTGGTGTTTTTCGAAGCTTTCAACATTAGTTTGGTCATATCACGGCGACTGCTAACTTTTCATGTGCGCCCTAAGTTTCTGAAAGGCATGAGGCATGAGTTCTGAAATGTCCTGTCCAAGGACACTCCGACGAAAAACCCAGCGCCTCAAGGTCTGCAGGTTTAAACCTTATTTCCTGCTAGGCGCGACTCAAAGACCTTTTGCGGACGGTGTAGATCAAGATGAGACTTACAGAATGTGTAGTCCGATCTTGGATCTACACAGTCCGATAAGGAGATATTTTCCCCAAAAAATGCCTTTGAAATAGTAAAATTGGGGCTTGAAATTTTCATTTTACTGACCTAGCAGGTTATGGTCTACGACCCCTAAAGGAGAACAGATATTTCCACTATAATATTATCCTACAAAACTTGCTATGATTAAAAATGAGTATTATTGTACTACTTTAACCGAGCCACTTTTTCCGCATTTTCCTTCTTAGAATTGTCATTTATAAATCTAAAACCACTATATTCTCATTACGAAGGGAGTTAATAATTACCTCCCTTTTCAGGAAATTTACAAAAGTATCAACGGATAATTTCAAGATAGACATCAAAGGAATTTCTGGTAGGTAAGAATTGTGCAAAAGTATCATATCAGTATAAATCCATATTTATCAACTAACAAGCAATTTTATTCCACGTTGCACAAGAAGCGTTAGGGGTCGTAGACCTTAACCTTCATCATACCGTGTGGGGTCCATACCTTTCCTTAACCTGAATTTACATAGAAGCTTTGGTGGATTCAGAGTGAGTGGAATATAAATCCCAAAATCTGTTGGGGTCCGTGCGGACGCCAGACATTATCATTATTATTCTATATATCACGCATGTCATACTCACCTCATACTCACATATTTCAGTTGTTTTCCCTTGACAGAAAAGTCAATAAATAGTATCAGGAGTAGCTGATTTTCAATTACTGAACTTTCACAAATAATATTCTGAACATTTGTACACAAGAAATGAAGAATGATACAAGTTTATGACTGGGGTCCACACGGACCCCACTTGGTATGATTAAGTAGGGAAATGTGTCGGTATCATGAAGGTTAAGGGTTCAAATAAGGGGTGAGGTGTTAAGGACCCAACGATTGTGTCTCTTCAGAATGACTCATTATACATCCTCCAACCAAACGTATACTTAAAAATATCTCATTACTAATAAGGTTTGTTTAATTGATTTTGTGTATCAACAACGACCACTTGAAGTACAATAGTAAGTAATTATTCTTTCATCTATCTATCTTTGATTAATCAAATTTGTTTGTGATACCCTAGAGTAAATTATGATTTTTCAACTTTTTCTAAACACCTTACAGTGTTAGAAACAGCGTCAGCTGTTTTCCCTGTCTTCAGTATTGCTCAAGTGAAGGCTGCAAAAATGTGCCGTCTGATCTTACATCTCTCTCTCTCTCCTCTGTCTGTCTGTCTGTCTCTCTCTCTCTCTCTCCCTCTCTTCCTCTGTGCTTTAGATTTTTTATTGTAAATTTATATTTGAGACTCGTTCTCGTTTTAAGAAAAGGGAGCTTATTGCATCTGCAAATAGTATTAACAATGGTCAGTCTGCGCAGGTAAAAACTGCTTGCTTTTGGTAAATTTTGGGCATGTCCAAGGACCAGTCTACCTCATGATTCAGTCGAGTTGTAAGACGAAATGGATTTAATGGATCTATAATGATGTTATTACTTGGTCGGTATCATACATCACTGAGATGCATTAAGGCACATTTTGTCAGAGCATGGCTCAGTAATTTATAAGGTTATGATTTCCTCCATCACTTCATTGTTCTTCCTTTTCTTCCACAGCTTTTTATATAGAGACTCTTTTACTGAACAGCCATCTTATATTCCAGGAAAAAGCATGAGCAATCTCACCCTAATTGAATCTCCTGAGGATCTGAAAAAAAGATTCGCTGACCAGTTTCGTCCTTTGATTATTTACCTAGCGCTACATGCAGTCCTTGGTATACTGGGTAACTCACTGGTACTACTGGTATACAGCCTTAGTAAAGAATACATGAATACAACATTTAAAGTATTCGTCCTATTTCTGGCCGTGTTGGATCTACTCTCTTGTTTAACGTTTATTCCAACCGAGATTTTGAGACTCAAGAACTTCTTTTGGAAGACTGACAACACGTTATGCCAGCTGAAATGTTTCTTCAACGTGTTCTTCAACACAGCGTTGGCTCTGGCATTGTTTTTCATCGCCATTCATCGGTACCGGAAGGTGTGCCAACCCTTTAAGAATCAAATAAGTCCCACCGTCAACTTTAGAATCGTGATTATTGTCGTGGTAACATCCTGTTTATTGTCTGTCCCGGCTCCCATCTTGTGTGGGATCACGGCCATAAACAAAACTAATATTTACAATACAACAACTACAGTGCAGATATGTGCCGCAGACGACTCTGTACCAAAGATCGTCATTCGAGCTAACGTCATAATCATAACATTGTTACTATTCTTAGTATCAGTTACATTGATTGTACTTTACATTCTAATTTCAAGAACGCTGATTGTTCATTGGAGAAAACATAAAATGGAAAAAGTCACGTGCCGATCAATAAAGCCTCTCGGGTCCTCCGACATTCGACAGGACTCGTCTACATCAGTTGACAGCAAATCCAACATGGCATCCCAAAATTTTACTGTTGTGTCCTACCACATAGATTTTGAAATGGGAACAAAAAATGGCAATCCGAAAGAAGGAAATGAGCTAAAGGTTGCTGCAGAAAGCATTCAGGTCAAAATGGCGGTCAGGGTGAAATCTGGAAAACCTTACAAAACATTGATCTGGCTGTTCCTGACAGTGGTATTCATCGTAACAAATGCGCTATATGTAATGGCGGCGTTTGCAATGTCGAAGAAGAACGAAAAGTCACCGGATGAGTTACTGGGTTACAAATTTCTGCTTCGTATCTATTTCTTTAATAACATAGTGAGTCCAATCGTATACGCGTGGCTAGACCAGCGCTTTAGAGCTTCGTGTAGGAAGGCTTTGCGTCATTTCAAGTGTTCAAGTTGGCTGTGTTATATGTGATGTGTTAGTATATGAGCGACGCTCCGATAAAAAGGGGCTTTATACATCTCCGTGATGCATTTTACAAAGCAAGTCATCAAATAAATATGAATGCATAAAATCTATTTTGTTTTACAAGTGACTTCATCATGAGTTAGAATGGTCGTTTTAGATGGAAAAAAATAATAGCAAAAAACATCGATCCGTGTCAGCCTGCGCGGACTGCGCAGGCTGACATGGGTCAATACTTTTTTCAGATGCCTTAAACCCTCTTTTCACAGGGCATGGCTCATCATTAATAAGTCACGTTAACATGCTGAACATACGGAGAACAACAAAACAGATACTTTCAGGGGCACAAACTTAGCAGTCCGATTTCACTTTGTCTTTTGAACTCATGGTCATTATTCGTTATAACTCATTTGCGTGAAACACTAAGAAGCATTCTGTCCTGTCCCACAATGTTTTCAAAAGCCTTCTCTTTCGGATTCGTTAAAACTCGGGTTTGTATGGTAAAGCTTTTCGTCTTGCACATTTTTAGTTTCTGAAATATATATTGATCACTGTCATTGCGACAGGCTTCATTTCCCTCTCAGCGCTGATGATTGTTGCGACGATGGTGATGGGGGGAAAGCAACCAATGGCTTGGGAGGTATATTATGCGGAGTACTGGCAAAAGAAACTCCAGGAAAGCATGCATTGGAAAATATGCCGCCGCCATATAACTGAAAAAGTGTTGAAGACGGCGTTAAACACCACGTGCACAAATTTTGTTACAATGTATCATGAATGGTCTTAGGTAAGAAGAAAAAAATATCGTGACAGGTAGGGCTTTAACTCTTTCCCACACAATCCCGAGTTTTAACGACCCTGAGAACGAGGCCTTTTAACCCTTATCCTGGTAAATAAGGGAAATGAAACTTTTAAGCCGATAGTAAAAACCCAAATTTTACCCGATTTTACCGAGATTTTTGTGGGGAAAAGATATGTCCTTATTGGAGAGTGCAGATTAAAGACCAGACGTTGTGTGCAGTCTGATCTTGACGTACACTATCTGCAAAAGGTCAGTGAGTCGCGCTTTATATACTAAGGGTTAAAACATTGTGGACCAGCATTTTCTTCTTTTTCCAAAGTATTTTCTACCCTATGACGAACAAATTATATTTTCTAGTGACATATAAATCACCAGCAGCTGCTTTCAATTGGGACCAGCTTAAAATTTTGTCATGTGGTAAAGAGTAATGTTTCAATGACTAAACTACTATCGATATTACAATACACTATAGACAAAAGAGTTAATGAACCTCGCTTTCCCTTTCACTTACCCTGTGACCAAACAACCCTGAGTTTTAATGACGAAGAAGAAGGCTGTTGAAAACATTGTAGGAAAAGGAGAAAATGCTGGTAACCAGCATTTTCACCCTTTCCCACCAGATTTTCGACACTTTCACAGGGAAATGCTACCGTTTGAATTATTTTTGTACTGTTGCTTTTGATTTGGAAGAGTCCAAAATTGTGTCGCGTCGCTTGGTGTAAAGAGTTAACTTCCGTCAATATCGTTTATTTGAAGATTGCTATAGACGTTGCTGGGAGCCTGATATGTTGCTTTTTCTCCCTGTTCTTAAATATTGGTTTGGAAACTTAGAAACCTGTATAATACTTCGGCTTTCTAACGTTAAAAATGTACAAGTACGCTAACAAGACACCAAGGAAAAAGGCTTTTGTCAACTCTGTAGGTGGAGAAAATGCTATCCACAATGTTTACTGTCCTTTCAAAGGACGAAATAAAATTTTGAGTTTATTTCATTTTGTCGTCTGCAAACGCTTTCAATTTGGAAAAGACGAAAATCTGTCGTCTGATAAAGAGTTAATTAATGTAATGTAAGGTTGGGGACGAAAGAACCTCCTGTAACAAGGAATAAACTTATTCCCATTTTGCACTTTTCGAAAGGACTGAATTTTACACTGATCCAAACTGAAGCATTTGCAGACGACGGATTAAATGAAGCTAAATGTTTGGGATTCGTGCCTGAAAGACTAGAAAACGTTGTGCGAAAAAGAGAAAATGCTTGCCACCAGTTCTGTGAGTCTGATCTTGATCTAGACTATCCACAAAAACTATTTAAGAAGGGCCCCAGCGCTTCATGGGTTAACGGTATAAAGCTTTATTGTAATGGGTTAACTATTTGTTCTTGTGTTATATGAAATGCTATACCAGACGCAAAAAATTTAGAATTGTCCAAATGGAAGACATTTGCAGACGATTATTTAGAAATGACTGAAATAAAGGGTTTTGAACGGATTGAAAACATGTTAGGGAAAGCAGAAAATGCAGAGGCCTAGCAATATATCCTTTTCCCACAATGTTTTCGAAAGCCTTCTTCTTCGCAGTCATGAAAACATCTAGTCGTCTAGTAAAGGGTTACATACTTCGTGTGTCTATTGTTTTGAAGTAGTTTAAAGTTTATTGGTTGCGAGTCTTTTTCTACTCATTTTTTTTCCTAGTCTTTGATTTCTGTTGTTATTTTTATAAGCAATTGCTATATTGAAAAAAATCGGTTTTGCTACGGCAAAGTTAGATATGGGTGCTGTTCCATCACAGTTACGGGACGTTGGAAATGAAAATCGACTTAAGATAGTAAATACAGTTAAACCAACAGCTCGTAAGACTAGTGACAACATTGATACTTCGAATACAGATACGTGCTCTGGTGTCAATTTACTTGTCAGTATAACTCGGGATAAAACTGTTATCATTAGTGAAGGAATAGAGATAGGAACACAAACAGATGGAAATGGGGTAAAACCTGAATCGGACAATGTTAGTGGTGATGGTGAAAACACGGCAAATGAGTTCGTTCTCATCACTGAGAACTCTGCTGCTCCAATAGAAACTACTTTAACGGTTACTCACGGGACTGCTACAGTGATTGACAACAAAAGTTCGATAGAAAAAGAGACAGCGCACAAAATTCAAGAATCTGATAAAAGTGGAATCGAAGAGACAGACGTTGAAGAGACTGTACAGGTTGACCAATCACTCCCTGGAGAAAGTAAAGTTTACTTGGAGGCAGAGAATAAAAACGAAGACAATGATACAAGTCAATCTTTTAATACACAAGAAGATGAGGCGGGCGATACTGGTTTCCAATTTGATCCGTTCGACCCAGCAAAGAAAGGAGATCCCATTGATCACGAAAAAGCTAGGCTTGAACGCTACGGAAAATACAAGGTTAAACTTTCCCGAGACACCTCAAAATGTATTATATCAGCAGCTACATTTCTAGACGGAGGCGACGTAATTATAATCGATAGAAGTAACCAAAGAATTAAGTATGTAGATGCGAATTTCCAGTATATTTCATCGTATGACCTTCCTCATAAGCCATGGGCTGTGTGTGCGAGGGGTGGTGACGTGTATGTTTCAATGGGCAACACTCAGTTACAACATGTATTTGTCAAGGATATGATAATAGAACCTGAGAGAATCATTGAAATTAATGGACGATGTCTTGGTATATGTATACTCGGAGAATTTATCGCAGTCGGTCTACAAATAGGAGAAATATCCCTTATGGATACTATGGGAGAGCCGCAGAAAACGATCAAACTCCCTGTACTTGAGAAAGGATTACCTTGCAATCCATGGCACATGTCTGTGACAAAAGAAGAAAACTTACTTGTGACAGACTCAGATGCACAATCAATATTCTGTTTAAACCTTGATTCTGAGGTGTTATTCACGTATAAAATGTTTAGTTCACCACGTGGTACAGCAGTGGACAACCAAGGCAACATCATTTTGGCGGGAAGAGATAAAACTTCCGGCTCTGTCGTTGTTATACTCTCTCGGGATTTTGAGTTACAAAGCATTATACATATTAATGAGAAGGAAGAAGGGAGGAGTTTATTGACATGGTCGGAGCTAGAATTTGTGCCATACTGTGTCGCATATAGACCCGACAATGTCGTTGTTTTAGGAGGCATACAAGAGGCATTGAAAATCATGAGAATTGTGTCATAATCCGTTCCAGTTCGCGTTAAAGCAAGAAGCCTCCGACGGCCTATATGTCTACGTACAACTGGCTATTGCATTGAAGCGCCAAATAAATGGAACAGACACTTTCATTCATGTAAAATACCTAAAGACTTCAAAGTACAAGCGCTTTTACTACATTTATGCCATTTTCTCCCTGATTCGTGCATGTTAACTGCAATGTTTGTGAATTCTCTTCGGCCATTACCAACGTAAACATTCTTTTTCAATGTTTTGTTTCAAAACTATATGAAAACTTTTGAAAATAAACAGTAAAAAGGCAAAGAAATCAAACTATTGCAAATTTACGCTTTATAGTCCGACATGTCTAGAAGCGTCTCAACTAATTCGTTCATTTGATTGGTACTAGATTTCAGGGCTCAAGTGGGGCACCTGATTCAATTTCTATAAGAGACAGTTGTTTGGGTCATGTTTCCATGTCAGAATTCAAGATAAGATGGCAAATATCTGCATATGCAAGGGAATTTAGGAAGTTAAGGTAAAAGGGTGTAAAATTAAAAGGATGGTAGGAATAACAGTCGGCAGTATTTTTTAACTTGAACAAACACTAGAAATTATCTATGGGGTGTAGAGACATTTTTACTGTTTTCCTCGTTGTTGATGTATGATAGACTCCTTTACAGTTTACGGCTAGGCTTATGGCTAGGTACGAGTAGATTTTTAAAGTTTTCCCTATATAAGCCCCATGTAAAACTTTTAAAAACCCCCCGGGGAGGGGGGGGGTTTGGACAAATTTGACCCCAGGGCTATAATTTTGGCACCTTTGGTAGACATCCACTAAATAAAGCTACATATCAAATTTGGTAGCCCTAGGCCCTATGGCTAGGTACCAGAAGAATTTTAAAGTTTTCCCTCGATAAGCCCATATAAAACTTGTGATCCCCGGGGCGGGCCAAATTTGACCCAGGGCTATAGTTTGAAGACACTTGGTACAGGTCCACTACATGCCAAATTTGGTTTCAGACAAGAAGATTTTCAATATTCAGACAAGAAGATTTTCAATATTTTTCAGTTTTGTTGCCATGGCAACCAGAGTTTTTAAAGGAATCAAATTCTTTCAACAAATTCTGAAGAGGACCATGGCAGGATCATTTCTGTGAAGTTTCATCAAAATTGGATGGGTAGTTTCAGAGAAGATGTTTGAAATAAAACGCACGGACGGACGGACGGACGCACGACGGACACCGGGCCATGACATAAGCCCGCTGGGCTTCAACCAGTGGAGCTAAAAGTCATTTCTATTTGTGATGGGCATTGCAAAGGGGTACCTATGCATATATAATAACTTCAGTCAGGCAACTAGTATCTCATGAAAATAAAAACATAGTAAATCAATTATCAGACTGCAAGCCACGTTTTGTCCGATCTACATGTAAACTACAAAAGCGATTGAATTTGAGCTTGGCTGCTTGGCAGTCTTTGGGTTTACCCTTCAACGCACAGTTCCGAGTCTCAACGAACCAGAGAAAGGTTTTTGAAAATATTGTTGGAAAAGGAGAAAATGCAGGTAACCAGCATTTTCTTTCTTTTCCAACAATGCTTTCTATTTTTCATATAGAAATTGCTTCATTTGAGCCTCATCTCATGCAATGTCTGCAAATGCTTTGAATTTGGCTGAGTCCAAAATTTTCTTGTGAGGTAAAGAGTTGGTTGTGAATGAATGGGGAAATGAACATAGAATAAAATTTCATTGATTTTAAGCATTACGATCTCTCTCTCTCTCTCTCTCTCTGTCTCAAAGGACGATATAACACTGCAAAGCTGCAGACACTTATTAAATATTAATGAAGTAATTCAAAACTGCATTAGGTACATAATTGATAACAACACTTGTTTAGATACTTCCCTAACGGGATACGCGTTGTAAGTTTTAATATGGAAAACCAAATAACAGTGTTTCAAATACAAAGTAACATCATACAAACGAGCCATGCTCTGTGAAAAGGGGGCTTAATGCATCTGCGAAAACTATCTACCCAGGTCAGCCTGCGCAGTCCGCGCAGGCTGACCTGGGCCGAAACTTTTCGCTATTTGTCAATTTTCTACAAGTGAAAAAACTAGAGGCGCTTGAGCGCCTGTATCGCTCCACAGGCCTGATATTTCTATAATGGCGAAAGGAAGTTTTTAACAATTATCATTCAATCCTGCATTTTAGCTCACTGAAGAAACAATTTGGTAGACAACCACCATAGGAACTTACCTGCAAAACAACAATGAAATCCAATGAATAGTTTTCGAGAAGAAATTTTTCAAAGATTTTACTTTATACCATAAAAGGAAAATGAGTCTCCCATAAAAGCCATGTTTTTTGACAGATCTCTTTTTTTTTTAAGGAATTCTGTAAACCTGTATCTAAGGAACATTCCTGCAAAATAATAATGCTATCCAAATAGCGGTTTGGGAGGAGAAGATTTTTAAAGGTTTTTTACTTTGGTTGCCATGGCAACCAGAATTCCTCATGGAACACAATTATTTGAAGGAATTTGAAAGAGGACCACCAAAGGAACATTCCTGTGAAATTTGGTAAAAATCCAGTCAATAGTTTCTGAGGAGAAGTTTTTTAAAGAAAAAGTTTACGGACGCACGCACGGACGAACGGACGAACGAACTGACGGACGGACGGAAGGACGCACGACGGACACAACGCCATGACAATAGCTCGCTGGCCTTCGGCCAGTGGAGCTAACCAGTGTACCTCATGATTCAGACAAAATGGATTTTATGGGTTCATGAGTATATAATGACTCACTTGGTAGGATGCATCACAGAGATGCATTAAACCCCTCTTTGCCAGAGCACAGCTCATATAAACTGGAAAAAAAACTAGATGCACTGCCTACCATAAATCTTTTTTCTGAAATACTAAATGATAGTACATGTGGATTATTCATGTTTTTTTTTCTCAAAAAACTAGAATATTTCTCCCTAGTTCAATTTATACTCTTTCTCCCGAGTACATTTTATACTCGGTTTCTTCCAAGTACAATTTATTCTCTTTTTCTTCCAAGTACAGTCTATTCTCCTTTTCTTCCAAGTACAAAATAATTTCTCTCTTACTCCCAAGTACAATTTCTTCTCTTTTTCTCCCAAGTACAATTTATTCTCTCTTACTCCCAAGTACAATTTATTTTCTTTTTCTCGCAAGTACAATTTATTTATCTTTTTCTCCCAAGTACAATTTATTGTTCTTTTCTCTCAAGAACAATTTATTTTCTTTTTCTCCCAAGTGCAATTTATTCTTTTGAGAAGGAAAACATCAGATGAGCACACAGAAACGTATACATACAGTCTTTTGGAATGAAAAACAGAAATGTTGAAATTCTGCTTGATAAAATCTATGTTTTCTTCAGTAATTCTTTACAGCTGTAAAGAAAAGCAGAGACAGTTAGTCTAACTCACAAAAAATATGATACAATGCACTTAACCATTTACTACACAACCCTGACTTTTAACAAACAGCAGGAAGGAGGCTTCTGACAACAATGTGGAAAAAGGAGAAAATGCTTGTAATCATAATTGTTTCTCTTTTTCCAGCAATGTTTTCTACCATGTATCTCATTTGTATCAATTTCAAATTAGTCGTCTGCAGCTACTTTCAATTTGGAAGAGTCAATAATCTGTTTTGTGGGAAAAGGTTAATCTTACACAGGACTTGGAATATACATGTATAACAGGGCAGGCACTCTCATCATTTTAAGCAATCATTTGTTTTCAAACAGTGCGGGCAGAAAAGAGATAGAGGATATTTGTTTTTCACGGTGAAAGATCGAAATTTATTGCATCGAGTGAACATCATCGATATTTTCACGAGCGGCACAGCCACGAGTTAGAATATAATAGTCAGTATTTTCACTGGACGTAACCATGAAATATTGAAAAATATTTCACCAATATTTCTCGATAACCTACTGGAAAGCATGAAATAAAAACAGCTCATAAAAAGCCTTTTATCTTTTTGCTACAATGTTTCCCAATGCAATGAAGTGTCACACCTTAACCCTTAAGCTGCTACACGCAACTCACTGTCCTTTGCGGATAATGCAGATCAAGATCAGACGGCACAGAATGTGCAGTCAGATCTTTGATCTACACTGTCTGATTAAGAGATATTTTTCTAAAAAAAAAAAGAAAGCTTGAAATAGCATTATTGGGTGTTTTTACTACCTGCTTGAAAATTTTACATTACTTACATAGCAATTTAAAAGTTAATTTCAGCTGAATTAATAGTTGCTTGAATGGTAGGGTCTTTTTTCAATGAATAGAAAACATTGTGGCACAAGGAGAAAGTGTTGATCTCCTTTTCTCACAATGTTTTCAAAAGCCTTTTCTGTCAGGCCTGCTGAAATTCGGGACTGTGTGGTCAAGGGTTAATAAGAAAAAAATGGTAGTAAAAAAAGAACTGAATAGGTTAAACGAGGACTTCATTGGCATAATTGCTAATTAGGTTCAGAGAAAAAAATCTAACATTTGTCAAATGTAGTGCCACAAAATCAATGGTTGCTTATCATGTCTAGATACAGATGTACATGTATCTTCAGCTGTAGTAATAGCACTGTATGTAGCAAAAATAAATTCAGGCGAAATGCAATTCATTACCTCATCCAGACTAATTCTTGGTAGCAAGCAGCAAAATTTTCTTTTCAAAACATAGTTGCAAAAGGGGAAATTACCAGTTACTAGCAATTTATCCATTTGCCACAATGTTTCAAAAGCCCTCTTTCTCAGGGCTCTTACAACTTGGGATCCTGTGGTAAAGTGTGAAAAGTAGCTTGCTTAAGCTGTAAACATAGTCAAAATTAAAAATAAAAGAAACTATGTTCAGCTGAACTCAACACAGACTATACGAAATACAAAAGCATAAACATTTATCTCTATATTCATGTTATCACATGGATTCAAGAATAATTCTCAAATACATTTGAAGGGAATAGAGACCCACTTGTACATGTTATGACGAGACATTTATTCTTATACAATTGGACAATGTCCAAGGAATCCCTTCTTTAGCAATACTGCCATAAATGTTTCTCTTTCATGCCAAAAATCATTCTATTCTCTATTATAACTATCAACTACATCAAGTTCAAGGTTTGAATTAAGGAACATGCCAAGGAAAAGGAAAAAGAGAAGATGCTGGTAACCAGCATTTTGAGATAAAATGCTGGTAACAAGCATTTTCTCCTTTTCCCGCAATGTTTTTTACCCCATGATTGAAAAAAAATTTCTTATTTTGAGCTACATTTAAATCGTTTGTCTGCAAATGCTATCAATTTGGACAAGTCAAAAATTGTCCAAAATTTTGTTGTTTGGTAAAGAGTTAAAAAAAACATACAGAGTGGATACAATATAAACTAGAAATGTGTCACCGACACAGATGCCTCCAAACTGCGACCTTGACGTTTGAGCTACGCAGTTTTGCATTCAACATGGTGAGCATTTGTGCTAAATTATTTTAAAATGGGACCATGCAACTAGAATTTATTGAACAGACACAAGCATCACTGTTTATCAAACACACATACATACATAAACAAAAGGACAGGGGTAACAGTATCCCCCCCCCCCATTTTATAGCGTTTAACAGCATTTTCTCCTTTTCCCACAATTTTTTCTAAAAGCCTTCTTTGGTGTTGGTAAATTAAAGCACAGGATGGTTGAGTAAAGCATTAAAGCCACTTCACAGTTTCAGCTAACAGAATTGTGATAAATCATACCAGTATATACATGTACATGCCTCCAGTATAAGTTTTTACTTTTTTAAAACAATTACAATAAGCTCAAAGTTGATCAACTATTTACCAAGGAATAAAATTTTAAACTAGGCAAAACGGCATGTATTTGAAATGAGAGCACAGGAAATGTGGCTCAAAAGCAGGGATTTGTCTTTAAATGAGTAGATAATATCTTGACAAATGAAGTAAATGCTGGTTATCTGTATTTCCTTCTTTTCCCACAATGTTTTCAAAATCCCTCTCCCTCAGGGCTGTTAGAACTCGGGATCCTGTGGCAAAGTGTGAATATAGCTTGCTTAAAGATGCATATTCACTCATTTTCATCCAGTTTTGAAACCAATTTTATCTTTATTTTATGAAATTATGATCATTCTTGTATCTTCGTGCCAAATGTTGCCCCTAATGGTTGCAAGGTTGCACAGATTAAGACGGATAGAAAATGCAAATCATTTTATTGCGGCCAGCCATAGACATAACAACCACAGTTTCCGGTTTAAATTGAAGAGAAATCCCTGGCGTCTCTTTATCCCATAAACCTTATATCGATTTTTTATCTACGTTTACACTGCTATCTAAATTCTACACATTGTAAAGTTTTAACAGCGTTTGTTTACTCTCTGGCTGACAGGGTGTATCTTTAAGCTCTAAACATATGCAAAATTAACAATAAAAGAAACTATGTTCAGCTCCAGTCAACAAAAACTATATGAAATACAAGAGCAAAAACATTTATCTCTGTTGTATTTTAGGTTAGGCTACATATAAACTCTTTACAAAACAACAAAATTTTAGGCTGGTACAAATTGACAAATAACCAGCATTTTCTCCTTTTCCCATGATGTTTAGTACCCCATGAAAGACAACTTCCAGCTTCATTTGATTTGTAAAAAATTTGCAGATGCTATGGGTTTAGACATGTCAAAAATTTTGTTAAGAGGTGAAGGTTTAAGAGTTAAGACAGCCAAAAAAGATCAATCGATTAGTCAATCAATAAGTTTATTTTCTTGACAACTACATAGCACAATTCTCGATGTTTGACATTTTAACCCTTTACCACATAAACCTGAGTTTTAATAACTCTTTTGAAAAGTCTATTGAAAAAGTCCTTTTTTTTTTCCTTTGGAAAACATTGTGGAAAAAGAGGAAAATGCTGGTAATCAGCATTTTCTTCTTTTTCCACAATGTTTTCTACCATGTCTAAAGATAAATTCCAATTAATTTGTTGCAAGCAAATGCTTTCCATAACTTGGTCCTTTGGTAATCAGTTAAAAATCTTTTTCAACATAAAGCTTTGTTGTACATGTAGGTGGGCATGCTGTAAACATTACTTGGCTCTAACCCATGCACCCTGTCTTAAACTTGAAGACGGTACACCACAGCCCAAAGATGGAAAGTCGGTGTCTATAGCATGGAATGACACATGGTTGTTGTAATCCTTCCTAAGCAGCACTTGACTACATGTCTGGCATGTCAGAAAACCTGATTCACTCACTGTCCATGCCCCTTTGGCCATTCTAGACTTCCCACTTACCTTTAATACAACATCATCTTTCTTCATCCGTTCCTGTTCCATAAACACTGCCAACAACTGTTGCTGTTTTTCTATGTCAGGTAACAAAGCAAGCAGTTCTGGAAAAATCTCTGAAAAATTTTTCTTGCCTAGAATCTCTTGGCATCTTTGGTAGTATAAAACAGCATTGATTTCTCCCTTTCTGAACTCTCCTGATAGTACTTTGAAGTCTGCAAATGTGTTCTGAGCATCTGAGCACAATGCTTGGATGCACGCAATCAACAGTTTGTTTCTTTCAGAAAACCCATCAGGTTGAGTATACTCAAAATTAGAAAGATGACTGGCCACAAGCACCGACTCTTTGTTGTAAGCATCATTCTTCATGTTATTAGAAACACCAAATCCTGGTGGTGGAGCACTGCCTGGTGCCTTTTTCAGACCAGGCGGGGCTTTCACTATTTTTTCCTCATGCTCCCGGGCAAATCCAGGGGGAGCATTTCTCATTGGTTTCGTTGGTGCTCCTAAGCTTGGAAAGTCATCTTCTTCAATAGAAAATTTGACAGGTGCAGATTCCCTTTTGTTATCTGCCTCTGGTGTTTCAAAATCTATTGGCCTTGATAAAGTTTGCTCTGTCTCGAATTTCTTCTCAATTTTGTCTTCTTTCTTAAACTGCTTCTCATCTTTCTTTTTCCTTGAGTTTTTCTCTTCAGCTGAATTGCTGTCAATTCCTTTCACTTTATTCTTGTTGATTTCTTCTGCGCTACCATTGTTACTACGGACATTTACATTTTCATTTGAGCTCGAATTTGAATTGGATAGAAGCATGCTAGCAATGTTGTCTAGGGAAGAATTACTTTTGATATTTTCTTTTTCTTTTAAACTTTCTGTCTTGTCTTTCTTCTTTTTCTTTTTATTTTTCACTTTATTATCAGGACTTTCAGAGTTTAGCATACTGATAGGACTAAAACGTTCTGATATTGGAACACTATCATCAGCCGCTGAATCTGTCTTTTGTACTTTTTTATTGTTACTGGTGTTATTCGATGACTTAAACCATTTGGAATTGATAGGCCGTTTAGTTTTACTACTTTCACCACCTAATGACGGAAAGTCTGAATCATTATACATTGTTTTTCCTACACTTGATAAATCAGATTTTTCAACAGGCTTACGCACATTAGAAGGTTTATCTGAAGTTCTACTAACACTGTCTTGCTTTTTCCACTTTCCGGATGGTTCTTGGATAGGCTTTTTACTTAGGGGCAATTCTGGAAATTCCTCCTCTATAGAGTTTACATTCAGAGCAGCACCACCATATGTACCACCAATCTTTGTCTTTTTTGATATACTTTTATCTAAAGTACGACTTGAATGACCGTTGCTAATAGGGGCACTTTTTGGTTTCTGTTTCAGATCTGGAAATTCGTCAGGTCCTAGTGTACCATGCTGTACAGACAAATTATTAGCTACAGCCAGTCTGTCAGCAAGAGATGTTTTACTCTTATCAATTTCATAACTTGATTGGGGTGTGGGGATATCAGTAACACTTGATGAGGCACTACATAAAGATGGAAAGTTTTCAACATCATGCAAGTTTGGTTTTTGGTCCTCTAACACTTCTTCCAATTCTGCTTCTCTTGCCTTTGGTTTTTTCTCCTTCATAGTACTTAAAGAAGCTTGAACAGCCCTTTCCATGTCCTTATTTTCTCTGAAAACAAAAAAAAAACATTTGTGTGAAAAAAAAGTCCACCTCTTGAAAAAAAAAACATGAGCACTACTTAAGAATGCCAATGCTCTGCTGAAGTTGCTTTTAGAATTAGACTGATTTTCAGTGAAAATTCGAAAAAAGAGGCAAAACTTTGTCAAAATATTTTAATGGTTACCTGCCGCTGTTGTATAGTTTTCCCTCGTGATAGTTCACAAACAGTCTGAGTTTGAAGTAAATATCTTCAGTGACAACAGAGACATTATAAAAATGTGAAAAGTTTGCACCACGACGAGAACAGGCCTATGACAACACCTCAATGTTTTCATCGCGAAACTGTAAAGCTAATAAGATTCTTTGTCTTGCTCCCTTACATCAAAAGCCCATTTTAGACCACCTGAATACACTTGCTTTATGCTACAAAGATTGGACATTTGAAGATGAAAATACCATTCTCTGAACTACATGAAAAACACTGGGGGTAAAGAAGCTACTGCTTATAACACATAAATCTTATTTTTCCAACAAAATTTTCAACATCTATCTCCCATAGGGACACAAATAGACACATTTGCATGATGAGAATTTTATAATTAACTTTTTATCATACAATCCTGAGTTTTAACAACCCTTAAAGAAGAAGGGTTTTGAAAATATTGTGGGAAAAGGATAAAATGCTGTAATTGGCATTTTCTCCTTTTTCCACAATGTTTTTACTTTATCAAAGACAGAAGTCATCTTTTGAGCTACATTTACCACAATCTGTTGTCTACAAATGCTTTCAGTTTGGTCAAGTCCAGAATTTCGTAATTGGTAAAGAGTTAAAAACATTACTTCTTGCTGTCGACTTATCTTGTCTTGCAGCTAACTACTTTCAGACTTGCAAGTTTCAGACTTACAAGTGGTAAAAAGATTACATGTAATGATTCATTTCTCCTTCTGCCACAATGAACTGATTAGACTTTTGTAAAGTAGAAAAAATGGAAAAAATGCTTATCCCATAGTTTTCAAAAGCCTTATTCCTCAGGGTTGTATAACCCTTTACCACATGATCCTGAGTTTTAATGATCCCAAGGAAGACAGCTTTTGAACACATTGTGAGAAAAGGAGAAAATGCTGGTAACCACCATTTTCTCCATTTCTCACAATGTTTTCCACCTTTTCAGAGAACTTCAGCTCGATTGTATTAATTTCAAAGTTATCATTTGCAAATGCCTTCAATTAAGAGGAGCCTATTATTTGTTGCTTGGTAAAGGGTCAACAGAGGATTGTTTGCTACAGGCAAAAAGCAAAGTTAACAAGTAATGTTGGCCTGCATAATTAGTGCACAAAACATCGAATAATATTGATTTAAGATCTGAGACAAGAAACAGTTGCTTATTACAGGCAATTCCTCAATTTTGTACAATAATTTTCTTACCATTGATAAAAGCAGTTTTCCTTTCACCCTTAACTCTATGACAAAACTTTAGACTTGCCTATGCTGAAAAAAGTTGCAGACAACTAATAAAATGCTGCTCAAGTAACATGATTGTCTTTAATAGAGTAGAAAGGTTGTGGAGAAACATTACCAGCCATTTTTCCTTTCCGAATAATGTTTTTGACAACCTTTTTTCCTCGATATTATTTAAACAGGATTGTTTGGTAACAGACAAAGAAATTCTCTAAAAATATCGCCCATGTTCATGGCTCTTCCAAAATATGTTATGTAGCAAAACTACTACATTTGCTTTCGTAAAAGCACCCGAGCCACAGTAACCTCACTTGCCACTATGTCAGGGAATACAATACATACATAACAATACTAATACATACCTATCCATATTTCTCTTGTACTTTCCTCCTCTCCCTCCCCCTCTTCCTCCTTGATATCTTGAGGCACCATCCCTTCTGTTTTCCTCATAGTCCTGTCCATTTAGAATACCTTAGAGAAAGATTGAATATGATGATTTCAAAATTAAAAAAAAAACCAACTTGTTTGCACCATCCCATCATACGTGTAGAAAAAACGACTTAAACAATTTTCCTACCCAATAAAGGAGCCATACTCTGGGAAAAGAGGGTTAGGTGCATCTCTGTGATGTATTAGACCAAGCAAGTCTGGCATACATTTTTAGCACAAGCACTGAGGACCCTGAGCTATTCTGACATATATGTCAACAAAGTTGCATTAACTCAGCCTGCTGGATAAGTACATTTGATTCCTTTGGCAGTCAAAAGCTTACAACATTTTACACACCTGCAGTTATTACTCTTGAAAATGTAGTAAACAAAAGGACTCATGTGGCTTGTTAAAAGTACTTGCTCCTTTTCCCACAGTATCTACACCATTCAAAGGAGACACTTTTCTCTCCTTCAAACATGTCTCCAAAAAGTCGTTTGCACAACTGTGTATTATATCTTTACCACACATGTAAATCACAGTCCTGTCCAAACTGAGAGCATTTGCAGACTACAACGGTAATGTAAGTCAAATGATGGAACTTGTCCTCCATAGGGTAGAAAACATGGTTGGAAAAGGACAAAATGCTGATTACCAGCATTTTCTCCTTTTCCAACAATGTTTTAAAAGACCTTATTCTATAGAGTCATTAAAACTCAGTATTATGTGGTATGGAGTTATATGTACATGTATATATCTGATACAAGTACTGTCACAAAAGAGAACTTAATACTGCAGTCTAGTGCTTTGAAAGTGAAGAAAATGTCATGTTCTAATTTCTAACCTATCATGCATTTTGCAGACAATGCCTCACTTCAAAAGAAGGTAATACTTCATTGCTTAGAGCTCAAGACATTACACATCAAAAAATTGTGTCTTCCTCATCTTTTCTGCAGTTGATATTTGTATAAAGTTCCAAAACAATGACAGCAAAACTGTAGGACTTGGCAACCAAAAATCAGTAGCGCTCTGTGAAAAGGGGGTTTAATTCATGTACAAAAAGTATCAACCTAGGTCAGCCTGTACAGTCCACACAGGCAGACCTTGGGCAACACTTTTTACTAATGGTCAATGTTCTGTATGTGAAAGGATCAGTCTACCTCATGATCCAAATGGTTTCAAAACAAAATGGATTATATGGATCCAAAGATATATGATGACTTGCTAGGCATAAGGCATTATGGAGATGCATTAGACCCCATTTTGCTGGAGCAGCCCTCAATTATGTTCATGACACAGACAGGCTGATGAATAGGTTAACTGCAATATACCAATAAAACTGTTGTCTTATGTCGATATAAATACTGTGAATGGTAATTGGTTGACAAACCTCTTGCCCTGCTGGTCGGCCTAGGAACAAGATTGATATCAATATTGATTGTCCTTTCTTGCTTAGACTGCTGTTTTGTCATGCCTTTGCTGTGATGGGTAACTACATGACTTTGGTAATCTATCTTGGATTTGAAGGCATTTTCAAACTGAGCTGTGGCACACTCTCCTTCCTCGCATAAATAGTGTTCCTTTTGGAAATGTTGTCTTAGTACCTCGTAATTGCTACAAAAATATTTTAAGACTGAAATAAACCCTTTAACACACAATCCTGACTTCTAATGACCCTGAGAAAGACAGCTTTTGAAAACATTGTGGGGAAAGGAAAAAATGCTGGCATGCAGCATTTTCTCCTTTTCCCACAGTGTTTTTTACCCTTCCCAAAACAAATTCAAATTTCTTGAGTCACATTTATTTTTGTTGTCTGCCAATGCTTTCAATTTGGACAAGTCTACATTTTTGTTGTTTGGGAAAGCGTGGGTTTGATGTAAAAAAAATTGAACTGAATGGTCAGACCTAGATATGGCATTCTCAAACTGATTTTGTAACATTGTAACAATATCTTACAAATTAATGGTTGGGCTTCACCTATGGTGCAGTCTGATCTCGATCTGCACTATCTCTTTTTTGCATCCATAGATATAATTCAATAAAATATATGGTAAATTGTCTTAGTAACTTCAGGTGCAGTGCAAGAACACATGCAGTGTAACATTGGATCTGCTCAGTAAGAGCTATTTCCTTTTCCGTCATAAACGAGCTACTATAGCTTCAAAATTTCACATATGTATCTTTTACACTATTGTTGAAAATGCCCATATCTTTTTCAAGTTTACATAGTTAAAAGTTCCTTTTAAGAAATAGGGTAATAAAGTTACATTCACAATATTTTTTCTATAACTGGTATATATAAGCCATGCTCTGACAAAATGGGGTAAATGCATCTCTATAATCCATTTTACCAAGCAAGTCATCATATGGCCTGCAACACATGAAAAGAGGCATTCAGACATTTGCGTAATGTGTTATCTCAGATCAGCCTGCGCACTCAGCTCATGCTAATCCGAAACGACACTTTCCGTTTTTATTAATTTTCTGTTTTGTGTAAGTCTACTGTTGGACAAAATCTAATGTAGTCGTAAAGTGCCGTCTCGGATTAGCCTGCGCAGACTGCGCAGGCTGATCCGAGACAACACTTTACGCAAATGTCTGAATGCCCCTTTTTGCACATTGTAGGCCATATAATTATGGATCCATAAAATCCATTTTGTTTGACAACTGCCTGTGGCAAAAATATTTAACCCAGGTCAGCCTTCCCTGACTGCGCAAGCTGACCCGGGTCAATAATTTTTGCAGAGGCATTAAAATCCCTTTTCCCACAGCATGACTCATATACATTTACCAGTATTCTACTTCAGTGTCATAAAAGGGGGTTGGTTCAATATATCTTATTATACTGCTAAGAAATTTCTCGTGATCTGATTGGATAATATGCCTCGAACATATATATCATGTACATTGGCAAAACCAATGTAAAAGCAGTTTCCCTTTCGGTAGCCCTGTATACATGACTACACTTTCAACACAACATCCAAAATGGCGGCGTCGATCAAGATTAATATCAAGATTATGCACCAAACTGCATGTTTTACCAAGGTTTCAGTGACGTCAGTTCCCAGTGACGTCAGTTTTCATTGAATTGGGGCACTCAGAAGGGAAATTCTACTTCGTCAGCGCACTCAATTTTTGAAACCAAAAAACAGGTAAAATTTGCTTAACACACGTTGGAATGGTAAAACTTTGCAGTATAATAAATTTGTTGTACGGTCAGGTGGCAGGGGACTTGGAAACTTGTTCACGGCTGTGGAGAATAATGTCGCCACCTTGCCTTCAGCTCGGGGCGACATGATTCACCACAGCCGTGAACAAGTTTCCAAGTCCCCTGCCACCTGACCATACAACTAATAATATACACAAACTTATCATCCAGCAAACTCAGTATAGTTGCCTAGCATATGATCCAAAACTTGACAAGCAAAAGACTTACTCAAAGAAATCCTGAGACCCTAGACTTTCACAGAAATGACAAAAGTAATGATCTTTTCGTAGATGTTTATAAAGTTCATCTTTATCTAGGTATCGCTCATCACAAAATTCACACAAAGGATGCCCTTTGTATGAGGTGTCATCTTTATCCCCTTGGCGTCTGTGAGTAGCCAAATCTTGCCTGGTATAGGCTTTTCTTTCACTAGTGAAAATCTGCAAGGAAAATAATAATAGAAAACAACCTTAATAAACCTATAAAAAGCTATTGTGGTACTTACAGCTGATACAAAGGAAAAACATTCAAAACAAAGGAAAACTTATTTTTACAATGATCTTGAAAAAATAGTGGGGGAAAGACAAATTTCTTTTACTAATCATATGAATGAAACAACTTTTAT
The DNA here is from genome assembly GCA_946811185.2 of Hippopus hippopus. Classification (NCBI taxonomy): domain Eukaryota; kingdom Metazoa; phylum Mollusca; class Bivalvia; order Cardiida; family Cardiidae; genus Hippopus; species Hippopus hippopus. The sequence continues at coordinate 69,449,708 of OX328096.1, forward strand.
AACTAGTAATAGTTGCAGTACTGGGTTAGATGAATGGAATAACTATGAGGTGAATAGAAAAAAAAAGATATGACCCATGCTCTGGCAAAAGGAAGCTTAATGCATCTCCCTTATGCATCATTTCAAGTGAGTTATCAGATTATTACTGTCCAATAAAATCAATTTTGTTGAACAACAGGCTGAATCCTGGGGTAGAATGGTCCTTTGAGATGTAGAAAATTTACCAAAAGCAAAAAGTTCTGACACAGGTCAGCCTGAAGCTGGTCCATACTTTTCGCAGTGCATGGCTCATATAAAATGTACTTTCTAAACACATTACTGTGCAAAAATGACTTAATTATTCCCGTTATTATAAATACCTTGCCAGAAGGGGATTCATTCATGGTTCCTGACAATAGTCTCTTTTTCACCATTTAGTACAAAGATAGGGTATTCTTCTTTCCCACAAAACAATTCTTTGTTTCTTGGATTTTAGGTACACTACAAAAATAAGCTATATTGTGATGGGCTAAAAGGATGAAAAAGAAAATCCACAGTACACAATTACTGATGTTGTTTACCTTCAACTCCAAGCATAAGTTGCAATAGAACAATGTATGGACACGACTCATGTGGTCTTTCAGTGCACGAAATGATTTTTCAGGATATCTATTCTTGCAGATCTTGCACCTGTGCTCCAGTAACTCCTCAAACTTTTCTCTAATTTCCCGATTTTCAAACAGGACCTTCAGCTTTTTGTTTTGGATAAAACTCTTTATAGGCATCTGCCCAAAACTTTCCCTCTTTGACATGAAGAACACCTGTAAAGTTTGAAGAACAACACATATATTTAATGCTTTACAACACAATCCCAAGTTTTAACCACTCTGAGGAGGAAGTCTTATGAAAACATTGTGGGAAAAGGAGAAAATGCTGGTAATCAGCATTTTCTCCTTTTCCAACAGTGTTTACATCTCTATCAAAGACAATTTCAATCATATGAGCCATACTTATCTTATCTTTTGCAAATGCTTAACCCTTTACCAAAAAATCCCATACTTTTATAACTGTACAGAAGAAAACTTTTGAAAAGGTTGTGGTAGAAAGGAGAAAATGCAGCAAACCAGCAGATGAACACACTTGGCTTACAAAACTCTGTTAACAAACGAGAACTCGAAGCCTTCAATGGCAATATGTGTAAGGATCAATTTAACAAATTAATCAGTCACCAGAAAGTGGGAAAAAAATACATATGACACTTTTTAAGTTCTTACATGGAATTTTTTCCCTTTGTCTTCCATAGTTGGTTGGATGCATGCACCCAACCATTCAAAATTTTTATGTGTTTTTTTTTGTTGCTGGTTTCAATCAAGATTTTGTGTGAATGAGCATGGTAATCAGCATTTTCCACTAATTAGTTTTCATTTTCTGGTAAAGCAATTTTGAAATTGAGATAATTTGGTCTCTTTTTCTGATTGAAAAAGTGTGAGTTATTTATAATTTATTTGATGTTCAAGCTTGAGCTACTGGGCGTCTGCCTGGCTACGTGCCTGACTGTGATATATTAGTGTATCATTCATCACAACACTTCATGAGATCTTCACCTGAATATTTGACATTTTCCAATAAAGCATAAAAAATACTTTCATTTTCATTTTCAGGAAGGAAACCGTATAGGCAGGGATCTTATGTATATACGATCCCTGGTATAGGATAGTAACCTGTTTATATTCCCTATGAAAGGGTATCACTCGGTTTACCAATTCATCCAGTGTTTACAATGAAGGCATAAATCTATTGCAAATTGAATGTAGATCTCTGTATCATAAAGCAATCATACCTCTGGCAAGTCCCTTCTACAGATAGGACAGTAGAACTGCTCGCAAAGAGCCCGAAGTCGTGTTGAGCATTTGAAGCAAATCGCATGATCACACACTCCTATGGCGTATATCTCTATGGTCTCGTGGCAAACAAGGCATGTATTGTCACTGCTATCCATCTCCTCTATTCTTTGTTCCTTTACGAGTGGTATTGTGAATTAAGAAGTTCAAATTTTCGGCGTTTAACACGTCAACCGGTGTGTTTTATAAACTTTTTTTCTGCTAAAAATAGATCGTCTTACCACTGCTTGTGAAAGTAAAGTCACGTCATCAAGTTATGTGTAGCATGGGTGAAAAATCTTTTTTAGGGATCAACTTAGTTGAGAAAGGATTTTTTAATGATTTAAATCAGTGTAAAAGGTTGTTTAAAAATTGCTTCAAAAATCTTTTTCAAAAATCATAAAATATTCATTTATGCAACTCAAATTTTGATGACGTCATTCACATTCGGTGGTAGATAGGATCCTTCAGCACATCCAAGAAATGTCTCAACCGCAAGCTTATGGGGCCGGTATGGCCGGAGGGGCCTTTGATCCCCTAGAATTCATTAAAAGACCTCAAGTTATCTTACGAATTGTCAGCTGGGTAGGTATATTGTCTCATATTGACGTGTCAATTAATGGTAGATCTATTTTCGAACGTTTTATTGATCACTATCCAGATCACTTTGATTAGGCCTGGGTTTATTTTTAGCTTTTACTAATTTTAATAAAACTTCATGTGACCAGATAGTTTCCATTAATTGCTTTTACAGGCTATATTTTTATGTTCGGAAGTTTCTCATTAAATGATTAGACTTCCATACTTTTTACAGCATTGAGTAAGAGCAGAAATTCAGAAAAACATGTTTGCCTGTGTCATTGCTGGAGCTCCCTGGAATTCTGCACATTCTGAATGAACTAGCCTCGAGTGTCCGTATTCCGTGATGATAAGGAAACAGAATGATGAAATTAAGAATTGAGACCAGAATATGAGTTAGAAATTACTTGCCTTCATAAAAAAATCATTTCTGATCACTTTCATATGAAGAGAATACCTTAGATAACAATTTTCATGTTCAGTGTGCATAAATAAAGAACATGCCATCGGCCTTTTTGTGCAAACATGGCGTGACCTAATTCCGGTAGCTTGGTAGTATTTACAGCAGAAAGTCGTAGATCTTTGCATTTTTTGAGAAGGAATTCTATTTAGATTTAAGAAAAAAGATGTAAATTTCTTTCACATAAGATTATTAGTTGATTTACACATGTATTTGTCTGAAATTCAAGGGCAATAAAACATTCGAATATTGGTAAGGGTTACGAGCAGAAATACCGTGTGACGTCATCAAACTATGTGCTTTACGAGATGTACACAAAAATCACCGGTTCAAGGACACTCACGGAATAAGGGCACTCGACAATATATACATGCGTTATCCCTTTCACATCTTACCTAATAATACAGTGTTTAGACTGGGCCAAACTGAAAGCATTTGCAGAGAGACTAAATGTAGCTCAAATGAAAGAATTTGTGTGAAAAGAGAAGATAATATTGAAGGGAAAAGGAGGAGATAATATTGAGGGAAAAGGAGAAAATGATGGTTTAGCATTTTCTCCTTTTCCCACTATGTTTTCCAAACATTTATTCGCAGGGTCTTTAAAACTCGGGAATGTGTGGTAAAGAGTTAACAAACGACCCAGAGTTTAAAAAGGAAAAAAGGAAATGTTGATGGGAACCAGCGGTTACTCTTCTTCATGTAATTTTTAGAAAAACTATAGGAAAAAGAGAAAATGGTGTTACTAGCATTTTCTCCTTTTCCCACATTGTTTTCAAAGCTTTCTTTTTCCTTTTTTTTTAACGTTTGTTAATGGATAGATCTATTGAAAAAAAAAAAAATGTCTTTGAGAGTGGTTCAGTATAAAGCACTTAAAGCACTTTAACCCTTTACTGCACAATGCCAACTTTTAACGACCCTGGGAAAGACGCCTTTTGAAAACATTGTGTTAACAGGAAAAAATGCTGATAACCAGCATTTTCTCCTATACACACAATTTTTTCTACCATTTCAAAAAAATAAAAATAAAAAATGCATTATTTAAGCCACATTGAAATTGTTGTCTGCAAATGGTTTCCATCTGGAGAAGGCTAAAATTTTGTGGTCTGGTAAAAGGTTAAATCTACCTTGCTTTGGAGCTAGCTTTACAAGGATGCAGATTGGTGCATGTATATCTCTCTATGATTAGTAAGCGTAATGTACTTTGAGGCTAATGTCTTGAAGATTGACCAAGCTTTCACATGATACATTTGTTGGTAGAAGATTGTATTATGACAAAGCCAGACAGGAGCTGCCTTACGCTCTATGTTTTCCCTAAATTATTTGTATTACTAGTATGTCTTGGGACCAAAACTTTTGAGAGGCAGGAAAGTAATGTCATGGAGAGCTTTAACTTGCATGAAAAATAAACCGCTGCAAAAAACGCAACAACCCATGACACAACAAAGATCGGTTTGACATTGTTCAATCTTAGGCATTTTAAACTGTCTAATCACTTTTAAAAATGACTTTAAGCAATGAATTTACATAACTCTCTCCATAAAACAGTAAGCAAAAGCTATTTATTGTCTGAAACTGACAGTGAAATGGAAAATTCTGCTGACCAATAGGTTGAAAGTCGTCCCTTTGAACCTTGACCTGTGAGTACGAAAACGTTACAAGCAACTTCTTTTTTAGATTACCCATATTGTTTGCAAGAACAAATTTTCAATACACCAGACTTACTTTCCTCCATAGAAGCTCTAAAATTATCATTATTAAGTGCACTCCTAGAATTTCTCTTGCACTCCCAAACTAGATCTTCAGAGTATGCATGCACTCTCCAAAAGAGATGTGAGTGGGAACACTGATGTGTGGATGGTATTCAGTAGAGCTCAAGTAATGGGATTTGTCAATGAAACGACAGAAAACATTAAGAAAATTGGAGAAAATGCTGGTTACCAGTATTTTCACCTTTTCCAACAATGTTTTCAAAAGCATTCTGTCTCTAGGTCATTAAACACAGGATTTGTTTAGTACAGAGGTAACTTAGCCTTTTTCAGCATACATGAACATGCATTATGTTTACTTCAAGCCCAGGTATTGCAGTTGGTAGCATGCCAGACTTTAGAACAGGGGCTCGCTGGTTTGAATCCCTAGCTTGGCCTATTTCTTCCAGAGGATTGATGATAGTCATTGAGACGGGATTTGTTCCTGTCTCACCACTGGTGATTGTTATAATAATATGATAATGGTTATATGGCAAACCAGCCAGTGGCTGTGGAGGAATATTGTGCAAAGCACTGGTAAAGGAAATTCCAGGAAAGCATAGATAGGTGCTGTGGCCACTGCAATATAACTGAAATAATACTGGAAATGGCTTTACATAACAATCAATCAATCAGTCAATCAGTCAATCAACCAACCAACCAACCAACCAACCAACCAACTAATTAATGTTATATTTACATTCCCACAATGTTTTATTTACATTTCAGGTGTTTTCCATCATTGTGTTTGGATGCATATCAGCAGGAGGATATTACAATCATCACTGCCAAATGAGTGGAGACTCAAATGCATGTGGCTATGGTATCGGGATAGGAGTTCTTGCATTTCTCTTCTGTATAGGATTTTTGATTCTGGATGCAATGTTTGACAATATGAGCAGTGTCCAGCATAGAAAGTATGCTGTTCTCGCAGATCTGGGGATATCAGGTATGTTATTTGAAAATGTGTCCTCTTTTGTGGTACCATAAAAACATTGGCCCTTTACCTTTTAACACAAGAAAATTTTAGAGTGTTCCATACTGAAGGAATTTAAAGATGATATTTCAAGTGTTTTTGAGATGGTGGTATGTGTCCTTGAATGGGTAGACAGCATTGTGGGAAAAGGAAAAAATGCTGATTACCAGCATTTTCTCCTTTTCCAACAATGTTTTTAAAGTCCTTCTTTTCCACATGGTTGGTTAAAACTCTGGATTGTATGTCGAAGGGTCAAAAGGTTAATCCTTTCAGCTTCAAAGAAGAAGCTTTTTTGGACAACATAGATCAGTATCAGACTGCAGAGAATGTGCAATCTGATCTTGAATCTAGCCTGTTTCCTTTTTTAGCCAAGCTTAACAGATAAATCTCTTTCTAAAGTCTTTACCAAACGAAGAAATTTTAGATGGGTCCAAATTGAAAGCATTTGCAGACGACAATGTAAATGAGTTAAGATTTGTGGGATTTGTATCAGAAAGGGTAGAAAATATTGAGGGAAAAGGAGAAATTGCTGGTAACCAGCATTTTCTCCTTTTCCCACAATGTTTTCTTCCCTACCAAAGAAAAATTGCACCATTTGAGCCACACTGAAATTGTCGTCTGCAAATGCTCTCAATTTGGACAAGGCTGAAATTTTGTCGTCTGGTAAAGGGTTAAACAGAAATTACCATTTAGGTGAAAAAGTAAGAAGATTATTGCAATTCCAAGGCTTTTTTTTTGTCATAAGTCTTCAATATCTGTTGATATCAAAGACTTCTTCCTGTAAACTTCGTGCATGCTGATCTTGACCTACACCCCTCTGTACAAGCACAAGGTGCTCTTAATTATTCATAGTGTTTACAATTTAACAAGTCTAACCACAATAAGATACTTTTTCCATCTTTCAGTAGGCCACTTTAATGAATATTTTGGCAAAGGAAAAATTGCTTATCATGAGTGATTTCTCCTTTTTCTCTTTGTTTTTGTATGCATTTATGTGTTGTACCATGATAATTATTATCCTCATGTTTTTAAAGTAGGTTGCAAGTTTTTTTTTTTTTTTTGGGAGCGGGGGGGATAGAGAGTTTGAAAATATTCATGGACACTAACTTGTAGGATGGTTTTAAATGAATAAGCAATCCCTGTTTGTTTCAAATGCTGTCACTTTTAGTATTGATAAAATCAAGAATGAACAAATTGTCAAATTACATGTAGACTTAACCTATAATACCAAGCAACCTGGAGTTTTAACTTTACTGAAAAAAAGGCATTTGAAAACATTTTGAAATGCTGCAAGTCAGTATTTTCTCCTTTTCCCACAATGTTTTCTACCCATTCAAAGACAAGATCCATCTTTTGAGCTACTGTACATTTACATGTAGTTTGTCTTCAGCAAATTCTTTCAATATGAATAGGCTCCAAGTTTTGTCTTTGGTTAACCTTTTCCCAATGACAAATTTTGGGCATCTCTAAATTGAAGAATCTGCAAAGGGCATTTTTAAAATTGTTTCATATGAGCAGAAGTTCTCTAATAAAGTAGAAAATACTGCAAAAAAGGGAGAAAATGCATTTTCTCCACTTTCAACAATGTTTTCAAAGGCTTTCTTCCTCTGGGTAGTTAAAACATGGAACTATGTGGTAGAGAGTTAAGAGTAAAAAAAGGATGCTAAAAATGCAAAAAAAAAGAACCTAGAGGGCTATAAATAGATTATGTGCTCATATCAGTAATGTCGACAGACATGCTCGAATAACAAATAATTGGTTCAGATGGGTAGAAAAAGATTTTCTGCCCATAATGAAAGCCTAACATCTTATGGATAATTGAACTTGATTGCACAATATTGGCAAAAGTATACCATTATCATAATCCGTCTTGAAGCAGATCAATAGCTTGATAATAGACAGCAGAATGTGGAGTCGGAGATTCCAATAAGATACATACACATGGAGAGAGGGTATTGATTTCCAATTGACACTTTGCAGAATCACACATAATTGATAGTTCTTTTACCCTTACTGTTTTTTGTATAAACTACATGTACCAATGTTTGTTGTGTGTGTGACCATCTTTGGTTATTGGGTAAAATTGCAAGAATGAAAAAAAGAAAAGAAAATAGAGGGAAGAGATTTTTGGGAGGTCCTACATGGATCAGCTGTGTAGTGTAGGATTAGTAACCTGGATGGCCCAGGCCAGAGCCTCATTTGGACCACTGGGTTTTTCATAGCAATGTCCTTGGGTAAGATACTTAATAGCACTAGCCTGGTGCTGTTGAAACCCAGGTCATAATTTATATGAACATACTAGCTGTTGTCTTGATATGACTAAAAATCAAATAATGTTTAAAGCAGGGTAAAGCACAATTTCTGCTTGTAGTTAGCATCAGTCACAATCATTACTGATTTTTTTCTTAGGAAAACATAAAAAAAGAACTTTTACATTGCATTACAGCAAAGTTGTCAAAGCATTTTATTTTTGGATACATTGTATAAAGTTTGTTACTGGTTTACAAAGATAAGTTGCTTATCTGAATGGCAAGCTCTCTATTTACTTCATACCAATCAAGTTCATGTTTTACAGACCCTTATGAAAGACGCTTTTGAAAACCTTTTGGGAAAAGGAAAAAATGCTGGTAACCAGCATTTTCTCCTTTTCCCACAATGTTTATCCTTACAAAGATGAATCTCACCATTTGAGCCACATTTGATATCCTCTGCAAATGCTATTAGTTTTGACCAGTCTAAGACTTTGTTTAATGGTGGAAAGTTAATGCTGTGTCTTCTTTAACTCTTTACCACACAGTCCCGAGTATTAACGACCCTGAAGAAGAAAGGCTTTAGAAAACATTTTGGGATTAGGTGAAAATGCTGGTAACCAGCTTTTTCTCCTTTTCCCACAATGTTTCCTACTCTTTCTAAGACAATTTTCTCCATTTGGGCCACACTGAAATTGTCATCTGCAACTGCTTTCAATTTGGATCATTCTAACATTTCGTTGTGTGGTAAAGAGTTAAGTGTATATCCCTGAAAATTTAAATTTTTCTGGTTTGCACAATAAAAAGGAAGACAAAAATCTGTACTTGTTTGTAAATTTGTCCATTGCACAGCTGGGGACTGAATTTACCACACAAATCAGAGTTTTAATGACGTAGAGGAAGAAGGTTTCTGAAAACATTGGGGGAAATGGAGAAAATGCTGCTCAAACATGCATTTTCTCCTTTTCCCACAATGTTTTCTACAGTTCCAAAAGCAAATTTCAGGTTTTGAGTCACATTTAATTTGCTGTCTGCAAATGCTTTCAGCTTGGACTATTTTGTTGTGATAAAATTTTGTTGTGTGATAAAGGATGAAAAGGAGGACAAAAACTTTAACTTTTGTGTATTTTGTTATTTGCATGGCAGTTGTATAGCTGAGGACTGAATTAAGCCTTTATTGCACAATCTTGAGATTTAACAACCTTGAAGAAGACAGGTTTGAAAACTTTGTGGAAAAAGGAGAAAATGCTGGTCACACCAGCATTTTCTCCTTTTCCCACAATGTTTTAACCCTTCCAAAAGAAAATTTCATGTTTTGAATCACATTTATTTTGTTGTCTGCAAATGTTATCAATATGTACAAGGTAAAGTTTTGTCGTTTGGTAGAGAGTTAAGCTTAATTGTAGTTGGTGAAGAGTTAGGCATGATGTTAAATTTTACATCCGTTAATTTACAAAATTGTGTTTGGCATGGGGGGGAACAAATTGAATTCTAGTAATCAAGCACTTTTAAAAATCCATTTACATGTATTTGGCAAAGGCAGAAAAGGTAGAATATGCATTTAGTCCATAATGGGTTCATTCGGCTCTCTATGGGGTAAGATCATGAGGCCAGCATGTTTTGTTGGTTACTGTTTTGCTGTCAGTGAAAGTAATTCCGCCTATTATTGTAAGCACAGTTTTTGTACATATCTGATGTAAGGGTTTTAGGAGAGACAAAGATTGTACTATAAGGTTAGCACTCATCACAACTTTGTTGATTTCTAACTTCATCTAACCTTGTCCGTATAAAGGGGGTTTCCATTGTGCCCGTCATGTGATCTTAACTCTTTACCAAACGGCAAAAATTTAGACTGGCCCAAATTGAAAGCATTTGCAGACGACAAATTAAATATGGCTAAAATGCTAGAAAACATTGTTGGAAAAAGGAGAACATGCTGGTTACCAGCATTTTCTCTTTTTTCCACAATGTTCCCAAGGGTCGTTAAAACCTGGGACTGTTTGGTAAAGGGTTAAACAATTGGCAGCACCTGTGAAAATCTATTAGCAACGACATCAACAATCATGGTGAAGTTATTTCCACATCAATCAATCTCTCAATGAAAACTGCCAAAGAAAATTGATAGAACATGCTAAAATTGAATGTACATACTGTTTGTCAACAAAAATGTATTTAGAAAGATTTCATCAGAAAATTGTGACTCACATTGTCTTACTTTAAGTGGAGCTTTACAATTTAAAGAATGGTAAAGCAGTGTACAAGGGCTGTTCAGAAATTATTGAGACAGCCCTTATAATATGAGAATGATAAGACTTACAAACAAAATCACAGATGGTATGCACTTTATTACTTTATACATGCCAAATATCTGGCTGCTGGGTCTCTTTTATAAGTGTCGGGGCCCGTCAAAAATATACCACCTTGCTCGGTCTGGAGCACAATGATGTTTTGAATGTGACATCCTATCAACATTATTGTGTGTTTACACCATTGAAGGTCATTCCTTTTCAAAATAAACACCATTCAATCTAGCTTCATATGTCGCTGCACCCATTTGTCGTACAGTTTTATATCATTCACTATCTAATTACCTTACTACATTCAGTGCCACAGTCTTCAATTCTCTGAATTACTAAAATTTATACCTCTCAACTGGGACTTGACCTGTGGAAAGACGTAAAGGATCGTCAGTCCACACCTCCTTTTGTGATGAACGGAGATGATGCATCTTTCACAAACCGATTGTGCCACCAATAAACAATATACCGAGACACACCTCTTCCACTCTGTGTCATGTCAAACATCTTTTATTGTTTCAATAGGAGTTTTTCCAAGTTTGATGCAAAACTTTATGTAAGCTCACTGCTCCGCCTTTATGTCATTATCCATTTTGTCGCTGGTTTTTTGATAACACGAACTTCCGGAAAATGGTCACAACTTGTTTTTCAATTACGTTATCGTTATGAAACTTTACTGCAAATTCGACGGAATAGCCCAGTGTATATGACGTCATTTTAGTTGACTTTTCCCCACTATTTTAATATAATTTAAGCTTTAATTCAGGTGCGACTTATTTGAACTTATTCATTTTTATGGCAAGCTCCACTTAATCACGCCTCTTGTTCATTTTAGATGATATTCAGTTATAATGTGTAACTAATACAAATTTCATTTAAGTCTTTTAATTTATGAAAGATTTATTCACATTAGTGGAAAATTTTATTTACATATGTTAACCCATTACCACACAGTCCCGACTTTTTACGACCCTAAGCAAAAAGCCTTTTGAAAACACTATGGGAAAAGAAGAAAATGCTGGTAACCAGCATTTTCTCCTTTTCCCACAATATTTGGACTATTTTATTTTTATCACTATATATTTATTTTATTTTATTTTCATTATAGTATCATTTCATAACACATCTTTCATCATAATTATACTCATGACTCACATTCTTACGTCCTATTCTTTCCTTTCATTGCTTCTTTATTGCGTGCTAAATGACCTTTGATGTCGATGCGCCATAAAACACCATAAATTCATTCATTCCTTGTCCCACAGTGTTTTCTACCATTCCCAAAACAATTTCATTTTTTCAGTCACTTTTATTTTCTTGTCTGCAATCACTTTGAATTTGGACTTGTCTAAAATTTTATCGTTTGGTAAAGAGTTAGGTTTTTCTCTCAAAACATACATTGTCTCAATAATTTCCAAACAACCCTTGTATTCTGGCAAAGATAATTGTACCATGTAGGTGTATATCAAGCTATGTGATACAGCTAAAGGACTTGATTGGTGGATTACCTGAGCTTTGTCAAATGTAGGGCTAGAGGAAACAAGGGTTGAACAAGTTAATGCTTGAAAAATGGACTAGAAAGAGAGCACTAGAACACATTGAGAGATAGACCATTCTGAACAACTTTAAGTTTGCTTTTTGCCTGCTCGTTGAAGTGTTATAACTATTAGTGCAGGCTTACATCACCGTCATCAAATTCATTTGGGCCATGTTCATGCTAAAGAGGGTTTATGTATCTCTGTATTGCATTAAACCATCACATAATTAATGGGTCCATTAAATCCATCTAGTCTGACAATTGACTGGATATGGAGGCTGAATGGTCCTTTGATACATAAAATTTACAAATGTTAAAAAGTTTTGACCCATGTCAGCCTGCATAGTTCCTGCAGGCTGACATGGGTCAATACTTTTTGCAGATGCAATAAACCCAATTTTCACAAAGCTTGGCTCATTCCATTTGGACCAACCAAACAGTAGGAGATTGTCATATTTGCAATAATTTCCATGCTTCTGAAAGGTAAAGTTCTATGATATTAATTTATATGCATTGTAAGTCCTGTTTTGTTTGCTTTTGGCCACTATTGGGGCTTTATTTTATAGATACTTTAGGCCTTTTTTCTCAAATGTTGGTAGGGATCCTGTGTGGCTCAGTGGTATAGTGTAGGACTCATGACCTGGATACCCGGGTTTGAGCCTCACTGAATCCACATGGATTTTCATGGGAGTGTCCTTGAGCAAGACACTTCAGAGCCATATCCAAGTCCTGGTGGAACCCAGAATATACAGGAATATGTGAGCTGTTGCTGTGATATGACTGAAATAATGTTGAAAGCAGCATAAAACACCATCAATCAAATATTTGTCTGATTTAATCCTTTCCAAAACAGTCCCATGTTTTTACGACAGACCTTCTGAAAACACAGTTGGAAAAGGAGAAAATGCTGATAACCAGCATTTTCTCCTTTTTCCTACAATGTTTTGTACCCTGTCTAAGAACAGGAATTCATTTATATCATTTTCTGATTTGTTGCTTGCAGAAGCTCTCAATTTGGTAGAATCTAAAATTTGTTATTAGGGAAAGAGTTATATTTGAAAAACTAGCAATTTGATGGGCTACCTTGGAATGTCACAGTCAAATGGATAACAAGCTTTGTAATTTTGACTTATAGTAAAATTTAGAATGATTGGTGAAAATGGCTCTGATATCAATGAAATGGTTTCCATTTTGAAAACATCAATATTCATTAGATCTGCTACACAGAACCATAAATAGGAACCAATACAATTGGTTATTTATGGCATGAATGGTTATCTTTAGCTAAGTGAAATGAAAGCTGCGGCTAACTGTGATTTGTTTGTATGGAAATGACCTTGTTTGCCAATTCCTTCCTCTCAAAGCCGTGATTTAGCCTGTTAGTAGATACTTGTACTATTTGAGTGCTGTATTGATATTTTGTGGGAGAGACGAAATAAAAAAAAAGAGATCCCCTCTTAGATGGTATTGTAACCTGAAAATGTATTGATCCGCTCGCATGCTAGTGGGCTCTTATTAGGATTGTTCCAGAGGTCCTTTATCCCATTTCTGCACTAATGTGAGTTTCACTAATGTCCTCCACATAACACTTCTTTTCAAAATATTGTTCTATTAGTGTTTACCCTTTGTTCTAAAATTATTTTCGATGTTATTAAAGAAGGAGACATTTTCTGTTCTCGATATTTTTCTTCCACTGTGTTCATTTGTACTGGAATTTGTCATACTCAGAAATAGCCTGCATGTATATGTATGTTGAAATGGGTTAATTGTGAACAATTAGAGTGGATGATTAAGTGTTTAACTCTTTACCAAAAGACAAAAACCTAGACTGGTCAAATTTAAAAGCATTAGCAGACACATTGTTTACGTAGGCTTAAATGATGAGATTTGTCTCTGAAAGGGTAGAAAACATTGTGGCGAAAGAAGAAAATGCTGTTTGTCAGGTTTTTTTTTTTCACAACATTTTCATTTTCAGAACATTTTCATTTTCAGAAAGCTTTCTCCTCAGGGTCGTTAAAATACAGGATCCTTTGGTAAAGGATTAAGTCTTGTGTCCCTTCTATATCATTTGTGATGAATATATCTTGGTTTTTTTTCGGAAGGGGGGGAGGTTGATTTTTTTGTTTGTATGGTGTTGATTGCCATTTCCGACATTATTTCAGTGAGACCCCGGTGGCCAGTATACCTATCCATATCCGTGCTTTCCTGGAGTTTTTAACCACTACTTTGCACAATATATTTCTTAAGCCATTAGCTGCTTTCCCACATAACCATTGTCAAAACAAGTATCAGCAGTGAAAGAGGAATAAATCCTGTGGCAATGAACATCATCAATACTCAGGCAGAAATTGGCAAGCTCAGTGGTTTGAACAAGCAACCTCCTGGTTTTAAGGACCATCTGGGCTACCTTGATTGGCAGGGGACGCAGACTACTACATTTTTCTTGTAAAAAAGAAACAGGTTTTTAAGATAGACCTGTGAACACTTTAAAATAGTCCTAGTTTTTATGACCCTTACAGCTTTTGAAAACACTTTGAATACACTGTGGGAAAAAGAAAGAATGCTTATAGCCAGCATTTACTCCTTTTCCCACAATGATTTTAACCCTTTCAAGAAAAATTTAAACTTTGAGCCACTTCAATGTTTTCGCCTGCAAAAGCTTTTCGATTTTGGACAAGTCTAAAAATTTGTGGTGTAGTTTGGGTTAAGATACCACCATGCTATTGTTAATCAGTCAAAAACATGGACAGGTGACACTGAGGAGAAATATACAAAAATGCTTTTCTAAAAATCTTCAAGCAGCCTTATGCAGGGACAAAAAGAATCTATTTATATTGTATTGATTAAAGACGTGAACTGGTTTAAGACTTACAACTTGGTTTGAGCCTCCCTCGAAGCACTGGTTTTTAGCTCACCTGAGCATGAAGTGCTCTGGATGAGCTGTTGTGATCACTCACTGTCCATCGTCGTCCGTCCATCTGTCCGTCTGTTCACATTTCTTTGTTTACACTCTAGCATCTACAAATATTAACCAATCAGCACCAAACGGACCAGAACAACTGGAGTTATTTGCCCTTGAATTAGAAAAATTGCTATATTTGACTATGTTTACACTCTAGTATCTACAAATATCAACCAATCAGCACCAAACTTGGTCAAAATATATATGACCATAAGATCTCGGATGAGTTCAATTATGGGTGTAATCGGACCAGAACAACTGGAGTTATTTGCCCTTGAATTAGAAAAATTGCTATATTTGACTTTGTTCACACTCTAGCATCTACAATTATTAACCAACAGCACCAAACTTGGTCAAAATATATATGACCATAATGGGAGAGGACATGGGTAAGAGCAAGACATTTTAGAGCCCTAGCCTAGTTCTGGTGAAACTAAGGGAATGTATGCATGAATATGTGATATGTCTTTGTGAAATGACTTAGTTAATGTTGAAAGTGGTATAAAACACAATTTAGTCAATCAACCTGACAGAATAAAGTTGGATCGATTGATTGAATGATTGGTTAATTGATTGTTTGTTTGATTGATTGGATAATTGTGTATCAGTAAATTGCATTTTCTCAATGGCTACAAGTACAGTTCTGCAACAAGATCAAGAGACAGTTTGTTCATTATCTAGAATTAATCAGTGGACAGTGTAGACCACAGATCAGACTGCACATTGTGTGCAGTCTGATCTTGATCTACACTGTCCACAAAAGCTTCAGGTGTCCCCTATGGAAAAGGTTTATGTATTTTACCAGGACTGAGCTGGGACTCTGCTGTGCTTTGCTGTAAGACAATCCAAATAGCATCCCAGGGTTGTGAGCAATGATCAGACCCCAAAATCACATAATTTATGACAAATTCAACTTCCAATTTGGACTAGTTTAATTTTTTTTCTTGCCAGGTAAAGAGTTCAGAACAATTGTTTGTTTTAATGATTCTCAGGTAGAGAGGCCTTTTGAAAACATTTTGGGAAAGAGAGACATAGTAAACAGTATTTTCACCTTATCCCTAGTACCCGTGTCATACCAGGGCGACGATCCCACGGCATCCAAGAAAAAATGCAGAACGCCGAGGTGCAGGCAGTACGATCGCAAGCATCGCCACAGTAACGCCGTGGCATCACAAGTAGACGTGTTGGGATTGTCTAGGACACTGAGGGAAGGCACACACTTTGAGCATGCACAAAACAAACGTCGTCGTTCAGCGTTCTAACAAGAGCGCGATGAGATCACTGGAAGGTTGTCGTAGCGGCTCAGTAAGATCTCCCACAGCGTGACAGGAGCTCCGCTGGCGCGCACAGAGGTCGCAGTGCGAACGCTATGGTTTTCGGTGGCGCTTGCACCGAGATTGTACTGCGTGCTCTGAGAATCTGATGTCACTGTGTCTCTACTGAGCTTATATGCCGCGTCAGCGGTGCTTATACGGCGCGTCAACGGCGCTGACACGGAGAGTTAATTTACTGCGCTTTTAAAATGACTCCTCTGAGCTGCAACAGCAACCATTGCGCTTCTAAGGCGCTGTTACTGCGTCCATCAGTCTTTGTCTGACAGAAACAAACATGCAGTAGATGAAGTATGCAAATAAACATTCAATTCACCATGGCTGATGTATGCTAGCAAGCCTTGCAAGTAATGGTTGATTCAGTGACAGTGGTTGACTTGCTTCTGTTTGGGATTTATGTCCTGCTTTTTCCCCCTTTCTTTTTACGAGCACATTTTTATTCTCCGTTGACTTTTTGAGATCACAGCAAAGAAACGATTGATGAATGGATGTGTATATGTACAATTCGTTTCAGAGATAGTTCAAATGATTGTCAAGAACACGCCATCAGGGTAGTGTGAACACCTTGTGAACGCCTAGTGCACACACTATGAGCACCGTGAAAGCGCAGAGCACGCAGTGTAAGCTCTGTGAGAGTGCAGAGAATCGCCAAGAAGAACTCGGTAGGAACGCGAAAATGCGCCGTAGGAGCTCTGTAGCAACGCCTTGGTCGTGGTGAGAACGGCGTAACATCTCCATCTTCGGGAAAAATTTCCGATTTTTCCTGCGATCTCATGGTGCTTTGCGAAATTTAACAATGCCGTGCCTACGCAGTGGAAATGCCATATAGTTTGACAGCGGCTTAAATGTTTCTACACTTTCAAACACAGTAGTATATAAGTAAAATATTATTTGAGCTTTATAATGAACTGTTGTCTGAAATGATTTCAATCTAGTTAAGTTGAGAGTTTGGTTCTCTGATACAGAGTTAAACTCTTTGATGAAATCACCTTCATAATTGTAATCCTGATTCCTCACTTTCGAGAGATTTGATGAACTACTGAAAAAAAAATCAACTACATATCTACTTATTCTTTTTTTTTCAGCATTATGGTCATTTTTATGGTTCGTAGGATTCTGTTACATGACAGACAAATGGCGACGTCGAGATGAAGTACCAGCAGCAGTTGCCCCGCATGGTCATGGGCGGGATAACATACAAGCTGCCATAGCTTTCTCTTTCTTCTCCATATTTACATGGGTAAGTTGGATAAAATCTTCAATTACATGTAGTACAAGTACATATACATGTACAACAAAGTGAAAGTTTTTAGGTACATGTATGTGTCTTAGTACAGGATCACTAGAGCCCCTCCCATTTCCTGAACAACAAAAAGAAAGAAAGCTACTTGTTCTCCATTGTCCTTTGTAGAATTTATTAACTACCAAATGTTAAAATTTTAGACTTGTTCAAAGTGTACATGTATTTTCACTTTCTATTTTCTTATCAAGTACAACATAATGAAAGTTTTTAAGACTTACGTTTAGTTCTAAGTACAGAATTGCAACCCCTCCCAACCCCCCCCCCCCCAAAAAAAAAAAAAACAAAAAAACTTCCGTTTCCTTCATTTCCCATGAAGGGTTAACTTTTAGAGGATTGAGATTTTGCAAAATGGGACCTTTACTCATATAGATGCTATTACAAATAGTGTAAAGATCAAGAGATATGTAAAGATCAAGATCAGATTACACAAAACAAGCAGTTTGATCTTGGATCTACCTCACTGTCTATGTACAACAACAAAAAATTATGATCCATTATAAATTTCGATGCAGGTAACTAAGCTCTTGATTGACAATATAGTTTGAAATTGTCTCAGCCATTATACTCTGTGCAAGGACATGTTCTTATAAAAGAGGGTTTAATGCATATCTGTGATGTATGATACCAAGCAAGTCATCATATACGGGTAATTTTGGATTCATAAAATCAGTTTTGTACAACAACCGACTGAATCATAAGGTGACATGCAGAAAATTGACAAAAAGCAAACAGTTTCGACCCAGATCAGCCTATGTAAGTCAATACTTTTTGCAGATGCATTAAGCCCCTTTCCACAGAGCACAGCTCAAATAAATGTACAAATGTCTGTCATAATGCATCATGAAGGTTTGACTTTACCAGGAAGAATATAAGATAAAACTGAAACACATTGATACATATCTTCTGTATCTAACATCACAGCTCAAGATAAAGGGAGTGATTTTGATTTTAGAATTGAAAATATTAATTAATCTCCACCAAACCCAATGTTACGGGTGCTCATTAGAATCGTCTCATCAAGACAATTCTTATGAGTACCCACAACATAGGGTTTGAAAGAGAAGTAATGGATTTAGAACATCACTTCCCCTTATCTGGAGCTCTGTAACATGTATCAAATTTTAGGAATGTGTCATCATAGTGATTGTTTTGGTTTAGATTACCAATCTATGTGTTTCCTCTTTACCAAACAACAAACTTTGGGACTTAAACAAACCAAAAACAATTGCAGATGACAGAAAACAAGCAGTTTGATTACACAAATTGCTCATTTGGTTTAAATTGTCCTTGAAAGGGTCGAAAATTTCATTTTGTAAGAAGATGGAAAGAGAAGTTAAAACGTTACTCTGTGAGGTGTATGATTTTGAAATTTGATGCTAGGCTTGGTTGAGTATGAAAAAAACTTTTATAGCCACATACCCTGATCTTGATCTACATTGGCATCTTCAGATGTGAAAGGTCCTTTAAAGGTTGAAATTTTGCATGTTAGGGTTCATTCTAGCCAGAAAATGTCAGGTTTGACATTAAATTTATATGACCCAAATAATTGCAATTTCATGGTTGCTTTTGTCTACAGTGTATTAGCAAAGCGGGTGATGTAGATCAAAGATCAGACTGCATGTTTTGTGCAGCCTGATCTTGATCTGTACTAGCTGCAAAGGCAGCTGTAGTAGAGAAAGGCACTTTAAGGGTTAAATTTTATGAAACTCATAAAACAAGCAACTGCAAGTAACTGGCAACTGTTCCTTTCCCAAGGCTCCTGTGTAGGTCAATGGTTAGAGAGTTAGATTAGTGTTAGGCATGGGCCCTGCACTGCATTGCCCAAGAACTTCCAATAAGAAGCCTAGTGCCTAAAGTAAGGAGCAAAGTCGGGATCCCTGGTACATAATCTAAACTGATGCACTTGGTTTCTTATTGTGTCCTTGGGTAAGGCACTGCAGAGCCCAAGCCTAGCACAAGGTCAAAGCATGAAAAGTACATGAACAAGACTTTAGTGAGCTGTTGATACATGTATTATAGATGAAACATTGTCAATAGAAAGTCATGATTTAATCTTCAGGAGACAGTCCCATTTTAGCCTGCTTTGAGAGGAATCCTTTTGAAAATTGTGAGAAACGGACAAATTGCTTATGACAATTTCTCCTTTTTCCTACAAATTTTTCCAATCCATCAGAGAACTCTGACTGATTCATATCAGTTTTGAAAATACCATTAGCAAATGCTTTCAAAATTTATCGTGGGTGAACCTTTTTTTATTTGTATTTGCATTGTCTTTTAGGCTGGCTTGGCTTTCTTCGCATTCAGGCGATACCGTTCTGGAACTTCGGAAGATTTGACATCAGGTTACCAAGGAGACCAGCAGAACCAGTCATCACCGTACTCATCGTTCCCCGGGAGTGACTCTGGGGATCCCTATCAGCAACCCCCTTTTTCAAATCAGAAAAGTGGGGATATTCCAGATTATCAGCCTCCCACTTACTAGCTGTAACATTGTCATAGAAACAATGCTTAGATATTTATAGAAAATACGAATTTTATTGTGAGGTATGAAGAAGCAGAAAATAGTGTGGTAAAGTGAGAGATAAGTGCATTCTTGTCAGAAGAGACTTTTCTGTCAAGGTATGATGGGAGATCAGGCCCCATATCACCAACCACTCTTAACTGTATTCATTGTCTGATCCTCAAGAATTTTCCACCATCTAAAAGTAACACAATGTCTGATTGGCTAAACCAATCTGTTTGACCAAAAAGGTTAAGCCAATCAGAATTTGTGTTACTTTTAAGTCTAGAAAATTCTTGAGAATGAGACCAAGAATTTCTCAAGAATGATTAGTGAATGTGGACCCTGATGTTAAAGTAAAAGGTCAGTTTGCTTATTAAGAGATTCATGTACAATTCGATTAAATCTTCATCATGTGACAAAATTTTGAACTTGCTCATTTCCAAAACATTTCCAGATGACCAATTTATTAAAAATCACAGAATTAATGTTGGATGGATAGAAAACATTGTGGAAAAGGTGGAGGGGGGTTATGCTGATTACAAGCATTTTCCCTGCAGTAATTTCAAACCTTTTTCCTTACGGTGGTAAAAACACTGGATTATCTGTTAAAGGGCTAACCCTGTACCATACAATGCCGACTTTTAATGACCTTGAGGACCTTGAGAAAGAAGACTTTTGAAAACATTGTGGGAAAAGGAGAAAATGCTGGTAACCAGCATTTTCTCCCTTTCCTGCGATGTTTTTCTACCCTATCAAAGACAACTTCTTCAGTTTTAGCCATACATGTATTTACTTTGGCATCTGCATATGCTTTGAGTTTGGACAAGTCTAAAATTTGGTTGTGTGGTAAAGGGTTAATCATTACTTAATGTTTCTGTCATATATGAAGGAAGTGTAGGATTCATGCTAATGCTGATTGTTGGGGTAAAAAGAAGGACAAAACAGTGTAGCTGTTCATCTAACAGCTTTGAGCACCAATTTTAAAGAAGTTTCTATCAATGACACAAAGTATGAAAATTGTTACAGTTACAGTGGTTACTTGTGGTGAAAAAATAAGTGCTGTAAAGTTTTTATTGCAAAATGACAGTAATTGTTTAGTTCTATGAAAATCAAAGTGATAAAAAAGCTTAAAAGATATTTGTTGTTAGAAAACTGAAGTATGTAAAGTTGTAGTGAAATAATAAAGTTTTTGACTCATTACTATGTACCTTGACAAATACATGTTTGACTCATATGCCTGCATGGAACACCTGTTGGAAACTATGTGGGAAAATGGACGGTTGCTTTTGACAAGCCTTTGCTTTTTTCCACAGTTTTTCTTTGTTATCAAAAATAAAGTACATTGTACTTTCAGTTCCATGAATTATTTTTGTCCTGAAACACAGATTATGCGCAAAATTAGCCAGTATGGTGTTGAGATATACTTTACAAAGCATGCCCCAACAATGACTTTGGTCCTAAAAAAAGTCTCAATCTTGTATTTGTCAAGTGTTTTGCTTGTTCAGTTCCTTTTGAAATGTTGTTTTCCTGATAAGACTACACTATACCCAGTCAATTATGGCGTATCAAAAGCATTGTATGTCCTTTTTGTTAAGCTTTGGTACTTTGGAGATTTGATCATATATCTTGAATTGGGGTGATTTTTTTCTTCCATAGAATTTTTATTATGTTTATAAAGGTTTTTCAGTTCTTTCTTCAAAAATTTTGGGGCCATCTTTGTGTCTTTTTTTATGGAAATTATAATTCTTTTTTCCTCCATTTTACAAAATGAATAATAATTTATGTTTTAACCTGATGTGGTGACTTGTTTTGAACCAATGATAAACTGGTGAAAATGATACAAAGGAGTAAACATTTAAAATGAAAGGATTTTCTTGGATAGTTTCACAAACATGTGGGTAAAAGAGTATTTTCTTGTTAGGAGCAATGTTTTTTTTTTTCCTGCAATGTTTTTTAAAGATTTGCAGAACCTTGAGATATCAGGGATGTTTTAACCCTTTCTTTTCTCAAAAAAATTGCAGACTTGTCCAAATTGAATATTTTTAGATGAAAAATAAATGTGAATCAAAAAATGGGATTTCGTCTCTCAAGAGACAGAATACATTGTAAGAAAGGGAGAGAATGCTGGTTATCTGCATTTTATCCTTTTCTGACTGTGTTTTCAAAAAGTACCTTCCTTAAGGTCTTTAAAACTTGGGATTGTGTGGTAAAGGATCAACTACTTTTTGTGTATAGATCAAGCTCAGCAATCAAAGAGACAACTATCTCTTGGAACCAAGCTTTTGTGACCATTGTAGATCAAGTTAAAATTGCACAGAACCTGCAATGGGACACTGAACCTTAACTATCGTATATTTTGTGAGATTTGGTGACTTAAGACAGCCCAGAAATTACAGTATCTTTGGCCTCTGTTATTTCAAGAATATCAAATGGGTTCTGTAGGGATTTTATTGTGTAACTATCATTATGCATACAGTGGTAGATCACTCTAAGACAATAAATGGCAACAAGCTCCTTATACTGCAGTGGAAGTGTAGAAGTTATTAAACCTTATAGCGCCAAATAAACCAAACAGACACCAACCTTTTCATTGTAGAAAAAAGACCCAAATAATTGTATTTTCAGGGTTGGTTTTTTGTCCAGAATGCCTAAGAAAATTGGACAGTGAAGATCAGAGATTATTCTGCACATTTGCAGATCAGAGATCAGACTGCATATTCTTCGAAGTCTGATCTTGATCTATGCTGGCCACAAAGGCACCCAAAGTTATAAAAGGTGGTTCAAGGTTGCTTGTTGATGTACAACTGAATTTCCATTTGCCAAAACAATGAAATTTTCTTAAATATAGGAACTGGTGTACATATTTCAGTTAACTTTATTTATTACTATTCTTTGTTTATCTGAGAGATCCTTTTTTTTTTTTTTTTTAGTTACTGTTATCTTTTATATATATATGGGAAATTTTATGTAAATATTGCTAATTGATCTTATATTAACTCTTTACCAAAGGACATCATTTTAGACTATTCCAAATTCAAAGCATTTGCAGACAACAATTTGAATGTTGCTCAGTCAATGTAATTTGTTTTTGATAGGGTAGAAAACATAGCGGGAAAAGGAGAAAATACTGGTTACAAGCATTTTTTCCTTTTCCTACAGTGTTTTTAAAAGCCTTCTTTGTTAGGCTCGTTAAAACTCAAGAATTGTTTGTCAAAGGGTTAAGAAAGAAAGTTGGTAGCATACGGGATATTTATATCAAAACTTTGTAAACTCTGTTTACAATTTACAATTGTTGTGAAATAATGTTGATTCTTTTTGAGATAGGACAGAACTTCTCCATTGATACTCATGTAAACTCTCAACCCTGTACAAAGCAGTTGTTTAAACAAGCAGGAGGAAGAAGGCTTTATAAAGCATTGCAGAAAATGCTGGTAACCAGCATTCACTCCTTTTTCCACTCTATATTCAGCTCTTTCAAAGAGAAATCAAATCACTCTTATTTTTTTGTCTGATGATGACTCCAATTTGGATAAGTCCGGAAATTCTACAGTGTTTTATATTCTCTCAACAGCAAATCCCATTTTTTGAGCCACATTTGATTTGTTTTTAATGAGGACAAATTAAAAAATTTTGTCAGTGGTTGAGGATTAATAAAGTAAATTTATTTACTCAGTTTCTGCCTGAAAATCAAAACACTTACTGAACAGTAAGATTGTTTTAACTTTTTAGCACTCATTCCTTAGTTTTTATGACCCTGAGACAGAGGGCTTTTTTTAATGTGAGAATAGAAGAAAATGCTGATAACAAGGATTCTCTTCTTTTCCAACAATGTTTTCTACCATCAAAGCAAAATTCTACAATAAGAGCCACATTTCATTTGTCATATCTGAATCCTTTCAATATTGGCAGCCCCAAATTTTGTTGTGTGGGAAAGAGTTAACCCATTCCCAAACAATCTAATGTTTTAACCCTTTCCCAAACAATCCCTGGTTTTTACGATGCTGGGAAAGATGGCTTTTTGAAAACACTGTAGGAAAAGGAGAAAATGCTGGGAACCAGCATTTTCTCCTTTTCCCACACTGTTTTCTACCCTTTCATACACAAAAATCATCATATGCATTACATTTAATTTGTCGTCTGCAAATACTTTCAATTTGGTCTAGTCCAAAATTTTGTTGTTTGGGAAAGGGTTAAAGACCCAAATAACAAAAGCTTCTGAAAACATTGATGGAAAAGAAAGAAATGCTTGTAACCAGCATTGTCTCTTTTTTTACCCTTTACCACATGACAGAAATGTAGACTTGTCAAAATTGAAAGCATTTGCAGACAACAATTCAAATGTGGCTCAAATGATGATACATGTATTTGTCTTTGATAGGATACAAAACATTGTGGGTAAAGCAGAAAATGCTGGTTACCAGCATTTTCTCCTTTTCCCATTAGTTTTCAAAAGCCTCCTTCCATAGGGTGTTTAAAACTTTGGATTGTGTGGTAAAGGGTTAAACCCACAGTTGAAGAGAACTTTTCAAACTTTTCCATGTGATGATCAGTGGAAAACAGTGCATTTTTTTGGTGAATTTTGATTTGAGTATGGAAGAACAGATATCTGATTTGTTTTGTTATCAAGAACTACATTTTAAAGTAAAGCATAATATTGATTAGTAAGTATTGCCCTTAATCTCAACAGTTTTCAATATATATGTAATATTTCTGAGGTTATAAAAAATTTATGGAGAAAAATGGTTTATATTTAGGCATCAAAGTGAGAGAAAGTTGTTTCAAAGACATTTAACCCTCTTCCAAAAAACCCAAGTTTTAATATCCCTGAGTTAGCAGCATTTTGAAATATTGTGATGAAAGGAGAAAATGCTGGTAACACGCATTGTCTCCTTTTTCCCCACAATTTTTTCAAAAGTGTTTTTTCTCAGAGTCGTTAAAAGTTGGGATTGGTAAAAGGTTAAATAATAAATTGCATGTTACAATAGGTCACTGGTTAAAGGTCGCAATGTCAAGCATAATGTCAGCTGTATCTGTGGTCAGTGTAGAGTAAGATCTACATTGTGGGAAAAGGAGAAAATGCTGATTACCACATTCATGTGCACACATGTGTTGTGAAATATTTTCAAAATCAGATTACGAGTTCAAGAGATATATACTGGACACAAAATTGCTTACAAGCAAGTGGATAGATGACCAAGGGTCTAACATAATGCATCCTTTCTGGTATATAATTTTAAATCAACCCTTTACCACACTATCTCGTTTTGACCACCTGGGAGCTTTTGAAAACACTGAGGGCAAAGGAGAAAATTCTGGTAACCAGCATTTTTACTAGCACTTTCTCCTTTTCTCACAGTGTTTTCTACCCTATCAAGGATGAATTTCATCATTTGAGCTTTTGTCATTTGCAAATGCTGTCATTTTGGACAATATTTTCTAAATATTTGTCTTTTGGTGAAAGGCTAGTGAAAATAAAAATTAAAAACCAAAGTCGCATATCTCTGTTTACTGCAAATAACTGCATAACTACTTTGCTTTGTTGTTTATTGTTTAATCTGTAAGGAGTATTTACAGAGCTTAGGCTTTAACCTAGTTAGCACCAAACCATTTATACCTTTACCAAACAATCACAAGTTTCATGAACCCTTAGGAAGACGGCTTTTGAAAACATTGTGAGAAAAGTAGAAAATGCTGGGGACCAGCATTTTCTCATTTTCCCACAATGTTTTCTACCCTTTCAGACACCATTCAGACTATCTGAGCCATTTTTTGATTTGTCTTTTGCAAATGCTTTCTATTTGGACAAATCTGAATTTTTGTTGTTTGATAAAGATTTGACTCGATGCATTAAACAAATCCACAGTCTAGCAATATACATTGAATTTTTCATCATTCCAATCTACATTGATCATTCCAGATTTTGTTTATTTAATGAGCCTCATGGTGGATGGGTTTTTATAGAATATTAACTTTGCTCTTCCTACATTTTGTTTGTTTTGTAATGGCATATCTGTCATGGTCATCATTTGTTTATCTTTGTTTTGCTTTTCTCAATATTTTTGTTATCAGTATATTAAGCTTATTGGTATAGACTTTTAAGCTTAATGACACAAACATGCTGTTGGTTCATTTCACATTATTGTTTTAAGTTTCATACAAGTGAAATTGTATTTTTTGTCCCTAGAATAATCATGGAATGTATGTGTTTGAAGATTTTCAACATTTTCACACCCTTTCGTATTGGTTATACGAGGTGTTTCCTGAAAGTGATAGGATGATTGTACCATTTTATAATTTTATATTAGATACAAATGCAACTTGTATCCAATTGACGTTTGTCTTTCTCTTATTTATCACTGTAAAGACTTCAACAGTAAGTACTGTAAAACAACTGTTACAGTTGCTATAGTAATGCAAGTACTGCCTTATGGAGCACTTTAAAAATAGGTGTCCAATGCACACAGCAGTTGTAAATTCCTGTAATTTCTTTATATGGCAGTTAATATCAGGAAACTGTTGTTGACATCATTAAAGATGGTTAAACGATGGCATGTAGAAAGTCTTAGCGTTTCCAATCATTTTAGATCATCTGAATAGTTTGTGCACCTTTTTATGTGAGCAAGAATTGTTAGATTGCCACAGAGTTAAAAGAAAAAGAAAATATATTTGGAGGATAACAAATTCATGATTTGTCAAGCATAGCTCAGTTGTTCAGAAGGCTTGTTTTGCAATAGGACCAGAATAGGTGTGTAATGACTGAAAAGGTAAATACTTACTTTGAACTTTGAAGAAAATATCTTTGGGAAAAGATGTAATTGGTTGTTATGAGCAATTGCTTCTTTACCCACAATGTTTTCAAGACCTGTTTACTTTATGGATGTGAAAAAAAGACATATTTGTGTTGTAATGATAGGAGAACCATCCTATTCGCACTGTCAAGCACCACTTTCTTTAAAGGTGTGTATTTTTTTGTGAACTACAGATGAATGTAAAGCTCGTAATGTGTAGATAAATACTTCTTTGACCAACAAGTTCATAGTTATATAGTAATAAGCCTAAATGAATTGATTTTATGTAAAATTTAAAATGTTTAATTTATTAATGTTAACAAAGTTACACATTCTAAAAAAAAATGGTCTATAGTAAGTTTTGAGAAGTTTATGTATCAAAATGGCCATGTAAACTGCACAGTTATCAATCATGCCTGAATGAGTGTTTTTACTTTATACAATGATATTCACCTCATTTTGTTGTAAATAGGTTAGTGTGTTTTGGAGGTTAGCTTTCAGACGTTTTTAGATCACTAACTGTTGTTCTATGCATTTTATGTGGTAAAACAATGATTGACATGCGTAATATTCATCACAATTTCATCTTTCTTGTGTTTTTGAGGTGGTTGTGTATATGTTTGATGAAAGGATGATAGCATTAATTCAAAAATTGCTTTAAACAGTGCTTAACCCTTTACTTAACAATCCTGTGTTTTAACGATCTAGAGGACAAAGCCACTTTCTCCTTTTTGCACCATGTTTTCTACCTTATCAAAGCCAAATCTCATTATTTCAGACACAGTGAGTTTGTCCTCTGCAAATGCTTTGAATTTGGAGAAGTCTATACTATTGTTGTTTGGTAAAGACTTAACCTTTTGTCACATAATCCAGACTTAAACAAGCCAGGGAAGAAAAAACTTTTAAAATACTTTAAAGATATTGTTGAAAAATGGAGAAAATACTAGTAACAAACATTTTCTGCTTTTCCCTACATGTTTTCTACACTATCATAAACAAAAACTGTGATTATACTCACGTTTAATTTGCAATAAACGAAAGGTAAAAGAGCAACTTATTGCTAGGAATTGCCACTTTTTCCCCAGTGTTCTGTAAGGTTGATAGCTAAACCTGGTGCAAGTATCATTTTTCAGACATGGAATTGTCTTGAAATAATTTATAGTTTCTAGTGGAAAGGTTTTGGTATCAGTAATTCAGGTGTTTTGAACATTTTCTTTTAAAGTTTGCCGATTTACCTGTTTAAAACACATTTTTCTGTGATTGTTGTGAAAAAACCTGTAGTGTCAACAAATCAGAATCTATTTAATCAGCCTCGATTAAAATTTAAGTATCGTGTGACTGATAATGAAAACCAAATGGTGGCAAAATTCAGTGTATCTCCACTTCCAATGACTGAAGGATGTTTCCATCGATCATTTTGAAGCTATCACATGTTTGGTGATATTTATTGGACCTTGTCCAAAAACTGAAAGCATTTGCAGACTACAGAATAAATGTGACTCCAAAATTAAACTTTGTTTCTAAATGGGTAGACAACATTGTTGGAAAAGGAGAAAATGCTGGTAACCAGCATTTTCTCCTATTTCCCACAATGTTTTCAAATGTCTTCTTCTTTAGGGCTTCTTTGTTGGGCTGTTAAATGTTGGGATAGTGTGGTATAGGGTAAAGAACAAAAATGTGAAAAATGTGAAATCCAATATTGTCAAACCTTTTCATGTTATCGTATGATAAACTATTGTACTTACTTATTGTAGGTTTATACATGTAGTTTGAGAACTGATTGCATGGGTCATGAATATAATGACAAATGTGGTGTTTGAAGATGCTGTGAGAGGAATGATCTTTTATCAAACAGTAAACTGTTTGCAGAAGACAAATTTAATGTGACTTGAATGATGGAATTTTGACTGTGAAAGAGCAGAGATTAATGTGGAAAAAGTAAAAAAAATCTTTTGCCACAGTTTTTAAAAAGAATAAATCACCAGGTTTGTTAGTACATGTGATTTTTTTCGTAAAGGGATAGGACAAGAATAGAAGGGCTGTTTAAGTGCAAGGGTTAGGACAAGAATAGAAGGGCTGTTTAAGTGCAAGATGGACATTTCCAGTCAGCTAAAGATGAATTTCCCTATCAAAGAATTTCCTTATCAGTCTGATCTAAACCTACTTTAACTGCAAAAGCAACTTAAGATATGTTTAGCACAGTATAGGGTATAACTTGAAGATGGAATAATTGTAGTGAGAATGTCATTTAAATGCTGTTTTATAATAGAAGTGTAATAGTTGTGAGTGAACACATTGTAATGGTGATACCCATAATAGTAACAGCGAATGTGTTTCTTTTTGTAACTAAACCTGGAATAGCTGATTGATCCTTTTTCTTCAGTAGATATTCTGTGTAAGTTGCTGTCAAACAGTTTTAAAGGGGCAGTAAACCTACTCAAAATTTTTTTTAGGGTTAGAAAACTTATATTTTGAAAGGAAATGTCTTTAAGGACATGACTGTTTACCCCTAGATGGAAAAAAAAAAACAAGAACATGATTATAAAGGCTGGAAAAAATCAGCAACTTCAGTTCAGTTTTCACTCTACATTTTTCTGCCAGAAACTGGTACTTTTAGAGAATGCACTGTAATGCATTATCAGACTTATAATAATATCTATACTGTTAAATGGTATGCATTTCTGCATTTTAAAGGTGGGTATTTAGATTTTTCACATCTCACCAAATTAAAAATTATATTTATATGAAAATACATATCATCAATAATAAAGAATCATAAAATTACAAAAAAAATTTTTTTTGATGGTGTTCCCTTAAAAGGCTACGTAGCCTCTTAACGTATTTTTAGATTTCGCGCCAGAAATCAAAAAAGCATTGTGGGAATGTCAAGTGACTGGCACGTGACTAATGACGCTTAAATTCCATAACATAACAAACTTGTAATTATTTTCCATAATGTCTTCTTCGTACGCTATGTTTGAAGCTTCTTCTGTGTATTTCCGGTATGTAAATGAGCGAGTTGCTCATGTAAAAATAGACCGTGTTTCCTGTCGGTGTCGACCTGGGCCGTAGTAAATCTCTAATTTCTCTTGTTGTCGGATGGTTTTCGACTACTGGGGTTTTATGAATGATAATTAAAAGGCTTTGGGAGTATAAGGATGATTTTTTTGTATTTTTGTAAAATTTTCGTCCCAAAATCAGAAGGGCCACCTTTAAATCCCCAATGGTTTACTTTTGGCCAATAGTGTGCCTTATGGCACTGGAATGAGTGAAAGTATGAATTTCATAATGATGAGTGATCCCTCATTAGTAGGGACGGGCAAGAGTACTTGAGTAATCAAGTTTTCAAGTACTTGATCAAAAGAGAGACTAGGTACTCAAGTGCTTAAATTAATAGTTTATCCCATCTGCCCATTTAACTATGTTTTCTTAGCTGAATTAATGAAAATGGAACCTTTCAATTAGGGAAAACAGCTGATAAATTGCAGCACCGATATAGTAAGATTGTCTCGACCAAAATAAGTTACAAAGTTGCAGAAAGTTTAGATCGGAGATCATACTGCATATAAAGTGGAGTATGATCTTGATATACACTGTCTGCAAGGCAACATACATTGTACTAAGTACTCTGGCAGTTGATTTTAAAAGACATAGAGAAAGGATCAACCTGTTATTACACCATTATTAGAATTATTACAAAGTTTTAGCAATATGCTATAGACTAACCTAGATAACATGAATGTTGTTCACACGTTACTTTTAGAACATCGTCATTTATGATTTAAGTCCATTAAGTTTGTTAAATAGAATGAGTAGTTACCATTATATCACACTGACTGTAACATCTATACCCAATTGTTGTCATTAAAACAAATGTGGATTCACTTCGCCTTTATTGTTGATTAGTGGGCCATACTCCTATTACATTATTCGTTGTACGGTCAGGTGGCAGGGGACTTGGGAGCTTGTATACAGCTATAGCAAATCATGTCGCCCCAAACTGAAGGTGAGGTTCCCTTCTGAGTGCCTCAATTCACTGAAAATTGACGTCACTGAAACTTTAGTAAAACGTGCAGTTTGGTGCACAAACTTGATGATGTCACTGCCGTAGACATTTTTATTGAAACATGGATTTAAACAACTTCAAGGTAAGACTATGCATTTTAATGATTTGTTGACAAAAGTAAACAACCATTAGTTGCCTCAAACGACCATCAAGTTATCCTGTTAACGTAGTGTATGAGTTTTGACATTTCACAATTTGCTTACCCGGCGACTGGGTGACTCGTTTTGACACCGTGTATTTGTTTTAGAATGACAACAAACGATGATAAAGGTAACTCAAAATATTTATTTAAAAAAAAAAAGAATAATCCATTGTTTCCTCTTTAATGACAACAATGAAGGAAAACTAATAAAAGAAATAGTGCAGGCTCCTAAATATTTGTCTTGTGGGCGGCTCTTGTCGATCGACGCTGCCATTTTGTATTTTGTGTTCGAAGTGTAGTTAAATAATAACTCTGGCACTTTGTAACCTTAAAATAAGAATTATAGCAACATTTATCTTCTTTAGAACACACAATCAGAACAACCTTTAGTTTTCTTTTATGATCTCATAGAGCACATGTGAAGTACATGTACATGTAATGCGATATATCATGACTGCCCAACAAATAAAAACGATGGAACTGTCCTTTTGTTTTCACTTCATATACTTTTTACAAACAGAAATTGTTTCAAAATGTAGATTCATGAAGGGTAGTGTTTCTAAAGTTTGCATAAAGAAGAGCATTCATACAGAGAAGAGGAATATCACAAGTCCCTGGGCAGACAGTGCTTAAAGGTTCCTGCATGTTATCATGGGAAAGGAAGCATTTTAGTAATTTTGTAGACAGTGTAAAGTACATTGTAGAGAGCACACTGTCCTGATCCTTAATCTATACTGTCCAATATTTTGTTGTGGACATAGATTCATCCCCAACACTGCCATGGGGAATTTGAATACACTGCACATGAATGTAACCCAGCACACATACTACAAAACCATTGTAAACATTACTACAGCCACTGATTTAGGCAGATTCTTATAAATCTTCACCAAATGACAAATTTTCAGACTGGCCCAAATTAAAAAGCATTTGCTACAAATTAAAGGTGGTCCAAATGACGAAATTTGTCTTTGATAAGGCAAAAAACATCGTAAAAGCAAAAAATGCTGCTTATAATTTAGCATTTTCTCCTTTGCCCACACAGTTTTCAAAAGTCTTCTTCCTGGGATCATTACAAGTTGGGATTGTGTGGTAATGGGTTAACAGAGGGTATTTTCTTCTGGCTTTTAAATATCAGAATTGGCCTTTTATGAGAATTTCTCATGTTTAGGTATAAACAAGACTGGAATTGTGTTCTTTCGCCACACTATGTTAATAAAAAGTGATATTTGATAATAATTATCACCCACAACAGCAGAAAAAGAAATAAACATTCTCACAGAACATGATACATCAGCCACTTACTCTCTGTACAGTGGTATTTGTTTATAATTACTGGTTACATTTTCAGATACCCCCTTTTACCATTACATTTTTTGACTCCTGAAAAAACTTTCCAGCGGAAAAAGGCTGCACATATAACCCCTTTTACCAAACATTGTAAACTCATTTTGCAGATAACACCTTATACCTTTGGTGATATCTCCAAAAGTATTCATTGTACAGCTAAAATATTTTTACACATGAAAGATGTACAAACAATGTTTATTTTTGTGCAAAAAGGTGAATTTTGACCAAAAATGCAGATACCCCCTTTTACCAGTAACCCCTCGAATTTGTACTTACCAAGTTGACACTTGGTCACCAGAGATCTACTTTTATCAAATGACCTCCTTTGTTTTCAGTGTAAGACACAGGTTATCATACAATTGTTTTAAAAGAGCATTGTGTGACGTCATAT
Organism: Hippopus hippopus; assembly: GCA_946811185.2. Taxonomy (NCBI): domain Eukaryota; kingdom Metazoa; phylum Mollusca; class Bivalvia; order Cardiida; family Cardiidae; genus Hippopus; species Hippopus hippopus. The sequence goes on from OX328096.1 coordinate 69,482,246, forward strand.
GTGACATTATTTTATATTTTTTTAAACAAGTTGATCTGGTTTTATTTGTGGAAATAATTACGTGTGAATGTGGTTTTGTATGTCCTGCCCTGAAATTTGTGAAATACGTGTATTGTTATGTGTTAAAAAGAACGTGACATTTGTTGGCTTTTGAGACTGAATTTTATTAAGCTTGTCTACAAAATTTGTTAATAAGCTTATCAGAGATTCCCTTAATGTCATTTTTCTAGATTTTTTAAAAATTTTATCTCAAATGCCAACTTTGTCATATCCTACATTTTTTGATGATGAATTCTGATTGCCAGACTCAAGACCCAACAGTTTTCTTCCAGGACAACTAGTATCACTTCGTACCATAAATATGTCCCTAAAAACTCCGTAAAATATTACAGATTTGTGTTAAAATCTAAATTGCTGAGAAAGTCACTGAAAGTTTTGAAATTGCATTTGCACTGGTTCTTTCCTTCAGTTTGTATTGTTTAATCTCCCACTGACCTCTGAAAAAGAGAAAGGTTGGTGGTATATTGTCTCCTTTACATTCCTTTAACCCTGCATTACACAATCATGAGTTTAAACGACCCTGAGGAGGATGGCTTTTGAAAACATTGTGGGGAAAGGAGAAACTGCTGGCAAACGAGCATTTCCTCTTTTTTTAGTAGTGTTTTTTTCAATCCTTTTACAAGAGAAAACCCTTCGTTTGAGTTGCAGTTATTTGTAATCTCCAAATGCTTTTAATTTGGACCAGCCCAAAAGTTTGATTTGTGGTAAAGGGTTAATGGAAGAATACGTACGTCTCCAGCCATAGCCTAGAGGAGATAAGTAGATCGGATAAATTCATGAACAAAAGCTCGGGAAGTTACGTGAACACCAGTGTAGTTAATAAAACACCGTTTTTTTATGAAAAAAACGAGAACAAAAGATTTCAGCCCACATGTCCTAAAAGAAACCATATCTTAATTATCTTACGCATGCTTCGCCGTACAACGTTTCCTCTTTTTGTGTGCATTTACGAGGAAAAAGCCACAAAAAATCTGAATTGGTAAGTTCATTTACTGTTTGGAAAAAGGTTCAATGTTATTTCTACTGCCCAAATGACATCCTAAATCAGCGAATTGTTGTCCGCGTTTATTGGAATAAGAATCCATGTTATTTGTAGACCATTTGTTACGTCTTCACAATGCAATCCTGAGTTTTAACAACCCGGAGGAAGAAGCCCTTTGAAAACATTGTGATAACCAGCATTTTCTCCTTTTCCAACAATGTTTTCTACCATATCAAAGACAAATTTAATTATATGACTCGTATCTGAAATGTCATCTGGAATTGTTATCAATTTGGACAAGTCTAAAATTTTGTCGTTTGGTAAACACTTAATGGATTCTAAAGCATATCTTGCCCAGTAACCCAAAGCTATCCACTTCTGTTTGGAGAGAATCGTACTCCTCCTTTAATGTTTTCTTCGCCTGCTCTTTTTCAACCATTTTTATCTCTTTCTTTTTCTCTCGTCTTGTTCGCTTGATTTCTTTCTTAGCGTCATCTGAACAGACGAGATAATATGCTGGCTGTTTATCATACATGTATATAGATATAAATGTATCTAAACTAATCATTACAGATAACTGTATAGACCAATTACTACTTACTAAAATATTTCACCTGAGGTAAATGGTCTATCAACCGGACATACACTCTCTAGAATATTTAAGTGGTTCTACGTATTGCAGGTCTCGACCAGTCTCAGTGATGGCATTACTAGTTGTACGGTCAGTTGGCGGGGGACTTGGAAACTAGTTCACGGCTGTGGAGAATCATGTCGCCCCCGAGCCGAAGGCGACATGATTCGCCACAGCCGTGAACAAGTTTCCAAGTCCCCTGCCACCTGACCGTACAACGAATTACATGTAATTATGCTGCAAAGTTTTACCATTCCAACGTGTGTTTAGTAAAACTTCCCTGTTATGGTCTCAAAAATTGAGTACGCTGACGAAATAGAATTTCCCTTCTGAGTGCCCCAATTCAGTGAAAACTGACGTCACTGGGAACTGACGTCACCGAAACCTTGGTAAAACGTGCAGTTTGGTGCATAATCTTTATGATGTCACTGCGATAGACATTCGTCGTATATTTATTTAAACATGGATTTAAACAACTTCAAGGTACATGAAAGTAAATTATCTGTTGGCAAAAGTAAACGACCATTAGGTTATCCTTGTAACGTTATGTACAATGTATTAGTTTGGACACTTTGCTCACCTGAGGAAGGGATGGCTCGTTTTAACCCCCCGAGTATTTGTTTTAGAATGATATCAAAGGATAGTACATGTAAATTTCTTTCTTCATTTATTTTCATAAAACAGTCCATTCTTTCCGTTTTAATGACAACCATCCAGGGAAACTAGTAATAATATGGTGCAGACTACTCGGTATGTTTGTCTTGTGGGCGGCTCGTATCGATCGATCGACGCCGCCATTTTGGATGTTGTGTTGAAAGTGTAGGCTCCCGAAAGGGAAACGGCTTTTACGTAGGTTTTGCCAGTGTACATGATATATATGTTCGGGGCATATTATCCAATTATCCAATCGGATCAAGAGAAATTTCTTTGCAGTACAATAATATTAGCTGTAGGGTCAGGTGGCAAGGGACTTGGAAACTTGTTCACGGCTGTGGTAAATCATGTCGCCTCGAGCCTAACGCCGTGAAAAAGTTTCAAAGTCCCCTGCCACCTGACCGTACAACTAATAATGCAACGAATTTATTACACTGCAAAGTTTTACCATTCCAACGTGTGTATTAAAGTGAAATTTCCCTGTATTAGGCCTACGGTCTTACGAATTCAGTACGCCGACTACATAGAATTTCCCTTCTGAGTGCCTCAGTTCAATGAAAACTGACGTCACTGAAACCTTGGTAAAACGTACTGTTTGGTTTGGTGCAAAAACTTGATGATGTCACTGCAATCTAGACATTCGACATATTTTTGTTTAAACACACATTTAAAAATCTTCAAGGTAAGTAACTATGCATTTTAAAGATTTGTTGGCAAAAGTAAACGACCATTAGTTGCCTCAAACGAACCTTAGGTTATCCTTTTAACGTTGCAATGTATGAGTCTCGACGCTTCACAGTTTCCTTACATGACGAAGGAGTGGCTCGTTTTAATCTCGTGTATTTGTTTAAGAATTACAACAAATGATAATACATGTAACCGTATTCATTTATTTTCAAAAATAATCCATTCTTTCCACTTTAATGACAACCATCAAGGGAAACTAGAAATAATATGGTGCAGATTACTCAGTATGTTTGCCTTGTGGCCGCCATTTTGGATGCTGTGTTGAAAGTGTAGTTATGTATAGTGGCTTCCAAAAGGGAAAACGCTTTTACGTGGATTTTGCAAGTGTACATGACTTGTATGTGCGAGACATACTATTCAGTCTGATTGCTAGAAATTTCTTTACAGTATAATAAAGACATCTGAATTAATCATTTGAACTAAGTTATCACTTCTTATTAACCACATCATACACATCGTTACCCATTAATTAAAACAGAACAAAACTTTTCTGTTCTGTTCTGAATTAAAATGATAACGGGCCTTGATGCGATCTATGTCGGGCACCACTCCCGAATTTTCTGGGCTATCAACTAACTGTAATAAAACGTCTTCAAAACAAGGCTCAAACCACATTATCATTAGCCGTGCTCTGAAAAAGAGGGTTTCATTCATCTCCGTGATGCATAGTATCAACCAAGTCATCATATAACTATGGGTCCGTAAAATCCATTGTCTTATAAACAACTGAATCACGAAGCACTCTAGTCCTTTGACACGCAGAAAAATGACCAATAGCAAAAAAAATTTTCGACCCATGTAGGCCTGCTCACGCTGACCTGAGTCGATACTTTTTGCAGATGGGTAAACCACCTTTACCCAGACCGCGGCTGTTATATTTTTACTTTATTCTCACGTCTTCAGCTTGTAGGGTAGAACTGAAGGATCTAACGAAATCCATGAACAATTATTGATAAATACATGTATCTATTGAAAAAGGTTAATATGGCAGGAATAAGTTGTATGTATACCATTTTTCCAGGTGAACATAGTTGTAATTAATTGAATGATAGTTTTCTACTTGTCAAATATGCATCCGCTTGACCGTATTTAACCCTAAACTTATTAAACATGTTGTAGTAAGTTTCCTGGTGCTTGTATCTAATTCGAGCAGCGTGAGAAAATTTGATATCGCACGAGACCGGAGGTCGAGCGCGACTTCAAAATTTTCTTACGCAGCGAGAAGTAAATACAAGCACAAGGAAAGTTACTACAACATAATATTCCTTTTATGAAATACCTACAACTTTCAACGACAACATTTAAAAACTATTGACATTTTATTCGAAAACGGTTAACAAAATGAGACAATTCATGGTGTGGAAGGTAGTAACTGTGGTTTTATGAATGGCGGATTAATATTACAGCGTAACATTTTGACTAATCAAATCGCAAATCAATGTATGCTTAGTCCGTGCGCGAGATATGTCATCCACCATATTTTGAACCGTATTTCACAGTGTGTAGATACGGATTATTTTTCTGTCTTGTGTGTGTTATTCTGTCCGATTGAGTTGCATGAATTTCAGCCGGAAACTTTACTAGTATATAATAAAATATAAAGTTGGACTAAAGAGGTTTTCACTTCCGGTTTTATACCGTGTATGAGTGACGGGTTTATTACTGATATATGAGAGAGAGAGAATGGTTCAACAACAACCCTGTCTCTGACTTATCTTGCAGGAATAAAACACAGCCCTGTAGATTTATTGGCACTTACTTCATATTGATAGCTGAAAACTCGCCCCTTAACTCTTTACCATATAACAAAAATGTAGACTTGTCCAAGTTGAAAGCACTTGCAGACGACAATCTAAATGTGGCATGACTAATGGAATTTCTCTTTGATAGTATAGAAAATATTGTGGGAAAAGGAGAAAATGCTGATTATCAGCATTTTCTCCTTTTCCCACAATGTTTTCAAATGACTTCTTCCTCAAGTTCGTTAAAATTGGGGATAGTGTCGTGAAGTGTTTAAGCATCTAGTGAATAAATAAATGTTTGGTATACATGTACCAAGCCCATCAACCCTTTACAAAAACTTATTCCTTTTCGGAACCTGAAGATGATGGCCTATTCGCACAGTGTGGAAGAGGAGAAAATACCAGTACCTAGTAATTTTTTTTGTTTCCGATGACAGTGTTTCCTGTCTTTTCAAAAACAAATTCCATCATATTAACCATATTAACCGTGTTGTCTGCAAATGCTTTGAATTTCGATAAGTCTAAAAATCTACCTTCTGCTTAAGAGTTAAAAAAGGAAACAATTAAAGACAATGCTTTCCTATATCACTTTTTCAGTATTTTACAGAAGGAAAAAGGCTTTTTTTTTGTAACTTTATTGTCCACGTCTAAATGGTACATGAGGGTCGTGGCCATCCCTCAATGCACCTTACAGTTCGTTATTAGTAATCTGTGTTAGTAAGTGAAATACAAACAAAAATCGTAAGTACAGATTCTAGATTTTTTACAGCTATTATTGTACTCCTATATTGATATGGTTACTAAAATATAACGATTTTAACACTAATGACTAATAAAGGTTTACTTTTCTTAATTTGTATTTTTTTTTTCTTAAATATGTGGACAAAAAAGCTTATTTTTGTATATAATTGTGCAAAAACCATATTGTGTGAGAGTTGTGTGAGTGTGCAAGTGACTGTGTTGATAAAGTGCTACTTTGATCTTGGTTCAATGCACAGTACTGAAACGTCAAAAGCAAAAGGGAAACGTAACATAAAGTAGGTATTCTTTTGAGGCTTCAGCACCGCATCATTGTTCCTGTGCATGGAAAAAGAAATGCTTTTGGTTATGGGAGGTTTTGACTGATGTATTCTACAATTGTCGTAAGCCTTCGTTCATTTCATAAATTTTTTGAGCTTCTAATGATGCTAAGACTATACAAGAGACTAAAAAAAGCTGTTTTTTTTTTAAATGAAAGGTAGTTTTGATTTGATATAAATCCTCTACAATTCCTCTGGTTGAACCAGTAATTTTCAATAACTATTTTGAGGAATTATGTATTGATGGATATAGATTACAAAACTGTAAAAAAAAAAGCCATTTTTTATTTAAAAAAGGGAGTTACAACTGTTTTGCTTTAAACCTGCCATTTGTTAGGTTGTAAATGGGGTTTGAAGATACATTTCCTACGAAGATGAGTTAAAATTTTCAACAAACCAAACTTACTCGAAGCCAACATCATCACCGTCACTGATTCTTCGTCCAAGTTTACAACTATCAAACGACTCATATTTTTCGGTACATTGTTCACACTCACGTGAATTTCAGACTTCGACCGTAGTTTTAGTGCGTAGATCTAGTTTAATTTTATGGACTTGCTTTATGGATGAAGCAGACAAAAGTAATATAAGGATTTTAAAAAACTCACCGACACTCTTATCTGTGGTCACGAGGTATTTTGCAACAGGCTTTGCTTCGGATTTGTTTCCTTTGCCTACATCCTTTTTCCCTATTATAAGGGCATACTCGCCTGGCTGCGGTACAGATACTTCCACGCTCATGTGACACGTGACTTGATCCACAACTGTTTTGCTTGAACCTTGAAATAATATTTCATATTGTTAATTCATACTTAAACCTAAGTTTCCTGAAAAAGATGGTTTCTTTGGACAGCAGTCTAGTTAGAGCAGAGTGGGAAAAAAGTGCAATTTCATTATATGGCTTGCAACACGCGAAAAGGGGCATTCGGACATTTGCGTAAAGTGTCGTATCGGATCAGCCTGCGCAGTCCGCACAGGCTAATCCAAGACGGCACTTTACGACTACATTAGATTTTGTGCTACAGTAGACTTGTGCAAAACAGAAAATTATATAAAAACGGAAAGTGTCGTTTCGGATTAGCCTGCGCGGACTGCGCAGGCTGATCCGAGACGACACTTTACGCATATGTCCGAATGCCTCTTTTAGCGTGTTGCAGGCCATATGTAACCCCTAGGATGCTGAGGGGACCTGGGAAGTGTAAGGTAAGATAACGCTAGACCTATTCGTTCTGTCGATGGCGATCAATCTTCATCCATCATAATCTTCACCATTTTCATTGTCATCGTTGTCGTCGTCATCACCCATCATCATTATTATCCCCACCTATTTTTTTCTCTCAATCATAGAGCGTAGAAACATTTGTCGTTAATTGTACATGATAATACTGTGAATGATTATGATATTCAACTGCAAAAAAAAATAATGCTAGATCTAGTTTTTGTTTAGAACTTTCAACAGGATAGGATTAAACATAATTTAGAAGGCTAATAGTTCTTTTGGGTTCTCTGCTGAATCATGTGATTGAAATAAATAACGACTGATCAAGAATGGTACATATCTTGTTTTCTTACCTGGGTGCGTAAAGGTTTTGTCTTTTTCGTCGACACTGCAAAGGTTGGAAACAAACTCAGTTTCTTCGACGATATCATGGTCAAGCGTGTATTTAATGACCTTCTTCTTCGCTGTTTTGGACATATTCGAGTCGGAAGCCTCAACGTATATTTTCCCAGATGATTCTGAGGGGTTCTTCAAGCCAACTTCCTCTGCAGACGGCCCAAAACCATACCCTTCTATCCCGCTGTCTGTGGGTAGCCTTTTACAATTTTTGTCAACTTCGTCACATTCGATTCTAAATTCACAGCAGGCATTGACTTTATCTAGATCTTCATTGTGTAACTTTAGTTTGAACCTGTACTCCCCTTCAATAGGGAATCGAATTTCGATTTCAAAAACGCCTTGGTTTCTGTTGAGAAGCACTAGCAGAGGAAGTTCTTCTGCAGTCAAAGTTACATTGCTTGGACTTATCAGGCACAACTCGTAGGAAAATTTTAAGCTGTTTGGTTTTGTGCCACCTGCAAAAAGGTTGAGTTGACATTTTCCTTTATTAGCTTTTAGCCGACACGATTTTTCCGTCATGAGAGATAGTCCACTAATGTAAAAGCTCCTATGAAGGTCAGGTAAGGTTAGAAATTCGTCAACACTGTTCACCATGTCGTTATCCGAGAGCAATTGGTTTTCTGGCTGGTCTGGTAGGCAACGAGCGACGAATATCTTTGGGTGAGTGCAAAACCAAAATTCGTTGAATTCGTATTGAGGTTGTCCGTCATTTTGGATCGGCATTTCCAGTTTTGGTGTCCCATCGGCCTCGACCACCATCTCATCACCATGTGAGAAGCCAATAATTACTTGGACGGCCCATATTGGATGAAGCAAGTGCAGTTGTCCGTCAGCAGTAAATATGTTCCAACAGTGACCTTGAATATAACTGTCTTTATCCCCGGCCCTGTAACGGATAGCTTTTGCTCGCCCTGTTACAATTTTGCAATCGATGTTGGCATACCTAAAATCGAAAGTATACATTTAGGTTCTTCAAACATATCCGCACGATTTGCAATCATTTCTTAACAGCATAGAGTAATTTCTTAACAGCATAGAGTATCAGCGAAAAAGGATATTTGATCACACGTGACAAATATTTATTCATACGCCTGTCTGCAGTTAGAAGAAATTTAAGAACTGATTACATGTACAGTTGAGCAAAATCATAGGAACAGCGACATCCAAAGTGGAATATACCAACAGTTCTCGAAAATTGCCCAAATTCATATCAGATAAGTTGGTGAGTGCCAACCTTGATATCCTTTATGAAATGTGCAGTCTTTTCTGGGTCTTGTCTTCGATACCCAAAGACACGTGTTATTGTGTCATAGTTCAATTTAATTGAGCAGTGCTCTGGCAAAAGGGGGTTTAATGGATCTCCATAGTGTTTTATACCAAGCAAGTCGTAACAGCATTCTGGATCCACGAAATCCATTTTGTCTAACAACCGACTGAATATGCGGTCCACTGCAGAAAACTTACCAAAAGCAAAAGAGTTTCGACCCAGGCAAGCCTGTGCATTCCGCCCAGGTCAGCCTGCTAGGACTGCACAGGCTCGCTTGGGTCGAGGCTGTCTGCAAAAGTATTAAGCTCCCTTTCCATAGAGGATGGCTTGATTGTTAGATGATTTTCTAAACCCGATTTAAATCAATTAATTGAGCCCAAACAATCATAGGATTCACTGCTTATTATAATACTATAAAAGTAAGACAAATTCAAAGAAAACCAAGATAATCGTAATTTTTATGAGCAAGTACAAGACATTAGTGATGCTAAGTTAGCTGTTATCAAAACATAGCAATAATTTTTTTCACTTTATACAGACAGAGCATATGTAAATGAGCTATGCTCTATGAAAAGAAGGCTGAATGCATCTGCAAAAAGTATCGACCCATGTCAGCCTGCGCATTCCGCGCAGGCTGACATAGGTCGAAACTTTTTGCTGTTTGTGAATTTCCTGCATGTCAAGGGAGCATTCTACAATGAGATCTAATCGATTGTCAGACAATATGGATCTTATGGATCCATAATCATGCGATGACTTGTTTGGTATTACGCTTCGAGGGGATACATCAAACCCCCTTTTCCGAACCATGGCTCGTTAATCTTTAAGTTTTAAAGATATAGAGGATATTTGTTTTTTACGGTGAAAGATCGAAATTTATTTCATCGAGTGAACATCGTCGGTAATATTTTCACAAGTGGCGCAGCGACGAGTGAAAATATTACCGATGATGTTCACTCGATGAAATAAATTTCGATCTTTCACAAAAAAACAACAAATATTCTATTTATTTCATGCTTTTAACGCGTGGGGGGGGGGGGAACGTAATCAAAATCCAGTAAAGTTCTTTTCGGTTATTCCCTGTGGCGTGCCCCCTCCGCATAGCAACGCATCACAATATTACGTCAAGCGCGAGAAATGTAAGGTAAATTACGTCATATTTCCATCTGGTTGTTAGGCACGCGCATTTCACCCAGGTAACTAGTGCGCGGGAACAACTGTTTCCGCCTTCAATTGAAGAGTTAGAATATAAAAATCGGTATTTTCACTGGTCGTAACCATGAAATATCGAAAAATATTTCACCGATATTTCTCGATAACCTACCGGAAAGCATGAAATAAACACCTTTACTCATTTTCATCCAGGTTTTTAACTTATTTCATCTTTATTTCAAGAAACTATATTCATTCTTGTATCTTCATGCCAAATGTTGCCCCTGATGGTTGCAAGGCTGCGCAAATTACGACGAATAGAAAATGCATTTCATTCTCTGGAGACTATCGAAGACATCACTGTGGTTGTTTCCGGTTTTAAATTGGAGACAAATCCCTCGAGTTCCTTGATCCCATACACCTTATATATTGATTATTTATCTATGTTTACACATCTGACTAGATTCTACACAATATTAAATTTTAACAGCGTTTTTCTCTCCGGCTGTAAAGGGCTATCCTTAAAGTAAGTCTTTCGCATGACAACTAGGGTGTATCTGCTTATTTGCAATAATTTCATAAATCTAGTTCATTGTTGAAATTGATCTGCTAGAAACGTGATGTATTTTATTAATCTTAACTCAAGATTAGGTAGGAATACATGTATGTTTCTTTGAAGAAGTACTCATTAAGTCACATTGTACTAGTTTTGTAGGAGTGTCCTTAATAAAGACACTTCAGCAGAGCCCTACCTTAGAACTTGTGAAACCAAGGACATATATTGATATGTGAGCTGTCGCTGTGATACGACTGAAATAACGTTGAGAGCGGCGTAAAACACCATTTAGTCAATCAATCAATCAATCAATCACATTGTACCGGATCTGATAGGTAAATCATAGTGTTTCGTTATTTAAGTATCCTCATGTAGGCGGGAAATTCATTCATAACTGAAAAGCGATACAGAATAGAATCTGTATGAGCCATGCATTGTGAAAAAGGGGCTGACTGCATATGCAAAAACTATCGACTCATGTCAGCCTGCGCAGTCCGCGCAGACTGACCTGAGTCGAACCTTTTTGCTTTTCGTAAATTTTCTGCATGTCAAAGGACCATTACACCTTATGATTCAGTCGGTTGTTATACAAAATGGATTTTAATGATCTATGATGATGTGATGACTTTCATGTAGCGCGGAGATGCATTAAACCCCCTTTTGCCAGAACGCGGCTCATATATGATGTACGTAGACCTTTATTAGTGTGATCTGTGGACAACAACCTTACCCACAAACCGTTTTGAACACATGAGCATGTGCGACCCGCCTGCTGACCATTTGAAATACGAGGTTCATTGGGCTGTTATAGGGAGCATCTCTGACCACCTGTGTTTGTGCCTGTCCAATCCACGCCAACAGACCTCGAGCTAACAGTAACTGGGCATGTTGACTATCTTGTATGATTTGTTTAAGATAACTCACAAGATCATCAAATATCTTTGCATCAATATAGGTCGCCTTAAAAACAAAAAAATAGATATTTGTTAAATTGCAGGTCAATGCAGAAATCGAACTAAATTTCACAACGTTAAATATTTCAGCCACTGGAGGCGTGAAGATTTAACGTTGTGAAATTTATGTAATCGATAGTTAATACACAAATGTGTTTCGGTTTGAAATAAACAAGGAAGATGTTTACAAAAAAGATAGCCCTCAGAGAGAGGTACTAGAATGCGAATGTTGAAACTCTTTTGTGGTTCAGTGTGACGAGAAACTATGAAAAGTAATCACGCCTGCAAATTTTCCTATTTTTCATTGCTTTGTATCGTATGTTGAAAAGTAAAAAAATAGATATTAATCAATCTCATCGGTTGAAAAGAAATAGCTTTTGCTGAAAATAGTGTGAATAAAATTTAGCTCATACAGCTACGCCGAAAAATAAATGAGCCATGGTCTGTGAAAAGGGGGCTTAATGCATCTGCGAAAAGTATTGATCCAGGTCAGCCTGCGCAGGCTGACCTGGGCCGAAACTTTTCGCTATTGGTCAATTTTCTGTATGTCCAAGGACCACTCTACCTCATGATTCTATTGGTTGTTAGACTAAATGAATTTTATGGATCCATGATTATGTGATGGCTTACTTGGTATAATGCATTACGGACATGCATGAAGCCCCCTTTTGCCAGAGCATAGCTCAAATAATTAAGCCATACTCTGGCAAAAGAGGACCTAATGGATCGCCGTGATTCATGATATTATGCAAATCATCATATATTTGTGGATCCGTAAAATCCATTTCTTTAAACATGCGACTTAATATTCAGATAGACTGGTCCTTTGACATACAGAAAATTGACCAATAGCGAAAAGTTTCGGCGCAGGTTAGCCTGCGCGGACTGCGCAGGCTTACCCGGGTCGATACTTTTCGCAGATGCATTAAGCCCCCTTTTCACAGAGCACAGCCCATTTTTTTTGTCTGTCAAACGCCACTTTTCAAGGTTGTTTCAGTTAAAATCGCGACGGCGTGCACATACCCATGCTTTCCAGGAGTTTTTTTTTTTTTTTCCACTATTAGATCTAATCCTCACAATATTTCTCCCCAAATCACTGGCTGCTTTCCTACAAAACTATCGTCGAAACAATGATCAGCTAAATTACAAACTGAATCGACCTATAAAAGTAGGGGGACAATAGCCTTTAATATTGGAATTTCAGGTCTACATTTGGTAAGGATACCTCAACATAGAGTACACTGTGGATCGATGATCAGGATGTATGTTCTGCGCAGTCTGATTGTGATCTACATTTTCCAAATAAGCAACTGAAATTGTGACAGACTATCCAAGACCGAGTAAAGAATTAGAATTTAGCAAGCTCGTCTAGGTAGCTCAGTGGCTAGCCTATCTGACTGGTGACCTGTTGGTTGCGGGCTCGGTACTTTCTTTCTAGCGACTTTTCGCCTCTCACTTCTGATATATGTGAGAAAAGAAGTCAGTGATTTGGAAAGAAAGTTGTGTCAGTACTGGTGTGAGAAAGCCAGGAAACATATGCCTATGTGCACTGACCGTCGTGATATAAGCTGTTAAAACGGCGTTAAACTCCAATACAAAAAAAAAAAATTAGCGATCAACGATGATTAGGTTTATCTATGATGAAAAGTATGAATAGAATACAGGCCTGCACAAATATCAGAGAGAGATCTAGAGAGTATCAAAAGGACAGACATCCAACAGTAGTAGTAGTATCATCAGAGGTTTACCCTATCGGCGTGCTCGTCTATTTTAGAGAAATTAACGTCCTTGCCATATGAATGCAGTCTTTCCATGTTTCAGTTTATAGTTTCGAATTCACCACTTGGAATGATCACTTTACACAAATCTCTAGTTACATGTTCTTTAAAGGGCAAATCAACAAGTTTCAGATATGGTTAATTTTCAAATCTACACTTATCGAATGGTAACCTGGTAATGTTGTAATTAGAAAAAAAAAATAATAAAAGTACTTTTTTTCAATTCATATTTCTGCTTATTAATTTTTATTGCATCTCTTATCTCCCTTACTTATTGTTGCGTCCCTTGATTTGTGACGTCATAGGAGAGCTTGTTTCAATATGGACGTTGTTTACGATAGTGAACTGAGCGATATTGAAGACGAAGAAATAGACGATTCTGGGCCGGTAAGGCCGTACATGTACGAGCCAATTTTTAAAGAAACTTATTAAGTTTCTGGTGATGAGGATAAAAGTAACTTTTCGCCCACTGATGACGAAAATGACGATGTTGTGCCGGACTTTTCAACGTGTTGAGTATCGCGCGATATTGAAATACGTCTATTACGGGGCGATGGCGAACATCGCTTACAGAAATAATATTCTATACAGTACATGATAGAATTAAGTGTATGGCATAAGCTTTGTTTTACGTGAAGCATTTTCAGTAGATTAACGGGCGGAATTAAAAAAAAAAAAAGGACAGGTTCAAGACAGTTCCACGACAAGACAGTTCCCCGACACTTTTGAAGACATTCCCCCCGACACTTTAGTTTCATGTCAAATAACCTTTTTCTTGACTTTTATGATTGATAATCACGAGACGTTAGTTCTAATTATTTGTTAATGGGTCCTTGTTGATATTTGTACCTTGTAAAGAATTCTGTAAACATTGACGGGTACAAGGTTATTCTGTCATGGGTGAAGGGTTCCACAATAAATCACGATTTTCATGAGAATAAGAATATTTTGAAATGCTGTTAACCAGCATGAAATTTTATAAAGATTATGTTCCGAGATTATTAAGAGTTAATTCTCAAAATTATTTTGAAAATTATTTTAGTTGTATTTCTTACCATACAGAAATACATGAACATCAGAGAGAGAGAGAGAGAGAGAGAGAGAGAGGGGGTGGGATCTACCTGTGTGAAATACTTTTTTGTGTTTACCTTGTCCACATGATCCATTCAATGCAAAAATTTATCATACATGTATAGCCATTGTATGTTCCATATAGAGCTTCTCTATGAAAGTCTTAAACTCTGAATTGTACGCCGTGGGAAAGGAGTGTAAATTTGTTCACTTCTTGTTTGTCTTATGCAAATTGTTTCAATTTGGGTAGGTCTCAAATTGGTCTACTAGGGACTGAGCGGTTAATACTGACATTCCGGTCAAATTGCAGTATAGACGACTTCAGATTCATTGTAAAAACATAAAAAGAGCTGGTAACTATCAGCTGGTCCTTTATCCACAATATTTTCTATTTTTAACTCTTTACCAAACGACAAAATATTAAACAGGTCCAAATTGAAATCACTTGCAGACGACAAAATAAAGTTAAATATTTCAAAAATTGAAATTTGTTTCCAGCAGAGTAGAAAACATTGTGGTAAAAGGAGAAAATGCTGGCTGCCAGCATTATCTCCTTTTCCTACAATGTTTTTAAAAGGCTTCTGTCTCAGGGTCGTAAAAACTAGGGATTGATTGGTAAAGGGTTAAATAAAAATCCCACACATTGGGCACGAGTTCTGGTTTAGTTCCCAGGAAGCAGTATCTGAAGAGATTAGTACGAGTTGTATGAACTTGTTTCTCAAGAGATGTAAAATACATGTTTGAATTGTTACCAAACGTCAAATTTATTGACTCAACCGAATTGACAGCATTTGGAGTCAACAAATTAAATTTTACTCACATGTTTGGACTTGTCTTTAATGGGGTAGAAAACATTGTAGAAAAAGGAGAAAATACTGGTTACCAGCATTTTCTCCTTTACCTACAGTGTTTTCAAAAGGTTTTTCTTTCTTCACCAGGGTTGTTAAAACAAAGGATTGTTTGGTAAAGGGTTAAACTAAGTTAAACTAAATTCCAATAAACAATCACATTTTATCGATCATATTTAAATGCTGTAGATTTGAAATATTCTAATTTTTTTTATCATTTGGGTTAGGGTTAGGCTAAACCCTTACACAGATGGCAAAACTTTAGACTTGTCCACTCCACACTGAAAGTATTTGCAGACCACAGATCAAATGTGGCCTTGACAATAGGTTTGAGGGTAGAAAATATTGTAGGAAAAGAAGATAACTCTGGGTATCAGGACTTATTCCTTTTTTCATTCTGTTCTCAAATCTTTCTCCATTAGTGTGGTTGAAGGTCAGAATTTTGAGGTAAAAGGTAAAAGAATTGGTGTGTAAGCCTAGTCAAAAACGTTCTGTTTCCTAATTTAAAAAATGTGTTATTTTGAATTTCCTCACTTTTGTCTGATTATCAGAGAAAATGACCTGTGTCAAATGTACAATTTCAGAATTTTCATACTGACATGTTCAAAACATTTTTCTCAGTAGCCTGTCTAGAAGACATAATATGGATAGGAACAGGGAAATATCCACAAATCAAAATTGTATAGATATAATTCAAAATTTGTTCAAAATGCATGTAAGTTGTCAAATCATTTTTAAGAGTGAAATGTCAAAGAGAAGTAGTGTATGGGATAAAAGCTGTAACATGGGTTTACTGTCACCAACAAACATTACAGTGTAAAGGGGTGAGATATGCAAATGTTATGTAACCATTTCCTGTATTGTTTCAACTGGTTGGTGATGGATTAACGGTACCAGATTAACATTTATGACCATGACTAGGGGTAGCCAGATACCGACTTAACCCTTTAACATACAAACCCTAGATCTAGTTTCCAATACCCAAAGAAAGAGTGTTTGAAAAACAGTGTGGGAATAAAATGATGTTTGCTGTTCAAAGAATGATTATTATCCCTTGAAAGTTTACATCATTTGAACAGTGTCGACTTTGTTATTTGCAAAATTTATGTTATGAATTTGGATGAATCTTTAATTTTGTTAAATGTTGAAATCATTTGGAAAAGGGAGAAAACGGTAGCAATTTCTCCTTTGTTCAGAATGAAGCGATAATGTAGAAAAGGGTAAAATAGTACGAATAACAATTCATGTATTCCAATTTCGAGGAAAAAAAAAAAAAGAAATTACCTACTTCATGTTGGATTTTCTTTTTGGAAATTGCGGTTGCGGAATGTCTGTCTTTCGGAGTTTCGGTTTAAGGCCTATCTCCTTTCGACTCGGAGTTTCGAATAATGTCGGCACAGCGTCAGGTTTTAACCGCAGACTAAAATTCCTATAACCAACTTCTTTTGCGAGTTTTGGACTTATTAAGAACTGACTGTCATCGAAGTATTTCAAACACAATTTCGAATGAACCGATGGCAAAAAATCTGTCGCTACTGTCCGGCCCCGGTTTAAACGTTCAATCCATAGTTTTCTCCTTTTTAATTCCTTCGGAAATTTGAACATACTAATTCTATGAGTTCCCGAATCGACGTTGCAGCCATAGGCTGCACAATTTACCATTTTTTCGGCTTAGTTCTCAGTTAATACTCAGATATCTGCATACAATCATCCGCGTTCCTACTGTATGTCTACTGACGGTATACACAGACTGACTCGACAATGACGTCATACATGCACGGGAGATAAGCGAATCAGGGGAAGTAAGCCATGTACCATTTTTAGGGCCGTATATCAGCGTGACAATTCGGCCGTGGTTTATGGCATGTTACAGGGTGGTATTTATGAAAAATGGCGGACGCATGTTTAACTGACATCATTTGCAGCTGATTAAAGGAAAAAAAACAGTCTGGTCAAAATATTTTAGGATTTGACCTTTAAGGGAGTGTATCCAGTTATCCAGTAGACGATCTTCCAATTACATTTGATTTAAAGGGCAAATCAACAAGTTTCAGATATGGTTAATTTTCAAATCTACACTTATCAAATGGTAACCTGGTAATGTTGTAATTAGAAAAAAAAATTAATAAAAGTACTTTTTTTCAATTCATATTTCTGCTTATTAATTTTTATTGCATCTCTTATCTCCCTTACTTATTGCTGCGTCCCTTGATTTGTGACGTCATAGGAGAGCTTGTTTCAATATGGACGTTGTTTACGATAGTGAACTGAGCGATATTGAAGACGAAGAAATAGACGATTCTGGGCCGGTAAGGCCGTACATGTACGAGCCATTTTTTAAAGAAACTTACTAAGTTTCTGAGGATGAGGATAAAAGTAACTTTTCGCCCACTGATGACGAAAATGACGATGTTGTGCCGGACTTTTCAACGTGTTGAGTATCGCGCGCTATTGAAATACGTCTATTACGGGGCGAAGATCGCTTACAGAAATATTATTCTATACATGATAGAATTAAGTGTATGGCATAAACTTTGTTTCACGTGAAGCATTTTCAGTAGATTAACGGGCGGAATTAAACAAAAACAAAAAAAAAAAAAAAAAAAAAAAGACGGTTTCAAGACAGTTCCACGACAAGACAGTTCCCCGACACTTTTGAAGACATTTCCCCGACACTTTAGTTTCATGTCAAATAAACTTTTTCTTGACTTTTACGATTGATAATCGTGAGATGTTAGTTCTAACTATTTGTTGATGGATCCTTGTTGATATTTGTACCTTGTAAAGAATTCTGTAAACATTGACGGGTAGGCCTACAAGTTTATTCTCTCATGGGTGAAGGGTTACACAATAAATCACGATTTTCATGAGAATATTTTGAAATGCTGTTAACCAGCATGAAATTTGATAAAAGAATATGTTCCGAGATTATTAAGAGTTAATTCTCAAAATTATTTTGAAAATTATTTTAGTTGCATTTCTTACCATACAGAAATACATGAACATCAGAGAGAGGGAGAGGGCATCTAGCCTACCTGTGGGAAATACTTTTTTGCTGTTAACCTTGTACACATGATCCATTCAATGCAAAAAGTTTATCATACATGTATAGCTGTTGTATGTTCCATATAGAGCTTCTCTGTGAAAGTCTTAAACTCTGAATTGTAAGCCGTGGGAAAGATTAGTGTAAATTTGTTCAGTTCTTGTTTGTCTTATGCAAATTGTTTCAATTTGGGTAAGTCTCAAATTGGTCTACTAGGGACTGAGCGGTTAATCCTGACATTCCGGTCAAATTGCAGTATAGACGACTTCAGATTCATTGTAAAAACATAGAAAAAGCTGGTAACTATCAGTTGGTCCTTTTTCCACAATATTTTCTATTTTTAACTCTTTACCAAACGACAAAATATTAAACAGGTCCAAATTGAAATGACTCGCAGACGACAAAATAAAGTTAAATATTTCAAATATTGAAATTTGTTTCCAGCAGAGTAGAAAACATTGTGGTAAAAGGAGAAAATGCTGACTACCATCTCCTTTTCCTACAATGTTTTTAAAAGGCTTCTGTCTCAGGGTCGTAAAAACTAGGGATTGATTGGTAAAGGGTTCAATATAAATTCCACACATTGGGCACGAGTTGTGGTTTAGTTCCCAGGAAGCAGTATCCGAAGAGATTAGTACGAGTTGTATGAACTTGTTTCTCAAGAGATGTAAAATACATGTTTAAATTGTTACCAAACGTCAAATTTATTGACTCAACCGAATTGACAGCATTTGGAGTCAACAAATTAAATTTTACTCACATATTTGGACTTGTCTTTGATGGGGTAGAAAACATTGTAGAAAAAAGAGAAAATACTGGTTACCAGCATTTTCTCCTTTACCTACAATGTTTTCAAAAGGTTTTTCTTTCTTCACCAGGGTCGTTAAAACAAAGGATTGTTTGGTAAAGGGTTAAACTAAGTTAAAGGGCAAATCAACAAGTTCCAGATATGGTTAATTTTCAAATCTACACTTATCAAATGGTAACCTGGTAATGTTGTAATTAGAAAAAAAAAATTAGTAAAAGTACTTTTTATCAATTTATATTTCTGCTTATCAATTTTTATTGCATCGCTTATCTCCCTTACTTATTGTTGCGTCCCTTGATTTGTGACGTCATAGGAGAGCTTGTTTCAATATGGACGTTGTTTACGATAGTGAACTGAGCGATATTGAAGACGAAGAAATAGACGATTCTGGGCCGGTAAGTCCGTACATGTACGAGCCAATTTTTAAAGAAACTTATTAAGTTTCTGAGGATGAGGATGAAAGTAACTTTTCGCCCACTGATGACGAAAATGACGATGTTGTGCCGGACTTTTCAACGTGTTGAGTATCGCACGCTACTGAAATACGTCTATTACGGGGCGAACATCGCTTATAGAAATATTATTCTATACATGATAGAATTAAGTGTATGGCATAAACTTTGTTTCACGTGAAGCATTTTCAGTAGATTAACGGGCGGAATTAAACAAAAAAAAAAAAAAAGGATGGTTTCAAGACACTTCCACGACAAGACAGTTCCCTGACACTTTTGAAGACATTTCCCCGACACTTTAGTTTCATGTCAAATAACCTTTTTCCTGACTTATACGATTGATAATCGTGAGATGTTAGTTCTAACTATTTGTTGATAGGTCCTTGTTGGTATTTGTACCTTGTAAAGAATTCTGTAAACATTGACGGGTACAAGTTTATTCTCTCATGGGTGAAGGGTTACACAATAAATCACGATTTTCATAAGAATAAGAATATTTTGAAATGCTGTTAACCAGCATGAAATTTGATAAAAGAATATCTTCCGAGATTATTAAGAGTTAATTCTCAAAATTATTTCGAAAATTATTTTATTTGTATTTCTTACCATACAGAAATACATGTACATCAGAGAGAGGGAGAGGGGATCTACCTGTGTGAAATACTTTTTCGCTGTTTACCTTGTACACATGATCCATTTAATGCAAAAATTTATCATACATGTATAGCTATTGTATGTTCCATTTAGACCTTCTCTGTGAAAGTCTGACACTCTGAATTGTGTGCCGTTGGAAAGGATAGTGTAAATTTGTTCAGTTCTTGTTTGTCTTCTGCAAATTGTTTCAATTTGGGTAAGTCTCAAATTGGTCTACAGACGACTTCAGATTCATTGTAAAAACATAGAAAGAGCTTATAACTATCAATTGGTCCTTTATCCACAATATTTTCTATATTTAACTCTTTACCAAACGACAAAATTTTAAACAGGTCCATACTGAAATCACTTGCAGACGACAAAATCAAGTTATTTATTTCAAAAATTGAAATTTGTTTCCAGCAGAGTAGAAAACATTGTGGTAAAAGGAGAAAATGCTGGTTACCAGCATTTTCTCCTTTTCCTACAATGTTTTTAAAAGACTTCTATCTCAGGGTCGTAAAAACCAGGGATTGATTGGTAAAGGGTTAAATACAAATCCCGCACATTGGGCACGAGTTCTGGTTTAGTTCCCAGGAAGCAGCATCCGAAGATATTAGTACCAGTTATTGACTCAACCGAATTGAGAGCATTTGGAGTCAACAAATTAAATTTTACTCACATGTTTGGACTTGACTTTGATGGGGTAGAAAACATTGTAGAAAAAGGAGAAAATACTGGTTACCAGCATTTTCTCCTTTTCCTACAATGTTTCCAAAAGGTTTTTCTTTCTTCACCAGGGTCGTTAAAACAAAGGATTGTTTGGTAAAGGGTTAACCTAAGTTAAACTAAATTCCAATAAACAACCACATTTTATCGGTCATATTTAAATGCTGTGGATTTGAAATATTCTAACTTTTTATCATTTGGGTTAGGGTTAGGCTAAACCCTTACACAGATGGCAAAACTTTAGACTTGTCCACTCCACACCGAAAGTATTTGCAGACCACAGATCAAATGTGGCCTTGACAATAGGTTTGAGGGTAGAAAATATTGTAGGAAAAGAAGATAATTCTGGGTATCAGGACTTATTCCTTTTTTCACCCTGTCCTCAAAAGCCTTCTCCATTAGGGTGATTGAAGGTCAGTATTTTGAGGTAAAAGGTAAAAGAATTGGTGTGTGAGCCTGGTCAGAAACATTCTGTTTCCTAATTTAAAAAAAAAAAATTAAGATCCATTATTTTTATTTTCCTCAATTTTGTCTGATTATCAGAGAAAACGACTTGTGTCAAATGTACAATTTCAGAATTTTCATACTGACATGTTCAAAAGATTTTTCTCAGTAGCCTGTCTAGAAGACGTAATATGAATAGGAACAAGGAAATATCCACAAATCAAAATTGTATAGATATAATTCAAAATTTGTTCAAATTGCATGTAAGTTGTCAAATCATTTTTAAGAGTGAAATGTCAAAGAGAAGTAGTGTATGGGATAAAAGCTGTAACATGGGTTTACTGTCACAAACAAACATTACAGTGTAAAGGGGTGAGATATGCAAATGTTATGTAACCATTTCCTGTATTGTTTCAACTGGTCGGTGATGGATTTACATTTATGACCATGATTAGGGGTAGCCAGATACTGACTTTACCCTTTACCATACAAACCCTAGATCTAGTTTCCAATACCCAAAGAAAGAGTGTTTGAAAAACAGTGTGGGAAGAAAATGATGTTTGCTGTTCAAAGAATGATTATTATCCCTTGAAAGTTAACAGCACTTGAAATATGTCGACTTTGTTATTTGCAAAATTTATGATATGAATTTGGATGAATCTAAAATTTTGTTAAATTTTGAAATCATTTAGAAAAAGGGACAAAACAGCAGCAATTTCTCCTTTGTCCAGAATGAAGCGATAATGTAGAAAAGGGTAAAATAGTACGAAAAACAATTCATATATTCTTATTTCATGAAGAAAAGAAATTACCTACTTCATGTTGGATTTTCCTTTTGGAAATTGCCGTTGCAGAATGTCTGTCTTTCGGAGTTTCAGTTTAAGGCCTATCTCCTTTCGACTCGGAGTTTCGGCGTCAGGTTTTAACCGCAGCCTAAAATTCCTATAACCAACTTCTTTTACGAGTTTTGGACGTATTAAGAACCGACTGTCCTCGAAGTATTTCAGACACAATTTCGAATGAACCGATGGCACAAAATCCGTCGCTACTGTCCGGCCCCGGTTTAAACGTTGAATCCATAGTTTCCTCCTTTTTAATTCCTTCGGAAATTTGAACATACTAATTCTATGAGTTCCCGAATCGACGTTGCAGCCATAGGCTGCACAATTTACCATTTTTTCGACTCAATTCTCAGTTAATACTCAGATATCTGCGTATAATCATCCGCGTTCCTATTGTATGTCTACTAACGGTATACACAGACGGCATCGACAATGACGTCACACGAGCACGGGAGATAAGCGAATCAGGGGAAGTAAGCCATGTACCATTTTTAGGGCCGTATATCAGCGTGACAATTCGGCCGTGGTTAATGGCATGTTACAGGGTGGTATTTATGAAAAATGACGCACACATGTTTTACTGACATCATTTGCAGCTGATTAAAGGAAAAAAACAGTCTGGTCAAAATATTTTAGGATTTGCCCTTTAAACTAAATTCCAATAAACAATCACATTTTATTGGTCATATTTAAATGCTCTGGATTTGAAATATTCTATTTTTTTTTTTTTTTTTATCATTTGGGTTAGGGTTAGGCTAAACCCTTACACAGATGGCAAAACATGGGTTTACTGTCATAAACAAACATTACAGTGTAAAGGGGTGAGATATGCAAATGTTATGTAATCATTTCCTGTATTGTTTCAACTGGTCAGTGATGGATTAACATTTATGACCATGACCAGGGGTTGCCAGATACTGACTTCACCCTTTACCATACATACCTTAGGTCTAGTTTACAATACCCAAAGAAAGAGTGTTTGAAAAACTGTGGGAAGAAAATGATGTTTGCTGTTCAAAGAATGATTATTATCCCTTGAAAGTTTACATCACTGAACAATATCGACTTTGTTATTTGCAAAATTTATGTTATGAATTTGGATGAATCTATAATGTTGTTAAATGTTGAAATTATTTGGAAAAGGGAGAAAACGGCACCAATTTCTCCTTAGTCCAGAATGAAGCGATAATGTAGAAAAGGGTAAAATAGTACGAATAACAATTCATGTATTCTTATTTCAAGAAAAAAGAAATTTACCTACTTCATGTTGGATTTTCTTTTTGGAAATTGCCGTTGCGGAATGTCTGTCTTTCGGAGTTTCGGTTTAAGGCCTATCTCCTTTCGACACGGAGTTTCGAATAATGTCGGCACAGCGTCAGGTTTTAACCGCAGACTAAAATTCCTATAACCAACTTCTTTTGCGAGTTTTGGACTTATTAAGAACTGACTGTCATCGAAGTATTTCAGACACAATTTCGAATGAACCGATGGCAAAAAATCCGTCGCTACTGTCCGGCCCCGGTTTAAACGTTCAATCCATAGTTTTCTCCTTTTTAATTCCTTCGGAAATTTGAAGATACTAATTCTATGAGTTCCCGAATCGACGTTGCAGCCATAGGCTGCACAATTTACCCATTTTTCCGGCTCAGTTCTCAGTTAATACTCAGATATCTGCATACAATCATCCGCGTTCCTTCTTTATGTCTACTGACGGTATACACAGACTGACTCGACAATGACGTCACACATGCACGGGAGATAAGCGAATCAGGGGAAGTAAGCCATGTACCATTTTTAGGGCCGTATATCAGCGTGACAATTCGGCCGTGGTTTATGGCATGTTACGGGGTGGTATTTATGAAAAATGGCGGACACATGTTTAACTGACATCATTTGCAGCTAATTAAAGGAAAAAAAACAGTCTGGTCAAAATATTTTAGGATTTGCCCTTTAAGCGGTATTTTCTTGTTATCGTAAGCGGCGCACCGGAAGTATCGAGTTACACCGGACAAACAAAGCACTATTTCAAAGAGAAAAGTGCGTTATTTCCTGTTCGCAAATCCTTTAAATTTGGACAAAATCACAACTGAAAAAAATGACATGGCAGGAAATCAAGAGGAAATTAATTCCAATAAAATTAAAACTTATTTTATGATATTGCTTTTGAAACAAAAAAGTCATGGACACACAAAATATGTATTTTGTGAGATCGTATTCAATCAAATATAGCGGATTCATTAGAGACTAAGAATGAACTTATCCTGTTTAACCAGGGATCGTATATACACACACACAGGGATCGTATATACACATGTATATAATAAGATCCCTGGTTTAACATGTGTAAGATTTAAAATCCCATCCATAAATGATCAACATACAAGTAGATTAATATAAAACCAAAGAGAAGAAGTCAGTTTGATGTGACACGTGTGCGTTAATCTGTTCGAAGCAAGTACATTACAGCTCGTCTAAAGATCACCCACTCTTCAGTGCCATACCGAGATCAAAGGAACACCGAGTTAACCCTTCACCCATTTTTGTAAAAACACATAATACAAATATTTTTTGAACACTCAAAATGAAGCTTAAATATATATTATGTGAAGGAGGGATGGAAGGTGTGAAATCTGAGCTTATGGTCATGATCTATTACAGTTATTCGTCAGTAGGAACATGGCTGAAAGTGCAACAAAAATAAAAAAACAAAAAGGAAACAATATACAGCCCAGAAATATCTGTGAAAATTGTATTTCAATCAAAATGTGACATATGTTTCATTTTCGGATATTTTCCTTATACTCCTATATGTATCAATGATAAAATACATACAAGTATGTAAGAAAAATGAAACCTTAGTCACATTTTTTTTTGAATACAGTTTCTACAGATATTTCTTGGCTTTTTGTGTGACAAATAACCGACAGGGGGACAAATCACCGCGTCTTTTACCTGTGAGAAAGAAGGCATCTTAAAGAATATACTGGAAAAGGAGGAAGGGCTTGTAACTAGCATTTTCTCCTTTTTCCACAATACTTTCTATTTTTTCAAAAACAATTTCAACCATTTGACCCGCGTTATTCTATTGTCTCCAAATGCTATGTATCTGGTCGAGTCCAAAGTTTTGCCGATGGGTGAAAGTATTAGTTGAATAAGCATTCATTAGAACTATTCAAAACCCTACACCACATAACCCCAGCTTTTTATAATTCTGAGAAAGATAGCTTTTAAAAATGTTGTTGGAAAAGGAGAAAATTCTGGTAACCAGCATTTTCTCCTTTTCCCACAATATTTGCTATCCTTGCTACAGCTAATTTCATTTTTTGAGTCGCATTTATTTTGTCGTCTGCAAATGTTTTTGATTTGGGCAAGTTTAAAATTTTGTCGTTTGGTAAAGAGTTAATAAAGATTCAGTGTTGTAATAAAAATACGGGGAAAAAGGAGGAGAAAAAATAAAGGTTGAAGTGTAATAGATTTTCCCCCTTTTTTATGTCTGAATGTTTGCCGAACCCTGTAGCTAAGTTTGTAACGTACAAGGTTCGAAACCCAGGAATCGCTGGTTTGATTTATTTAAACTATTAAAGTAATAAGATTTTGTTTAAAAAAAAAAATCGTTTCAGCAAATAGACAGAGGCAGTTCATTACTGAATACTGGAACACCATTCAGTGTGAATTTATTGCAAAAATCCTGACCTTAAAATAATATTTGAAATCGTCATAGTCGCATTTTTTGTCATGTTCCTGTTTGAACTACCTCATCAGATGACTATCGTAACAGCAAAGTTTAGTTTAAATTTCAAACCTTCCATTCTTCCTTGAGAACAGGTGGTTTCACCTTCATTTTCAGTAGAGAAATGCGTGCTATAATTGTTTTCATTGAAAAGTTGGTAAAAGGTTAGCTGGAAGTTCCTTTCATCTCGGTATTTCACCGTCAAAGTGGGTGATCTTTAGGAAGAGCTGTGCTGTACTTCTTAGGCACAGATTAATACGTGCACGTGTCATAATAGTGTTTATACTGTTCAGTCTTATGTTGATCACTTGAAACTTGTAAATTGTTAAAATCTGTTGCAGCGGGTAGGTGTATTCTAATTACTGACCCCAAAAGATGCGTTTTTTCTGCCCTAACACTTTTTGTTTTCAAATTTTCAAATGCATTATTATGTAACCCTGGTTTAACTGGAATATACGGAGCCCGGTAGGTGTCATGCTCTACACATTTTTTATTTCGAAATAACGAAATACTAAATCGTTAAAACGAAATGCTATTTCGAGAAAACGAAATACTATTACGAGAAAACGAAATACTAAATCGTTAAAACGAAATGCTATTTCGATTAAACGAAATACTATTTCGAGAAAACGAAATACTAAATCGTTAAAACGAAATGCTATTTCGATAAAACGAAATGCTATTTCGAGAAAACGAAATAGGTATGTTCGGAACACTTGGCTGTTATCGTCCGGCATGGCCATGTGAGATGAGTGACTCCGGGCTCTTTCGTGCCAAAACCAGTTCGTCTCTGGGCTTGTTCGTCCTCGGGCTTATCCGCCTGGGCTTGTTCGCCCGGGCTTGTTCGTCCCACACTTTCTTATCGATCGTGTTTGAATGTATAGTGCTATGTGCCTTCTAAAATGAGTTGTTATTTTACATATAAAAGTACTTTAAATAAAACTTTCTCTTGGTCGTTTATTGAACTATCCTCTATTCTTCAAGACACACTGGCATGTTAATTGCCTTTTGTTGGCAAAATAACATTTACTATGGGTTCGTTGTACCATGTTATTCGTAAAAAGTACTGTGTTAAGGAATACAGAGTTCGTTTGTTTGATTTTGTTGCTCAAAGCCGTTCTCAGCAATATTGCAGTTATATCGCGGTAGCCAGTACTACAGCGCCTCTTTCCTACGGCTTACCGTCCTACAATACACTATAAATTGAAAATTCATGTCCATATCCATAAATATTTTTCTGTACTTTGATTTCATCTCTAAGCGTAATGATGGGGAAGAATATTTTTGCACAGATTTATATATTATGTTGAGTAAAATGATCGGGGATTATGTGCAGTCAACATCTATTTATATAAACCTATCAAAATCAGTGAAGTGTGTATTATTAACATCTTTGGTTCTTAGGTGCATAACTTGGGGCTAACAAGCCCGGACCGACGAGAAACCAGTTCGGACGAAGAAGCCCAGGGACGAAAAAGCCCGCGACTACACAGTCTGTATACGATGACAACCAAGTGTTCCGAACGTACCTATTTCGTTTTCTCGAAATAGTAATTCGTTTTCTCGAAATAGCATTTCATTTTAACGATTTAGTAGTTCGTTTTCTCGAAATAGTATGGGTTCAAATTTCAAGTTATTTCTACTTAAGACGACAAAGTTTTGCTCCGGACAAGCAAGAAATGCAATAAAAATGAAGGTCAAAGGGGGAATAACTCAAAATTCATGCTAGGAAGAGTTATGGTTCTTGTGCACTGCACTCCGTAATTTTCAACAATCATGCATACCAAATTTGAAGATGTTCAGGCTGGAGATGACAAATTTATATTCCAGACGAGCAGAAAATGCTGTAAAAATGATGATCAAAAGGAAATAACTCATAGACAGTACGAGGTGGAGTTATGGTTCTTTCACACTGCACTCCGTATTATTGCAACAAACACAAATGCCAAGTTTCAAGTCAATCGCACTGGAGATGATAAAGTTATGCTCCGGACAAAAGAACTATTCTAAAGAACTTTCTAATTCAAGGCCAAATAACTCCAGTCGTTCCGGTCCGATTAGACCCATAATGGAACTCATCCCAGATCTTACAGTCATATATATTTTGACCAAGTTTGGTGCTGATTGGTTGATATTTGTAGATGCTAGAGTGTAAACAAAGTCAAATATAGCAATATTTCTAATTCAAGGGCAAATAACTCCAGTTGTTCTGGTCCGATTAGACCCATTTAATCGGTCTCATCCGAGATCTTATGGTCATATATATTTTGACCAAGTCTGGTGCCGATTGGTTGATAATTGTAGATGCTAGAGTGTAAACAAAGTCAAATATAGCAATTTTTCTAATTCAAGGGCAAATAACTCCAGTCGTTCTGATCAGATTACACCCATAATCAAACTCATCCAAGATCCTATGGTCATTTATATTTTGACCAAGTTTAGTGCTGATTGGTTAAAAATTGTAGATGCTAGAGTGTAAACAAATGCAAATATAGCAATTTTTCTAATTCAAAGACAAATAACTCCAGTTGTTCTGGTCCGATTAGACCCATAATCGAACTCATCCGAGATCTTTTGGTCATATATATATTGACCAAGTTTGGTGCTGATTGGTTAATATTTGTAGATGCTAGAGTGTAAACAAAACAAGAAGATTTTTAAAGATTTCCTTCTTTATCTCTATGTGAAATCCAAGAACCCACAACATAGGGCCAATTTCCATACTATGGCCAAAATTTGAAGTATATTGGTAAAGGGCCACTAGATGATTCTACATGCCAAATATGAAAGCTCTAGCCCTTACGGTTTGGGACAAGGAGATTTTTAAAGATTTCCTTCTTTATCTCTATGTGAAATCCGAGAACCCACAACATAGGGCCAAATTCGACACTAGGGCCATAATTTGAAGTATTTTGGTAAAGGGCCACTAGATGATGCTACATGCCAAATATGAAAGCTCTAGCCTTTACAGTTTGGGACAAGGAGATTTTTAAAGATTTCCTTCTTTATCTCTATGTGAAATCCGAGAACCCACAGCATAGGGCCAATTTCCACACTAGGGCCATAATTTGAAGTATTTTGGTAAAGGGCCACTAGATGATGCTACATGCCAAATATGAAAGCTCTAGCCCTTACAGTTTGGGACAAGAAGATTTTTAAAGTTTTTTCTTTCGGTTGCCATGGCAACCAGAGTTCTTCATGGAATTCAAATCTTTGAAGTAGTCTGAAAGTTATTCACCTAAGGATCATTTCTGTGAAGTTTCATTGAAATCTGATTGGCGGTTTAGGAGGAGAAGATTTTTTGTAATTGTGAACGGACGGACTGACGGACGGACAGAACGGACGACGGACACTGACCGATCACAATAGCTCACCTTGAGCACTTCGTGCTCAGGTGAGCTAATAAAAGGGGCTTTGCTCTTGTTAGCATGACCTTTGAAAATAAAAGGAGGCGAAATGAGAAATTACTTGACTTGAACATAATTTAATTTGACTTAAATGATGGAATTTGATTGTGAGAGAGTAGAAACTATCGTGGAAACAGAAGAAAAAAAATCTCCTTTTCCCACTATTTTTTTATAGGGGGTTAGCCATCAGGTTTGTCAACGCATAGGATTTTTTTTGGAAAGGGTTAAAGCAGGAAAATAAGGGCTGTTTAACTTATTACCACAGAAAAAAAAAATGTCCAAATTGAAAACATTTGCATAGGACAATTCAAATATAGCTGAACAGTTGGAATTCTTCTTTAAAAAAAGGTCGAAAATATTACGGGAAAAGGAGAAAATGCTCGTTACCAGCATTTTCTCCTTTTCCCACAATGTTTTCAAAAGCCTTCTTTCTCCAAGGACTTACATTTACAGTGTTACAACTATTTACCAGCATTTTCTCCTTTTCCCATAATGTTTTCAAAAGCTTTGTTTCTTTAAGGTGACTGTTTGGTAAAGGATCAATAAATGAAATGAACATTTTCAGCCAATCAGATAAAGGATATTTGTTGTTTTCGGTGAAAGGTCGCAGCTTATTTTATCGCGTGCTCTTCATCGGTAATAGTTTCACTAGTGGCGCAGCCACGAGTGAAATTATTACCGATGATGTTCACAAGATGAAATAATTTTTCGATCCTTCACTGAAAAAAAAAGTCTATTCATATCATGCTTCTAACCTCTTTTTTGTTTAGACTTTCATCGAAATCTAGTACAGTTGATTTCGGTAATCCCCCGTGGCGTAACCCCCTCCACATATGAACACATTATAATATTACGTAAAGCGAGAGAAATTTTTGGGGTAAATGCGCGTAGATAACGTGATATTTCCGTCTGGTTGAATAGCACAATCATACTGTTTACCTAGGTAACTGGCGCTGTTACCGCCTTCAATTGAAGAGTTACGGCCAGCAAGCTTATGGCAAGGTCCTGTGTCCTTTGTGGTTAGAACTGTGCGTGTGCTCATGCGTAAACCTTTTTTCCGGTGAGAAAGTTGTGTTAGTGCGTATGCGAGAAAGCCAGGAAACATATGCGCAGGTACACTGACCGCTCTGTTAAAAAAGGAATTAAACTCCAGTACAGTAACTTTTATTTCAAACTTCTCTGAAACTACCACACCAATTTTGACTTAACTTCACAAAAATGATCCTGCCATGGTCCTCTTCAGAATTTCTTGAAAGAATCTGATTCCTGTAAAAATTCGTGTTTTCATGGCAACAAAACTGAAAAGTATTTAAAGTCTTTGAAAATCTTCTCTTCCGAAACTATAAGGCCAAGGGCTAACAAATTTGGCATGTGCATGTAGCTTCATCCAATAGACCTCGACCAAAAGTCTTCGATTAATAGCCCGGGAGTCAAAATTGGCCCTGCCGCGGGGGTCAAAAGATTTACATGGGCTTATATTGTGGAAATTCAAAAACCTTTTCGTGCCTAACCATAAGGTTAAGGAATACAAAATTTGGATTGTAGCGTCATTTAAAAGACCTCTATCAAGATGAAGTTATAGCCTTGTAGTCAAAATTGGACCCGCCCCGGGGGTAACAGGATTTACATGGGCTTATATAGTGAACATCCTGGGCATCACATACTTGGATCACATCAACGAACAGGGCCACTGGACCAATTAACAACACATCAGGCCCTATGAAGACCTGTTAGCAACAGTTAAGACGGGGAAGCTGAAATGGTATGGTCACGCCACAAGATCCTGTTGCCTTGCAAAGACAGAGTCCTCCAGGGTACAGTGAAAGGAGGCAGGAGGAGAGGCAGACAGAAGAAAAAGTGGACTAACAACATACAAGCGTGGACAATGAAATCACTCGCAGAGACGAAAGCCCTTGCACACTATCGGGACAAATGGGGCAGACTGGTGGACAGCTCGTCCTGGTGGCACCCCTAAGACTTTAATGGGAGTTAAGGGCGAAATGCAAGGCAGGGTATGGCATTATAGTGAAAACTTAAAAAAAAATCTTCTTTCTCTCAACCAAGAGGCCTAGAACCAACAAATTTTGCACGTAGCTTTACCTAGCGGACTTCTACAAAGGTTCAAATCATACCCTGTGGTTAAGTTTGGGCCCGCTCTAACAAACAAAAGAGCTTTATGCCCAATCAACTGATAAAAGTGATACTAAATATCAGAATGAATTATTTTGAATCAGAATTGAATTTTTTTCATCTTCTCTTCCTTAGAGCATTTACAAGATAAGCATGCACCGAATCAAAATGAACGAGACCCAATTTAGATGTGTTTTGTGAGATATGTGATGTCAACCAAAGCACCAAAGAGAATAAAAGTCCCATAAATCAGATAGAATACTGTGGTGATATACCTGCAGGATGAATTTAATCTTAACTATTTGAATAAGCTATAGTTCGAATACAAAGTCAATCAAGAGGAAAACACAAGAGTCAGTACAAAATAAGTTATATATATTTTTATTAGCTGATTCGAATAATCAGAACTGCTGCTGACCCACGTGCCGGAATAAAATCATACTTGCATGACGGGGGGCGGGGGAATTTATCACTGTGAAACACATTCATGAATTTTCTGGCAATATTTCGATAAATCTACTGCAATGATAGTTGAAACAAAATATTTGGTCTAACTCGTATCAAAGTTACTGAAATTTGACCGTATTTTCAGTACTCGTCTTTCAAATTTCGATTGCCAGACTCGAGGCCAACAGTTTTCTTTTAGAACAACGGTACCACGTAACCATTCAGTGCCACTGATAACTGAAAACTTCGGTTAAAAGTTTCAGATTTGTTTTGGTGTCTTAATTGCTGCGAAAAACATTGACAGACTTTCTTAAATTGCTGTTGCAACGTTTGTATCTCTTAATTTTCTTTCACACTGATCTTCCGTCGACTTCTGAAAAGAGAAAAGGTAATGGTTTACTATTCTTTGTATTTCCCTTTATGTCAAGAACTCTTAAGCAGTAGCCTGAAGGAGAAAAGCGGACCTGATAAATTAAAAAAAAAAATCAGGTAGTTACGTGAATTCCAAAGTGATTACTGAAAACACAGAATTTTGTATAAAAAAAAAAAAGAAGACATATCGTGAAATGACAAGCGCTTAAAGAAACTAAAAAATGTCTATACCCTGTTTAACCGTTAACGTTTTCTCTGATAGCGAGTATTCAGAAGCAACAAATGCCACGAATGTTCGACTAAGTAAGCTCACTGACTGTCTGGATTTAAAGCTCGAGCAGTCGTTTTTATTGCTCAAATGATATCCAATATCAACGAAAGGTAATCCGCGTACAAATACGATGTAGTCCAGTGAATTAAGAAGTAATAATCCATGCCGTGCTTAGACCAATTGAAAACGGATTATAAAACACATCTTACCCAGTAACCCATAGTTGTCCAGTTCTGTTTGGAGAGAGTCGTATTCCTCGCTCAACGTTTTCTTCTCCTGCTCTTTTTCTATCATTTTTTGCTCTTTCTTTGTCTCCCGTTTCATCAGCTTGATTTCATGCTTATCGTCATCTGAACGGAAGACGGAGTAAAGTAAAGAGCAATTGTTTATTGCAAGCATATGTCCTCTTTCATCCATTTCAAAAGCTTTTAAGTAGTCAGACGTAGAGCCAACTCTAATCTTACCGTTTAAGTTATTAATAACATGCTAATAACAACCATCATAATCAGTTGAAATGCTTAAACAAAATGGTGTAACTTTCTTAAATTTGTAACCATATCATTTAAGCATTTCTTCTATACTTGTGTGTGTGATTAGTCTGATTTTTCTACATTAATACATCTTTAGTTTCATACCTTTTTTCGCACTTCTTTCAACGGATTTCTTTAAGCTAGCATAACGACTATCCCGTCTAATGCCCAAACCAATCAGCAGTTCCGATTATTCAAATGAGTCAGTGAGTGTATATGGTTGAAAGATGATAGTCATTATGACAGAAATCATTTCTCTCTCATCGCTGATCATTGATTCAACGAAGGTAATGTGAGAGTGGAACAATTTAGAAATAATATTGTGCAAATTACTGGAAACCCCGGGAAAGCATGGATAGGTGCACTGGCAGCCACAATATAACTAAAATAATCTTCAAAACAGCGTTAAACACCATTATACACAAAGAAATGATTTTGGAAAAATAGCAGACTCAGATTGAGTGGGTTTAAAGATGAGTAAAAATGTTGAAAGTCGAGATGTGTGAAAATATTGGATGACACAAGTTATGAAGTAATATCGGGGCTTATTCGAAAGGCCAATCTCGTTAATGAAATTGAAAGTGATAACTGAATGCATACTGACGGCAATAAAGTGTATATGCATTTTGTCATCTTTAAATACTTTTCTCGGACCGATTGAAAGTCTGGAAGAATTTATTACAAAGTAAAATATTGATTGCGCTGAATACATTCAGGTGCAGAGGTGTTACTTCATCGGTTATTAAAAGCTATTGGTGAGTCAGCCGCGACTATCCACTACAAAAGTCTTGGTAATAATCACTTCCTCTCGTCATATGGACCCGTAAGAAGGATATCATTCGCCAACGGCTGGTTTTAGACAACGAATTATGTAAAAATATTTACGTTCCACTGGGCTTGCCAGAGAGATTGGATGAAAATTAAAATGGCTGACCCATTCTTTTATCTAAAAAAAAAAACTCCAGGTTTAGGCAATCGGTTTATGTATTGGGGAAATATCGCCGTAAATGACCATGGTGATGCCTGTCCTTGTCGTACAATTAATACAAGATTCCGGTCCACAATGGAAATGAAGGATTCCTTTCCCTTTTTGCGTCGTCCATACACGTAATTATGATCGTTAAAATCTTATTATTTAACTAATGTAGTAAATTGAAATAAATCGTTATATCACTGAGTATCCTTCTCTAAATACTGACAGGAATACCGGTATTTCCTACCGTTTCTGAAATGCTTATTATATGCCCTCGAAAGGATTTGTTTCGGCCGATAAACTTGCTCAGCGGGCATTGTCTCTGCCCACAAAATTCGTTTTCCCCTGTAGATAACCCTATTTCTCTGATCTGGAGATATTTCTTTTATAATGGAATATTTTATGAATTCACCTGTAACTGTAAGGGTGCCTTTGATTAAGTAAAATTTTAGCCATATCTGTTCAGAGATTTATTCATTTAGTATGTACACATGTTGTTAACCTGCAGTTATGTAAAAAGTTAAATAAACTTTCTTCAGCCTTTTTACCGTGCTCAAAGGAAATATCCTCTTTGTCATTCTTAGTCCAACTTTACACCTAGTGGACGACATTGAGTTGTCAGATGGAACACTGAGTTTCGTCATTGCATTCTCAGGGAATTTTGTATTTGACGATCTTTTTGTTTGTTTGTTTGTTTTCATGAAAATTCCATTCTTCAATTTAATGATGTTGTTCAGTAATTATCATGCCGTTGGCCTTTTTCCTAAACTTTCCTTTTTGAAATGAACAATAGTGTTCTCTCTCATATAAATAAAACCTAAAGGTTTTCAGTATCGTTCCTACCAGCCTGGAGGATTTTCATGCCTTGTTTAATATGGACTTGCTTCATGAATGCAGTGTCGTTTTATTGCAGGAAAAAAAAAATGAAAAAAAAAATAGTGATCCGCCGATACTCACTGGCACTTTTATCTGTAGTCACAAGGTATTTGGCAACAGGCTTCGTCTCGCCTTTCTTTCCCTTGCCTTTATCCTTCTTCCCTATAACAAGGGCGTACTCGCCTGGCTCTGTCACTGATATTTCAATTGTCATGCGACACGTTACAGGGTCCACAACTGTTTTGCTTGAACCTTAGAATAATAGTTCATAGTAACTCTCAGTGTGGTTCAACTGTTTGCCAAACGACAAAACTTTAGACGCGTCAAAATTGAAAGCATTTGCAGACAACAAACCAAATGTTGCTCCCATGATTGGATTTGGCTTTGAAAGGTTAGAAAGCATTGTGGTAAAAGGAGAAAATGCTGGTTACCAGCATTTCCTCACTTGCCCACAATCCTTTCCAAGGCCTTCCTTCTCAGGGTCGTAAAAAGTCGAGATTGTGTAATAAAGGGTGAATCAGCTCTAGGTGCTTCCGAAGACAACTAGATCAAAGCCAGAGTGGAAAGAACGTGCAGTATTATCATACTTTACCCTTCAGAGGATTATTTAAGAAAGACAGTTGAGGAGAGTTAAATATTGTAATACTGTGATTATCTGTGTGTATTTTTGTTGTCATCATCCTACACTTTTTACCCTTGTTCTTTTCTGTAATTCTGACTTGATAAACCTTTCACCAACAGTTTATATTTAGTGTTGTTTGTTTTTGGGAATACAGGTATAAAACCAGAAACTCTGCCGAGATAATATAAACATTCTCGAGTTGGGTTTATAAATTATCTCTTATAATTTTAAACCTGTTTTCCCAAACACAAACAATAATATATAGAGGATAATTATTTTTTTCGGTGAACGATCGAAATTCATTTATTCGAATGAATATCATCGGTAATGTTTTTACGAGATAAAAAAAATTTCAATTTTTGATTAAAAAAAAATTTATTTACATGTATTTCATGCTTCTAACCTCTTTGTTGTTGTTTCTTTCATAAAAATCCAGTATGGTGGACTTACCAGTTTTTGATGGACTTAAATGAAAATTTTAGCTCACGCATATTTGAATGAAGTTCTGATCACCAAAAACATTTTACAAACAAAAAAAGTTCAAACTTAAATACTTATATAAGTATAAAATCTGCCTGAATCATGCATGCTCATCTACAACCAGATATTTCACCCTTCGATCTTGTGCCGGAAGCTAAATTGGGATAGAGAAAAATTTGCCCTCATTTCTTGGCTTTTGAATATCTATAGAACAGTTCATAAATAAAGATCTGAAAAACGTCATGTACACCAAAATTCAACATAAATGTTTCCTATCACAAGAAGGAACTCTTTTGACTAACATAACTGAAAAGTTCTAAGTCAATTATCTTCAGTTTTTAAAGCGCTATGAAAGGAACGGATGATTGCCATTGCGGCCATTGGCCCTCTCGTGACAGCTGCACCAGAATACCAAAGTAGCAAAAATTAAGGTATTTTGGTCCCTTCTATTAATTTATATGCACCTCTGAGGACTGATAAGGAATTATTCTATAAACAATTAAATATCTGAAAATATTGGAAACATTCACTCTTAGTAGCAGCGAATGTTCTGGAAAAATTGTTCAGTTTAAAGGGACAGAACAAAATAGGTCACAAAATTCTCTGAACTAATTATAGGTAGAAATCTTGTCACACTATTCCAGTATAGTCACATGACTTTTTGGCATCAACACTGACTATGTCACATGTCGGAAACTTGTCATATTAAAATTACATGTTAGACGGAGAAAATTAAATAGGACATGTCTTGGGTTGACAAAGTTAATAAGAAATTTGTTATCAAATTCGATCTTTCCTTTAGAAACATGCATACCGTTTTGTTTTTGTTGCATTTTGTAAATTAACAGTAGTGACATCCTTGTTTAAATTAAATAAGTGGTTCGCATAGATGACGTCATTCGCTTCATAGTTCACAAGAAAACCCGGATTTCATTTCGGGTTCGAAAACAGATACCCCTCAAAAATAGGTCAGTCGACATACATTTATTTTCGGCAATTCCCCGTGGCGTGCCTTTCCTCCCCCATAAGAAGCATTACAATTTTACGGAAAGTGCGAGAAATGTAAGGTAAATGCGTGTAAATTACATCATATGTTCGTCTGGTTGAATGACACGCAATATTTAATGTTACTGCAATATTTACGGTTAATTTCACATGTCGTAACCATGACTTATCAAACCTTTTAATCCACCATTATTATCCGAAAAGCATTAAGTAAAAACTGATAATGAAAGGCTTATTGAGTGAGAGCTATACAGTGAATCAACGTGGATGATATTGGTATTCAATTGCATTTTCAATGTATTTTTAATTCTAGTGTTTGCTGATAACTATAATATAGGATAGGTACTCTAAAAGTACCAGAGTTCTTCATAAATATTTGCACTATGTGATTAAATTTTTTTGCGACGATCGGTTATATTTTCTTACCTGGGTGTGTAACTGTCCTGCCTTTTCTGTCAACACTGTAAATGTTCGAAGAAAACTCACTGTTTTCGCCGACACCTTCTTCAACAGTGTATTTCATAACTTTATTTTTTGCCTCTTTGGACCTTTTCGAGTTGGAAAAATCAACGTATAATTTGCCAGATGATTCTGAGGGGTTCTTCAAACCAGCTTCCTCCGCAGACGGCCCAAAGCCATACCCTTCTATCCCGCTGTCTGTTGGTAGCCTTTTACAATTTTTGTCAACTTCGTCGCATTCTATTTTAAATTCACAGCAGACATATACTCTATCAGTATCTTCATTGTGTACTTTTAGTTTGAACCTGTAAAGCCCTTTAATTGGGAATCTAATTTCGAATTCAAAGACGTCTTGATGTCTGTTGAGAAGCACAAGTAGGGGAAGGTCTTCCTTCTTCAACACTGCCTCGGTTGGACTGATCAGAGACAATTCGTTGGAAAACTGCAAACTATTTGGCTTGGTCCCGTTTACCAAAAGGTGGATTTGACTTTTTCCTTTAGTAGATTTTAGACGACACGATTTCTCCGTCATGAGGGACAGTCCACATGTATAAAAGCTCTGATGAAGGTCTGGTAAGGTTAGAAATTCTCCAACACTGTTCACCATGTCGACATCCGAGAGCAATTGGTTTTCTGGATGGTCTGGAAGGCAGCGACCGACGAATATCTTTGGATGAGTGCAAAACCAAAACTCGTTGAATATATATTGGGAGTGGCCATCATTTTGAATTTGCATTTCCAGTTTTGGTGTACCATCGGCCTCGACCACCATCTCACCACCTTGGGAGAAGCCAATAATTACTTGCACGGCCCAGTTTGGATGAACCAGATGCTGTCGTCCGTCCGCAGTAAATATATTCCAAGAGTGACCTTGAATGTAATTGGAGTCTTCATCCCCGGCCCTGTAACGGATAGCTTTTGCTCGCCCTGTTACAATTTTGCAATCGATATTGGCATACCTAAAAACGGGTAATATATATTCATGTTTTATTGAAAGTAGAACTACGTATGACTGTCATTCATTTCTTAATAAAAATGTGGTATCGATACGGAATACTATACAAAAAGCAAAAAGTTTTGACCCGTGTCCGTCTAAGATACTTTCAGGCAAGTCGATACGTTTTGCAGATGCGTTAAGCCAAATGTACTTTCACAGAATATATAGAGGATATTTGTTTTTTACGGTGAAAGATCGAAATTTATTTCATCGAGTGAACATCACCGAAAAAAAAAACAAATATTCTATTTATTTCATGCTGTTAACCCTTTCTGGGGGAACTTAATCAAAATTCTGTACAGTTCTTTTCGCTTATTCCCCGTGGCGTACCCCCTCCGCATAGCAACGCATTACAGTATTACGTCAAGCGCGAGAAATGTAAGGTAAATTACGTCATATTTCCATCTGGTTGTGAGGCACGCGCATTTTACCTAGGTAACTAGTGCGCGGGAACAACTGTTTTCGCCTTCAATTGAAGAGTTAGAATATAAAAATCGGTATTTTCACTGGTCGTAATCATGAAATATCGAAAAATATTTCACCGATATTTCTCGATAACCTACCGAAAAGCATGAAATAAAGCTCATTATTATCTTAAAAGCGTGACAGATTATGTAGTGAACCTAGCAGTTGAAATGGCTTACCCACAAAAGGTTTTGAACACATGGGCATGTGCCACCCTCCTGTTAACCATTTGAGATATGAGGTTCATCGGGCTGTTATACCGAGCATTTCTAACCACCTGGGTTTGTGCCTGTCCAATCCACGCCAAAAGACCTCGAGCTAACAGTAATTGGGCATGCTGGCCATCTTGTATGATTTGTTTAAGATACCTAACAAGGTCATCAAATGTCTTTGCATCATCATAGGTTGCCTACAAAACAACAAAAGGCTTCAACGGTATCACACATAAAAGTCTTCAATTGTCATCGTCTTCATTATACAGATTGCCATTGTAACGATAACAACACATCAGCAACAATATAGTAAATATATTGACATTAATGATAGAAATAATGAAAATAATACTGACGAAAACACCATCGTCATCACAAGCAACACCTGGACAGTAATGTGCAGTTTGGTCTTAGACAGCATGTTTCTATACTAAATTAATATTACCAAACTAGCCTAAGGTAACCCACAACGAAATATCTAAGAATTAAGGGGTCTAAGAAGTCTTTGCATGTACTGAATGAATGAAACTGCAAAGAATCGCAAATATTAGTGAACTATAAAATCAAACGGAACTTAACTTAAAAGAATGTAGCACGTCAAGACATTCGGTTTGTTTTTGTGGTGGAGGTTATGTTGAACTTTTTCCCGATTAAGACTCACAAGACATGTCTGAATAAAATTAATTTTCATCAAATATTACAACCCTTAAAAATTGTTGTTCATTGAAAAATTAGTTTTAGGTCCCTGCACATAATACCATTACCGTTTATAAACAAGGAGCTGGGCCAGTATTAACCAACTATTCTTATAGCATTCTTAGACCATTTCTCAATTTCAAAGTGAAAAACAAATGAGCCATGCTCTGTGAAAAGGGGACTTAATACATCTCCGTGACCCAAAGTACCAAGCAAGCCATTGCATGATTATGGATCCATAATAGGCACTTTTTTAACAACCAACTTAATCTTAAGGTTGACTGGTTCATCGACCTACAATAAATTGACCAATAGCGAAAAGTTTCGGCTCAGGTCAGACTGCGCGGACTGCGCAGGCTGACCTGAGTGGATACTTTCGCAGATGCATTAAGCCCCCTTTTCACAGAGCATGGCTCAATGGTTTAGTTAATTAGATATTGTCCAAATTTCAAATTACACTAACAGTGCAGTTTAGAACGGTTGATGATTTCATACGGTCCATGCTTCTGTTTATAACTTTGAATTTCAGCTGTATAAAAGTAGCTCGGCTAAAAGAAAAAAGTCAAAACACAATTAATTGTGTAATCGATGA
Organism: Hippopus hippopus; assembly: GCA_946811185.2. Lineage (NCBI taxonomy): Eukaryota > Metazoa > Mollusca > Bivalvia > Cardiida > Cardiidae > Hippopus > Hippopus hippopus. The sequence goes on from OX328096.1 coordinate 69,522,599, forward strand.
AACTAACTGCGATTGGTAAAGTTAACAAATATTTTTTCTAAATAAACAAGTCAATTAAAAAAAAGAGCACCGCATACGGGTCCTAACGCCTGGCTGCAGTTGCTTTTGGTGAAAATTCTAGGTGGGGTTATAATTGTGTCAAAAATGTTGTGATAGTTACCTGCTTTTGTTGTATGGGTTTCCCTTTTTGATAATTAACAACCAGGTCAAGTTTGTAATGACATAGATATTAATAATACACACTCAAAGTTTTTGCAAATTCTATGACTAACCAAGGCCAAAAATGTGTCAGAACTATTTTGATGGTTTTTACCTGCCCCTGTTGTATGGGTTACCCTTTTGATAGTTAACAACTAGCCCGAGTTTGATGTAAATATCTTCAGAAATATTAACAACGTATATCACGAATTTTTCTAAAGGACAGATTTTTTAAAAAATTGCACATACAAAGCTCATCATGCCTATAAGAGATTACTTTCTAACTGACAGATTTTTCTTAAAAATTCAACACTTATAGTAATTATAATTCTAAACAATAATAGAAAATAACAATGGCACGTATCCATGCTTATTTCGTCAGAAAACGGGGATGAAGGTCACTGTAGAAGTTAATTTTTCCAAGGAAAAAAATAGGATAAAAGCTCAGCAGACATAGTGGGAAAAGGAGAAATTGCGCATTCGGAGCCTTTTTCTCCTTTTCCAACAATAATTTTAAAAGTGGAAACAGCTATAATTCCATAGCTTTAAATTTCCTGCTTTTGTTTGCTTGTTTGGTGTGTAACACCGTGTCAACAGTATTTTAATTATTTCACGGTGACAGTTCACAGAACCATTTTTTTCTCTTTACTAATATTACCCGAAGAAAGCGATACTTGTTTCAGTGCACCAATAGTATTACCATAATTGTGAAAAATACATAGGTGCACTTTTGATTCACTTTTCATGACAAAAACACATGCGCAGTGTGGATGCGCACAAACATTTGTGATATACGTCGTTAAAAAATGTAAAAGTTTTAGCACGACTTCGACGCAGACGACGACGCCAGGGACAATACCTCGATGCTTCCTTAAAAAGCAGCTGATTTAAAAATAAAATGAAAATCACTGAGGGCAGAAAATACAAGCCAAAGTTTTGGAATTTCGACTTTTCAACTTGCGACAGACCCTCAACGAACTAGCTATACGAGGGCTGTTCGGTATGTAATGTGTATTGTACCACAGCGCGGTAACGCTTTGCACGATTTCGTGGATGATGATACGCTTGAATAGCTCTATTCAATACCTTTCCAACGGTATAACCACGAGCCGTCAGCTCTACATAGTTTTAAATTTATAGTCATTTCAATAGAGCTAGTCGTTGACCACTGTTGTAAAAATGGTTGGGAAACGGATTAAGAATATTGAAGAAATTTGAGCTTATATAAAAGTTCGCACAAAACTCAGTCATTCGGTAATGCAGATTTTTACTGAATTGGGGGAAGTTTATGGGTCTGATAAGGTATCTTATGAGACAGTTCGTAGTTGGAGAAAGAAATTTCTGACTGGCGCAGAGTCCGTCAAAGATGCAGCAAAATCTGGCCGACCTGTGACTTTAACAGGCAAGGCAAATGTCTCAAAAGTCAGGGAAATAATTGAAAGTAATGGCAGATACACGATTCGTGATATTGCCAACGCTGTTGGCATATCGCTAGATCGCGGGTGCATTTCATTTTGAAGCGTATTTTGAAAGTACGAAAGATTTCTGCCAGATGGATACCGCATATACTGACAGATGACCAAAAACGGGTACGAGTACAAACCGCTAAGCAATTGCTCAAAATGTTTCCCAAATTCAATCAAAGACAATTTGCAAACATTGTTACTGGTGACGAAACATGGTTTCACTATTTCGAACCAGTAAGAAAAATTAGAAACAAAATATGGCTAACGAAACACGGTAGAAGGCCTGTAGTTGCCAAAAGAAGCATAAGCACAAAGAAGGTTCTTTATTGCATATTCTTCTCATGTGATGGTATAGCCGTACAAATTCCGGTGCCGAAGGGCAAAAGTGTTACAGGTTGGTATTACTGAGATGTTATACTAAAAAAGGTCAAGAAATATTATCTTAAACAACGCCCTGTGTCAGGATTTAGGCATGTTTGTCTACTTCATGATAATGCTCCATCACATACTCTCCAGATCTAGCCCCATGCGACTTTTTCCTTTTTCTAAAACTTAAAAAGTTCTTATCTGGTCGTCGTTACAAGTCCCGACAAGCCCTTGGCTCAGCCATCAGTCAGTGCCTCAGAGGTCTACCTAAATCAGCGTACCGTGACGCATTTCAGAAATGGATTCAGAGATTGAAATTATGTATTTCAAACCGCGGAGAATACTTTGAAGGGATGCAGGGATGCATCTAGAAATTGGCAATTTGGGGGGAAATGCCCCCCATAATTTCTGAATTTGGGGGGCAATGAACATAATTTGGGGGGATGCATATCAAGACTATTTTATGTGCTTTGAGACTGTTTATACTAGATATAGATCTACATCAATTTATACACAATGCATATACGTTACCCTTTAAAGAATTACATATCCACTTGATTATTCTGTATCCATAGTTACAAAAGTCTTCGTTGGAAATTTACTGCCAAATCAAGTGCATGAGACTCTTTAATTACTTGGTAATTTCTATAGATTTAAATCTACTATAGTCTTGTTTTAGCATTATATTTAACCTTACATCTATAATATACTCTGTAGATTTACTAAATAAGTATTTTGAAAGTCACTGTGATATTTGACAAAAATAATAAATCTAGATCTAGCTTCTATGTCCATTCAAATTACAGACATATCTGACTCAGTGAAATACAATGACAAAATGTTTGTTCAAAAAGTTCAAAGTTCTATTAAGATTAAGACATACCTAGCCAATGTTGTCTGATAAGGCACGAGTTAGCACTTCTTATTGTTTATAACGTTTTTGGTTGAAGTCTCCATATCGGTACGTAAAGTTATGTCATGCACGGCTTATTTGTGGGGAGACAATGTCACACGCCTTTCCGATGTTCTGAAGTTACCACATCCAATAGTGAAAGAGTTGCACTTTTTACCCCCTAATACACCAAGCACAAAATATTAGTCAACTTCTACCCACGGCCGATTTGCCTTCCAGGGCTCCATAATGATAAAAGCAGGTCTCTACCTTTTGCGACTGGGGTCTCCACATCATCGCTAATACAAGAATCGCTAGAGTCATTTCCGTTTTCTGGCGATTTCCTCTTAGCAATCTTGGTGAAATAATGCGACAAAGTCGCCATTTTCCACAGTATCGAACTGTAACATGTGACTCGACAATTAAATTTCTATCGGAACTCACATTTTAAAAATGGTATTACCCATATGTAGATACTTATCTCAGAAATAAAATGTTCGAAAATTGCGATTGAAGATCGCTTTGGATTATTCTATTTGAAAAACCAAGGGGAACAGACAGCCAAATGACGTCACAGATAGGAATCACGTAGGCAAATCATCGGAATGTAGAACTCGTGCTCATGACATCATTCTTTCGCGGGCTTTCTGTAGTAATCGTAACCATATTTGGAATACATGTTATCCATATATGGTAAATAGGGGTCACCAAAGAGGGATCCACTGGTAACAAATCGGCCGATTCCGATCACCGGATCACCCGAGTATTTCGGTAGAATGACAGGTCAAACTTTTTGAATTGATAGTTTTTATTTGCCCTCGTTAGATTTTTTTTTGTTTGAATTATCCTCGTTTTATTAGGGATAGACTACGAGATGAAGACTTTGTTAAATGATATTCAGACTCATTTTTCCGGGATTTGCCCGCGGAAAATTGGAAAATAGGGGGGCAATCACAAAAATTTGCGGCAATCCCGCATGGCCGCGCTCTAGATGCAACCCTGGGGATGTAATGTTCATTTCACTATTTGAGTCGAATGCTTTTGAGATATCGTACAATACATAGGGGTCCGTAGTTTGACTCCTGTCACCCATAGACTGAAACAAGGGATTTAACTGTATGCAGCCCGTTACTCGCCCCCGGTTACAAAAAAAAACAACGTATCTTTTCTACCCCATCAGTTATTCTCCTAATTTTTTCTACAGCTGAGAGCTAAAACATTTTTTTACCAAAAAAACACAACTGTTTGTCAGTGGCTAATGCAGTCTGGCTGGTACATTCGCTCGAACTTGTAAACTCGCTCAAAAATCTTCGCCATTGACACGGTTTCGTACATTCGATACTGACGTTCACGCATATAAACCAATGAAATTTCTCGTTCCAAACAGTGTCACCGTACTGTCACATGACAAAAAGGTGTGAGAAGCTGTACGAAATTTCATTGGTTGAATTCACGACTGTTAGTACATATCAACCGATGAAATTTCTCGTTCCAAACAATGTCACATGACAGAAGATGGCTGCAGCTGTTCGAAATAAGAACGTGGATCACAAATTCAACGAATTCTGAGGCGTTTCGTCGTTATTGAAGATAAAGACTATAGGTCAGTAGTATTTTTAAACATGTTTAAAGGGTGGGTGCCGCTAATGCTGCGTTTCATTGGATCTAAAGTGCATTTTATATCTTGAAAACGGATGTACGAACCCGTGTCAATGGCGCAGATTTTTGAGCGAGTTTACAAGTTCGAGCGAATGTATCAGCCAGACTGCATTAGCCACTGACAAACAGTTGTGTTTTTCTGGTAGAAAAATGTTTTAGCTCTCAGCTGTAGAAAAAAATAGGAGAATAACTGATGGGGTAGAAAAGATACGTTGTTTTTTGTAACCTGGGGCGAGTAACGGGCTGCATACAGTTAAATCCCTTGTTTATAATATATAGTCTATGGGTGCCAGGAATCAAACTACGGACCCCTATGGTACAATACACATTACATATCGAACAACCCTCGTATTATGATACAAAAGGCATTGATCGATATCAATCACAAACGCATAAATAGCGACCAAAGAATTTCATTAATTTAAAAAAAAAATAATGATAATCAATCAATCACTCACACCTTCGTAATAATGAGAGAGAGAGAGAGAGAGAGAGAGAGAGAGAAGCAGAGATATATATTCGAATTAAATCAAGCAATTTTTGACATACCCTATTTGCGTGTTCATCTATTTTAGAGAAATTAACGTCCTTATCATATGAATGCAGTCTTTCCATGTCTCAACCTATCGTTTCGAATTCACACGTCAGACTGATCGTTACACATAAATCATGTAGGTTTATAAATCGATGAGAATACCGCTGATATTCTACCCAGTTACAACGCAGACTATTTTTAGATACTCAGACAAACTTAATTTGAATTGAGTTACACGAAGGAAAAAATACAAATGGTGATGCAATAAGCAGTTTTAGAATACATGTAATATAAAAAACATTGAGACAAAAGGGGTAGTCGCTTGCTTGAACGTTGAATATTTCCACATGGAGTTCAAACACTTCAAGTATAGTGCTGCCAAGCGGAAACAAGGTGAATTTATAATGGGCTAGCCCTCAAGCGCCTTTCATGATGATAGTTGCCTTTGCGGCTAGTGTAGATCAAGATCATACTGCACTATACGTGCAGTCTCATCTGTGATCTACACTGTCTGCTTTTTTTGAGATATTTTAGACAAAAGCAACATTGAAACTGCAATTAGATCTATTTTTATCTTATTTCTAGACAAAAAAAAAAAAATACTTGTTGGGTTTATTCGGGACACTAAAGATTTAAGTACTAGCACATGTCAGTTATATAGCTTTATGCACCCTTAATCTTTTTTAATTCTTTACCCAGACAGTTCAGCGCTTTTTGAGTGGTGTTTTACGCCACTTTCAACATTATTTCAATCATATCACGTCGACAGCTCACATATTCATGCATTTCCCTAGGTTTCACCAGTTCTAGAAAACGGGTCTGAAGTGTCTTGTCCAAGGGCACTCCCACGTAAAAATCGGGTGGATTTAGTGAAGCTCGAATCCGGGGCCTCCAGGTCACAAGTCCTACACGTCTACCACTGAGCCACGCAGGACCCCTCTCACGTTTATGGTTCCTGCGGAAAATAACATTAAAACATTGGGAGAAAAGGAGAAAATCATGGTTACTTGCAGTCCCCCCTTTTCCTGCCGATGTTTTCTATCTTATAGAAGACCCGGCCGGGTAAACCTGTAGTTAGCGAATCTGACTCGTGACCTGGTGGATGCAGGTTCGGTACCTCACAATATTTTCTGTCCTTTAAGCCTTTATCACACAGTCCCGAGTTTTAACGACCCCGAAGAAGAAGGTTTTGTGAAAATATTGTGGGAAAAAGGAGAAAATGCTGGTAACAAGCATTTTCTCCTTTTCCCCACATTGTTTTCGTACCTGCCAAAAACAAGTTTCAAGCTAGGTCTATACTTTTGTTGTTTTGTAAAGGGTTAAAAGACATAGCCATATTTTGCTTGTCGTCAGATCATAATTCGGCCAGTTCTAAAATTATTTCATCTGGAAAAGAATTGATATTAAGTTGGTCTCTTTCAAAAAAAGCAAAGACTCTTTAACCTTTCGGTAGCTCAGTCGGTAGCACACAGGACTTGAGAACAGGGGTCGCTGGTTCAATCCCAGACTCGGCCAATTTCTTTCCGAGGATTGATGATAGTCGTTGAGAGAGTATTCAATCCAATCTCACCTCTGACTAATGTTTCGACGATGGTTATGTTGGAAAGCAGCCAGTAGCTTGGAAAAGAATGGAGTACTGGTACAAGAAACTCCAGGAAAGCATGGATGGGTGCACTGAACTTCGCGATATACCTGAAATCATGTTGAAAACGGTGTTAAACACCATACAATTGCTTTAACCTTTTCAGTGCCATATCTATATGCTGTACCTCTTTCGACAGATGAAAATACAATCAATTGAAAATGAGAAAGATTTATATCTTAAAGGCTTGACTAAGCAAGCCGACGGTATAGATCTTGATCTATGCGGTCCGCAAAAGTCTTTTTTTCGCCTACGCCGCTAAAAGGGTTATTAAAGATGTAAAAGAAAAAAAGTACATTGTCAGCGTAATAATTGGCTTGCAACACGCTTAAAGGGGCATTCGGATATATGCGTAAAGTGGCATCTCGGATCAGCCTGCGCAGTCCGCGCAGGCTAATCCGAGACGACACTTTTCGTTCTTATGCAATTTTCTCTTTCGCGCATGTCTACTACATAGTACAAAATCGAATGTAGTCGTAAAGTGTCGTCTCGGATCAGTCTGCACGGACTGCGCAGGCTGATCCGCGACGACATTTTACGCAAATGTCCGAATACCCCTTTTCGCGTGTTGCAGGCCATATAACTTCATAGAACATAAAGACAGTGCTTCCAAGTAATGTCTGTATTTTGATTGATTTGGTTTGCATTGGAGTTCAACGCCATCTTAACAGCTTAGGTTGTATCACGGCGACCAGTGCACCTACGTATGAGTTTCCTTGCTTTCTCACACCAGTACTGACACAACTTTCTTTCCAAGTCACTGACTTCTTTTCTCACATGCATCAGAGGTGAGAAGTGAAAAATTGCCGGAAAGAAAGTTTGCCTCAGCCCGATGTTGAACCCGCAACCACCAGGTCACGAGTCAGATTGGCTAACCACTGAGCTACCCGGCCGGGTCTCTGTATTTTTAGCTGTGTTTTGAAAATATATTGATGCAGAATTAAGTTAACTTATTACCAAAACTACGAAATTTTAGCCTGGTTCAAACTGAAAGCATTTGCTGACGGCAAATTCAACGTTACTCAAAACATGTAAGTTGTCTTTCAAAGAGTAGAAAACATTGTGGGAAAAGAAGAAAATGCTGGTTTCCAGCATTTTCTTCTTTTACCACAATGTTTTTTAAGGATGTATATGACAAATGTTCGCGCGCATCCTACTGCTCATGTATTTTTGTCGTGGATATTGAATCAAAAGTGCACCTTTGTATTTTTGCACATAATGGTAATACTATTGGTGCACAGAAACAAGTAGCACTTTCTTCGGGTAGTATTGGTGAAAAGAAAAAAATGGATCTTTGAATTGTCACCGTGAAATAAATAAAATGCTGCTGACACGGCGTTACACACCAAACAAGGAAACAAAGGCACGGAATTAAAAGCTGTGGAAGTATAGCTGTTTCCACTTTGAAAATTACTGTTGGAAAAGGAGAAATCGCTCCTATTGAGCAATTTCTCCTTTTCCCACTAAGTCTGCTGAGCTTTTATCCTATTTTTTTCCTTGAAAAAATAACTTCCACAGCGACCTTCAACCTTGTTCTCTGACGAAATAAGCACGGATAGGTGTCATTTTTATTTTTTCTTATTGTTTAGAATTATAAACACTATAATTGTGGAAATTTTAAGAAAAATCTGTCCGTTAGAAAGTATGTATTTATTTAAGATTAACCCTTAATTTGGTGAAATTATCTCCCTTTTTAACTAAATAGTCTATATATAACATGCATATTGATACGTTTACCATGCTCAAAACCAGGCTTTTATACATTTTTTTTTTTTTGCAAAAATATATGAATTTTCATTAAAATGATGTATATTTGTTTATTTTTCCTGTTATTTTTCTGTTTAACTGACTATTAAAGAAAGACGCTTTAAATCCAATATCAGCTGAATTTTGGAACTGTATATACCTTTTTCAAAAGCAAATTTCTCAGAAACGAGCACGATGACCCACATATTTTTTACTGTAATCTCCTAGAGACATGATGAGCGTTGTATGTGCAAAGTTTTAAAAAAATCTGTCGGTTAGAAAAACTTGTCATATAAGTCGTTAAAAGCCTTCTTCCTCAGGGTCGTTAAATACAGGATTGTGTGGTAAATGATTAAGTACTAGAATACTGTCAAAATGTTCTGATATGATCATATCTACATTACATGCTTATTATAAATACAAATAGACTTTACAAGATAACCCTGTGCATTTAAAACCTCAAATTTTCTTTGTGAAGTGTGAAATCAACGCCAAGATTAGTTAACATGTCTGTTCAGCCTGATACTGGTCTACGTTTTTCAGTACCAGACTAATTGCATAAACCATCCTTTTCCAAGTCACTCTATGAGAAAAGAGTCGCTGATTCGAATCCCCAGCTCGGACAATTTTTGTCTGAGAATTGATGATAGTCATTGCGACAGGGTTCATTCCTCTCTTACCGCTGATCATTCTTTAGGTGATGGTTATTGGGGAAAGCAGTCGGTGGTTTGGGAAGAATATTGTGCAAAGTACTGGTGAAAGAAACTCCAGGAAAAGTATGGATAGATGCACTGACCTCCGCGATATGACTGAAATAATGTTGAAAACGGCGTTGAACACCATAAAATCAATCTTCAAATCAATCCAAGTCACAGTAGCTCAGTCGATACCGCTGCACACCTGTAATCATGGGGTTGTGAGTTTAAATCACGGTTAATCAAAACATCTTCAATCTTCAAGAGGTTCGAATACTCGAGATTGGATTTTAAGACCTTTCTCAAGACAGAACATTATTTCTGTCTCATTTATTTTTCTATACAGCCCAGAGATGAAAAGGGTAATATGGATTTTTTTAACAGTATTAGTTTCAGAAACCTAAGGAATGTAATATGACCGAATATACTGTCGAAATCAAACAATTTTGCACATTTCTATTTAAAGTCATTAAGTGGATTCAAGTGGATTATTCTAATCCCTTAACCGTGAAACAATCTACTGTTTTTAGAAACCTCAGCGAGGTGGTTTTAAAAACATCGCGGGAAAAGGAGAAAATTCTGCTAACCAGCCTTTTCTCCTTCTTCCACAATGTTTCTAATACAATTAAATGGTAAATCTCCATTACTTAAGCTACATCTTATTTGCCGTTAGCAAGTGCTTGTGCTTTCAATTAAAATATTAAAATTGACCCCTTTCATATTACCCCGCTTTTAACGACCAGTAGAAATGAGATATTTGAAAACCTGGTGGGAAATGGAGAAAATGCTGGTTACCAGCATTTTACTCCTTTTTCCCCTACGTTTTATACCATAAAAAAGTATTTGAGGCAACATTTGTTGTCTGCAACTGATTTCGGTGTGGAATGAACTAAAATTTCGTTGTCATTTAAAGGGTCAAAATAGCTTGCTCTCTAAGCCGAATGGCAGCTAAAACAGGTTTATCTGTGTTTTTTTGTTAATCTTTTATCTATAAAGTCTATTTTTATGCAAGCCATTAACTGGCGAAAATTATACAAAAAAAATATATATATATATATATTTGAAGGCTTGTTTATCCTTTTCAAAAACTGTTATCGGAAGTAATTTATCTCTTTTTTTCCGTTGTCTTCGCATGTCATATTCTTCGAAGATTCTACCTGTCTGCTATGACGCATCACCGATCCCATATACTAGGGAAAAGTAGGGCTTATACCGCAGCTACTACCCAAGCCTACAGGGGCTGTTTTAACAAATGGCCGGTGCATAGGTTACATGCTAGCGGATCATAGCTGAATGAATCGCACCAGGTAGCGTTTTATTGAGTAAACGTTTATTTCATTTTGAAATTCAAAGTAACGGTTGTCGTTCTGAAAAGTAGTCCTGTTCTGTACCCAGAATGCCCAAATTAGATAGATGTGTATTTGTAGAATGCCATCTAGCGGGAGATAATGCTTTTTTTCCAGGGACCCTAATTATATTCATGGATTTGAGCTCTGTGAAAAGAGGTGTTCAATGCATCTGCAAAAGTATCGACCCATGTCACCCTGCGCAATCCGCGCAGGCTGACATGACTCGAAACATTTTGCCTTTGGTTAATTTTCTACATGTCGCAGGATAATTCTACCTCAGGATTCGGCCGGTTGTCAGACAAAGTGGATTCTTAGATCCAAAATTATGTGATGACGTGCTGGGTATAAAACATGATGAAGATGCACTAAGCCCTCCTTTTGCCAGAAGACAAATTGTAGTGTCATCTCTCTTTTTTATTTCATATTTTCTTGTTCTGGTACACTTTTTTTTTTCGTTTTGTATATACGATCCCTGCTTTTCTCACTGTATTTTCATATGGCTCGTGGAAGCCATAAAAGTCGTATTTCTCAGGTAACTGGTTAACTTTTACCTGAAAGCAAAATTTTAGACTCGTCAAAATCAAAAGCAATTGCAGACAACAGAGAAAACGAGACTCAAAAACTCAAATTTGTCTTTGGAACAGTAGAAAACATTGTGGGAAAAGGAGAAAATGCTGGTTACATTTTCTCCTTTACCCACAATGTTTTCAATAAGCCTTTCTCTTCGGGGTCGTTAAAATTCGTGATTGTGTAGTTACAGGTAAAAGAATGACGTATCAATGTTACCTTACAAATCAGCCATACTCTGTGAAAAGGGTGATTCAATACATCCACAAAAATCATCGACTCATGTGACCCTTCGCAGTCCGCGCACGCCGACAAGGGTCGAAATGTTTTGCCATTCTTAAATTTTCTGCATATCTAGGATCGATTCGATCTCATGATTCAGTTGGTCTCATGATGCAGTTGGTTATTACACGTCTTACGAACAAGGTCCGTAACAAAGAAACAAATGAAGAAATGCATGACTGAAATACAAACCGCATCTGGCGGGATTCGAACCCATGACGGGCAAATATCCTCGTATTTCGAGGTTTAAAAGACCAGTACCATAACCACTGAGCTAAAGAGATATCTCCCTAACGCAGCTGTAAGGTATTGTATTTAAATCGGGACGAAGCCATGCATGAAGGAGTGGTCTCCCGTAACACACCCCCTCTTAAAGTCATCATTTATTGATGACTCAAAGCCTTATTAGGCAGTAAGTCTATTAGTTAGACAACAAATGTCCATTTTTGGACAACAAATGGGATTAATGGCTCAATGGCCAATCCCGGACGAGCCCCCATCTTACGAACAAGGTCCGTAACAAAGAAACAAATGAAGAAATGCATGGCTGAAATACAAATGGCATCTGGCGGGATTCGAACCCATGACGGGCAAATATCCTCGTTTTTCCAGGTTTAAAAGACCAGTACCATAACCACTGAGCTAAAGAGATATCTCCCTAACGCAGTTGTTAGGTATTGTATTCAAATCGGGACGAAGCCATGCATGAAGGAGTGGTCTCCCGTAACACATGGAATGCATTTTTTCGGGCCTATAATCGTGTGATGACTTGTTTGTTATAATGCATCATTTAGCCAGAGCCCTGCTTATATGACTTTGTCATTCATCTCCGAAAACGTAAATGTGTCACGTTCGCCCTTTGGTGTATGAATCATCATTGTCTGTCAAATTAAGTGCTATGCAGGCTTGTGATTGTAAGACTGTTGCTTCCATCCAGAAATATTATACCCAAACTTGCATTTCATAGATCAGATCACACTGAACGAGCGGTTCGATATTTGATCCATCGATACTCTTAAATATTTTGTGAGGCCATTAGTGTAGGCTCACAACACGGGGGTCGGGGGCATTTTTGAGACTTCACAAAAATCTTAGTGTAGAAGAAAATGACATAGAATAGGTCAAATTTTTGAGACTTCACAAAAATCTTAGTTTAGAAGAAAATGACATAGAAAAGGTCAAATTTTGACATATTCTATGTCATTTTCTTCTACACTAAGATTTTTGTAAAGTCTCAAAAATGCCCCCACCACCCGCGTGCTGTGAGCCTGCACCTATGGCCTTACAAAATATTTTGAGGATGGGGAAGGCCGGCCCTGCTCGAGGTGTTTTGTCAAAAACACCCAGGAAGCTTCGAAGGTGTTCCGCGAAACAGCGAGTTTATAGGCCAGCGGGCCGTGGGTGTAATCAATACCTTGTAAGCTATATTTGAGCCGTGCTCTGGCAAAAGGGGGCTTAATGCATCTCCGTGATGCATGATACCAAGCAAGTCATCATATAATTATGGATCCATTAAATCCATTTTATCAAACAACCGACTCAATTATGAGGAAGAATGGTCCTTTGACATGCAGAAAATTTAAAGACTGCGAGAAGTTTCGGCCCATGTCAGCCTGCGTGGACTGCGCAGGCTGACCTGGGTCGATACTTTTCGCAGATGCATTAAGCCCCCTTTTCACAGAGCACGGCTATATCTATATTTTGAGCCGTGCTCTGGCAAAAGGGGGTTAATGCATTTCTGTGATGTATCCTGCCAAACATGTCATCACATTATTGTGGATCCATAAAATCCATTTTTGTCTAACAACCGACTAAACCATGATGTAGAATGGTCCTTGGCCATCCAGAAAATTTACAAATAGCAAAAGATTTCCGATCCTGGTCAGCCTTCGCGGGCTGTGCAGGCTGACATGAGTCGATACCTTTTGCTGATGCACTGAACCCCTTTTCACAGAGCATAACCAATACATAAAAGTAAAGGCAATTTTTTCAAAAAATGCTATTTGGTAGTCTTTTATCATGTGCAAAACATTATTGGAAAGTGATCTCTTGCTTGTAGTAAAGAATTACCCTTTTCTCACGATATTTCCTAAAATTGTTAACTGCAGGGGCGTAAGGATTCGTATTAGCATTGCAACAAGTTTCGTCACAGGTTTACTGCACAAGAGGGCCATGATTGCCCTGAATTGCTCACACAGCCTATGTATCTTTGATAAAGTATAGTCAGTATTTTTCTCAGATACGACCTGCTGACCTAATTGTTTTAACGGACTGACACGTTTTTAAACTTGTTTGATATACATATAATTATCATCAAGCATTCTGACCCATTTTGACGAGCATCAGAGTGAAAATGTGACCTTTACAGTACACTTTTTTTTTCGAGATTTGTCTCAATGACCTATTTTTTTTTTTAAAACCAGATATGAAATAATTTTCAAAATTCTCAAAGACATCATAAACATTCTGATCAACTTTCAAGAAATAAAAATGTAGCCCCTTGAGTATACTGATTTTCAAACTCATCGGAGATAATATCAAGAATAACATTCAGATCAGTTTTCATGACTATTGGTACGAAAATGTAGAGAATATACAAGGTTACTACAAGATTTGTCTTAGTAACCTGCTTTTTAAACAAAAAACAACCCACTTTCAAACAGATCTGAAATATCATAAAAACAAACACTATTGCCGACTATCATGAGTATTGAACTGAAAACATGGCCCAGGGTGTAAACAAAGTTTTTTTTCTGAGACATTTTGAACTGACAAAGCCATTTTCAAACTTGTCCCAGATATCATCAAGACAAAAATTCTGGCAGTTCTCAAGAGTACTGGACAGAAAATGTGGCCTGTAAAGCGCACAAATATTTTTCTAAGATTTGATCCAGTGACCTACTTTTTAGCTGGATATAAATCATTTCAAACGGTCCGAGATATCATAAAGACAAACATTTTGACCAAGTTTCACGAGTATCAGACTACAAATGCAGCCTCTAGAGCGTACATAAGGTACGACGGACGACGGACACATCACGTTAACAAAAGTTCACCTTGAGTACTTTGTGCTAAGGTGAGCTGAAAAACAAGATAAATGGTTAACATATTGATTTATAGATCAGTGGATCTGTGCGACGATATCGGAGTTTTGCCAAGTTTTATGGTTTTTAATTATTCAACTCCAACCAGGAAGTACTCTAATTCATAATAAACTAGTCCGATCGGAGTGGGAGGTCGGGTATTGAAAAAAATATATAGGTATAAACATTCTGTTTGCACCTATTTTGCTTTCATAGTTTCACGTGAAACTTAAAATTTCAGCACCCTATTAATCCCTAACCCGCTAAATAAGCGAACTGAATATTTCAGGCCGATGTGAAAACCCAAATATGGTAATTTCAAAGTTATCTTTTTGGGAAACAAATCTCCTTATCGGACGGTGTAGATCCAAGATCAGACTGAACGCTTTGTGCAGTCTGATCATGATCTACATTGACTGCAAAAGCTCTTCTAGTCACACTTAGCAGCCAAGGGGTTACATGAAATCTATTACCATGAAAGTTAAACATCGTCCATGCAGTTACTTTCAAACAGTGCAAGCCAAGATCAGACTGCACAGAAAGTAACGCCGATCTTTTAAAAGATATGAGTCAAGCACTGTGAAAGGAGTATAATACATATGCAAAAACCTATGGACCCATGGCAGCGCAGGCTGACCCGAGTCGAAACATTTTGCTTTTGGTAAATGTTTATGTCTTAAGGCCAGTTTACCTCATGATTCAGTTAGCTGTTAAACAAAATGGATATGATGGATCTATAATCATGTAATGACATGCTTGGTATGATACGTCCAGGGGATAAACTTAACTCTTCACTTGTCAGTACATTTTTCGTAAAAATTATCTGATGGATTACGTAGAATGAACATGAAAAAAATACTGTCATATCTTTTTTGTTTGTTTTAGAAGCAGTTTGAATACTTCTATCGACGCGAAAGTTGTCAATAAAGCACTTTCAAGTCTACAAACCCTTACCTAGGAAGGTTCATACATAATTAATAACCCTGCTCGGCAAATTTCTGTCCGAGGATTGATGGTTGTCATTGCGACAAGATTCATTCTTCTCATTGTTACGACGGGAGGGAAATGTGGGAAAGTAGCCAGTGTCTTGTGAAGATTGATTGATTGATTGTATGCTGTTTAACGCCGTTTTCAACACTATTTCAGTTATATCGCGGCGGCCCGTGCACCTGTACATGCTTTCCTGGACTTTCTTTTACCAGTACTCCGCACAATACTCTTTCCAAGACACTGGCTACTTTCCCACATAACCATCATCGAAACAATGGTCAGCGGTGAGAGAGGAATGAATCCTATCGCAATGACTGTCATTAATCCTCGAAAAGAAATCGGCCAAGCCGGGGATCGAACCAGAGACCCCCTGTTCTCAAGTCCTGTACGCTACCGACTGAGCTACCGGAGCTCGGCGGCTTGTGAAGAATATCGTGCGAAGTACCGGTATCAGAAACGCCAGGAAAGCATGGATAGGTGTACTGGCCGCCACGATATAACTGATACAATATTAAACAAGAGGACCATGATGGTCCTATATCGCTCACCTGAGTACTAAGCAGTAAAGGTCTACAATGAAGATAAATACCAAATATCAAGGTTCAAGGCCAAATGATAATGAAACAAGAGCGGCAAATTGTTGCAAGATATGCCCGTCCCAACGCCAGTTGTCAAGGAGGTATAATAATCGCAAAGGGCAGGTAATGCAACAAACATGTTTACCAAGTCTCAAGTCAATTTGACATGAGACTTCAAAGTTCTGTTCCGGACAAGCAAGAAATACTGTAAAAAAATGAAGATCAAAGTGGAATTACTCAAAATCCGCGCTAGGTAGAGTTACTGTTCTTGCGCACTGTACTCGGTAATATTGCAACAAACATGCGTACCAAGTTTGAAGTCGTTCTGACTTTAGATGACAAAGTTATATTCCGGACAAGCACTAAATGCTGTAAAAATGACGATCAAAGGGAAATAACTCAAAGACAGCATGAGGTAGAGTTACAATTCTTGTGCACTGCACTTCCAAATATTTCAACAAATAAGCATACCATATTTCAAGTCATTCCTACTTAAGATGACAAAGTTTTGCTCCGGACAAGCAAGAAATGCTATAAAAATGAAGGTCAAAGGGGGAATAACTCAAAATTCGTGCTAGGAAAAGTTATGGTTCTTGTGCACTGCACTCCGTAATTTTTCAACAATCATGCATACCAAATTTGAAGATGTTCAGGCTAGAGATGACAAAGTTATATTCCTGATAAGCAGAAAATGCGGTAAAAATGACGATCAAAGGTAAATAACTCATGGACAGTATGAGGTAGAGTTATGGTTCTTTCACACTGCACTCCGTATTATTGCAACAAACAAAAATGCCAAGTTGCAAGTCAATCGGACAGGAGATGACAAAGTTATGCTCCGGACAAAGAACTATTCTAAAGAACTTTCTAATTCAAGGGCAAATAACTCCAGTTGTTCTAGTCCGATTAGACCCATAATCGAACTCATCCGAGATCTTATAATCATATATATTTTGACCAAGTTTGATCCTGATTGGTTAAAAATGGTAGATGCTAGAGTGTAAACAAAGTCAAATATAGCAATTTTTCTAATTCAAGGGCAAATAACTCCAGTTGTTCTCATCCGATTAGACCCATAATCGAACTCATCCGAGATCTTATAGTCATATATATTTTGACCAAGTTTGGTGCTGATTGGTTAATATTTGTAGATGCTAGAGTGTAAACAAAGTCAAATATAGCAATTTTTCTAATTCAAGGGCAAATAACTCCAGTTGTTCTCGTCCGATTAGACCCATAATCAAACTCATCCGAGATCTTATGGTCATATATATTTTGACCGAGTTTGGTGCTGATTGGTTAATATTTGTAGATGCTAGAGTGTAAACAAAGAAATGTTAACGGACAGACGACGGACGCCGACGGACGGTGAGTGATCACAATAGCTCATCCTGAGCACTTCGTGCTCAGGTGAGCTAAAAAGGAGTTCAACACCATACAAACAAATAGACTTTTGCAACGAACACCAGCACCGACTGCGGACTACAGACTATCGACTTTAACTAGGGGTTTTCTCAAAATATCTGTAAGACGATTGTGTGGAAAAATTAATAAGCCCAATTTCGTTATCGATATTAAAAAGGAAAAGAAAATAAATCACGAATAAGTTACACAAATATATGTATCTGTACTTCATATTGTAAACTTATCGAAGGGATTTTCTCAAGTATCGTGAAATGCAAGGGAATTCATTTATGATCGTACTATCCTTAATTCTTCAAAATATAACAATGACGTATCAGATGAGTCATGGTCCTACTCCTAGTTGTAGCAGCTTAGTTTTAAATTTCATTGTTAAATCTAACATTATTTCTAATCTTAACGTTGAAATGCTAAAAAACTGATTTAAGGATAGGGCACCTTATTGGGATTCGTGTAACATCGCCTTTTATCGTACTGATTCGGCTAAGACTCGGGTAATCCGTAATCGATGCGGGGAACCAGCGTCTATCGGCCGATCGATTACGGATTACCCGAGTCTAAGCCGACTACGTACTTTTTTTCGGCGATGATTTGTAACATTATTTTAGTTATATCGCGGCGGCTAATGCACCTATCCATGTTTTCCTGGAATTTCTTTTTACGAGTACTTCGTGCAATATTCTTCCCAAGCCACTGGCTGCTTTTCCATATAGCAAACATCTAAACAATGATCAGCAGTAAGAGGTATGAATCCTGTCGCAATGACCAGCATCAATCCTCAGAAATAGCTGGGAATTCGAACTTGGTTGATTGATTGATTTTTGCCGCTTCATACATTTTTAGTCATATCACGGTAACAGCTCACATATTCATGTATTTCCTGGGTTTTACCAGTGCTTGGCTAGGGCTCTGAAATGTTTTGCCCAAGGACAATCCCACGAAAATTTCCGTGGATCCAGTGAGACTCAAACCCGGAGCCTCCAGATCACGAATCCTAGACTTTACCACTGAGCCACGCAGTACCCCGATTCGAACTTTTAACAACAAGACAATTTCAGACCTGTCCTGAACCGATGGTATACTACAAATCCACAGATGTATATTGTGTCTGGGCCATAACCTAACATGTGACAAATATGATGTCTATTAGGTTCATGCCAACACCATACTGTGGAGAAAGTCCTTTTAACTGGGTTAAACTGAAGGCGTTGTGCCGTTGTCTGCTCATGTCATATTCTTCGAAGTTTGACCTGTCTGCCATGACTCATCACCTACCCCATATACTAGGGAAAAGTAGGGCTTATACCAAAGCTATTACCCAAGCCTGTAGGGGCTGTTTTAATAAAGAGCCGATGCATAAGTTACAAGCTAGCTGATCATAGCTGAATGACATGCACCAGGTATCGTTTTATTGAGTAAACGTTTATTTGATTTTGAAATTCAAAGTAACGGTTGTCGTTTTGAAAAGTAGTCCGGTTCTGTACCCAGAATACCCAAATTAGATAGATGTGTATTTGTAGAATGCCATCTGGCTGGAAATAATGGGCGTTGTACATGTTGGATACATGCTTTACCAAATAATCCTTGTTTCTACGCCTCATAGGAAGAAGGCATTCAAAAACACTTTGGAAAAAAAAAGAATATGCTTGTAACGATCATTTTTTTAGGGGCAAATGTTAGCATTTGAGTCACATATGGGTAGCTTAGAAAGAAAAACAAAATGCCTTTCATGAAAAACAAATTAGTGACAACTATTTACACGAACTCTGAATGAAAAGAAAGTCTGACCGATTGTCATATTGTTCTTTGTTTGGATAAGAAAATCTGTCCTATCACAGGTAAAACGCAAACATTGCGGACGCGTTATTAAAGGTACTCTTTACATCAAGTGATCCTTTCCCTGATAGACCATTTTCTGACTCTGTCAATAAGAGAAGAAATGACAGTTAGGAAAAATGTGAGATTTTACAACAGAGCAGAAAACTTTGTTGAAAATGGGAAAATTGCTCAGAATGTGGAACAAGGAGAAATTACTCGTTCTGAGCAACTTTCTTTTTCCCCCAACGTTTTCAAAAGCCTCTTTCTACAAATGTGTCTGAAGGCGTCTTTTTGAGCTAGAAGGTTAACTTGCTAATCTATTGTTCACTTTTTTATCCTCTTTTTTTAAGCTTGCTTAGCTATCGGTAATATCACAAATTGTCACCTATTTTTGATGTGTGCATTTCAAGTATCAAATATGAGATACGGACGAAGTTCTTATATAAGATGTCCATCCGAGCAAAATTCAAATGCTATGCCAGGTATCTGAGAGTATCTGCAGTCGGAGCTGTAAGTGATACATCTTTTACAAGCAACAGACCCAGAAATAAACCACAAAAGCTGTGTGCATTTGAGTTAACGCCATTTTGACAGCTTAGATCATATCATGGCGGTCTGTGACGCACCCTTGTGTTTCCTGGCTTTCTCACACCAGTACTGACACAACTTTCGTTCCAAAGCCACTGACCACTTTTCTCAC
Source organism: Hippopus hippopus (assembly GCA_946811185.2). Taxonomy (NCBI): domain Eukaryota; kingdom Metazoa; phylum Mollusca; class Bivalvia; order Cardiida; family Cardiidae; genus Hippopus; species Hippopus hippopus. The sequence goes on from OX328096.1 coordinate 69,542,587, forward strand.
ATTGCATCAGATGTGAGAGGCTAAAAATCGCCGGAAAGAAAGTTCGCCGCAACAGAGTATCGAACCCGCAACTTCCAGGTCACAAGTCAGAAACGCTAACCACTAAGCTACCCGGCCGAGCAAAAAAAAGAAAAAATGGAAACCCAGGAATCTGGTGCACAGATATTGGTGTAACTCAAAAGTAATGTATTGCTCTTCTTTTTAATATACTTATAACAAATGTGAACCTTTAATCTATTCTCAAAATCCTCTTATGTACAAATGTTTTGAGAAAACCCCTAATTAAAGTCAATAGTCTGTAGTCTGCAGTCGGTACTGGTGTACGTTGCAGAAGTCTATTACATGAAGATATAACCTGTGCCCGTATTAACTAACCATTCTCTAGAACATTCTTTCTCTCTCTCTCTCTCTCTCTCTCTCTCTGTCTCTGAATAATATTGATATTCATCATGTGAAAAATAAATACCTTTCACATGCCGAAGACAAAACTTCAATTCAGTTCCGTCATCTGACAGGGTAAATTAAGACCAGACAGCTCAAAAAGAGGTCTGTTTTTTTTTTTTTTTTTTTCTTAAGTACAAGATATTCTAAACAAAATCCAACAAAACAACAACAAAAAGTTTATTTCTGCAGCATATAATGTCCATACACGTTTTTCAAGGACCTGAAATATTTTAGAAAAAGTAAATGTCTGTCTGAACCGAGTTTTCTGAGCTTTTTTTGTCCTTTTAAAACAAGCAAATCTTCCTCTCTGTAGCCATGAGGTAGGTAGATGTCTATATACGGGGGCATTCTGCAAGAAAAATCAAACATACAAGTGATTAAAAAATAAATAAATAAATAAATAAAAAATAAACAATAATGTGAAACGAAACAACAAAAATAATACAACAATCATAATTCGGTAGAATTCCTGAAAAACCCAGGAAAATTCCTGGACCCACTTTCACGAAAGAATTTAAGTCTCCTTTTTAGCTCACGTCTGTTAAGAGATCATTTTCCGACTTGAGTGCGTTATTTCAGACGCATTTCGCTAACAAAGTTTAGAAACATCCTCAAACCCTAAGTTGATGCAAAGTTTCTCACATTCTATGACTACACATACCTTTAACCCCGTTAACCAAGGTAAGCAGTATGGTGGCATATTTCTGCCACGAGATACGAGATAGCTGTCATGATAATTTTACAAAACTATCGCGATAAATTAAAGTTTCCTGGAAATTTTATCGAGATAGTGAAAAGTTTCCTGAAAAAAATATCACGATAAACTTAATATTTTAACGCAAAATTTCTCAGTCGTGCACGAAGCTGACATGCAAGATAAAATTATCGTGATAGTTCTACCTGTTTCTCGATATCTATAAATAGAAAATTTATCATTTGGATGAACTCGGTAGTTTTTGACTTCACAAGATTGCAGTAAGTAAAAGTTCGAATAATAAATAACTGTAGCTTAATTGATAAATTTTGACAAGACTCGAAATGAACAGAAGTCTGTAAAATCACAAAGACGACTCGAAATGCCTCCTACTAACACTTTAAAACCATTCAGGGAAAAGGAGAATTCATAAGGTTGTAGACGAAGATGTTCCAAAACCGTATCTAATTATAGATACCGTGAATGTCAGTTATGGGCACGAAAGCAAAAAAAAATCATGATAACAGGTAGAATTATCGCGATATTTTTATCGTGAAAAATTTTATTATCTAGATAATATTTCCAGGAAACTTTGTTTTATCACGATAGTTTTCTAAAATTATCATGATAGCTATCTCGTATCTCGCGGCAGAAATATGCCACCATAAAGCAGAGCTGTTTTTCCTGCCTGACTTTGGTACTCATACGTAAATTTGAACCGACACGCATCGTCATCGTCAAAAGTGCACAGAGTGACCTCCCCTTAAAATATTGAATTCACAGAGAAGATTTAGCTAGTCTTAATATCTTTTAATTGTTTACTTTCCAGTTACAGATATATATTATGGTTTAGTTGCACACAAGCTGTTTCCAAAGGCTTAGATCACCGTATGTCATGACAATCAAGACGAATTACTTTACAGTCCTGCGAGTGTTTCGTCGTAGAGACAAAATGGGCTCCAGTCGTTCACAAACATCAAAGTATTGACTCTACAGAAAGCCAAACACTTTTAATCCAAATAGACCTTGTGTAATTGTCGTATACAAAAAGGCCAAGCTCTGTGTAAAGCGGTTTAATGCATCTACGAAAAGTATCGACCAGGTAAGCCTGCGCAATCCGCCCAGGCTGACCTAAATCGAAAATGTTTGCTGTTTGTTAATTTTCTACATGCCGAAGGACAAATCAAACGCATGTTTCAGTCGGTTGTAATACAAAATGAAATTTAAGGATCCATAATTACATAAAGACTTGCTTGGTGCGATCCATCATGGAGATGCATTAATCCCCTTTTTGCCAGAAGAAGGCTGATGTATTTCATATACTGATAACATATTTCTTTTTTTGTAGTCGTTGCATATCGAATGGATGAATTCTTAGTGTAGGTGACCCGAAAAAAAGGTCTTTCTTAGTGTAAGCACATTGTGTTGGCGTAGATTCGCCATGTTACCTGTACTTCTGGATACATATTCACCAACCGTGATGAAGAACAGTCTTAGTCTTATTCTCAAGAATTTTCTAAATCTTAAAGTATCACTTCTTTTGGCTTTACCATTTAGTTTAGCCATACAGAAGTTGCGTTAACTTCTAAATCTAGAATTAGGCTAAAAATGCAATAGATAATAGCTGGTGAATACAGACCCTGCAGGGCCCGTATTCACCAACCATTCTTAAGAATGTTCTTGGTCTAATTCTTCAACATTTTCTAAATTTGAAAGTAACACAACTTCTGATTGGCTAAACCGAATGGTTTAGCCAATCAGAAGTTGTGTTACTTTCAAATTTGGTAATATCTGGAGAATAAGATGAAGAATGCTCTTGAGAATAGTAGGTGAATACAGGACAATCCTCGCATGTAGGACCTCTGTAAGAAGTGTCCTTGTTGCAACGACAATAGCCGCACTCACAAGTAACTTGACCACTGCAAATCATCTGCAAAAAGAAAGTCATTGCTACACTGTTCTTTTCACAGCAGTTTTGGCGTTTCCTGTTCCTGTACAAGTGTTTCATGTTTCCTGCAATGTTTGTACGGTACTACAAACTGTATAATATATACAGTTTGTAGTTTTGGAAGGAAAAAAAAAAAATGTCTAAAGACATCACCAAATAACAGATCAACATCAACACATAAAAACTATACACAAACCTCATTCATAAAACTATTACTGTCCCTGAGATTTAAAATAGTCATGTAATTGAAAACTTAAAATAAAAAATATGACAAAAGATAACACTTTATGTAAAGGTTGACATACTTTAGCGTAAAGTATTCGAAACTATTGTACCTTTTCATGGTACTTTTTGAGGGAAGGTTTTGAAAACATTATGGCAAAAGGTGACATAACATCCAAAGGTTAGTATTTTATTCTCCTTTAGATTAAAGTTAAAAAAAAAACGTTGTGGTTTTTCATGCTCCTTTAGAGGAAAGCTAAAGAAAAAATTGTGGCAAACGGTGACATATCACACTTAAGTTAATATATAGACGATTTTGTTTTCTTCGATGAAAAATTGAAATTTATTTCATCGAGTGTACATCATCGGTAATATTTTCACAAGTTGCGCAGCCACAAGTTGGCTAGAAAACAATGTGAGGAAAAAGGGAAAAGCCGGTACCAGGATAAAAGTGTTTTTCCACTGTATTTTCAAAGAATAATTCCCCATTATCGTAAAGTGGTAAAGAGGTACAAGTTACAGTATTCACATATGGTAGTAAATAACTCCAGCGAAATTGGGTAATCCATTTAAAGACACAGAGGATATATTTTGTTTCGGTGAAAGATCAAGATTTATTTCATCGAGTGAACGTCATCGGTAATATCTTCACGAGTTGCACAGCCACGAGTGAAAATATTACCGTATGATGACCACGAGGTAAAATGAATTTCGATCTTTCACCAAATAAAAAAAAAACGAATATTGTATTTATTTCACGCTTACAACCCCTTTTTAGTCTGGACTTGAGAAGTACGGAGGAGCTCTATGTATTCCGTGCCAGCCAGTTCATCAATCGGTAAATTCACTGGTTGAAACGATGAAATGATCAAACCGTAATCTACCATTAGTTCTCGATAAACTAATGAAAAATATGAAATAAATACGGAATATTATGTAATTCGAGCAGCATTAGAAAATATGATATCGCGCGAGATCTCCTTCGGTCTCGCGCGATGTCAAAATTTTCTTACGCGGCGAGAAGTAAATACAAGCACCAGGAAAGTTACTACAACATAATATTCTTTTTATTATATACCTAAAACTTTCAACGACAACATTTTGCAATTATTGACAAATTTACTTGAAAGCAGTAAATAAGATGAGACAATCAATAGTGTGTAAGGTAGTAACTCTGTTTTTATAAATGGCGAATTAATACTACAGCGTAACATTTTGACTAATCAAATCGCAAATCATTGCATGCTCAGTCCGTACGAGATACGTCGTCATACCATATTTGGAACCGTATTAACAGTGTGTAGATAAGGATTTTTTTTTCTGTCGTGTGTTATTTTATCCGATTGCTACGCATGTATTTGAACCGGAAAATTTACTGGTATGTAATAAATTTGGTTAATCCGTCGCTAGAAATACCCATCTTTTTACCGCTCCACAGTAGGGAGTTTGAAATTTTTTTGCATATACTCAGAAACTAAAGGCAAACTGTTTTTCCTTTTCCATCATTTTTCAAGGCAAGCAAATTCTCTTTTTTTCCTCAATTTTTTTTCTTATTTTTGCTAAATATCATGCAAACAAAGACCTTTTTGTTCCCTTTAAAATTCATCTTTTAACCCTTTGTCACTCAATCCCGAGTTTGAAAACACGACCCTTTTGAAAACATTGTGGGAAAAGGCGAAGATGCTGGTAATCAGCATTTTCTCCTTGTCCCACAATGTTTTCTACCCGTCTTAAAACAAATTTACATCTGTGAGTCACAATTAGTTTGTCTTCTGCAAATGCTTTCAATTTGGATAAGTCTTAAAAAATGTCGTTTGGTACGGAGTTAAATGAGTCAATCTACTATCCAGTGGCATGTTTGAAATAGTTCGCATTATATTATTGAATAACTATTTACCCGTCAACAAAATTTTAGACGTGAAACAGTGGAAAACATATGCTTACGACAAATTTGGTGTGGCGAAGAGACTGAAAAGATTGGATTGGTCTTTGAAAGGATAGAACACATCGTGGGTAAAAGGAGAAAATGGTGGTTACCATCCACAATGTTTTCAAAAGCCTTTTATCCTGAATATCGTTAAAACGGGGTATTGTTTGGTAAAGGGTTAAAATATTGGTGATACGATACTCCCTTCAATAAACTAAATTAACATTTGTGAGTACTGATCTATCCAAGTTGTGAATTTGGAACTATAAACTGAAACATGGAAAGACTGCATTCGTACAGCAAGGACGTTAATTTCTCTAAAATAGACGAGCACGCCAATAAGGTAAACCTTTGATGATACTACTACTACTACTGTTGGATGTCTGTCCTTTTGATTCTCTCTCTCTCTCTCTCTCGCTCGCTCTCATATAGACCTGTATACAGTAAATATTGTTTTGTAATATATTCATCATTAATTGCTTTATTCTAGCTCTTTACATTAACGACTCGTTAAAGGCCCAGTAAAGGCCAAAATAGCAAAGCAGGTGTCATAATGCATTTGAATTTAAATCATACCATTTAAAAGTATAGAAAATATTGTCAAGATGACAGTCTCTTATTGTGTGGTCGGGCCATGTGTTAGTTGCTGGCAGAAAAATTAACTTTAAAATCAAGCAAAAAAGTAAAGAAAAGACACAGCTACCCGGTAGGATTTAACGTAGTTTTGAAATTATTTTCTCTGTCGGCGACTAACACTGGGACCAACCGTACAATGACAGATTGTCATCTTCACAATAGTTTTCCTACTTTTAAATGGTATAATATAAATTCAAATGCATCTAAACACCCGCTTTGCTTACTTTTGTACTTTATTGTCACTTTAATACTCCTTCACAATTTCGCATGCTTTTGTGGAAATGTAGATCACAATCAGGCTGCACTGAACATGCATTCTGATCTTCGATCGTTATTTTAAGGTATCCTTACCAACGTGGACCCGAAAAATCCAATGTTAATGAATGTTCTTTTCCTATCTTTTCTGGGTCAATTCATTTTGTATTTTAGCTGATCATTGTTTCGACGATCGATATGTAGGAAAGCGGCCAGTGGTTTGGAAAGATATGTCGTGAGAAGTACTGGTAAAAGAAACTCATTGAAAGCAGGGATGGTTGCTCTGGCCGCCGTGATATAACTGAAATAATGTTGAAAAGAGGCGTTTGACAGACATAAATAATTAAGCCATGCTCTGTGAAAAGGGGGGGGGGGCTAAAAGCATCTGCAAAAAGTATCGACCCAGGTCAGCCAGCGCAGTCCGCACAGGCTGACCTGAGCCGAACTATTTTGCTATTGGCGAATTTTCTGTATATCCGAAAGGACCATTCTACCATACGAATCAGACAGTTGTTATAAGAAATGAATTTTATGGATCCATGACTGTGTGATGATATTCTTGGCATAATGTAACAAGGAGATGCATTAAGCCCCCTTTTGCCAGAGCATGGTTCAATGAGTATTTTGTGGCGTAGCTGTAAGGGCTGGCCTTTGACATACTCCTTCGTATTAGTCTCGGATGGATAACTGATACTTCGCGATTGGTCAAATTTTCATTCCGTGGACCTCTAAGAGCCTATTTGCGGGCCCATTTGTGACACCAATATACATGTATTGCTACCTTTAAACGATACCTGGCGGCGCTTATTCATACCTTAAAGATGCACCCTTACAGCCAGAGAGGAAACAAACGCTGTTACAACTTTAAAATGTGTAGAATCTAGATAGCCGTGTAAACGTAGATAAAAAATCGATATAAGGTGCATGTGATAAAGAGATGCCAGGGAGTTGTCTTCGATTTAAACCGGAAACTGTGGTTGTTATGTCTATGGCTAGCCGCAATAGAATGAAATGCATTTTCTATCCGTCGTAATCTGTGCAACCTTGCAACCATCAGGGGCAGGATTTGGCACGAAGGTACAAGAATGATTATAATTTCATAAAATAAAGATAGAATTGGCTACAAAACAGGATGAAAACGAGTAAAGATGCATCTTTAACCTTTATGTCGCTAAATAAGAAAACTTTCAAGCTGATAATAAAAACTCGAATAAAGCTATTACACACTTACTTTTTGGAGAAAAAATTCTCCTTATCGGACAGTGTAGATCCAAGATCAGACTGCACGTTCTGTGCAGTCTGATCGCGATCTGCACTGTCCGCAAAAAGTCAGTGAGTCGCGCTTAGCAGCCTAAGGGTTAACAAAGGTATTATATCAGGGGTGCGGAATTCCTATGCTAGACTTATCCGACTCGGCGGACAAGTAGAATTTTCCAGAGCGTTTGTCCGCGGGCTTGTGAATTTCGGAGCCATACACAATAAGAAAATGCCGTAATTATATCAATGGCCATCCTCAAATGCTCTATTCATTCAAACTTTTGCATAATCAATGTCTATAATTTGTAGAATAGACAATCTCATAGTACAAATTGTTTTACCCTTGGGAGGCCTCTCGTTTGAGACAGTTGCTATGCATAGAAAAACAAACTATCTGATTAGCCGAGGCAAATATGCGGTGTTGTAGTAAACATGGTGCCTGGTAAAATAGTAGCAAATGTTTTTTGGCGCACAAAACGGACAAAAAAAATATTCATTTATTTCATGCTTCTATCCCGTTTTTGTTGGGACTTTCGTTAGAATCCATTACAGTTGTTTTCGGTAATTCCCTGTGGCGTAACCCCCTCTTCACATATGAACACGTTACAATGTACATAATTTAGAAATGCTTACTCTTTTTCAATATTTCGGCTTTTGCCTTCATCTAGAAATGATTTTTCATTTAAAAGTGGTGGTGTGAAAATAGTCACATAATGTGAAGGCCATCAATTTCACTCCAAATTTCTTGATAAAGGCAAAAGCCGAACTATTGAAACAGAGTAAACATTTCTAAACTGTTTATTATTCGTTCCCTTAGGAATATTAAGTGGGTTTAGCATTACAATATTACGTAAAGCGCGAGAAACGTAGGGTAAATGCGCGCGCCTAAATTAAAGTCATATTTACTTTTAAGATACAATTTAACGAAACCCATTCTAAGTTACGCCTGGTTATTTAATGTTTTCCGGTAGGTTATCGAGAAATATTAGTGAAATATTATTCGATATTTTATGGTTACAACCAGTGAAAAATACCGATTTTTATATTCTAACTCTTCATTTGAAGGCGGAAACAGTTGTTCACGCGCACTAGTTACCTAGGTAAAATGCGCGTGCCTCTCAATAAGACGGAAATATGACGTAATTTACCCTACATTTCTCGCGCTTGACGTAATATTGTAATGCGTTGCTATGTGAAGGGAGTACGCCACGGGGAATAACCGAAAAGAACTGTTTTGGATTTTGATGTAAGTTCCTCCCAAAAAGGGTTAAAAGCATGGAATAAATAAAATATTTTTTTTCGGTTCTTTTTACGTGCTGTGTAAAAGCAAACTCACACGGGATCTCGGTTTAACGTCTCATCCGGCGCTCGAACCCACATCCTAAAGTGACCCAAGACCTGATGTTTACAAGTTCTACGCTCTACCACCTGAGCTGTGCGGGCTGGTCATGGAATTTTTGAGTTTGATTGATTTTTGCGTTTATTTATCGTCGCCACTGGTTGCCCATATGGGCGATGCCCCCTGAAGGCTCAGCCTAAGTTACGCCTGGTTCTTTAACGTGCTCGGTGTATGGCATCGTCACACGAAACCTCGGTTTAACGTCTCATCCGAAAGACTATTAGTAATTTTATATGGCCAGCCGTAGGAATCGAACCCGCACCATCAAGTGACCAGAAACATCATGTTCACGAGTCCTATGCTCTACCAACAGAGCTATGCGGGCTCTCTGAGTTTCTGAAATGTGCCAGCATATATACCCTACAGCATACGGAACGCCACCTACTTTAATACCCTACCTAGCGGCTATACGGACATTGCCGACTTCTTACGATCATAGTCGAACCATAAATTCATGAAATAAATAAAGTCGTGCCGTCTCAGTAAGTCATGCTTTTCTTAGTTCACGCGATTCTGTTACCAATGGATTCACTGTCCGCCATTATGTTGCATACGAAAGAGTTCCAGATATAGTCACGAAAATCCACAGCTGAAGAAAATGCGTCGGAAACTGGTAAGATGCTTATTTTACCGCCGATTTTATTGATCGCTTGGTAAAAAAACAAAACATAATTTATCAAAACATTTACCCCTAAAATAATTATGATATCAGTTATTCTTGTAATTTCGTGTTTGCATAGTTTTAGCTGACAACTGACACTTTTAAAATGGCCGCCTGCTCATTCGAGAATTTTTCGTCACGTGACAGTCATGTGACATGATTATTTATATAAATTGCTGTAAAACACATAAAAGTCTACTCGCTCTTTATTTTTATGCATAGTTCCAGCACTTCTATGAATCTTGCTGTTTTCTTTCTGCTATCTTGAATATGAAATTTCACCACTTCTCACAACTATTGTTATTTTTTTCTTTCTGCTTTCTTGAAAATGAAATTTTATATTTTCAGGCAAATCCTAAACATAATGTCAAAAGACAGCTGAGGCAGTATTCCCATGAAAGCTTGATCTTGGCCTACAGAGCAGTGAAAGAGAATGCCATGTCTGTGAAGTAAGCTGCTAGAACATATGGGGTACCTACACAGACCTTGAGAGACAGAGTTTTAAAGAAAGTCCACATAGATGCAGTCATGGAGAATGAGACTCTATTTACAAGAGATGAGGAAGAACTCCTGGTCCAACACTGTGAAAAACTGTCAAAGCTAGGTTATGGAATCAACAGGGCACAGTTGAATTTGTTAGCCAAGGATTTAGCTACTGATTTAGGTAGAAGAAAGATCAGTCAGAAACTAAGTAATAACTAGCACTATGGCATCATGAATAGGTGGAAAGACAGACTTTCAATCATCAAACCAAGGTCTCTAATACCAACCAGGGCTCAAAATCTTACACGAGAAAAAAGTGAATCAGTACTATCATGAATTGGAAAACATCCTGGACAAATACCAACTGAAGGAAAAACCTCATTTAAATCTACAACCTTGATGAGACCGGACTACAACCTGAACATAGACCCCCTCAATTATTGCAAGCAAATCAAGTAAACCTCTGGCAATAACATCCCCCAGGAGAACAACAGTTACACTTTTTGCATGTGCAAATGCCTCTGGAACAGCTTTGCCACCTTATTATGTGTTTAAAGGAAAGCGTATGAATAATGAACTGTTAAAAGGTGCTTTACCTGGCAAAGGGGTTGCTTTGACAGAGACAGGATGGTCAAATAAAATGGTCGAATAAAACGGTCTTCAAGACGTACCTGCAAGACCACTTTTTGAAGTATGCTGAAGCTGGTATCAACACAGTTTATCATATCCTTTTAATGTATGATGGTCATGCTTCTCATGTCAGTCTAGAAGTCATTGAATGGGCAAGAGAGAAGAAAATAATTCTGTTTGTCTTGCCTCCCCACACTTCACATGTACTTCAGCCTCTAGATGTTGGATGTTTTGGTCCTTTTAAGTCTGCCTTCTTCAGCGAATGCAGCTTATGGATGGCCAAGCAGCGTGGTGAAGTCATCACTAAGTACAACATGTGTGAGATAGCATGTAAGGCTTACAGCAAGACAATGACTCCTGCAAACATCATTGCTTCATTTAGAAAAACTGGAATTAGTCCTTTTAAACCAGACATTGTTCCTCTTGACAAATTCGTTCCAGCTGAGTCATTCCCTTTGAAATCACAAAAACCAGTCATGCTGCAGCAAACTGAAGAAGTGGAAAATTTTCTTCAAGGAAGAATGGACCAATCAGCACCTAAAAACTGTGAAGCAACACCACTATCTGATCCTAGTGAGTTTAAAAAGAGACGTTCCTTATTAGGTGGTAAAGCCCTTACAAAAGAAAGTAATGTAGGAATTCTGTGTCAGTATGAGAAAGAAAAAGCCACTGGAAGAAAAAATATCGTTGACTGTTGCCAACAGAGCAAAGTTCAAAATTGCACATCAAAAGGCAAGAACAGATCTACTTTATATTCAAAGCCAAATGAAAAATCAACCAAAAGAAAGAGAGAAAAGTCACCCAAACCTTCTATTAGTGGACTTCAAGCTAAGAAAGAGAATAACACCTCTCCTACATCAGATGATGAAAACAAATGCTGCTGCATCTGTAAAAAGTTTTCCCCTCCCGCAATGAGAGATTGTAACTACCTTGTAATATTGAAGTGGGCTGAATGTGTGCGATGTGGTCACTGGACACATTTAAAAATTTGCACAGCTGTGGCTGTTGTGCGTAGACATGGAGACTTTTTGTCCTCATTGCACTAAATAAGATCGCCAAATTCCAGAACAAAAAAGTTTTTAAATTGTAAAAGATAGCCATAATTTCTAATGCTATGTAAAGATCAATCTGTCATCATGATTCTCATCTCATCTTGTTTTATTAACTTATCTTAATTACATGTCCAATTCATCACACGTCTATGCTCATTATTATTCATGTAAGTATCTCATCAGTATTAATTATTACTTTCATGGTTCGACATCATCTTAAATTTAAAGTTACAAATCTACATAAAACGGGTATTGGAAGAGTAAAAAAAAATCTTACATATTTGTTATTTTCTTCAATTTCTATAATAAATAAAGTTCAAAATGTTGCCTGCTCCCACTGTGAACATTCCACTGACTACTAGTACTTGGTATTGAATACTAGCGTAATTACAGCAGTTTGGAAAATCCGGGGAGCTATTTAAAACTAGCCAATCAGAGGGCACGACCTAATGAGAATACGTCATTTCTAAAGATGGCTACAGCTTGACCTATAAAAGGTGATGTATTGAAGGGAGTTTTGAATTCGGAGTAGGTGAATTCTAATGTCAGGCATTAGACAACATGATAATTTTTACCTTCTCCAGAAATTCTTTAAATTCTAGTACAGAATTTTAGGTAGAATACTTTAGGGGCACGACTTAACGGGAACAAAGCACATTACAATCAGAATGTGAAATCTACTAATCGTAAACGACAAATATGATCTGTAGGATTCTCCGAATGTCTCCTATCAAATGAAGGGAAAGAACTTTTGAAATTTCGCCCTTTACATGTTCGCTACAAATTATTCTCTCGATACCGAAATTTTATTTTCAATTAACGTTCTTGCAATGTAATTGTATGCTCCTTTAATCTGTTCGAGTCCTATTTTTTTGTTTTTAAGGCGACCTATAATGATGCTAAGACATTTGATGATCTTGTGAGTTATCTTCAACAAATCATACAAGATAGTAAGCATGCCCAGTTACTGTTTAACTCGAGGTCTGTTGGCGTGGATTGGACAGGCACAAACCAAGGTTGTCAGAAATGCTCCTTTTAACAGCCCAATGAACCTCATATTTCAAATGGTGCAGGCGCGTTGCACATGCTCATGTCTTCAAAACCTTTTGTGGGTAAGGTTTTTTTCCGCATATCGCATTGAGCTGAAGCGAAGGTTTATCACATACATGTAGGTTCTTTCCTGTGTCGCTTTTGAGTTATGAGTTAATTTCTGGCCCATATGAAGACATCATACTGTAATAACCAAGCATTATGATTGGCCTATCTGATCCAGTACAATGTGACTTAATGACTACTTATTCAAAGAAACATGTACATGTAGTCTTACTTAATTTTGTGTTAAGATTAATACGATTGACGTTTCTAGCAAATGAAATTTCGACAAAGAATGAAATTTATGAAATGGTGGCATATAAGTAGAACCATCCAAGTTGTCATTTAAAAGACCAATTTTAGAACGTAAAAAACTGAGCCTTGCTCTGACCAAAGGGGGTTAAATGCATCTCCGTGATGCAGTATATCAAACAAGTCATCACATTATTATAGATCCATAAAATCCATTTTGTCTAACACTCGACTGGATCTAGAGGTAGAGTGGTCGTTTGATATGTTGAAAATTTATAAATAGCAGAAAAGGTTCGACTCATGTCAGCCTGTTTGGTCTGCGCAGTCTGACATGGGTTGGCACTTTTTGCAGATGCATTCAGCCCATTTTTCACAGAGTATACCTCAAATACATGTGCTCTGTCTGTCTAAAGTGAGAAACATTTTTGCTATGTTTTGAGAACAGCTAACTTAGCATCGCTAGTGTCCTGTACTTGCCTTTAAATAATAAAGATTCTCTTAATTTACTTTAAATTAATCTACTTCTTTCGTATTATAATAGGTAGTGAAAATCGTCATTTCTTAGGCTCAATTAATTGATTAAATCGGGTTCAGAAATGTATCTAAAACTACATTTAACACACAAAACAATCACATATCTTTGGGTGTGGAAGACAAGAGACCAAGAAATGACTACATTTTTTTTCAAAGGATACCAAAGTTCGCACTCACCAGTCTTTCCGATATTCGAGAACTGTTGGTGAATTCCATCACGAATGTCGCTGTTCGTATGGTTTTGTTCAATAGTACATGAGTACATGTTAACAATTCTTTAGGTTCACCTAACAGACATGTTTGTCACTTGTGGTCAAATCATATCCACATTCTATGTCACTGATACTCTATGCTGGCCAGAAAAGACTTCACTGCGTACGGCAACCTTAATATACGTGTATTTCCGATTTTAGGTATGCCAACATCGATTGCAAAATTGTAACAGGGCGAGCAAAAGCTATCCGTTACAGGGCCGGGGATAAAGATTCCATTTATATTCAAGATCACTCTTGGAACATATTTACTGCTGAAGGACGACAGCACTTGGTTCATCCAATATGGGCCGTGCAAGGAATTATTGGCTTCTCACATGGTGATGAGATGGTGGTCGAGGCCGATGGAACATCAAAACTGGAAATGCAAAGCCAAAATGATGGCCAATCCCAGTATATATTCAACGAATTTTGGTTTTGCACCCATCCAAAAATATTCGTCGGTCGTTGCTTTCCAGACCAGCCAGAAAACCAATTGCTCTCGGGTAAAGACATGGTGAACAGTGTTAACGAATTTCTTAGCTTACCTGACCTTCGTCGGAGCTTTTACATTAGTGGACTATCTCTCATGTCGGAGAAATCGTGTCGTCTGAAAGCTAGAAAAGGAAAATGTCAAATTAAACTTTTTGTAAGCGGCACCAAACCAAACAGCTTGAAGTTTTCTTACGAGTTGTCCCTGATAAGTCCAACCAATTTAACATTGACTGCAGAAGAACTTCCTCTGCTAGTGCTTCTCAACAGGGACCAGGAAGTTTTTGAAATCGAAATTCGCTTCCCGGTTAAAGGGGAACACAGGTTCAAGCTAAAGGTACACAATGAAGACCTCGATGAAGTAAACGCCTGCTGTGAATTTAGAATTGAATGCAATGACGTTGACAAAAAATGTAAAAGACTACCAACAGACAGTGGAACAGAAGGGTATGGTTATGGGCCGTCTGCGGAGGAAGCTGGTTTGAAGAATCCCTCAGAATCATCTGGCAAATTATACGTTGAGGCTTCCGACTCGAAAAGGTCCAAAGACCCGAAGAAGAAGGTCATTAGATACACTCTTGAAAACGATATCGAGGAAGAAACTGAGTTTGTTTCGAATGTTTGGAGTGTCGACAAAAAGGGCAAAACCGTTACGCACCCAGGTAAGAAAACACGATACATACCATTAGTGGTGGGTGGCTATATATCTTAGTCACAACATTCCGAAAGGATAGAGAGAATGTTGAGAAAAGAAATCGTGACCTCCTAATTTTATCCCTTTTAAAGTAATATACAAAATTTAGCGGACTGACCTTGGTCGATACTTAAATCAGATGCATTCAACCCTTGCACAGAGCATGGCTCATGCATAATGAAACTGTTCGTTCTTTTCAGTCTGATCGGGCTAGACTGCCGTCAACAGCAATTGCTTTTTTTTCCCCTCAGCAAACTTAGGGTTAAGTATAAGGTAACAATTTAAATATTATTTCAAGGTTCAAGCAAAACAGTTGTGGACCATGTCACGTGTCACATGAGCGTAGAAGTATCTGTACCAGAGCCAGGCGAGTATGCCCTTATAATAGAGAAAAAGGATACAGGTAAAGGAAAGAAATCCGAAGCAAAGCCTGTTGCCAAATACCTCGTGACCACAGATAAGAGTGTCGGTGAGTTCTTTCAAATTCTTTTTTTATAAACCTATAAATGATCTGAGTAAAATACGGATGTTATACCCCCATTCCACTTGGCGGCGATTCCACTGCGCTCATTGCGATCATGGCGCTTCTCCACAATCTTCCGAATCGCCGCGGAAGCGCCAACATGTGCAACGTTTTTTGACTTAGGCGTTTCTAGTACGCCCATAGTACGCTCAATCACGATCTCGCTGCACCGGCCACGATACTGTCACGCCGTTGTTGCGCTTCTACGGCGTTTCCGAGACGCTTCTATTACGCTTCCAATACGGCATGGTATATCAGGCTTTCTACGTTGCTGCTACGACCTTGCTACGACCTATGCGCAGGAGCTGCGCTTCTGTTGCGCTTTTGGAACGTTTCCATAGAGCAGTAGTCGACAATCGGCATTGGAAGAAAATTGCTGCAGTAACTGTGCTCCAGCTTACGGTTATGAACATTAGATTGAAAGGGTTGGGTGTTGCTTTTGTTACGATGCACTGCACCTGCGCTACATTACTCGCGCTGCGGCTACGATACTGCTGCGTTCACGAATTTCTTGCTACACGTTTACAACGCTTTTGTGGCGTTTCGAGCCCACGGCGATCCCGCTACGTAAATTTTAAGCAAGGTCAAAACAAGGGCCACGAAGTGGCGATCATAGAGTTTTCGATACGTTTCTACTACGATCAAAGCGTTTCTACTGCGCCGTTGCCGTTTCTGCTACGCGTTGCAGCGTTTTTATTAAAATTTCGAAGCGGAATCTCCGTTCACTGGAATGAAAGATTAAAATGGCGATCATGAAGCTTCCGTTACGCTATTACTACGATCAAGGCGTTTCTACTGCGCTTTTGCCGTTTCTCCTACGATTCACGGCGTTTTGACCAAAATTTCGAAGCGTAGCGGAATCGCCGCACAGTAGAATGGGGGTATTATTTAATTCACAAATACAACTAACTGAGAAAAATTTTTCCATATTGATCAATCATATACTTTATGTAGAATTTTTTTCCGTATCAGTCTTGTACCATGTGTAGAACATAATTGTGTACACGGACTACTTTTATGTATTAACGTTCGGGTCTTTCAGCCAAATCTCCAAACGGTCGGCTAGCACAACGAAGCGCGAAAGCCCCATTTTAGTGTACGAGGGGTATTCTGAAAGTTTCGAGGTTGTGTTTATATTTTTTGAACTATAAGTCGCACGGTAATAATGTTCTGCGCAAAGTAGGAATCGGGACAATGCAAGAATTGTCCTGCGCAAAGTAGGAATTATCACTTTGCCGGGCGAAGTAAGAATTCCTACCAGGTGCGGTCCAATTCCGGAATTGTCCCTGCGCAAAGTAGGAATCGGGACAAAGTGAGAATCTATTATTTTCCCTGCGCAAAGTAGGAATTGGGGACAAAGTAAGATTTTGTTTTTATTTTCAACATTTTATGATCATTATTATTGATGTTTGCCCATCAGTACAGTGAGAGTGTTTATCGTGACAGCAAGAATACTATACTTGTATTAAAACATTAAACAATGAACATAAAAAGAAACATGTAATGAAAAAAAAAAAAAAAAGCATGGGTTGCATCAGGGGTATGAGAAAAACAAAATATGTACAATATTTTCGGTCAAATTTACCCTTTCTCTTCTTTCCATGATGTTTTCATTTGAGCTACAGATACTTTCAAAACTAGATATTTAAAATATTTTTGGCCAAATTAACCCTTTACCACACAATCCAAAGTTTGAGCCACCCTCAAAAAGGCTACTGCAAACAATGTGGAAAAACGAGAAATGCTGATAACTAGTATTTCCTCCTTTTTCTATACTAATTTCTTACCAAAGACAGAAATCATCATTTCAGTCGTAAGGTGAAGAGTTATATGTACAGTGGTACATGTGCATTGATAATCCAAAGTAGGCTATTAACGACTCTGAAGAAGAAGGCGCGCTCTCTCTCTCTCAAAATTCCACTGTTCATGTAAATTTAACGCGTATATACGGGTATGTGTGAAATTATATGAATGCGTATGTACATGTGTGTGTGTGACCTTTGTCTGTATGGTTTTTTTTTTTTTTTCCCTAAAAAATCAACTATATTTTTGTATTGAGAAAAGTAATATATTTGTAAATTTTATGTAATGTAATATGGGCCGGAGGCCTTAACTACAAAATGAAATGTTCTGAGTTCTGAACTCTCCCCCTCTCTCTCTTGGTTAAACAAAAGCTATCCAATATCAGGCAAAGAATATTTTAATTACAGATATAAAATAAGACCTCCTCTCTCCTATGGATTCGGAATGACTGCAGTTCACAGAATAATAGATCTATATGAAGATAGGGCAAAATCAGTTTTAAGAAGTAAGAGACAACGGAAAGAGAATCATGATCACCAGAATCTAAATCCTTAGCAACATATGGGATTGTCATGACATATTTATTACTGTTCTCTTGATCTGTCTCCACGGCCACGTATCTGATCATGATACGATATATATCCCTTGCGCAATTCTAGAATTGTCCGGTACAATTCCGGAATCGGCGGACAAAGTAGGAATTCCTACTTTGCGCAGGGCGATTCCGGAATTGTCCAAATTCCTACTCTGCGCAGAACATTAATATTGATTTTCATTTTCGCACGGTAATGATATTGATATTTAGTTTGGCGTTTATATTGACAACCACGCGACTACGAAAGATACAAGTCCGCACTTAACAAATACCATTTTGAACTTAGACTCTCAGTCAGAAGGTAATGGAATCAAAAGGTAACTCTAAAAAATCTCTATCAGTTTGTGAAAGAGGTTACTGGCAGCAAGTCTGAAAATCCTATGCTTTCCGTTGAATATGAAAACAACCTTGCAGATAAATTTGCCGATCATTTTTATGGTCAAGATCAATAAAAAATGTGAATCCCTCAAAAACTTTGAAAACTATAAACCATATGTCAAAAAGTACCACCGTTTGAATCTTTCAAATCTAACTGGGGATGAGGTTTAAATACATATAAGCCAGTTACAAACCAAAACTTGTTAAATTGACAATTTGCCTACCAAATCTTTTCTATAGAAATGTTACCTATGATTACCCAACTTGTGAATCTTTCTTTGACACAAGGCATATTCCCATCAAAATGGAAACAGGCAATAGTAAGGTCTCTGTTGAAAAAAAAATCTGGTCTCGAACTAACATTTCCCAACTATCGACCAGCCAGCAATTTGCCATTCTTGTCTAAATTGATTGAAAAAGCCGCCCTTTATCAACTAAAAGAACATGTTAACTGTTCTTCAATTATACGGCAGTGCTTTCAAAGAATCAGTCGGCATAATGTCGGTTTCACTCCTGTGAGTCCGCCCTTCTTGGGCTCGTAAATGACAATCTTAATGGAATTGAACATCAAGAAGCCACGGCACTGATAGCTCTAGATCTAAGCGATGCTTTCGATACGGTCGACCACAACATACTGTTGGATGATCTTGAAAGTCAGTATGGTGTTTGTGTATTGGCTCTGGAATGGATGGATTCTTACCTAAGACTGCGTAGTTGTCGATAGAATGTAAACTCAAATGTGTCTTCAGTACGGGAACTAGACTGTAGCGTCCCCCAGGAAAGCTGTTTGGGCCCTTGGCTCTACTTGACCTATTCAAGAACTGTCTTTGACATAGTGCTTCTATTTATTTCACTATTCGGAATTGCCGACGTCCACACGGCAAACAGGCGTTTTAGACCATCACCAGCCGAAGAAGCCTGTGCAGTTCAGGACCTTTAGGAGTGTGCTATTCAATATTTTTGCTTTTGTCTTTATCAAGAAATTTTACGTGAAACTGATGCCTTCTACATTTTGTGACTATTTTCACACCACCAGTTTTAAATGAAAATCACGTAAAATTTCATAATAAAGGCAAAAGCCGAAATATTGAAATAGAGTACAAACATTTCTAAATTGTGTTTAGTTATGCATTGACAGATGTTTAGATACATTAATGAGCTATGCTCTGGCAAAACAGGGTGTTACGGGAGACCACTCCTTCATGCATGGCTTCGTCCCGATTTAAATACAATACCTAACAACTGCGTTAGGGAGATATCTCTTTGGCTCAGTGGTTATGGTATTGGTCTTGTAAACCTCGAAAAACGAGGATATTTGTCCGCCGTGGGTTCGAATCCCGCCAGATGCGGTTTGTACTGCCCTGCATTTGTTCATTTGTTTCTTTGTTACGGACTTTGTTCGTAAGAAGGGCTTTATGCATCCCCGTGATGCATTATACCATACAAGTCATCACATAAGTATGGATCCGTTGTATCCAATGTGTCTGACAAATGAATGAATCATGAGGTAGAATGGTCCTTGAACATGTGGAAAATTGACCGAAAGCAAAAAATTTAGGCCAAGGTCAGCCTGCGCGGATCGATACCGTTTGCAGATGCATCAAGCCCCGTTTTCATAGACATGGTTCATTTAGACTATATATGGCCTACAACACGCAAAATGGGGCATTCGGACATTTGCGTAAAGTGTCGTCCCGGATCAGCCTGTGTAGTCCGCAGAGACTAGTCCGAAACGACACTTTCCGTTTTTATGTGATTTTCTGTTTTGCGCAAGTCCACTGCAGGACAAAATGTAATCTAGTCGCAAAGTGTCGTCTCGGATTAGCCTGCGCGTACTGCGCAGGCTGATCCGAGACGACACTTTACGCAAATGTCCGAGTGCCCCTTTTCGAGTGTTGCAGGCCTTATTATCATCTCTTCTTTTTAGATGACGCTAAACATGAAATGAAGCAAATGAAACGAAAAAAGAAGAAAGAGCTAAAATTGAGTGAAAAAGAGCAGGAGAAGAAAACGGTGATGGAGGAGTACGATTCTCTCCAGACAGCTATAGTTTACTGGGTAAGATATTCTTGAGAATCCAATAACAAATGGTGTACACATGATAAGGGTGCTAAGTTCACTAGATTAGATCATCCATCAATGCGGATAACCTTTCGTTGATTTGGGATATCAAAGTTATACGGTAGAATAGGCGATACACAGTTAAAATATATGTATGGTGTCTTTTAAGGCCATGTTGAACGAAATCATTTGTTCATGGTGTTATTGTACATCCCATTATTAAATTTGCGACGGGCCTATACTCTCTCTCTCTGTTCGGTAGAAAGTTGTGTACGTGCCCCGCCAAAAACTTCCAGAGCCCTATCGAGTAAGATACGGAAAAGCAACGAAACACATCGTAAAGAATAACGAAATAGAACGAAACGAACTAGAACAAATACCAGCAGAATTAAAACCTGAATTATCTTCCCTTTGATTGCAATTAATGCAAAAAAATAGAAATTAAAATTTGACAGAGGCTGTATGCACGACGATCGTGCTTTTACTCTGGATTTTTTTCACTTTATTATCAAGTAAAGCCTCATTAAACTGTTCTTCAATTATACGGCAGTGCTGCTGACACCTCGCAGCCCAATTGATATTTTCCCCATTGTTTTAACGAATACTCCGACTCAAAAATCATTTCCAAATTAAGCAAAATCGAGCACCTTTCGTCTTTTGATACCCCCCTCCCGCTATTGAATCCAGTTTAGATCCTAGTAGGATGGCTAAGAAAAATCCATTTTCTGGTATGCGAGTGAGATTGCTTGTTCGCACGACAGTGACTGGTTTATTATTTACCATTTATAAAAGCCCCTGGATTTATTAATTTTGGAATATACTTATGTCAGATTTTTTTTCTATATTCTTGCATTAAGTCTTATTCCATTCGACCTCATTTTTCTTCATGTGAAAAAATTATATACTGAAACAGAAAGATACTTTTCGTGGCATTTGTCGAAGACAATGCCACTATGAGTCCAATATTGAATGTTCAATATTGAATTTTGAAGACCATGTATCGTATTTATCGTATTTTGTACAAAACCGAAGGAAATAAACCCAATCAAACTCAATTTTTCTCAAGCAAATGATTTTTTCGAGAGCACACAGATATGTAATTAGAAATGGCGTATTAGAATAAACTGGATTAGGCCATCGATCGTGGAAAAACTTCTTTTTGATTGAAAATAGCTTCACGTGCTCTTAACCTTCTATTGGCGCAATGATATACAAAACCTTCGTCTACTGACCGCTTTGGTTCCGGGCTTGCTCGTTCCATAATTGCACGCTGAACCATTTGATTGTGCATGAATATTTACAGATCGAAGTAATTGATTGTAATGTTGGGAATTAGATCTTGACGGCCAAAGATATCTCAAAATCATAGTTTTCAGGTATTAACTTAAATTTATTCGATATATATGCATGGTTTCTCTCTCTACCCATCATGCATCCTACCGTCAAGGGACATTACTCCTGATTCCCCGTGTGAATGATAAAAGGGAGACCACCAGTACACAAATAATCCAAACTTTGGGACCAGTATTCTCCCTTTAACCAAAAAAAGAGGTGTTAATTTCCTTGGTAGGTTCAGTTTCAAGTTAGACTAATATTTGAAAAATATTTTTCTTTTTTTCAAATAATTATTTCCACACAATGGCTTCCTTGACAAATGCCACACCAGCGTTTTCAACACTTTGATTAATCTTTCAATGGATTTGGCTGAAATCTTCTGGTTTTTAGCTCTACTGGCTGAAAGCCAGCAGAGCTTATGTCATGGCGTGGTTTCCGTCGTCCGTCCGTCTGTCCGTCCGTCCGTCTGTCCGTCCGTCCATTAGTCTTTTTCTTGTTTACGCGAAAAAGTCTGCATTTGTGGTCAGATTTACGTGAAACTTGCACAGTTTGTTTATCTCATCAATAGCTTTGACCCTATTGATTTTGAAAAAAATCCAACAAACAGTATGGGAAAAGTAGCCATTTCAAGTTGAAAATTTCCATTTCTTGTTTACGCGATAAAGTCTGTATTTGTGGTCAGATTTCCGTGAAACTTGCACAGTTTGTTTATATCATCAATAGCTTAATGGCAAGTGGGTGCGATAGCCGTACGCAATACCGTCCCACACTGTAAATCATCCCACCCCAAAAACGATCGCGTTACAGTACGCAAAAGTCGGCACAACGTTCATTCTTGCGCCGGAATAATCGTACACGGCCGGTAGCTCGAGACAATAAAAACCTCGACTCAACAGAAAAAAATAATTGTGCACCAACGCTAGTTTATTTGTACCAAGGCCAATTGCTGTCCATAATAACACTGGCGGGGCGTAAAAACCGGGCCGACGTACCGGCGACGTCCGTGCAAACCGTTATCAGCTAAACCGTTCTGCACTGGCTGGGCGGAAATCTGCTCGTTGCGAGCACCGAGGTTATTAGCAGCTGTAGCTTTTGCTGTTCGAAATCGGTCTCATAGGTGCTGATTCGCAATACAGTGGTCTTAGGCTCGAGTCTTGACTTACGGTCTGCAGCTCCGTGATAAGGTTTTTGTACTCCTAGTTTGCGCAGATCGCTGCGGAAGGCTCCTGACTGCTTGCGCGGATGCACCAACAGGAGCTGCAACCGCTGCAGTAGGACTCCAGCATACCTAAGGCCCTCGTACACGTGTATAAAACTATGTATGTACATCTCAAAGGTTATTTTGAAAATTTTGCTCGCACTTAGCGAATGTTTCTTTTTTGGTTCAGTAGATATGAATATCATGGAACCCGGGACAGCTGGGACATTCGCGGACGTCATTTAGACAGGGGTGTTTATTTTTAGCTAAAATATACATGTATTATTATTTTTTTAACGTGGTCATTTGTAAGTTCCTTCGATGTTTGGGGATAAGGTTTGGATTCTTTTTCAGTCAGTTCCTGAAGTTTCTCTACTCATTTAATTTGCACATAGACGGCAATTGAGCATAAGAAGAGCGAATCCTTTCCTCCATAATATCACGAAAATAATCAATACAGTATCCTTCTTTCTTTCGTAGAAAATAATAACCTGAATGCTGTCGTGCGAATAAAAATCCATATCCGCTGCATGGTCGTGCGAATGAGAATTTTTATTCGCCGGGCCATGGTACTGATAGCAACCTACTTATCATTTTCAGATGGCTTTAAAAGAAGTGAATGCTTACTGTCAGATCCTGTGCGAATTTTCTATTTTATTTATATGCATGCTGTACATTATTGGTAATGAAAAAGTGTCCCATCTTTGAAAACGAAGAATATTTCTTCAAGATTGGATTTATCTCCCTCTGTTGATGTAGACATTCATCTCAAGCGCTATTCTAACAAGCAGCCCTACCCATTTTCTCTTTTCAGACTCGAAGTCATGTTTTTATCTAATAGGTTTTTCCACAACGTTCATCATATTTACTTATTAATGTGAAAAAAAATATATACAAGAAAAAACTGTCGGAACTCTATGCTGCCATGGGTCGAGAGAATGCATGTTGAGCGGCATCGATACCATTACCTTAAGGGTATTTAAGGCATCATATAGTGTTCATGCGGAATATGTCGGCACCCTACAATTTTGAGTAATATAATACCACAGTGAAAGAAGAACAAGAAAAAGATTCTTGCTAGAATTTCAAACCCACGAACCACGCATGAAATAATCGCATAATTTTAGCAAAAGTTTCCTTGCGGTTTCCTCATGAGATATACAATAAGAAATTGTATAAGAGAAAGTAGTAATAAAGAAACTAAATAAATAAATAATAACAATTATAATAATAAATGGGCTAGATTTTGTTCTATTTCATTTAGTTTTGTTCTATTTTGTTTCGTTTCATTGTGTTTCCTTCCATTTCGTTACGTTTAGTTTCGGTTTTGTTTCTTGCTTTCTAGGGACCCAAAACTTCCAGGTGCATCGTCCGATTCTAAAATGATTTGACACAAACAATCACCATAAATAGACAATGTGTCGCGTGCAACACCGTGTCGCCAGCTAAAAGGTCATGGTCACAGTGCTTGGTTGAACTTTGTCAATATTTGGTACAATTATAGTGATGGCGAATGTTCCTGTCCCACACATAAGTGTGACATCAATTGTCGGATTCCTGAATCATATTGACTCACTATGGATAGATGATGTGTCGCGTGCAAAACCGTTTCGCTTGCTGAAAGGTCAAGGTCATATTGTTCAGCTGAACTTTGTCTTTTTTGCTACATTTGTGGTAATGAAGGTTGTTCGTGTCCAGCCCACTTGGTTGGATTTCTAAATTATTTGACACAAAAGATTACCATGAATAGACGATGTGTCGCATGCAAGAACCATGTCACCAGGTTAAAAGTCATGGTCACTGTTCTCACTTGACACTGCCAGTTTTTTCGCATAGTAATTAACTTGTGTGCAGGTCTTAACCCTTTAATTTGTTGATATTTTTTTATGATACTTCATCAAGCTGAAAAGGTCATTAAGTAGCTATGTTGCATACAAGAAAGAAAACTGTAAGTTTATTTTTGAGGGTCAAAACTCTTGTAGCAATTGAGATATTGTGGTGATAATGAATACGATTTGGTGATAATGAATAGGGGTGCTTAGGGCATCAAGAGGGAGAGGTGCATTTAGAAATTGCAACTCTGGCTTGCTTTATCTATTTTCAATGATCTCCCATGGTGTTAAAATCATGTGGAGTCACTTTGATGGTAGTATGTAGAGCTGATACGAACATGATATAAGGGTGTCGCGATATATGAGGATTACCCTGACCTGAGTGCTGATGTTTACTCCCTCACTTATACTTCGGTTTAAGATATACTTCGGTTTAAGATTATCAGCAATGCGTGTAGTGGGCCGTATTTTTCTCGTGAAAAGTCTCATGATTTTTTTTTTTAAATGTCTTGTTGAACTTTTAATATCGGCGCTTTGGAAGAAAGTATTTAAGAATTTCAACTCTGGCTTACTTCATCTATTTTCGGTGACCACCATGGAGGTAAAATCATGTGGAGTCACTTTAATGATAGTATGTGGAGCTGATAAGAACATGATATAGGGTGTCACGATATACAGCTGTTTAAGGATAAGTCTGACCTGAGTGCTGGAGTTTACTCTCTTACTTATGCTTCGGATGAAGATTATCAGCAATACATGTAGCAGGCCGTACTTTCTCATGATATTTGGATTCTTTGTTGAAAATCATTCACTAGCACACACCAAATTGAGTTTCTCAGACTTACGCTCCGGCAGTTTTATTAATTACTTTGGTGTTAAAGTAACTTTCCGAGCATGTGTTCATTTATCAGATCTATTTTTCTCCTCTAGGCTATTGCTTTAGACGTAATCTTTCGATTAAAGGAAATGCAAGGAAAACAATATTTTGCCAACTTTCCTCTTTTCAGATCCAAGTGGAAGGTCAGACTGAAGCAAAGTGAAGGAGAGAATCACCGAAACTGCAATAAAAAAAAAAACACACACACACACACAAAAAAAAAAAAAAAAACAACAAAAAAAAAAAAAAAACTGTCAGTGACTTTCTCCCAAATTTAGACTTAAACACAACCACGTAACTTTTTTGTGGAGATTTTTAAGTACAGTTGATACAAAAGGGCAACATTGATTGTTCTAGAGGAAGACTGTTAGGTCCCAATTCTGGCAATCAGAATTTGACATTACAAAAAGCGTGTTCTGAAAATACAGTCAAACTTTTGTAAGTTATTTGGGTATGGCTAAAACTTTCGTTTTAAATGTCATTGCATTACAGTTTTTTCCCGGACACCGAAGACGAGAGCGGACAGCGAACAGTGGACTATTATGTAAGGTTGTCTCAAAAGAAATACACACTTTCTATTAGCTACGAGTTTTATAATTTGCTGTGTTCTCAATTTCCCAACTTTTGGATTTTGGACCAACTTTTAGGTTGGGAAAGTGACACGCTATTGTTAAGGTGAACAATAGTGTTTGGTAAGTGAGAATGTGTGAAAATTGCTATACTGAGTTATAAAAGTTAGGTTACTGTCATGATATATAAAGACAAAACAAGATTTTGTCGCTATTCTTTTGATATACGTGTAGCATAATAAAACATATACATGTACATACAAGACAAAAACACCTAAACAAAAAAGCACATAATCAAGTTTTTTTTAGTCCCCTACCGGCGAAGCCGAAGGGGACTTTAGGTTTGCGCTCTGTCCGTCCGTCCGTCTGTCCGTCAGTCCGGCAAATCAGTTTTCCAGACTTTTTTTCTAAACGCTGGCAGATATTGAGCTGATTTTTGGTGTGTAAGTCATCCACTTTGAGTTACAGATCAAGTTCGAGTTTCGTTCCGGTCCACTGATTTTTGACGAAAATACGGGTCTTGGACTTACAAATTTTAACCGAAAAACAGTTTCCCGGACTTTTTTTCTAAACGCTGGCAGATATTGAGCTGATTTTTGGTGTGCAAGTCAACCATCATGAGTTACAGATCAAGTTTGAGTTTCGTTCCGGTCCGCTGATTTTTGACAAAATTACGGGCCTTGGACTTAGAAAATTTCACCGAAAAGACAGTTTTCCGGATTTTTTTTTCTAAACGCTGGCAGATATTGAGCTCATTTTTGGTGTGCAAGTCAACCACCATGAGTTACAGATCAAGTTTGAAATTTGTTCCGGTCTGCTGATTTATGACGAAATTATGGGCCTTGGACTTAGAAATTTTCACAGAAAAAACAGTTTTCTGGACTTTTTTCTAAACGCTAGCAGCCATTGAGCTGATTTTTGTTGTGGAAGTCAACCAGCATGAGTTACAGATCAAGTTCGAGTTTTGTTCCGGTCCACTGATTTTTGACGAAATTACGGGCTTTGGACTTAGAAAATTTCACTGAAAAAACGGTTACCCTGTTTTTTAGTCCCCTACCGGCGAAGCTGAAGGGGACTTTAGGTTTGCACTTCGTCCGTCCGTCTATCCGTCTGTCCGTCCGTCCGTCTGTCCGTCAATTCAGTTTTCCGGACTTCTTTTCTAAACGCTGGCAGATATTGAGCTGATTTTTGGTGTGTAAGTCAACCACCATGAGTTACAGATCAAGTTCGAGTTTCGTTCCGGTCCACTGATTTTTGACGAAATTACAGGCCTTGGACTTACAAATTTTCAAGGAAAAAACAGTTTTCCGGACTTTTTTTTCTAAAAACTGGTAGATATTGAGCTCATTTTTGGTGTGGAAGTTAACAACCCTGAGTTACAGATTAAGTTTGAGTTTTGTTCCGGTCCACTGATTTTTGACGAAATTACGGGCTTTGGACTTAGAAATTTTCACAGAAAAATTAGTTATCCAGACTTTTTTTCTAAGCGCTGGTAGATATTGATCTCATTTTTGGTGTGCAAGTCAACAACCATGAGTTACAGATCAAGTTCGAGTTTCGTTCCAGTCCACTGATTTTTGATGAAATTAGGGTTTGCGCTCTGTCCGTCCGTCTGTCCATCAGTCCGGCAAATCAGTTTTCCAGACTTTTTTTCTAAACGCTGGCAGATATTGAGCTGATTTTTGGGGTGTAAGTCATCCACCATGAGTTACAGATCAAGTTCGAGTTTCGTTCCGGTCCACTGATTTTTGACGAAAATACGAGCCTTGGACTTACAAATTTTAACCGAAAAAACAGTTTTCCGGACTTCTTTTCTAAACGCTGCTAAATATTGAGCTGCTTTTTGGTGTGTAAGTTAACCACCATGAATTACAGATCAAGTTTGAGCTTCGTTCCGGTCCACTGATTTTTGACGAAATTACGGGCCTTGGACTTACAAATTTTCACGGAAAAAACACTTTTCCGGACTTTTTTCTAAACGCTGGCAAATATTGAGCTGATTTTTGGTGTGTAAGTTAACCACCATGAATTACAGATCAAGTTTGAGTTTCGTTCCGGTCCACTGATTTTTGACGAAATTACGGGCTTTGGACTTGAAAATTTTCACCCCCCCCAAAAAAAAAACAGTTTTCCGGACTTTTTTTCTAAACGCTGGCAGATATTGAGCTGATTTTCGGTGTGTAAGTCAACCACCATGAGTTACAGATCAAGTTCGAGTTTTGTTCTGATCCACTGATATTTTAAGAAATTACGGGCCTTGGACTTAGAAAATTTCACAGAAAAAACAGTTTTCCCGACTTTTTTACTTACAATGCACATGTTTGGTATGTAGGTAGGCCTACCTGTCATTGATACCGATCTACTGTGGGTTATATGTCCAAGGTCAAGGTCAAAAATTTTAACCCTTATCATGAAATCTTATCCTCAACACTTTTCATAGTCATTTCTCTGTATATTTTTTAAGTACTTAAGTTATAACACTTATACATGGTAAGCTGGTACCTCTCATTGGTACACACCTGCTGATGATAAGGTCAAGGTCATCTCACAAGGTTAAGGTCATATTTCTGAAAATTTGCTTTTACGGGGGCATTTGTGTTTCACAAACACATCTTGTCTTAGTAAACCTTCTTCAATGAACTTACTTTAACGAGGAAAATGCTTATATATCTGGCTTTCATTAAAGCATTGCATACAAAGACAGACACGATGCTTATAATTCTGAAAGGGGGTCAAATACGTTCTTTCTCCTCCACAGAGTTTCACAAACTATACCTGCCAGCGATATATACGGCCGGTAGGGGACTCATTATTGCTATGCAATACTATCAGAATGCTTTTTTTTTTTTTTTTTTTTAAATACTTTTTAAACAGAAAAGTAAACAAAGAAATAGAAATATATATACATTTAAAAATGACAACAACATATGTACAAAATAAGCACATAATCAAGATGTTTTTCACCATTTTTACACAAAAGTAAAGAATATAATATAAATACATATACAGAATGAAATAAATTAAAATTATATACATTTGTTAAGTTTTCTTTTACTTTGCAATGACTAAAGACTAAACACATATATCGGTACACAAAATAAATTCTAGTATACAAATTTCAAAGCAAGTTTACTTCAGATAATTCATTTGATGAGTTTGATGTTTTGTCTGGTGATTATTCCAACTTAATGAAATAAGATGCGGCATCAGTATATGCCATTATGTCAACCTCGCAACTGTTCATTAAATTCTTCAGGCGAATGAGTCTCTGGTCTTTCTCTCTGCATACAAGTTTTCTTTGGCGCTGCTTTCCACCATTGCATGCTGTAGCATTTTCGCTCCATTTGTTACTTGTTCCCGTTTAATCATGTCGATGTACTCATAGACATTGGGATGGCTGTGACGCAGTTGGGCGTTGATTTTGTGATGCCACCCTTCAACATGATTCGTCGTTCTAGGCCCGCTGTTGTTGAAGTGGTTCCATGAACTTCTATCACTTTCAACCCACTGTTAAGTGACATAGTCCTTAAATTTGATCACACGTCGATCATCGCTGTCACACTCAAGCAGGGACTGAAACCAAACATCTACTACATTCTCCAGTGGAACTAATGGAAGTACAGCTGCACGATACACCAACCATTTGATAACAGGATCTTCTTTTAAGTCACTAGCCAGTCCACATGGCTGAACATTCCTCCATTTACACAGAGTATAGTGGAAGAAGCAGCCACGAATTGTCACATCCACGAAAACACTGTTCACAGCCCTCAATGCTGCCTTCTCATAGTCCATCATGATGACTTCTGGGAAGAGTCTGATGTTCATGTCGTTCGCTGCTGACTGAAGGACAGTGAAGAATCTGATATATGTTAGTTGTTGCTTAGTAGGAAACAGTACATATACAAATGGGCACATGTAGCCATCCACAATGGCATGCATAGTGTACAACTGATATAAGTATGTTGGTGATGAGTAAAATGTTCCATCCATATACCATATTTCTGCATCTGCTCAGTCAGATTGCAGATCGTAAATATCAGAATTCGATAAGTGTCGCTGTTGTATACAAGTAAGAATCTCTCCCCGGCAAAGATTCAGTCCACTTTCCGTCCAGGTTGATATCATCACATCTTTTAGAAAGCACTGGTTGAGTTTTGGAGCGATGCCTGTACATACCTGCCTTAGCAGAGTAATATGTGGGTTGTTTTTGCAACATCTTCTGTATCCCATTCAACAGACCGAGTATCAGCGAGCATGTCGTTGAATATTGATGACACTGGCATGTTTCTTCAGTTAATTAAAATCAACAGCAATAAATAATATCACACAATCATGATTAATTTCGTGAAAAATAATTGGATTTCATTTTTGTTTGTTAAAGCTGTGTGACTAGTGTTCATATGTTAATAAAAATAATTAACAAAAACATTCAATATCTAAATGCCAATTATATCATATTTAACTTTATACTGAAATCTAAAAGCAGGGAAAATGAGACTTAATTAAAAAGGTCAGGTAATATTTAAAATACAACGCACTTCATCAATGGAAAAGGTATTCAGTTGAATTAAATAAATTGAAAGGTTCAGTCTTTTTTCCCAACTCTTTAGATTTCACTTATCTCACTTTCCCAACCTATAGATCTCACACCTTCTTGCAAATTATTCACATTGGATTTTCTATACGGTTTTCTACGTGGAATCACTTTACAAGTGTAACCATTTTGTATTGTATTGGGCTAAGACGATGTATGGATCTGTATGCTTCGAACAAAATTCAAGTTTCATACATACGATATATGTAATGTACAAGTCTAAATAAAATTATGTTCTGTTTTGTTTTGTTCTGTTCTGTACTGCTTATCAATATCTCACATTTTGGTGCGTTTAATCAGACAAAACTAGGACTTAACTGTCGCACCATTAAGTCAGAGTCTTACCTTTGGATGTGACTGATTACAGTATTACATACTTCATTACCTGATCCTGACCTTTATGCTGAATATATAACTCGGCCTATAAATAGCAATCCCACTATTATTCTGGAAGTTATATCATGCACAGGAATGTACAGGTAAGCAATCTTATTCGCGAATACCGCACGAAATATTTACGTGACCATTCGGCACATATGAAGAAGGCAGCCTTGTGCGATGCCGAGGGTAAAAATGGATTTTTGATTATGTAAATGATTTTAAACTGGGTAAGGCTAAATGAAGCAGACAATAACTCATGTCAAGCAGTTTTGTCCCTCTGGTGAACTTATAAAACCGGGTTCAATTGTACTTACGATTTCCGATATCTCCATGCAGGTAGTAAAAAAAGCAGTGCTTTTAAAGGAAAGTTCAAGCTTCATTTAAAGGGAAATTGCAACGGCATTTGATTGCATAAATGGTGCTCCTCACTATACGATGAGTTGAACCGAGCTAACAACTTGCTATACATGTTTTGACAATAAAATTCAAAACTGTCTCTTTAAGTACAGCAATTATCGCTTTGGGATTTTTCAGACAACTCCGCATAAAAGTCCGCAGTCCGCTGTCCGCACTCGTGTTGGGCGTCCGCTAAAATACTCCACTAGGATTATCAGTGTTTGATCACTAACTTTTTCGAGAAGATCCCGTCGGAAAAATACTACAAGTTGATCAGTGGTATGTATTGTGTCATGTAAGAAAACTGTAATGATACCTCTATTGTAGGCATAAAGCGAGGTTTGTCTAAGCGATAATATCGAGATTTTGGCTGCTCGGCATAGGACCGAGCTTTGCTATTTTCCGGCGTTGCTACCTACGCTGGAATTTTGACCTACCTCTTGTTATTGATATACTGGAATGAATAAACAATAATTTGCGATTGGTCAACAATATGGACATGCTTATTTTGCGGATCCCTGCAGGCCTATTTGTAAGCAAATTTGTGACAACAAGATACAAGCGTTGCTACCGCTAATGTTTTTATGCGTTTCCCTTTTAAGGAAGTTACTCAGATTTTTAAAACCTCACCAAACTTCCAAAATGATTTATCACTGAATTTAAGTAAAGCGATAGCAGGCAATTGATCAGAAAAGAAGAAATACAAGAGTAAGAAAAAAAATATATTAAATAGCATTTCCTTTATTGGCTATGTATAGCCGCTAAGAGTATTTCTGGATTTTGCGCTAGCCTTCGTTTCGCAAATACTTGTGGGAATGTCACCTGATTAATGAGACGCGTTGATTTCGAGGATTCGTATTCCAATAAGTTCAGTAACGTCGTACCTGAAGTAATAAAAATTGACGGAATTACCGATAGCAGAACGACCATTATTTGTTGTTTACCCACCAAATCAAATTTTGCGGGTAACTTAAGTCATATTTCCCTCTGGTTGAATGGCAAGGGGTGTTTACCTAGGTAACTGGTGCGCGGAAACCCACTGTTTCCGCCTTCAGTTAGTTTAAACATATTTTATTGTCGTAATATACATGTTCACATAAGCGATACAGACAACAGAATTTCAAGAACATGGAATGATACATTTACATTGGCAAAGGGGTCTGGCCACAAGTTCCTACAACTTGGGTACGACCATTCCCTTTCTCCAATTACATGTTTAAGAAATACACTCTTATATGGAAGCTGAAAAGCTTTTAGAACTTTCATTAGTTAAGGTATAATAAAGAAAAACAGATGAAGAAATATCTGAACACACAAAGACTGAAAAACAACATGACATAAAATATAAGAACGATATGGATAGAAAGAAAAGTTATAAGCCGGGTTTCTAGATTGGACAAATCTAATTGAACTACGACTCATAGAGGATAGGCATAAGGTAAGTTGAATAATCGGTCATTCGAACCTTCCTGAATCTTTGATAAATCCTTGGACAGAAAAAAGCATTTCAATGTTATCATTAAGACTTAGATTATCGGATTAGCGTAAACTGACGATTCGTTTACTTCAAGTGACATTCATTGATAAAATATCGGAGAGCGGAGATATGGAACAGCCACGGGCCGCTTACTTTACATAGAATGACGTCGATTTTACCACGCTTTCGTTGCACTGTGTTTATAGAGCCGAATTAACGTGTCGTGTTAAGGAATGAAGATAATTTTTTTTTTGTTTTCATGGAGGTATGAAAAAAGAAACCTAATCACAAAAGTGTGATTAGGTTTTTTTTTTTTCATACCTCCATGAAAACAAAAACAATTCTCTTCATTCCTTATAATTCAATATCACAGACAACAAATATGCACTTAAATAATACTAACTGCTCTTTTTTTGTAAATCCAACATTGCGTATTTATTTACTGTCCCTATCATTGATATTTCATAGCGCGGTAAAACTGCTCCTTCATGACGTAAAAATGACGTAATTCATGACGTCATTATAGTATTGAACATTTGCAGATTGAGTTGATATATTATTAGAAGTTCGATACCCTAGAATTAAGTTGGAAGTAAGATTGTTTAAACCCAACAGAGTAACAATGAGTTTTCAGCTCTCTCTTTGAATTTACTGTTGGATTTTTTTTCAGTATGCAGAAAAAATAAATTTAGCTAGCAATTTGAACTTCGGACTCGATATAAAATCTGAACGAAAAACATTATGAAATCTCGTATACATGTTTGTTTACATTAGTTTGACTGCAAAAGTAGTTCCGGCACTGCTGATTTTTTTTCGTGGAGCTATGAAAAAAAATTTTCAGCCAATCAGAACTCGCCAATGTTCATGAAAAAAATTAATATTGAATTATTTAGAATTAGTAGTACTTTCCTGTGTTTAACGAGAAATTTGGATTCCCGGTAAAAAATCTTAGTAATCTAATCTTAGCCTATTACTGTATTTCTACATACATGTATTTTAAGACTCGTCAATTTTCGCAATAACTGCATCTGCTCCTTTTAAACGTTGATTAGAATTATCATGTTAGATCTATCTTCAAAAATATATCTTAGTGAAAATTTCACCTTTCAACAGTATGATTTTGTTACTTTGATCATTTCTCTCTCTTTTGAACCACTAAAAAGTTCAAATATTCATATCCTCTTACGCCCTCTATCTTCTTTGAAGGATAGTTTCTTGTTGCCGAGTGACTGAAGAAGTTATTTCACGTGATGAGCCCAATTAAGTTTATGGAACGTAAAATTACACATCTAGATCTACGTTATTTTTTTAACACATTGAACGTTCTTTTGTACGACCTAATTCTAACTTATCTAAATAACTTCTGTCTTAACTGTTGTTATGATCACATGTAGATCTATATAAGCATGTGCTCTGTGAAAAGCGGCCGTTGAATGCATTCAAAAAGCATCGACCCAAGTCAGCCTGCGCAGTCCTGGGTCGATACTTTTTAACTTTCGGTCATTTTTCTGCATGTCAACGGAACACTCTCCCTCAAGATTCAGTCAAAATGGATTTTATGGATCCATAATTATGTGATGACTTGCTTGGTATAATCACAGGCCTTTGAAGCTCTATTGGTCTATCAGGAAACACTAAAATTGTCCTTGGTTGATCATCGAACACTTATAGCACATTGGTGCATCGCCTGTATATCACGGTATATATATTCAACTTTTCATCAACACTGTTTCTATAAAT
Organism: Hippopus hippopus; assembly: GCA_946811185.2. Classification (NCBI taxonomy): domain Eukaryota; kingdom Metazoa; phylum Mollusca; class Bivalvia; order Cardiida; family Cardiidae; genus Hippopus; species Hippopus hippopus. Next base: position 69,577,272 of record OX328096.1, read on the forward strand.
AGCACATTGGTGACTCCCTCTATATCGTATATAGTAAGACAAGGTGTGCAACGAAATCAAAGAAAATTTGATCCCCGTCCTCTTTCAGAGATAATATTAAACAGAAAATGGAAAAACAAACCTAGCTAGCGGTGCAGATGTGTGTTAAAATGATTTTTCTTCTGTACCCTGACCCTCGATAGTTCCTAACGGCTCTTGCCATCAAGCGATAGCTCTCATCTCAAAAAAATAAAAAAAGCTTCCACATTTTCCGGATCGCCATGCGCTGACGTCACACAATTCGTTATGACGCAGCGAATTATAACTCACGTGCATTTGCTATCAAAAGACGCGCCAAAGCTTTTGACCAATGAACGGTAAAAACGCATTTGAAAATATGCGAAATGGGAGATGAAAATCGTGAGACTGGATTAGATGAAAAGATAAATTATGTCAGACGAAATGTTAATTTAATAATTTCATCAATACACCAACAAAAAAATTTTCGATCTATGTTTGAAAAAAAGGATTTAATTCTTATTCGCTGCAGGATTAAAAATCGTGTGACGTCAGCTCATGGCGATCCGGAAAATATGGAAGCTTTTTAATTTTTTTGAGATGAGAGCTATTGCTCGATGGCAAGAGCCGTTTGGAACTTTTGAAGGTCAGGGTACAGAAGAAAAATCATTAATGAACCCATCTGCAATGGTAACTAGGTTTATTTTTCCGTTTTCGGTTAAATATCATCTCTGAAAGGGGACGGGGGTCAAATTTTCTTCGATTTCATTGCACACCTTGTCTTACTATATACGATACAGAGGGAATCCCCAATGTGCTATTTATAGTAACAGTGTCCGATAATCAAAATTTCGTTACCCCTTGATAGACCAGTTTCAGAGGCCTATGGTATAATGCATCACGGAGAGGCACCAAACCCCATTTTGCCAGAGCATGGCTCATATATAAATAGAGTTATGAATTATATGCAGAATGGGCTCGAATAAAATACTTTCATGTCTTCTTTGTTTGTTTTAGAGGCAGTTTCAATAATCCTATCTACGCGAAAGTTATCAATAGAGCACTTTCAAGTCAACTATTCCTACCTAACTTAGAAGGTTCATACACACATAATTGCCAAGCTTGGCGAATTTCTCTCCGAAGATTGATGATAGTCATTGCGATAGGATTCATATGGGCCGCGCTCTGTGAAAAGGGGGCTTAATGCATCTGCGAAAAGTTTCGACCCAAGTCAGCCTGCGCAGTCCGCGCAGGCTGACCTGGGCCGAAACTTTTCGCTATTGGTCGATTTTCTGCATGTCAAAGGATCAGTCTACCTCATGATTGAGTCGGTTGTTAAAAAAAGTGGCTATTATGGATCCATAAGTATGTGATGGCTTTCTTGGTATGATGGATTACGGAAATGCATTAAGCCCCCTTTTGCCACATAAAAAGAGGCGATTTTTTTAAACAGTCTTTCATAAATAAAAATACGCCCCTCTCTCCGACTCTGGTCATGTCTGCCTGTCTCTGTCTGTCTGTCCGTCTTCCTCTCAGTCTGTCTCTCTCACTGTCTATATCTATCTCACTGTCTCCGTCTTTCTCTCTGTCTCTTTCTCTAAAACGTGCATCAAGATATTATGTTTAACATAGGACAGTGTAAATTAAGTTCAGACCTCATAAAAAGTTGTCTTGTTTTTTTTTACACTTACGTATATATTTTTGCAATATATTCTGACCAAAATCGACCAACAGCAACAACAACAAAAATTACTTTATTTCAGTAGCATAAAAATGTCCATATCCGTTTGTCTGGCACTTAAAAGATTTTAGTAAATCTGTAAATCTTCTGAGCTAAGTTTGTTTTTATTTGACCCTTTAAAACCAGCAAATGTCCCTCTTCATATGTATGAGGTAGGTAGGTAGGTAGGTGTCTATATACCGGGACATTCTGCAAGAAAAACAAACATACATGTGATTAAAAAATACCATAAAACAATTAAAGAGAGCTACTCACATTTTGATAATCTCGCCAAACTTAAAAATTGATTTATCTCTGAAATAAGGAAGCCGATTGCTGGCACATCATCAGCTATGAACAGAGATAAAAATTAGGAAAAAGAATATTTCAGTGGTATTTCCTTAATTGGCAACGTAGCCTCTTTAGTTATATTTAGATTTTTGCGTTAGAGTTTCGCATAGACTTCTGGGAATGACAAATTTTCAATAACTCGCGTCAATTACACAGGTTCAAATTAAGATCATACTCGTCACTACTCGGCCGATTCCGAACAAACATATAACCTCGTCTGTAACAAGGGGTTTCCATTTTGAAATACTGCCATCACATGATCTCTAAACACGGTATAAATAGATAAGCAACGGCAACAACAGCCATGGTGATAAGCAACCTGTTTTTCGCAGATGCATTAAAGCCCCTTTTTCATATAGCATGGTTCATTTGTAAAAGTCGGTTCAGAAAACCAGTCGGCGAATAGTAACACAGTTGAATTCCAGAAAATATACATTCTAGGACTACACATACCTTTAACGCCTTTAACCAAGGTAAGCAGGGCCGTTATTCTTCCGCGACGTTGGTACTCATACGTAAATTGGAACCGGCACGCATCTTCATCTTCAAAGGTGCATAGAGTGATCTTCCCTTAAAATAAGGAATGCACGAAGAAGACTAAATGATTCTTAATGTTTTTTTTAATTGTTTACTTTTCAGTAACAGATATAAATCAGAAACAGTTATGAATTATGGTTCAGTCGTAAACAATCTGTTTTTCTTAGATCACCGTATATTATGACAATCAAGAGGAACTAAAATAGAGAATAGATGGTTGGTGTCTTGGATGGGTTAAGTTTATCGGGCAAGGCGGAGGAATTTATCTGGTGAGCCGAAGGCGAACCGGATAAATTTCGGAGCCGAGCCCGATAAACTTAACCCATCCAAGACACCAACCATCTATTCTATTTATCCTGTCACTCACTGTAACGGAACAAAACAAAACAAACAAACGGAAAAAAAACATTGATAAAGACCGTACCTTCAATAAATTTCCGGAGCCGAGCCTGATCGACTTTCTTAATCCAAGACACCAACCATCTATTTTATTTATCCTTTTTCTGAATTATAATCCAAAAATCCGACTAAATTGAACATTTCGCTCGAAATAAGGCACATATTGACATCTTTCTCACTAGATCTATGAGAAACTTGAAATGAAGAACCGTGTTTACATAACCCTCTGGATATGCAGCTGTAATAATGACGTCATGAATGATATTGGCTACGTCATAATTATCAAACGTGACGTATCTCCGCAGAAAAATATTGTGGCGGAGAAGACAATGTGTTTTAACATAACAGACTATTAATTAAACGAGCAAAAGTATTCGCTAGCGATTGATTCATTCATTACGGCAGTAAGACGCTTGGTTGAAAATAGTCCCAGTCAGCAGGTGCGCACTTAGCGGTCATGTGACCAACTGACGGATAACAAAAAAAATATACGGCACCCTGTTATCCGTCAGGTAAACCCGGAAGTGACAGGATAATGCACTTTACTATCCTACGAGTGTTTCGTTACAGAGTCGAAATGGGTGCCAGTCGTTCACAAACATCAAAGTATTGGCTGTACTGAAAGCCAAACACTTTTTAACCCAAATAGACCTTGTGCTATTGTAGTATACATGTATTTAGTACGCTGACAACATAATAAGAAATTATTTTTTATAGTCGTTGCATATTGAATGTATGAAGTTTTGTTGTAGATGACCCCCCCCCCCCAAAAAAAAAAAGGTTTCTGCCTATCAATATAAATGAGTTCGTCATGCTCTCTGAAAAGGGGGCTTAATGCATCTGCCAAAAGTTTTGGTCCAGGTCAGCCTGCGCAGTACGCGCAGGCTGACCTGGGCCGAAACTTTTCGCTATTAGTCATTTTTTTTTTATGTCCAAGGTCCAGTCTACCTAATGATTAAGTCAATCGTTAAAAAGAGAGGCTAAAATGGATTCACAATTATGTGATGGCCTGCTTGGAATCATGCATCACAGAGATGCATTAAGCCTCCTTTTGCCAGAGCATGGCTCAAATCATGTTGACGTAGACCCGCCCTGTAACCTGTACTTCAGGCTGTATAAGCCTGGTATAGTTACAGAATCTAATGATACAGGTATCTATAATTATCTTAACCCCTTACCATACAGTCACGAGTTTAAACGATCCTGAAAGAGATGTCTTGAAATATTGTGGGAAAAGGCGAAAATGTTGGTAATCAGCTACCCTATCAAAGACAGATATCGTTATTTGAGCTTCATTTAAATTGTCGTCTGCAAATGATTTTAATTTAGTCTAGTCTAAAGTTTTGTCATTTAGTAAAGAATTCACCAACATAATCAACTACTCCTTTCATAAGAACAAATTATCCTTGGGCAAGAGACTTCATAGCCCTTGCGTGGCACTGGTGAAATCCAGGACAAACATGAATATGTGAACTGTCGCCGTTTTATGTCTGAAATAATGTTGAAAGCGGCGTCAAACAGCAAGCAAGCAATCAATCAACCAATCCAAACAGAACATACATATATTTTTACCTGTACTGAGGTCCGGTAACCTGTCCACCAAGTAGATATTGTCCATATCACAACGTTCACTACACTCTTCCGGACTCAAGTTCCCGGATGAAAACGCCACGCACTCCACACAAGGTTTCAGACGTTCACATTGTCCCTGGCAAGTCTGTTGGGAAACAACGTTCTTTAAGGTTTAACCCTTTACCACACAAACCCAAGTTTTAACGATCCTGAGAGAAAAACCTTTTGAAAACATCGGGGAAAAGAAGAAAATGTTTATAATTTGCAATTCCTCCATTTCCCACAGTGCTTTCTATCCGTCCAAAAACAGAATTCAAGTTTTGAGTCATATTTAATTTGTCTTCTGCAAATGCTTTCAATATTTGGACAGGTCTAAAACTTTTTTTCGTTTTGTAAAGGTTGATCCCCAGATTGCAATGCTATTTTATTGCGGATAGTGTTGTTTGTTCAAAGCCAGGTTGCACCGAAGGCGAGGTGGCGACATGATTCGCCACAGCCGTGAACAAATTTCCAAGTTCCCTGCCACCTGACCGTACAACGAATTTATTATACTCCAAAGTTTTACCATTCCAAAGTGTATTCAGCGAAATTTCCCCGTTTTATGTTCTCACAAATTAAGTATGCCGACGACACAGAATTTCCCTTCTGAGTGCCCCAATTCAGTGAAAACTGACGTCACTGAGAAGTGACGTCACTGAAACCTTGGTAAAACGTGCAGTTTGGTGCATAAACTTGATGATGTCACTGCGATAGACATTCGACGTATTTTTATTCAAAAATGGATTCAAACAACTTCAAGGTAAGTAACTATGCATTTTAATGATTTGTTGGCAAAAGTATACGACCATTAGTTGCCTCGAACGACCATTGGTTATCCTTTTAACGTTTTAATGTATGAGTTTCGGCACTTCACAGTTTGCTTACCTGACGAAATGATGGCTCGTTTTAACGCCGTGTATTTGTTTTAGAATGACAACAAATGATAATATATGTAAGTATATTCATTTATTTTAAAAAATAATCCATCTTTCAGTTTTGACAACTATCAAGGGAAAATAGTAAATTACATGGTGCAGGCTACTCAGTATGTTTGTCTTGTGGGCGGCTCGTATCGGTCGAAACCGCCAGTTTGGATGTTGTGTTGAAAGTGTAGTGTATACGGGGGATTCCAAAAGGGAAGTGTTTTTACGTGGATTTTGGCAGTGTACATGACTGTATGTACGAGGCATATTATGCAATCAGATGGCGAGAAATTTCTTTGCAGTATAATAAAACCAAAGGTAAAAATGAAATTCCATCCCCTTCACCCTTTACGACACGATTCTGTGTTTTACCGACCCTGATGGTCTATGGTTTTGTAAATAATGTAGGAAAACGAGAAAATACTTGTAAACCAACATTTTCTCCTATTCCCACAAATTCCATCATTCGATTGATTGATTGACTGATTGATTGATTGTATGGTGTTTAACGCCGTTTTCAACATTATTTCAGTTATATCGCGGCGGCCAGTGCACCTATCCATGCGTTCCTGGAGTCTCTTTTACCAGTACCTCGCACAATTTTCTTTCCAAGCCACTGGCTGCTTTCCCACATAATCATCGTCGAAACAAGGGTCAGCGGTGGGAGAGGAATGAATTCTGTCGCAGTGACTGTCATCAATTCATCATTCGAATCACAGTCTTTTTGTCAAGTGCAAATGTTTTCAATTTTGACAAGTCTAAAATCTTGACGATGGGAAAGTATTAAAGCCCCGCTCCGGAAATGACGGCCGTTGGACATGTAACTACTACATGTAGCTACCTATGTTGGTTATATATAGGCCATGCTCTAGAAAAAGAGAGCTTAATGCATCTCCGTGAATCATCATACTAAGCGAGTCATCACATAATCATGGGTCCATAAAATCCCTTTTGTCTAACAATCGGCCAAATCTTGAGGTAGAATGGTACTTTGACAAGTAGAAAATTGACCAAAGGCAAAAAGTATCGACCCAGGTAAACCTGCGCGAACTGCGCAGGCTGACCTGTATCGACAGTTTTTGGAGATGCATTAAACACCCTTTTTCCAGAGGATGGCTCATACAGTCTAACTGCAGATACATGACATTGTATACAACCACTAATCACAGTAAAACTTGTTTTAGAGGCCACCTTTATCAAGCAAGCAACCTGTATAAGGCAAGTATACATGTACCTTGATTTGTTTGTGGGATCCCATCGCCAAACACACTTAAAGATACATCTTTACAGTCGAAGAGGGAAAAAAAAAACACTGTTAAAACTATAGTGTCTAAAATGGTTCAGGTATTGGTGAGCTGTGTATACATGGATAAATAATCAATAAATATGGTGTACGGGATAAAGGAACTCTAGAAATTTGACCTGGATTGAAAACCGGACACGACAGCAGTGAGAATGAAAGAGAATGAAATGCATTTTCTATCGGTGGTAATCGATGCCACATTACAACAGTCAGAGTCAACATTTGGCATGAAGATTCAAAAATGATTATAGTTTCATTCAATAAAGATTAAATTAAAAAGTGGCTGAAAACGAGTAAAGATGTATCTTTAAGGAAGAATTCTTGCATCTACGACCTATGCAATGTCGCATCGACCGTATATGCATTAACAAATACATGTACCATTATAATACAGAAGAAAGGTTATAAAACATTGTGGAAATAGAAGTATGTAACAAGAGACCGTTGAAAAGGAAAAAACTTACGGGACAATCCTCGCATGTAGGACCTCTATAAGAAGTGTCCTTGTTGCAACGACAAAAGCCGCACTCACAACTACCTTGACCATTGCAAATCATCTGCAAAAAGGAAGTCATTGCTAAATCTACAATGTTTTGGTATCACCTTCCCGGCGACTGAACTTGTTTGTCAGTATGCTGTATAACTCAAGTGACATTCAACTCTTTCAGCGCCAAGTACATGTATATAAACTTGGTAGCTTTCGACGGTTTAAAATCCAGTCCACTGAATCTAAGAAAGATTTCATCTTATAGGCTTGACTGAATAAGTGGACGGTATAGATCCAAGATCAGGGTAAAACTTGGCATGGTTCAGCTTCCCTTTGTAAGGTCCCATGTCACGTCATTTACGGTGTGATAACAAAGGCCGTTCTGTGTTTGTAAGAAGGCACTGAACACTTCCAAGAAAACATTGATAGGCACGTTGATAGATTAACAAAATAAATAAACATGTGAAGGACATTATAAGTTGTACGGTCAGGTGGCAGGAGACTTGGAAACTTGTTCACGGCTATGGTGAATCATGTCGTCCCGAGCCGAAGTCGAGGTGGCGACATTATTCACCACAGCCGTGAACAAGTTTCCAAGTCCCCTGCCACCTGACCGTACAACGAATTTATTATACTCCAAAGTTTTACCATTCCAACGTGTATTCAGCGAAATTTACCTGTTTTTTGGTTTCAAAAATTGAGTACGCTGACGAAGTAGAATTTCCCTTCTGTGTGCCCCAATTCAATGAGAAATGACGTCACTGCGAACTGACGTCATTGAAACCTTGGTAAAACGTGCAGTTTGGTGCATAATCTTGATGTTAATCTTGATCGACACCGCCACTTTGGATGTTGTGTTGAAAGTGTAGTCATGTATACGGGGCTCCCGAAAGAGAAACTGCTTTTACGTTGGTTTTGCCAGTGTACATGATATATATGTTCGGGGCAGATTATCCAATCAGATCACGAGAAATTTCTTTGCAGTATAATAAACAAATATATGCCATGCTCTGGTAAAAGGGTGTTTAATGGTGATGCATTATATTAAGCAAGTCATCATATTGTTATGGGCGCATAAAATCCATTTTGTCCTACAACAGGCTTAATTATGAGTGTAGAATAGTTCTTTGAAATGTACAAAATTTACCAAAAGCAAAATGATTCGACACAGGTCAGCAAACTGCGCAGGCTGGCTTTGGTCGAAACTTTTTGCAGATGAATCAAACCCCCTTTTTCATAAAATATGGCTCAATTATCCTTTTTCAACAGAATGGAACACGTTTTGGGAAAATAAGGAATTCCTTGTTACAAGAAACAGCTCCTTTTCATACATCTTTTCCGATACCGCAAGTTGAAGACAGGTAAAAAGTCTCATTTGTACAACAATATACAAAAAAAATGAGCCTTGCCCCGTAAAAAACAAAGGGGGAGGGGTTAATGCATCTGCAAAAATTATCGACCCTGCACTGCACTCTCCGCGCAGGTTGACCTTGGTCGAAACTTTTGCTCTTAGTCAATTTTCTGCATGTCAAAAGACCAGTTTACCCCATGATTCAGTCGGTTGTTATACAAAATGGATTTTATGGAGCAACAATTTTATGAAGACTTATATGCTGGGTATCGGTGTATTATGCATGATGGAGATGCATTAAACCCCTTTTTACAAGAGCATGGCTTAAGAAAAAAAACAAAAGATACCCCATTAGATGCAATGCAAGTATCGACAGCTGTTGAACATCCACAATTTTCGCCTGTAAAGCCTTCGTCACATTTACATTCGCCACATACACACTGACCGGTACCTGATATGTAAATTGATTGATCAATTGAATGGTGTTTAACATCGCTTTCAACATTATTTCAGTCATATCACAGCGACACGGCTCGCTTATTCATGTTTGTCCTTAGTTTCAGAGATTTATTTCATGCTTTTCGGTAGTTTATCGAGAAATAACGGTGAAATATATAGAGGATATTTGTTTTTTACGGTGAAAGATCGAAATTTATTTCATCGAGTGAACATCATTGGTAATATTTTCACGAGTGGTGCATCGAAATAAAAAGAATATAAACAAATATTCTATTTATTTCATGCTTTTAACCCTTTCTGGGGGGAACTTAATCAAAATCCAGTACAGTTCTTTTCGCTTGTTCCCCGTGGCATACCCCCTCTGCATAGCAACGCATTACAATATTACGTCAAGCGCGAGAAATGTAAGGTAAATTACGTCATGTTTCCATCTGGTTGTGAGGCACGCGCATTGTACCTAGGTAACTAGTGCGCGGGAACAACTGTTTTCGCCTTCAATTGAAGAGTTTGAATATAAAAATCGGTATTTTCACTGGTCGTAACCATGAAATATCGAATAATATTTCACCGATATTTCTCGATTACCTACCGGAAAGCATGAAATAATGGTCGATATTTCATGGTTACGACCATCGAAAAATACCGATTTTATTTTCTAACTCTTCAATAGAAAGCAGAAACAGTAGTTCCCGTATACTAGTTACCTAGGTAAAGAGCGCGTGCCATTCAACAAGTTGGATTTATGACATAATTAACCCTACATTTCTCGTGCTTTAGTAATATTGTAATGCGTTGTTATGCGGAGGGGGTACGCCACGGGGAATGACGGAAGAACAACTGCTCTGGATTTTGATGTCAGTGCCCCCCCCCCCAAAAAAAAAAAAAAAAGTGATGGCGGGGGCAAACTCGTGAAAATAATACTGATGATGATGTTCACTCGATGAAATAAATTTCGATCTTTCACCGAAAAAACAAATATCCTCTATATCTTTATGGGTTTGGTGATAATAATTATTGCAAGTATTGTATTCCATGTCCATTTCGCCAGTGACTGACCAGAAGGGTCCGTATTTCCAATCGTTGTAGATTGAATTTTAAGTAGATAGTAAAATACCCTATCTGGGCACTTTTGGACGCAAATCGCAAAATGAGCCAGAATTCCCACCACAACTAACCACACAAATAAATTTCTTAATCGACTTACCCCCAACCGACTAACCCTAACCACAACTAACCACCCAAATAAATTTCTTAATCGACTAACTAGTTAACCAGACAAACCGACTAACTAGTTAACCACGAATCTAAGACTAACTTAAATTTCAAAAATTTTTGAAATTTTCTTATATTTTCACGATCAAATTTGTCAAAGTACAACATGGAACCATTAAAAGAATTCCTGCAGGAAATCAATCTATATAACCCAAGCTTAGTAAGAACCATAGAAAACATGAGAGAAAACCTAATCAACGTAGAACAAGCTAAACAAAAATTCAAAATTTTGATTTTAAATTTTCCAGAGAAATTTCAAAAACTATATTCAGCTAGATATGCTACACTGTTAGGTAACTATATAAACCATATTTTTGATACCATAGATGAAAGAATAAGACAAAATTCAACTATTAGATCTATGTTTTGGAGGGACTTAGAATTATTTGCTAATGCGTCAAAGAAGAATTTAACCTATAGTATAAGGTCATCTTATGGAATAAAAATAGAAAGAAGAGGAAAGACAAGAAATGAAATAATTTTTGAAACATTAAAAGATTATTTTTCAATGGATACAACTGATAGACTTTTATTTTCAAAAAATAAAAGAAAGGTAAATATATTTAATAATTCCACATCTATAAATTTAACTAAGAAGATGATAGACAATACCTTACCATGATAAGTTATATATTTCATTTTTAAAACTTTTTTTAGCTCAAAATTTTTTCATTTTTATTTTTGAAACTTTTTTCAGCTCAAGATTTTTTCAACATGATTTTAAACCATTCAACTACAACCATATCTCAAACCAAAAATTTTTTGAATTTTTCCTATTTTTACAGGACAATTTTCGTAGTATATAGCAAGAATCTATATACTACAATCAAAACCATGGAGCCAATACAAAACATATATAACCAATTAGATGAAATTGACCAGAGGCTAGACAACTGTTTCGATGATATTTCAAAAAGTTTTCCTCCCACAGGTTTCCAACCAGCACCAAATACAAATTACCAAAGCATACACCTACTACGAGAAAGATCCATATACCACCAACTACAACAACTAGCAGAGAGATGGCAATACTTCCTATATAGTACACACACCTGTAAAATGGAAATTATAGATGAGGTACACCAACAAACAACACCATTAGAAACCGAACTCTACCAAGGCGTACAAAACCACATCTTCCAGATTTACTATATAATCTAAGACATCAAACAATACTAGAACTAGACTACATGGATCAACTCCAACCACAATACTATCCACCACAACCACAATATCAATAAACTAAACCACAAAAATCTAACTTCCAAAGAGAAGTTACATTTTTTAAAAAATTGAAAGTTAAATAAAAAATAACAGGAAAATCGCCACATAGTAATCATGAGTGTCAAGACAAAAATAGATATTTTTGGTGATAAATTAAATGAAATGTTGGAGAATAAAATTAACCACATCTCCAAGCGATATTGTTCACCTTACTATTATTGCAGAAAAAAGATAGAGTTTCCCAAAGCACAAAACAAAAATCATATTGAAATACTCCATAACTTAAAGCGTGCTTTATATTATGAATGTAGTAAAATACTAAAACATTTTAATAGTGTTACTTTTGGTATTTGTGTTAATGTGGTAGAGTTACCATATGTTCCTTTACATGAACAAATACAAAGGGTTTACATATATAATTCAGATGAGGAAGAATCTAATAATATTCTAAGTGAATTTAATAAATTTCTTAATCTAGAAAGTGTAGTAGATATTGAAAGAAATGATGTTATAAGTGTAACATATAGGGAGTATCTTACTTTTAGATCCTAATATATTATTTTGTAATTGTGGCCATATACGTATTTGTCATACTTGTAACACAAACGGTAACTTTACCAGTTGCCCAATTTGTAAAACAGAAAGTACAATCAAACGTAAAATATAACTTTTATAAACAAAGTTATATTTTTACAAGTCTAACTCTACCAAAATAGATATGTAAGCGTGTATTACATCGCGGTTAGTTGATCTTGAAATAAAGTTTATGATGTCGCATTGCTTTACCTCCAACGCCCTCGGAAAAACCGTACAGCTACAAATTTCATCCGCTTTTTTAATAATAGAGTAATCAACCTGCTCCAATCCATTTACAGCAATATTAACTTTTACCTCTTCTGGTACATTAAGATCCTTTTTAACAATCGTTAAACTTCCCCTTATAATTCTACCTGATGCACTCATGCAGTAACCCCCTAAACCATGCCTTTTACCTGAATTACCATTACCAAAACAGAACTCATAATTACCATCTCCAATTGGTCCTTGTTCTTCAGCCCACACAGTTATAACAGGTTTAGGACCTATGAGAGAAGGAAGGGATACTTTTTTATCCACATAGGATTTTGTTGCTAAATCTCTCTCTTCTACCGGGGTTGCAGCGTTTTTTAGAAAAAAACCTTGAAGATTTACGTTAGCCACTGCTGTAAAGCTTCCATTTGGATTTTTTACGATAGCTCCACCATTATCAACATAATTTTTATTGGCAGCGGCATCACGTGACGTAGGATTAGGTAATCCAGTAATCGGGTTATCATTCATATCTATTCCACCAGCCATTGAATAGGATCCATCTTGCTTTTTTGTTAAAGCTTTTTCACCTGCAGTAGCTACCTCAACGAGGGTATCTACGTAAAACTTATTTACAGCTTGATCATTTTCTAAGGGGCTTCCAACATTGTTAATTCTTCGTCCTCCCATAGAAACGTCAGAAACTGCCATATACCTACCAGCCCCATAAACGAAGGCTTTATTTGCACTATCTACATATTTTTTAGTTGCTGCATCTTGAGCATCTGCAGGATCCAAAAGATTAGTTAAAGTATACTCCCGCATATCTATATTTGCAATAGCGGAAAAGGTACCATCTTGGTTCTCTACTATTGCTTTACCACTCCTATCCACTTATTTTTTAGTAGCAGCTTCGTTCGGTTCTGTAGGTTCCTTAACATTTCTTATTTCATTGAAACCCATATTTATAAATCCAAGGGCTTGGTATCCACCATTTTCTTTTAATAACCCACCAGAATTCTCATCAACGTAATGTTTTGTAGCAATGTCTTTAGGATTTACAGGATAACTAACCCTTGTTAATGTATTACCATTCATGTCTATAGAACCAGAAACAACAGTTGTTCCATCTTTACGTAAAAAATTATTATTTATGTAAGCGAGTGACACACCATCACCGCTTATTTTATCTTCTTTCGTTCGTCCAAATTTATCAACAGGCATTTTTTATTACTAAAAAAGTTTATTTATCACTGTCTGAAACTTTTTACCCGAGCTTAACTCCTTTAGAATGTACAAACATAAATGCCCACAAAATACTTGTCCAGCTTGTTGTAATTGATCAGTATTGTACTGTATTGGACTTTTTAGGTACTCTCGAATTTCAATAGGTGGTTGTATGCCATAACTATTAAAATATATTTTAGTTTTATCGTTTTTATACCAAGCAACCCAATGGGTACCAGGCCCACCACTTTTATCAAAGTTTAATATACCACATTCTTTTTTATTTGGTTTTCTCGGTAATGTATCTAGTAAAAAAACTCCTCTTAAAGAAGGAATCTTTAATCTTTTTGCTGTATCTTCCAACTCAAAATTGCTCAACGGTTTATTTGGTAAAATTACGTTTTCAATCGAAATATCTAACATTTCTAATGTCTTTATTATCAACCCATAAATTAAATTCGTCAGAATAACCTTTCCACTTTACAAGAGATTTCTTTTTTCCTTTCTTTCCTATACAGCTCCTGAGTGGTTTTCTGTAGTTCGGGTTCATAAAAGGTACCTTGTATTTCTTCTCCATTAAGATCCTCAATTTTATATGTTACAGGTGATGTATGTTTTACTTCAGAAACTGTAAAAATCTCCTCAGTCCATCTTGTTGTATCACCTTTCTCAAAAGTCTTTTTCTTTTTAGTTATCCTTATTTTGTCTCCAACGGAAAACTTAGGTTTTATATCTTTTATTTCGAGATGATCAGGGTAAAGATTTCTCCAAACTTTGGTTTCATTTTCTTTTTTACTAGCATTTAATGGTGCCATCTTAATAGATGAATTCTTGTGTTATTATATTCTTTAACGAGATCTGGTAACACATTGATGTAAACGTTTGTAGAGTTAGCAGAAAAATACTCCCACATTTTTTCTTTCATTGTTCTAATCCATCTCTCAACCACGCTTGATTTTTCCTCATTTTCAGTGGAATACAATCAAACCAAGTCTTTTACATATTTGTTATAAAACTCCTTACCCTTATCCACCCACATTTTTTCAGGTTTCCTCTCCTTAAAAATACTTTTTAATGCTATAGCAACAGATTTTCCAGTTTTATCTTTTAATGTATCAACTATCCATATTTAGAAAAGATGTCAATGACAGCGAGAAGGTATTTTACACCACGATTAAACTTAGAAAATGCTTGCATGTCTACTAAATCCGCAGCCCATATTTTATCTATACCGTTTACTCTAACTCTCCTTTTCTTAAATTTTCTTTTTACAGGTTTATGTAATTCTTCCGCTAAATTTATCATGCTGAATTTTTTTTTTTAACTCCCATTCCAAATTTCATCTTTGTTCCAATGAGTTTACTTACCAACCCCCTCTCCATTTTTTCTCTAATAGTAGGATTGTAAATACCTTCTAACTCTGTTAACATATTTTTATCACATACTGCGTTTCTTGTGGCAGTATCATTATGCTGAAGATAGCAAACATCATGATGGTAAGCAGCTTTATCAACACGATTTATTGGTTTGCTCCATTTCTTTGGTGTTAAATCTGGATTGAGTCTTTTCTTTAATTTAGTGCCAGGGCCTGTGAAATTGTGACCAGGGAGATGCATTTCAAAAGGTAAATTATTTATAGCTTTATTTAGCAATGATCCACCCTTTGTCTCCCTAACAAACTGATTTTTAGTTATTCCACAAACTACACATTTTCCCCGTTTCATATTTCTTCCATTTTTAGCAACAGCATATTCTATATTGCTTGTATCAGTATGTTTTTTACATTTAACACAATACATTTTTTATATATAAAAATTAAAAAAGTTATATAAAATGGATATTGTAAACTTATCATGGAATGAAATAGTATCAAAGAGATTTAATCACAGCCTTTTACCAAAAAGTATCAGAGGTTTAATTATAGGTAAATCAGGATGTGGTAAAACTACTCTATTGTTAAACCTTTTACTTAGACCGGGATGGCTCGACTACAATGATTTAAGTGTTTTTGGAAAAAGTCTTTTTCAACCAGAATACCGAATACTAAAAAAGGCTTTTGAAGAAAAACTACCAAAAGAATATATCTTAAAGTTGTTTAACATGCGAGATGAAATACAGGATGCAGATGTTTCCCCTATAGCTTTAATTGAGGAATGGATGAAGTCGTTTAAAAACAAATCGGATATAAGTTGTAACTTTTTTGAAAATGCGAGTGATGTGCCTGATCCGAGAGAGTTAAACTCAGAAAATAAAAATTTAATGATTTTTGATGACCTACTTTTAGAAAAGCAAAGCAAATGTGAGTGTTACTACATTCGTGGAAGACATAGTAATGTTGACTGCTTTTACCTTTCACAAAATTATTTCAGGCTACCAAGGCAAACTATTAGAGAAAATGCTAATTTTATTTGTCTTTTCTGACAAGACCTAAAAAACATTAACCATATTTATAGTGATCATGTAGGTGATGATATGCCAAAGGATGAATTTAGGGAATTTTGTAAAAGGGCATGGGAAAGACCGCATGGTTTTGCTATCATTGATCTAACCAGTAAAAAACATGATGGGAAGTATAGAAACTGTTTTGACAACTTTTACATACCTAAGTCAGTATAAAAAATATTTTTACTTTTTTAAAAATGGAAGAACTTTTAGAACAAATTGTAAAAAATACGGAACACAAAACATCATTTCAAATTATAGTAAGCGACAACAAAACACGTTTTAGAACAAGGTTTAATCCCCCTATTCAGCTGGAAAAGTACAAAAAATATGAAATAGCTTTAGTAAACCTTGAAACTTACAACTCTTTTCCAAACATTGATGCAACAAACAACATATTCGTTTATTCTCCAGACAATGGTACTTCATGGATTAAAATAAAAATACCTGAAGGAAGTTATGACCTTGTTGACATTAATGATACCATTCACCAAGAGATGAGAAAAAAGGGCCATTACGATGAAGTTAATGAAGGTTATTATATTAACATTTCTGCAAACACTAATACCCTAAAGTCTGTTCTTACTCTGGAAGATGGTAATCAAGTAGATTTTAATCAATCTAACTCTATTGCTAAAGTATTAGGATTTACTCACGCTAAATATACACAAGGATTTTACAAGTCAGAGAATGTAGTGAACATTCTTAGTATAAATAGTTTGCTTGTTAACATAGATATTATTTCAGGAAGTTATGTTAATGGTTCAACAAAAAACACTATTTACTCTTTTTTCCCAGATGTTGCACCTGGATATAAGGTAATTGAGTCACCACTTAATTTAGTATACTTACCAATAACATTACATGAAATACATAGCTTAGAGGTAAATATTACAGACCAAGATGGTAATTTACTAAATCTTAGAGGCGAAAATTTGACAATTAGATTTCATATTAGAGAAGTGAGATAAAATAAAAAAAGAATTATATATAAAAATGACAAGTTACACTACTGTTAAAGTTAATATATCGGAAGGACAAAAGCAAAAGCTTCAATATGCTGTTAAAGCTGGTTGCCCAGTAAGTATCCGCTTAGGTTATGAAGATTTACAAGGTAATGATGTTTTAGCATTAACCAATTCACAAGCAAAGAAAATAGCTAAAGCCTATGAGAGTGGTAGGGGTATAACTATTAGAATGTCTGCGAAACAACTTAAACATAATATGAAAAAAGAGGGAGGTTTTCTTGGAATGTTAGCTGGGTTGGCTGCCAGTGCTTTACCGATGTTAGCAAAAACTGTTTTACCAGCTTTAAGTGTTGGTGCTCTATCCGGATTAGCCTCATCAGGAGTACAAAAAGCAATGGGGTCAGGTCTTTATCTTAAAAAAGGAGGATGTGTTTGTCAAGTGGAAACTGATGGATCTGGATTATACTTAAAGCCATACAAAGGTAAAGGATTAGAGTCTGCTGGTGATGATTTGTATTTAAAGCAAGGAGGAAAAATTTACAATGGAAAAGGACTTTTACTTGGACCTAATAGTCCATTTGCTAATATCCCTATCTTAGGAGCTATATTGTAATGTTATAAATAATATTTAAATATTATTTATAACAAAAATAAAAGATGAATGTACACAAATTTGGTATAAAACCTAATATTACTAATCAACATAAAACTATATTTTGAAAATCTCATTTAGATGGAGTAAGATATCCTCCCTTAAAGCAAGATCCTCTAAAATGGAAAATATACTCACAAGTAGATATCAAGATTCCTCCTCGTGATGGTATGAGACTTTCGCTAGGATTTGGTTATATAACTACACGAGGAGTTTTAGTGGTATCTGTTAGCAATGAATGGAAAGATAGTTTAACCATTCTTAATGGAATACATCTTGATAATGAGACTAATGATATCTTAGGCTATATTTATAATTTCTCACAAAACCCAATTAAAATACCTGAGGGTGAGTTATTCTGCTATCTAAAATATCTACAATCTTGATATAAAAAATTATTACTTTAATAAAAAATGACAGATACAGATCAAGAACATCCTAATAAAATTTATCCTCCACTACCTCAAGAAAGAAATACTGCAAGCGCTCCACCTATTGAGATGCACACAAAAGGGGATGATAAAGGACATTCCTACCGTTTACAAAAGATATCCGAAGTACAGAAGTTTCTTGAGAATGAAATCCAAAAAAGAGAAGCCCTAGCTAAGAAATATTTTAGAGCCGCAAGAATTGTTGATAGTATTGATACAGCATTGATCGGGCTAACAATGGCTTCTGGTGTTGGGGGAGCCATATTATTGGGTACAGTTGCAGCGGTACCAATAGCATTAGGTTTAGAAATTACAAGTGCAGCAACCGGATTACTCTCAATGGTAGGTAAATATGTAGTAAGAAATTCAAAAAGAAAGGGAGAAAAACATCAAAAGATTCGGATGATAGCTGATGCTAAGCTTGACACAATTGCTTCATATATATCCAAAGCTTTAGTTGACAGTCATATATCAGATGAAGAGTTTAAACTTATCATGGAAGAACAAGAGAAGTATAAGAAGATGAAGGATGAAATAAGAACAAAAACTAAGAAAAAGATATTTGCTGAAAATGAAGAAAGTTTAATTGAGAGAGGGAGGCAAGAAGCGCGTGAGTCCTTTCGGAAGTTGGTTGAAAAGAATCGTACCGCTCACTCGTAGAAGTAGTAACAAACCAAGAAAAATAAAGTTTTCATGTAGCTTTAGTTATGAAACGTGTTAAGAAATTATGTTAAAAACTATGCTAAGAACTGAGATAAAAAATATTTTAGTAATTAAAAAATGTCTTTTTTAAAAATCACTGATCCTGCAAAAAGGGACTTAATTGTAAAGGAGTATCTTGAAACAAAAAAGAAGATTCGGGATAATCTGCTAGCAGAGAGAACAGGCGAACAGCAACTTCAAACAGATCTTTCAAAGTTTTTTAAACCTATTACAGAAACACAAAAAGCTACAACAAAGGATATTACAAAAGCACAAAAAACTGTAACAAGGGAGATTACTGAGAAACTTAGACCTATTAAAGAGGGTATCGAACAGTTGCCGCAAGCTATTACGTTTCCAGGCTCATCTATTAAAGAATTATTAGAAAAACAAGAAAAAGATTTCGCAGAAATAGCGAATAATTATTTAATTAGGCTTGACAATCCGAATATATCAGATACAAAATTTGGAGTAAGGTATGATAAAAGTGATGGTAAATTTTATATTGGCAGCAAAATGGTAATGTTTGATAAAAATGATATTATAATTGGTACAGATGTATATCAAGGAACACCTGGTCTATGGGAGTTACTCACATCTAAGAAACCAGATGAAAATATTTATAATGAGCATGATTTTAATAATTACGCAGTTATGATGCTAAAAACAAATGCTATTTATAAAAAATATGATCGAAGCACAAGAAAACCTGCTGCTAGTGTAAGTGATAAATGGGATAAAATACTATCTGAAATTTGGAAATATAGGCATAAGCATATGACAGGAATGGGTATTGTTATCCCATGTGACCCCAACACATTACTAGAAAGACTAGACCTGCTGTTGGCAAGTAAAGAAGCAGGTAACACAGGTGTAAGAAACGAGTTGATGAGCATTTGTGATGAATTAAAAAGACAAGGTGTTTTAAATACAAACACTTATAAAAATTTAATGTCTATACTATAAAAAATGATTGTCACTAAAAAAACACGGATTTAAAAGAAGGTATTCATATGGTGGTGCTGGAATCTTTGATAGCATTGCTAACTTTTTAGCGAGGCTTTTTACAAGTAGTGCAGCTAAACAAATTGCATCTTCTGCCCTTGATGTGGGAAAGAGTGTAGCAAAGGAAGGTGCAAAGAAAGCTTTAGAGATTGGAAAAAGTGCTGCTGTAGATGCAGGGAAAAAATTGGTTACAAAAGCTTTGACACCAAAATCAAAGAAAATTTTACAAAAATATAGCACACCACCGAAACCCGCTGATACACCTAAAACACAAGACATTAATACCTTAATAGAAGGAAGTGCTATTGCTATTCAAGATTTAGTTAAAAAATTAAACAGTGGAGCAGGTATTAAAGTAGTATGAAGAAAAAATAAAAATAAGTTAAGGAAAAAAACATCGCTTAAAAAAGAAGATGCTAAAATTAAAATTTAATCGTGTAGATTATAAAAAATACAATACTAGTTCTATTACTATAGTAGGTGCATTGTTAAAATTAGAAGATTGTGAAATCCTTGAAATTAATAACACAAAATATGGTTATAAAAAAGCCATTGTGAAGTTATCTCCTGAAGAAGTAATTGCAATGAAAGAGATTGAGGAAAAGGTGAATGAACGTTTACAAGAGTGGAATATACCCCAAATAACACTTGTATACGGTAATAGAGTTTATCCTAAAACTAAAATAGATACTGCAAAAAGCATTAAACTTAAAGGCGTTTTTGTTAATGATGAAAATAAGTCTTTCACCCAGCTTTGGTTAGAGTAAAGTATACAATTATAATTTTTATTTAAAAATTATAATTGCAATAATAAAATGGACATTTTAAAGGTCACTGACCCAATTTTAAAAGATACTAGTACTGATGAGTATGAACACCATGAGTATGAACCGATCACAGGTACACATCTCAACAACTCAGGAGGAGATATGAGGATTAGCATTGAGACCCAAGATATTTTAACTCATCCCAGTGAGAGTTATTTACTTATAGAAGGTGTATTAGCAGCAGCTGATTGAGCAGTTTATGCTGATGACGCCGATATTTCTCTAACAAACAATGGTCTCATGTATCTTTTTAAAAATATTAAGTATCAACTTTCAGGTATGGAGATTGAATCCATATTGCATCCTGGCCAGGCTACTACAATGCTTGGGTTGTTAAAATACCCAGATGATTTTTCTAAATCACAAGGGTTAAACCAATTGTGGTATAAGGATACAACAGCCAATGGTTTTGAAGTAAGAAGAAGGTATATTATTAGGGATGCCGATCCAAGAGGTACCTTTAGCTTCAGAGTTCCATTAAAACATATATTTGGTTTTTGTGATGATTATAGTAAAATATTGTATGGAATGAAGCAAACTCTCACCTTGACAAGAAATGATAATGATTATGCAATTTTTAAAGCTGCTGGTGGTGGTGCTCCTGATAATGGTAAAATTATTTTAACTAAAATATCTTGGTTTATGCCGCACGTTCTACCTGCAGATGGGGAAAAGATGGCGCTTTATAAAATTATCGAGAAAAAAGAAAAAGTACCGGTTGGATATAGACAGAGGCAGTGCGACTCTATCGCTGTTCTTCGGACAACATCATTTACCTGGAGACTTGGTGTCATATCATCTCCTGAGGTGCCTCGTTTTATCATTGTTGGCTTTCAAACTGGTAAAAGTGGTAATCAAGAGCAAAATCCAGCAACATTTAATCATGTAAACGTTAAAAATATTTATGTTACGCTAAATTCCACCCGATACCCTGCGGTTGACTACAATATTTCATTCGCTTCGCATAAATTTAGTAGAGTGTATGGTGATGCTGCTTTATTTAGATCTAAGTTTTATAACACGGATGAGTTGGTGTCTAACCCTAACATTACCCCCCCCCCCCCCGATTATAAAACCCTTTGTCCTTTGTTTGTGTTTGACGTTTCTAAACAGAGTGAGAGATTAAAATACTCAGTCAACGATATCCAAATTAAGTCAAATTTCGGTGCAAATGTACCTGCAAACACTGAGGCATATGCTGTTATTATTAGTGATAAGTTAATTAACTTCCAGTCTGATGGAAATAAAATGAGTGTAGTGTATTAAGATATTTTTTTCTTATATAAAAATGATAAAGACTACAGATTTAAAAAAAAAAATTCTTAAAGAAAATAATATAAATTTCTGCTCTTACTGGGATAAAGAGCGGTTGGTTAAGTTGGTGAAAGAACATGGATTGTTACCAGAGGAGTCTCCCAAGTTGCCTGAAAAAGAAATAAGCAAGGACCCTAGGTTTGATAGATTAAAAACTATTATGCATAATCCTAAAGAAGTTAGTTTAGAGGATGTTGAAACTGGTGAAATAAAAACCATTCCATCAATTTATAAGGCGGGTAAATTTATAGATCATTGTCCTCAAACAATTGTGAACTGGAATGGAAGGGTTTGGAAGAATAAATATAAGATTTGCATTCAGTAATTTTATTACGGCATTGTTGTTATAATAAAATTTTTTGAAACAAATAGGAAAAATTGTAATTGCTTAAGAAATTATATCTGTTATATAAAAATGAGTTTATTTAATAGATATATGAACATGGGTAGACGCGTTGCGTCTAATGTTTACTCAGGAGCAAGACGAACTGCGTCTAATGTTTACTCTGGAGCAAGGCGACTAGCCTCAGCTGTCGTACCAGAATTCATACAAAGAGGAATGAATGATTTTAGTAATTGGTTAACCAGTAATGTGGAGACAACACAAATACCACAAGTGTTAGATGAAATTGTTGAACATGTTAGAGAAAATTACCCTCCAAGGCGACCGTTTGAGATTAGAGCTGCTCAATCCGCATTTAGAGGGTATGCTACTCAACATGTTATAGCGGGTAGAGAAAATTATAACCCACAAAGATTTTTCGCGGAAACGTGGATGTCTCTTATAGATACTCTTCAAAATAATTTACAAACAAAGGTAAAACTTATACTTAGGTGTAAATTATGGTTAATGACAAATCTTGACCAAGGCCCTGTTGAACGTGCTTTCCATAGTAATCAACATTTAAATTTAAACAGAGGAGAAGTAGAGGATTTGTTGAATAAAATGATAGATGAAGTTTTAGAAAATTTAGCTAATTTTCAAAGAGAAGGTAGCGGTTGGACTTTTGGAAGTATAGTGCGGTTAGAATTACATACAGCTGCTTATGTTCCTTTAAGAGCTAATGGTCACTTACCTTTGCCAAAATGGATTGCTAACAAAAAAGCAGTTATCAATATGAAAAATAAAGATAACAAATGCTTTTTATGGTGTATCTTGAGAGCGTTAAACCCTAAAGACAACCACCCAGAAAAAGTTGACAAGGTTTTGCAAGCAAAGGAAAATAGTGTAAAAATGGAGGGAATAGAGTATCCTGTTTCGTTTAAAGATATCATTAAGTTCGAAAAGCAAAATCCTGAAATTAGTGTAAATGTTTATGGGTATACCAATGATTGTAAATTTTACCCTTTAAGAATTACAGATAATGAAAAAAGTAAACATATTGACCTTCTTTTTATTAAAGATGAGGAAAACATGCACTATGCCCTCATAAAAAAATTTAGTAGTTTAATGAGAAAACAAGTAAGTAACAATGGTGGTATGGAATATTGCAAACGATGTATGAATCATTTTGGTAGTAAAGAACTTTTAGAAAAACATAAGCAATACTGTAATGAACATGAACCTATTACTTTAGAAATGCCAAAACCAGGTACCATGTTAGCTTTTGAAAACCATGCTAGAAAACTTCGGGTTCCCTTTGCTGTATACGCTGATTTTGAAAGTGTTTTAGAACCAATACACACATGCCAACCAAACCCAGAAAAAAGTTATACTATACAACGTCAAAAGCATATACCTTGCAGTTTTTCCTATATTATAAAATGTTTTGATGATACTGTGTGTGCTTCTATAGAAAGAAGTTATGTTGGAGAAAATGCAGAGGAAGTTTTTATAAACCGGTTAATAGATGATATACAAGAAATTCATCAACGGTACCACCAAAACCCAAAGCCTATTGAAATAACAATAGAGGAAAAAATAAAACATACACAATAAACACACTGCTGGATCTGTGGTGGAAAATTTAATCATGCTAATTATAGAGTAAGGGATCATTGTCATTTTACAGGTAAATATAGAGGCGCTGCGCATAATAAATGCAACCTAAAAGCTAAAAATCCTAACTTCACACCTGTGTACCTTCATAATCTTAGTGGATATGATGCTCATCTTTTTATTAAATGTCTTGGTAAATCTGTTGGAAAGATTGATTGTATTCCAAATAATGAAGAAAAATATATTAGTTTTAGTAAAGACATTTGGGTTGGAGAAAATATAAACCATAAAATTAGATTTCTTGATAGCTTTAAGTTTATGAATTCTAGTTTGGATAAACTTTCAAGCAACTTAGAGGAAAGTCAGTTAAAAATTTTAGTAAAATATTTCACTAAAGAACAACTACCATTAGTTAGGAGAAAAGGAGTTTTTCCTTATGAGTACATAGATTCTTTTGATAAAGTTAAAGAAGAGAAATTACCACCCAAAGAAGCATTTTACTCTAGTTTAAACAAAGAAGGAATTACAGATGAAGATTATGCTCATGCGCAAAAGGTTTGGAAGGCTTTTAATATGAAAACGTTTAAGGATTACTTGGAACTTTACAACAAAATAGATGTATTGCTTTTAGCAGATGTTTTCGAAAATTTTAGAGATGTTTGCTGCGAAAACTATGACTTAGATCCTAGTTGGTATTATACTGCTCCTGGTTTAGCTTGGGATGCAGCATTAAAAATAACAAAAGTAAACCTAGAGCTTTTATCTGATCCTGATATGCTTTTGATGGTAGAATCAGGTATTAAAGGGGGTGTTAGTATGTGTAGCAAAAGATATGTAAAAGCAAATAATGAGGATACGGGTGAATTATATGATCCTAGTAAACCATCAAAATATTTATTATATATAGATGCAAACAGCCTTTACCCTTGGGCAATGAGTCGCCCTCTTCCTACTCATGGTTTTAAATGGATGAAAAATAAAGAATTAGAAATTTGGCAAAAAATCCCATGTGTATTAGAAGTAGATTTAGAATATCCTAAAGAATTACATGATTTACACAATGACTTTCTTTTAGCACCTGAACGTTTAAAGATAGAAAAAGTAGAAAAACTTATTCCAAACTTAAATAATAAGAAGAATTATGTTATTCATCATGAAGCTTTAAAAACATGTGTTGATTTAGGCTTAAAGATTACTAAAATACATCGAGGAATTAAGTTTGAGGAAAGTGCATGGTTTAAGTCATATATTGATACAAACATTGAACTAAGAAAAGCAGCTAAAAATAATTTTGAAAAAGATTTTTTTAAGTTGATGAATAATTCAGTCTTTGGCAAGACTATGGAAAACCTGAGAAATAGAGTAACAATACACCTGGTTTCTAATGAGGAGCGTTATAGGAAATTAGTAGCAAAACCAAACTATAGCCACACAACAATATTCGATGAAAACCTAACAGCGGTACACATGAAGAAGACTGATTTAAAATATATTAAACCTATTTACTCAGGATTAAGCATCTTAGACATTAGTAAAACACATATGCAAAAAACTTATCATAATTACTTTAAAGCTAAGTATGGTGAAAAAGTTAGATGTGTTATACTGATACAGATAGTTTTATTCTTGAAATAGAAACTAAAAATTTATATATTGATATAGAAAAAGATGTACCTGAAATGTTTGATACAAGCAATTATCCTAAAGTTCATTTCTTAAAAAATGATTGTAATGCAAGAGTAGTTGGAAAGTTTAAAGATGAGTTAGGTGGTGAGATTATGACTGAGTTTGTTGGTTTAGGAGCAAAAATGTATGCTTATGAAACTTTAGATGGTAAGGAAGATAAAAGATGTAAAGGTGTTAAAAAAGCGGTTAAGAAAGAGATAAATTTTGATAATTACAAAGAGTGTTTGCTTACAGAAAAGGATCAGTATAGAAAGATGACTGTTTTAAGAAGTAGGAGCCATGATATGTATACTGAAGAGTTAAACAAAAAAGCGTTAGGATCAAGTGATGATAAAAGGTTTGTCTTGGAGAACAAGATTGACACACTAGCTTGGGGGCATTATAAAATATAACTTTAAAAAATAAAGTTATCCTTGCACAAATCTCCAAATCCCACATTTTTTACCACACTACTATATAAATTACTAAATTGTCATTCTAACAATTTAATAATTATGCTACACATCTGGAACAAGACGTAGAACTATCTTCAGCCTTGTCTACAGCTTCTCTTCTGTAATAATATAATCCTTTACATCCCATTTCCCAAGCTTTGTAATGGATCTCATGGACTTCCCTTTTTGTGGCAGCTGCGCTTATGAATACATTTAATGACTGCCCCTGACATATATATTTTTGTCTATCCGCTGCATATTCTATAATTTTTAACTGATCTATTTCCTTAGCTGTTTTATAAACTTTCTTTGTCTCATCAGACAACGGTAAATGACTTACTGAACCTTTGCTTTTTATTATAGAATCCCAAGTCTCTTTGTTATTGAGGTTGATCTTTTCTAGTTCATCTTCTAAATATCTATTTTTCCACAGAAATGTTCCAGCTCTCGTTTTTAATGTATAGGCATTCGCAATATTTGGTTCAATAGAAGCTGAGCAATTAATAATTAATGAACTGTTAGATGTTGGGGCAACAGCTAATAAATGAGAATTTCTCCTTTCTGTGCCTTCCATTGAAGGGCATTCACCTCTTTCTTTTGCCAGTTGTTCGGTTTCTTTTAATGCATATTCTTTCATTCTCTTAAATATTTCAATGTTAAGTTTCTTTGCCTCATCTGATTCAAATGGAATACCTTCTTTTTGAAAAAAAGACCCTAATCCCATCACTCCTAGGCCTAATGGTCTATCTCTTATTGCTCCTTTCTTTGCTTTCTTAATATTGTCTGGAGCATTTGAGATAAATACATCTAATACATTATCTAGAAATCTTACAATATCTCTTATAAATTGTTCATCCCATTCTCTGTAATACTCAACGTTTACGGATGATATACAAAATACAGCATCTGTAGTTGCGTCAGTAGGTAAATGAATCTCATTACATAAATTACTTCCATGGATTTTTAATCCCTGGTCTTTCATTACTTGAGGTAGACCCGCTTTTATAGTATCAATAAAATTTAAATATGGTGTTCCTATTCTGCTTCTAGATTCAAGAATAGTTTCCCATATTCTTCTGGCATTTGTTGGAGTTCTGACCTTTGTTTTTGGATCTATAAGGTCATAATTTGTACCATTTTTAACCGCTCTCATGAAGCCATCAGTGATATTAATAGCATTAAATAGATTTAAATTTTTTCTATTAATATCTCCACCTGTTGGTATCCTCATTGAGATGAATTCGGTTATTTCTGGATGTGTAATATCTAAATATGCAGCATAACTCCCTTTTCTTGTTTTCCCTTGTTTATATGAGTTTATTGCTGCGTTGATAGATGTTAAAAATGCAATTGGTCCAGGTGATTTACCGTCAGATGATCTAATTGAACTCCAGTCTGCTCCTATTCCTCCTCCTACTACTGTAAACCAACATGTGTCACTTAGAAGTAGTATAAAAACAGAGAGAGCTGAGCTTATCCAAAACCGACCATCTCCCTGCTTAAATTCAAAACCGACCATCTCCCTGCTTAAATTCAAAACCAACCATCTCCCTGCTTAAATTCAAAACCGACCATCTCCCTGCTTAAATCCAAAACCGACCATCCCCCTGCTTAAATCCAAACCCAACCATCTCCCTGCTTAAATCCAAACCCAACCATCTCCCTGCTTAAATCCAAATCCAACCATCTCCCTGCTTATTACTACATTCCAACGATTCATATTTTTAGCCCATATACCTATATGAGCAAAATTACAACATTTTTATAATCTAACCTCAACCACATCTATGGTTATGCCGCTAAACAACATCCTAGTTAACGTGTCACATATTTTAGCCCATATACCTATATGAGCGAAATTACAGCAGTTTTTTAATCGTCATATTATATATATTCTGCCCTATACATAATAAATTTTCTAAGATCTGCGTCTTTATCTTAGTGTGCCCCCAAGTTAATGTATCGATATTGTTCCCAAGGATATAACGTTTATCGTCGTTACTACTTAATGCGACTTTATTTACCTCTTCAGTATACAACTCATGATTATGGCTCCTAATAACTACCATTCTCCTTAATTGTGTTTTATTTTTAAACAAACACTCTTTATAATGATCATGTTTAATAAATGCTTTTACTACATGCCTTTTAATTCCCTTACATTTTTTACTTTCCTCCTCATCATCACACATTTTATAAGAGTATAGCTTAGACCTGAGGCCTACAAACTCCCCAATAATCTTACCACTTGTCTCATCTTTAAACATACCCACAACTTTCTTATTTAATCCAGTGGGAATACCTGAAGGGTGATCAGGTGGGTAATCACTTGTATCAAACCAATCTTTAACATCACCACTAATATCCTTATAAAAATCTTCTGTTTCTATTTCATACATTAAGCTATCTGTATCAGTGAAAAGAAGTTTAACTTTTTCACCATATTTATCTTTAATATAATTATAATGAAAGTTATACATCAATGTCTTACTTAAATCTAAAATACACATCCCTACATAAATAGGCTTATTAAAATATAAACGTTGTTTTTTCATTTGAATTATACATAAATTTTCATCAAGGGTAGTTATATTGTAATAGTTGGGTTTAGCGGTTAATTTTTTTGCTTTTTCCTTGGTACTAACTAATCTTATATCTACTCTATTCCTAATATTTTCCATAGTCTTACCAAATACAGAATTATTCATAAGTTTAAAGAAATCCTTTTCAAATGCGGTTTTAGCTTTTGCTCTTAGTGTAGTATTTTTATCGATATAAGGTTTTAACCATTCACTCTCATCAAAAGTTAACCCTCTATGAATCTTTTTAAGCTTTAGACCTAAACTTAAATACAACTTTAAATTTTCATGGTGTAATATATATCTATTTTTATTATCTAAATTAGGTATAAGTTTTTCAACTTTACAGGTCTTTAATCTTTTGGGAGCTAATGGGAAATCATTATGCAAATCATGTAATTCTTTAGGATATTCTAAATCAACATCTAATATACAAGGGCAACTTTGCCAATTTTGTAAATTATTTTCATCCATCCATTTAAAATTTCCAATGGGAAGTTTTTGACACATTGCCCAACCATAGAGATTATTCGCATCTAAATAAGTAATAAATTTAGGTGGTTCATTTGGGTTATATTTTTTACCCATATATGAATTATTTGCTTTTGCAAATCGTTTAATAATGGTTGAGATACCTCCTCTTATTCCGTTTTCAATAAATAAAATCATATCAGGGTCTGATAATAATTCTAATTCTACCTTAGTAGTTTTTAACATTGCCTCCCAAGCTAATCCCGGCGCTGTATAACACCATGATGGATCTAATCCATAATTATTAAAGCAAACATTCCTAAAATTTTCAAAGACATCCGCCAACAGTAAAACATCAGTCTTATTATATAAGTCATGATAATCTTTAAAAGTTTTCATCTCGAAGGTATTCCATACATTTAATGCATGTTGATAATCCTCCTCCCCAATTCCACTATATTTAAGCTTCGAGTAAAATTCTCTTTGTTTGGGTAGCTTTGTTACCTCTAATTTACTAAGGTTATCAAACCATTCATATGGGAATATACCCTTTTGAGAGACCAATTCAAGCTTTTCCCCCTCAAAATATTTCATAAGATTAGTCTTGTCTTCCATAGCTAGAGTGCTAGCTAATTCATCTAAACTTTTACCTAGAAATTTTAAACTATCAAGGAATCTAATCTCATGCGTTTTAATTTTCTTTATTTCTTTTTTCGTTTTCTTATCTTTAACAGTGTATTCTATTGGCACATTTTTAGACACGCTTATATATGTTTCCTTGTTTGTTGGTATACAACTCGTCTCACCGGGTGTACTCATTAAATCTTTTATAAATAAATGAGCATCATACTTACTATAATTATGAAAAAATATAGGTGTAAAAGTAGGCCTTCTACATTTTAAATTACACACACGGTGCGCAGCTCCCCTAAACTTTCCAGTATAATGACAATGGTCTCTTACTTTTTTCATGTCTTCTTTACATTTTGAAAATGACTCCCCACATATCCAGCAGTTTTCTGCTTTATCAAACTCTCTTTTATCCTTAACTCTATAAATCATTTCCCTCGTTGGTATCCTATCTATTTCTTTTATAACATTTTCTAAATCCTCTACGAATTTCTTAGATGCATTTTCGCCAGAATATTGAAACATCTTAGAAGGGTAAAAATCTTCATAATGTGATTTAACATAAAAACAATATCCTGAAACATTATGCTCATTAATTAATTTTGTCCCATTGCCTTTATTTTCGTTTTTATTTTCTAAAGTAGCCTCCATATCCGCATAAATTGTAAAAGGGTGTCTTTGTTGTTTATTAAAATTCTTAAAAGATATCTTGGTACCCTTTTCAGGTAAGTCTATTCTACAGGCATCTTTTTCACCACAATACTCTAAATGTTTATTTAAAGTTTCTTCTTTTTGAAAATGATTTAAACATCTTTCACAAATATAAATTTTACCATTATGATCAGATAACTGTTTAGATAACAATCTACTCATATTTTTAATTAAACAATAATGTTTTTTACCATCCTTCTCAAGAAGTAAAAGATTAATATGATGTTCTCTTTTATAAACTTCTTTACTTAGACTAAGTGGATAAACACCAGTTAAATAATTATATCCAAAAATTGATACGGATATAGATGCGTTTAGGGTTTCGAATTTAATTCTATCTTGAAGTGAAACAGGGTAATTAATCCCTTCCATATTTATAGTGTTTAATAACGGTCTTAGTCTATCAATTTTTTATTATCTGTTGGGTTCAAAGCTATAAGAATACAATAAGCAAAACACATATTATCATTCTTATTTATTGGATTAATAACACTTTTTGTATTTGCTATCTTAGGAGGAGTTGGAAACCAAGATTTTCCTTTTATTGGGTTATATGATACTGTGTGTAATCTTAAATCAGTTACGTAAAGAACTTTATAATAATCTTCTTCCATTTCCTTAGTTGCTATATTAATTAATATCTGTTCCCCCATTTCATCATACAATTCATCAACATCATCCCCATCTAAATTAACAAATGGAAAACCAGAATCAAAATTCATCTCTTTTAAATCATTTTCAATAGAGTGTTTCATCATACATTTCATAATAAGTTTAACTTTTGTTCGGCAATTATTTCTCATAACATTGGTTAATTTATCTTTCGCTAAATCAAGGAAATCACCAGGTATAAAATCTCCTATACCTTTTATAAGATATTGTTTGGTAAAACCTTTAAATGCTGATGGCCCTTCTTTAATCTCTATTTTATCTTTATACTTATTAAACTTATCTTTTTTAGCTTGTTCCTTATATAACACATCTAATTTTTCTTTTAAAGCTTCTAAACTCTGTGATATTTCTTTTGGAATTATTTTAATACTATCTAAATAGTTCATCAACTATTCAGCTGCGGCTTTAGGTGGAGCTGGTACCGAGGGTGGTGTATAAGGTGTGGGTGTTGGTCTGTAAGGTGCTGGTTTTAATACAGGGGTTCCAAGATTACTAATATCATAATCTAATAATGGTGCTCCCCGATTAAGTAAGAGGTCAATTAATTGAGCTCTTCTAAGTCTTGAGTATCCTCTAATTCCTCGATTTTTAGATTCTTGTTTTAAGTCTCTTACTGTGAACCTCCTGAATTGATCAGCAGGACTATGAGGTATAGGATTATTTAGACGCTCAATTAATTCACCTCTTCTAAGTCTTGAGTATCCTCAGATTCCTCTTGACTTGGCTAAATCTTTTAAACCTTGTATGGTATATATATTATAGTTTTCCATTTTTATATATGTGAAAAAAATCTTAACTAAATGTTAAAAATAATTTTATTATGGAGTGACATAATAAAATTATTGAATGTTAATCTTATATTTATTATTCCAAACTCTTCTGTCCCATTTTGTAACTGTTTGAGGACAACGATCTATAAATTTACCCGCCTTGTATATTGATGGCAATACTATTATTTCACCAGCTTCAACATCCTCTAAAGTGACTTTCTTAGGATTTTGCTTAATAGTTTTTAATCTTTCAAACTTTGGATCCTCGCTTATTTCTTTTTCAGGCAACTTAGGAGACACCTCCGGTAACAATCCGTGTTTTTTCACCAACTCAACTAAGCGTTTTTTATCCCAGTATGAGCAGAAATTTATATTATTTTCTTTAAGAATTTTTTTTAAATCTAGAATCTTTATCATTTTTATATATAAAAAAAATATCTTAATACACTACAGACATTTTATTTCCATCAGACTGTAAGCTGATTAGCTTATCACTAATAATAATAGCATATGCCTCTGTGTTTGCGGGTACATTTGCGTTAAAATCTGCCCTAATTTTAATATCGGTGACTGAGTATTTTAATCTTTCATTCTGTTTAGAAACGTCAAACAAAAACAAAGGATATAGAGTTCTATAATCTGAGGGAGTAATGTTAGGGTTTGACACCAATTCATCCATGTTATAAAACTTAGATCTAAATAGAGCAGCATCACCATACACTCTACTAAATTGATACGCATCGAATGAAATTTTATAGTCAACCGCAGGGTATCGGGTGGAATTTAGCGTAACATAAATATTTTTAAGGTTTATATTATCAAATATTGCAGGATTTTGCTCTTGATTACCAATTTTATTAGTCTGAAATCCTACAATGATAAAACGTGGCACCTCAGAAGATGATCTGACAGCAAGTCTCTAGCTAAATGATCTTGACTGAGGAACCGCGATAGAGTCGCACTGCCTCATTTTATATCCAACCGGTAATTTTTCTTTTTTCTCGATAATTTTATAAAGTGCCATCTTCTCATTATCCGGAGGTATCACGTGAGGCATAAACCAAGATATTTTATTTAAAATAATTTTACCATTAGCAGGAGCAGCAACACCACCAACAGCACCAATTTTAAAGATTGCATCATTATCACCATTTC
This sequence comes from Hippopus hippopus, assembly GCA_946811185.2. NCBI lineage: Eukaryota > Metazoa > Mollusca > Bivalvia > Cardiida > Cardiidae > Hippopus > Hippopus hippopus. Next base: position 69,610,310 of record OX328096.1, read on the forward strand.
TTGTCAAGGTGAGAGTTTGCTTCATCCCATACAATATTTTATTATAATCATTACAAAAACCGAATATATGTTTTAATGGAACTCTGAAGCTAAAGGTACCTCTTGGACTGGGACTACTAATAATATAATCTCTTCTTACATTAAAACCAGAGTTATAGGTATCAGCATTAGCAGGGTCAGCATCTGCGGCGGTGTAAGTGTCCTTATACCAACATTGATTTAACCCTTGTGATTTAGAAAAATCATCTGGATATTTTAACAGTCCAAGCATTGTAGTAGCCTGACCAGGATGTGTTAATGATTCAATCTCCATACCTGAAAGTTGATACTTAATATTTTTAAAAAGATACATGAGACCATTGTTTGTTAAAGAAATATTGGTGTCACCATCATAAACTGCTCCATCAGCAGCTATTACTAACGTGCCTTCTATAAGTAAATAACTCTCACTAGGATGAGTAAAAATATCTTGGGTTTCAATACTAATCCTAATATCTCCTCCCGAGTTGTTGAGATTTGCGCCAGTGATCGGTTCATACTCATGGTGTTCATACTCATCAATACCAACACTTTTTGGAGTTGGTTCGGTAACTTTTAACATTGAGTTTACGTTTTCTAAAACATTCATATTTTATTATTGCAATTATAATTTTAAATAAAAATTATAATTGTATCACTTTTAATTAAAACTCTAACCAAAGCTGGGGAAAAGCTTTATCTTCATTATTAACAAACACACCCTTAAGTTTAATTTCATTTAGTTTATTTTTTGAGATAAATGTTTTCTTTTTAGGGTAAATTCTATTTCCAAACACAAGTGTTATAGGGGTTATATTGTACTCTTCTAAAGGTTTATTTACTTTTTCCTCAATCTCTTTCATTACCTTTACTTTACTAGGAGGCAACTTTATAACAGCTTTTTGATGTCTATAAGCTGTGTTATTAATTTCAAGAATCTCACAATCTTTTAGGTTTAAAGACGCACCTATTATATGGATAGTACTATTTCTGTATTTTGAATAATATTCACGATCAAATATTAAGTTTGACATTCTCTTTTTTATATAATAAATATAATTTTCTTAACTTATTTTTTTCTTCATACTACCTTAATGCCTGTTCCACTGTTTAATTTTTTAACTAAGTCTTGAATAGCTATGGCACTTCCATCTATTAATGTATTAATATTTTGTTTTTTAGGGGTATCTGTGGGTTTTGGTGTTGCGTTATATTTTGTAAAATTTTCTTTGATTTTGGTGTTAAAGTTTTTGTAACTAATTTTTTTTCCTGCTTCTACAGCTGCACTCTTTCCAACCTCTAAAGCTTTCTTTGCTCCTTCCTTAGCTACACTCTTTCCCACATCAAGGGCAGAAGATGCTATTTGTTTACCTGCGCTACTTGTAAAAATCTTCGCTAAAAAGTTAGCAATGCTGTCAAAGATTCCAGTACCACCATATGAATAACTTTTTTTAAATCCGTATTTATTACTGACAATCATTTTTTATACTATAGACATTAAATTTTTATAAGCGTTTGAATTTAAAACACCTTGTCTTTTTAATTCATCACAATACTAACTAACTCATTTCTTACACCTGTGTTACCTGCTTCTTTACTTGCTAACAACAGATCTAGTCTTTCTATTAATGCGTTAGGGTCACATGGGATAACAACGATACCCTGTCCTTCATAATATCTTCTTTTTCCCCAAATATCACTAAGTAAATTGTTCCATTTTGGGCCTCCAGAAGATTTAGGACGTGGATTATTCGGATCCTTATTTCTATGAAGAGTGTTGGTTTTATACAACAACTCAGTATATTTTTTTAAATCTCCAGCAGTATAATTTTTAGGATTTCTAGATATGATTAACTCCCATAGACCAGGGGTACCCAAATATTCTGTATTGCCAATAATAATATTATCACCTTTAATATCAATTATTCTATCTCCAATATAAAACTCACCATCTTTATCATATATTCCAAATGTTTTATCAGGTTCATTACCCTTAGAATAAGGCGTTTTTAAATACTTAGTTGCAACTGCCCCATATACTATAGGATCTTTACCTTCTTCATCAACTGTAGCTTCTATAGAAGGATAGGCTGGAAACATAACAGCTTGTGGAATCTTTTCAATACCCTCTTTAATAGGTCTAAGCCCCTCAGTAATCTCCCTTGTTGTAGCTTTTTGTGTTTCCGTAATAGGTTTAAAAAACTTTGAAAGATCGGTTTGAAGTTGCTGTTCGCCTGTTCCCTCCGCTATTAGATTATCCCGAATATTCTTTTTTGTTTCAAGATACTCTTTTACAATTAAATCCCTTTTTGCAGGATCAGTGATTTTTAAAAAAGACATTTTTTTTATTACTAAAAATGATTTTTTATCCTAGTTTTAACATAATTTTTAACATAGTTTTTAACATAATTTTTAACATAATTTTTATCACGTTTCATAACTAAAGCTGCATGAAAACTTTATTTTTGGTCTTTTAATATCCAAGCGGCCCACCGTGATTTTTCTCAACCAACCTCCGAAAGGACTTCCTTTGCTCTCGCCTCCCCCTCTCGATTAAACTTTCTTCATTTTCGATAGATATCTTTTTCTTAGTTTTTGTTCTTATATCATCCTTCATTTTCTTATACTTCTCTAGTTCTTCCATGATAAGTTTAAACTCTTTATCTGATATACGATCGTCAACTAAAGCTTTAGATATATGTGAAGCAATTGTATCAAGCTTAGCATCAGCTAACATCCGAATCTTTTGATGTTTTTCTCCTTTTGTTTTTGAATTCCTTACTACATACTTACCTACCATTGAGAGTAATCCGGTTGCTGCACTTGTAATTTCTAAACCTAAAGCTATTGGTACCGCTGCAACTGTACCCAATAATATGTCTCCTCCGACACCTGAAGCCATTGTTAACCCAATTAATGCTGTATCAATATTATCAACAACTCTTGCAGCTCTAAAATATTTCTTAGCTAAGGCTTCTCTTTTTTGAACTTCATTCTCAAGAAACTTCTGTACTTCGGATATCTTTTGTAAACGGTAGGAATGTCCTTTATCATCTAGCGGCATCATTTCAATAGACGGGGCTGAAGGTGTATTACTTTCTTTAGATAACGGAGGATAGACTTTATTAGGATGTCTTTGATCTGTATCTGCCATTTTTATTTTATTAAAATTATAATTTTTTATCTCAGGATTTTAAGTATTTTAGATAGCTAAATAACTCACCCTCAGGTATTTTAATTGGTTTTTGTGAGAAATTATAAATGTAGACTAAGATATCATTAGTCTCATTATCTAGATGTGTCCCGTTTAAAATGGTTAAACTATCTTTCCATTTATTACTAACAGATACCAATATAACCCCCTGTGTAGCTATATAGCCAAATCCTAACGATATTATTTTTCCATCTTTAGAAGAAATCTTAATATCATCTTGGAAATAAATTTTCCATTTTAAAGGATCTTGTTTGATGGGAGGATAATCAACGTGTAAGTTAGGTTTCCAAAATATAGTTTTATGTTGATTAGCAGTATTAGGTTTTATACCAAATTTGTGTATATCCATTTTTATTTTTACTTGTTTCATTACAATATAACTTAAGTATGAGAGCCATCATTATAAGAAACTATAAATAAAGGTTCATATTTTTCGAAAGTAATCTTTTTATTAGAAATATTTCTTATAGATATAAATATATCATCTTTTGTAACTGATCTATAGCTTTCCTTGTGTGTTAGACCTTTTGAGGATAAATTATCATCAAGTACAATTACAATTTTTTTAGGGTTATTTAATGTACTACATCCAAGCCCAAGTTGCAATTTTACTTTTTCTAAAGGTTGTAGTATTATTTCACTTTGTGAATATACTTCCCAGGTATTTTCTGTTATTTTTCTAGGTGGATATTCCAAATTTTGTAAAGGATACCAGACTACTCCTTTTATAAATTCTTTATCTTGAAAATCACTATTATATTTACGTATCATTTTTTAATTATGTATTATTTTTTTATATTAATATTTTTTTATAAGATAGCTCCTAGAATAGGGATATTAGCAAATGGACTATTAGGCCCAAGCAAAAGCCCTTTTCCGTCATAAATCTTCCCTCCTTGCTTTAAATACAAACCATCACCAACAGACCCTAAACCTTTACCTTTGTATGGCTTTAAGTATAATCCACATCCATCAGTTTCAACTTGACAAACACAATCCCCTTTTTTAAGATAAAGACCCGACCCCATTGCTATTTGAACCCCCGTTTGAGCTAATCCAGAGAGAGCACCAATACCTAACGCAGGTAAAACGGTTTTTGCAATCATTGGTAAAGCTCTAGCAGCTAACCCGGCCAACATTCCGAGAAAACCTCCCTCTATTTTTATATTATGTTTAAGTTGTTTCACAGACATCTTAATAGTTATACCCTTACCACCCTCATAGGCTTTAACAAACTTTTTTAGTTGTGAATTGGTAATTGCTAAAACATCATTACCTTTTAAATCTTCATGACCTAAATGTATACTTACAGGGGATCTAGCTTTAACAGCATGTTGAAGCTTTTCCTTTTGTCCTTCTGATATATTTACTTTAATATTAGTGTAACTTGTCATTTTTATATATATAATTCTTTTTTATTTTATCTCGCTTCTCTAATATGGAATCTAATTGTTAAATTTTCACCTCTAAGATTTAGTAAATTGCCATCTTGATCTGTAATATTTACCTCTAGGCTATGTATTTCATGTAATGTTAATGGTAAGTATACTAAATTAAGTGGTGACTCAATTATCTTATATCCAGGTGCAACATCTGGGAAAAAAGAGTAAATAGTGTTTTTTGTTGAACCATTAACATAACTCCCAGAAATAATATCTATGTTAACAAGCAAACTATTTATACTAAGAATGTTAACTACATTCTCCGACTCGTAAAATCCTTGTGTATATTTAGCGTGAGTAAATCCTAATACTTTAGCAATAGAGTAAGGTTGATTAAAATCTACTTGATAACCATTTTCCAGAGTAAGAACAGACTTTAAGGTATTGGTGTTTGCAGAAATGTTAATATAATAACCTTCATTAACTTTATCATAATGACCTTTTTTTCTCATTTCCTGGTGAATGGTATCATTAATGTCAACAAGGTCATAACTTCCTTCAGGTATTTTTATTTTAATCCATGTGGTACCATTGTCTGGAGAATAAACGAATATGTTGTTTGTTGCATCAGTGTTTGGAAAAGAGTTGTAAGTTTCAAGGTTTACTAAAGCTATCTCATATATTTTATCTTTTTCCAGCTGAATAGGGGGGTTAAACCTTGTTCTAAAACTTGTTTTGTTGTCGCTTACTATAATTTGAAATGATGTTTTATGTTCTGTATTTTTTACAATTTGTTTTAAAAGTTCTTCCATTTTTTTAAAAAGTAAAAATATTATTTAGTTGAGTAAATAATATTTTTTATACTGAATTAGGTATGTAAAAGTTGTCAAAACCGTTCCTATACTTCCCATTAATTTTTTTACTGGTTAAATCGATAATAGCAAAGCCGTGCGGTCTTTCCCATGCCTTTTTACAAAATTCTCTAAATTCATCCTTTGGCATATCATCACCTACATGATCACTATAAATATGGTTAATGTTTTTTAGGTCTTGCCGGAAAAGACAAATAAAATTAGCGTTTTCTCTAATAGTTTGCCTTGGTAGTCTAAAATAATTCTGTGAGAGATAAACACAATCTACGTTACTATGTCTTCCCCGAATGTAGTAACACTCACATTTATTCTGTTTTTCTAAAAGTAAATCATCAAAAATCATTAAATTTTTATTTTCTGAGTTTAACTCTTTCGGATCAGGTACGTCGCTCACATTTTCAAAAAAGTTACAATTTATATCCGATATGTTTTTAAACGGTTTAACCCATTCCTCAACTAAAGCAGTAGGGGATACATTTGCATCCTGTATTTCGTCACGCATGTTAAACAACTTTAAAATACATTCTTTTGGTAGTTTTTCTTCAAAAGCCTTTTTTAGTATTCGGTATTCTGGTTGAAAAAGGCTTTTTCCAAAAACAGTTAAATCATTATAGTCGAGCCATCCCGGTCTAAGTAAAAGGTTTAGCAATAGAGTAGTTTTACCACATCCTGATTTACCTATAATTAAACCTCTGAAACTTTTGGGTAAAAGAGAGTGATTAAATCTCTTTGATACTACTTCATTCCATGATAAGTTCACAATATCCATTTTATATAACTTTTAATTTTTATATATAAAAATGTATTGTGTTAAATGTAAAAAAGTTACTGATACAAGTGACATAAACTATACTGTTTCTGAAAATGGAAGAAATATGAAACGTGGGAAATGTATGGTTTGCAGAATAAATAAAACTCAGTTTGTTAAGACGGCAAAGGGAGGATCAATACTAAATAAAGCTATAAATAATTTACGTTTTGAAATGCATCTCCCCGGTCACAATTTTACGGGACCTGGCACTAAATTAAAGAAAAGACTCAATCCAGATTTAACACCAAAGAAATGTAGTAAACCAATAAACCGCGTTGATAAAGCTGCTTATCATCATGATGTTTGTTATCTTCAGAATAATGACACTGCCACAAGAAACGCAGTATGCGATAAGAATATGTTAACAGAGTTAGAAGGGATTTACAATCCTACTATTAGGGAAAAAATGGAAAGGGGGTTGGTAAGTAAACTCATTGGAACTAAAATGAAATTTGGAATGGGAGTTAAAAAAAAAATCCCAGCATGCTGAAATTAGCGGAAGAATTACATAAACCTGTAAGAAGAAAATTTAATAAAAGGAGATTTATAGTGAATGGTATAGATAAGATATGGACTGTGGATTTAGTAGACATGCAAGCATTTACTAAGTTTAATCACGGCGTAAAATACCTTCTCGCTGCCATTGACATCTTTTCTAAATACGGTTGGTTAGTTCCATTAAAAGATAAAACGGGTAAATCTGTTGCTATAGCATTAAAAAGTATTTTTAAGGAGAGGAAACCGGGAAAAATGTGGGTGGATAAGGGTAAAGAGTTTTATAACAAAGATGTAAAAGACTTGGTTGAATTGTATTCTACTGAAAATGAGGAAAAATCTAGTGTGGTTGAGAGATGGATTAGAACAATGAAAGAAAAGATGTGGAAGTATTTTTCTGCTAACTCTACAAATATTTACATTGATGTTTTACCTGATCTTGTTAAAGAATATAATAACTCAAGGCATTCATCTATTAAAATGACGCCAGTAAATGCGAGTAAAAAAGAAAATGAAACCAAAGTTGGAGAAATCTTTATCCCAATAATCTCGAAATAAAAGATATAAAGCCTAAGTTTTCCATTGGAGACAAAGTAAGGATAACTAAAAAGAAAAAGACTTTTGAGAAAGGTTATACAACAAGATGGACAGAAGAGGTTTTTACAGTTTCTGAAGTAAAACATACATCACCTGTAACATATAAAATTAAGGATATTAATGGAGAAGAAGTACAAGGTACCTTTTATGAACCCGAACTACAGAAAACTGCTCAGGAGCTGTATAGGATAGAAAAGGTTATTAAAAAAGGAAAAAAGAAATCTCTTGTAAAGTGGAAAGGTTACCCCAATGAATTTAATTCATGGGTTGACAATAAAGATATTAGAAATATTTAACTATAAAAAATGTTAAATATTTCAATTGAAAACGTAATTTTACCAAATAAACCATTAAATAATTTCGAGTTAGAAGATGCTGCAAAAAGATTAGAAATACCTTATTTTAGAGGAGTCTTTTTACGAGATACATTACCGATAAAACCAAATAAAAAAGAATGTGGTATATTAAACTTTGATAAAAGTGGTGGACCTGGTACCCATTGGGTTGCTTGGTATAAAAACGATAAAAATAAAATTTATTTTGACAGTTATGGCATACAGCCACCTAATGATATTCGAGAGTACCTAAAAAGCCCAATGCAGTACAGTACTGATCAATTACAACAGGCTGGACAAGTATTTTGTGGTGCATTTATGTTTATACATTCTTAAAGAGTTAAGCTCAGGTAAAAAGTTTCAAAATGTTTTAAATAAACTTTTTTAGCAATATAAAAAATGCCAGTTAATAAATTCGGACTAATGAAAGAAGATAAAATAAGCGGTGATGGTGTGTCACTCGCTTACATAAATAATAATTTTTTACGTAAAGATGGTACAACTGTTGTTACTGGTTCTATAGATATGGCTGGTAATACATTAACGAGGGTTAGTAATCCTGTAAATCCTCAAGACATTGCTACGAAACATTACGTTGATGAAAATTCTGGGGGGTTATTAAAAGAAAATGGTGGATACCAGGCCCTTGGATTTTTAAATATGGGTTTCAATGAAATAAGAAGTGTTAAGAAGCCTACAGAACCAAACGAAGCAGCTACTAAAAAATATGTGGATAGAAGCGGTAAAGCTATAGTAGAAAATCGAGATGGTACCTTTTCCGCTGTTGCAAATATAGATATGAAAAGATATAGTTTAACTAATCTTTTGGATCCCGCAGATGCCCAAGATGCAGCAACTAAAAGATATGTAGACAGTGCAAATAGAGCCTTCGTTTATGGAGCTGGTAGGTATATGGCAGTTTCTGACGTTTCTATGGGAGGACGAAGGATTAACAATGTTGGAAGCCCTTTAGAAAATGATCAAGCTGTAAATAAGTTTTATGTAGATACCGTTGTTGAGGTAGCTACTGCGGGTGAAAAAGCTTTAACTAAAAAACAAGATGGACCTTTTTCAATGGCTGGTGAAATAGATATGAATGATAACCCGATTACTGGGTTACCAAATCCTATATCCCGTGATGCTGCTGCTAATAAAAATTATGTTGATAATGGTGGAGCTATCGTAAAAAATCCAGATGGAAGTTTCATGGCGGTGGCTAACGTAAATCTCCAAGGTTTTTCTATAAAAAATGCAGCTCCTCCGGTAGAAGAGAGAGATTTAGCAACAAAATCCTATGTGGATAAAAAAGTATCACTTCCTTCTCTCATAGGCCCTAAACCTATTATAATTGTGTGGGCTGAAGAACAAGGGGGAATTGTAGATGGTAATTATGAGTTCTCATTCGGTAATGGTAATTCGGGTCGCAACCATCGTTTAGGAGGTTACTGCATGAGTGCACCGGGTAGAATTATAAGAGGAAGTTTAACGATTGTTAAAGATAACTATAACGCACTAGAAGAGGTACAAGTTAATATTGCGGTAAACGGAATAGAACAGGTTGATTACTCTATTATTAAAAAAGCGGACGAAATTTGTAGCTGTACGGTTTTTCCAAGGGCTTTAGAGGTAAAGCAATGTGACATAATGAACTTTGTTTCAAAAACAACCGACCGTGATGTAATACACGCTTACATATCTATTTTGATAGAGTTAGACTTATAAAAATATAACTTTGTTTATAAAAGTTATATTTTACGTTTGATATTTGTTTCAACATTACAAAGAGGACATTTTTTAAAATTGGATATTGTGTCGCAGTCATCGCAAATAGATATATGGCCACAATTACAAAATAATATCTCAGAATCTTTTTCCCAACATATGAGGCATTTTTCTGATTTAAATGTTCTTTTTTCGTTAAAAACTTTTATTTGTGGAGTATATTGTTTTTTGAATAAAATATCATGTCTATACTCGGCACTTAAAGTTAATTCTATAAATTTGTATCCGAAGAATGGAAACAAAGCTTCAATGCATGTAAAACATTGGTCATCATTACAAAAACATTTCCGGTCAATATTTCCATCAGATATTGTTAAAACTGGTAAAAAGGTTTCCTCTTGAATATAAGTGTTATATACAAAATCTCTTGTTTCATTGGGTAAAAAGTCTTCATAAAAAAATAGTCTGTCAAAATTTCTTAAAAAGTTAATATAAATACCGTATATATTAGAACCTTTAAGAACCCATTGATAATCATATTCTGTTTTTAACCAAACCATGTACTTAATAATTCCACAATCTTTTATTGCTTTACTACATTCATAGTAGAAATTAGGCTTTAAGTTCTTGAGTAATTCAACATGATTTTTATTTGCTGCCTTATCAAAGCATATATATTTTCTATAATCCCAAAGAGTTGATACCTTTTCAGAGGTGGGAGTGTAAATAAGTTTATTTTTTAACATATCGTTTATCTCCAAAGATATCTATCATCGTTTTAACACTCATGATTATTTTTTTATTATTATTTTTTTATTTATTTAATTTCACATTGAATATTTAACTTCTGTGTTGAAGTTAAATATTTAAAATTACTTATTCCTCATCCTCATCCTCGTCAAAACTTGGGCATTCATCTAAGATATTAGGTAAAATTTCCTTTTCCTTTCCTGGTAATTTTACATTCTTTTCTATTATTTTTACTGATATAACTTTAATCTGGATCGTTTCGATGTTTTTATTTTTAAATATTCCTTCTACTTTTAAAATACAAAACAACTTACAAGCAATTTTCTTATATGAAAGAGGGTTTACCTCTTTGTTGTTTTCATCGTAAAAGCATGTCTTATATTGTTTGTTTTCGTAAAGTTTTGGGTATAACATAGCCGATCCATCCACATTATATCTTAAAATATTAATTGCGTCTAAATTTTTAATCTTATCTTCTCTTAGTTCTTTGTCCATTCCATGCTCTCGGAAGAAATCTGTTAGTTTTTCCAGATCTTCTTTAAAAGCTCTTTCCTTTTTCGTAGGCTTTTCACCGTTATAACATAGTAAAGATAAGGAGTAATCTTTTAGATCTTTTCCTTCTGCGTTATCTCCAAATCCTGTATTAACACCATATGAAAACAAAACAGGGGTACGCGTAAATAACGAACCATTTTTATTATTAGGGTATCTGTACTTTACTGGAATCTTAACAAAAGCATACTCTTTGCTTTTATATTTATTCTCGTAATTTATAGAAAGGTCTTCTTTACAAAGTTCTCCACTTTTGATATAATTTATATCTGCACTAATTTTTTATATATAAGATTTTTTTTATTTAACTTAATTATTTTTTTCTTAAGTCCCATACTGAAGAGGTAAATAAAGTCGCATTAAGTAGTTACGACGATAAACGTTATATCCTTGGGAACAATATCGATACATTAGCTTGGGGGCGCACTAAGATAAAGACGCAGATCTTAGAAAATGTAGTATGTATAGGGCAGAATATATATAATATGACGATTAAAAAAATGCTGTAATTTCGCTCATATAGGTATATGGGCTAAAATATGTGACACGTTAACTAGGATGTTGTTTAGCGGCATAACCATAGATGTGGTTGCGGTTAGATTTATAAAAATGTTGTAATTTTGCTCATATAGGTATATGGGCTAAAAATATGAATCGTTGGAATGTAGCAATAAGCAGGGAGATGGTTGGGTTTGGATTTAAGCAGGGAGATGGTTGGGTTTGGATTTAAGCAGGGGGATGGTCGGTTTTGGATTTAAGCAGGGAGATGGTCGGTTTTGAATTTAAGCAGGGAGATGGTCGGTTCTGAATTTAAGCAGGGAGATGATCGGTTTTGAATTTAAGCAGGGAGATGGTCGGTTTTGGATAAACTAAGCTCTCTCTGTTCAGTGATACCCTTTATCTTGTCAGGAACGTAACTCAAAAAACAGGAAATTGGTTGACTGTTTTGCCCTTTTGTATCTGGTAGTGGTGCATTACTCAATATAGGAGAAGAAAACATAAATTTACGAGAAGATGCATAATTATATATCCTCTGTGCAAATTCTAAATCACCTTTACTATAAGCTACGCTGGCCCTTGCAAATGCTTGTTGAGGAGTTTCCCCATTCAATAAATAATATTTACGTAATAAATCCAGTCCATGATTACTAAATAATTCATTTAAATCATTATTAATTGTAATTCCTAAATAGTTTTCCATTATGTTGTTTTAATTCTGAATATAATTGTTTATAAAAATTTTAGAGCTGAAAAAAGTTTTAAAAATAAAAAAGAAAAATTTTCGAGACAAAAAAAGTTTCAAAAATAAAAATAATTTTTTTTTTGAAATTTAGGTTAGTCTTAGATTCGTGGTTAACTAGTTAGTCGGTTTATCTGGTTAACTAGTTAGTCGATTAAGAAATTTATTTGGGTGGTTAGTTGTGGTTAGGGTTAGTCGGTTGGGGGGTTAGTCGATTAAGAAATTTATGTGTGTGGTTAGTTGTGTTGGGAATTCTGCCTCATTTTGCGATTTGCGTCCAAAAGTGCCCAGATAGGGTATTTTACTATCTACTATTTTAAAAACTCAAAGACCAGTTGTACAATTTGCAGAGAGATAATGTCTAAGCAAATCAGATGGTACTGTTAGCATCTATAATAAGCGCAATATGATATTTAGAATACTCAGTCTTATTTCCATTAGTTGAACTTAACTTAAAGGCGCGTTTAGACTTTCTACCGGGACCACGAGTAAACAAAAATCAATGAAATCATACGTGTAAATGAAGTAAAATCAAACGCAGCCATCATTCGGCATAGCTCGGGTGATCCGGTGATCAAGTTCCTCTGCTGTATCTGGTAGCTTGATATGCACCTAAACGGTAAATTTTTTCGCCGGAAATTCACCGGTTTAGTGTTCTGAAAATTGTAAGGCTCCTCTTAACACAGAAAACTTGAGTCTCATTTTTTTTAAATCGAGATCTTTCTAACTATATTTCATTTGACAAACAGTTCGTACATTCATTTTTTAACGTGGTTTATCAATTCCCGATTGAAGTTTTCACCGACAGATACATGTAGATAGATGTCGATAACTTCATCGAGGTTGTTAATGTCGTTGCTAAACAATTTACAGTGGCACCGCCTTGTATAAGATCACGTGATTGGAAGTTCAGATAGAAACGACCGTTATACAGATGAGTTTAGATTTAGGTATGAAATCGGCCGAGTTTTGTTGAGTGACGCAGCCATCTGTAACGGAGGCACATTTCATTGCGATGCAGTGAAAAATAAGTATGTTACGGCTTTCATTTCTCATTGTCAATTCTCGGTATGGGTTAGATAACGATTTGGCTACGTTACGGGCACCGTGTAGGTTCCGATAATATCGCACTGTCTCGCGAGGTTTTTCATTTTCTTACCATATATAAACAAGAGTGCTCAAAGATAGATAACTCTATCGGACTGGCGAAAATAAGTGAGCCATGCCCTGACAAAAAGGGGGCTTAATGTATATCCGTGATCCACGGTACCAAGCAAGCCATCTTATACCTATGGATCCATGATATCCACTTTTTTAACAAACAACTTAATCATGAGATAGACTGATCCTTGGGCATACAGTAAAGTGACCAATAGCGAAAAGTTTCCGCCCAGGTCAGCCTGTGCGGACTACGCAGGTGACCTGGGTCGATACTTTTCCCAGATGCATTAAGCCCCCTTTTCATAGAGCATGGCTCAAGTATTTTCGACATTGCTCTAATACTATATTAATAGGCAAACCATCTGACTGACTTTGACAGAACGTCATAAAAGAAACATACCACCACACATATAATCGGCAAAGAACGGACAAGAGTAGTCGTTACATTCACAAAACTGGCCTGTATACTTTCTATAACTGTTGACACTTATTGGGTTACAGTCACACACACCAGCAATGCATGTACCGCGTCCACTGCACACAACGTCCGTCCCACTGAAATATTTATTAATTATATTACTAGTACATGTAATATAACTATTTGAGCCATGCTCTGTGAAAAGGGGGTTTAATGTATCTGCAAAAATTATCCGCCGAGGTCAGCCTGTGCAGTCCGCGCAGGCTCACCTGGATCGAAACTGTTCGCTATTGGTTAATTTTCTGCATGTAAAAGAACTTTTCCATCTCATGATTCAGCCAGTTCTTTGATAAAACGTATCTATGGATCCATAATTCTGTGATGGTTTGCTCGGTATAATGCACCAAGGATATGCATTAAACACCCCTTTGCCAGAGCATGGCTCATTTTTATTTGAACGGTGTTTTATTTCGCCTAAAACACTATTTTAGTGGTATAACGGCACCATTTCACTTATTCGTCCTAGATTTAACCAGTTCTTGGCTTTGAAGCTCTGACATAGCAGAGTTCCTTTTGGAGTTGGCATCTTTACATCTAGAGAGAAACAAAAATATACGAATTTCAGAACTGGACTGGTTAAGGCGTAAGCATCTTTAACTGGAAAATTATTGTTCAATCTGCGCTGACGGAAAGGGTCACGTGAGAGTTTCTACATGTATGCAATGAAACCTGAAATTAGCGTATACCGTTAATAAATATTACTAATGCACAAAGCTCGTAAAACTCCATTTAAACAAACAAATACACTAGACTCTACGATACTGATTCTGTGCTTCTTTGATAGTTCTTTCGCCACGTGACTTGTAAAGCTGTTTTTCAACTACAAATGAGACGGTGCAAAGGGAGCAGGTTGGAAATAAGTTGTGAATAATAATTAACTGAGACCGATTTGCAGCGGTAAGATTTCGTTTATCCATACTTAGGAGCAATGCACCGCTTGTCAAGTTCTGGGCCAGCGCCGCCGTAGATTTGACAGTTGTTGCCATGGTAGCCTGTGTCACATTTACAAGTACCACATTCCCAGGTTCCGTGTCCAGCACACCTCATACTGTTCTCTTCTTTGTGCTAAAAACGAAGGTTTCCTTAGTCATAGAACACTGCAACACCATGAATGCACCAATGTGCTATTTCTAGTATTAATATTCCATGATAGACCAATAAAAATTTTAGTAATCCGTGGTAGACCAAAGGAGTTTCAAAGACCTGTGCCTTAATCTATTACCGCCAAATCTGGAGTTTTAAAGACCCTGAAGATGATGTCTTTTGAAAACATTGTGAAAAAAAAAAAAAAGAGAAAATGCTGGTAATTAGCATTTTTTTCTCATTCCCACAATGCTTTCTACCCATCTTTTAAGACAGGAAAAATCATTTTAGCTACATTTATTTTATCATCTGCAAATGCTTTGAATTTCGTCCGGTCCGGAATTTTGTCGTTGGTTAAGATTTTACCAATTAGGCCTAACTCCTGAAACGATTTTGCAGCAGACAATTAAGAAATAATTTTCTTTCTATCGTGGTTTATCGTTCAATAAACCACAGTTGTGAGTTATGAGACACAATAAATAATCCACAAGGGCAATAGCCCGAGTGGTTTATTCATTGCGCCTCATAACTCACAACGTGCTTTATTTAAGATGTAATCTTCTTTCTATCGTGGTTTATCGTTCAATAAACCACAGTTATGAGTTATGAGGCACAATAAATAATCCACAAGGGCGATAGCCCCAGTAGTTTATTCATTGCGCCTCATAACTTACAACGTGATTTATTGAACGATAAACCACGCTAGAAAGAAGATTATTTCGATTACAACATGACCAATTCTTAATCAAAGAAAAACAAGTTCATACTCAAGAGTAAAAACGCGGATGCAGATTATATTCCATTGAATAACTTACTTACTTTATACAGAATGAAGCCACTCTATATAGAATGACGTCACTCTACATAGAATAACGTAGATTTTACCACGCTTTCGTTGCACTGTGTTTATAGAGCCGAATTCACGTGACATGTAAGAATTAAGAAATAATCTTCTTTCTGTCGTGGTTTATCGTTCAATAAACCACAGTTGTGAGTTATGAGGCACAATAAATAATCCACGAGGGCGATAGCCCGAGTGGTTTATTCATTGCGCCTCATAACTCACAACGTGGTTTATTGAACGATAAACCACGATAGAAAGAAGATTATTTCGATTACAACATGACCAACTCTTAATCAAAGGAAAACAAATTCATACTTAGAGTAAAAACGCGGATGCAGATTATATTCCATTGAATAACTAACTTACTTACTTTATACAGAATGACGTCACTCCATGTAGAATGACGTCACTCTATATAGAATGACGCAGATTTTACCATGATTTCGTTGCACTGTGTTTATAGAGCCGAATTCACGTGTCATGTTAGAATTTTCAATTCATCCTCCCTAGAAAAGGGATAAATGACATGAAAGGTGTGATACTTAATTAACTCTTTACCAAACGACAATATTTTAGACTGGTCCAAATTTAAAGCACTTGCAGACGACAAAATAAATGTAACTCAAAAATTGACATTTGTTTCGAGCAGGGTAGAAAACATTGTGGGAAGAGGAGAAAATGCTGGTTACCAGCATTTTCTCCTCTTCCCACGATGTTTCCAAAAGGCTTCTATCTCAAGGTCGTAAAAACCAGGGATTGTTTGGTAAAGGGTTAACTCTTTAAGCCGAAATTGAAAGCATTTTACTGAACAATATCGAGTTTTAAAGACCCTACAAAAGAAGACTTTAGAAAACATTGCGGAACAAAGAAAAGAGTGCTGATTACCAGCATTTTCTCCTTTTCTCACAATGATGTCTTCCCTTCCAAACTCAAATTTCAGTCAATTATATTTTGTCGTCTGCAAATGCTTTCATTATTATTATTATTATTTGTTTTATTTTAGTATTTAGAGTTAATCATTTAACCGTACCGAATTCAAGTTGTTGACGATTAACCCTTTTCCACACAATCCCGACTTCTAAAGACCCTCAGAAAGCAGGGAAACAATTTGGGAAAAGGAGAAAATGCTGGTAACCACAATGTTCTCTATCCTTCCAAAAACAAATTTCAATCTTTGATACATACCTATTTTGTCGTCTGTAAATGCTTTCACTTCGGACGAATCAAAAATTTTGTTGTTAAATTCCGTTGAATTAATTGGCATTGAACAGGGTTTATATGACCGAACTACTAATTAAAGCAGTGGAGAGCGAGGAGCAAGATTAAACTGCAGGTATGGTTTACACCCTCTGCAAAATACATCTTTGGTCGCAAACCGCAGGATATGAGTTAAAGTTGTGAAATGAGAGCTTACCATACAATCCTCGCATGTTGGTCCGGCGAACATGTTGTAAGGATCACATCTACACTTGCCGCATATACAAGGTCCGTTGTTGTTACAGATCTCCTGGAAATTGGCGAACATTTACGAAATTACATGTATTTTGCATATTGCACGATAATTGCACATACGAGCATTTAACCTGATTACTTGCTGGTGCTGGCTTTTGACCTACTTCTTGGTATTGATGTATTCAAATGAATAAACAAAAATTTGTGATTGGTCAAAAATATGGATATGTTAATTCTGAAGGCCTCTGCACGCCCATTTGTGGGCAAATTTACGACGTCAATCTGTTTTAAAAGATATTCCTTGTTTATAAATGAAAAAGACAGAATTTACCCCATTCGAAGCAAGACAATCCTTTGTTGAGGTAGAGCAGCTACAGCTATCGCCCATAAAATTTGGTTTACACACACACTGGCCACAAACACACAGCCCATTACCTGTAAAAGTACGAAAACGAGCGTCTTTAACTGTGAGTTCTTCCTGCAACTGCTTTTTGTCGAGAACATACCGAACAATAATTTGAACAATCAGATTATTGTTTGGTGTAATCTCGATAATAAGCAGATGCCCCATTCATTATCCATTCTTGAAAACATTCTTAGTCTTATGATGAAGAATTTTCTAAATCTGAAAGAACCACAAATTATGATTGGCAGCACCATTTTGTTTAGCCAGTCAGAAAGAGTGTTACTTTCAAATCTAGAATGAGACTAAGAATGCTCTTCAGAACAGTTTGTGAATACAGCCCTGATTACGTTTTCTGTATCACGCATGTACTCTGTGTAGGTGTTTCCGTATCACGCATGTACTCTGTGTAGGTGTTTCCGTATCACGCATGTACTGTGTGTAGATGTTTCTGTATCACGCATGTGCTACACGTAGATGTTTCGTAACATCCATGTATTCTGTGTAGGTGTTTCCGTATCACACATGTTCTCTGCGAAGAGCGCTATTGTTTTCACGGACTACTACTTTGTATTTTCGTTTGGTTCTTTCCATCAGACCCCAAGAAGGTGTGACGATGACTTTAGAAGCACTTAAAACATTTTTGTCCATTGACAGATACCACATCTGCTTTTTTTTTTCGAAAACCGGTTTGACCTAATGGTATACTCGTATACTAAAAGGAAAATTTCAGCAGTCTCACAGCAGTCTCATCCCATACGCACCTCTTTACACGTGCAACTCGACCTGATCCGACCACAAAACCGGCAGACTGTTGTTATACTCCATTTATATTTCGACACTCGAAAGTTCAATAATAATGGAATGATTAGAAAACAACACGGTACGTTTTGACAGGATGTCTTTAACTTAAACTCAAAATGTATTCTTACTGTTTTATTTTTTCCCCTCTTTCTCTTACCTATGTTTTATGTTCATAACTTATGGTGGCATATTTCTGTCACGAGATACGAGATAGCTATCATGATAATTTTAGAAAAATATCGCGATAAATTAAAGTTTCCTGGAAATTTTATGGGGATAGTGAAAACTTTCCTGAAAAAATTATCACGATAAACTAAATATTTTAACGCAAAAATTCTCAATCGTGCACGAAACTGACATGCGAGATAAAATTATCGTGATAGTGCTACCCGTTTCTCGATATCTTTAAATAGGAAATTCACCATTTGGATGAACTCGGTAGTTTTTGACTTCACAAGATTGCAGGAAGTAAAAATTCGAATTATTAACAATTGTAGCTTAATAGGTAAATTTTGACAAGACTCGAAATTAACAGAAGTCTGTTAAAATCACAAAGACGACTCAAAATGCCTCCTACGAACAACCTGAAAACCATTCAGGGAAAAAGAAATTCATAAGGTTGTAGACGAAGATGTTCCGAAACCGTATCTAATTATAGATACCGTGAATGTCAGTTGTGGGCACTAAAGCAAAAAAGAATCATGATAACAGTTAGAATTATCGCGATATTTTTATCGAGAAAATTTTTATTATATAGATAATATTTCCAGGAAACTTTGTTTTATCACGTTAGTTCTCTTAAATTATCGCAATAACTATCTTGTATCTCGCGGCCACCTTAATAACTACATGTATATCATGATTTTTTATTTTTTGAAATATATTATGCGTAACGTTCTGCGAAAAGATGGTTTAATGTATCTGCAAAAAGTATCGATCCAGGTCAGTCTGCGCAATCCGCCCAGGCCGACCTATGTCGATTCTACTTGAGGAGTCAGCTGGTTGTTCGACAAAATGGATTTTACGGATCCATAGTTATTGGTTGACTTGCTTGGTATCGCACATCACGGAGATGCATTAAACCCCCTTTTCAAAGAGCATGGCTCATTCACAAAATACAAGAGATTATTAGCTCACCTCCACAGATTTTATTGTCATGATACGGACATGCTGAATCGTCACACTCACAGTACTGTCCTGTGTATTTGAGTCCTGGGCCATTTCTGATTTCATAACAGACACAGGCGCCATCTTGACACTGGCCACGCCCACTACACTCGTTCTGGGATCCCCTGTATAAGTAAATAATTCTTCTATCAAATAATCTCAAGACTGACCCTGAAGAGTCAAGCTTTTGAAAATATTTTCATTACAAAAACAGGCGCCATTTAGACACTGGCCACGCCCACTGCACTTGTTCTGGGATCCCCTGTATATGTGCATAATTTACATAATTCGTTTAATGTCTTATCAAACAACCCTGTGTTTTCTGACCCTGGAGAGGAAGGCTTTCAAAAACATTGTGGGAAAAAGAGAAAATGCTAGTAACGAGTATTATCTCCTTTTCTCACGTTGTTGACTACCCTTTCGTAGAAAGAAATGAGCCACAATTTATTTGTCGTCTGCAAAAGCTTTCAATTTGGATGAGTGCAAAGTTTACGGTTTGCTGCAGTGTTAAATTGTCCTCCAGCTAGGCCAATCGGAAAGCAGTCAGTGGCTTAGGAAAAATATTGTGCGAAGCACTGGTAAAAGAAACTCCCAAAAAGTATGGATAGGTGCACTAGTCGACGCGATATAATTGAAATAATGTTAAAACGGCGTTCAGCATCGTACAAAAAAAAAACTGTCAAAAACAGTGGCTAGTTACCCGTTTAAGCATAACGTATGTGAGAGGAATGGATACTGACTTAACTCTTACGCTGCTAAGCGCGACTCCAGGAGTTTTAACGGACAGTGTAGATCAAGATCAGACTGCACAGAATGTGCAGTCTGATCTTGGATCCACACTGTCCGATAAGGAGATATTTTTACTCCCCAAAATACCTTTGAAATAGCAAAATATGGGTTTTTACTATCGACTTAAAAGTTTCATGTCACTTATTTATTAGGTTAAGGGTTAAAAAGCCCTGCCCCTCAATACTAAGCTACCGGGGCTCGACAATTTTCAAAGTACTCACGGTGCTGTACATGTTCCGACACCTTGGCTGTCTTGCTTACACTCTTTGCCTATAAAACCTTTGTCACAAACGCACTTGCCGCACTCATAACGTCCGTGTCGGGAGCATCTAGCGCTTTTCTCCTCAATGTCCTGCAAAGTGTACAAAAATCTGCGTTGAACTCCCTACGAAGCAATCCCTCAGCCTATTTTAGAGCGTAAGGTAGTTCTAAGCCTTGCGAGACATTGTGGAAATATGCAACAAGTATTTCCTCTTTTTTTCTTCTACACAATGTTTTCCTACACAAAAGACAAAATCTTATATTTGAGTCGCAATTTGAATTTTTTGTCTGCAAATACTTTGAATTTGGTCGAGTTTAAATTTTTTTCGTTTGATATAGCTGTCAAATCCTAATCCTATCTTTAAACAAAAGAGAACACGGGGGGGGGGGGGGGATGCTACGAGTATAAGGGCTTTGGTAACGTTAAGCAGGGGCACAAGAAGCAAGTTATTTTCACACCTACATAGTGTGCAGGAGTATCTATGAAATGGCCCCGTCACACTCAGACCCTACTGCATTGTTAAAACTGGACAAACGCAAGGAGAAAGGGAAAACATACGGGAAATAATACAGTTTTCAAGTCGGTTCTACGTCTTTACTTCGCCCTTGCTAGAATGTCAATGTGCCTTACAAGTCCCAGATAACTTTTGTCACGCTCTTCATCAAGCAAGCACCAAGTCCTTTGCGTTTTTTTTACGTCCCTTCGTAGACCTTTCAGATAGCACTGCGCACTTACTGTTTGTCACGTTCTCACTGCGCCTATCGTGATCTTAAAAATTTTACTCCAGGATCTCCGCGTTCTCATTCGTTTTTCAAGAACGGTGCAATCCTTCCTGTCCATACCAGGTTTATATTTCGTCAATGAAGACCATGCCCTACTGGTACTTCGTTTAAGCCGTTGTTCCCGTGTCATTATTGAGTCTTTACTACGTCCCGATTCGATCATGTCTTCGCTACGTTTTTTTTCCAGCACGCTCTCAGCCAAGACTATAAAGATCGTATTACGTCCTTATCGGTTTGTACTGCGTTCCTTCTACGCTGTATAATTGGGCACTGCGTCGGACTAGTTTTACATTGACGTAGTAGGAACTTGGTCTAGTGTTACTGTGGTTTTATATTCAGGGAATAGCTGAGTAAACTGGTTCCCATGGTATCTCCAGTACCATCCGATAGACTAAAGGCAACATCCATCGATGGCACCCATTGGATGCCATATGCACCAAATTCACCTATCAGACAAAGCGTAATAGATAGAGACTATCTTTATGCATAAATCATTTTGCAATTTGCATTTTCAGTCACGTGTCATCTCATGAATTATTGAAACAAATTTTGCCTTGAATCACCGGGTTTTACCTGTTGTTGGTTAGAAGATCGATAGTTTTAACGGGCCACCAGTTCAATAGCTGAGGGTCCACTGGTTGCTAGTTTTTTCGGAAATAATTTAACCGCCATGTGATTGTCAACGACTTACCTGACATTTGCACGGACATGTCCTTTTCGGTAATGATATCTTTACTTTCGCCTTGAGAGGTTTTTTTCCCTTTTCCATCAGTCGGACAGTAATTCTAGAACAAAGAGAAGAGATGCATAAAGTGGCCTGCATAAAATCACTTTTCAATCAATCAATCAAGCAATCATCCATCCACCCACCCATCCATCCATCCATCCATCCATCCATCAATCAATCAATCAATCAATCAATCAATCACTCAATCTTTTTGTTATTCTAGGCCTCTGGCCCATATATCAATATTACACATTAGTAGTATTACTTAGTAATATCCGTATTATTCATTTAAAGAGATAAGTGATATAATTGGACAAAAATTCATCATCATCATCATCATCATCATCATCATTTTTCTAAACTTGCAACTACACGGAGTAATGACTGAAAGAGGCGTATATGTACAAAAACATGTTCAATAAAATACTAGTATGTGTCGAGGAGAGCAAATTAAGATCCATGCAGGCTGATCTTAGTTTACTTCTTAGTCAAAAGACATTCTTGGAAGATCATGATACGCCACGTACATGTATATGGGCTAAGATCAGTATATCAACTCTTTACCAAAGTTCAAATTTTAGTCTCGACGACACTGAAAGCATTTGCAGTCGAAAATTAAAAGTAGTTCAAAAGATGATTTATCTCTTTTAGATTGTAAACTTCTTGGGATAGGAGAAAGTGCTGGTTACTTGCATTTTCTCTTTTTCCACACAATCTTTTTAAAATCTTTCTTTTCCAGGACCGCTAAAACACCTGGGTCGTTAGATAAAGGGTTAAAATAGGATGATAAAAGGTAGAGAACTTGCTTTGATGGAAGAGAAGTAAGGAGAATTATATTTACTTTGTCTTGCGTTTTATGGTTTCACACAACAACGACTCGACCGTAACATTTGCTTTTATCTGAAAAACAACAACAATAACAAGAAGTGTAAGATACAGGACGAAACCCTATCCTAGGTTACGCCTGGTTCTTTTAAGTGCGCGGTGTATAGTAGCCTAGGTTTCAGTCCGTTCAGTTTAAGCTCCACTGGTCGAAGGCCAACGGGCTTACGTCATGGTCCAGTGTCCGTCGAGCGTCCGTCCGTCCGTGCGTCCGTCGTCCCTGCGTTAACTTTAATTTCAATTTTGATGAAACTTCACAGAAATTATCTTGCCATGGTCCTCTTCAGAAATTTTTGAAAGAATTAGATTCCTTTTTAAAACTCTAGTTACCATGGCAAGAAAACTGAAAAATATTGAAAATCTTTGAAAATCTTCATGTTTAAAACCAAAAAGCCCAGAGCTACCACATTTGGCATGTAGCTTTATCTAACAGACCTCTACAAAGGTTCTTCAAACTATAGCCCTGGGGTCAAAATTGGCTCCGCCCCGGGGGTCACAAGTTTTACATGAGCTTATAAGTGAAAACTTTAGAAATCTTCTTGTACTTAGCCATGAGGCCTAGGACTACCAAATTTTGCATGTAGCTATATATTTTGTGCGCTTCTACCAAAAATGCCCTAATTATAGCCCTGGGCTCAAATTTGACCCCGCCCCGGGGGTCACAAGTTTTGCCCGGGCTTACATAGGGAAAACTTTAAAAATGTTCTCATTCCTAGCCATAAGGCCTAGGGCTACCAAATTTTACATGTAGCTTTATCCAGTTAGCCTCTACCAAGATGGCCAAAGTTTTAGCCCTGGGGTCAAGTTTGGTCCCCGCCAAAAGGGTCACAAGTTCTGCATGGGCTTATATGGTGAAGCTTTTAGGAATCTTCTCGTTACTAACCATATGACCCAGGGCTACCAAATTTTGCTTGTATAGTTATCTTATGGACCTCTACCTAGATTGTCTAAATTATAGCCCGAGAGTCTAAATTGGCCTCGCCCCACAAGTCACAAGTTTGATATTAGTTTATATAGTGAAAACTTTAAAGATCTGCTTGTTTCTGATCGTGAGCTAAAGATGTGATATTTAATGAGTGTTAATATCTAGAAGACTTTTTCTAAAATTTGCCTCACCCCATGGGTCAGTGCTTATAGAATGAAAATTCTAAAAATCTTCTTGCTCCGAACCATAAATCCTATGGCTACCAAATTTAGCACATAGCTTCATATTGTAGTTCACTTCTGAATTTGTTCAAAATTTAGCCCTGGGATCGAAATTAGCCCTGTTTCAGGGGTCTCATGTTTTACAGGGCCTATTGTGGAACTTTTGAAAATCTTCTGGTTTATAACCACACATTCCAGACCTGTATTATTTGGTAAGGGGCTTTATCTTGTGAACCTCTACCAGGATTCAAGTAACTATAGCTCTGTGGTCAAAAATGGCTTTGCCCTAGAGTCATTAATCTCTTGTAGTCTTTCATAGAGAAAATCTTATATATCTTTGATCGAACGAAACCAACTGGCCAAGAATTGTAATGTTTGGCGTGTTGGCTTTTTACGTATTAGTCAGTGGAACGATACAAAGCCATCATGGCCCTCTTGTTTCCTTTCCTATTATTCGGACGTTACTTTGTTAAAAATGACCGTAATAACGAAAGCGATAAACAGATACATGTAGCTGCCAAAGATCAGTAGCATACCGCGCATGATACGGAGTAAGTAGAATTGTTACGGCCAGGCTAGGTTTATAGCACCGTGACACGGGACCTCGGTTTAACATCTAATCCGAAAGATAATCGTACCCACACCCTCAATTGACCCAAGACTTGACCTTTACGAGTCCTACGCTCTATCACTTGACCTATTCGGGTTGGTCCCACATTTATACATCGCCTCTACGTCTACATATATACTCCCCACAAAAAGTTAAGCAACGATAAATTACCGCTTAACCAGAATTTTATTATTACACATATAGACAATTTCATTGTATAAATGTAATGAGAATTGAGTTACAAACCAGTCCAAGCAATTCTGTACTTCTATCAGATAATGTTTCTCACTTAAAGGCTTTTGAAGTAAGGCACTGTCTAAATCCATATGCAAAAAAGTGCTATACTACCTAGATGTTTCAAAATTTCTAAAATTCGTTGAATCTGCAACAGTCAGAACACGGTATGGCCACCATTAGCACAAATACAAGCTTGAACTCTTCTGGGCAGTTTGAATGGCCAGCAAGATCTCCAGATCTTAATCCGATTGAGCATGCGTTGGACATTCTCGGTAGACGTGTCAATGATGGAAATGTGACACAATGAAAATGTCTATATGTGTAATAACAAAATTTTGGTGCAGCGGTAATTCATTGTTGCTTAACTTTTTATGAGGAGTATATGTACGATACAGAGGCGATGCACCAGTGTTGCTATTTTTAGAAACGGAGTCCGATGATCGAGCAATGAAAATTTCGGTGTTAGATTACTGAAACTTCTGTGGGCCATGGTATATTGCAATCGTTAAAAAATATGAATGCCAGTAAAACATCGAAAAATGTACTTGCTGTTGTATTATAAATGTAACCATACTTCTGTAGATGTCATAGAACACAATACAAAATAATTATGTCTTTATGCCTACACACAAACGCAAATTTAAAAAAGAAAATAATAATAATAAGAGAGAATACAATAAATTGAAAAAATGTCCTTTGTGTTGTAATATAATTGAAACCATACTTTAGAAAATGCCATAGACCACAAAGTAAAACAAGCTGGTTCTTTATATACATGTACTTAACGCAAACGTGAAAGATAAAAAAAGAGTTCATGTTACCAGACTGTTCGGCTTGACATTCTTTACCAACACGTAGCCATCCTTCCCTTTCCTCTCGAAGCTCCGACTGAAAAAAAAAAGCCAAGTGCTGTTAACCCTCGGGCGGCTAAGCGCGACTCTCTGACCTTTTGCGGACAGTGTAGATCAAGATCAGACTGCACAGAACGTGAAGTCTGATCTTAGATCTACATTGTCCGTTAAGATGATATTATTCTCCAAAACATAACATTGAATTTAGCAATATTTGGGTTTTACTATCGAATTGAAAATTTCATTTTAGTTATTTAGCGGGATAAGGGTTAAGAAAAAACGAAAAAAAGTATCTAATGCACCAAAAAGCGTAGGACCTGTATTAACCAATCATTCGAAATAATTTTTTCAGTCTAATTCTAAACAATTTTCTAATTTAGATTCTAACATGACACGTGAATTTGGCTCTATAAACACAGTGCAACGAAAGCGTGGTAAAATTAAGAAATAATCATCTTTCTATCGTGGTTTATCGTTCAATAAACCACAGTTGTGAGTTATGAGGCACAATAAATAATCCACAAGGGCGATAGCGCGAATGGTTTATTCATTGCGCCTCATAACTCACAACGTGGTTTATTGAACGATAAACCACGATAGAAAGAAGATTATTTCGATTCTAACATGATCAACTCTTAATCAAAGGAAAACAAGTTCATACTTAGAGTAAAAACGCGGATGCAGATTATATTCCATTGAATAACTTACTTACTTACTTCATACAGAATGACGTCACTCTACATAGAATAACGTAGATTTTACCACGCTTTCGTTGCACTGTGTTTATAGAGCCAAATTCACGTGTCATGTTAGAATCTACGATATTCTATGTAGAGAACTTGTTTTACTTTGATTAAGAGTTAATCATGTTAGAATCGAAATAATCTTTCTATCGTGGTTTATCGTTCAATAAACCACGTTGTGAGTTATGAGGCGCAATGAATGAACCACTCGGGCTATCGCCCTCGTGGATTATTTATTGTGCCTCATTACTCACAACTGTGGTTTATTGAAGATTATTTCTTAAATGTAACGTGATTTCTGATCGGCTAAACCAAATGAGCATTGCCCTGTGAGAAGGGGGTCTAATGCATCTGCAAAAAACATCCGGATTCAAGTCGGCCTACGCATTTAGCCAGGCAGACCTGGGTCGAAACTTTTTCCATCTGTCGACTTTCTGTACGTCAAAGGACCAGTGTACCCCATGATTGAGTAGGATTTTAGACAAAATGGACACATGAATACATAATTATATGGTAGCAGCAGAAGTGCAAGGTATCAAAGTTTCAAATAGGACTGTTTTGATACTATGACCCGGAAGCAATTCGGAATGGTGTATCACACTATGCCCACTGAATGTATACACGTACCTTTTAAGGTTCTCGACGTCAATCTTTTGTTTATGCCACATTCTTTGGCTTTGGTACTTGATCAAAAGCTTGTTCTGTAAAGAAATATAGTAAAACCGTGGTTATCCAAAAATAAGAGGTACCAAGAAAAAAATACTCAGAACTGTCAATCAATGCAAATGAAGGAAAGAGACACAAAAATCTTTGATTACTGCTCACAGAAAAAACTGTATATTAAAGTGACAAAAAAGCTCAAAAGTAAACAGAGCGGGTGTTTAAATGCATTTGGATTCATATCATACCATTAAAAAGTATGGAAATTATTGTGAAGATAACTATCTGTCATTGTACGATCGGTCCAAGCGTTAGTTGCTGACAGAGAAAATTAATTTTAAAACTAGGTTAAAACCTGCCAGGTAGCCGTGTCTTTTGTTTACTTTTTGCCTGATTTTAAAATTCTTTTTTTTT
This sequence comes from Hippopus hippopus, assembly GCA_946811185.2. Taxonomy (NCBI): domain Eukaryota; kingdom Metazoa; phylum Mollusca; class Bivalvia; order Cardiida; family Cardiidae; genus Hippopus; species Hippopus hippopus. The sequence continues at coordinate 69,637,793 of OX328096.1, forward strand.
TCTGCAAGCGATTAACATATGGCCCGACCACACGATAACAGACTGCCATCTCCACAAAATTTTTCATACTTTTAAATGGTATGATTTGAATTTAAATGTATTATGACACCTGCTTTGATATTTTGGCCCTTACTGGGCCTTTAATATTTTTTAATTATTTCTTCAGTTCTGTTACACATGCAGTTGATACTATTGAACGTTTTAGTCGAAAGTAGAGCGGTACTGGCAGTTTTGATTGCTTGATTAGCAGTCCAAAACAACTGTTTATGTCTCCCGTAACTAAGAAATAGTTTATTAGCAAACGTGAGGATGACGACCTGACTGAGTATTCCCAGAACCGAACAATTTAGTTCGCGATTGTAAAAAGGTGGCAAACAAATACTTTAGTATGATTTTTCAACATAAAATAGCTTAATTAAAAAGAGAGAGAGAGAGTAGAGTACAAAGGTTACAATGCCAATGAAAACAAAATAATATGATTATATAAATCATATAACCAAGCCATGCTCTGGCAAAAGGTGGTACAATCCATCTCCGTGATGCATGATACCAAGCAAGTCATCACATAATTATGGATCCATAAAATCAATTGTGTCTAACTAACGACTGAATCTTGACTTAGACTGGTCCTTTGACGTGCAGAAAATTGACCCATCGCAAAAAGTTTCGACCCATGTCAGCCTGCATGGACTGTGCAGGCTGACCTGTGTCGATACTTTTTGCAGGTGCATATATTTTGAAGCCCTTTTTCGAAGAGCATGACTCGGTTATATCTGTTTCAAATACGTCCTTATATTCTATCCCAATTGCCGAGCGGACCTTCTCAGAGCTCTAACTAGTGAGACCCGCGGTTCATTTCGAAAACTTACTTTTCTAGAGCCAATTTATGCCTTCGTAAAAAATGATTTGTGCGTTTTTACAAAATCTCACCTTTGTGCCGAGTCGCTGTGGGGTTCGTATCTCAAGCTGATAAGTAATCGGATCTCCTTTAAAATCAGAATTTAAGAAAATCATACAATTCCTGGTGCACATGAAGATGTTTGAAAACATTGAAGTACATGTGTATGGAAATATCATAAAGTTCAGAGTGGTCATTAGAATTCTTGTATTTCCTGCGTTTGTGACATTTTTTCTTTTTTTTCGTCTGTTTTTGCATATCAACTCTTTGCGAAACGACAAAATTTAAGACGCATCCAAATTAAAAGCACTTGCAGATGACAGCCTGTGTATAGCTGAGATGATAGAATTTGTCTTTGAAAGGATAGAATACATTGTGGAGAAAGATTGTCAACATTTTTTCCTTTTCCCACCATGTTTTCAAAAGCTTTTTTCGTCAGAGTTGTTAAAACCATGATTGTTTGGTAAAAGCCTAAATCAAAACATTTCCTAATGTAATTATTAAGATTTAATTGCAGTAAAAATGATAACACTAGTAGTACATCAAACAAGAAATTAAACAAGAAAGGCGAAGTAAATTATGTCCGCAAATAGGTTTGCGGGGACCCACAAAATTTAAAATGTACACATTTTTAACCAGTCACAATCTTCTATTTATTCATTCGAATATAACAATACCAAGAAGTAGGTCAAACCCAGCGCATTCAGGTACGCCGGAAAAGAATACTTACCATATTCGACTTTCAGCATGATTTCTTGAGGAGAAACCAAAACGTCAGGGAGATTCTAGAATATTTAAAAAAGTAAGTGTTTAATATTATGAATTGATAATCCGCAGAACTGATGGTAAAATAGACGAAGGGACGCATGTTCGGACATGTGGACATATGATTGATTTGATTTAGTTACGACTAGGAAAAGATGGGGGAAGAGAAGAGGGGCTTTCAGCTCATTCTATCTTCTGTATAAATTGGAAGCTACACAAACATATCTCTCTCTCTCTCTCTCTCTCTCTCTCTCTCTCAAACCCCCTCGTCTGTCCGTCGTCCATTGCTCGCTCGCTCTCTGTCTGTCCGTCTCTCTGTCTCTCTGTCTGTTTCTCTCTCTCGTCTCTCTCTCTCTCTCAACCCCGCTTCCGTCTGTCTATCCGTGGTCCATTGCTCTCTGTCTGTCTGTCTGTCTTTTTGTCTGTTTGTCTCTCTTTCTCTATCTCTCTCTCTCTCTCAAACCCCTCGTCCGTCTGACTGTCCGTCGTCCATTGCTCTCTCTCTGTCTCTCTCTCTCTTTCTCTGTCAGTCTGTCTCTCTCTTTCTCTGTCTGTCTGTTTCTCTCTCTCTCTCTGTCTCTCTCTCTCTCTCTCTGTCGTCTGTCTCTGACTCTGTTGCTTTGTCTATCTGTCTGTCTCTCTCTCTCTCTACCCACCAAACATATACATGTACTCGCACATATTACCTTCATCACCCGGAGTGTTGAGAAAGCAGCTGATGTATGATCTGTGCATCCTGACGCATTAATCTCTGTTTTTTCCATACATCTTGGTTGGACGCCAAGTTCCTGAAGGTGAAATGAAAAACTTGTATAGATTGTTTACAATAGTCAGAAAACAGAGCAGGTTCGTAGAGAACAGCTCGTAAAAATATGTACTGAGCCAAGCTCTTGCAAAAAGGAGCTTAACGCATCTCCATGATGCATTGTACCAACCACATATCACACAATTATAGATTCATAAAATCTATTTTGTCTGACAACAAACTGAATTGTGAGGTTGACTGCACCTTTGACGTGTAGAAAACTGACCAAAGGCAAAAAGTTTCGACTCAGGTCAGCCTGCGCGGACTGCGCAGGTTGACCTGGGTCGATACTTTTTGCAGATGCTGTAAACCCCCTTTTGCGAAAGCATGGCTCAAGTCTATAAATAAACTTTCACAGCAAATGGTCGAGATAAAAATCCTGTAAAAGGATGGATGCAGATGGGGTAAAATTAGAATGGAATAAAACCAAGAAAGGAACCCTTAATCGGAAAAACTTTTAAATTTCTGGATCAGTTTCTCCGTGAAACTATATTATATAGCTTTTTGCTAATTTCAAGTTATTCTACATGGGCTACATTAACCTCTGAACCTTTCACTGTCAATCTGAAAATATGGATTATTTAAAAACGTGGAGCTTGATTCGAATTAAGGCTATAACAAACATACAAACAAACAAAAAAGCAATGGTATTGGTGGCTGCTGCACTATTATCGGAGGAAAAAATTACTTATTATTAAGATGTTTCCTCCGAAAAATAGCTATATAAGTGGTTCTGATTGCTCTAAGATATTAGAACTACTGCTTCACCTCTTTTTCTCCGTGTTAGCCCCAATTTATCATCATTCGTCAGTAGAGTTGATGCACCTTTTAATTGGGTCGATACTGTACATAATATAATATTCGTGTACAATTATAAAATTAATTGCCCTTAAGAGAGACACTACTGAGTTTCAGCGAGCTAAATACAGAACTAGAAAAGACATCGATAAATGGCACGTTACTGTGATATGACTGAAAATGGTTGAAAGCCGCGTAATATCATTTAAACACCCACAAACAAACAACATACAAAAATTACATGCGAGTCATGGTCTGTGAAAAATCGGTTTAATACATCTGCAAAAAAGTACCGACCCCAGGTCAGCCTGCGCAGTCCACGCAGGCTGACTTGAGTGGCAACGTTTGGTACATGTAAATTGTCTGAATTTCCAATGACCATTCTACCTCATGATTCATGGTTATAGATAAATGGATTTAATAGATTAATTGATTGGTGATGACTCGCTTGATACAATGCATCACGTATACGCATTAAACTCTCTATTGCCAGAGCGACGCTCAAACCAATTCGGAATAAAGACAAAAAATTAACACTTACCTCATCTTTGCACCATGCACAGCCATTTCGTATACACTGTTCGCAAACTGCATACAAAGGACAGGATAGGCTATCCGCTGATGTAGCCAAAAATGCGAGTGAAAATGCTAATAAAAGCAACACCTTCACCCACGTAGTAACTTCCATGTTGCACTAGCAAGCCTGTGTCGAGAATGTTTCGTATAATAACCTTCAGTGATCTCGAAATCACTGTTATAAACAAACATGCACCTGTACAGATGAAAAGATAATCAAGGCATCGGGTTACTTGCAAGGAGAATTTGGGGGGTTTTTTTTCTGTTTAGTTGAAACATACTATATTACCATTCTTACATAAGACATACAGTACACATACTGTACACAAAGAGCAAAAACAAGTCAGTTTGGTTTGTAGTAGGATTTACAGCCGTTTAAACAGCTTAGGTCATAGCACGGCGGTCAGTGCACCTATGCGTGTGTCTCCTGCTTTTCTCACACCACTTCTGACACAACTTCCTTTCCAAGCTACTGACTACTTTTTTCACATGAATCAGAGGTGAGACGCGAAAAATCGCCGGAAAGAGAGTTTGCCTCAATCGAGTATCGATCTCGCAACCACCATGTCACGAATTAGATACGCTAACCACTCAGCTACCCCGCCAGGCGAAAAATAAGTCAGGCAAAAGGGTCTGGCCAAAAGATCTTAGAACTGAGATTCGCCCATTCCCTTTGAATAATCTACAAACTTTAGGAGTTTTCTGTGGCTCTACTTATATGTGAGTCAGGCCGAGTAAATTTTCCTTTCTTTTAAAGCATCATTAATCCGAAAGAAGGTTGTTTGTATTGTTGGATATTTCAATACGCATCATGGTCAAGGGCCGCTTTCAATGATTTTAGCACATATCCTGCTAAACGAAACTTTCAGGTCGATAGTTCAAAATCAAAATGTTGCTATTTCAAACTTATATTTTGGAAAAACTATCTCCTTATCAGAGAGTGTAGATCCAAGATCAGACTGCACGTTATGTGCAGTCAGATCTTGATCTACACTGTCCGCAAAAGGTCAGTGACTCGCGCTTGGAAGCCTAAGGATTAAATACAATTCTATGGGGCCGTATATTTCAAAACTCTGACTGACAGGTTTACGCAGTCTGAGTAACGTAATCTCTATTTAGAAAATTTTAAGACCCGCATCCTGGTTAGTTGAAGCAGACGCTTTCAGCTATTTCTGAAGCGAATTTTTGACATAGAACTGAAGGAACAATTTGAAAGGAAGGTAAATTCCTATGAGTGCTCTAAAAACCATCATAACTAGTCAAAAATTGATTTTTTTTATGGGTAGAAAACATTGTGGGAGAAGGAGAAAATGCTGGTTTCCAGCATTTTCTCCTGTCCCGCAATGCTTTCAAAAGCTTTTTTTTTTTTTTTCTTAGGCTCGTTAAAACTTAGGCATTGTGAGGTAAAGACTTAAATAACTTTTTACCAAACGACAAAATTTTGGACTCAACCAAATTTAAGACATTTGCAGACGACAAATAAAATATCTTTCATTTGGTAGAAAATGTTGTTGGGAAACGGGAATCTTGAGAAAACAGGGATCGTGAATATTCGATCCCATGGGAAAAGGGGAAAATGCTGGTTACCAGCATTTTCTCCTTTTCACACACTCTTTCCAAGATGCTTCTTTCTCAGGGTCCTTAACATTCGGCCGCAAAAAATGATTGCGCGGAAAAGGGTTTAACTCTTTACTAGACGACAAAATTTTAGACTGTTCCATATTGAAAGAAGTTGCAGACGACAAAATAAGTGTACTTCAAAGGCAGAAAACATTGTGGGAATAGGTGAAAATGCTGGTTACCAGCATTTTCTCCTTTTCCTACAATGTTCTCAAATGGCTTCCCCCCCCCCCCCCCAGTATGATATAGCCGAGCCCCGGTAGCACAGTCGGTAGCTTGTAGGACTCGAGAACAGGGGGTCTAGGGCTCGATCTCTGGCTACGACCCCTGGCTCGGCAAATTTTCGAGGATTGATGATAGTCACTGCAACAGGATTCATTCCTCTCCCACCGGTGACCATTGCTTCGACGATGATTATGTGGGAAAGCAGCCAGTGGCTTGGAAATTTAAGAACATTGTGCGGAGTACTGTTAAAAGAGACTCCAGGAAAGCATGGATAAGTGCACTGGCCGCCGCGATATTACTGAAATAATGTTGAAAACGGCGTTAAACACCATACAATCAATTAACATAGTTATGTTTTCCCATGATAGATATTCTATGTTTTCAAAAGGCTTCTTTCTCAGGGTCGTTCGAACTCGGGATTTAGTGGTTAAGGGTTAAAAGAAAAACAGTTTTTAAATGTATGCATAACTTTCTCTCAATACCATTAAGGAAAAAATTAAAATAGATCTGTTAGACTAAATAATACTGGACAGAAAACTTTTATTATCGCTATTAACTATTATCACACTATAACAGGACCGCGTAAAATTAACACTCCACCCTGATTAAATTTGGGCGGTCCGTATTTAATCGGCTCTTTCCGTTAAATCCGATTGGATACGGAATGGAACGAGAGGCGCCATTTTATTTGTAAAATTATCTCCCTTGACAGTCATGTTCGTTGTTACTGTTTTTCTCGAGGACGTCGAAATTTTGTTCTAAGGTAGTTTCGATTGCACAGAAATTTACTTTGGCTTACGAGGCAATGAATATTTGCACATTTGTAAAGAAAAGACATGTTTGAGGGAAAGAATCTACCCGAAATCAGTGCGCTTTTCTCTGATAATAAAATTGCTATTCTACTTTACCCCACCCACATCATAAATTTTGACAAAATCAGGAAAATCTCTTTGACGTTCATATGTTTTCAGAGCAAAGGAGAAAAATGCCATATTATCACAGTCTGGTCGAAAATGATGTTGAATCACAAAATCAATATCTTATCTCAAAAATTAACTTGAGGCAAACTTCTACTATCCTATGCAGTCATACTAAGTCAAGTCATGCATTCTCTTTCTGAACATGTACAAGATCTGTTTTGTTCTTTAGACTTGCAATTTAACCTTTGTTGTTAAAGGCTCATAAGGGAGAGTACCTTGAAAAGAATCAGGGTAAAGGTGAATGTTAGTAACCAACATAACAATTGCTTCTTTTTCCGACAATGCTTTTCTAGGCTGTAAAAAACAAAACCCATGAATTGTCGTCTGCAAGTGCCTTCAATATAAATATGTATTATTTTTGTAAAGAGTGAACCAGCTGTCATGATACAGGCTGCTCTTTTTACAGAACAAAAACTTTTAGACTGGTCCAAATTGAAAGCATTTGCAGACAATAAAGTCAACGTGGCAAAAATGATGGGATTTTTAAAAGAAAGGGTGGAAACATTGTGGAAAAAGTAGAAAAAAGATTAGTTATAGGAAAAATCCCCCTGAGGGTGGTAAATGTGGGAAAATTCCTTAAAACATTCAGATAAGAAATTGTTTGTGATAGGCGATGTCTCCTTTTCTTTTTAAATCTATGTTTTTCTATACTGTTATATACAGATCACACAAATGCTTCCCCTTTAAATATATATTAGGTTTGAGTTGGTGTTAAAGTACACCTGTACAAATATCATTTTACCTTTTGTTTCAGAATTTCATCATATTTGAAGAACTTGCAGAATTCAGAACTAAATTTTTGTGAAAGATGCAAACACGAAAAAGAAACATTGATTCAGTCTTAAACTTAGTGAATCCAAAGAGACTGAAAGTACAGAAGGCTGATTCCAAGAGAGGTACCAGTGCTTACAAAAAGAGAAACAATACAGATGAAGGGGACAAATGTGCACCAAAATCACCAAAAAAGAAACAAGTTACCATAAGTGAGAATATTGATCATAAAGTTTGCAAGCCAAAGTGCACCACAAATAGGGAAGGAGTCTTAAAGAATGATATAGATGACAAAATAGATGACAAGTCTGATGAAAGTCAAAATGCAGATAAACCTTTGAAAAAGAGACCTGTTCCTCACATCAAGGTATCTGGAACTACTCCAATTTCAAAAGAGGTGAAATTATTTCACAGACGAAAAATAAAAATCCTCAATGACACAACAACTTGTGAAAATAAAGTGCAAACTGAAGGAAAGAAAAAAGTTGATACAGCTGACAGTGTTGAGGAATTTAAAGACAAAAATCTAGATCACAAGCAATGTAATGATGCCATTATTGATACTGAAAAACAAGACATTAAAGTTTCACAAAAAGCTGATTTGGAAAATGGCAAGCTGGGTAATGGTAATACACATCCAAAGCCAGTAATGATTCAAGTTGAAGTCAAAAAAGAACCAGAAGTTAAGAAACAAATGCAAAAAGTAGAAGATGCCTCTGAATCTGACTTTGATGATGAATTTGTTGATTCTGGTGCACTAGATGATGATAGAGATGAGGACTACATTATTCCTAAGAGAGAGTCAGATGAGGATAATGTAAACTCTATTATGAAGAATGAAACCAAAGCTACTCAAGTGGACAATTTCGATCAGAGAGACAGAGAAAAAGACAAATCTGAAAAAAATGTTGCCAACAGAATTAATCAGTTTGTATGCAAGATATGTAACAAAATGTTTCCAACCAGAGGTCGTCTGAAAAAACACACTGTTATGCACACAGGTACTGTATCCATCTACATTGTAGAAATTTTATTTTCTGTCATGGCTAAGATTGTTTTTAAAATTTATCTTTTAGCAAGGGTATTAGCAATAATACCATAATGCCATTTGTGCCTTCCCATACAAAGTGGATCAATATCAGACCACACAGAAATTGCAGTTTAATCTTAATCTGCACTTTCTGGCATTTTGTGAGAAATTCTGGTCGAAAGAACCTTAACAATGTAAGATTTGATTCTTTCCAGTGCATTACCATACAGGCTAGTATCGGACCACAGGCCTTTGAAGTTTCAATGGTCAATCAGGAAATATCAAAATTTTCATTGCTCAATCATTGGACACGGTTACTAAAAATAGCACACTTGGGTATTGCCCCTAGTGTGTATAGTAGCGTTATATACAATATAGTGGTGATGCACAAAATGTGCTATTTTTAGTAACATTGTCTGGTGATAGAACAATGAAAATTTTGATGTTCAATGATTGACCAATGGAACTTCAGTGGCCTCTGGGCAAACCTTTCACTAAATGGTACAAGAGACTATAAGAAGTTTTCTTTGGAATGTTCTTTGGGAAATATTTTGAAGGGAAAAGAAATGGTTTGTAACACACTATTAAACCATTTACCACACAGTCCTTAGTTTTAATGACCCAAACTGAGAAGACTTTTGAAAAGATTGTGGGAAAAGGAGAAAATAATGTTTATCAGCATTTTCTACCTTCCAATGATGTTTACTTACCTTTCAAACACAAAACCAATCATTTTAGTCACATTTTCAAAATTTCATCTTGTGGTGAAGTTAAGCCTCATTTTAAGCAAATGATAAAGTTTAAGACTTGTCCAAATTGAAAACATTGCAGACTAGAAATTGTATGCAACTCAAATGACAGGATTTTGCTTTTGAAGGACAGAAAACATGGTAAGAAAAAGAGAAAATGCTGGGCTGGGTACCAGCATTTTCTCCTTTTCCCACCATGTTTTGAATTGCCTTCTTTCTTAGGGTAATTAAAACTTGGGATTGTGTGGTAAAGGGTGACAGACGAATGAATGTCTTTGGAATGATTCTGGAAAATATTTTCAAGGGTAAAGAGAGTTACTTGTAACGAACTGTTAATCCAAGGCTCTTTTTTTCCACAACGTTTTAAAAGTCAGCCTGCTCCATGGGCATAGACATACATATTTTTGTATGAAAAATACGAATGATATTTAGAATACTGAAACGAATTTCGAGTTTTATGATACTTGAAAATAAGCTTACGAAAACATGTATTGCTGGTAACCAATATATTCTCCTTTTGCCACAATGTTTTCTAACCTATAAAACACAAATCTACCATTTGAGTCCCATTCCATTTGCGGTCCATAAATGCTTTTGATTTAGACAAGTCCTATGTTTGACTGTTGTCAGTTTTGTACTTTACCCTCTTGCATATTACTTGGTTTAGGTTTGACACTTCTATTCTCTATTTCATTTTGTTATAGGGGAAAAACCGTATGAGTGTGAAATTTGTCAGATGAAGTTTGGCTTGCAGACATACCTTACGCGACATATGGAGGTCCACCTTGACAGTTCTGAGAAGCCCTTCTCATGTGACCAGTGCCCAAAGACATTTGCACGTCAAAGTTCTCTAGAAAAGCATAAGGTGTCACATCAAGGTACAGTGTTGGGCTTCATATACATGTATATGTAAGCCATGCTCTGTTAAAAGGGGGCTTAATTCATCTGCAAAAAGTATCGACCCATGTCAGCCTGCGCAGTCTGTGCAGGCTGACATGTGTTGAAACTTTTTGCTGTAGGTCATTTTCTGCATATCAAAGGTCCAGTCTACCTCATGATTCAGTCGTTTGTTAGACAAAATAGATTTTATGAATCTATGATTATGTGATGTCTTGCTTAGTACTATGCATCATGAAGATGCGCTAAACCCCCAGGGTATGGCTCATTTTAATACAGAGTTTGTTTATTCAGTCATCACTCTTAACACAGGGTTGTCATGGGCATGTTTTAGGGCTTGGAACTGTAGAGCAGGGATCAAGAACAGCACTCGCCCACGGCAATTGAAAATCGGTCTGTGAAAAATCCCATGCTGATGACACAAGGAAAAAATTCAGTAAACCTCTGTATTCTAGTCCTCTTTCGGTCAACTGTGGTATTTATAGAGGATCTTACATGAGTGTTTATGTATTATCATTTTTATCAAACGAGTTGACTAAAATTGTATGGCGTGAGCCTTGGTTAGCATCAAATACATTTTAGTCAACAAGTTTGACAAAAATGATAATAAATAAACGGGTCCACGTTTACAGTTGCAGTTCAGTTTCAAATATGTATATACACAACTAGATAACTACATGACATTTACACCGAAAGTAGAATAAAACAGTTTCTAGTGGGGGTAAATGCAACTAATTCAACAACTTTGTTGTTTTTAAAAAGCTTTCGCTGCATTTTTTTGCTTTTCATTAAACATGAAAATCAAAAACTGTCCATCTGTTACGCCTTAGCAACAATGATGTCATTTTTCATATATCATAAATTTGGTAAGACATTGGCCTATCAAATTTCATGCCAACTTACGAATTTCAAGACTAGCCATTTGATAGCTGAAACAGAACATATCTGGCCAATCCAGATTGATAGTGTTTGGATTAGAATTGGAAATTAGTCATGCTTTGGTAAAAGGGAGTTTCATGCATCTCTGTGATGCATGATACCAATCAAGTAATCACATAGATATGAATGCATAAAATCCATTTTGTCTAACAACCGACTGAATTATAAGGTAGAATGGTCCTTTGACATGCAGAAAGTTGACGAAAAGCAAAAGGTTTCAGCACAGGTCAAGCTGCGCAGGCTGACCTGGGTAAATACTTCTTGCAGATGCATTAAATCCCATTTTCACAGAAAACAGCTAAAATGAGTTATATGATTTTCTTTGTTTTCAGATGCCAGGCCATTTTCCTGTTCTGTTTGTTTTAAGAAGTTTAAGAGGAAACTTACTTTGACAAACCACTTAAAAGCCCACGAAAATGGTGAAATTTATATGTGTCAGTACTGTGGGAAATGCTTTGCTTTTAGGAGTAGCTTGGATGCTCATACAAAGAAACACTCGGGTATGTTTGTATGCTTTTATTTTTCTCTAGCTGATTGATATCTGTATGAATTCCAGTGTGTACTGCCGGTTATAAGCCTGCCAGGGAAGCTCAGTGGTTAGCGGATATGACTGATGACCTGCTGATTGCAAGTTTGATACCCTGTTGAGGCAAACTTTTTTTCCAGCTATATTTTGCCTCTCACCTCTGATGCATGTGAGAAAAGTAGTCAGTGGTATGGAAAGAAAGTTGTGTCAGTACTGGTGTGAGAAAGCTAGGAAACACATGAGTAGGTGCACTGACGGTCGTGATATTGCCTAAACTATTAACACAGGGTTAAACTCCAATACAAACAGACAAGCATACTGGATACAAAATGCTGTATTCTCCATCTATCAACCCATAACCTGCTAAATAAATGAAATAATGAAATGAAACTTTCAAGCCAATAGTAAAAACCCAAATTTTTCTTCCTTTTCTGCGGGGCCAAATTTCGGCCCCACTCCCAATTGAAAAAAGTGTATTTTTTCCCCAATTCCATAAAATAAAATTCCCAATTAGACACTAGAAAAAGAAAGTAGTCTGATGTATCAGCCAGGGTTTTCCCTGACACACAAATTTGTGCGTTTTTACTCATTTTTTAACTAAATAACTTGCTAAAATTCATCGACTGCGGGCATTGACCACAGTTCAAGCAGGAAATCGACAATCATCGTATTTTAGGTACGAAACTATTTGGGGGCAAATGAACTATAGACTGCGTCCGCATATTTTCCCTCAATTCATGCATTGACTCGATCATCTGACTGTAAACCGTTCTTGGTTTACATGTATAAAATAAAAAATACAGACAACTGTTAACTTCTAGGCAACCACCTCACGTTTTACAACGAAGTTTCGTAAGGCAAAAATAGAGAACCCAGCTCTTAAATTGATAGTCTTGAACCAGGAACAAGTTATGAAAAATACCTGGCCAAATCTAGACCATGAGGTTTTTTTCCCCTCTAAAATTTCGAGCGGTTGTGCTTCGTCTTTGTCTTAGCACAGGAATTGGCTGTATAATTTGTGAACAGAGCTTGTCAGCCGAAATAGATACTCTCTATCAAAAACAAGCAAATTCATTCTCGGACGTATAAAGTCATCAGTTATCGGTCATAAATTCAAGATGTTAATTAAAAAGCCGGTATCAGTGTGGCTGTGGGACGGGACTATCGACACATCCGAAGTCATATGATGGAAAAATCCAATGTGAAGTTTCCTCTCCACAGTTACTTTTTAACAGGGTTTTTTTCAGTACTGATTAGGTCTACCACAGAATATGACGATTTATCAATCTTTCTATATATGTCAAAACACACACAAAATCGTTTTCAAAGATTAATCGCCATGGAAAAACACACGAAAACACATGACAAAACAATTGTAAAAAAAGACCTCAACGTATCAGAGGCTCTTCAATCTGCCTTATTATGCCCCCCTTCAACGAATTGGGGGTATAAAGCTTTGCTAATGTCGGTTGGTCCGTACGTCGGTCTGTTGGTCGGTAGACCTTACCTTGTCCGGATGATAACTAGACACAGAATTGACCTAGGTTCGTCAAATGTGGCACAGACATGCGTCTCGGAGTGTAGATGATCTCTATTGATTTTGAGGTCAAAGGTCAAGGTCACAGTGACCGTCAACATGTTGATATATAGACCAAACCTTGTCCGGATGATAACTAGACACAGAATTGACCTAGGTTCATCAAATTTGGCACAGACATGTGTCTTGGAGTGTAGATGATCCCTATTAATTTTGAGGTCAATCAGTCAAAGGTCAAGGTCACAGTGACCGTCAACATGTTGATATATAGACCAAACCTTGTCCGGATGATAACTAGACACAGAATTGACCTAGGTTTGTCAAATTTGGCACAGACATTTGTCTTGGAGTGCAGATGATCCCTATCGATTTTGAGATTAATCCATTAAAGGTCAAGGTCACAGTGGCCTTCAACTTAATGATATATAGACCAAACCTTGTCCAGATGATAACTAGACACAGAATTGACATGGTTCTTCAGATTCTGTACAGATATTCTTCTTGGAGTGTAAATGATCCCTATCGATTTTGAGATTAATCCATCAAAGGTCAAGGTCACAGTGGCCTTCAACTTAATGATATATAGACCAAACCTTGTCCAGATGATAACTACACACAGAATTTACCTAGGTCCTTCAAATTCTGTACAGATATTCATCTTGGAGTGTAAATGATCCCTATCGATTTTAAGGGTAATCTGTGAAAGGTCAAGGTCACAGTGACCACCAGATGATTCAGGGCCCGTGCTATTTGCTAAAAAAAAATTAAAGTGTCTCAAAAATCATCATATGTGGCTCAACTTGTGGCTCCAACATTTTATTCGCGTATTATCGGGGATGTAGTAAGCATAGAAGTCAACTGGGAAAAAGCGGAAGTCGAACGTGCGTGCCGAAAAGAAAATCGATAACCCAGTCTGTGTATCGGCGACTGTTTACAATCTTGTATGTATACACACAGCGGTGTGTATAATTATGCAAACTGTTGACAGATTATCACGTTTTAACAATTGAAGTGGGCTATAAATCAAAAAGATGACATCAATATTTCCCAATCAATTCTTTTGATATCAGTTTATGAACTGTGCCACTTCCTGTATCAATGTGGCAGTAGGGGGGCATGACTGTTTTACAAACAGACATCTTGTTTAGCTTTGATAATGTCTTCTATCAGCTGACTTGCATACACACCATATAGAAAATAAAACAGCCAATAATTCCCCTAGGTCATTCAAAAACATATCTTATAGAAAATTTAAAAATCCTACTTAACACTGGGGGAGGGGGGGTCATCTTACAACTTAGACAACTAGAACTAGTATAAAAGACAAAAAAAAGCACATCCATCCAAAAAGAAAGAAGTTTGAAAAAAAGAAGCAGTACTGATTCAGTAGTACATTAAATGCATTAGGTTTATTGTAAGGTTAAATGTGTGTTCCAAAATTTATATGTTTTGTCAATATTTTTTTCCCAATTTTGACATATTGTCGATGCTTTTTTTCCCAATTTGGCCAGGGCTCTTTTCCCAAAATGCCTGGATAAAGCCCTGCTTTTTCAAAGGTATTTTTTTTTTTGGGGGGGGGGGGGAATATCACCTTATCAGATACAGCAAATCCAAGATCAGATTGCACATTCTATGCAGTCTGGTCTTTATCTACACTATCTGCAAAAGGTTCTTGAGTTGTGCTTAGCAGCCTAAAGATTAACTGTCGCTGCCAATTAACCCTTTACCAAACGACAAAATTTTACACTAGTCCAAATTGAATGCATTTGCAGACAACAAAACAAATGTGATTCAGAAGCTGAAATTTGTTTTGGGAAGAGTAGAAAACATTTGGGAAAAGGAGAAAATGCTGGTTACCAGCATTTTTTCCTTTTCCCAGAATGTTTTCAAAAGCTTTCTTTCTCAAGGTCGTTAAATGTCGGGATTGTGTGGTAAAGGGTTAAATGATTGAGACTTTCTCATTCTCTGTTATCACTGGTCCATATGAAATGAAAAGGATGAATATTGGTCATTTAGATTACAGAAGCTGATGGTGCAGATCAAAGATCAAAGTGCACATTATGTTCAGTCTGATCTTTATCTATGCCATGCACAAACGAAATGGGGAATTGGAAAGGGCAGATCAAAGATCAGACTGTATGTTCTGTACAGTCTGATCTTGATTCACACCCTCCACAAAAATTATTGATTACCTGTAGCATTGAAGGAGTAAAACAAGATTGGACTGTTTTAAGCCTTCACCACACAATCCCAAATTTAACAACAGTGAGGAAGAAGCCTTTTGTAAATATTGTGGGAAAAGGAGAAAATGCTGGTGACCAGCATTTTTAGCTCACCTGAGCACGAAGTGCTCACTGTGAGCTTTTGTGATTGTACTGTGTCCGTCGTGCGTCGCCCTTCATCAACTTTTACCTTGTGTACACTCTAGAGGCCATATTTTCAGTTTGATACTCATGAAACCTGGTCAGAATGTTTGTCTTGATGATATCTCGGACAATTTAGAAAATGGGTCATGTGGGGTCAGAAACCAGGTCACTAGGTCATATCTTAGAAAAACCTTGTGTATGCTCTAGAGGGCGCATTTTCAGTCCAACACCCAACACTCTTGAAAGTTGGTCAGAATATTTGTCATGCTGATGTCTCAGAGTTTGAAAATTGGCTATGTTGGGTCAAAAACTAGGTCACTAGGTCAAATCTTAGAAAAACCTTGTGTACACTCTAGAGGCCACAGTTGCACTCCAAAACTCATGAAAGTTGGTCAGAATATTTGTCTTGATGATTTCTTGGATGAGTTTGAAAATGGGTCATGTTGGGTCAAAAACTAGGTCACTATGTCAGATCTTAGAAAAACCTCGTGTACGCTCATAGAGACCACATTTTCACTGCATTACTCATGAAAGTTGGTCAGAATGTTTGTCTTGATGATTTCGTGGATAACTTTGAAAATGGGTCATGTGGGGTCAAACCCTAGATTACTAGGTTAAATCTTAGAAAAACCATACATGTATGTATGCTCTAGAGACCACATTTTCAGGGCACATTTTCAGGGCAATACTCATGAAAGTTGGTTAGAATGTTTGTCCTGATGATTTCTTGAATGAGTTTGAAAATGTGTCACATCAGGTCAAAAAGTAGGTCACCAGGTCAAATCTTTAAAAAAAGCTTCTGTACATGTAGCTCTAGAGTCAACATTTTCTGTCCAATACTTATGAAAATTAGTCAGAATGTTTTTCATGATGATCAATATGATGAATTGAAAAAGGGTCACATTGGGTTAAAAACTAGGTCACCATGTCATATCTTGGAAAAACCTTGTGTACACTGTAGAGGGTACATTTTCTGTCCAGTACTAATGAAAGGTGGTCAGAATCTTTGTTTTGATAATAATTATCTACAATGAGAAAATGGGCCATGTTTGGCTAAAAAGTAGGTCACTGGGGGAAATTCTAGAAAAAGGTTGTGTACACGCTAGAGGCCAAATTTTCAGTACAATAATTATGAAAGCTTGGTAGAATGTTTGTCATAATAGCTCAAAAGAGATTGAAAATGGGTCATATTTGGTCAAAAGACTCAGGTGAGCCACTTCAAGGCCATTATGGCCCTGTTGTCTCCTTTTCCCACAAGGTTTTCAATCGTATCAAAGAAAAATTCAATCATTTAAGTCACATCTAATTTGTTATCTGGAAATGCTTTCAATTTGGACAAGTCTATGTCATGTGATAAAGAGTTAATTCAAAATTTTGAGACTAGCTAGTTGATTCACTGAGACACTCTGTCTCAGCCGGTCAGGGGGCTAGTCTATGAATATCAAATCAAAAATGAATTTGAGCATTGCTCTATGGAAAAAGGACTTAGTGCATCTGCAAAAAGTATTGGCCTATGTCAGACTGTGCAATCTGCAAAGGCTGACATGGGTCAAAACTCTTTGCTGTCTATAAATTTTCTGCATGTCCAAGGACCATTCTTCATCATGATTCAGTTAGATGTAAGATAAAATGGGTTGTATGGATCCATTATTATATGATCACTATCTTGGTGTAATGAATCACAGAGATGCATTCAATCCCTTTTGCCAGAGCATGGCTCACCTAGATTTGATGGAGAAAACAGCTCCTTTTTCCATGATTTGATTTTTCTAAGATCATGAGTTTGGTCAACCATCAGGAAGTGCTTTTGTCTAGTTAAATAACATCAATTTTGCACAGTTTGTTGGGTCAAAATAGAAGTTTACACTTAAATTACCTATTGCATGTCATCCACAGCATGCCTTATTTTGTTGGCTCTTCTTTTAGAAGAAAGGATTAGGGAATCAACTGTGAAGGATCTAATTGATTTTGAAGATATGTAGAGAGAAGAAAAACAAGTATGGAGATAGGTGCAAAAGTATTTCAGAGTTTAGAGATATTGTGTCAAAATGCTTATTGAAAATGTGTGCCTAAACAAGGCAATAACTTACAACATATATCAAGGAAAATAGAAGAAAAATTCAGTTGTTTAGAAATTTATTTGAAATGTCTGTATGCCAGAAACATTACCTTAAAAACAGGCCAGAAACATTACCTTAAAAACAGACAGATAAAAGGTTCTACAATGGATTTGAAAAGGTCGTAATTCTTAATGATTGGTTGAGCTCCCATTGATTATAGTATCCTCCTTTACATCAATCTTTTACCCTGGGGCATTTCAAATTGACCTCTAAACCCAAGTTCCAAGATGAGCCATCAAAAAGACTGAGACAGAAAGTCACAGTCTGTCATATAACTAGTCTTAGAATTAAGTATCAGAATACATGTAATATTTAAGATTGAGCTATCCTTTGTGAAAAGGAGGTTTAATGCATCTGAAATGTATCCACATAGGTCGGCTTGCACAGTCTGCACTGGTTGACCCGTGTCAAAACTTTTTGCTTTTGTAAATTTTCTGTATGTCCAAGGACCATTCTACCTCAGGATTCAGCCAGGTGTTAGACAAATAGATTTTTATGGGTCTGTAATTGTATGATGACTTGTTTGGTATAATGCATCACTGAAATGCATTAAACCCGTTTTGCAAGAGCATGGCACAATCCTTTGTAAATAGAAAACCTGTCCTAATCCCTGTAGTCATGAATGTAGTATCAAGAAGCTTAAAAGATTGATATGAGCGGTGCACTAGCAAAAAGGGGTTCAACACATTTTTGGCTAAAGGCTGACTGAATCTAGAAATAGAATGGTCTTTTGACATGCCGAAAATTTAACGATAGCAAAAAAAATTGATCCAGGTAAGCCTGCACGGACTGCACATGCTGACCTGGGTCAATACTGCTTGCAGATGCATTGAACCCCCTTTTCACAGAGCATGGATTATGTATTTTGTCTTGTTTTTAGAACAAAAGCCATTCAATTGCACAGAATGTGGCAAAGGATTCTATTCCAAACAATCTTTTAATGACCATCAATTACGACACCAGAAGATCAAGGAGGTAGAATGTCCAGTGTGTAAGAGAAAGTAAGTGCTTAAATTTAGATTTTGTAGTTCCTTTCCCCATTAATCCTATGTTTTTATGCCCCAGAGAAAGGGAGCTTTGAAAGACATTGGTGGAAAAGGAAAAGGTGCTCATTTTGCTTTGTTCCTATTGTTTTGAAAGATTATGAGTCCAATACTGTACCACTAAGCAACACTGTATCCTATACAACTTTATTAATAAAATTGTTATCAAGTGTGAATAAACAGTTTCATTTAAGCTTGCATACATGAGTACTTGCGAAAAATATTGTGACAAAAAAAGAGAATTATTATTATGTTTATTCTGCCACAATGCTGTTCCAGGTACAATGTAATAAAAAAGAAAGTCATGTAGTAGACTACTTAACCATATACCAGCTGACAAAATTTTAGCTTTGTCAAAATTGAGAGCAGTTGCAGATGACAGATTTTAATTAAACATAAAATATGTCTTTCAAAGGGTAGAAAACATTGTGGGAAAAGAAGAAAATGCTGGTTACCAGCATTTTCTTCTTTTCTCACAATGTTTTCAAAAGCCTTCTTCCATAGGGTCGTTAAAGTTATGACTTTGTGGTAAAGGATTAAGCCTTGTTTTTTTTTTAATGTATTTCAGATACTACAACAAAAAAGAACTAAGAAAACACATGACTTTCCACTCTAAAGTAACAGAATTTCACTGTGAACCATGTCTCATGTACTTTAATGATCCACATTGCCTGAGAATTCATACCATCAAAATACATGGCCAGAGGTATTCCTGTGATTTCTGTGATGCTAAGTTTTCCAATCTCAGGGCCATGAATACACATATATTTAAAGAACATCGGGAATTGCGCAATGCAAGAAGGCCCAAAATGCCTATACATGAAAAAGCAAATTTCAGACATGTTCTCTGTGATTTCTGTGGTAAAGAGTTGTCCAATAAATACAGACTGAAAAAACACTTGATTGCTAAACACAGTGGGAAAAAAGTTAAAGTAGTGAGAGATCCTAATGCAATTAAAGCACCTACCAAATTATACCCAAGTGAGATGAAGGTTCTGTGTATGATATGTAATAAGGTAATGTTCAATAAATATAAGCTGTTGAAGCATATGGAGAAAGTACATGATATTCCTTTGGAAGAAATAAAAAACATAAAGATTGTCAAAATTGAAGGTATATCTGAGAAAGAGACAGTTAAGAAAGGAAAACAGGAACAAGAAGTTGATGTACAAACGATTGTGATAAAACCAGTGAATTTAAACTCCTATGAGTCAGAAGATGTTGCAGGTGAGAAGGAAAAATATGAAAAGAGCACTGTACATTACTTAGATGCCCATGGTAATATTATCTATACAGACACAGAAAGAGTTGATAGGAGTCATTACAAATTAGAACATAACACAGGAGCAAATCAAGACAAAACAAGTAATGGAACAGAAATAAAAGACATAGGTTTAAACACGAATATAAGTTTATTGTCAGATTCTTCTGTTAATAAGAATGTAGCACAAGTTAAAAGTGTAGAAAGTGTTTCTTTTACTAACAATATTGTAGATTTTGCAGCTCAGGCTGCTAATATAATTGACAAAAACAAAAAACTTTTGACTAATGAACCAGTCAAGGTTGGCTATAGTCAGCACACACATGGTACAAACAATGTACAAGACATTACTTATATCATGCAGCAGGCTGCTGGTAGAATAGTTGCACATGAAAAAGCTGAAAGTTCAGAGCCCGTAAACAACCATACATACCACTCCAGCCAGCATGATGTAAAGTTTCTTGTTAATGATGCAGAAAACATTGAAAGAGTTACAAGTTTTGATTTGAACGAAGAAGGTGTTAAGTATATCATAGAAGAGACAGTACAGGATGTATTAGCAGCAAGTAACCCAGGCTTTGTAGTTGACGAAGGCAACACTGAAATCACAAGTGGACAAATACTAACAGAAACCTCTGATTTTCAACAAGAACAGAAAATTATAATCATAGATGAGGAAGGTGTGGAACAGATCATAACTACTGGTCCAAGTGAGCAGATCAAAATAATCTATGATCCAGAGACTGGACTGTATACATACATAGCAGAGGAAGTAGATGTTAAACAAGAGGAGACATATACCTCCTTGCAACAAACAGCTGGTAATTGGGTCATACTGAATGAAAATTTATCAATCCAAAACACTGGAAAAGATATTGAAAGTAGGAATATTGAAACTGCTCCTGAATACAGTGTTGATAATAAAGTCATGTGTGAAAGCAAAGTAGTGGATCTACAAAATACACAGATTTTAGAGCAAGGCAATGATGCAGATATTTCTAGAGAAAACACTTCAAGGCAAATACAAGATATACCAAATACAGTCAACACACCTGGATCTGATGCTTCCAAAATTTTAACCCTTCATAATCATGACAGCAACACTATCTCGCAGGTTAAATCTGGATTAGAAGAAATACAGCATGTTAATACCCAGGTGAATGGCACTCTTGCCATGGCAAAACCTCTTAGTGAAGTTGGGAGAGATTTAAGCTCTGCAACAACTCCACTAAAACAGATACCCCCACTGACCTACGCCACAATTATAAATGCTAGGGAAATTATCAGACCAGAAGCGAATCCAGCATTGATGGGTCAAGTACAGACCTCACAAATAAGTGTAAATGATTCTTCAACAATGAAATCAATGCATTCAGCTGTATTGCCTCCAGAAACTAATACTTACTGTATTCCAGGTTTAAATCAGCAGTCCCAAATGTTTACTAGTGTTGTGGAATCATCACCATCAACTTTTCCTATTTTGTCATCTTCAACTGCATATTCAAATTCACTTCTCGGACATTCTTCAGGGACTAATGGGCTTCTTGATCACAATAGTCAGTCACAGGTTCAATTAGCACATAATCATCAAGAAAGAGTGTGTTTGGAGCAAGCACCTGTTAGTGACTCCTCTAGTCAGATGTTAGATGATATTAGCCAAGCTGTTTTGACTTTAGAACATTCATCTGCAGTTGTAGAGAGCTCAGACTTTCCTAACATAGTGTACGATAAAAATAGTATAGACAATAGAGAAATAGTAACTAATAATCAGATGCATTCTGAAAGCATGATACCTTCAGAAGGTTTAGAAACTCATACTGTAGGTAATGGAAACGATGATAAAACTGAAATCAGCGCTGATGATATGTGTGAGAAAAAGGATTTTGTACATCTGGAAAATATTTTGAAAACAGGTATCAGAGATGTCAGCAATACAGAGGAATATACAAACTTTCTCGATAGGATGATAAATCATTTACAGTCTGCCAAAGAAACTGTTATTGGACAACATGTTCAGCGAAATGATTTGCATGGAAATCAGTAGTGATCATTTGCTTGTTCTGTGTTTTTACCATTCCAAGGAAGAGCGGTTTTGAAAACATTATGGAACAAGGAGAAATTGCTGTTAACCAGGATTTTGTCTCACAATGTGTTCTATTCTTTCAAAGAAAAACTCTATAAATCAAGTCCAAATATACTAAGTCATCTACAAATGCTTTCGATATGGACAAGTAAAAAAATTTCCTGTCTGGTGAAAATCTAAGTTTTCTGTGTAAGGTGTAGAATTTTAACAAGAAATGAGACATGTCTTTACCAGACAACAAAATTTTAGACTCATCCACTTTGATAGCATTTACCGACAACAATTTAGATGTTGATTTTATGTCAAAATTGGCTTTTGAAAGGGTAGAACAAATTGTGGGAAAGGGGATAAATGCTGCTTGCCAGCATTTCCAGCCTTCTTCATCAGTCTCACTTAAAAATACATTTTAGTGTTTACCACACAAGTCTGAGTTTTAAGGACCGTGAGAAAGACAACTTTTGAAAACAGTGTGAGAAAAGGAGAATATGCTGGTAACCTATCCTTTTATGGAAAACTTTTATTAGTTTAGCTCTGTTTCATTTGTGGTCTGCAAATGCTTTGAACTTGGACAAGTCTAAAATTTTATCATTTAGTAAAGAGTTCAACATTGGAATTTCTAGGCTGTACTGGCCTGTGCATTCCATCAAATATGGAACAGTGTAGATTATGTGCAGCCGTATTTTGATCTACACTGTACTTAAAAGCAGTGTTTAGAAAACTTCAAGTAAATGGCATTTTCAGATGAAAAATTACAGTCTATGTATGTTCTGTTACTGTTCAAAATCGTTTCCTTGTTCGTGGAATGAATTGTGTTGTAACAAAGTTCACCTTTGTGGAATTAAATTATGTGGAAAAGGAAATTGCTTTACTTCTAATTAGTAAGATTCGAAAGACGCTCCATCAGTTATTGCTTTAAAAGTTGTATTTAAGCCATTAAGTGAGCTTAATACATCTGCAAGAAGTATCGACCCATGTCAGCCTGCGTAGTCCCCGTCTCCTCATTATGTGGTGACTTGCCGGAGCATGGCCAATCTTTATTTGAATTTGATTTCACGCTTAACCAAACAATCAGGACTTTGAACCACCCTGAGGAAGAAGGCTTTTGAAAACATTGTTGAAAAAGCAGAAAATGCTGGTAACCAGCATTTTCTCCTTTTCCCACCATGTTTTCTATCCATTCAAAGATACATCCTATCATTCTTAACATATCTAGTAAGTCATCTACAAAAGCTTTCAATCTGGAACAAGTCTAAATATGTCTTTGTGTGGTAAAAGGGTTGAGTGTTGTACACAGTTTGCTTTACTTTAATCTTTAACCCCTGAAATAGGTGTTTAGCAGACGATTTTGAAAGCAAGCAAGTAAAACATTTTATTTCATGCTTTCCAGCAGTTTATCGAGAAATAACGGTGGAATATTTTTCGATATTTCATGGTTAGGCCAGTGAAAAATACCGATTTTATTTTCTAACTCTTCAATTGAAGGTTGAAACACTAGTTCCCGCGCACTAGTTACCTAGTTAAAATACGCGTGCCACTCAGCCACATGGAAATATGACTTAATTTACCCTACATTTCTCACGCTTTACGTAATATCGTAATGCGTTGTTATGCGTAGGGGGTACGCCACGGGGGATAACCGAAAAGAAGTGTATTGGATTTTGATGTAAGTTACCATCAAAAGAGGGTTAGAAGCATGAAATAAATAGAATATTTGGGGGTTTTTTGGTGAAAGATCGAAATTTATTTCATGTCGTGAACATCATCGGTAATAGTTTTACACATGGATGCGCCACTCGTGAAAATATTACCGATGATGTTCTCTCGATGAAATAAATTTCGATCTTTCACGCTAAAAAACAAATATCCTCTATTTATTTCATGGTTTCCGGCAGTTAATCGAGAAAAAAACGGTTGAAAATTTTTCGATATTTCATGGTTACTACCAATGAAAAATACCGATTTTATTTTCTAACTTCAATTGAAGGCGGAAACAGTAGTTCCCGCGCACTAGTTGCCTAGGTAAACACTAAACAGTGCGTGCCACTCAACCAGAGGGAAATACGACGTAATTTACCCTACATTTCTCGCGCTTTACGTAATATTCGTAATGAGTTGTTATGCGAAGGGGGTACGCCACGGGGAAAAAGCGAAAAGAACTGTACTGGATTTTGAAGTAATTTCCCACCAATAGAGGGTTAGAAGCATGAAATAAATAGATTTTTTTTTTTTGTGAAAGATCGAAATTTATTTAATCTCGTGAACATCATCGGTGATATTTTTACTCGTGGCCGCGCCACTCGAGAAAAAATTACCGATGATGTTCACTCGATGAAATAAATTTCGATCTTTCACCGAAAAAATAAAATATCCTCTATGTGAACCATGTTGCAGTAAGGATTAGCTGTTTACCAGACGACAAATTAAATATGACGACAGTGGTAACATATGTCTTTGTAAGTGTAAAAATCATGGAAAAAGGAGAAAATGCTGCTTACTGTCATTTTTCCAAAAATGTTTTCAGACGCCTCCTTCCTTGGGGGTTGTTAAATCACAGGATTGTCATGTAAAGGGTTGAGACTTTTAAAAAGGTTTAGATCAGAAAAAAGATGCTGATCTAGACTCAAGGACGGAAACTGTGACAAATGTAGATTAGTGTCTCCCTCTTTTAATCCTTTGCCACACGATCGCGAGTTTTAACGACTTTGAGCAAGACAGCTTTTGAAAACATTGAGGAAAAAGGAGAAAATGCTGGTAACCAGCATTTTCTCCTTTTTCCACAATGTTTTCTTCCGATTTAGATAAAAGTCCCACCCTCAGTGCCACATTCAATTTGTCATCTGCAAATGATTTTAGTGTGGACTTAATAGATTTTATGAATTTTAAACTGTGTTCAAAGACCAATATTAGCGAGGAAAGAATTCTTTGTTTCAGAGATGATACTTTAATCTGCTTTCAGATGAGATCACACAGGTAGCCGTGGCTTTTCCTTAATGGTCGCTTTAAAGTTTTCAATAGATACTCGATGCTTAAGCTTTTAACACACAATCCTGACTTTTAATGACACTGGAAAAAAAGCTTTTGAAAACATTGTTTTTTATCTCATCAAGGAGGCCTGGTTGGGTAGCTCAGTGGTTAGCGTAACTGACTCGTGACCTGGTGGTTGCCAGTTCGATACCCGGTTGAGGCAAGCTTCTTTTCCGTAGATTTTTGGCCTCTCACCTCAATGCATGTAAGAAAAGTAGTCAGTGACTTTGAAAGAAAGCTTTGTCGATACTGGTGTGAGAAAGCCGGGAAACACATGCGTAGGTGGGCTGATCGCCGTGATATGACCTAAGCTGTTAAAACACTTCTATAGGAGTTTAACGCCGTTTTAACAGCTTAGGTCATATCACTTACTGAACCAGGGATCGTGTGGTTATATACTATATATAGAGGATATGTGTTTTTTACGGTAAAAGATCGAAATTTATTTCATCGAGTGAACATCATCGGTAATATCTTCACGAGTGGCGCAGCCACGAGTGAAAATATTACCGATGATGTTCACGAGATGAAATAAATTTCGATCTTTCACAGAAAAGAAAAAAACAAATATTCTATTTATTTCATGCTTTAACCTTTTTTGGGGGAACTTGCATCAAAATCAAGTACAGTTCTTTTCGGTTATTTCCCCATGGCGTACATACTCCGCATAGCAACGCATTACAATATTATGTCAAGCGCGAGAAATATAGGGTAAATTACGTCATATTTCCATCTGGTTGAGAGGCACGCGCATTTTACCTAGGTAACTAGTGCTCGGGAACAACTGTTTCCGCCTTCAATTGGAGAGTTAAAATGTAAAAATCGGTATTTTCACTGGTCGTAACCATGTAATATCGAAAAATATTTCACCGATATTTCTCGATAACCTACCGGAAAGCATGAAATAAACGTGTATATATACGTGTGTCAAAAATGTGCAAATTACCGATTACGGACATTCTGCGTACGGAAATGTTTGCGAATTCTAGACACTCGTTATTTGTTGGTATACTTGTGGTAAAATACGCGAACAGGAAAGGTTTCAAATTCGCGAAATGGCGAAAATAACCATGCTTCAAAAAAATCCATTTATACAGTATCCGATCCCTGATTGAACCTTGAATTCCAAAGTGAATTTAGTTTTAAAAATAATCCCAGCACAATGTAAATGATTTTACTCCGATGTTCACACTGTTTCAATGCAAACCAACGTCCGCAACACGTGAAGAACTCATCGAGGACATCAGCTAGATTTCTGCATTTTGGAAAACATTGTTTTAACCCTTTCACACACAATCCCGATTTCAAGGACCCCAAGGAAAGGGACTTTTTTAAAAATTGTGGGAAAAGTTTACAGCATTTTCTCCTTTTCCTACAATGTTTTCTACCCTTCCATAGACAACTTTGCGGCTCAGCCAAATTCTTTCTGAGGATTGATGATAGTCATTGCGACAAGATTCATTCCTCTCTCACCGCTGACCATTTTTTCGACGATGGTTATGTGGGAAAGCAGCCAGTGGCTTGAAAAGAATATTGTGAGGAGCACTGGTAAAAACAATCCAGGGAAGCATGGATAGGTGCACTGGCCGTCTCGATATAACCGGAATAATGTTGAAAACGGCGCTAAACACCATACAATCTATCAATCAAATCGAAGACAAATTTGATATGTTGTGCAACATTGAATTTGTCGTCTGCGTATGCTTTCAACTTGGAATAGTCTAAAAACTTTTCGTCTGATAAAGAGTTAAGTCCATCATATACACGCCTATAGCGGGATGATGTATTCTTTATGATTTTGTTTTTTTCTTATTCGCCAAATTTCCATTTTCTTTTTAATAATTCAGTACATCGTGGACTGGTACATCGGAATTTAGAACATAATTTGACTTTCTGACAGATGAATGCTTTTCAAAACGCTTCTCGGATATACAAAAAAATTAACGCCTAGTTTTGCTCTTTCCACTAAAAGATGAACAGAGATACTTTTCTTTTCTGAAACCGTACTATGCTTGGGGTCCTGCGTGGCTAACTAATAAAGAGTAGGACTCGTAACCTGGAGGCCCAGGGTTCAAGCCTCACTGGAAGTACTATGCTTTTCGTAGGAGTGTCCTAGGGCAAGACACTTTAGAGGCCTAGCCTAGTACTGGTGAAGCCAAGGACATACATGACAATGTGATGTATATCCGTGATATGACTGAAAGCGGTGTTAAATACTATTCAAACAATCAGTAGATATGCGTATACAATGATAGTTCAATTTTTCTATCAATATCTTTTAGATATTCCTAAACAACCGTTTTAATTATTTGTTTGTTTGTTTGTTTGTTCGATTGTTTGTTTGTTTGTTTTTGAATTACATATATTTTATTAAAAATGGAAACACTGACAATTTGCTGCTCTTGAAGATCAGGGTCCGTGTTCACTAACCATTCTTAAGAACTTTCTTTGTCTTATTCTTTAAGATATTCTAAATGTGAAAGTAACACAACTTCTGATTGGCTAAACCTTTTGTTTTAGCTAATCAGAATTTATGTTACTCTCACGTTTAGGAAATATTAAAGAATAAGACAAAGAACGTTCTTAACTCTTTCAAAACCAATGAGGAACTTAGGTAGCTTTTGTGGGTAGTGTAGATCAAGATCAGACTGCAAAGAACGTGCAGTCTGATCTTGGATCTACACTATCCGCTATCTGATGACAGACTATGACTCAATTTCTCGTTAAAAGAGGTTGCAATGTACTTTAGACCTTGAAGAAAGTCACATTTTTTGAGCTGGTTGTGAAAGAGTTAAGAATGGCTGATGAATATAGACCAAAGGCCCGTATTTACCAAACATTCATAAAGAAATTCTTGGCCTTATTCGCACGAGTTTTCTGAAATTAAGATATTTTCTGACTGGCTAACCTAATTGGTTTAACCAATCAGAAATTGTCTTACTTTCTAGATCTAGAATTAAAATACACGATCCTATCACTCTGTTTCGTCCGTATTCGCATTATAAAACTGCTTTTGGTCCAGGCTGCCTTTCATTAAATGGCGTACGCAGGAAATTTGCGTACGCAGTTTAGAGCATCGAGTCTGAGAACATGTTTCACTTAACTGCATAACTTTACGATCTGAGTCAGTATTTGAATAACTTTACGCCAGCTCATACCTTTGGGTAAAGCAAGGATCGTATGTCTGTTTATACAATCCCAGATTCTTTGCGTAAATCTACGCAATTTAACCCATAGGATTCTAAGCGCGACTCACTGGCCTTTTGCGGACAGTGTAGATCAAGATCAGACTGCACAGAACGTGCAGTCTGATCTTGGATCTATACTGTCCGGTGAGGAAATATTTTTCCCAAAATATTACCTTTGAAATAGCAAACTTTGGGTCTATACCTTCGACTTAAAAGTTTCATTTCACTGATTTAGCATGATAGGGGTTAATGATAGGCAGCAAGGAGTTTAATAAATTCTACCTGTACACGCATTATCTCCCGCAAGATGGCATTCTACAAATACACATCTATCTAATTTGGGCATTCTGGATACAAAACCGGACTACTTTTCAAAACAACCGTTACTTTGAATTTCAAAATGAAAAAAACGTTTACTCCAAAAAACGCTACCTGGTGCGATTCAGTCAGCTATGATCGGCTAGCATGTAACCTATGCACCGGCCATTTATTAAAACAGCCCCTACATGCTTGGGTAATAGGCTAATAGCTTCGGTATAAGCCCTACTTTTCCCAAGTATTCGGGGGTGGGTGATGCGTCATAGCAGACAGGTCGAATCTTCGAAGAATATGACATGCGCAGACAACGCCTGTACACGAGCTTAAATATTGCTGCAGACAGCTTTTGAAAATATTGTGGAAAAATTGTTCATAACAAACAAAAATCTTTTTTTTTCAACGTTTTCCCACTTTTTTTTCACGAATCAAAACCTTAACTCTTCGGCTGCTAAGCACGACTCACCAGGGATCGTGTATATAAGATCCCTGGACTCACTGACCTATTGCGGACAGTGTAGATCGAGATCAGACTGCAGGGAACGTGTAGTCTGATCTTGGATCTACACTTTCCGATAAGAAGATTTTTTTCTCACCCCAAAAAATAAATTACTCTCTGGTTTTTGTTATCGGCTGGAAAGTTTCATTTCATTTATTTAACAGGATAAGGTTTAATTATGTCGGTTTGCCATATTTTTCCAACGGTTCTTTCAGCGTCATCCTCTGCACATTGTTTCAGAAGTTAGTGGTCGTTTCAGAGATTCGGAAACAGGTTTTGTCTCGAACTGACTGATACGAGTTTTCATTCCCGGTCTGTTGCAGGAACAAAAAAAAAAAATGTTAAATAATTTAAGAAAAAAATTGCATGATGAATGAACGCTTTATTACAAAACAATAACAAGAAAAAATACATGTTCATTTTTACTGATTTGTTTAAAAGAAACGGTTCTATCGGAGACAATGAAATTATGGTGTCACTACTTTCTGTCATGGATGTCATCAGTTTTCGTGTATCTAGTAACATACAGTTAGTAGCCATAAATTATCATATATTTCCGAAACCCCACTGACTTATACTTATTTCATTGTTTTAATTCATTATGGTTTAAATGTAAAGCTGACGTTGTGAAACTTTTATGGAAATCAGGGATCTTATATATCTATATACGATCCCTGTTGAAAGTAAGCAAATTAAATTTGACATGAAAATGAATATTTCAGGAAGTGATGCGGTATAATATGATAAAATGTAGCTGTTTGAAAGTGATAAATATCTTTGGGAAAAAAAACGTATTCCATTAATGTCAGTTGCGAAGTCAGCAAAATTTGACTGAATAATAACACTATGATAGGTTTTAGGGTGCCACAACTTTAATGATAGGCATGGAACGATAATGGCAAACTAGTGTAAATAGCTCCATAACCTTGCTTTCGTCCAGTATATGGCTTACATTATCAAATCACTATCAGAATCACTTATTAATTTTCTCATGCACTGAAAAATGCATTTAAGTCAATGGAAATTTGAAATATGATTAAATACGTGTAGCAATTATTTCTGTTACTTATCACGTGCAGAGGACATTTTGCGCCTACATGAAAACCACTTTTACAAACATATCAGCGGACGGAAAAATGCCCATAA
Organism: Hippopus hippopus; assembly: GCA_946811185.2. Lineage (NCBI taxonomy): Eukaryota > Metazoa > Mollusca > Bivalvia > Cardiida > Cardiidae > Hippopus > Hippopus hippopus. The sequence continues at coordinate 69,667,954 of OX328096.1, forward strand.
CGAGAAATTTCCTTTCTTGCTTATGCTCGTTTTGAGATGATTTTTTCAAAGTAGTCTACTACAAATTTGTTTCTAATTAGTAACTCGAAGGGCTTTTCAACCGGTTGTGGTTGGGCGGGAAGGGGATCACTGCTTATATTTTTTACGACTATAGTTATGTTGGATAGCAATCTGTGTCTTTGAAAAAAAAATTCGCAAAGTAGGCCTACTGGAAAAAGAAACCCTGGAAAGCATGGATAGGTGCACTGGTCACCCCCGACTCATCCTTTGGTCTTTGTTATTAAAGTCATACCATGGAATCTTTCTGTCCCTTTTAGGACGAGTGCGTGTTACAAATTGAAATCTTTACCAAACGTTAAAATTTTCGACTGCTGCAAATCCAAAACAAATGCAGACGTCAAATTAAATATGGTTCGAATGGCGGGATTCGTTTTTGAAAGAGAAGAGCAAATATTTGGCCGTTATTTAAAGACTTAATGAATTGTTGTGTGGAACATTTTTGGTCTCAGGATACAGGAAAACCAATGACAAAACGAAAAGAAATCAACGACAAGAAAAATCTTACGGTGGTTTTGGAAACTGAGAGACGAATTTTGACTGAAAAAAGAAGTCAGAGAAGAATAAATTGCTCACTCATACGAAACGGTTTTCAACATGCCACAATTCACATTGGTACGTGTAAATCCAAGCGCATTTTATATCGTATTTTCTCTTCCTTTTTTTTCGGGGAGATACGTTCACCTTCTATGCTAATGTTGTTCTTATTAGAAATTTCGGTTCGGCCAAAGAGATTATAAGTCTTTGAGTTTAGAATTAGACTGGATTTAGAATAGGTGGTTTACTCTACCGCATAAAATAATTGCACACTGGTCAATTTTAATAGCAATTCCAGATAACAAATCAACTGTTGACTAAGTTTTGGATTTGTGTTTGAAAGGTTAGAAAGTATTGTGGGAATAAGAAAGTATTGTGGAAATAGGGAAAAAGTGCATTTTCTCCTTTACCCGAAATGTTTTCAAAAACCCTCATCCCAAGGTCGTTAAAACACCGGGATTGTGAGTTAATATAGTCCTCGATGAACAGATGACGCCTGGAAACTCGTCAGGCTTACCGTACCTCTATGTGCAGCTGTAAACGGTAGGAATACGCCTTAACCATATACCAAACACTCCCGTGCCCGGATTTCTTCCTTTTCCCTTAACGTTTTTATTCCTCTCAGATGACTGCATGTACATCGTTTGAGGCACATTGCAATTGATGTCTGCAGATGTTTTCAGTTTGGACAAGGCAAATTTAGTGGTCTTCTTATGGGTTATGAGGTAAGAGGGTGCTAATTACGAGTATATGAGCCACGCTCCGGTAAAAGTGGGCTTCATGCATCTCCATGATCCATGGTACCAAGCAAGCCATCACATACTATTGGATCCATAATATCCAGTTTTTTAAACAACCAACTTAATCATGAGATAGACTGGTCCTTGGACATATTGAAATTCGACCAATAGCGAAAAGTTTCGGTCCAGGTCAGCCTGCGCGGACTGCGCAGGCTGACCTGGGTCGATACTTTTCGCAGATTCATTATGCCCCCTTTTCACAGAGCTTGGCTCATACGTTTATCACTCCTTCTCGTGGTTGTATTCTCGGTCTACATGTAGGCTATATAGGTCTTTGGCATTGTCATATTTGACAAAGAAACATCAGAAAATGTAAGCCATGCACTGGCAAAAGAAGGGTTTACGCATCTCCGCGATTCATTGTACCAAGTGCGATGCATCATATGGCCTGCAACACGCGAAAAGGGGCATTCAGACATTTGCGTAAAGCGTCGTCTCGGATCAGCCTACGCATTCCGCGCAGGCTGATCCGAGACGACACTTTCCGTTTTTAGGTTATTTTCTGTTTTGCGCAAGTCTACTGTAGGATGAAATCCAGTGTAGTCGTAAAGTGCCGTCTCGGATAAGCCTGCGCGGACTGCGCAGGCTGATCCGAGACGACACTTTACGCAAATGTCCGAATGCCCCTTTTCGCGTGTTGCAAGCCAATTATAATTACGGATCCATAAAATCCATTTTGTCTAACAACCGACTGAATCATGAGGTAAACCAGTACTTTGAGATGCAGCAAATTGGCAAATAGCAAAAAGTTTCTACCCAGGTCAGTCTGTACGGACCGCGCAGTCTGACCTGGGTCGATACTTTATACAGATGCACCAAGCCCCCTTTTCACATAGCAAGACTAAAATGGAAAAAAGGACATTCAGCCTGGAACCGAGGCTCGGGCTGCGGATGTTCACAAAAGTTAATGGTTCTGTAGCTTATGAATGTTTCTGATGAACGTCGAATTTACACGATGAACACAGCCAATCACAGACTCTAATTTTCTCACGTGATACTAACACCGGTTTCTCAGTTGCAGTAACAATAGCTATCAGAGCATGTAAAGTTTCCATGGCAATCTATCTGATAAAAATCGCACATCCTGTCACTGGTGCAGTAAACTGAAATATACAAAATTGTACATTTTACATATAAATTTACATACATACAACTTCTTTTGGAAGTCAAAAGTTCGTAAATAAATATCAACGGTAAAAAACAAGTCCATAAGAGAAGTGCTTCCGTTTTTGAAAATGGCGTGAGGAAAATGGGAGTCGTAAAAAAGGTTCTACTGAAAGTGAGAATCAGAATGCTATATCATGCACTTTTGCGAGACAGACAGACAGACAGACAGGGAGTGGAGATATTGTGCACTTGACTGATCAACACCTACATATTTCAGCAAATTACACGGATAAAGAAGGACTGCCAGGCTGAACCGGTTCTCGACCTTTTGCTATTGACAAGTCTTCTGCATATCATAAAACTGGTCTACCTTTGATTCACTCGGTTGTTAGACAAAGTGGACTTTATCAATCCATAATTTCATGATGATGTGCTTGGTATATTATGCATCACGGAAATGCATTGAACCCTTTTTGCTCGAGCACCGCTCAAATACCGTTTTCGTAAATGGCCTGCAACACGCGAAAAGGGGCACTCGGACATTTGCGTAACGTGTCGTCTCGGATCAGCCTGCGCAGGCTAATCCGAGACGAAACTTTACGCAAATGTCCGAATGCCCCTTTTCGCGTGTTGCAAGCCAAAATTTGCTCGCAAATAGGCCTCCAGGGTTCGCAGAATGAACGTGTCCATATGTTTGGCCAATCGCAAATTACCGTTTATTTATTCCAGTGTATCAATACCAAGAAGTAGAGCTAACGGTATAGCATGGCTTTGCAATATAACAAAGACACAAATGGAAATCTACGTACCCGGGACACATTCGCAAACTCCGAGAGAGTTACAATATGGAAACGTGCAGTCTGTTTTGATGGTACAGGAGTGATCGCAGCCGATGTGTTCACCACACTCTTCCCAGGCCATTGTCTGACGCAACTCACATTTCGGCTCTTCTTTGACTTTATCGTCGGGTTGTATGTCGGGTACTTTCGGTTTGGCATCGAGTGCAGCCTGCATCAGTGTGTCCTCTAGATCTGTCGCTTTGGCTACAACAGACAGTTGAAAGGACTGTTAGTCAACCCTTTACCGAACCGATTCCGTCTTTTAACGATCTTGAGGAAGAAGGCTTTTGAATTAATTGTTGGAAAAGGAGGAAATGCTAATAACCAGCATTTTCTCCTTTTCTCACAAAGTGTTCTACTCTATGAAAGACAAAGTTCGTATTTTGAGTTACAATGAATCTGTCGTACTGCAAATCCTTTCAATTTGTAAAAGTCTAAAATTGTGTCCTTTGGTGAAGAATTAACCTCTTGAGCTGCGAATAAACCTAAAATTTTCATTCAAGCGAACAGACCCAAGCAGGTCATTTTGAAAGCTGACAGTAGACAGTAGACGTAAGATTAGACTGACAGTTTTGTGCAACGTGGTCTTGTCTTACTTTGGTCGCAAGTTATGAAAGATACCAGAGGATTATCTGCAACCGGTTAACATGCTCGTAGCGGGTAATGAACAGCATGGTTACATTCATTATCAAAGCCTGATACAACTTTTGAGAGACGACTTTGAAAAGATAATTGTAAAAATATGGGAAATCAGCATAACGTTTTAATACAAAGATTCGTGTAAAAATAGTACGGAAAAAAGAAGAAATAGGTCGTTTCGCCCTTTATCCCTCTCCAAAACAACAAATATTAGACTCGTCCTAATTGAAAGAAACTGCATGGCATTATGACAATTTCAAAGTTTAATAAAATGTTCGAGCCATTCATAGTTGTCTAATAGGATAGAAAACATTGTGGAAAAAGGAGAAAATGCTGATTACCAGCATCTTCTCCTTTTCCCATGGTGTTTTCAAAAGCCATCCTCCCAAAGGTCGTTAAAACTCTGGGTTATGTGGTAATGGGTTAAGAAACCATCTGCTGTTAGCTGCAAGCCCGAAAAGGTCTTCAGCCAGTAGCATTGTCTTTCGAAGATTCTTTGGGGAAGAAATCCTGTCATTAAGCATAGAGAAGCGTACAAAAGCACTAGCTTAACCCCTATCCTGCTAATTAACTAACATGAAACTTTCAAGCGGATAGAAAAACTCAAATTTTGCTACTTTAAAGATATTTTTGGGAGAAAGATATCTTCTTATAGGACGGTGTAGATCCAAGATCAGACTGCACGTTCTGTGCAGTCTGATCTTGGATCTACACTGTCCGCAAAAGGTCAGTGAGTCGCGCTTAGCAGCCAAATGGTTAAAATTATCCGAGGAGAATAATTTACGTCTCCTGATTTCTGGTTTTGACTTCATATCATGGTCACTTGGCTAGTTGAAGTTAGTAAACACAACAGAAATTGATTAACTGTAACTGACATTTCTTCCCTGTGCTAAAAATGTCCTGACTCCTGAAAGTGCAACTAGGTCTTTCCAGGAAGTACCATATCACGTTTTTTTTCACATTCACAGAAGACATAACTAGATGTTCTCATTCAGGAACTGCGCTTTTAGCATACTTTAAAGGCATCATTGGGTGCTCTTTGGGCAGTGTAGTACTTACAGGAAAAGACTGCTCGGAATGCTGTATGTATTGATCACATGACCTCCCCTGTTTTCAATTAATATGGCCATTACGAATTTTCTTTTATCTTTCAACTACGCAAATATCCATGCAGTGATATCTATGCCATATTTCTCCTGATATACCACGGATATTTATAGAACATTCTGAATGAATTTTCTGCAAGTCACTTTTTATGGCGTTAACAACATCATTCATGACGTCATTATTACAACTAAATCATATCCACACCATCTGTAATTATTAATACAAAAATGGATTTAAAAAAAACACAACAAATCAGACGTTGAAAGAGAAATATAACAAGTACACAGTGTTGACGTACATCAAAAATATCTAACTCGGTTGTGAGAATTGATCATTGTCCCGCCAAGGCTCGACAATATCAATTCTCCGAACCTCATTAGATATTTTTGATATACCACAACATTATGTACATGTAAGTATTATATATATCTTACACACGTTTGAGTTACGCAAGTAGTGTCCTTATTGGTCAAAACACTGTAATTATACACCTTATTTCTAAAACATTGCTGACCTATATTTCTATGTTAATTAAACTGTCAAAATTGATGAAGACAAAGCTACGAATTCTAGTACAGTGTATCTTAAGATTTAAAATCAAGTGTTCATATGTAAGCATCACTGTAATTGTATTTAGTTTTCGTTTGTGTCATATACAAATATCAAAGAAAATGGTCCATTCATTCACATTTGCACCATCAACATGCACATATAAGAATATGTTTTCGAAAATTACCATAATTCTTGACATTAAATAATGTGATAAAAATAATTTGATAATCGTTGGCTTTTGATGTTAAAAAAAATGGTGATAAGTCGTCAAACTGAAAGACTCACTTTATCTACACTTTTTATAGACTTCTTTGATAAAGATTTTATCTAAAATCCAACTAAAGTCAGATCCTATACACATGTACATCGGGCCTTCATTTTCATCTTTTCACAAACATAAATATAAAGTTAAAGTAAATCGCAGTTTCATCCCATTCGCTTTTTTGGTGCTCTACGGGCATATAATTTCAAGGTCAGAGTTCACATTAGCCTGGGTCCAACGGTAATAATTTCTTAATTATTCCTTATCACACTCTCGTAATCCCGGTCTACTGTAGATCTTTGGCAGCTATCTGTTTATCGCTTCCGTTATTATTACCGCCTGGGGACATACGAGGGTCTGCCCATAATTATCAAATGTATCAATAATCTAATTATAGACTTGTTTATCGCGGGACGTCACAATGTTGATAACGAGGCATAAGATCGAGTTGCAACACGCGCCACGGCAAAATGAATGCTGGCGGGCGACTGACAACAAAAACTACACCAAGAAAAAAAGTAGAAAAAGACGTAATTTGTCTATTATGTTCGCAGTGGATTGAAGTTAAACGAAAGTGCAAAATATTTAAATACGTACAAGAGACTGAAGTATCTAAGATGATAAGAAATTTTGTGGGCGATGGTCTATGAGACGATAGTTTGCAATCATTGTTTGGACAAGGCAGCATCGTTCAGCATTTTCCAAACCCAAATTAGAGACTCGGCGCAATCGATCAAAGAAAACTGCCGGACAAAAAGACTCTGTGCAAATGAGTGTCCAAGGTCTGCACCGAAAAAACCTCTTGTGATGAACAAGGCAGCATCGTTCGGTATTTTCCAAAAGCAAATACGGGACGCGGTGCAATCGATCAAAGAAAACTGCCAGACAAAAAGACTCTACAAATGAGAATCCAAAGTCTCAAAAAAAAAAACCCTTTGATGAATTTAACAAATATTCCGAGGAAGAGCTGCAGGCTACTGTTCTCTCCATCGTCAAAGAGTTCCGCGTACACGAGCAAGATGCACGCCTCTACACAGACGAATGACACATCGAAAGAAGAAGGAATCTCCGTGGTAATAAAAATCAATATTTTTCACCGCGCATTTATTTATTAATTTTGGTAATTATTTTGTGAACCCTTATCCCTGAACAATCCCGTTATCTCTCCTCATCACGTTCTACCTAGATCGTGGAGGATCCCTCAAGAAAGGATTTTTGAAGAGGTTGCGGTAAAATGTAAACAAGAAGTCTCTCCATGTCTCATGTTGTTTTCTACCAGTAAAAAGACATAATCTTAGCCACATTAAAATGGGTCCCTCGATATTCTTCCATCAAAGACTATTGTAAAAATGTGTCTCGAGAAAAGAGCTTAGTTGTATGTATACTAAACATAATATGCCTTTTTCTTATGCCTTCGTGAACAAACCGCTTCATTCCATCGTTGACGCGAACACGACTTTAAAGATTTAATTTAGGCATGTAAATAGTCAGGGAAAGGGTCTGAATTCATTATTTGAAAAGGAAACTTACGTTTAACCAGTTTTTCATTTGCAAACTTATCTTGATAATACATTTAATAAGCAACGGGAATTAACCAGACGTTTTAAATCCTTTTCAGACCCATACGTGAATCATTAAAAAAAAAAATCATTCCACATGTTGTCAAATGATGTCATACAAAGGATATCCCTAAAGGTCACAATCACAAATGTGCGTATTTCATGTGTCGTTTTTTTAATTCACTATAACTTATGGTAAATAAATGTTGTGTTGCAGCTAACTCAAGCATGCAGGAAAAATATTCTTTTATCAATGTAAAATGTGACTTCTTTAGGCCTAATAATAGGCTAATTCTAATTCTGTTTCTGACACATTTTAGCATAATACCGGCACCCCCACCCCCGTATCGTTCTTTGCATAAATGTGAATTGTTTTATGAGTGAAAAGGGAAGATATTAATGAAATTTTAGCTCCATTCAGTTCATCAATGTTGTATTTGATGTGTACGGAATGAATTCGTGAATGATTGCAAATTTATTTAAAGGATAATTTTGCGGATTTTCATGGGTTTTCGCGATATAATTAAGGGGAGTTGCCGGTATTACGCTCACAATTTCTTCAGCTTGGAGAATTTCTATGGGATGTGTACTTCTGAAAAAGTTTGATAGGAGGCACAAAAGTAAAGGATGCAACAAATTATCACAGCAAACGTTAGATTCACGAAAATACATGATAATTCACTAAGTAAAGGATATCGACCATTTACATGGATATGAGCCATGCTCTCTGAAAAGGATCTGAAATATCAGTCTTCGCAGTCCACGCCATCTTCGCAAGCCAAGGATACTAAGGTAGTTACGAACAAAGTGGAGTTAGTATCCTTGGCTTGCGAAGATGAGTCCACGCAGGCTGACATGGGTTGATGCTTTTTGCTATTTGTCAATTTTCTGCATGTCAAAGGACTAGTCTAGATCAGGATTTAGTCGATTGCTAGAAAAAAACAATGGATTTTATAGATCCAAAATCATGTGATGATTAGCTAGGTATACTGCACCATGGGGATGCATTACGCCCCTTTTGCCAAAGCATGGCTCAAATATATTTTTATCTCCCCAAAATTTATCTTTAGCTATGTCAGAATTATGGATTATATAATGTTTAACAAATGTATTTGAAAGATAGCAATATTGCACAAAATATTAAATGATGAAGCGAGTAATGTTATTTGTCTTCAAAAGGACAGAAAGCATTGTGGAGAGAGAACATGCTTGCTATTTGCATTTCCTTCTTTTCGCACAATGTTTTCAAAAGGTTTTTCTTTATGGTTTTTGAAACATTATATTGTAAGGGATGAGCCTCGTTCAGGTTTTTGACCAATATGTAGAACTGCTGAAATTGTTGAAAGTGACGTTAAGTTTCACTGACTGAAATTTCATGCATGAAGGAACGTCTATAGAACCTAAATTATCGCTATGAATTCCTCATTTATTGTGTCAAATGTCAATTATTTGACGATATTTATCTTATAGATAGAGATCGGATACATTTCTGTCTTTTGGAAAGAGATCGTATGCATTTCTATTTAGGAGAAACCACTTTTTGACTGTTGTAGTCGATTTACTGGCCGATGTTTATCTGTTGATCTTTTCCTTTTGTCACGATGTCATGCACAAAATACACATGGGATCAATGAATAAGTACCTGTTTAAGCGATCCCTTGTGTAGCTGCATCCATTTTTCAGTGCTTTTGTCGATTATTTCTTGTTTAAAACTTGAAGTGTTAGAGTTTCACATTGTGTGTATTGACATTTGTGAGTCGGCATATATGCATAGTTGTGTAAAGTTTAGTATGGGACTTTGAACGAAATACTGTTCGCGGTAAATTTAAATGTCTGTCTTGCTTTATCAGAGGCTTTGCCGAACCGTCATGTTGTAAAAACAGATTCTTTTATTATTCTATGGTTTTTGCTGAGGAAACGATCTCCGTTTGTAATTCTTTCCAAGAAATACTCATGAGGTAATTCCAAAGTAACAGAAATACTCACGGAGATTGACGGACGTTGTCGACGTGGTTTGGGCAACGTTCCGATTATTTTAATGTCCATTTGTACGGACGTGGCCGAAGTTTGTGAGGAAACGTTCTCCTCACGGCCTGGGCAGTATAAAAGCCGTGCGCACAGCGTTTCATGACCTCACTCCACTTCTGACGCCGTCACTGGTTATTTAGAATATTTTGCTTGAGAAAAATTATCATACTTAGACTTAGGTACCAAGACTTAAGTAATATTTATTGACATTTGTAATTGCTAGTAATATTTTCTGCGAATTGTTGAAGCAGTGCTTTTAAGTCAAGATTTAATTTAGCTTTATTTAGTCAGAATTTATTGTTTGAATTTCTGGCGCCTTTGACACTTTATTGTTCCGCCATATTTATCGGAGGTCTTTGAACTTTGCGTCGGAACTTTGATTTAAACTTTTATATTTCCGAAATGCCTCTAACGCAAATTGTTGTTTAAAGTTTAATTCTGTGATATGTATTGTTATTGATTTTTTATTTCTTACGCCGTAAAGGACATTGATGTGAATCTAATTTATTAAATTAATGTTTAAACAGTTAGGGTTGGCTCTTGTAATATTTTAATCCAGATTTTGTCTTTCCAGTAGATTTTATTGCTCCGTCTGACCGTTTACTAGAGATATTTAGTTAGCTTTCCTTCGGAGAACTCTTTGACCTTTGGATACAGTTTGGTAACTTCCGTTCCCAGGACATTTTGGGACCGATACCAGGTCCCTAGTAGCGTTTCTCCCTCTCTCGCTGAACCGTTCGCCACTCTACCAAAAACTAGCACCGTAACTCTGGTTACGTGGTAGCGAGAGGGGTGGGACGTTAGAATATTATCTGGTAAAGGGTTATTCATTTTATTAATCAAAGAAAAGAAGGAGAACATGAAAAAACAAAAACAAAAAAAACTAAAAGCAAAGATAGTTACATAACTTTTCGAGCTTAACATCTTTTCATTAGAAGCGTTGATGACTATGTATTAGCATTTTCTGTGGATATGAGATTATTTACGATTGCAGGTGATCAATTATAAAACAGCTGGAAGACGAATTTATAAGGTAACATATGAATGGCGTGATCTTGTACGCCAATGTATTCTCAGCACAGAAGAGTCAATAGCATGGACAGCACTAGCTAATACAAAGCACACACGAAGGATTACGGCGGAAGTTTGGAGTGTATTAAACTTTGAATTAAAAAGTATGGCATCAAAAGCAAATCTATGTGTTTTGAGAGGACACTGTGTGTCAAAATTGAAAACATTCTCCTGGAAAACTTTGCAAAAGGAACTATTGGAAAGAGCGCCTACTTTGGCATGGGTATTGTCATTGTTTCAAGGTCACAATCAAAATAATGTGCCAGTCTCACTCACTGAATTACTACATGTAGCTGCTTCACTCCTAAGTATTTACAGTCAAGACCTTAGCTTAGTAAAACAACTGATGGCTATCACCCTGAAGCGGCGTGGGACAAAAGGGATTTTCAAAACCTTGTCTGGTTTAAACCTATTTGTAAGTTGTAAGAGGCCTCAAGAATATTTCTGTCATTCGGGAAAGACTTTGATCAGCCATTCTTGTGTAGGTCAGACACATGTCTTCAAAAAATTAGAACAAAGACCATCATCTGTTTCAGTGTGTAGCGTACAAATACAGGTTGTCAGGAAATGAGTTACAAGATGACAGACAGGAGACTGATTTAAAAAAAAATATGACCTGGCTTCTCTCCTCCCAACAGCAGATGACAGCAAATACTTATTGGAGGAGTTCACACCATCATATTCTTAGGGTCTGGGTAAATCTGATACCAGCATTTAAGTTCTGTGAGCCCCATCTCACGAAGTACTTGTATATCAAGCACCCATACATGAACCAGACAGAGAAGATTAAAAGGTAAGGTAAAGTATTTTGAATTCACATTATTCATGATTTTTCAAGGTAAAGACATACAGGAGTACCTGAGGATAATTTCGGATCCTTTATTGTATTTTTCCATCTAAACAAACATTGTTACATCTTGTTATAATACTGTATTTCGGCGTTGTATTTGAAGGGTTTTTTTGTAACAACATTCTTGTCTTTCATTGTTTCAGCTGCATGTATTTCTGTCTTTGTAAAGAATACATTAACTTTCATTATAAATACTCAGAAAACGAAAAGTTGTGAACATCTACATGGCCCGAAACATGATGACCGATGAACTGATTGCCGACAAAATGGAGCGTACAAAGTCGAACTAATTTATTGAATTTACCGACATTTGTTGCCCCGTGACCCCCAAGGGATGTCTGCTTGATCCAGTTATATATTATTTTACTAGCTACCAATCCATATATCATTGATCGTATCCCCAATTCATTTGAAGATTAAGGTATATCCTTCCGGGCCAAGACTTGAGTCCAGGGGGTCGCTGGTTGGAATCCCCAGCTCGGCCAATTTCTTTCCGAGGATGAATGATAATCGTAGCGACAGGATTAATCCCACTCTAATCTCTGATCCTCGTTTCGACGATTGTTATGTTGGAAAGCACACAGAGGCTTGGCAAGAATATTTTGAGAAGTATTGGTAAGGGAAAGCCCAGGAAAGCATGGCAAGGTGGACAGGCCGTCGCAATATAAATGAAATAATGTCAAAACGGCAATAAACACCATACAAGAAAATAAGAAACAAATTACCCTCTGAGACAAATTTTTTGTAGACAAATTTGAAAAAAATCTCAAGCTTTGGATTATCCTGATGGTTTTTTCCATGAGAATATTTAAAGACAATGGATCAGGATCGTAAGTCAGACTATGCGTATATGATATTAGCCTGGGTTCCAGTCCGTTCATTTTTTCCTTTCCTGTCATTCGTACGTTACTTTGTCAAAAATGACGGCTTGGCGACGTCCGAAAACCGATCTCGGCGACATCTAGTCTACCTCGTTTACCCCATCTCACAGTGGGCTGGGTAAACTAGATGTCGCTGCGATCGGTTTTCGAACGTAAATGTCTAAAAATAGATATTGAAATTCCTGTTTGTGCGCCGTCTTTGAAAATGTTGACAACATAACTTCAAACGGGAAATGATTGATTGATTGATCAAAAGCAAAAGGGTTATTCACAATGACTTTGGAGGAGCGTTTAAGAATAACTGCTAGTCGTTTCGACTGTTTGACTGTGAAAGAATTTCGAAAGGATGCGGTAACAAGTATTGTTGAAGGTGGAAATGTGTTCTTGATGGCACCGACTGGTTCGGGAAAGTCACTTGTTTATGAAGTAACCCCCGTTGTTCTTGAGTTGATCGGAAAATGCTCGAATCCATCGGTACTGCTTATAAGTCCGCTAGTAGCGTTGATTGAAGCACAAAGACAGAAATTAAGAAAGAAGGGTTTTAAGTCATCTTGGGACTGATACTCTAGATGTGAGTTATTATAAGTATGGGTTTGCAAGCCTTGAAGTGTTACTCAAGGAGAAACGAGATGTACTCTTATCTTCCAGTGTGCAGGAGGGGGTTTCAGCTGTATTCATAGATGAAGGGCATTGTATCATAAAATGGTGAGTAAAGAAGCTGGATGAAGAGTGTTTATGATTGCAATGACAGCACAGTAACGAAATTTATCAAGTAAACCTGCTGCAGGTCCAATTTATTTAGCTGCCGACTTCCTCATTTTTCATTTAGGATCGTACCAAATTAAACTCTACAAATGCAACCTGTAGAATTATATTTTTTTAAAGCAGAATTTTCTCTGGCTTGGTTTAGGTTGGTTATTGAGACAGTTTGGCCCTCAAACGTTTTCTTCCCCTAGTCGTTTCGTCCCGAATGGTCGAGCAAGAGCAAGGCTAATTTGTAAAGCCGGGCGAAATGTCGCAGATTTGCTGTAAAGGCACTTAGATTGGTTCCTTCCCCTGATACAGCGAGTGTTTATACATATATCTTCCCCTGATACAGCGAGTGTTTATACATATATCTTGTAAATACTTTCTCTACGATCACTCTTATTGTTAGTGACTGGTATTCTTTACAGTTGGATGGGTTTTCCAACAAAGAAAAAAGTTTACAGTGCGTTTTTTTGTTAAAATTTCTTTAAAGCCAGTTGTAAACCCGAACTTGGCATCTCCACCTGTTTATGCAATAATTATTTGATCCCTTTCAGTGGCCTCAAGCTTTTTCAATAGAGATTTGTGTTTGTTCAGCTCGTATTGTCTCTGCATTGTTAAATTCTGCATTTGTGAAATTATTCACAATTTGTAATTGCTGTTTCACTTTTTGTTCATCTTTCCTTCGTTGTCTTATATGTGGGCTGTAGTTATCTATGTCGACACCCAACATACTTTCTACTAAGAATAATGGCATTATATATTGCAGAAATATCTGTAGCCGTGTAGTCATATGTTTTAAATAGTAACAGTTTTAATAGATTATTATTTATTGTGACGTCATCTACGTGCCTTATAGCGCCATCTCTACGATGGTTGTTTTTTCTTCAAAATGCATAGGCCTTTTTTTTTTAAACAATATATAATAATATTTAATGTTCAAGCTTATAATTGATAAAGGTTTTGATCGGTGGCTGAAAATCTCGCCACCTACTTAGGTTATAAAATCCTTCCGAAGAAGTTCATATCGTGTCACTGAAGCGAACAAATTAAAACTTTCAATATCACAGAAAATCAAAATGTTTATGGAATGAATCTCACCCAGAACAAACCAAATCATATATCGCTATACCAAGCAATCCGGTATTTTAACGACCGTTAGGAAAAGCATTTTGGAAACATTAAGGAAGAAGGAAATCTTGGTAATCAGCATTTGCCCTTGTTTCATAATTTTTTCTATATTTCTGTGACAAATACTTGCGCCATATGTCACACATCGTCTTCAACTGCTTTCAATTTTACCTCACCTAAGCTGTGTAAAGGATCAAGCCATATTTATTCTATTGCAGATATTCTCATATTGCTCAAGTCTGATAGTTTGTCATTTGATGATAAGTTTATTTACAATCGAATCGCTTAATTTATAGATTTTATTTTGTATAAATATTGAAAAAATACATGTACAATTAAAGTTTTGAGTTTAGATATTTGTTCCATGTTTTTATCTGTGTGCACCTGCTTGTTCTCACTTTGCGTTATATCCAGATTTATTAATTATGGTGTATAAGAAATATTTGGTAATAAACTGGGGGCATTTCTAGCGTGGCTGGTTTCGAAGAAGAAACGTCGAGGTGTTATATAGCCCTGTCGTCGTCCTCGTCGTTCAAAATTTTTCACATTTTATCATATTTCTGTCATTTCTTAAGATATTCACTTCAAAGTCGGACCATTTTTTTAATATTGAAAGGGAAACCCATGCAAGAGGGGCAGGTAACCATCAAAATAGTTTTAACATAGTTATGTCCCTTTTTCGACTTAAAATGTTCACTAAAAATTAATCATTTTTAAAAGCAACTGCAGCTAAGCGTTTGCACCCGCATGGTATGTGCTCTTGTTTTATCTTTGTTATCCAAAGTTAAATTGTTGGATACCCAGAAGTGTCTTGATGACGGTATTCTAAAGATTCTATGATGTATTACGTCCCTTTGTAGTGTCGGGACTTTCCGAGCGGGTTTAAAAATAACTTCGAAAGCGAAAGTCGGGTTCTAATTTTAGTTCATATAATAACATTTCTTCATGTACAGCTTTATTAACTGGTCGAAAATGTGGATTCTTTGTTCTTAGGTTAAATTCTTTTTGTTGTATTTGATTACAAAGCATGCTTTGAAGTTCTTTCATGCATTTAAAGTGGCTTTCTGCCTGTTAGTCATGTTTAGAGAAGGCAAATTATTACATTTTCAGTTCAGCATATCTACCAGAAGAAGTAGAAACGAAGATGAAAGTAGCGAGGAGAACGTACAAGACATTGGAGCACGCAGTGGGAAACGAAAGAGGGGTCGAGGCTTGGGTAGAGAGAAGAGCAGAAGACGTAGTGCTTCTAGTGACTCTCCACAAAGAGGAGAGGAAACAGTTCGAGAAACCAGAAGAGACAGACGAGCTGACCGTGGACGTGGAGCAGGTAGAGCTCCACCTGCAGTGGACGGGGGAGCTATTGCGCTGATTTTAATGCACAGTAGACAGGATAATATAAATGTAAGCCAAGCTCATTATTGCACAAAAACTTTATTTCCATGTCTCATTAATCGATGTTACTGTTTTATCCTTTTATTCACTTATGCCACTGTTCTAGCTATTCAAAAAAATGAGAGGGAGATGTTGAGTTAACTTTACCAAGCAACAGAATAATGTACTCTTTCATAATAAACTCTTTTGCATACGACTATGTGTGACTCTAATAACAGGATTTGTGTATACCAGGATAGAAAGCATTGTGGTAAAAAAAAATAATTGTACTCAGCATTTGCATATTTTTCATAGGTTTTGCAAAAGTCTTTTTTTCTCCAGGTCGTTGAAATTGGGGATTTGTCAACAAAGACTTGAAAGAGGATCTTTCTTTTTCAATTTTCTCTGTTTATAAATGTGTTTATACTTTAAAACCAAAATTTACAATGAAACAGTCCTGGACATTATCATCACCTAAGAGCCTTTTTTTTTTTTTTTTTTTTAGTTTTCTTCGACAACACACTTCTGAGCACCTTTTTAGTAATTGTGAAACACACAAGAAGAGATAAGCTGTTGCCATAATTTGACTGAAATAATGTACTGTGAGGATTGTACATAAATTGTAATTACCGATTGTAAAATATTTAAAGCATTTGCCATTCTCGTCATTATCGTATAAACATTTCCATTGTTTGTTAGTCTTACCTGTATCATCCTGATTTGCTCGCGATTACGTATCCGCGAAACTTTATAAACTTTATTGCACGTTAAAATCAGCGGTATTGTGACAGTTCGGTTACTTCCGTTTAAGTTTGGAACGTCTGGGTCCCGTTTGTCTATAGTTTTTTACAACGTCGCGCACGTAGCGCGAAACCATTACTTTCGAATACCGATTGTGTATCGAACGTGACGTCATTATCATAACAAGCCGTTAAATATGAATAGACCGAATGTTTAAGTTAACGTCGCACTGTGCCAGAAACGGTTAGAACTGATAGACCTTTTAGAGAAAAGATGATTAACCAGGTAGGACATTAATTTTATATTGTATGTTGACCTGAAGAAATGTTATTATATGAACTAAACTTAGAACTCTACTTCGCTTTCTAAGTTTTTTTTAAACCCGCTCGGAAAGTTCCGATAAATGGTGTCAGAAGTTAAAACATTTCAGTCTTAAGAAATTGATTTTGATTTGAAACTGTTGAAATAGTTTGATAGAACATTTTTTTTTTTTTTTTTTTTTTTAATCAAAAGAGTTTGGAATTTTTCACGAGAGGTTTGTTTAGTAGAGAATTTATTTTTCCAAAACTTCTTTAAAAAAATCAGGTTGAATTATTATTCTTTTTTTAATTTCTATAAGACAGTTTTTAGGTTGTAATGATGTACTATATAGAATAAAGATAAAATCAAAACAATATTAAAAGATAGTACATCATGACAAACTAAATCATACATATGTTAAACCATATATCCTTTTGTCTCTCCCTTTTACTTTTATTAGAGACTCCAATGTACACTGTGTGAAGACTTGACATTTGGAAGCAAGAAAGCATGCATTTGACACCTGACAGAACAACACTCAGGTATATCCTATAAATTTAAGAAGTGTTTTAAGATATTTAGAGGAAACGATAACCCACATAACTGCAAGACGTCAAAAGGAGATTATATATTATTCAATCAAACAAGTGGAACAAAAGGTGAAGGAGCTGAGGAAGACCTTGAAATATTCATGAGAAGTGCAGAAGAAGAACTCTGTAAAGATTTATGGAACCCAAATAATGAAACAAGAAAAGGAGACCATAAGTGAAGTAGGAGCAAAACAGAGAAGACTGGGTAGATTGGAAAGAGATTTAGAGATGAGCGAAGACAGTGAAAGCGATGAGGAGGAAGATTTTATAAAATTTCAAAAACTGAACTTTGAAAATGAAATAATACTACTGGAATACCACGAAAGGCAAGAAGAAGAAGAAAGGAAAAAGGAGGAGGAAAAGAAGCGAGACGTGGATAGAAATACAGAAGAAGAGAAGATTAAACAAGAAGAAAGAGAAAAAGAAGAGGAGAAACAAGAGTTAGAAAGGAAGAAAGTAGATGTAAAAAAGAAAGAAGAGGAAAAGAAACAAGAACTAGGAAGACAAAAAAAGAAAGGAAGAAAGAAGAAGAAACAAAGAAGAAAGATGTGAAGAAACAAGAGTTAGAAAGGAAAGAAAAAGATAGAAAGAAAGAAGAAGATAGAAAAGAGGTCAAAAAGAGAAATGAAGAAGAAAGAAAGCATGAAAAAACAAATAAGATGGAATTAGAACACAAAAGAGGAGCTGAGAAAAATAAAGAAGAAGGAATACAGGAAGAAGAAAATAGGAGAAAGTTAAATTTAAAGAAGGAACACAGAAAGAAGGAAGAAGAAAGAACAAGAGTGGAAGAAGACACGGGAAAATCTCAAAGAAAAAGAAAGAAGTAATGAATAGAGAAGATAGAAAAGAGAAAGAAAAGAGGAGAGAGTTAAGTAAGAAAGAAGAAGACAGGAAGCAGGAGGAGGGAGAATTCAAGGAAGAAATGAGTGAAATTAGAGGCAGATTCAGTAATTTAAACAGGAGAGAGAGACAGGGAAGAGGAGAGAACAATGATTTTCATAGAAGATGGATATATGTACGAAGAAACCACAATTGTCAAAAAGTTCAAATTGTTATAGATTTTTTTTTTTTTTTTTGTTCTTTTGTTCATAGTTCTACTCATTGAAAATTTTATTTGAAAATGCTCATATCTCATTGTGGAAACACAAGTACCTTCCTACAAGTTATGTGAATCTATAGTGGTTCTGTTATATTGAATTTAAATTGTTAAACTGTTAGTTGAACATTTACACTAATTATTTTTAAAAGTAATATTTCAGTTATTTTTCACAGAGAACTTTTTACTCCCTATGATGCCAAGTTCTAGTGTAATTTAACTTTTCACTGAAATTGAGAGTGATTCTTCTCGTCATTTACAATTCCAGTAACTTTAATGGTTTTTTTTTTTCCTTAAAACATAGACTGGACTTAGTCATAATTGTTTAAATGTAAAATATAAGTGTACTTTATTGCACAAAATTTCAACATGTCAATCTGAAAACTGATATGTGATGTTAATCTGAAAACTGATATTAGATGAAAATCAAAAAACTGATCCTTGATGTCATGCCAAAAACCGTTTATGAGGACCACTCACTAACAAACAACATGATGAAAGATGACCCCATTTTACCAAAACCTAGACGCCGGAACGAAGACTCCATTGAAGACTCATACAGATGATACCAGATGAAGGAAGATTTTTCACAGGTCAAACCAGTGACACTTTTCATTAATTTATTCTTTAAAGTGTATAGTGTGAGAGAAACTAACATTTAATTTATTGTGTATTCCTTAACATGACATTCATCAATATTTACAGTGTAACATTAAATATAAAGTGTAGTGAACATTTATCAATAAGTTCCTACTGATAGTGACAATTTACATGTAGTTCAGAAAGTGACAATTCCTTTAAGATTCAACTGTGATAGACACTTTTATGTGCCATAATTCAAATATTTAGTGCAATTTAATTCAATAATATTTATTGTCAATTTGGCATTATGTTATTGTTAATGGGCAAGTAAAACATTTATTTACATCTATGTCTATACTTATAATAGGTAAGTCCTGTATTTTTTATGCTCTAAATATTTCATCTTAAAGAATTGGGACAGTTCTTTTGTAGGTCGGGGGTAATGTGAGGATTGTACATAAATTGTAATTACCGATTGTTAAATATTTAAAGCTTTTGCCATTCTCGTCATTAACGTATAAACATTCCAACGTCGCGCGAAACCATTACTTTCAAATACCGATTGTGAATGGAATGTGACGTTATTATCATAACAAGCCGTTAAATGTAAATAGACAGATTTAAGTTAACGTCGCATTGTGCCAGAAACGGTTAGAGTTGATAAACCTTTCAGACAAAAGATGATTAACCAGGTAGGACATTAATTTTATATTGTATGTCGACCTGAAGAAATGTCATTATATGAACTAAAATTAGAACCCGACTTTCGCTTTCAAAGTTATTTTTAAACCCGCTCGGAAAGTCCCGACACTACAAAGGGACGTAATACATCATAGAATCTTTAGAATACCGTCATCAAGACACTTCTGGGTATCCAACAATTTAACTTTGGATAACAAAGATAAAACAAGAGCACATACCATGCGGGTGCAAACGCTTAGCTGCAGTTGCTTTTAAAAATGATTAATTTTTAGTGAACATTTTAAGTCGAAAAAGGGACATAACTATGTTAAAACTATTTTGATGGTTACCTGCCCCTCTTGCATGGGTTTCCCTTTCAATATTAAAAAAATGGTCCGACTTTGAAGTGAATATCTTAAGAAATGACAGAAATATGATAAAATGTAAAAAATTTTGAACGACGAGGACGACGACAGGGCTATATAACACCTCGACGTTTCTTCTTCGAAACCAGCCACGCTAGAAATGCCCCCAGTTTATTACCAAATATTTCTTATACACCATAATTAATAAATCTGGATATAACGCAAAGTGAGAACAAGCAGGTGCACACAGATAAAAACATGGAACAAATATCTAAACTCAAAACTTTAATTGTACATGTATTTTTTCAATATTTATACAAAATAAAATCTATAAATTAAGCGATTCGATTGTAAATAAACTTATCATCAAATGACAAACTATCAGACTTGAGCAATATGAGAATATCTGCAATAGAATAAATATGGCTTGATCCTTTACACTGCTTAGGTGAGGTAAAATTGAAAGCAGTTGAAGACGATGTGTGACATATGGCGCAAGTATTTGTCACAGAAATATAGAAAAAATTATGAAACAAGGGCAAATGCTGATTACCATTTCCTTCTTCCTTAATGTTTCCAAAATGCTTTTCCTAACGGTCGTTAAAATACCGGATTGCTTGGTATAGCGATATATGATTTGGTTTGTTCTGGGTGAGATTCATTCCATAAATATTTTGATTTTCTGTGATATTGAAAGTTTTAATTTGTTCGCTTCAGTGACATGATATGAACTTCTTCGGAAGGATTTTATAACGTAAGTAGGTGGCGAGATTTTCAGCCACCGATCAAAACCTTTATCAATTATAAGCTTGAACATTATATATTATTATATATTGTTAAAAATAAAAAAGGCCTATGCACTTTGAAGAAAAAACAACCATCGTAGAGATGGCGCTATAAGGCACGTAGATGACGTCACAATAAATAATAATCTATTAAAACTGTTACTATTTAAAATATATGACTACACGGCTACAGATATTTCTGCAAAATCAATATATAATGCCATTATTCTTAGTAGAAAGTATGTTGGGTGTCGACATAGATAACTACAGCCTACATATAAGACAACGAAGGAAAAATGAACAAAAAGTGAAACAGCAATTACAAATTGTGAATAATTTCACGAATGCAGAATTTAACAATGCAGAGACAATACGAGCTGAACAAACACAAATCTCTATTGAAAAAGCTTGAGGCCACTGAAAGGGATCAAATAATTATTGCATAAACAGGTGGAGATGCCAAGTTCGGGTTTACAACTGGCTTTAAAGAAATTTTAACAAAAAAACGCACTGTAAACTTTTTTCTTTGTTGGAAAACCCATCCAACTGTAAAGAATACCAGTCACTAACAATAAGAGTGATCGTAGAGAAAGTATTTACAAGATATATGGAACTAATGGCCATTTATACTTTAAACATGTATCATACTCGGAGCTCAAGTTTAATAAACGGTAAAAATATGCACTATTTGTGAAAACTCAATTGTTGTCAGTCTTAGAATATCCGAAAATATGAAAAAGTCAATAAATATGTCAAATACATCAGTGTAGGAAGTAAACAGTAAAAAGTTAAAGCTATTTTACCGCAAGGTAATAACAGACACCACAGGAACGATACAGATGAGGATGGCACTACAACTACAACCGCGACGCAAAATCAACACATATCCCTACCAAGTATCCCAGAAGATTCGCCAAGAGCTACAGATATTCATAAATAGATTCATACGATACCTGAACAAGAGCTCTCTCGAACACTCCAGGTTCAAAAACTAGAAATGAGCCTAATATCGATTTCTCCACACAATGACAGAAATGATATTCATGTAATACAGAATCCACTTGATTTCTATCTAGAACAAACATTGGCATGGATGCCATATTCCATCAAATACAGGAGGTGAATGACGTATGACTCATGTGTATTCCATGTTTGAGGTGTTTTGAGGGATTAGAGACGAAATAACATCCATTAAGAGTGTAAAGTTCGCTCAGAGACAATACAAGCGAAATTTGAAGGTATAACGGAAAGAACAGTTACAATAAAATGAACTATCAACTGTATCATCTACAATACAAAAGCGGCTACAGTCACTTTCAGA
Source organism: Hippopus hippopus (assembly GCA_946811185.2). Taxonomy (NCBI): domain Eukaryota; kingdom Metazoa; phylum Mollusca; class Bivalvia; order Cardiida; family Cardiidae; genus Hippopus; species Hippopus hippopus. The sequence continues at coordinate 69,689,953 of OX328096.1, forward strand.
CCGTTTAGTGCAAACACAACAGAATAAAGATAACTATTACAGCAGAAGAACAAGAACGGCATCGTCGAATGAAATATACATGTTTATGGAAAAGGAAAACGAGCCTTTGCGTGAAAATACAATATTTAAAATCGAATACCTCGACAAAACTTTGCTAAACGAGTCATCCGTCAATCATTGTGCCAAACCCACCAGGGAAAAACTTCTCCTTATTGGCAGCTCTGTTCTACAATGGGTAATAAGAGGGGTTTAGCCCGAAAAGTCGATGTCGTTACGAATCGCGGAGCACGAATAACAAACAGCATCTGAAGGCGAGAATTTATGGACATTTCACCATACCGTGCCATCATAATCCAGGCTGGCGGACATGATTTAGCTTAGGAAAGAAATGTAGATTTTGAAAAGGATTTCTCAAGTGTTTTAAAAAACATTAAAACTCAATCTTCGAATACTTTGATATACATATCGGACATTACACGCAGAAAAGATGCTGACTTAACCGATATGAAGAACACCTTAATTTCCTGTGAAGGGACAAAGAAGCTTTCTGTACTCTGGCCAGTAAAAGATTAAAAGCAAAAACTTTTTATATATTGGAAAGATCAGATTCATCTGTTTGACAAGGTACAGCCGGTTTGCTTCTGACATACGATGAGTACATAACAATAGTTAAAAACGTTCTGGATATAACCTTGGGCTTTGTTGCTTCTATTGTGGCCAGGAGGGCTATAGAGTAGAACATTTGAGACAAACAGGGAATAACATGATGTACAGAACGGATAGAAGTAGAAATCGTGTAGTCTCCTATCGCCGCTGTATGAAATGTGACATGGACAACCATTTTACACTACATTTGACTGCAGACGAATAACCTTGCATTAGGAAATCACGGATAGATACACGAACGATGCGGAACAGAAATATACTGCTTTGCGGAACTGTTACAATATGGAATAGCAGTCGGAGTAGCAACGAATTTACGCCATATTAAAGAAATATTAATATTTTTTAAACTCTGTGCTGGTCCTTGCATTGTCACGTCTTAACTGTTTCTATGACTACCTAGAAAGAATCAATTTTACAGAAAAAACGTCATTTTTACTTGATAACGAAAGATGGCCATTCAAAGGATTTTAAAGTTGATTTATATCAGCCTTTGGGAGATTCAACCAACGTTGTGCTACTACATCGGTCTGTCATCGATCATACTGTCATTGTTCCTAGAGCAAATGTAAAAAGTATGTAAGATGATGGCTTTTCTTTGCTACTAAAAAAAGTTGACCTCTTTTACCCATATTCCAGCATCACAACAATGCTTACGAAATACTGCAAGTTTCAATAAAATACTAAAAGATCCTCTGAACTGGAAAGTACCAACTGACATGACCCTATTATCATTCCGATGTTCAAGAATGTCTCAACCGGGAAAAAAGCGGAAGTGCAGGAGTTGGAAACTATATATTACTACATAGATTTTAATCAGCAATATAAGAAATCGTGGATGTTACGAAAATAACAGCCGTATGTCGTTGAATCACAGTAAGAATCACTAAATCAGGAGCTATCCGAAAATAAAAATACCGATACCACACCAATGTACATCAAGTCGAATGGAAGCTTAAGGCTTTGCAGAGCTGACGAAATAATACGAAATAATTCAATATTAGTTTTTTTCATGAACATTGGGGAGTTCTGATTGGCTGAAAATTTTTTTTCATAGCTCCAAAAAAAAAAAAAAAAAATCAGCAGTGCCGGAACTACTTTTGCAGTCAAACTAATGTAAACAAACATGTATACGAGATTTCATAATTTTTTTCGTTCTGATTTTATATCGAGTCCGAAGTTCAAATTGCTAGCTGAATTTTTTTTCTTTTTTTTTTTTTTAATACTTTAATACTGAAAAAAAAAAAAAGAAAATTTAAAGAGAGAGCTAAAAAAAAAAAAAAAACTCATTGTTACTCTGCTGGGTTTTAACAATCTTATTTTCAACTTAATTCTAGCGTATTGAACTTCTAATAATAAATCTTCTAAATCTGCCAATGTTCAATATTATAATGACGTCATGAATTTACGTCATTATTACGTCATGAACAAGCAGATTTACCGTGCTATGAATTATCAATGAAATGGGCATTAAATAAATACTCAATGTTGGATTTACAAAAAAAGGGCAGTTAGTATTATTTAAGTGCATATTTGTTGTCTGTGATATTGAATTATAAGGAATGAAGAGAATTTTTTTTTTTTTTTGTTGTTTTTTTTGTTTTCATGGAGATATGAAAAAAAAAAACCTAATCACAGTGTGATTAGGTTTTTTTTTTCATACCTCCATGAAAACAAAAAAAGTTCTCTTCATTCCTTAAATGAAGTGATCAGTTACTGTTGCAAACTTGAAACTTTTACAATGTTGGACATGAATGAATGGTTACCCACATGCAGTAACTATATTCCCAAAAGAAAAGTGTTCCTGCCCTAAATCTCCTTACTTTTTGCATATAACAGCAGTTAAACTCAGTTTAAAATGCATGTGGAGTTAAGTTCCAAACCTGTCTAAATCTTACACAATTACGTCGGAGGTAGACAAGTACCTAGACCTGGCGATTATGAGGGCAATACAGCGCCAGATGCTGAGAAAATCCCGATACAGTTAGACAGCGCAACAGGACCGATATAAGGTAACGCACATACAGTCTCGAAAGCAGACAATACTAATAAAGGCCCGATAGAAGTGGAGTTTGTCAACGTGGAATCAAATACAATTGACACCTCACTTGCTTGTGGTATAGAATACAGCAGAGAGGTGTGGATTCCTTCGGACTAAAGGTTTGAGTGGTGTATTTATTTATTTATTTTTCAAATATTTAACTGTCACAGATCGCAATCTAATTGTCAACCCTTTTGGATGGCTAAACGGAACAATCATAGAATCAGCAATATCCAATATTCACTCGCAGGTTCCAAACATCGAGGGATTTTAATGCACCAGCACTGGCTATACAGCTTGATATTGCAAAACATAGGGCACCATTTATTTACTCGATCCGCAATCGGTCTACCGAAACTTGGGATCCTAATTTGCTCGCCGTGACACATATTGGTTGTTAGGCGGAAGAAATATCAGTTTGTGATTCAGTGTTCAGCGACATCCAAACAATAGAAATAGTCGCCTTGTGCAACTTGATTGACAAACCTGGAAGAAAAATACGAGTGAAATTGCTAAATCTTTTCCTACAGAATAACGAAACCTACTGTGACCTTATAGTGGTGCAAAAATTGTAGCGCTTGTCGTTGGAAATAAAGATGTCAAACAGCGTTACAACAGAAAGAAGGTGCGATCCTATTTGTTTCATTGCAATAAAAAAGGGGAAATCACCCATTCTCAATTTTAAACCCGCAAAAGTTTGCAAAGGAATATAAACAACGGCAACAAGTGGAACTGTTTTGGGAAATGGTGGACACACACACAACACAGAGTATTAATTTTTCAATGGATGCAACAATGAATTCCACCCACTCTGTATCGGAATGAGAGACGAGGAAGCGCAACACAATGGACTGTCTTTTTGTCCTGAGTGTATAGTAAATAAATAGCACGTTTATTTAGTCGATGTTGTTTCATTTAATTGACGTTCTTAATGTAAGACGTCAAATACATGCATCAGCATAGATAAGCTGCAGACGGACCAACCACTGGACTGTTACATCAAGGACGCGCAATTTGTTTTCACATTTATTGTTTTTAGTTCTTTTGCAAATACAATTGACGGTATTTTTATGTTTGATAAAGTGTGGGAACGTGAACTTCGCGTAGTACAGTTGGCGTCACTTCGATCTTGTAAAATATAATAACTGAAGTATTACACACTTAAAAAGTTCTTGAGGAAAAGGTGTGTCGAAACTTTTGAAAAAGGCAATAGCCGAAATACTGAATCATAGAGCCCCCCTCCCCCCAACAGCGATACACATCTGTTACTTTGAAAAGCAGATTCGAATATTTAGATAGAGCATATTCCAACTATCAAAAATTTCCACCTGCACACAGGTAAACATTAATACGGAGAAGTCATCAACATGTTACGATTCTATTAAAAAGTTGTCAAATGGTGATACTTAAAATTTCAAGCTATTTGTTAAAATGTCAAGCTATCTATATAGTTGTAACGAATATCATTTCGATAGATAATTTAGTAAGTCAGAGCACCCTATAAAATTTCAACAAAGAGAATTTCATATTGGTAACTTGAATGTATAACATCTTTCCTGAAATTTGATGAAATTAACTATATAACATCTGTGAGATAGACATATTTGGAGCGTGTGAAACTTATCTAAATGAATCGTTGATTCACTTATATCACAACGCTCCCGGTTTTACATATAAGAATGGACAGAACGCATAAAAAAGGGGGGATATCAGTTTACCTAAACAGCCATGACCCATTCAAGCAACCTTTCGTGCTACAGACGATGCAGTGGTCAAGTCATTTATACACAAAAGGCTAGTTGCCGTTTTAAAGCGCATAATGGCTGAAGGTCATTCTCTCAACCGGTATATACTTCTAGTTGACATAGAGAACAAACAATTCCGTTTACACGTACTCCAAACATAAAGTATATCTATTCATAACGGCAACTTTACACTGAGTGCAGAAAATCGTGCGCTGCGTAAACAGAATCGGTAATTGTTGTACTTGATAGAGAGCGGTATTTGACAGAACTTAGGAAGAAATTGAACATAGCCCTTCATACGATAAGACAGATGGAACTATGTACAGGATGCCACAAAAGAGTGAGAAAGTTAGTAAATGCTATTTACAAGGATGAGATCATTTCTAAAGGTTTACAAACCTTATTCCAAGATATGTGTCCCCTGGTAAACTTAAGGGTAATCTGAAATTGCATAAAAATAATGCTCCGTATCGCAAAATAGTTAGTGGTATAAACACACCTACGGAGAGAACAGCATGAGTTGCTGAATATGAACTTAACCCGTATGCGGAATCCCCTCTAGTTATATTAGGGACACTACAGACTTCATAAATAACTTTAAAGAAATTCAAGAATCGATTTCAAAAGACAATATTCTCTTTTGCTTTGATGTGTGCAAACTGTACCGTCCTGTTCCCAAAAAGTATGGGTTACAAGCTTGTAAGGAGGCTCTCGACCAAAGAAGTTCGCCGCTAATACGCACTACATACATGTATATACTAAAAATGATAGCAACAGTTCTTAAAAACAATGTGTTTTTTTTTTTTTCAGTTTGGAGATAACGATTTCATACAGAGGGTGTTGCTATTGGGTCAAGGCCGGAGAAGAATTTCGCATGCACATACATGAGAAAATGGGATGAACAACTTATGAACGGTCCAAAGCGGCCCGTATTCTACAAAAGATTCATTGATGATGGTTTCGGGTTATGGGTCGGTAGCAAGGAATAACTCCTAGAGTCTGCTGATCATGCCAATAGTATCCATGACAACATCAAAATCGAACTGCGTTATAGAGAACAAAAGATAGAATTCCTTGATACAACTGTAACATTGAAAATAGTCACATATACATAGACCTTTATGTCAAACCAACAGATAAACAATGAATTGTACCTGAACCACAAATCGTGCCATCCTCCATCAACAAAGAAAGGATTACCCTATGGCCTAGGGCTTCGAATCAAAACACTCTGTGAAAAGAATGAGGACTACAATAGACAGAGAAAAGCTTTGAAACAGAAACTGAGAAAAAGAGGATTCAGCGGGAAAACCATCGACTCACAGCTAGAGAAGGTCGATAACCCGGACAGAGGCAAACTGTGGAAGAAAATAAGAATAACACTAACCAAAGAAAAATACACCTGTACCACTGGTCCTTGCCTATTCACACCTTTTACCGAATATTCACAGACTGTTGTCCAAGTACACCAGGGTGCCACACGAGTCTGAGCGCATGAAACACGTTTTTCAATACCCCCCCTATGGTAGCATTTAGAAGGCAAAACCAATAGGGCGATACGAAATAGCCGTGATTTATGTACATCTGATCGTAAAATGTGTGGAATTATATAAGAAGATGAAATCGTAGTTACTAATTCCAGAAAAACATATAACGCCCTATCTAACACAAATTGTTTAGAGAAGAAGTAGTGTATGCCGTCAATTGCAGACGTTGTGAAATGGTAGTGTATACGTCTGTGAAACTGAGAGAAAACTGCACGAAAGGATGAAAGGACATCTGAGAGACGTCCGTTCGAGAAGAGACATGCCAATGAACTTCCATTTTTCAAAAGAAAACCAGTCAAGTTCCGACCTAAAATTCACAATCCTGAAAAAGATGTACTCCACAGACAAAACAGAACGTCAAATACACAAATCGGCATGGATTAAAAAACTGCAGATTGTTTAACCGCTGGGTTGTAACATCAAGGACGCGCAATTTCATATAACATTGATTTATGTTTGAAAGAGCGCGGAAACGTTAACGTGGTATAACAGAGTTGACGTAACTTCTTTCTTGTAAAACAATACGACTGCAGTTAGTCACGTTAGAAAAATGTTCTAGAGGAAAAAGTGTTTCGAACTCTTGAAAAAGGCAATTAGCAGAAATATCGAACAATAGAGTGATTTTTTCAGTCTGTTTTTCATTTTTTTTTTTTTTTTTGTATTCGTATTTATAGCATGTCAGGATGTAATCCAATAAAACCAGGAATATTAAAAATGTGGTCTACTAGTGGAAAGAGTATATCCTTGCCCATATTTTGAATTGTAGTATTTCATACAAATTTGATTCAAAAAGAATATTACCAAGGGGTTGAAATATCAAAGCGTACTTGCTGGGAAAACGTCAAAGGGGGGGGGATAAAGAGAAGAAACTGTAGATTTACCAATTTTGAACTTTTAACACATCTATACAATACTTATCACATAATGTTACTAATAATAGTAATGTTTACTTAAAATGATGTAATATCATTGTGATTGGTGGATCCGAATGTTACACGGGGGCAGATACGGCGGGGCAATTGACTAAAGGCAAAAATTTAATTGCCTCTAGTTCATAAAACCAGCAAAGATATGATAAAGTAAGTGAAGAAGACACCTTTGCTTTCGTAGAATGTATGAAAGACTGTAACATTCTGAAGAAGACGACACATGATACCAAAATGATGCTCCAGATGTTTAGTGAAACAGGAGAATATCTTGGTACAGAAGATGATCTACCACGATATCTAAATCTATAAATTGCAAGAATGTTCCTCTTAGTTGAATAGCCAAGTGTTTGTGAATATGGACCAGAAACTTTTGGTGTATCATTCGAGCTTGTATCAGTATCTAACAGCAAAGAACTACCCACAGAATACTATCACATCAGCTGACTTCAAAATTTCTAGAGATGTAATAGCATCCAAAAAAAAAAAAAGCTTTCCACAAACTGGGGAGCAAACAGAATAAAGCAGATCCATTCACTACAGAAGAAACTGAAATCCTGAAAGAGAAGAGTCTATTTGAGGCTGTTACACCATTCGGCATACCTCGGGTGATCCTGTGATCAAGTCCCTCTGCTGTATCTGGTAGCTTGATATGCACCTACACGGTACATTTCTTCGCCGGAAATATGCCGGTTTACCGTTCTGTAAGACTCCTCTTAAAAAGAAAACTTGAGTCTCAATCTTCTATCGAAATCTTTCTATGTTTCAGTAGAAAAACAGTTCGTACATTCATTTTTTAACGTGGTTTATCAATTCTGATTGAAGTTTTCACCGACAGATAGATAGATTTGAAAAACCCCTTCGAGGTTGTTTATGTCGTTGCTAAACGACTTACAGTGGCGCCTCCATGTATAAGATCACGTGATTGGCAGTTCAAATGGAAAGGACCGTTATGCAGACGAAGTTAGATGTAGGTACGGAACCGGCCGAGTTGTGACGAGTAGTTGTCAATAAAAAGAATAAATAAGCCAGTCAGCGATCAGCATTTTTTCCATTCAGATCGGAAGCCGCCTTGCCGTTATCAAACCTAGACATTCTTAATCATTCAAAGTTACAGGTTTATATAAATGTATAGTAGATATAATAATAAAAAGAAAAAAGAAAAAAAAAAAAAATATTACTAATAACAAAATTTGATTTTCATAATAAATCCTTAGAACCACTACTTTGAGATGCAGAGTTATACCATGTAAAACTATTGATGCAGAAGACAACTTCAGATTGAAAAAGAAACAAGAGGACCATGATGGTCCCATATCGCAAGAATGAAAGGGTGAGTACAATTAAGTACATTTTCTTTCTATACACACTCACACCGGTACATTACCCCCTCGGTCGAATTGCCAGGGCGGACATTATCCCCTCAATCAACATTACAAAGCGGACATTAGTATCCCGGTCAAAATTACAATGCGAACAATAGCTCCTCTCATGTATGTTCTGTTAAAATATAATTAGGTTTGGTGAAAAAACCGGACTTGCCCCAAGTGGACGAATACCCCCGCCTGGTGCCTTGTCACTTATGGATCTTACAAGTGTACTGCACTATACTTAATGTGATCTATCTGCATATGAAGTTTGAAGTTTAAAGCTTCCATACCTTGGAAGCTATGCTCAAGACAAATATCTGATTTGTAAAGTAAGTAAGGGCTATTGGTCCAAAAATAGTGAAGACAGGGTTGTTCTGATCTTCACATGTCCTGAATGTGATCTATCTGCAAATGAAGTTTAAAGTCAATAACTTTCATAATTTGGAAATCAAGTTTGTAACGTAACAAAGGGCAATAATTAAAAAAATTATGAGGACAGAGTTATGGATCTCATGCGTAGCACTTGTCCTTAACACGGTCTATTTTTAGATATGAAGTTTGAAGTCAATAGCTTTCATACCTTGGAATATATGCTCGAGACAGAAATCTATTTTGTAAAATAACTAAGGAAAATAAATTTAAAAAAAAAAAAAATGACAAGGGAGTTACGCTTCTTATACACTGCACTTCTCATTAGTGTGATCTATCTGCATATGAAGTTTGAAGCCAACATCTGTTATACGTTGGAATTTATGCTCTGGACAAAATTCAACATGTAAAAAAAGGGCAAGAACTCTGAAAAAACAGCGAAAATATCGGTCGTCTTTGCAGCCAATCAACTAAATCTTAGGACAGTATTCTTTATTACAGTAAGGAAAGTCGATTTCTTTGGGGAAAATTGATTGCTGGGGGGAAAACTACATCTTTAGGGAAAAATTTGCTGAGGGGAAGACGCCGACTATCGGCGTCACAAAATCTGAACTTGCACATGCCACATGTCTGGATAATATGTCTGTGGATGAATTTTGACTCGCAGATCAGAACACTTAAACCACTAGACTAGTGTATCGTTGACCCCCACAGTATACAAAGTATTTAATGTGAGGAACAGTTGGTGAAAATCTTATAGTACTGTCATCAGGTGAAGTATTTTAAAATTTTTTCAACATAAATCGCTCATATGTATGGTCATTTCTTCAAACGCTATAGATCTACTTCGAGAAGATGTATGGCCATGCCTCGACAATCGTCAAAAAGATTACAGCTACGCCTTAAGTCAATGTTACAAGGATAGTGCTTATAATGAGCAATTTCAAAATTGTTCACTTTATTCTTTTTTGCACACTCAAAAAGAGTGTTACAAACTTTAAGCAGTGAACAAATTAATCATTCACATGGTCTTTAATCATTTGTGCATTGCATTTAATTCCTTTGCAAATACATGTATTTTTGATTTAGGCTTTATTAAGAGACAGTTCACTCAGTGAATTAAATAAAATCGGAAAATAAACGCAAGGTTTGATTAAACTTCAGTAACTGATCTGCTGGAAACTTTTTCCCATATTCTCCTTTACTACCCTTTAGAAGCTTCTGTTAGTAACATTTTTATCATCTGTATATACCCCAAATATGGACAGGTCTAAAATATGGTTGTCTGAGAGCAGTGATTCTGTTACTAATTTTTACATTTATTTATTACTCATAATAATAACATTTATACTATTTTTTCATTTGATTAAAATGTCATCAAATGAACAGTTTTTTTTAGAAGATTTATTCTGAATTGAAAATATTATAAACTTCACTCTTTACGATACAGTGAAATCTTAGATTTTCCAGACTGAAAACATGCAAATAACAAATTTTGGGGAAAAAAGAGGAAATTGTTACCAGCATTTTCTCCTTTTCCCACTGTTTTGAAAAACCTTTTTCAGACGGATTTTGAAAACTTTGGGTTGTGTGGTTAAAGAAAAGTTGTGCTTGATGGTGAAAAATAATTGTTAATTTATTGTGGCTAACATTTTCATTTGAAACATAAATTAACTAACCTATTTTTTGTAACATAACATAATAACTCTTTATTACACCCAAGTATTATACAATACAATATGGGGGAATACTACAAATAAGATTGTGAAATAAAACTAATGGCGTTCCGGGAAAAAAAAGAGTCACAGATAGGGAGTAAGATATAGAAAAAGAGAGGTAAAGATTTTTTTTCAGAGCACAGTTTAAAATGATGGTCTGTCGGAGCATAGCATTGTGGGGGATAGAGAGAAAGTGGCAAATATGGACGTACTATAGACGGGGGGAGGGCTAGAGAAATAAGTAGTCAAGCTGAGACTGCAACAAAAACATTACAAAAAAGTAGGAATTAAAAATAGATATATATATTACAGTCAAAGAATGGTGGATAGAACATTAGGATATAGAAAGGCCAAAGGGTGATAAAAAGAGAAAGGAAAGAAAATGACAGCAATAGGAATATTACAGACACAATTAGTATGTACATAGGGTTTACGGCAAAATAGAGGAATAATGGGAGGGGAAAGCTATCAGAGAGATAGGGATAGCATATGTACATATAGATACATTTTGCAACAATTTTATGCTGGAAAAAAAAAGGTAAAGGTTGGGGAGAAATCGAAATGCGTAATAAAAACCAAACACTTGATTTTTATGCATAGATTGTATGATATTGGTTAACAACTAAATAAAGTTGTCCTAAATGGGTTTGGAGATAGCCTTGTTAATAAGGTAAGCATGAGTAAACATTGTTGTTAACATAGATGTGTTAACACTGTTGCAAACGGAGAAAGTGCTCTTATCGAACAGATTATCCATTCGCCACGGCGCTAGCAGGAATCGCATGTCGCTAGACTGGGGGAAAAAAAATCTACAGTAGGTAGTAATATATAAATTAAAAGAAAAAATGTTTTCGTATGCTTGCAATATTGAGTAAACACTGACGCAAGTGGAGATGTTGCATACTGCAAAAAAAAAAAAAGGTCGCCCGCTGCCACAGTGTTTTCGGAACGATAAACAAGACATGTAAGGATATTAAAAAAAAGGTTATAGGTCAGTTCATCCTATAAATTTACATATAAGGAAAGATAAACACTGGCGTGCAAGTTTACACGAAACAAGAACATTTGAGAAACTTTGTGAGTATGCAGTATTTTACAGATAGAATAATATGTTTAGCAAAATATTTTAAAATCTAACGACGTGAAACAAATTTGCAACTGAAGACGTAAAATGTCCTTGCAAACATTAGATGGCTGACTAGTGAATGTTGAGTGACAGACGGAAACCCGGTGGCGTATGAAGAGCCCGCTCGCCAAGGAAAGACACCTCATCCGCCACAGTATTAACCCTTATCCTGTTAAATAACTAAAATGAAATTTTCATTTCGATAGTTAAAACCCAATATTGCTATTTCAAGGTTATGTTTTAGGGAATAATGTCTCCTTATCGGACAGTGTAGATCAAAGATCAGACTGCACGTTCTATGCAGTCTGATCTTGGATCTACACCGTCTGCAAAAGGTCAGTAAGTCGCACATAGCAGTCTAAGGACTAATAAGACTTGTTCGCTGTACGACGGAAATAGTCGTCAGCTGGGAGTTATTAGCAAATACGAATATTGTGAACATACATATACGTATACCTTAAAAGAAAGGGAACTAAAATATACAAAATACTATGTAACAAGTTTTCCATATCTGTGTAAATTATCTTTTATGTAAATAAAACTGTTAAATAACAACTAGTTTGTAACATCTAATTAGTCCCTACTAAAAAACATTGTCCATAATTGTATGTATCTAGGGCTTGAAAACATGCTTCTTTTTTAAGAATTAAAAAGAAATTAATTCATTTTGGAGTTAACCCATCCTTAAAAGGTAAAATATATGCCAGGTTTTACTTTCATCTAACATAGAAAATGATTCAAAAAAAGAAACATTTTGGGGTACGTCTTGACTTTATTTTTGGGTACGTTTTGACTTATTTGTTGGGTATATTTTGATCTGGGTACGTTTTGACCGCATCCCGAGGAACTCATGCATTCTGATCTGTTTGCCTTAAATCTTTTCAAGGCAACAACTGGACATCGCTTCGGTTTATCCTTGATATTGTATACCTTAAGCTTGAACTTTCTGATATTCTTTGGATCAGTACCAGAGCATGTTTTTGTATGCCTTACCCTCGTATGTTCTAAATACCTGTCACCATCTTCATCTACACACAACTCTTTACCCCCTCTCATTCCCATGACAAGTGAAAAGGTCAAGTGCAAAAGATTAATAATCTGTTGCGGAGTTTCAACACCTAACTGGCCACAATCAAAAAGTTTGCCAATGTCATCATCTGTTAATTCTTCTGATTCATGGGGCTTATTGCCCAAGCCCATGAACTCTAGATATGCCATCTTGGCTTTTATGGAATTTTTTGCATGTGGGAATGCAGAGTTTTTGGTGATTGAATGAGTGTACCGTCTTTGTCTTAGATAGCGTTCCAGACTAGACATAGAACCTCTAATGGATGATGGCTCTTAACCTGTGATATCGGCCTTTTTCACAACAGCCAAAAAGTTACCAAAATGAAGATCAAGCTCAGGAGGACTTAAATTTTCAATTTCCCCATGTACTTGTTGTTCTTGAAGGAACTGCAAGAATAGGTTAATGTATGACATTGTTTTTCTCATTGTTTTGGTTCTCTTGATTTATAATAAAACTTGATTAATGAGTGTAAATCTTGGTTTGCTTTGAGCTTCTTGACATGTTTCTATCATTTGTTGTGGTTTTTCTGCAGTTTGAATTCCACGAAACTCTGTCTGCTTCAAAATTTGATCAATTACATCGTTTGTCCAAGCCTCCATAAAGTCAGCCATTTTAATGGGTGCAGGCGACAGAATTCGGATCATCTCTTTTTAAGCAAGTGCTGTATTTAAAGTTAAAAGGAGAAAAAAGGATGGAAATGAACAGAAAGGATCAACATTCTAAAGCATATTGTAAAATTCTTTTGGTCATTGATTCTTGTGAATTTATTAGTTTGCATCTTTGATCGAGAGATATGTCACTTTCTGCAGAATCATCTTTGATTTAGTCTACAATAGAGTGACAAATACCAGGTTACATGGATGAAGGTAAGGGATCACAGCAATCTGATCTGTACCTTTACATTTTAAAACCAGCTATATCAAATATAAGGATGGACTATTTCAGGTAAGATTTTACCAAAAATCTTTTCAGTGTGCATTTTTTTTTTACTGAAAATGTTAAAGGAGAGATGAAGAGAGATTAGATTGTGAGAAATATTTGAAAAAAGTAGTTCCGGCAAATATTCTAAAACTATATCGTCACTAGTGATGCCAAGTATCATCACTAGTGATGTTATTCACTGTGACAAAGTTAAAAATAGTACACTGAGAAATCCCAGTAATTCACTGATTGAAATATAATAAAAAGAAAAAGAAATCCTGTCATGTATCAATATATTAAAGAATAATCTTAGTCAAAAACTAATAAAAAGAAAAATAAATCCTGTCGTGTATCAGTATATTAAAGAATAATCTTAGTCAAAAACTAATAAAAAGAAAAATATATCCTGTCGTGTATCCGTATATTAAAGAACAATTTTAGTCAAAATCTAATAAGGCCCCGCCAATAACAGCATTTCAACGACGGCTGAAATCGGAATTACTCGTTAAAGAATAGGTTTCTTGATTTTCAAAAAAATATACAATGAAAAGAAAAATACATCCTGTCGTGTATCAGTATATTAAAGAATAATTCTTGTTCGTAGCAAAAACAAAATCTAATAAGGCCCCGCCAATAGCAGCATTTCAACGATGGCTGAAATCGGAATTACTGAGTAAAGAATAGGTTTCTTGCTTTTCAAAAAGAAAATAATAATAATAATCTCTAGATCTAAAGATAAAAAGCTAGCAAGCATTTCGAAGCTAAATTTCATAAAGAATCGCGGAAAATGAAATTACTGACACAAATAAGAAGTTTCCTTGTCTATGGTGATGTAATTTACGTTACAAGCATTTCAAAAATAAAACTTTGCATTGTAACACTTGGTTCAGAAAACAATGTTTTGTACAGGTACTTTGATTAATTTTCCCCATAATAAATGATTTCACGTTACAAGCAACTTAACACTGAAATTCATCACAATAAATAATTACACCTAAAAGCAAAATATAAGCTAATTTACAATTGTATCTAGCGTTATAGAAAAAAAAAAACTCATATAAAAGGAACCCTTGATCTATTTATTGTTATTGAAATTAAAAAATAAAAATAAGGCTGATAATCACTGGTATTTTTGGTATGGTTTCTGCGGAAAACTCGTACCCTTGAAAATAGGGCAGGAGTTCTCCAGGGATACTTTCTTCTAAACTGCGTATGCAGGAAATTTGCGTACGCAGTTTAGGTATGCAAGCATCAAGTCTGAAAACAAGTTTAACTAAGCTGCATAACTTTCCGATTTGAGTAAATATTTGCACAACATTACGCCAACTTATACCTTTAGCTAGAGCAGCGATCGTATGTATATATTTACAACCCGAAAAAAAATGTGCGTAAATCTACGCAGTTTAGTGAAAGGTATCCCGCAGAACAAGTTCTCAAGGTTAGGACTTTTCCAGCAACCTCCACAACTTTTACAGGTCATTCTCCAGTTAAGCCTAAGAGATTTGTGTCTTCAAAGTTTTGACAAAAGTCGTCCTTTTGTTGCACGATCAGAGACGCTCGACCATGCGTAGACAGAGTGAATCATCTGATAACTACACTCTAAAAAAATTATGATAATTGGAAGTTAAAGTACAGGTGTTGAAGCCACAACTGTTTAATAACAAGTAAAGTGAAGAAACTAATAGAGTAAGCCGATGCACAAATTACAGAAGGCGACTAGGCTTCATGTAGGCAGCAAGCAGATCGAAACCTGTGAAAAGAATGAATGCATCACAAAGTTATCTAATCCCTTTCACTGCTGAAAAAAATGAAAATTAATTTTACTTTGGATGGCAGACTGATCTTGGTCTACTGTGACTACATTGTTAACTATGAGGGGCTTTTAAGGTGTAATAGGACTTTTTATAGGGTTTGTTTAGTAATAATACCTGCTAGAAATGTATAAAAATGCTATGAGATACAAGGCTAAATGTATACTACCATTCAACCCAAAACAAATACATTTATATAATTATACTATGTTTAGATGCGTAATGGGCGTTGCCATTGAGACAATGCAACAACTTTGTGGGTAACTATCACGAATATTACAAAATAGAGTTTCCACTATCTTTGTTGAATCAATATGCATACCGACTCTGATAACGTATAAACGAAATATTTCTCGTTTATGTTTTAATGATTGGAACAATTATTTCGAAGAACTGCAAATGACAGACTTGCGTGACATCGGATGCCGTTTATTATTAACCCTTTCACAGTCACGTGACAGTACATACTCGTATATTTCGTGGTTGATGTATTGGATGTGTAGCACACGATCTAAAGTTCGATTTGTGCTGTTGGCGCTGATCTCGTTGGAATAGCCTATGGCAAACCTCGGCCTAAAATTGGTGACAGGCAGAAAAGGTTTGGATAAGTATCTGAATGATATACATGTACCTTTGAAAGCGGCATAAAACCCACTCAAACATAAGGCTTTTACTGATGTGAGTGGCCTTTCTAGGCAGCGTACATCAAGATAAGACTGTACAAAACATGTTCTTTACTGCATATACTGTTTTAGACCTTAAGAAACCATACCAAATTAAAAGAAATGCAAACTACGAGTATTAAAAAGCTAAAACGATATCGTTTTTCAACGAATTGAAAAATAATGTGGGAAAAGCATAAATTGCTTTTTACTAGCAAGTACAATTTTTGCCTCAAAATACTTTAAAAAATTAACTATCAAAATAAAGGGCGTAATAAAAGTATATATGTCGTACTTCAGTAGTGCAAAGTGGGAACCGGCCGGGTGGCTCAGTGGTTAGCGTATCTGACTCGTGACCTGGAGGTTGCGGGCTCGATACCCGGTTGCGGGCGAACTTTCTTTCTGGCGATTTTTCGCCTCTCACCTCTGATGCATGTGAGAAAAAGTAGTCAGTGGCTTTGGAAAAAAAGTTGTGTTAGTACTGGTGTGAGAAAGCCAGGAAACACGTGGGTGCGTCACTGACCGCCATGATATGACCTAAGCTGTTAAAATGGCGTTAAACTCCAATACAAACCAAAACGAAGCAAAGTGGGGCAAAATGCCTACCCACAGGAGTCTTGCTCGTAACGAGTACTACAACATCAACATTGGCATCGGCGAACACATTGAATTGAATCGTATCTAAAATAATCTTGTATTGTATTTTGTATTAAATATAGTTCTAACGTTGGACTGGTTACGCTCTTTTACAATACTAAAAGAATATGACGAAATATTGCTAGACATTAGAATGAAAATGGCATTTTTTTTTCCATGTCCATTGGGCATCTTCTCCCACCTCCGGGGCATTTCGCCTTACTGTTACCAAAATATTTCCTGGACGAAATGAAGTTAGACCAAAGGTGTAACTTTGTTTATTCATAATCAAACAAAAAAAAAATGAACTTGAAGTGTCACACATTTAACAAAATGAAAAGTATTTTAAAACTATTTCAAAAACTATCAATTTTAAAACAAGAAAGGCAAGAGACCAAACTAGGGTAGGTGAACCGGGCAAAGCTCGGCATGCACTCCTCGTAGGCCTATTTGTGACATGCTTTACATTCGATCTAAGTATCTTCTGAACGAGTATGGCTGAACGACTGCGTGCATATCAAACAGGGCCGGTCTTCCTCTTCACTGCTGACCTGATGTTTGTACTTTTTATGCGCTTTTCACACTTGTTTAGAACTTCTAAGCTGTTTTCTTTTTTTCTTTTCTGTGACGTTTCTATTCACTTTTCTCTTGCAATGCTTTCTTGTGCGGCGATGAAGTCAGAATTGCGATTGACTCTACTTTTCTGTTTCTCTTTTTGTAAGCTGGTCGTTTTGGCAAAGGGGATAAGTCGTGAATAATGCTAGATATACGGCATGTGATATTGATCAAAGTTTGAAGCGTTCACCAGACAGTCATAAGACTCGCATCTTCACCAACTTTTTTATACTCAATAAACAGTGGCTCATCGCCGTACAACTAGTTGACACTATATGAGGAAATGGCAGTTTATTTGTGATCATATTAAAGTGAATAGGCCTACTGAGAACCGTCTAAGATGTAAATAATAGACCTAGTTCGCCCAGGCATTACCACTGGAAAATATACATAGGTGAATGAAAACCTCTTGTTGGGTTGCAAGCACAAGATTATTGTTCAGGCCAGAAGAGCGGCCAATGATGGTTCCTTGAGGGTTCCGCGGACTCGTGATACGAGGCATATATACCTGCACCCAATTTTCCCCTGCTTTTTCTCATTTATATTGAATGGGTATTTAATGCTCATTTTTTTCGGCGACGCAAAATGTTAGCCACCTTATGTCAGTTACTGTTACAGCAAACATTATGCTCTCCAACTCTGTAAAGTGACGCTTAACTTTCTGTACAACAATATCAGAAAATGCATTTTTAAACAGACACATCTCAGAGTCTTTGGCTGCCAAACCTTGCGATTTCTGTGGCAGCACAAAGTCCGAGGTAGGATTCCGAACCCTTTAATAGCACGAAATAAGACATAGACATAGACATACTTTATAACCTATACATATACATGTATCTTGTAATACAAAAAAATATTTTACCATACCTGTGGTCATGTGACGTGTACAATAACAACCCCATAGAATCTAACAAAAGCAAATTTCTACGATTTTCAAAAATATTGAGAACAAAAGGAGATAGTACATATACGATAATTAGTGAGTAAGCCCAACTTACATTATATAATACATGAACAGCACACCTTGAGGGGGTGGTCGCTGAGCGTGAAACGGACACTATAATTTGTCATTTTGAATTTTACATTTGAAAACATCAGAAATAATGGAAAAGAATAAGGATAGGGTGGAGAACGAGACATAAAATCGCTCTAAAACAGTAAGGAGTTCACTTCACGGAGAGAGAGTCATGTACATGTGTTTTTTCTTCACCAAACACACAATGACTCGACTTTTTGCTGTTGCTGCGGACCATACTTGCTGAAAAATGAGGTAGATCTCGCAGGCTTACTTGTGTATTCATGTTTTCTCAAAAAAATTTGTCACATTAAATTATGTGCCCAGACAAAAGGTCTAGATCCTCAATATAGTTTTAAGATAATTTTGCTGATTATCATTAAATCATTTCATTAGTCGTATACTGGTACACTTTATATATGAAACATAGATCTAAATTTTAAAAGACAACAAAAGAACATAAGGGGAAAAACATTCGTTTCACATTTAAAAAATGCTGTCAAAAGAAGAGTTAAGGTCTAACTTGTTTAAAGTAAGTGGGTCTACCTAAGGCACAATAAGATCACACTGTGCTAGCTGAGGACATTTGCTTGCTTTAATAGTACGGATGCAATTCTTGATAGCAGATAGGGCTAAACGCGAACATTTTTAGGCAAATTTTCCAAGGCCCACCCTTGGCATCTTGCCTTAGCAGTGCGATGGGCTTTTGGTCCCTCATAGATATTGGTACCATGATCTATAAATTATGCAAATTATGCGAACCACTTTAAAATACAAGATCAACGGAAGGTTGTTACTAGTTTTTTATAGAATAATGTCTTAGTTAACTAAAATTGATAAATTTTTCCTTCCGTAGGATAAAGGGTTTTTTTTTTTTTTTTTTTCATTGACATCAGCCCGACCGTTGCAAGGGAAGACACCCGCTCTGAAAGTTATGAATATTGTGTTACGTAGTGGTTAGTACTTCGCTCCTTCTTCTACTTCGCGTTGTGTTTGTTTG
Source organism: Hippopus hippopus (assembly GCA_946811185.2). Taxonomy (NCBI): domain Eukaryota; kingdom Metazoa; phylum Mollusca; class Bivalvia; order Cardiida; family Cardiidae; genus Hippopus; species Hippopus hippopus. Next base: position 69,709,187 of record OX328096.1, read on the forward strand.
TTAAAAGAAAAGTCCAAGCTTGTGTTTTTAAGTTTTAATAATGCAGAAACTCATTTGGCCGGAATTTGACGAATGCACCAAAACGTAGGAGTCCAATAAACAGCTTGACCTTAAACATTACGAAAGGTCTCCCTGACATTTAGATTCAACAATGCAAAACAAACATATGACCAGTGCCAAAACTATAAACACATTGACATTAAATAAAACCCATCTGTTGTTTAATGCCAAATTATACTTGAATGGTGTCCAATATAAGAAACCACCTAGAATTGCATGTAGAACGGCAAGTCATCCAGTTCACAAGTACTCGCCAGCAATTAACCCCTAATCGACTTATTAGTTATAATCAGGTTTAGGTTACTCTCAATTTGATCAATTAACTTTTTAAATGAACTTAAGTCATGGACGAATGTTACATACCAATGTGCATAATTGATAAATATTTCATTTGTTTTCTGAAAAACAACGTTTTCAGATACAAACACATAAAAAACTTGGCTAACGAACACTAACCCTAAGGTAAATAGAATATTCATAATTTTACCCTGTAGCTGGTTTTCTCCCATTTTTTTTTCCAAGATCCGCCGGCACGGTACCAATAAACGCACAGCTTGTTACGTAGTGGTTAGTACTTCGCTCCTTCTTCTACTTCGCGTTGTGTTTGTTTGTTAAATGAATTGTCCAAGCTTGTGTTTTTAAGTTTTAATAATGCAGAAACTCATTTGGCCCAGTCACACCACCAGTCTACTCCACCGAGTCAGACCCAAACACTGACTCCCAGACAGCCACTCTGGAACTGACCAGACTTCACTGCACAGCGGAACTGAACCGCACTGGACTGCCTGCACTATCTGACTGACCCAACTCCAAAACCCAACTCCAACTGAGCTCCAAAACCTGAACTGAACATACTCCCAAACACCCAGTATATATTCAGAATGCAAGGCCTTGACGACATTGCATTCTCACGCATACTACTCACTAGCTTGACCTTAAACATTACGAAAGGTCTCTCTGACATTTAGATTCAACAATGAAAAACAAACCTATGACCAGTACCAAAACTGTAAACACATTGACATTAAATAAAACCCATCTGTTGTTTAATGCCAAATTATACTTGAATGGTGACCAATATAAATAACCATGTAGAAATGCATGTAGAACGGCAAGTCATCCAGTTCACAAGTACTCGCCAGCAATTAACGCCTAATCTACTTATTAGTTATAATCAGGTTTGACTGGTCACTATGTTACAATTGAAAGCGAAAGTCGTCAGAAAGCAAAAAATGTTTCGAACTCTTGAAAGACGGGTAAGAATTTTCAGTTAAATATACGTAAAAATATTAAGTATAGTGTGCCTGTTCTAATAATAGAACTTTCTATCAATTTAAACCGATGTTTTGAAATGTCTCTGACCTAGCATTTAGTATTTCTGAGAAAAGTTGCGCAGTAACATTCGTACCTAAACCTTTTTGAACCTAGAAATGTTCATACTTAAATTTAAATAACACGAATTAGTGTTCTCGCTACTTTTGGATTTTACTGAGTCCCTGGGCCCTAAGGCATCAACGAAAAATGGTGCCAAAAGCAATTTGGTACCGAGTTTCAACTAATTTGACGGATCAAAATGAAAGTAGATGAGCTTGGAAAACATTTTTGGAAAAGGTGAAATTGCTCTGATTGAACTTCTCCTGTATGACTATACCCAGGCCACAGAGGGATATATACAGTACTGGAAGAAGAAGAAATTAATGAAACTAAGAGTTTGCCTAGCATTTATCTGTTGTTTGGAGATGGTAATCTAAATATTGACAAAGATTCAAACAAAATTATATTAGTTTATTTATGATTCTGAAGACAGGTGGACAACCCAGATGAAAAGAGTCAAGCAATATTTGACAGTCCTGCGTCAGGAAATAAAGCGATTGAGGCTCATTTTTTTTTACATAAATAGTGTTTCACACTTGTTACAATTTCAGTTTACTTGACAATCAGTTTAATTTCAGCTTATCTTTATTTGCGACAGTGTTTAAACATTCAGAGTTACATTTAGATGTTACTGAAAGAAATAATTGATCTGCATTATTCAACCGTTATACATGTATTTGTTTTAAAAACAGAAAAAAGTACAGACTCTAGCTACTGGGCCATTCATATTGTCAAGTGCGAACCTACTAGTATTCAGTGGTGATTTAATATCAGTTGAGTTTGAAGGCAATGATACTTTGACTGTGTCTTGAAGCAGCATTTCTTTTGACAACATTTATTTTGATTATTAACCCATTAACAGACTACAAAATTTAGACCATCCCAAATTGACAGAATTTGCAAAGAGCAATTTTGAATGTTATAAATAATAGAAGAAAGGCGTGAAGCTGTGACAAAATACGTGAAATATCCAAACAAGGGGAAGTTGGAAGGAGCTGAACCGAAATTTAAAGAAAAGGGTGAAAGAATTTCTGCTTTGGAAACTGAGAATAAGAAATTAAAGCTTGAAAGTACTCGTAAAAAAACGTAATAGAATACTGGAATCCCTCAAAGTTAATAAAGCACAAATTACATTGAGTGCGAGAAAATTAAAGGAGACAGTCAAAGATCAGAAAAGACTTATAAAGGACTATGAAAATGATTGGAAAGTAAAAGATAGTAAGATATCCAATTTAGAGGTAAGTATTGAAGATAATTCACCATTCATAGAAAGTGTCATTAAAAACCAGGAAGACCTCAGGGAAGCTAATGTAGGAATTTACAACTTGCAAAGTTTGTTGAATGATGAACCAGACCTTGAACTCTATGATAAAAGTGCACAAATATTGAAGACTGAAAATGTTGAGTGTGTAATAAACCTTACTGACTTTAGGGTACCTGTTTAAAAAGTTGGAGAAGTGATAAGAGAAGTGTCAACTCTTTGTGGGTCAAAATGTTTATCATTTGCCATGAGCATCGACTGTAACTAGGATAGTTGACAGGAAAGTTGCAGTTGCACAGAAACAGATCGGTTCAGTGTTAAACGGAAAAGACCACACAACCTTGTACACACACGAAACAAGGAAGTATGGGAAGAGTTTGCAAACATGCGTGGTGATCAGTAAAACAGTTCAGAGCTGAAATACTTTCTGATGTTATTGATAACTGGGAATTATTAACAGATAACGAGAGAAGAAAGTGCACAAACATGAATAACTTTTTTGTGGCCTCCATCTGCTTGATGGTGTGGCAGATACCTGTGAATATACTTTGAAAAAGTTGTAGAAAAACTTCCTGGACGGCAAAGAGGTTGGTTCTGCTACTAAACCTAAATCGAAACGCTACCACAAAAATGAAAATTGACCATAAAGACTAGCGAGAACTGCTTCAAAATCAATTGCTGCAGGACAAGATGAAAAGAATGGTGTGAGCCTGCAGTGGCAGACCTTCCTTGGTGGGAAGGAAGAGAAAAACCACATAACACGTTTTATGCATAACAGATTCAACTTACTGTTTAGTTTAGCCCTGGCTGTTTAAAGCAATGATCTTTTTAAAAAGTAGTTAAACTCGATACGAAGGAACCATTTCCGTTGGCTGGCTTAAAAGCATTAGGTCTTATTTCAGAACTTGTGACTGGACCATTATGGAAAAATTATAGAAGCTCCAGGACACATATTTGGGATGAACATGCACTACAAAAGCTTGATTGAATTTCTTGATAAATCGGCATCTGATGTGTAGATAAGTAGGTTTGCTGCAGGAGAAATCATTCCTTTTAACACAGTTGCTGGTGAAGACAAATTATCTAAAGCTTTATTCAAGGACATTGAAAACTTAATGGAACTTTGTTCCCATTACTTCAAGGACTATTTCTGTCAATGTCTGAACTTTTAAAAAGAATTGTGGCTGATCGTCTTCCAGGTGGTAAGTTTGCTGAGCGATGTGAAATTTTGTCTGAACAGATGCGTTCCTTAATGAAACATAACAAACTTCCAGAATTCGTTTTCGGTCAGCTTGACCAAGTTTTGAGATACCGCCCAAATGCAACTTTACTGACCAACTAGCCTTTACTCTCACAACAAGACAAGACAGTGGCTGGCCTCATTACAAGAAGATGAGAGAAAGAAACTGGTGGAAGAGTCCAGAGGTAAAAGGCCGCGTGTTCGTCAGACATTTAAGCATCGGCTAAAAGAGATTGAAGCTAAAAGAATAAAAATTCATGTAGAGAAAAAAAGACAGTTAAAAGCAAAGGAAAAAAACCGGCTACAAACGGTGGTGACAATGACAAATGGGGTGTACTTTTACGGTTTGTGGCAGAGTTTAGGTCAACAGAAACTGAAAAAGAGAAGGACTAAAAGCCTTGTTGGGATTAGGACAGTCTGTTCTAAAGTAAAAGGTTAAAGATTGAAAAGTTTTTATCTGTACAAAAAAATCCGAAGCAGCCACTTGTAGACAACATTTGTCAATCAATGAGATGAAAGAAAACGTCCTTCAGCTCATCACTTCTGGTTTCAATGAATGGTACAATATCAAATATATGATAATGCCATTTATGTGTACAACTTAGCTGAGGACTATAGAAATGGAGATCTGGACATTCTAGTTGAAAGTCTGAAATAAATTTTGAGAAAAAGTATTTTTATGCCTATACGTATGGATATGAATAATCTTTAACTCTATTTGTAAGATGGTTTTAAGTTTTTTTTCCGGGATCTGAAGTGAAGTTAATAATTTGAAGAATTTCTCATCTTTAATACATGTAAGGTTAAATTATCAAGTAACCCATTCCAGACAGTTCATCATCCCCATAAAGTTTACACTTCTTGTTTCTGTTTTGTTGAAGTTCTTCTTTTTATGAAAGAAACAATACGATTTACTTTATTCATTAATGAAATCTTGACTGTTTCATGCATTTTCATCTGTGTAAAAAAGATCTGAGACATATTCAGTGCACAATAGTTAAGTTAGCAGACTACTTTTTTTTTACAGTAACATACATGTATTACAAAAGTGAACATGCAACAGCTGAACAAAGTTGTTTCTTTCCTTAGCTTCTTGCAGTTCTTGATATTTTTGTTGCATTGGTTTTTTCATGTTTTTAGTTGTTTGTCAGATACAGATCAGTTACGGAAAGTGTTTGGTATTTTTAGACTTTTTCAGAATTCTATTTACCTGTGCAACAAGTGTAAATCCAGATCAAATAACAGCAACTGTTCCAGCTGACCAGGGTCTTCACTGCTGACTACTGGGATAATGAAACCTCACCTACAGATTCAGCAGTAAACAGCACAGACCAGATCAGCTAACATGGTTGAGTTGGCTGATCTGGGTCTAAACTGGTTCCAAACTGAACATATACATTGTATAAAGCTAAAGCTTAATAATACCGTCATTTAATTCAAGTTATACTGTTTGTAATCTGACCGATTGCATGCTGTTTAACGCTGCTTTCAACATTATTTCAGTCATATTATGGCAACACTTCAATTATTCATGTATGCCCTGGGTTTCACCAGGCTGGGGCTCTGAAGTGTCCTGCCCAAGGACACCCTTGCAAAAAATCCAGTGACTCGTGTAAGGATCCAACCTGGGCCTCCAGGTTTTGAATACTACACCTTACCACTGAGCCACACGGGCCTCCTGTGTTTGATAATTGACCGTCTTGATTACAACCTTCTATTCTAAAAGTAGGGGTAGATCTATGTTGTCGGGGTTCGCACATCATAACTGCTCATGAACACACATACTGAAATGTTTTATCTGTGTTCAGTGAAAATTGACATTTTTAGATAGAAAAACCCTATTTCCCCCCTTTTCAGGTTCATTTCAACAGTGCACAGTAGAACATTGTCAGGCACTATCATCATTAATTTTCATTAGTTTTTTGCTGTATTTTATTAGAGGTAAGTGTAGAGAACAGTTTGACTCCAGAAATTTACAGCAAGTGCTAATATTCTGAGAGCTATAATAAGAGGTTAAAGCTACTTTTTTATGAGAACCGAAATGTGCTAGATTTCGAGGGTATTTCTTTTTTTTTACTTTGTTTGCAAGGACTAGATCTATTTCAAGTTCTGTAGAGTTCAATATGTAGACTAGATCTAGATCTAAATAAACTATATATTTTTAGAATCCTTGTGTTGTTAGCTTATAGGAAATATATAGTTTTGTGGATTTTTTTTCTAAAAAAATGTCTGGTTTTTGCCGCTATTATCAATTTGAAATTGTAGATCTGGGACATAAATTTCTCGTTTCCTGTAGCCTGGGTTCCAGTCCGTTCATTTTTTTTTTTTTTTTTTTTTTCCTTTTTTTATCATTCGGACGTAAGATTGTCAAAAATGACGGCCTGGGGACATTCGAACACAGATCGCAGCGACATCAACTTTATTCCATCCAAAGGTGGGGTAGTGTAGATGTCGCTGCGATCGGTTTTCCAACGTAAATGACAATAACCTCGGTTTGATCACTTCCTTTTTGTGAGCCATCTTCGAAAATACTGACGACAAAATTTCAAACACGTTATTCACAATGACTTTGGATGATAGTTTAACAATAATAAAGGTTGTTGAAGATCACAATGTATTTTTGATTGCACAGGCCGGTTCAGGAAAGTAACTCGTTTATGAAATCACCACCGTTGTATTTGAATTGGTCTAAAAACGCGCGAATCCATCGTTTTCAACATTATGACGTCATGCGATAAACAAATGGTAATTCTACAGGAAACGAGAATTTTATGTCCCAGACCTATAATTTTAAATTGCAATTAGCTGCAAATGGCAATCAAAGTAAAACCATATGAGATCTAAAGAGCAAACATTTAAGCATATTATAAATGTAAATATTTATTGAAATTGCACAATATTTATGCATTTTTTGCTTCTCAAATATTCCTCCCATAGTCGAAAGAGCTTGTCCCAAATGCGTAAATAAAAAAGAAAACTGTCCTAATTGTTATTTGCTTATTGAATTTCTGCACTTTTATTGTCATTTTGTCAAATTTAAATATAGAAAAAAATATCTTTTGTAATCTTTTTTGTTTCAATCTTGATGCTATCCTACCAAATTTGAACAGAAATATCTGTCCCGTAATTTTCCGTCACCTCCGCGACAGTTGTATGAACTTTGCCATAAAACATGTGTTCCGCGGTATTTCAAACATCGGATGACGTAATGAATTATGTCAAGTCCTTCATAACGCAAACACGTGTTATCCACCATCTTGGTGGTTGTAGAAAAGTCTACAAACGATAACAAAGGTAAGATTTTACATGCGTACCTTTTTGTGTTCTCACTACCAAACATGTCAAATAATCCAGTTAGACTATGTTTCATAAAAGAACCCTTTGTGTGTAATTAAAGAAAGGTGATTAGCTTTTAATTTTGGTCTTATCATGCTACTGGAATAGTACCATGCCATGTTTGAAGGAATAAAAGTTTAAATGTCACTTCCAGGACGAGTCACAACCGGAACGAAATACCATTTGCCGGTAGTGATGCGTTTGTCACGGACGTGACATCTAAACTCTAAGCATGATTTTCACGTCATGCTGTGCACACCAGCGTGAACATACAAATGTAGCACTTTTTTTTTTGTTTTTGTTTTTTCATATACATTATGTACATTGATTATTTTGGAGGAATGTATTAGTGTCTGTGCTATATGTACAGTACAGAGCGGAACGTGAGCGCGAAAGGATCTTATTCAAATTGGTAGTTTTATTAATAAACTTGCACACAATTAGATCTACATACCCTTTACCACTCCGAGGAGGGAGGCTTTTGGAAACATTGTGGGAGAAGGAAGAAAATGCGGGTAACCAGCATTTCCTCCTTTTCTTACAATATTTTCAAAAGCACTAGCACTTCTCGAATCTCCTTTTCCCACAATGTTATCTACTCCATCAGGGGCAAATTTTGCCTTTTTGGCAACCTTTGATTTGTTGTCTGCGACTGCTTTCAATTTGGACAGGTCTGAACTAGATCCACTGTCATTTAATAAAGAGTTCAGCTGTATGACATCTCTATGTAGGCTTTAGAAAACAATTTTGAATAGAAAACAGTTTTGAATGATTAACCATGTGCTCGTATTCCTAAAAAAGAGTAAGCGCTATAAACTAAACAGTGTTCCTGCATTATACCTGAAAAATATATAAGTATAGGATATCGACTGAGTACGAGGTCTTTCCGTATAAAAACGACCTGGGCACGAGTTTCACGTAACACCGAGAGCGCCAAGCGCTCGAGGTGTTTTGTGAAGCACGTGCCCTGGTCGTTCTTAAACGGAACGACCGATGTACGAGGTCGATATCCGACTTACATACCGGCCACCATCAGTATTGAGCAGACGACTTAACCATCATGTCGAAAAGTATGGACCTGTTCGATGCAAAAAGAAGCGTATAACATGTTTTATGGTTTTACAACTTTTGGGCATTTTTTCTTATTAATTTATCAGTTTTATTTTCTCACTTGAACATTAATGAATCGTGGCTTGAAATTGACACCTCGTGAGCATCGACCTTTGGATTTTTTTTATCTGGGTAGGTTTGTTGATGCTGCACGAGTGAGTTCATTGCTCAGTATAGGTTCAAATTGATTGAAATATTCATCGATTTCAGCTTTTGCCGGTAACACGCTTGTGTTTTCAGTTCTACCGTCTGTCGGTTTGCACTAATTCATCCAGTTCTATAGGGCCGTAGGTCAGTAATCATTGATTGATTGATTGAATGGTGTTTTACACCGCTTTCAACATTACCTCAGTCATATCACGGCGACACTTCCAGTGAGGCTCAAGCCCGGAACCTTGGGATCGAGCTTAGGACAGCTGGTCTGAAAGCGGTTCTGATCATTCGACTATGGGAGTGATCGGGCCTCTCAATTTGTATTTCGTTTGATTTCTTAGCTAGCTGTGCCGGGTCAGCCATAGAAGGAGAGTGCTCCTATGTTAGTTTTGCTTTCTCACAATAGGAAAAAACACACGAAGGTCTTTTCGCTCCAGAGGCTAAACTGTGCTAATACGGAAAAATCAACAGTCGGTCTCGTAGGAAATAGGGTGAATTAGAACCAAAATACAACAATATTGTAGACATGTATTAGAACATGCGTCCGTCATTAACTTTTTCTCACTTTTGCTATTACTTATATGAAAACTAGAAAAATACGAAAAAACAAGTTGGGGTTTAGCTATGAATGAATTACATGTATGTAACAACAGAACTTAAGGAAAAAGCACTATATCAACAATGTTTTAAATGTTGGCCTTAATAGTGACAGCACATTTTATAGATAGGAGGGGGTAGATTTTTTAATGATGGCTTTGAAAGAAATTATTAACGAATTGCTGAGATGGTCACTAATAAAAATCAGATTAAAATCTGTCTTTCCAGAAAGAAGCATATTTGCAAGATTCTTTCTGTCATTTAACAAATTCCTAAAAATCAATATCTCGCGAGTACCAATGTCCTTCACGACCCTGACTGCACTACCCAAGGTCCGTCAATTGCACGTGGGCAGGTCTTTCTCGCACGGGAGCAGGTCTTTCCCGCACGTGGGCAGGTTTTCTATCTACAAAAAAACCTGTGCACGTGCATAGATAGACCTGCGCTCGTGCATTCTATTGTCAAGACGGGTCGTTTTGAAAAAGATAGACCTGGTCCAAAGAAAGGAGTCGGTATGTAATTAAAGCTGTGGCCTGTTCTCCATCACTAACTGAACAAGAGCAAATCAAACTCTTTCTCTCTCTCTCAATATGCTAACAACATTTTTTTTTAAAGTGTTTTGTTTGCACCTAAGGAGCTTAATCTTTTTCACGTGCAAAGTAAAACGTTTCATGTATTAGGCCCAGAACTGGTTGATACCACTTACATGGGAAATCAGTGGGTAGTTACCCACGACGGTCGACCATACCCTGGCATAATGCAAGATAATGACAGTATAGAAATCGTTAACAAAGTGCATGATAAATGTTAGAGACAAGCAATTCTTCAGGTTTCTGCACAATGATTTTATGTGGTACAAGGCTGAACACTTCGTAACATTGATCTACTTCCAAGAAAGGTCACCCGTTATTGTGAAATACAGAAGGACATGTGGCATAAGAGTTTTCTTAACCTAAGAATATGAGCAGTGTGTCGAGTTCAACTAAAACATGTTTTTGAATTTACAAAAAGGAACCCATTTTGAAATATTTTGCTTTACCATTTGGCCCAAACTTTTATGAATTTCAGGTAAAGCTGAGATTGACAGCTGAAGATATTGTATCATTTAGGTATGAAAATGGCTAGTTTAAGACTGGTGTATTAATTTTCTGGTTTGTTTTATTATTTAGGCCAGGATCAGTTGTTGAAAGTGTATTATAAGTGTTCGTCTTTTCGGCCGTAACCAGTAACCGTGCAGCAGTTTGACTTTGGATTTAGAATCTACATTATTTCTAAGTTGCTTGCCTATTATCAGCATATTTTTCAGATTGGCTGATGAGTTTGTTTTAGAAGAAGGATACTGAAATCTCACTTGGCATAAAACAATTATCTTTCTTTTAGTAGCCAAATTAGCTTTCCCCCCCCCCCCCTTTTCAGGGACGCGGCATATAACTACATTGTATATATTTTCTGAAAGGACTGTCATTTCATTGCTGAAATATGATTGTTTTAACTCATTTGATGAAGAATCTGATTTTTGAAAGGTATAAAATTGAAAAAAGGTTGGTGTGCTCCAGTCCAGAATATGGCTTCAGAACCTTTCAGCTGCAAGTCCTTTGTCTGGTAGGTTGGGGCAATCGCAGGTTGGTATATCGATGTGCTGCAAAAAAATAACCTAGATCTATTAAGTATTGGATTCACATTTATTTTTTGATGCTTAGACTTTAAAAGGTCATAACTCGTTTAGTTTGAAATACGAAGGTGACCGGGCAATATACAGCTACGAACTGCTGGTGGATTGCAAGAAAGGCAATTTTAAAATTCTTTTATATACAACAGTGAGTGACTTTTTATGGTTTATTATGCAGTATTATACATACTACATTATTTCTGAAAATAAAATGTATAACACAATGCTCTTTTGTATACTTTCAAGGATTTACATTACAGATATTGTGTGGTGTAAAATCATGCCGATTTTGGCAGAATAATTCTGAACAACCGAAATTTCAAAAAATCGTCAAAAATCAGAATCTTCATCAAATGAGTTAAAGTAATCATATTTCAACTATGCAATGACAGACCTTTCAAAAAGTATATGGTTCTCCTAAAAAATTGTTTTGTGTGACCTCGATAAGTTCAGCTGAGCCGAGTAGCTCGGTCATGGAGGTGGCATATATGATACCCCCTGCTGTGATTAAAGTTAAAAAAAAAAATAAGGTGAACAAATGGATTGTTATTGTGCCAAGTTTTATCTTCTACATAAACGACGTCCAAACTATTAGAATTACACAAAATACAAACAGAGAAACATATCTAACTAAAACGGGTCTCTGAAATTATCGTTTCCTATAGAATTAGATTATAGATCTATGATTAGATTATCTGCACAGTGCATGATCATTTGGAGACCCTCGAATGTCCCAAGACTGTAATAATAACGGAAGCGATTAACATATAAGCTCTGCCAAAGATCTAAGACAGCGTGATACGGAGTAATTAAGAAATTATTACAGCCTGGACCCAGGTTACGTTCCCTGTAGAATAACCCAAATGGACCTAGATCTAGTCTTGAGCGGTAGTAGTAACGATAGTTTACGATATCACGAGCACATAGCAGCTGAGGACATGGGTCCCAATTAAATATTCACGAGCAAAAAATTGATTTAAACTTAACAATGCAAATTTACACCGAAATACTAAAACAGATATCTTCTTTTAAACAGTGTTTCTTAGACGGGCGCTGTGACGTCATATATGAAAAAATACGTCACTGTCTAAAGCTCGCGATTATTGGTGTCAGGTGGGTTAGCGTTTTTCCTCAGTTGGGCGTTTTGTCCCACTTTACCTCCTTTTGATTTCAAGAATTTCACGGGAAAGGTTTGAGGCTAATCTTATACCCTCACATATGCAGACCACCCCTCCGGCAAAAAGCACCATTTGACAATAGTGCACGTGCCAATTCAACAGGATTCAAGTTACAATATAGAGCTAGATCTACCATGAAGGTAAGTCACTTATTCAAGCGTTTCCTGGAATTTACTTGTTTTGGTTTTTATTTGCTTGCTGGCGTTTAAAACTGATAAGACACTAAAAATTTTGCAACATCAAATCGACTACTCATTTTGCAACGTTATTTAAAATCGTACAGAAATCCGCATCTACATGTATGTGTGTGTGTGTCAGTCTCTTCAGACGAAAAAAAAAACCTTTAATCCACTATTGAATGGTTTCTCGTAATTATCTTTTAAAACACTGTAAATATGGGATGTTGGTACGTTAGTCACGTAACGAAGCAATAATTGTACTTGTCAATAATTCACGATCGACCCATTTGAGAGGCTCGTCTGATCCTTTCTCTCACGTTTCACTCCAGATACATTCTTTTTCCCCTCTACGAGTTCAATATATCGTATGGGGCCTACAAAGAAAAAAAATCTCTGTTTAGGGTTTCCCATCCCTACCTAGAAAATGCTGCAGACCCTAAACTTTTTACGCTAAGATTGAAAAAAAAAAGTTGTAAGGTGTGATTTCGGTACATGGTATATGTAAAAAGTTTCTGGAGAAAAAATCCCTACCTACCTTACAGCGTCTCGGACCGAAACCCTAATCACAGATAATTTTTGTTCGGCCTGGACACCTGAAAGGCCATCAATGTACTCGTACCGTCAACAATACAAACATTACACAAGTTGTTTGTTCGTTTGTTTGTCTGAGGGGTTTTTCATGTCACTTTCAGCAATCTTTCAAGAATATCGTGGTAGCCACTGCACTTATTTATGCTTTCCTAGAGGTTTTTTTCCCAACAGCTTTTCCCACATCATTCTGTCGAAGCCACTGACTGGTTTCGCATATAAATATCGTCGGAACAATGTTCTTGATTGCACATGCAAGCAATGGGAACTAATGGTTTACGTAATGATTTTACGAATATCCTTTTTTGTAGTGTGTATCTCAATTATTGATTAATTTCCATAATCTCATAAACTTATCCAAATGATACAGTCTTGTCCCTGAGGTCCATGGAAGTAATCCCTATAGAGATTTATTACCAATTTGAATGTTTCAAATCAGAAATGCTGACAAATAAAAAAAAAAAAAAAAAACAGTCACATTCCAACTTGCATTAGGCAAGTACCTTTGCCCAGTGGCTGCCTAAAGTTAACAATGCGAGTAAAAATGCAGTTAAATTTAAATAAAAACGTACCATTCAAAAGTATGGAAACTATAGTGAAGATGACAATCTGTTATAATGATGTCAGTCAAAGTGTTAAACGCCGGCAGAAAATGAATTTTAAAACCAGGTAAAAAGTTGTCAAGTTGCTCCTTCTTTTGTTTACATTTTACCTGGTTTTAAGTTTAAATTTATCTTCCAGCGACAAAATCTTAGACCGACCGGACAACAACAGATTATCATCATCACGATACTTTCTATACCTTTAAATGGAATGATTAAAATGCATTTTAACATCCGCATTTTTACTTTTGGCTACTTCTGGGCCTTTTAGACAGCTATCTGCTTAGAACGGACATATTTCAATATAGATTTACTTGCCTTCTCTGGAAACTCAACAATACATCTATGCTATCTAAATACAGGTTGCTAGTAAAATAGAGGTTGTCACTTAAACATACATCAGTAGTATAGGAGGGTCGTATAGACCCCCTGACAGCCCTGGTCAGGGGTCTATACGACCCTCCCTGAGAGCCCTACATCACCACCCCTGAAAGAAATTTGTCCTATTCTACCACCCTGAAAGAATTTATCCCTTGCAAAAGTTCACAAAAGGTCCGAGTAAGCGATAAAGTCCTAGATTCCGCATGAAAATGTTACTATAAATAGAATCATAGCATTCAAAATGGTGGCCGTATGGGTGTCACTCTGGGGATAAAGCCACCCAAAGAGACTACCCTGAGCGGAATTTTTCTGCAAAAAAAGGAAAGTTAAGGGAAAGTAAAGGGTAAGCCTGATCACTGAGTTGGACTTAGTTTTTTGCCCTATGAATGATTTTCTCTCTTTCTAAAAGCCTGACCATTGAGTTGAACTTAGTTTTTTCTTCACCTACGTATGATTTTTTCTTTCTAAATGTCTGAACCCTGAGTTGGACTTAGACTTTTTCTGCATCTATGAATGAATTTTCTTTCTAAATGTCTGGACATTGAGTTGGACTTAGTCTTTTTCTGCAATTATGGATGATTTCTCTTTTAAATGTTTGAACATTGAGTTTGATTTAGACTTTTTTCATTCTATGAATGAATTTCTCTAAAAGACTGAGCACTGAGTTGGAGTTAGACTTTTTTCATTCTATGAATGAATTTCTCTAAAAGACTGAACGCTGAGTTTGACTTAGTTTTTTCTTCACGTATGAATATTTTTTCTCTAAAAGACTGAGCAGTGGGCTGGACTTAGTCTTTTTTCTGAGTTTTATTTACTCTTTGCAGCGTAACTCTCTGGAGTGTAACTCTTTGGAGTGTAACTCTTCTAAAAGAAAGAAGTTTGACAATTTGAAGAAATGACAATTTTGAAGAAAGATAGAACTTTCGTGGTAATGGTTAGTCCTGAAAAGGACTGTTGGGTTAGCTCTGAAAAAGAGCTGTGACAATTTGAAGAAATGACAACTTGAAGATAGAACTTTCGTCTGACAGCTTGAAGATAGAACTTTCGTCTGACAGCTGGAAGATAGAACTTTCGTCTGGTATCTTGAAGATAGATCTTTCGTGGTAATGGTTAGTCCTGAAAAGGACTGTTGGGTTAGCTCTGAAAAAGAGCTGTGACAATTTGAAGAAATGACAACTTGAAGATAGAACTTTCGTCTGACAGCTTGAAGATAGATCTTTCGTCTGACATCTTGAAGATAGATCTTTCGTGGTAGATGGTTAGTTCTGAAAAGGACTGTTGGGTTAGCTCTGAAAAGAGCTGTGTCAATTTGAAGAAATGACAACTTGAAGATAGAACTTTCGTCTGACAGCTTGAAGGTAGAACTTTCGTCTGACAATTTGAAGAAATGACAATTTGAAGAAAAGATAGAACTTACGTCTGACAATTTGAAGAAGGGTAGATCTTCCGTGGTAGATGGTTAGCCCTGAAAAGGGCTGTTGGGGTGGTCCTAAAAAAGGACCTGGTTTGGAGGTTGTGTTTTTAAGCACAACCTCCAACCTTTCTGCAGGCTGGGCAGCTACTTGCTGCCCGCCTCTTTAGCCTCTTCAGTTGCTGCTCGTCCAGCCCAAAGTCCAACGAGAACGAAGGCTCAGCGTCATCGTTCCAATCTTCAGTAACTGGTACTGAGAACTCCTTCTTCTTTCCGTCCATCTTTTTTTCTTTGGATGCCAGCTGGGCGAGTTCAGAAAAACTCATGTCTCTCAACGCACACTCCATTATAACTGTAAGTCGAAGAGAATGAATGATGTGCGGGAAAATGCCGCTGGGTTTTATAGCTTTGCAGGAGGATTGAACTAGTTGACCCATGACGTCATTTTCTCCTATGTTTTTCCCGCGTCGGCGTTTCATGCTGTTTTGGCTCCAAATTAATGTTATCCAATCAGAATTATCGTTGTTTTTCTAATAGTTGAAGTAATCTTTCGCTGAGATCTTTGTAGGGCTGTGTTATAGGTTGTAGTTGGTTTTGTTCCTCCTCTCCTACGAAGTGAGTGTTTAGTTGTAATAACTGTTGACCTGCATTTAGATATTCTTGGAGAGTCTCACGTAGTTGATAATTTATCTCCTCCATATTGATACTGCTTCCGAATATTGATACTGCTTCCGAAGTGATCGTTAGCTGAGAGCCAAAAAAATGGTGAATGTATGAAAATAACGCTGGGCTTTATACGTTTACAGAGGATTGAAATTTTTAAAGAGCTCGGGTCTGGCAGAAACCACATACATTTTTTCCATGCTACGTTTCATGCTAATATAGCAAAAAAAGTTATGAGACGATGTATGGAAAAAATGTAGACACAACAAGTCTTTGGGGAAAAAAACAGAATGAAGAGCTCTATTGTTTTTGAACTTTTATTTATTGAACAGAACTAAACAATGAAACATTTTTTTGCAAAGCATCATAAAAAAATTTCTTGACAATGAAAAAATTTCTTGACAATGAAAAAATCACAAGGAAACATTTTTTTACAATACAGCATAAAAACAGAATTATTCGCAAAACAGTATATAACAAATCTTTTACAATGCAAATTCGCAAATACCACGAGTTTCATATTTGTTTTCATATTCCTACCGTTTTGTTGTTTTTTCTTGGTTGTTTTCGCTCTGTCTTTGGTTTTTTCGGGATCTTGAAATCAACGTGATTATCAATGTTTTTCCCGTATTTGCCCTGGCCTGTCAATATTGGTGTAGTTGGTTTTTGATCAACTCGCTGTTTCTTGTGGAGATGGCTAGCATCTTATTCAGATTTCCGTTTTGTTGTTTTTCTTGGTTGTTTTTCCTCTGGTTGTTTTTTCTTTGGTTGATTTTTCTTCACAACACTTACGATAGAGTCCACTAACTTGTGAAGATTGGATTTATAAAAGTCGAACTCCACAGGGATCTTCACAGGAGTTGTTGAAATGCACTGATCCTGTTGGCGTAGTACCTCGATATTTCTACTGAGCTGCTCAGTACTTGTGCTTAAAGTTTTAATTTCCTCCAAATGTCTGTTTAAAGTCTCCAGCTGATCTATGATTCGGATCATCATGCTATCTTGTTTCAAATTTAGCTGCTTTACCTCTTCATAAATGTTGTCAAACACCGTCGCTGGAATGATGGTTGTCGAATTTAACTCCGGTGGTGGATTGATGATTGTCGAATTTATAACTGATGAAAGAACGTCTCCATTGTTTTCCACTGGTGGAAAATCGTCCAAGTTGATTTCATCTAAGTTGTGCTTCATATTGAAACTGCCTCTGAATATTGATACTGCTTGCGAAGTGATCGTTAGCTGAGAATCAAAGAAATGGTGTTTGGTATGAAATAACGCTGAGTTTTTATACGTTTACAGAGGATTGAAATTTTTAAAGAGCTCGGACCTGACGGAAAACACCAGGATTGAACTGTGTGACACCGAATTAGGAGTGGTAAAAAAACACCAATATAACTATCGATTTAATTGGGCAATGTTAATGAAACGCCGACACGGGAAAAAACATAGGAGAAAATGACGTCATGGGTCAACTAGTTCAATCCTCCTGTAAAGCTATAAAGCTCAGTGATATTTTACATAAAATCATATTTTTTCCAGAATGGTTCGAATTCTTGTATGCCCTCACTGTGCAAGCAGATGTCTGATAGAGTGTGGAAAATGTTTTACCATACTTGAGTATCTTGGACAGAAGCATAACTGTCCAGATACAGATGAAGGATTTTACGATGATGATGAAGGTTCATCGACTTGTTGCGAACACTGTGGGTGCGAAATCATCCCGGTGGATCGGACGGAGGAGTCGTAGAGCTGAATGTCAATGTGAGATCCTTTTAAAAAGCCCTTTTCAGGGCTAACCATCTATACGAAAGATCTTTCTTTCTTCAAAATTGTCAAAAGTAAAAAAGACTTACAGTCACAACTAGAAAAAGTCAAAAGTAAGAAGTAATTATTTTATATTTTTTATTTCAAAAAAGAACTTATGTACAATGAAAAAAATCAAATCATGAACTGTAAAAACAAAAAATGAATGAACTGTAAAGACAAAAAATGAATGAAAAAATCAAGTCAGTCTTTTTGTTTAAATTCAATATTGTGTCGAAATCTTTTTTCACTCAGTATGTTTTTCTTTTTTTCTTTGGGATGTCAGATTCACATTTGGTTTTACGTTTTCTTTTCCTATCGTTGTTTTTTAATACCACATCTGGACAGATTTTATCCTCGTGTTTTGTTGATTTGTAAAAGAAACAGTTCTTTGTTACTCGTTTTTTCTTCTTTTCGTTGTTTTGCTGTTTTTCCTCTCCGTACGAGCAACCCGCTTCTGCAGAAAAATCGTTGTTTTTTAGATCCAAAGTTTGTTGTTTTCTTAGATCCAAAGTTTGTTGTTTTCTTAGATTTTTTCGTAATGTCTCTAAACCATCTGCTATTTTGCAGATTTCTGAATCGTTGATATCCATCGTGTCGCTCTGCATGTCTACGGTCTGAGTTTCAACCGATGAGGATGTAGCTTGTGGTGAACTTTTTTTCCATGTATTTTCACTGCAGAATGAATTTAGTGTGCCAACGAATTTTATATCTTTGAGACCATCAACGTTGTAAAACGATGGTAAAATCTCAATGTCGTGACTGTGCGGATTCACGTAGACAAAAACAATTGTTCCTAGCTGATTTTCTTTTTCTGGACATTCTTTGGCCCAATGTCCTGCTTCGCTGCATGTGAAACAAATATTTGTTGTCTCGCCATTCGCACCATATCGTTTGTCAATCGTCGCTTGATCCAAAACTCTGTAGCTGGTAGTACGGTAAACATCTTTTTCTTCTAAATATTGCTGGGATAAAAATGATCCCACATAGTTTCCGATATGTTTAACATCATACTTTGATGGTATATTGCTGATCTCATAATCGTGGGTGTATGGATTGACATACAGATACACCCTCTTTCTAAGTGGTGATGTATTTTGCAGCTTTAACTCGCTCATATTTTTTTATCAGCTGTACTGTCTGAGATTGAGTAGGAGAATGATTAGATTTTCACAACTATCGTCTCTATTTATACACTGTTACAACGGAGAGGCTATATAAATTGTTAGTTTTTTCTCACTTCTGCATTATTGTCTTTTCACTCAGAGCTAAAACGATGGGTAAAAGAAAAAGAATAATAACCTATTCAGACAGCGAAAGTGACGATGAGGTGTTTCCACCAACAAAAAAGAAAAAAACTAGACCTTTGAAAGAAGAAAGTGACGATGAGATATTTCCAGCAATAAAAAAGAAAAAAACTAAACCGTTGAAAGAAGAAAATGACAGCGACGATGAAAGTATCAACTCTAACTTAGACATGAAAAGTCTATATGATTTAACAGAAAGGGGAAATAAGAAGTCAAGAAAATTTAAAACAGAATCACATGTGCTGATGCTGAGTTTTAAGAAATTTGAAGAATTAACACCTCAGAGACTACTTGGATTATTTGACGATGTTACCCATGAAATCATTCGAAAGTTAAATGCTAACCCTACGGACATGATTAGAATTACCATCAATCATCCTTCGTTGGAAATAGGAATCCATATTCCTTTTTTAGCTGCAGGCCAGTTAAAAGGTGAAACTATGCTGAATGAAATTGAACGAGTTTTACAATCGAATACAGATTTCGTCTTGAACGATGGATTCATGACATTTGACATTACACATACAATACCACCAAGTGGTAGCGGAAAACAAAAATATAGATCGTCAGAATTAGATTCGAAGTTTTTTGCCCAGAAAAAGAAATCTATTATTCAAATTGGTAATCATGACCAACTATGTTTTGCAAGAGCTGTTGTTGTGGGAATTTGCTACAGTGAACGTGAAAACACCGAAGTATGGAATAGAAAATGGCGTCGTATTTGTCGTTCAAAACGCCTTTTTCAAAAGACTGAAGCTGAGAAATTGTTAAATGAAGCTGGAGTTTCACCAACCCAGTCTGTAGGAATTGATGAATACAAAAAAATTCAAACATTCTTGTATGAAAAAGGCTATGTCATTAAAGTTCACCAACAGCATTCAAAAGTGGAAAAAATATTTAAACATCCAGAAGTGAAAGCCAATAGTAAGGTCATACATTTGTACTTTCATCAAAACCATTATGACTACATCAAATCTATCAAAGGTTTTCTTAGTTGTGGATATTATTGTGAGTTCTGTGATGTGGGTTACTCTAACCGGGAAAATCATGCTTGTTCAAATATCTGCAAAGGTTGTTATCGCGAAGGAAAATGTCCATCAGAATCAAAAGAATATGTTTGCAGTTATTGCAATAGACGATTTTTTAGTGCTGAATGCTTTGAAAATCACAGAAATGTACAAGGTAAAGAAAAGAAATCCATTTGTGTATTAGTAAAACTCTGCTCGAAATGCGGTGCACAATATCATGACAGAAAGAAAAATCATGTTTGCAATGGAAAGAAAAGATGTCATATCTGTAAGAGAATTGTTAACTTTTCTCATCAATGCTATATTCAACCTTACCAAAGTAAGTTGAACCATGACAGCGATGACGAGACGAGTTCTTCTGTAGTCAAAAAACCACAGTTTATTTTCTTTGATTTTGAATGCAAACAAGACACAGGTGTACACATCCCGAATTATTGTATCGCACACAGAGCGTGTGATGTATGTATCGATAAATCACTTGATTTTCATTGTTCTACATGCAGTGAATTTGAAGAGGGTCGGGAAGTTATTTTTCAAGGTGAAGAAACTTTGAGTAAATTTTGCAACTGGCTCTTTTCAAAACATCATAAAGGGGTTACGGCTATTGCCCATAATTTCAAAGGCTATGACGGTCAGTTCATTCTTGACTATATTGTCAAAGTTGGGTTAAAACTTCCAAAATTGATCATGAATGGAAACAATATTATGAAGTTAGAACTGAATGGTGTACGTCTGATCGATTCTTTCAATTTCATGAGTTTTGGTTTGGCAAAATTTCCACCCACCTTTGGTCTTCAAGAAATGAAAAAAGGTTACTTTCCTCACTGGGCAAATACAGATGAATTTTGGAGTTACATTGGACCCTACTTGGATATGTCTTATTACAAACCCGACTCAATGTCTGAAGAGGCTAGGTCAAAATTCATAGTTTGGTATAATGACAAAGTTCGAAATGGTGAGGAATTCAATTTTCAGAAGGAGATGGAATTGTACTGTAGGTCAGATGTTGATATCCTCAGACGAGGGTGTGCTGAATTCAGAAAGCTGTTTATCGAACAGGGTGGTATTTGTCCATTTTTAGAGGCGATTACCATCGCAGATGCCTGTAACAAGGTGTGGCGAAGCAAATATTTACCAGAAAATCAAATAGCTATCATTTCAAGTAAAGACTCATCCAGACGTCGCTTTTCTATGAAAGCGATACGATGGGTTCAAAGCGTAGCTCAGGAAAAAGGTATTAATATTCAGCATGCAAAAAATGGTGGTGAAGCTCAAATCGGGAAATATATTGTAGATGGTTTTCACCGTCAATCAAACACTGTTTATGAATTTCTTGGGGATTTGTATCATGGTTGTCCTGTATGCTATACAGATCGAAAACAGATCAATCCTATTAATGGAAAACCCATGTCTGAATTGTACGAACGTACTTTTAAACGTATAGCAGATATCAAAGAAATGGGATATAATGTAGTGTACATTTGGGAACACGAATTTGATACTGAGATGAAGGATAAAGAGTACAAAAAACTCATTGAAAAGTTATATCCACATTGGGACCCTATCGATCCGAGGGATGGTTTGTCCGGGGGAAGATGTAATGCAATAAAAATTGGATATGATGTTGATGAAAAAACCAAAAAGGAAATCAAGTACATCGATATCTGTTCTCTATACCCTTATGTTTGTAAACACAAATCCTATCCTGTAGGTCAGCCAAAAATTTTGTCTGCTGAGAATATTGATATGAACAATATTCGACAATATGAGGGATTAATCAAGTGTAAAGTTTTACCTCCAGCTGATTTGTTTCACCCCGTTCTCCCAGTTCACTGTAACAACAAAATGATGTTTCCACTCTGTATGAAATGTGCAGAAGAAAGCTCAAACATTTGTAGACATGGTAAAGAAGAGAGGGCTTTGGTCGGAACTTGGGTTACTTTTGAATTATTCAAGGCTCTTGACTGCGGTTATCGATTATTGCAAGTGTATGAAATTTGGCATTTCAATTCTGTATCAGATCAGTTCTTTAAACATTATGTGGACAATTTCTTGAAAATTAAGCAAGAAGCCAGTGGTTATCCAGGTTGGTGTCAATCAGACTCAGAAAAAGATCAGTTCGTTTGTGAATATGAGAAGGCGGAAGGTGTTCGTCTTGATCCAAGTTGTATTCAAAGAAATCCTGGGAGAAGATCATTTGCTAAGATTATGTTGAACTGTCTTTGGGGAAAATTAGCTCAGCGTGAAAAAATGACCCAGACGGAATACATCAGTGAACCGTCTAAATATTTTAAATTAGTCACCAATCCCAATTTCATTGTAAAGCATGTAGAAATCTTTGACGAGGACTGTTCATTCATCTTGGTTAACTATGAATCAAAGTTGGAGCATATTGACACCCACGCTACAGCCAATGTGGTAGTAGGATCTTACGTAACAGCTTATGCAAGGTTGGAATTGTACAGCGTTCTTGAAAAGTTAAAAGATAGAGTTCTGTATTTCGATACAGATAGTTGTATGTACATTCACGACCCTGAATTATGGAATCCTTTTATTATTAACAGCCGACTAGGAAAATGGACTGATGAAGAACCTGATTGTAAAATTACTCAATTCAGAGGGCTTGGGCCTAAGAATTATGCTTACAAAATGAAAACAAAAGATGGAGAAGAGATAAGCAAATGTAAAGTAAAGGGGATTACAATACAAAACAGGTGGTGAATTTCGATACATATTCGAAATGTGCTTTAGATCGCACAATAGAAATCAAAATTCAGTATGATTGTAGAATTAAAAGACACAGAGATAGAACGGTTACCAGTGAACCACAAACAAAAACCTTTCGCTCTGTATACACCAAGAGAGTTATTCTAAATGGTACTGACACTGTACCCTATGGTTATAAAAGTTTGAGAAAATAATTCTATATCACATTGTTGTGTAAAAATCAGTCAAAGTAAGTCGAGAAAAAATATTAACCGTTGGTCAAAAACAATCATGTTGCCGTTACCAATAGAACTACGTGAAAAAATTTATGGAGAATTTGTTCGACAGCATACGCTTGATGAACGAACACAGCTTAACATTAAATTTTTCTGTGTGAAAATTTGGATCGGAAAATTGTTTAAGTGGGTTGCAAAAGGAGAAAAGTCCTACAAAGTGTATGGTATAATCAACTTTATTGCAACGATGGTGGACGATTCGGGGTTGGATCTCGTTCTCAAGACTTTTTTAGCAGATAGCTGTATGAAAGACAATGTTATTAGTAAGCTGTTTCGATCCACAAGTCGATGGACATTTTTTATCATAGGAACAACAGAAGAAAGTTTTCTTAACGTTCTGAAAATGAAATCAGTTCTATTTGACTTTTACTTACGCTACAAAAAAGGATCTGTTCATGATTCCTACGGAGAATCAAAGGAAACCATGGTAGGGTATATTCTATTTGATAGAGATGTTACAGAAGAAGTGGTATATTCAGCTCTTTCAACAAAAGACGCTTATAGACATGTTGCTCCATTCATAGGACTACGAAATTTCGACGATATGGACAGTGAGTATACAATGTTTTTGGGGTATGACCAATTGCATAAAGACATTACGGAATATGAAAACAAATATGAAACTCGTGGTATTTGCGAATTTGCATTGTAAAAAATTTGTTATATACTGTTTTGCGAATAATTCATTATAAATAATTCATTGCGAAAAAATAATTCAGTGTGATTTTTTTCATTGTGAATAATTCATTCTGAAAAAATATTTCAGTGCGATTTTTTTCATTGTCAAGAAATTGTTTTTTATGCTGTATTGTAAAAATGTTTACTTGTGATTTTTTCATTGTCAAGAAATTTTTTCATTGTCAAGAAATTTTATTATAATGCATTGCAAAAAAAATGTTTCATTGTTTAGTTCTGTTCAATAAATAAAAGTTCAATAAATAAAAGTTCAAAAACAATAGAGCTCTTCATTCTGTTTTTTCCCCAAACACTTGTTCTGTCTACATTTTTTCCATACAGCGTCTCATAACTTTTTTTGCTATATTAGCATGAAATGTAGCATGGAAAAAATGTGTGTGCTTTCTACCCGGTCCGAGCTCTTTAAAAAATTTCAATCCTCTGTAAACGTATAAAGTCCAGCGTTATTTTCATACAATCACCATTTCTTGATTCTCAGCTAACGATCACTTCGAAAGCAGTGTCAATATTCGGAAGCAATATCAATATGGAGGAGGTAAATCATCAACTACGTGAGGCTCTCCAAGAGTATCTAAATGCCGGGCAGCAGTTATTGCAACTAACCACTCATCTCGTAGGAGAGGAGGAACAAAACCAACTACAACGTATAACACAGCCATACAAAGATCTCGGCGAAAGATTAGTTCAACTATTATTAAAGACAACACCGGATATCTTTTTGGTTGATATCGAATTTGGGAGGAAGATTACAGCATGCCCCATTTGCCAAGCGAATTTCGGGTGCTGCCATTAGAAGTGGAAAAACACAGCCTCCAAAAACAAAACAGCCCTTTTCAGGGCTACCCATCTACCACGAAAGTTCTATCTTTCTTCAAAATTGTCAAAACTCAAAAGATTTACAATCAAAAAAAAGTCATAGATTAGTCAAACTCTAGTTTTTTCTATCCCGAACAAGAAAAAAATGCAACAAAGCTGCGGATTGGTCAACAATAAAACATTTAGTATTAGAAAAACAACGATAATTCTGATTGGATAACATTAATTTGGAGCCAAAACAGCATGAAACGCCGACGCGGGAAAGAACATAGGAGAAAATGACGTCATGGGTCAACTAGTTCAATCCGTCTGAAAAACTATAAATCTCGGCGATTTATTTTCCATACATTTCATTTTCACAATGGCTACGACAGCACCACTTCTTGGTACTTGGATGGATGCTGAGCGAAAGTTAATAAGAGCAAGGAGGCAAATCGTCTTACTTAAACAACGCTTAGCTGGAGTGAGAAGACGATACGAGAGGGCTGAGCTTGCTAATAACAGGGTGTTCTGTTATAACCTTCGGATGAAGGAGCTCATTATTGAGGGCATGCTTGAAATGTATTTTCAGTATGTTATTTCAAAAACAGAGGAGGTAGACCGTCTTTTCCGCGCGCAAATCGCCGCTGAAAGGAGTGAGTCAGACAGCGAATCGACTGATGCCGATACTGAATAAATATTTTCAAAAAATCAGCCCTTCTCAAAAAACAGCCCTTTTCAGGGCTAACCATCTACCATGAAAGATCTATCTTTCTTCAAATTGTCATTTCTTCAAATTGTCAAACTTCTTTTCTTTTAGAAGAGTTGCACTCCAAAGACTCACACTTCAAAGGTCCACACTTCAGAGAGTAAAAAAAACTCAGAAAAAAGACTAATCCCGACTCAATGATTAGGCAAATAGAAAAGAAAAAATCATTCATACATGCAAAAAAGACTAAGTCCAACTCAATGATCAGATATTTAGAAAGAGAAAACCCTTAAAGTCTAAGTAGTGATAGAAGTAAACAATAAAGCATTCCTAATAGCATATGGGTAAAAAAACTAAGTCCAACTCCGTGTTCAGACATTTAGAAAGAGAATTCATTCATAGATACAGAAAAAACTAAGTCCAACTCAGCGTTCAGACATTTAGAAAGAAAAAAATCATACATAGGTAAAGAAAAACTAAGTTCAACTCAACAGCCAGACATTTAGAAAAAATCATTTATAGTGCAAAAAAATCTAAGTTCAACTCAGTGATATAGGGACAAATTCCATTTAGAGAGAAAAAATCATTCATAGGATGAAAAAAACTAAAAAGTGATCCATTACACATATAAAACACCAAACTCTTGATTATTTTTTCTCATTCACCATTAACTTTTCGTAAAACCTGAACCAGTATCCCACAATGTTTGGATTAACATTTTTTCTCTCATTGCTCTTCTGGTTAGAAGAAAGAGAACGTTTCAGATATATCAGACATGAAATTGAGCATCTGATGCAAATGCTAGATAAAATGGAATCAATCAAAAGAAAGAGAGGAGGATAAAAAAGTGCATTCTGCACAAAAAAAGCAACCCTTTTCAGGGCTAACTATCTTAAATAAACATCTTTCTTTTCATTTTGTCAGAAGACTCATAATCAAAAAGTCACAGGTTAGTTAAACTCTAGTTTTTTTCTAACTCCGAACAAGAAAATGTAACAAAACCACGGATTGGTCAACAATAAAACATTTAGTATTAGAAAAACAACGATAATTCTGATTGGATAACATTAATTTGGAGCCAAAACAGCATGAAACGCCGACGCGGGAAAAACATAGGAGAAAATGACGTCATGGGTCAACTAGTTCAATCCTCCTGTAAAGCTATAAAACCCAGCGGCATTTTCCCGCACATCATTCATTCTCTTCGACTTACAGTTATAATGGAGTGTGCGTTGAGAGACATGAGTTTTTCTGAACTCGCCCAGCTGGCATCCAAAGAAAAAAAGATGGACGGAAAGAAGAAGGAGTTCTCAGTACCAGTTACTGAAGATTGGAACGATGACGCTGAGCCTTCGTTCTCGTTGGACTTTGGGCTGGACGAGCAGCAACTGAAGAGGCTAAAGAGGCGGGCAGCAAGTAGCTGCCCAGCCTGCAGAAAGGTTGGAGGTTGTGCTTAAAAACACAACCTCCAAACCAGGTCCTTTTTTAGGACCACCCCAACAGCCCTTTTCAGGGCTAACCATCTACCACGGAAGATCTACCTTTCTTCAAATTGTCAGACGTAAGTTCTATCTTTTCTTCAAATTGTCATTTCTTCAAATTGTCAGACGAAAGTTCTACCTTCAAGCTGTCAGACGAAAGTTCTATCTTCAAGTTGTCATTTCTTCAAATTGTCACAGCTCTTTTCAGAGCTAACCCAACAGTCCTTTTCAGGACTAACCATCTACCACGAAAGATCTATCTTCAAGATGTCAGACGAAAGATCTATCTTCAAGCTGTCAGACAAAAGTTCTATCTTCAAGTTGTCATTTCTTCAAATTGTCACAGCTCTTTTTCAGAGCTAACCCAACAGTCCTTTTCAGGACTAACCATTACCACGAAAGTTCTATCTTTCTTCAAAATTGTCATTTCTTCAAATTGTCAAACTTCTTTCTTTTAGAAGAGTTACACTCCAAAGAGTTACACTCCAGAGAGTTACGCTGCAAAGAGTAAAAAAAACTCAGAAAAAAGACTAAGTCCAGCCCACTGCTCAGTCTTTTAGAGAAAAAATATTCATACGTGAAGAAAAAACTAAGTCAAACTCAGCGTTCAGTCTTTTAGAGAAATTCATTCATAGAATGAAAAAGTCTAACTCCAACTCAGTGCTCAGTCTTTTAGAGAAATTCATTCATAGAATGAAAAAAGTCTAAATCAAACTCAATGTTCAAACATTTAAAAGAGAAATCATCCATAATTGCAGAAAAAGACTAAGTCCAACTCAATGTCCAGACATTTAGAAAGAAAATTCATTCTTAGATGCAGAAAAAGTCTAAGTCCAACTCAGGGTTCAGACATTTAGAAAGAAAAAATCATACGTAGATGAAGAAAAAACTAAGTTCAACTCAATGTCCGCAGAAAAAGACTAAGTTCAACTCAATGGTTAGGCATTTAGAAAGAGAAATCATTCGTAGGATAAAAAAAAGTCTAAGTTCAACTCAATGGTTAGGCATTTAGAGAGAAAAGAAGCTTGACAATAGAAAATCATTTTTGATCGTTACTCACCTTTAACTTCCCTTTTTGCAGAAAAATTCCAGAGTTACACTGCAAAGAGCAAAAAAAACTCAGAAAAAAGACTAAGTCCAACTCAGCGATCAGGCTTTTAGAGAAATCATTCATAGGGTAAAAAAGTCTAAGTCCAACACAGCGCTCAGCCTTTTAGAAAGAAAATCATTCGTAGGGTAAAAAAAAGTCTAAGTTCAACTCAATGGTTAGGCATTTAGAAAAGAGAATTCAATCATAGGTGAAAAAAACTAAGTCCAACTCAGTACTCAAGCATTTAGAAAGAGAAAAATCATCCGTAGGGTGAAAAAAACTAAGTCCAACTCAATGTTCAGACATTTAGAAAGAGAAATCATCCATAATTGCAGAAAAAAGTCTAAGCCCAGCTCAGTGATCAGGCTTTTAGAGAGAAACCACTTAAAGGCCAAGTAGTGGATAGAAGTAAAACAATAAAGCAATCCTAACAGCATATGGGTAAAAAAACTAAGTCCAACTCAGTGACCAGACCTGTCAGATCACTATAGAGCACTCGAAGATGTGTCATTTTTGGCCGGCCCCTTTGCCTTTAATTGCAGAAAAATTCCACTCAGGGTAGAGACCCTAGGTATTTTTGTAGAAATGATATAATGCAAATTCTTTCAGGGTGGCAGAATAGGGACAACTTTCTTTCAGGGGTGGTGATGTAGGGCTCTCAGGGAGGGTCGTATAGACCCCCTGACCAGGCCTGTCAGGGGTCTATACGACCCTCCTATACTACTTACATCTTCACTCGTTTTCATCCAGTTTTTTAACCGTTTTTTTTTTTATTTTATGAAACTATAATCACTCCTTTATCTTCATGCCAAATATTGCCCCTGATGGTTGCAAGGTTGCACATATTACGGCAGATAGAAAATGCATTTCATTCGATTGCTGCTAGCCATAGATATGACAACCACAGTTTCCGGTTTAAATCGAAGACAAATCCTTACAGTTTCTTTACTCCATACACCTTATTGTGGTGCCGCATGAGCGGCGGCACTATATTTTTATTCGGTTTTGGAAACTGCCTGTGGAGGCAGCCATCTTGGACTGGTTCAGTGTTTTGTTTTAATACACGTAGAAATACAGCAGATCTACTGTACTCTCATTACCAGATCGGGACCGTACTAACTTTGTTTTTCTATTTGGAAGGATTTTTTTGTTATTTAACATGTAATATACCGTATTTTCATTGCCAAAACGATAAAAAACCAGATCGTAGGTCTGTCAACTTGTTTGTTTATAAAAACTGTAAAATACATTTCGAGAAATAAGTCACGTGATCAAATATTACCTCTCACAAATTTTCGAAGCCGCCATTTTGAATAAGCTGAATCTTATAAGAAGAATTTTCAAGCTCTTTGACCCTAGAGCACTCTATGTGTTAAAACTGCATGTATATTTTTGTACTAGTAGTGTATGGATTGCAGAAATATTGTTTCCTTTTCACCATCGTGTTCTTAAGACCAGCGAGGGCTAAGTAGGTCAAATTGGAGTGATTTACGAACAATTGGTTAATAGAGGAAATTCTTTCCGAAACGCCGTCGGTCCGATGGACATGTCTTGTAAACCAGATCAGTCCGTCAAAATTCTTCAGTTCACAAGACCGAATGTCCGGTTAAACATCAAAATTGAATATTCCTTTGCAATACACGTTGACAAAGTTTACATTATGCTCTTACACACATGTGTACTAAGATAAAAATAACATCGAAATGTCATGTACTAATTTTAGAATGACATGGGTTTTTTCCGTACACTGTTCAGCCTCAATAGACCAATGAAATCGTCGTAAGACTGAATGACGTCATACTTTGTATGATAATTTTTCATTGATTAATGAGGGCCATTCCTGTAATTAAAATTATCTCTCTTGCTAGATAAAACCTAAAGGTAACCAAATAACACATTGGTCCTTTCACCTGTATTCCTTTGTTTTTATCCTTGATTCCTTTGGGGATGTTGCGATAAATATAATTTGATTTATGATTACATGCAAGGTTTCCATGTAATTTTAAAACAAATTTTGTTCTCAATCATTCGAGAAATGTGTATATATCGATTTGTAAAAATACCTAACCAGATTTAGTTGAGATATTATCTCAAGAACATATCTGTGTAGTGCAAGAAAATCAAGGATAAAATCCAAGTAAACACCTTATCAGGACCAATGTAGTACTGGAGAGGAATCAAGGGAAATAACTGAAGAATGGCCCTCATTGGAAATATAGTGTCTAATGAAATTACGCGACATTTATTTGGCGATCTTTCCATCTCTACAAAAAAGATCGGCTGCTGTCATGAAATAGAACCCGAGGATTGCCTTATACATCAATGAAGAAGAATTCATTGAGGAAGAAATATGTAAACCTATAACTTATTTAGTCCTGATAAAGAAATGGTTTTCCCTTACCCCCTATTTCTTTGAATTTGGACCCTCAAATTTTCTTAATGACCCCTAAAATTTCTATTTGTGCCTTCTCTACTTCATTTGAAGGGGGTCAAATGACCCCCAAATCAGAAAGTCAAGGGAAAACCCAGTAAAGACTCATGAATTTTCTGTAGATTTTCTGTCTGAAGATGACAATTGTCTTAAAATTGAGTTTTATACAAGAGACTGTTGAGTTTTGAATACGGCCAGGGATTCTCGATGTATTATAAAGGTCCGTGATACTGTACATGTAAATCTACCCCCATTGATAATCTTTTTGTTATTCCTTATAAATTCAAAAACAGTTCATGTAGTTATTTTAATTTATCGATATTTTGGGTCAGGTAAAAAAAACATTCGGTAATTTTTTTTTTTACCTGACCGAATGTCCAGTAATAACTTGGCAACTTTCAGAAAGACTGGGTCACGAGTTTGGTAAACTGGACTTAAAGAGTCACTTGATTGGAGAATTCGGTATAACCCGCTGTAATGTGCCCTATTCCAGAAACAACTGATTTGCGGCGCCATTGATGTTATGCATCAATATTTTCTTGTATTGTTTTTTTATCTACGTTTACACAGCTGACTAGATTATCAAGTCAAGACCGTCAAGTTTTAACAGAGTTTGTTTACTCTCTGGCTGTAAAGATGTCTCTTTAAACAGCTTATAATGCACTTTGCATTGACTGTAAGCCATGCTCTGTGAAAAGAAGATTTAATGCATCTGAAAATAGTATCGACCCATGTCTGCCTGCACAGTCCGTGCAGACTGACTCGTCTCGAAAATTTTTGCTTATTTTAATATTTTTTGCATGTTCCAGGACCATTCTCAGTAGTTTGTTTGACAAAAAGTATTCTATGGATCGATAAGCATGCGATGACTTGCTCAGTAAAATGCATCAAGGAGATCCACTAAACCCCTTTTTGTTAGAGCGCCGCTCAACATTGTTTTACGTGCCAAGTCAATCGGTATAGATTAACCAAAATGGTTCAATAACTAATTCCTGATATTAAACTTGATCTTGTCCTCTGCATTTAATCCTTGGACAGCTGAGCGAGGCTTAAAGAGCTTTGCGGACATTGTACTTCAAGATCAGACTACACAGAACGTGCAGTCCGATCTTTGATGTACACTGTCCGATAAGGATATTTTTTCCAAAAACAAATAACTTTCAAATAGCAATATTTGGCTTACACTGTCGACTGGAAAGTTTTGTTTGACTTATTTAGCAAGTTGAGGGTTAAGCTCGTCACCATGCAGACTATTGATGGCCTGTAACACGCGAAAAGGGGCATTCAGACATTAGCGTAAAGTTGTCGTCCCGGATCAGCCTGCGCAATCCGCGCAGGCTAATCCGAAACGACACTTTCCGTTTTTATGTAATTTTCTGTTTTGTCCAAGTCTACTGTAGCACAAAATCTAATATAGTCGGAAAGTGCCGTCTCGGATTAGCCTGCGCGGACTGCGCAGGCTGATCCGAGACGTCAATTTACGCATTTGTTCGAATGCTCCTTTTCGCGTGTTGAAAGCTATTTGTGACACAGCCTAGGGCTGATAGAAAAAGTCAGAGAAAGCTGTGGTCAGTATCAGTAGTAGAGACTTTTTCCATAAGAGGAAAACAGTCATGAGAATTGATTGTAACGAACAATAGGTGCCTTTACAAACAGTGTTTTCGAGAAATGCTTCTACTGATGCGACATGAGATAGACCCATGCTCTGGCAAAAGGGGGCTTAGTGATCACATTGTTATGGATCCATAAAATCTATTTTGTCTATCAACCGACCAAATCATGAGTTAGAATGGCCTTTGACATGCAGAAAATTGACCAAAATCAAAAGATTTCGACCTGTGTAAGCCTGCGCGGACTGCCCAGGCTGACATGGGTCGATAACTTTTGAAGATGTATTCAGCCCCATTTCCCACGAGCATGGCATAGTTTAATTTGAAAGGTATTAAGCCAAATGCTAAATACGTTGAATATTCATGACAGTTTGTTACAGACAGAAATAAATAAGTTAAGTCGATCGTGATGTCCATTTCACGACATTTTTGGGGAATAAAACAAGGACTGTCATACGGTATCGCATTGCAGAATTTTCCTGTTGTATAATCGTTGGCTCACATAGCAAACATGTTGTAGTTTGTCTTATCAGAGATATTAGACAGTTACGCTATGTTGGACTGATGTTCAGTCAACACTTAATTGTTCGGGTCAAACAGAGCTGCTAACCGAAGAAAAGTACATGAATAAATTAGAATACATTAAAATTTTGTAAAGATTAATCTTATATCTAGAATTAAAGTTAGAAACTTTAACACTAATTTTACAATTCATTTTTTCTACAAGCAATCTAGAATTAAAGAGTGCAACTTAATAGTGGTTTTACAAGTCACTTTTCTACGAGTGACTGGAATTTTGACAGACCGTCCTGTAACAAATTGTCAGACGCATAATAATATTTCTACTTTCAAATCGTATGAATTAAATTTTCCAACATTTTGACTCCCGAACTGTATACCTGTATACTTATGACCGCTAGTGGGCCTTTCAGGAAAATCTTGAACTGTTGTTTTGCCAATGTATCAGTGACAACCAGTAGCAATGAACCCAGCTTCGTGCAAAACTAATTTACGTACACTCAACTCTATCTGAGTTGAATTGTTTGTTCATTTACAGCTGAAAATTAAACCCGCCAGTCTTTATTATAGCGACGCGGCTATTTCAAACAACTGAGAATTTTATTGCCTCTCACGGAACTTATCAGCAATGGACGTTCCAGGTTTTTAAGGCTTTGTCCGATAATTCTGTTGCTCAGTTTGAGTTTATTATACAGTTAATTTACTAATAAAGAGCCTTTTGACGACTGCGTGAAAGCCATCGGTCCGTCTTCATCAACGACTCTTATGAACATTGTTAGTCTTATTCGGCAAAATTTACTGAATTTGAAAGTAACACAACTTCTGACTGGCTAAACCCAATGTTTTAGCTAATCAGAAGGTGTGTT
Source organism: Hippopus hippopus (assembly GCA_946811185.2). Classification (NCBI taxonomy): domain Eukaryota; kingdom Metazoa; phylum Mollusca; class Bivalvia; order Cardiida; family Cardiidae; genus Hippopus; species Hippopus hippopus. Next base: position 69,742,326 of record OX328096.1, read on the forward strand.
ACTTTCAAATTTAGAAAGTTCTGGGGAATATGACCAAGAAAGTTGTTAAGAATGTTTGGTGATTACGGACCCTGGTCAGTTTCATACGACGGATGAGGACGGACATAGGATGAGAGCAATGGACCTAAAAGTGTATAGAAAAGTTACGTTCAGGACCATTAAGCGTTTACCTCTTTATCAAAGAACAAATTTTTAGACTGGTCCACATCCGAAGTATTTTCAGACGGCTAATCAAATGTAGATCAGATGATGAAATTTGCCTCTTGAAAAAGAGTGGAAGAAGTTGTGTGGAAAAGAGAAAATCTTGGTTACCACCAAATTAAATTTGCCGTATTTTTATGCTTACAATTTGGTACAGTCTAAAACTTTTCCGACAAAGGACCAGTGAGGTAGTGCACGATTTGAACAATTCTGTCAAATGACGAGAAAGTGTTGCAAAGAACAAAGAGACTAACTACATGTGCATTATTTGATCTCGAAAAGGCATCACGGGGTAAAATGGTCCTTGAACACGCAGAAAACTTACAAAAACGCGAAACGTCTCGATTCATGTACGCCTACGCGGACTGTGACATGGGTTCAGAGCTACAGATAGAGGGAGTGATTTTGGTTTCAAAATTGAAAGTATCAATCATTATCCACTAAGCCCTATGTTGTGGGTACTCATTAGAACCGTCTCATCGATACGATTCTAATAAGTACCCACAGCATAGGGTTTCAGAGAGAAATAATGGATTTAGAATACCATCACTCTCTCTTATCTGGAGCTCTGATTGGTTGATACTTTTCATCCCCCGCCGAAAAGGTGGCGGGGGATATGGTAATAGTAGCCGTCCGTCCTTCCGTCTGCCTGTCCTTCCGTCCCACTTTTTGTGCGGAGCATAACTCAAGAACTATAAGTGGTGTAAACATGAAACTTCACAGGTGGATAGATCTGATCAAGGAGAAGTGCAGTGCACAAGAACTATAACTCTGGATTGCAAAATTTAGGAGTTATTGCCCTTTGTTATTTTTCTTACTTAAAATTTGTCCAGAGCATAACTTGAAAACTACACGAGATGTAAACACGAAACTTCACAGGCTAATAGATCTTATCAAGGAAAAGTGCAGTGCACAAGAATTTATAATTATGGATTGCTTAATTTAGGAATTATTGCCCTTTGTTATTTTTCATACTTAAATTTTGTCCAGAGCATATCTTGAAAACTACATAAGATATAAACATGAAACTTCACAGCTTGATAGATGACATTAAGGAGAAGTGCAGTGTACAAAAACCATAACTTTCACTGCCATGCTTTAGGAGTTATTGCCTTTTGTTATTTTTCATACTTAAGTTTTTTCCGGAGCATAACTCAAAAATTATCTGAGATGTAAACATGATACTTTACAGGTGCATAGATCACATTGAGAAAAAGTGCAGTGCACAAGAACCATTACTCTTGGTTGCATAGTTTAGGATTTATTGCCCTTTGTTTTTTTTTACTTTAATTTTGTCCAGAGCATATCTTGAAAACTACGTGAGATAGAAACATGAAACTTCATAGGTTGATAGATGACGTTGAAGACAAGTGCAGTGTACAAGAACCATAATTCTTTATTGCATAATTTTGGAGTTATTGCCCTTTGTTATTTTTCATACTTTCATAATTTTGTCCAGAGTATAACTCGAAAACCATAAAAGGTATTAATGTGAGACTAAGAAAAGTTTACCTTGATGATGTTTTTATTGTACTTTGTATTTAGCAGTGCTAGAAAATAATTCTGAAATCTAGCTGTTTTAGCCTTTAAACCAACCTACAAAACACTCATCTTCTATTGAGCAAGCATTCGGCGGGGGATGGCCATGTCAACATGGCTCTTGTTGGAGTTGCATTAAACCACTGTTCACAAATCATGACTCATTTATAAAAGAAACACATCGTTTCCAATGTATTTTAGCGTTTTGATGTTAACTCTACCACAATACAAGTTTTACATTCAAACATTTTCAAAGCAAATGAGTCACGCTCTGTCAAAAGGGGACTTAATGCATCTCCATAATGCATTGTACCAAAGAAGACATCACATGATTATGGATCCATAATAGCCATTTTTTTAAACAACCGACTGAATCATGAGGCAGACTGATCCTTAGACATACAGAAAATTGACCAATAGCGAAAAGTTTCGGTCCAGGTCAGCCTGTGCTGACTGCGCAGGTTGACCTGGGTCGATAGTTTTCGCAGATACAATAGGCCCCCTTTTCAAAGAGCTTGGTTCAAATGCATTTGCAGACGACAAATAAATGTTGTTCAGATGATAGGTTCTGTCATTTATAGAGTAGAAAAAACAAGCAATTTCGTTGAAATGATATCCCCCGCCGAAAAATTTACTTGACCACGTAACTTAAAATCTCTCCCAGTCGGCCATTTTTCATCGAATCAAAAAATAAAAAAAAATGTATCGGCGGAATGGGTTATTGTACACATGTATAAAGTTTCACGAAATTCCGTCCAATGGTATTGGAGATATTCTTCCGGACGGACACACGGACGGACGGACGGAAGGACGGTCAACGCTAAAACTTTATCCCTCCGCCTTCGGCGGGGTATAAAAAGAGTGATAAGGAGAAAATAATGGTATCAGCATTTCCTCCTTTTCCCACTTTGTTTTCAAAACCCGTCTTATTCGGGGTCGTAAATTTTAACAAGTTGTCACTTCACACATTGATGTTTCTTAGGCACTGGCTCCTTTCCCTCATAGCTACAGTCGAAACAATGGTCAGCGGTGAGAGAGGCATGAATCCAGTCGCAGTGACTGTCATCAATCCTCGATAAGAAATAGGCCGAGCCAGGGATTCGAACTAGCGACCCCAGTACCCAAGTCCTGTACACCACTGACTGTCTTTCCGGGCTCGGCTGATTAAACATCAGGGTTTGCCTTCTGTGTAGTATATTTTCTTTGATCTTGACTCTTATCCTGCTGAACAAGTTAAATAGAACTTTCAAGCTGATAGTAAAAACCTGAATAATGTTATTTGATACTTATGTTTTGAAGAAAAATATCTCTTTATCGGACAGTGTAGATCCAAGAACAGACTGCACGGTCTGTGCAGTCTGATTTTGATCTACATTGTCCGCAAAAGGTCAGTTAGTCGGGCTTAGCAGCTTAAGGGTTGGCGATTTTTCGAAGCAACTCAAGTCGTGCTGTATGTTCTAAGGGATTTACGGCACTAACAAGGTAAAAATGTCGTGATTTTGACATGGAAACATAAAAATTCGGTATATTTTGACAATATTCTTCGAATATAGGAGAATTTTCATTCATTATGTCCGTCTGGGGTTTCTCATATGTAGGGTAAGTTACGAAGTAGGCCTATTTCAGATTCAAAAGTACATGAACTCATACAACAAAGCGGCTACATTTTCACTTCTTGTGAGCTCGAGAGTGTCTTTCCTGCGACAGTTGATAAATACATGCATTAATTTTTCCAGTAACATAATCCCGACAATGACCGTCGCTATGCTGTCTAGTCAACCCAAAGTAAAGAGAGTATGGGTCAAAATGCTGTAATTGCACATTTTTGGCAATGTATATGTCCCTGGCCTATACAGAACAAGATAGAATATGGTTATGAATCGTTTGACTCGTATACTGCGTTGTATGCGCATGTCATATTCTTCGAAGATTCGACCTGTCTGCTATGACGCATCACCCATCCCCGAATACCTGGGAAAAGTAGGGCTTATACCGAAGCTATGAGCCTATTACCCAAGCATGTAGGGGCTGTTTTGATAAATGGCCGATGCATAGGTTACATGCCAGCCGATCATAGCTGAATGAATCGCACCAGGGAGAGTTTTATTGAGTAAACGTTTATTTGATTTTGAAATTTAAAGTACCGGTTGTTGTTTTGAAAGGTAGTCCGGTTCTGTACTCAGAATGCCCAAATTAGATAGATGTGTATTTGTAGAATACCATCTAGCGGGAGATAATGTCGTATACTGTACTCTGCAACATTTCTTTTATATATGTAGTACTATAGATCTGGCATTCATGATTTTTCGGCTTAGCTAAATGCACTGGCTTTTGACCTACATGTACTTATCGGTACTGGTAAAGAATGAATAGATGGTAATTTGCGATTGGTTAAAAATGTGCACATGTTTATTCGGCGGGCCCTACACATTTGTTCGCATATTTATGAAACAACTATTTAAACTGCTAATTGATGCCACGGGGACTTGATTCACATCATAGCAAATTAATGTAATGAAGAGTTATCCTTTTCTTCTTCTATTTGGAAATTTAATATTTTCATACGCGTTACCCAATAACCCAGACTACTTTTCAACAAAATGATAAACGGTGAAGAGAATGAGGTAACTGCTCATGAGGTTACTTTCATTATTTTACTTTATATCGGGCCACAAAAGAGTTTCAATATTCATATTCCAGTATCTCTTACGCCGTCTATCTTTTTTTAAAGATATGTCTTGTTCTTTATTCACTACCCCATGTTACACTCTTATTAATTAAATAGCTGCCTTCCCACAAGATCAAAGACGACGAAATAATGCCCAGCGATGAAAAAAAAAAAAGAATTACTTCAGTAGGACTAGATCGTCGAGTAGGGATTCGAACATATGGTAACCATGTGCGTGACCGACAAAGCTACGGAGCTCGGCATTCATTCTAAAGATTGTTCAAGAAGATATTGCATACAAAATGTTTGAGCCATGTTCTGGCAAAAGAGGGTTTAACGCATCTCCGTGATGCATTATATCGAGCAAGTAATCATATAATGATGGATGGATAAAATTGAGCCATGCTATGGCAAAGGGGGGCTTAATGTGTCTCCTTGATTCATTATACCAAGCAAGCCATCACAAAGTCCTGGATCCATAAAAATCATTTTGTCTAACAACCAATGGAATCATGAAGTAGGGTAGTCCTTGAACATACCGAAAATTGACTAAAAGCGAAAAGTTTCGGCCAAGATTAGCCTGCACGGACTGCGCAGGCTAACCTGGGTCGATACTTTTCGCAGATGCATTAAGCCCGCTTTTTACAGAGCATGGCTCAATTTATTTTGTCTATCAAACAAATGAGATATCTCTATAGGTAGAACGGTCCTTTGACTTGCATGAAAATTAACCAATAGCAAAAAGTATCGAGTCAGGTCAGCCTGCGCGGACTGCGCAGGCTGACCTGACTCGATACTTTTTGCAGATGAATTAAACTTCCTTCATGTTCACAGTGCATGGTTTATTTGTTCTCGAAAGATGTTTGCTGTATATGACAGGCCAGCAGACATTCCTATTCAGTTGGTATCAACCACGTGGTCTCTAGAGTGATGCCAAAATATCATAAACAGGAATTAAAGAGAGAAGATAAATTTTCGTTTAATTTTGCCTGTCTGTAACCTTTCCCTGTTGCCTCCATATCACACAACACAGCATTCCCCGCTGTTAAAACGAATTGAATAGTAACTTTAACAATCCCTTAAGCGCCAACAGTGAAAACATGGGCTTTTGCGGACGGCATAGATCAAGATCAGACTGCACAGAACGTGCAGTCTGATCTTGGATCTATACCGCCCTCTTGTTTAATCAATCCTATAAGATATAAAGGATCTGTCATGAGATGACTGTTGAGATAAATGTTTATTAAACGAGTCTTGAAAAATGTTATTAAGCGAGCCTTTGGTGAGCTTAATAACATTTTACCGGACTAGTTTAAAGGTGGGTATTTAGATTTTTCACATCTCACCAAATTAAAAAAAATATATATCACTGAAATTTATATGAAAAAAACAATACAAATCATCAATAATTAAGAATCATAAAATTACAAAAAACATTTTTTTTGATGGTGTTCCCTTAAAAGGCTACGTAGCTTTTTAAGGTACCTTTAGATTTCGCGCCAAAAATCAAAAAAGCATTGTGGGAATGTCAAGTGACTGGCACGTGACTAATGAAGCTTAAATTCCATAACATAACAAACATGTAATTATTTTCCATAATGTCTTCTTCGGGCGCTATGTTTGAAGCTTCGTCTGTGTATTTCCGGTATGTAAATGAGCGAGTTGCTCATGTAAAAATAGACCATGTTTCCCGTCAGTGGCGACCTGGGCCGTAGTAAATCTCTAATTTCTCTTGTTGTCGGATGGTTTTCGACTACTGGGGTTTTATGAATGAAAATTAAAAGGCTTTGGGAGTATAAGGATGATTTTTTTTGCATTTTTGTAAAATTTTCGTCCCAAAATCTGAAGGGCCACCTTTAATAAAATTTTATCACAACAGTCAACGAATGTCAGATTCTTTTTATCACATAACTGAATCCAGCGAATTCAATTAAAAGATAATGGTCCAAAACATACTCATTTGGCTTGACATTTCTATGAATGAGGCCAATTCACTGAAGATAGTCTCCTTCTGGGTAAATCAACCTCAAAGTCAATCCCATCAATTAAAACTGTATAAATTTCACCCGCTGTCGAACTTTTTATTCTCTTAATCGTTGCTTTGCCCCGATTGTCGATTTTGACAGTTGACCCGACGGCAAAATGTAGGTCAGCCATATTTTGGAAATTTGGCATGGGAATACATATGTACAGTACTTCGACCTGTGACGTCATGAAATCTTACCTCACACGTGTGTGAGACAAAAAAATTCGTAATGGCTATATTACATTGGAAACAAGAGTTGTTATGTGATAAAAAAATCTCTCTGTTTATCAGTTGATTGTATTGTCAGGTGTCTTGGGAGTTCGAGTTTATTATGATATTTTGCACTGACAGAATTAAACCTTTAAATAACACACAATCCCGAAGTTTTAACGACCTTTAGGAAGAAGGTTTTTGAAAACAGCTTAGGAAAAGGAGAAACTGCTGATCACTAGAATTTTCTCGTTTTCCCACAATATTTTCTGCATTTAAAAAAAAAACACTTCCGCTAAATTAGCCACGTTGTTTGTCGTCTGCAAATGTTTTGAATTTAGGAAGGTCCAAAATTTTGTCGTTTGGTAATGATTTAAAACATCGATCTGTTTTCAGCGGACGACTCAGACAATTGTATGGTCATAAAATATGGATTAATAAACATGGATTAATGTTTGTTAAACAAACACAAATGAATCCATTTTGAGAAAAGAGGAAGCCGCATTTACATGTTTGCAAGCCTCTCTCTCTCGCTCTCTCTCTAAGAGAAATTGATCAATTACTGTAGTACACCAATGAAGTTCAGTAGCGTAGCTTACGATACCCAATTACGCAGCTGATGTGCCCAACCTAATCTTCGTTTAGGGAGGACTCTCAGGACACCTAGGACACCCCTTTTTGCGTGTTGTTCAAAAAGGACTAGCTCCGCCCCTGAAGTTTGAAACATTTAGGTTAGACAATCTATTCTATGGGGACGATTTAACTGGCTCGCGTTTCATGCGGTATTATTTTCATATGCACTTTTATCTAATTAATTCTTTACCAAACGACAAATTTTTGGGTTCGGCCGAATTGAAACTATTTTACGACGGCAAATTAAATGGTGTTCAAAAATGACTTCTGTCTCTGAAAGGGTGGTAAAAACCTTGTGGTTACCAGCATTTTCTCCTTTTCCCAAAGGTTTTTTTTTTTTTCTTTTTTTAAGCCTTCCTCCTTAGGATCGTTAAAATTCAGCATTGTGTATTTCAAAGGTTTAACATAAACGATGTATATACATGTACAATAAACAAAACTTCTAAACGGCCACTTTTAAGCTGGAATTCCCCATAGACCTTTTTTTGGCATCCCCTGTTCAGAAAAGCGACACTTCATTTGGTTTGAATTTTTTTGGAAAATAATAGACCAGTGTAAAAGCATACTTCAGCCTAAGTCTGAAAAGAATTTTTTGGCTTGTACCTTTCAAAGGAACTTATTTAAAATTCATTTACTGAACATTGAAAATTTTAAACTTCATGCTCCTTCTCTCAGTTTATATTTTTGTGCAGAAAGTAATTTTCATGTTTTTTCTTACTGCTGACAAAATTTCAGTATTGTATGATTCTCTTTTTAACCTGTTTGGACTGACATACATCACGCATGCGCAAATCATGTGTTTTCCCTTTTATGAAAAAGAGATGCCTTCTGTTGGAAAAATCGAGAATCTTTTCATTTGAATACCATGTCTAACGCCCAGATAAAGATTGCAATATGTATTCATTAACCTGTCTATTACTTGGTCAAAATTACATGAGAAACAAATGTGGCCGGTTAGAAGTTTTGCTGAGTGTAGTGAGAAGTGCACACTTACAAACTTACAAGCTAACCCACGTTACCCACGCAAAACATTTAAAACGCTAGAAGTAACGTTAGAGTTGAAGAAATTACATATGAACCATGCTGTGTGAGTAGTGGGTTCAATGAAATTGCTAAAAGTATCGTTCCAGGTCGGCCTGCGGAGTCCGAAACTTTTTTCTGTTTGGTCAATTTTCTGCATGTCAAAGGACCAGTCTACGTTATTCTTGAATAGGTTGTAAGACAAAATGGATTCCTTGGATGCATAATAATATGATGATTTGCCTTGTACGATGGATCACGGAAATGTACATCTTTTGCAAGAGCACTTCTTATACGAACTGAATTTTGTTTTTTTTTTTTTTTTTATTGTATTGTATTGTACATGTATGTATTGCAGTTTAACGCTAACAACGTAGGTCATATCACGGCGGTCAATGCACTTACGCGTGTGTTTGCTGGCTTTCTTACACCAGTACTGACAAAACATTCTTTCAAAGCCATTGACTACTTTTCTCACATGCAACAGAGCTGACAGGTGAAAAATCGCAGAAAAACAGTTTGTAACAGCCGGGTACAGAACTCGCAACCACCAGGTCACGAGTAAGATATGCTAACCACTGAGCTACTCGGGCGGGCACGAACTGTATAATTATAGTGCAAAGCGTTTATAGTGTCTTGCTTCTATAGTGGGATATTTATGTGGCACGTAAGTTTGTATAGAAATATAAATGCGTCACAAGCGGTACTATATAACGGCTTCTGTCTGCGATGTGAGAACAAATGTCATCATTTATTACAGAAAAAGGAAGAAACCAGTCAATATCCGGTATATGGAAAGATAGATCTTTATTTTACCGTGTGTCATTATGCCTTTATGTCCCCGAAAAAAAGTGCATTGAACTATTTCTCTGTATTTAACCTCAATCTTCCCCCACCCTTCCAACGATCGCCAGTATCAGTTTTCGATCAAAGATGCAGAGTCTCTGTTTTTCAATACTGATCAGGATCAGAACTGCTGGTTCACGTTTGTTGCCAAACACATGACTGGTCTTACGAAGTTTCTCTAGTTCAAAAAGTACTGTATGGTGTGTATTTAATTGATTTATGTTATCAGTGCGTGACCTCCGCTCTCATTTAATAATTTTTGCACACTTCTGTTTGGATATATGTCAGAAACCATCAAGTTAACAGGATGAAGCCTACATTGGTGTAATGATTTAGATTGTTTGATTACCGACTGTCGTTGTGCTAATGGAAGAATATTTGACATAACACGATCAAGATTTATCTGCTGTCAACTGGTTTTTTTTTTTATTTTTTCCCCAATTACAAAAAAATATTCCAAAATCCTTTTTCAAAGAAGGACAGGCAGCCGAAAAAAGTTAAGAAACTTTACTATTGGTAGGTTAGCCGAAACAAAACAGCCATCTCGGCATCAACTAGTTACAAGCGTACACAAAAATAGGTTTACTGTTCAACGTCAACGGCATTTGCTTTCCTGCGATGGACCTAAGTATTTCTTTGGATGGTGAATTAAGCCATTTTAAACATTATTTCATTTATATCACGGCGGCCAGTGCACATATCCATGCTTTCCTGGAGTTTCTATAACAAGTGCTTCTCACAATATTCTTTACAACCAACAGGCTGCTTTTCCATATAACCATCGTCGAGACAATAATAAGCAGTGAGAGAGGAATGAATCCTGTCGCACTGACTATCATCAGTCCAAAGTATTGGAATCAAAGTATTGAAACGTATTTTTTATCCATCGACTGTGGAACAATATCAACAACAGTTTATTCAGTCACCACGTACGAGGGCTGTTCGATATGTAATGTGTATTGTACCACAGCGCGATAACGCTTTGCACGATTTCGTGGATGATTATACGCTTGAATAGCTCTATTCAGTACCTTTCTAACCGTGTAAATACGAGCCTTCAGCTCCACATAGTTTTAAACTTATAGTCATTTCAATAGAGCTAGTCGTTGACCACTGTTGTAAAAATGGTTGGGAAACGGATTAAGAATATTAAAGAAATTAGAGCTTATATAAAAGTTCGCACAAAACTCGGTCATTCGGTAATGCAGATTTTTACTGAATTGGGGGAAGTTTATGGGTCTGATAAGGTATCTTATGAGACAGTTCGTAGGTGGAGAAAGAAATTTCTGACTGGCACAGAGTCCGTCAAAGATGCAGCAAAATCTGGCCGACCTGTGACTGTAACAGGCAAGGCAATTGTCTCAAAAGTCAGGGAAATAATTGAAAGTGATGGCAGATACACGATTCGTGATATTGCCAACGCTGTTGGCATATCGCTATCGCGGGTGCATTTCATTTTGAAGCGTATTTTGAAAGTACAAAAGATTTCTGCCAGATGGATACCGCATATATTGGCAGATGACCAAAAACGGGTACGAGTACAAAACGCTAAGCAATTGCTCAAAATGTTTCCCAAATTCAATCAAAGACAATTTGCAAACATTGTTACTGGTGACGAAACATGGGTTCACTATTTCGAACCAGTAAGAAAAATTGGAAACAAAATATGGCTAACTAAACACGGTAGAAGGCCTGTAGTTGCCAAAAGAAGCACAAGCACAAAGAAGGTTCTTTATTGCATATTCTTCTCATGTGATGGTATAGCCGTACAAATTCCGGTGCCGAAGGGCAAAAGTGTTACAGGTCGGTATTACCGAGATGTTATACTAAAAAAGCTCAAGAAATATTATATTAAACGACGCCCTGTGTCAGGATTTAGGCATGTTCGTCTACTTCATGATAATGCTCCATCACATACATCTGAGCTTGTGAAGCAATTTTTGAAGTCGGAGAAGGTTACCGTCTTGCCACATCCACCATACTCTCCAGATCTAGCCCCATGCGACTTTTTCCTTTTTCCAAAACTTAAAAAGTTCTTATCTGGTCGTCGTTACAAGTCCCGAAAAGCCCTTGGCTCAGCCATCAGTCAGTGCCTCAGAGGTCTACTTAAATCAGCGTACCGTGACGCATTTCAGAAATGGATTCAGAGATTGAAATTATGTATTTCAAACCGCGGAGAATACTTTGAAGGGATGCAATGTTCATTTCACTATTTGAGTCGAATGCTTTTGAGATATCGTACAGTACACATTGCATATCGAACAACCCTCGTACATGTTTGCTCCCTGCAGATATAACCAGTAAATTCGCCGTGGTGCCGCAGATTCATTCGTTTACAATTACTCGTCACAATTTTTTGACCTGGAACCTGTATTTTCCTGGCCAAATGAACTTAAAAGTCGTCTTGGTTGATGTACAATTGACTCGAGATTTTGCTTTTATTTATTCAACCTTTTACCATACAATTCCGAGTTATACGACCCTGACGGAGAAGGCTCTTTTAACATTATGGGAAAGGGAGAAACTGCTGGTAACCAGCACTTTTCTCCTTTTCTCACAACGTTTTTATTCCTGCCAGAGAAAAATCTCATTTTTGTGCCACATTTAATTTGTCGTCTGCGAATGCTGTCAATTTCGGCTCGTTCGAAATTTTGTCGTTTGGAAAAGAATTTCAAGGTTTAGACAACATCGAAACTGTCAAGGAAAATACGCCATAACTCGTTAGTTGTAGGAACAAGACACCAATTATTGTCTGTGATAAGTTTGATAATATTGTCAACCTATTAGCTCACACTAAGATTTATACACACATCCAGTATACAGCATTTTCCTTTCCCTTCAATGTTTTCCATGTTATTCAAATGTGCGTGTTCTGTACCGAAAAAAAAAAAAAGTCCCCGTGTTATCTGTCACAATTGTCTGGTGGGTCTAACATTAGTATGGAGAGCAACTGGATTAAAAAGAATAAGGCATACCAAGAAACAAAGTGTGTCAAAACGTGTTATTGGAATGAAGAAGAACCTATATGATGTCTGTGACAAGCTTAATTATACTGTTTACCGTCTTTCGAAAGGTCACGGAGATACGAAATTGTGTAATTATCACCGTAAAAGCACCAGAGTTCTCTACTCAAGAATACTATAAATGAGTCAGTTTATGGCCCAACTTTGAGCCTGTACATATTTTATTTGGGTCCTAGTAATGGTTCCTTTGATCAGTTTAATTCGGCTAGGTGAAGTTAAGTTCTACTTTAACCGAATTTTAAAAAAGAACACATCTTTGTTCTAGTAATCATTGATCTAATCTCCTGTTATAGCTCACGTTTTGTTTCGCTGCATAATAAAAATCCTTGTAGTATTTCTTTTTCGTCCAACAAAGGATTATTGTAGCATTTTTTCCCGGAACTGTAATCAAACTTTGCAACCACATATATTTACGTGTTTCATTTTTGGGTTGATTGTTTTTATGGTTTTTAAACTCAATTTTAGCGTGTTCAAGAAAAGTTCTTGTGGATTATTTTCCGGGGTTCCTCGTTTAACGTTTTACCACACAATACCTACTTCTAACGACCCTACGAAAGAGGCCTTTTGAAAACATTATGGCTAAAAGGAGAAAATGCTGGTAACCAGCATTTTCTCCTTTTAGCCATAATGTTTTCTATCCTTTACTGACGAATTTCTTTATCTTTGCAACAGTTTCTTTGTCGTCTGAAATACTATCAATTTACACATATCTTAAATTTTGTAGTTTGGTAAATTGTTAATGTTTTTCTCTGTTTCATAGAGTTTTACATTATCTAGAGGAAGGAAGGCTTATTTGTATATCTAGTTAAACGTATAACGAGTACTGCCTTTTTGGTTTTTGTTTGGTTAGCCGATTTCCTCTCATCCATTTTGTGGACTATTCTTCGTGACGGCTTCTAGAGAAACAATATCAATTTTCTGTTTAACTCTTCAACCAAAAAAAAAAAAAGAGAAATTGTTCTGTCCCAATTGAAAGCATTCCCAGACGACAATTCGAATGTGGAATTATGAGATTTGGCAGTGAAATGGTAAAAATAACATTGTGAGTGTTGATAACCAGCATCTTCTCCTTTTTCGACAATAATTTTAGAAGTTCTCTTTCCAAGGGTCGTTAAAATTCGGGTTTGTGTGATAAAGGGTGAAGTTAGAGTGATAGAGACAACGAGAAAATAGTAGGAATGGTTAGGGATAAAAGCAAAGATGCCGAAAGGCGCGTGCGTAGAGCAAAATGCCAATGCTCAACTCTTTACCAAACAACAAAATCGTGGATTGACCAAAATTGAAAGCATTTGCAGACAAAGAATAGAATGTAGCTCAAATGATAATTGCTGTCTATGAAAGGGCAGAAAACATTGTGAGAAAAGGAGAAAATGCTGGTAACCAGCATTTTCTCCTATTTCTACAATGTTTTCAAAAGCCTACTCTTTCAGACTCGTAAAATTCTAGTGTGTGATAAAGAGTTTATATTAATGTGTTGATACTAAAACCTCCTACACTAAAGGCAAACTGTATTCAAACCAATGTGATTGTTGATAAAAAACCATCTAGGGACACAAAAAGCTTTCAATCAAATGAAAAAGCAAGAAAATGGAAGGTGAGATTTAGTATACTGAATGAAATACTTATGAGAAAAATTAATAGATCGCCAAAGGCTAACTGTTAAATAATCCATTTTATTCCCATAATGCATCAAATCTCTTTGAGGTTGCGTGAGTTTGTCCTAATTTGGCCAGAAAGCATTGTATTTATTCGATATGACATCATTATTTCCCACTTCCCAGCTAGGAAGCACTAGGCCTTTTTTATATTAACGACGTTCGCGACAGTTTCCATTTTCACGCTTCGTGTAACTATCACGCACACCTTTTACTCGAAAAACGGTGAGCACCTAACACAATTGATCTTGCCACACCTGGCAATGTCTGCAGAATGGATAAACCAAGAACTAAAACGGGCCGTTTCATGTTAGCAAAATGAAGTAGAAAGTATTTGAATCAAGGGAAATAATTATATGCGAGGCAAGAATCCAAAATTACGCTTTCTAAAGATCAGACTGAAAGTCAAAGTGAATCACCTAACTACGTCACCTAACAACGGAAACATGGACACAGATGCTACTACTAGCGCTCTATCTGGCAGACGTATCGTCGAGCTAAAACATCCTTTCAGATGCAGATGCTTTCAGTTTGGTCTGGTCCAAAATTATGTTACTTGGTAAAGACTTGCAGAAAACAGGGGGCTGTACATACTCTTTATCCCTTTGCTTGATGAGTGCAGCAGACAATATTGATGAAAACATTGATGTCAAAAGGAGAAATTACCCCTAATGATTGATTTCTCGTTTTCTCACAATGATTTCTGACCCATCAAAGAACTGTGATACATGAATACCAGGTTTTGGTTTAGCGTCTGCAAACACGTCAAATTTAGAAGAGTCTAAAATTAGCCGTTTGGAAATGGGTTAAATGCTAACATCAGTATTACATTTATATGCCATGAACTGGTGTATTATGACCAACAAACCTGATTCTTATAAATATTGTTGTATTATTGAAAAAATTGAGATAATTTACTTCATATAATGTGTTTGTCTTTGACAAACATTACATTTACTCATTAGTTAGTGCCCCACCCACAAACTTAAAATGTATTTTCTGAAAAAATAAAGGTGGTGACCTATTTGTTTTAAGCCTGATTCTTTTAGTTTAGTACCTGAATATTATTTATAGAAAAATAAGAAAAATCTGAATGTTAGAACATTTAAAAGAATTACTTTAAATGATACTCTTTGTGGTTTTTTTTTCCCCAAAATAAAGGTGTTTTAGCCATAAGTTAAGGGGTTTTTTTTTTGAAAGATTGATACTCAGTATACTCTAAATTATTTTTTTCATTAAGTTTGATGTTTCACCAATAAAATGACATAAAATTTGCTTATAATTGTTGTCATTTAAAAAAATATACATAGACTTAGTTTTCCTAGGTGAAATTTCATCCTGAACTGCCGCAATGCAGGATGTACTAAAAGAAATATTCATAGAATTTTCCCAAAGCTGGTGACCCCCTCTTTTTATCTCTTATTTTTGTAGATCAGATAATAAACTATCACCAAACAAAGTTTCATGAAATTCTGAATGTTTTCAAAAAATGGTGAAACTGTAGCGATCGTCTTTAATTGCTCAAAAAATTCTTGCTTTTGTTTTTTCTTCCAAAACTAAGCTCACATATTCACTACATACACAAATTCATCTTTACTTATGTTAACGGATTTATCCGCATAAGTATAAATACTCCTTGAATGAATTTGGATTAAAAAACTGATTGAGCCATGCTATGTGAAAAGAGGTATCGACCCAGGTCAGCCTGCGCAGTGTACTCAGTCAGACCTGAGTCAAAACTTTATTCTTTAACTTTTATGCAAAGAAAAATCCCACCATTTGCAGCATATTTAAATTGTTTTCTACAATGCTTTAAATATAAACAAGCGATTGCTTCTTTTAAGGATCATTGTATTCCATATCATTTCAAACGTTTCTCCTTTGTGCCAATTTCAATTGCACGTCAATAGATACTACTCAAACGTTTGCAAAACACTAAATATTACATTCAACACTGTAAAGTTTGCATCAAATAGATTTGTAGAATTTTTATTGGATATGGCTCGGTGATGCGTTAAAATGGTTTCAAAGCAAACGTAAGCTTTTCAGATTTCCTTGCATATCTTACAAGTAGTTTACACCCATCGAATTTCCTTGTCGTCTTGGTCTACTGCATAACTGGCATGTGTAGGGTGTTCAGTCGTCACCTCAACTCGAAAAGCTGAAGTTTTATTAATGAATTATGGTCCATGCAAATGTCAGAAAAACATAAAATCGGAAGCAGATATATGTTGGGCAGATGGGATGGTTGAGCACAAGACTACTTGTCGTGATGTTAACAATGGCCATTGCTTGCACCATACCGTCCTCACCAGTGCCTGGGCCAGATTTCAACAGTATATCAGACATGTATGGACGTGTTGCATGTTGCTGGCAGAGATTTGGTATCTGATGTCGCTGGGCCGTGTTTAAATCATTCAGGCTAAAGGAAGCTGTTTAGCGATAGCAACCAAACCTCGCACCAACCTTTAGAATGCTTCCGTAGTCAACCTATCCACGCAAAGCACTCGCAACAAAATTGTGTAAAAGTGAGCATTCAATCAAGGCAACCGGAACTAACGTCGGCTGCAGTATAAGAGCGTCACAAACCATATAGGTTGGACTAGAAGGGACTTTTGGCCTGTCCTCTTAACTGATGAGCCCTGATATTGACAGGCGAACAAGCGTATGACGAAGGTCATGGGATAGATTCAAGGCACTGAGCACTGCATATGAACGTCATGGAGGCAATACCGCGTTGGTCTGGGACGGAATCAGCTGCAGTGGATGGAAAGACCACGTTGTCCTCAACTAGGGCACATTGACTGCCTAGTAGTATCGAGATGACTTGCAGTGGTTGATGGGTTTATTCTGCTGGATGATAATGTCCTCAAACTATTCATGCTATGTTAGAACCACTTTTGTAATAGAACGGTTTATAAAGCCATTTTAGTACAAAAGTGGTTCTAATAATACTATGCAAGAGTGCATGTGGAGATAGCGTATTAAAAGTCCGGTCTGCCAAGTCTGTTTCCCAGAATTAAATCACTTCAAGATATGTGACATCATCTGCAGGTTCAAATTTAAGCCTGCCAGGGGCAGAGGAAAAAGTATGAAGAAGCTTAGTTCCATGCTTGTCCGAGAATTGAGGAGCATTCCACGAGGAATGGTCTGGAACCCCAAAGGAAGTTAGAGGAGATTGTGTCATGCTGTCATTAGCAAGAACGCGTCACATACTTAATATCAATCAGCCTGCACCGTTTGTTCTTTTGGCAAAAATCTTGAAAATGGTGCAAATCAAACATTTTTTTTTTATAGTCCTCCTTCTTAAACACCATAAAATATGTAAATCTTTTACAAAAAATATTTTTTTCTTCATCAATGAGGACATAATAATCAATACTGTACATAGCGGAAATCATAACAATATTGCAATGTGAATAAACTATGTACTTATCCCTTTTACCACACGATCCCAAGTTTTAAACGACCCTGAAGAGCTTTTGAATACATTATGGGAAAAGGAGAAAGTGCTTGTTACCAGCATTTTCTCCTTCTCCCACAATGCTTTCTATCCTATCAATGACCAAAATCATCATTTCAGCTACATTCAATTGGTCGTCTGCAAATTGTTCTCAATTTGGACCTTTCTAAAATAATGTCGTTCGATAAAGAGTGAAATATTATTGATACTTATCTGTTTTTTAGCATTTTCCCCTTTTCCCACAATGTTTTGTACCCTATCAAAGACAGAAATCACCATGTAAACAACATCCAAATTGTCGTCTACAACTGCTTTCAATCTTGACCAGTCTAAAGTTTTGTCTTTTGGTAAAGAGTTAAATATTTATAGTGCTTATCAATATTTGAGTAAATACCGGTGTATCAGTGGGTCAATGTTGATGTCATAGAGTTTCGGTAAAATACCGTAACGAAAGTCTGAAGGCAACCTATAATCGGTAAACGAGTCATTGGGGAGTTTATAGTATGCGATTTATAACCAAAGTTGCGGTACTTATCTCTTGTCTGTGCAGTTTAACCTTTAGAACTATACATAAATATGATAAAAATTTCGAATGAATTGAAAAAGAAAATCACAGGTATTTTATATTTTTGGTCTCAAAATATCGGAGAGTGTAGATCCAAGATCAGACTGCAAATTCAGTTCAGTCTGATGTTGATCTACATCTATAACGTCCGCAATAGCAACTAAAGTTTTGCCCTAAAAGGGCTAAAAAGGTTACAGATGTTTATCGTCTAAGAGGGATTTTGAACAGCGGTTTATCTCGAAGTACACGAAATCAATGGGAGCATATGGTGGCATGTTTCTGCCGCGAGATACGAGACAGCTATTGCGATAATTTAAGAGAATTATCGTGATAAAACAAAGTTTCCTGGAAATATTATCTAGATAACAAAAATTTTCACGATAAAAATATCGCGATAATTCTAACTGTTATCATGATTATTTTTGCTTGCGTGCCCATAACTGACATTCACGGCATCTATTATTAGATACTGTTTCGGAACATCTTCGTCTTCAACCTTATGAATTCTGCTTTTCCCTAAATGGTTATAAAGTTGTTCGTAGGAGACATTTCGAGTCGTCTTTGTGATGTTACAGACTTCTGTTCATTTTCAGTCTTGTCAAAATTTACCAATTAAGGTAAAATTGTTAATGATTCGAATTTTTACTTACTGCAATCTTGTGAAGTCAAAAACTACCGAGTTCATCCAAATGATAAAATTTGCTATTTATACATGTAGATATTGAGAAACAGATAGAACCATCACGATAATTTTATCTCGAATGTCAGCTCCGTGCACGATTGAGAAATTTTGCGATAAAATATTAAGTTTATCGTAATATTATTTTCAGGAAACTTTTCACTATCTCGATGAAGTTTCCAGGAAATTTAATTTATCGCGATAGTTTTCTAAAATTATCATGATGGCTATCTCGTACCTCGTGGTAGAAATATGCCACCATAGGAGCCTTATTTGGACTGGGGTTAATGTACACGCACAAGGATGTCAAAATTAACATGCCTCGAGTTATAGCAAAAATACTGGTGCTTGTATATCTGTAACAGAAAAAATATATAAGTCATGCACTGTAGAAAGGGGGCTTAATGCGTCTGCAAAAAGTATCCATTTTCTGTATGTCCATGGACCATTCTACCTCAAAATCCAGTCGATTGTTAGACAAACTCGATTGTATAGACCCATGATCATTATAATTATGTTGACTGGTTTGGTATAGTGCCTTATGGAGATGCATCAACTCCTATTTCCAAAAGCAGTGGCTCATGAATACACTGATAATCCGAACTCATTAATTTTTAAGTTTAAGCTATTGTTGTCCAAATGCGTGACTTTTACATATGAGCCACGCTCTGTGAAAAGGGAGCTAAATGCATTTGCTAAAAGTATCGATCCAGATCAGCCTGCGCAGTCCGCGCAGGCTGTCCTGGGCCGAAACTTTTTGCTATTGTTCGATTTTCGCAATTGGTCGATTTTCTGCATGTCAGGATCAGTCTACCTCATGATTGAGTTGGTTGTTAAAAAAAAAAAGTGGCTATTATGGATCCATATTTATGTGATGGCTTGCTTGGTATAATGCTTCACGGAGATGCATTAAGACCACTTTTGCCAGACCATGGCTCATATTTATGTCCCGTCTGAAAACGAAACTTTGGCATATATGTTTATGAAAAACACTAGTTAATGCTTCAATAACGCATTATCAGAATTTTTACAGACTTATGGCTGCTTTCCTACATTAGCCTACCATCGCCGAAACAATGTACAGCGGTAAGAGAGAGGAATGATTCCTGTCGCAGTGATTATATTCAGTCCATGGAAAGAATGTGCCCGAGCTTGAAAGCGAATCAGCATCCCCTAGGTTCCAAGCTATGCATATCACCGATTAGTCTACTGGACTCGGCCCATTTAGAATTGATCACTAGAACCAAAACAATGGCTGTTTCTGTCGACTTCTAAGATTCAGCAAGGTTAACAGTTCCGTTTAATCAGAAACCACCTTGCTGTAGTATAGACTGAGACACGCAATGCAGTCATAACGATGTAAGAGAATAATGTATTGCCAGTCTACAGCAGTAATCAATTGTCGATTGGGGTATTTTCTTGATGCAGCTACTGCTGTTTATTTGCTTGGTGTTCAAAGCCGTTTTCAACAGTATTTCAATTATTCGCGACGGCCAGTGCACCTTTGCGTTGTATGCGTTCTGTTCCTTTCACCAATACCAACATACGAGCCATGCTGTGGCAAAAGGGGGCTTAATGCATTTCCGTGATACATGATACCAAGCAAGTCATCACTTAATCATGGATCCATAAAATCCATTTTGTCTAATAACCGACTAAAGCATGAGGTAGACTAGTCCTTTGACATACATGAAATTGTATGCAGCAAAAAGTTTTGGCCTAGGTCAGCCTGCGTGCACTGCGCAGGCTGACCTGGGTCGATACTTTTTTGCAGATGCATTAAGCCCCCTATTCACAGAAAGCCGACTGCTTTCCTAAATAAACCCAGTTGAAACTATATACGAGGGCTCATTGATAAGTTGTGTGCCTTGTATTGAAGGAGTTAAGCAGGGATGTCCTTTTTTAGCCCTACTATTTCCTGACCACTTAAGGTTGTGTACCCGGAAAATGGTTTCATTCGGTCAGTTTCTGTCGGAAATATAGCTCCCTCAAGTAAACAGGCTTTTGCAAAACAGACAAAATCGCTTAAAGGGCAGTGATTCAATATTTGCATAAGAAAGGTCTAGGAACTCAAAAACCGCCACTTTTAAGCTGTTATTCCCCGTAGACCTTTCATTTGCTTCACTATCCAGAAAAGAGATGTTTTATTTTGTTTTGTTTCTTTTTTGCAGAATGATTGATCAGTGTGAAAACATGCCTTAACTTAAGTCTGAAAAGGACTTATTGACTTGTTCTTGTCAAAGGAGCTGGTCTAACACCCATTCACTGAACAACGAAGATTGAAATTTGAAATTCTTGAAAACTTCATACTCGTTTTCTGGGATTTTATGTTTGTGCAGAAAATAATTTTTACGTTTTTTCTTATCGCTGACAAAATTTAAGTAATTCAAGCTTCTCTTTTTAACCTGTTTTGCTCACAGACACCACGCATTCGCAACCGATATGATTTCCCTCTTTTTAAAAAGACTTGTCTTCTGTTGGCAGAATCGAGATCTTTTTATTCCAATGCCACTGCTAACTTCGAGATATATGTTACACTTTGTTTCAATTTACCTGTCTATTACTTGGTCAAATTAGCAGGAAAAACAAAAGTGTCGGTTTATAAATAAGTTCTGCTGAGTGAAATTAAGGATATTCATACTGATATGGTAGCAACACTAGGGAATGATACCTCTTCATACAGTGAAATAGCGGGTTGCGGAATTTAAGTGTGTCCGGCATAGCCTTGAATTATGACGCCCGTCCTGGAAGGCCTGTCACAGTTGCAACCCCAGAAAATGGTCAATAAAGTGTATGATATTGTTATGGCTGACTGGCGAGTTACAGAGAGATAGATTGTCGGTATAGTTGGAAAAAGTACTTTCCATTCTTACGGAAAATCTTGCAATGAAAAAGCTCTCAGCCCGTTAAGTACCATGGCTTCTCACAGTTGATCTGCTTGTACCTCTGGCCATGATACCCTGGAGGGAATGATAGATCCTTGGGCTGGGATTCAAACTAACGAGCCGTCTGCTTTATCACTGCGCTGACGAGGCTCAGCTCTACGTCCCATGAATTTAACGCTTTATCAGACGACAAAATTTTAGACTTGCCCAAACTGAAAGCTTTTGGAGTTGACAAATCGTATGTAGGTCAAATGTTACCGTTCGTGTGAAAGAAAATAAAGCATTTTGGGAAAAGGAGAAAATGCTGGATGCCAGCATTTTCTCTCTTTCCCACAATGTTTTCAAAAGGCATTTTCCTCAAAGAAGTTAAAACACGGGGTTGTGTAATATAGGGTTGAAATATTTCCTAGTCTATTTGAGTCCCCGTTTTGTATTTTCCTATTCACTTCTTCGGAGGACTAATGATAGTCATTACAACAGGAATCATTCCTCTCTCACCGCTGATCATTGTTTGGACGATGGTTATGCGGGAAAACAGGCAGTTAATTGGGAAGAATGTTGCGAAAGCACTAGTGAAAGAAACTCCAGAAAAGCGTGGATAAGTGCACTGGCCGCCGCGATATAACCAAAATAATGTTGAAAACGGCGTTAAACACCCACACTCAATCAATCAGTTAATAAATCAATCAATCAATCATTCAATTCTTTTCACTTCTAAATTAATCCCTACGCCAATTCATAGGCCTACTGAAGAGTCGAGATCGCGGCTGATACATACATTTGCGTTGCTAGTGGTATGTGAAAAAAAATGGCAACCGTTTGCCTTGTTTTCATCGTCGATTAAATTATTGTATTGCTATGAAATCCCTTTGATCAAAAACAATAATAATTCGAAAATACCTGTTTATTCCAAGTATGGTTTGAATCGAAATGCTCTCGAGAAAATAGGTAGCTTCAGGGCTGATTGCCCGCATTCCTTTTTCAATTAATATTTGCATGATTTGCCCAATAAATATGGGCCATTCTCTGGGCTTGATGCTCTTTATCAAGCAGATTATAAGGTAGCTAAAATTTATGTATTCATAAAATGTAATTTGTTGATTGATTAATTGTATTGGAGTGTAACGCCGTTTTAATGGTTAAGGTCATATCACGACGGTCTGTGCACCTACGCATGTGTTTCCTGGTTTTCTCACACCAGTACTGTTTCAACTCTCTTTTCAAGTCACTGACTACTTTTCTCACAGGCACCAGAGGTGAGAGGCGAAACATCGCCGAAAAGAAAGTTCGCCTCGACCGGGTATCGAACTCACAACCACCAGGTCACGAGTCGAATAAGCTAACCACAGAGCAACCCGGCCGGGCTAAAATGTAGTTTGTATGACAACCGACTAAACCATGAGGTAGAATGGGCCTTGGACATGCAGAAAATTTACATATAGCAAAAAGTTTCGGCCCATGCATGGTCTACCCAGGCTGACCTTGTAGATACTTTTTGCAGATTCAACCCTCTTTTCACCGAGCCTGACTCATACGTTTATGCCTCGACGTTTCTAACCTTTTACAACGCAATCCCAAATTTTAATGACCCTTAGAAAGTAAGCTTTTGAAAATATTGTTAGGAAACGAGAAAATACTATCACGAGCGTTTTCTTTCTTTTCTAAAATATTTTCTTATAAGCTTTCATAGACTTATCCAATCATTAAAGCCAAATTCGAGTTGTCGTCTGCATTTGCTTTCAATTTGGGCAAGTCTAAAATCTTATTGTCTGGTTAAGAGTTATAGTATCCAAAAAAGCGGGTGATACTTCAATAACCTGAATACTTCAATAATTCGAACTACATACATGTATATCTGGGTCCATATTCATTGACTATACTTAAATTCATTTAAAGTCTAATTCTACAGTAGACAGTAACGCAACTTCTGATTGGCTAAACCATTTGGTTTAGCTAATCAGAAGTTGTGTTACTTTCAGATTTAGAAAATTCTGGAGAATAATACGAAGAATGTTCTTAAGATTGGTTGGTGAATACGGTCCCTGTTGGTACTACCATTGCTCGAATTACTGGGGATATTTACTGCACTTAGCCTGGGCTAGATTCAGGCCATAAAGCATAATCTTCTGAGAAAGTAGGACAGCGTATAAATCTGATTGTACGGAGAGAACAATGAACGTGACACTCACCAGTGGGAACATACAGAATATCTAAATGGCATCAATAATTTATACTGTTATAAATTCTATCACGCACAGACAATGTAAATATAAAAATGTCAATACGGGGAAACATCAAGGGAATTCCTCAGAAGAAATGTAAACAAGGAGGGACCAGTCACTGTTTCCTAATAATTGTGCAGTCGTTCCATTCTGATGCACATTCCTGTCTCTTATGATTAATGATTTCTCCCGATTCACTTATCTTTGATACAGTTCTAAGAAATGATGAACCATACGATTGTGTTGGTGTTAAATTGAAGAAATCGGTATACCTTCCTTTAGTGCGTAAAGCATCTGCAAATAGTATCGACCAAAGTCAGCTTGCGCAGTCCGCGCAAGCTGACTTGGTTTCAAGCTTTTTGCTGCTATTAAATTTTCTGCATGTCATAGGACCATTCTTCCTAGTAATTAATTTGTTTGTTAGACAAAATTTGAGATTCATGGTTCCATAATCCTATATGATGTCTCGCTTGCTTTAATGGATCAAGAAGATGCATTTAACCCCCTGTTGCCAGAGCATGGCTCAAATATAAAAATTTCAATACAGAGAACCATCAAGGGAATTCCTCAGAAGAATTGTAAATAAGTCGGGACCAGTCACTGTTTACTAATAATTGTGCAGTCGTTCAATTCTGATGCACATTCCTGTCTCTTATGTTTAATGATTTCTCCCGATTCATTTATCATTGATACAGTGCTACGAATTTCTGGACTTTGCAGTTGTGTTGATTTTACATTTCACCACAAGGAGAACATGTTATTAATTTTTTTAATCTGTATACCTCCCTTTCATCTACAATACATCTGAAAAAAGTATCGAGCAAGATAAGCTTGCGTAGGCTAACCTGGTTCCCAATTTTTTTCTACATGTCTAAGGACCGTTTTTCAGTAATTTACACCCATCATTCAGGTACTTATTTGACAACATGGATTTTATGGATCCATAATTATATGATGTCTTGCTTGGTATAATGCATCACAAAGATTCATGAAAACCTTTTTCCCAGAGCAGGGCTCAAATATAAAAATGTCAATACGTAGAAACATCAAGGGAATTCCTCAGAAGAAATGTAAATATGGAGGGACCAGTGACTGTTTCCTAATAATTGTGCAGTCGTTCCGTTATGATGAACATTTCTGTCTCTTATGATTAACGATTTCTCCCGGTTCATTTATCTTTGAAGCAGTACTACGAATTTATTAACCGTACGATAGTGTTGGATCGAACTGCACAGAACGAGAAGGGAATATTTTAAAAAGATTCTATATACCCTCTTTTTGGCTTAAAGTAAACTGATTAAAAAACAGGCAGGGAAATCAGGAAAGATTTCAACTCTTTCGGCGCCAATATATATGAGCCATTCTCTGGCAAAAACCAAAGCAAGTTATCACATGGTTACGGATCCAAATTCCATTTAGTCTAGTAATAGACTGAATCTGGAGATGGTATTTTCCTTTGCAATGCAGAAAAATTTACAAATAGCAAAAAGGTTCGACCCATGTCAGCCTGCGCAGATTGCGCAGGCTGACATGGGTCGATACTTTTTGCAGATCTATGCATTACTCTCCCTTTTTACAGAGCATGACTCACATAAAAAC
This sequence comes from Hippopus hippopus, assembly GCA_946811185.2. Taxonomy (NCBI): domain Eukaryota; kingdom Metazoa; phylum Mollusca; class Bivalvia; order Cardiida; family Cardiidae; genus Hippopus; species Hippopus hippopus. Next base: position 69,767,560 of record OX328096.1, read on the forward strand.
TCCACGGCTAAAAATTACAACCTCTGCAACTCAGAACTTATTTTTTTTTATTTAAGGAATGAAGAGAACTTTTTTTGTTTTCATGGAGGTATGAAAAAAAAAACCTAATCACACTGTATGAAACCGCGAAGCGGTTTCATACGAAAGTGTGATTAGGTTTTTTTTTTCATACCTCCATGAAAACAAAAAAAAATCTCTTCATTCCTTATAATTCAATATCACAGACACAAATATGCACTTAAATAGATCTAATACTAACTTCTTTTTTTACTGTAAATCCAACATTGCGTATTTATCTAATGTCCATTTTATTCATATTTCACAGCACTCGTCACAACTCGGCCTATTCCGTACCTACATCTAACCTCGTCCGTATTAACGGTCGTTTCCATTTGACCTGCGAACCACGTGATCTTATACATGGCGCGCCTCTGTCAGTCGTTTAGCAACGACATAAACAACCTCGATGAAGTTATTAACATCTGTTTATCTGTCGGTGAAAACTTCAATCGGAATTGATAAACCACGTTAAAAAATGAATGTACAAACTGTTCGTCAACTGAAATATAGTTAGAAAGATTTCGATAGAAAATTGAAACTTAAGTTTTCTTTTTTAAGAGGGCGTAAAATGTACCGATCACCCGATTGTATAAACGTTGGTTAAATTAACCCAGGGTTAAACGCTAACCCTGGGTTAACTTTTAACCAGTTTGGTTAACTAACCAAACTGGTTAAACACTTGTATAAAACAGATAACCAAATTGGTTACTTAACCAGAATGGTTAAATTAACCAAACTTTAACCAAACAAATATATCCCGTCATGCAGTTCTCTTTCCAAGTTTTCACGCGCGATACGTCACAAAATGTATCCCCTCACGCACATTTTACCGCTCATACAACATAATGAGAGTGCTTGTGATAACTGATTATAATGATGTATTTTTATACTACTACCGCTGTTATTTTGGGTTTAAACACATATTTTAGTTTTTGTATAGCCCCCTAAGTCTAAACATGTAATTCAGACAAAAATCTGAGATGTCCGGTCCTATTATGATAAAATAAAGGCTGTCGAAGTGGTTTTGTCCGTACCGAGTGTATCTCTTCCTGCTTGAAAACAGCGATAACCTCATTCAGATGCGGCGATCTATACATCGGTTTTAAAGGCAAATATTGATGACTACATACAAGACTATGTCTTAGGTAAGGTTCGTGTGTTTTATATTTGCAATAAGACTTTCTATCGCAATATTTCTTTCCGATAATACAAATTTTCAGCACTTTGAAAGACCCGGAAGTTGTGTCATCCGTAACTGTCCAGTAAAAGTTTTGTTAGTAGCAACTACCTTTTCGTACATTATCTGCCAAAATTTGAACAGAAAATGGTTAAATAAGCCCGTAAACCCACTCTCCCACCTTCTGTACTATTCTACATAAATGATCGTATATCAAGACAATGTTTTTGATGAATGATTGAGAACAGCATAACGGTTGTCACGGGTAAAAAACTACCCAACTTTCGAAAACGAACTTGATCCAGAATCTCATGTTGCATCTCATGTTAACTTGACTAAAATTTGAAAGATTTAGAGTAACATGACGAATATGCTAGATGTTGAAAGTTATCATTATTTGCCAATTTGTAATCTTGCCTTAGTTTGGCTTGTATTTGTACCATTTAATAATTAACGAACTGAGGCTGGGAGCTCTATGGCAAACAGGCATATACATGTGTATACACGTAGAAAGTAGCAATCATTCTTAAGTAATTTGTCAGAGGATCAGATTGATTTCTGATTATCAGATGGCGATTGGAATTTTAAAATGTGTATGGGAGATATCCTTCAGTACATTCCAATGAGCACCCACAACATGGGTTTCATCTTATTTTCATTATGTATTTTAGTTTTATTCTGATCAATACAAAAACTTTCATTACTGTCATTCTCATCCTAGGTAAATAAACACATATTTGAATGATGATGGTGAAGTGGTAAAGGGATGGTGTAGTTAGCATAGTAGAGCAGTATTACTGGTTTTCAAGAACTGGAGTTCAGCATTCTTAGAAAATGACAGGTATGTGTTGTTCAACAATCTAGTTGGTTGAATGTTATGTGTGACTTTTTTGCCACCAAAAAGAAAAATAATAATAACTTCAGCTTATTTTAAAGCCTGAAAGTAGATTACTCTTGTACTGTAAGATGGTTTAGCAAAAAAAAAAAAAGCAAAAAAGCATCAGGTAGCAGACTGCAGTTTCTGATCCACAGTCTCAGCTCTCCAAAAGCTATTTCAATCCCCACTGGCAGTGGAAGAGGTAAAAGAAATTAGGTACTGGAAAAGTATCTGTCATATCTATGGACTAATGAATCTCACATATAACATGCATAAATGACTCTTTCCGTCATGTTTGTGTTCTCCGATTATGCTTTAACTTTCATACAGATATTTTTGCACCTAGTTCAGTTTATGGTAGAAGTGATAGACATACCGGTGTTTTACAGACTTCAAGCAGTTTTTCGGTTATACAAAATAAACTGCTACCTTACTCATCTCTTGTATAAAACTGACATACATTTACAAACATGAGCACCAAAAAATATATTGCGTTTGAAGCAGTTACTAGTGCTACATCAATGAGTTGTAAAAACAGAGTGTGAAATCTTTTTCAGATCCACTGTGGTAAATAGATCTACTATCAACAGAAAAAAATACTGTCATAAATCTACTTCATTGTAGAGACTTTTAACAGGTTTGTGTAATTTTTTTTTTTGCCAAAGATAGTTTCTTTTGTACATAAAAATTGAAAGGTGAATAATGTCAGAAAACAGGGTTATTTTTGCTTTCATCCAGTAGGTATAAGACTTAGTAAACATCACAAGTTCAAGCAGTCAAGTTAAAAACAGAAATCTGTGTCAGTAATAATACACTTTGAAAGAAAATTTCAGTACAAATCTATACATTTTATTACATGTATATCATTTTCAGTCAGTCATTTTCAGTGGATTTTTTTTGTTTTGTGATAAATGTCTCATAAAAGGAGTGAGTTTTAGACTGAAATTTGACTGCTTGTAGAAAGGCTGCATAAACATGTAGACTAATTTTGGTGTGCATAGGTAAAATTTCACTCATGGTAGGTAGCATCAAAGTTACAAAAGTGTGCTGGATTGATCTTTGCAATTGTCATTTAGAGATGACATCCATCAGGTAACAACTCTATACCAAACAAAATAGCACTGATTTGGATTTAAAACATTTGCAGACAACAAATTAAAGCGTAGTTCAAATGATAAAATAGTTGAGAAGGTATAAAACATTGTGGTTAATGGAAAAAAATGTTGATTATTAGCATTTTCCATTTTCTCACAATGTTTACAAAGTCCTTTCTATGGTTGCTAAGACAGAATTGTTTGGTAAAGGGTTAACACAATGAATTTCACTCCTTTAAAGATTGAATTTCTACTTTAAATAGGTAAAAAACACAGACATTCAGTACAGAATGATAGTGCATGGACAATGCTGTACCAACTTTACTCCAGGCAGGTGTTTTGGTGTTATGAGAGGTTCAAATGGAGAACCATACATTCAATCAGTCGAACTTTTGAGTAATTTAAGTGTCCTCAGTGTGTCACAATGTGCAAAAGATACTTTAGCATGTCACTTCTTCAACCACTCTTTTTCTTTTAAACCAAAGCTATATGAACCACTTAAGTTAGCACATAAAAAATGTATAACCATTCCTATCAGACTACCCTTTACAGACAATATAGATCAAGATCAGACTGCAAAGAATGTGCATTATGATCTTTGATCTATACCTTTCTTTTGTGTTAACAATATTGTGGTAGATAATTGTGAAATTATATTGCTATTTTCACTTTTTTTTCCAGACTAGAAAAAGTCCATTTAACTCTTTACCAAACGACAAAATTCTAGACTGCAAATTGAAAGTATTTGCAAACGACAAATTAAACTGTTGATCAAGTGATGATTACTTCTTTTTGATGGGGTAGGAAACATTTAGGAAAAAGTAAAAAAACTGGTTACTAACATTTTCTTGTTTTCCAACAATGTTTTCACAAGCTTTTTTTCTTGGAATCATTGAATTATGTGGTAGAGGGTTAAATTGCATTCCAGGGATTAAAAGAATTTGTGTATTTCAGTACATGTTTTTTTTTGACTATTTTGGATATTTAATCAGTTCATTACAAAGATTAGATGGATATAACATTAGTCATGACATGTTACAGAAATAAATGACTTAAAATGATAAAACTGTTTCTTTTTGCTGTCCCACATTCAGGTATCTCTCCAACTGGAGATAAAAACAGCTTTTTATGCTCATGAAGCTGTAGCTTCAAAACGGAGAAATTGCTTGTAAAAGTTGATTGCTTATCAACCCATTAAGTTTTTGATGCTACTGGAAAAGTACATTTTCCTCTGCTATAGGTATATATCCTAAATGGAAGGTGAAATGGGGTTGGTAAATCTATAAATAGCTGGTTAAGTATAGGTTTGATTTGTTTGTGGAAGAAAGACAAAAGTTTATGAAAGGAATACACAGATTATGTTCTGGTTGTATGGTGTTTTACATCATTATCACTATTATTTCAGTTTTATCACGGTGGCCAGTGCACCTGTTCATGCTTTCCTGTAACATTTGTTACCAGTTCTCCCCACAATATTCTCAAAACAATGATCTGTAGTGAGAGAGGAATGACTCCTGTCACAATGACTATCATCAATCCTCAGAAAGAAATTGACTGAGCTGCGGATCAAACTAGTGACCTCTGTTCTCAAGTCTTGTACACTACCGACTGAGATACCGAAGCTTGGTAGATTATGCTCTAGACATGTAGTCGTATCCAATTATTGGAAAAACTGAAGAAGCCCTTTTTTTTCGTCTTAAGATCCCTTTCTGAAGTCACTGACGCAAATTTAATGACGTCAAAGGCCAAAGTTCTTGATACAAATTAAATTTCTGACTACATGAATGTTAAAAAAAGTTAAGATAGTAGGGAACATCCCTTTGTGAAAAAATGTTATTACATCGGATTTGAACCCCGAAATCCTTCTCCGGAGACAGATGCCTTATCCATTAGTGAATTCACGTTCACGTAGAGGTGTAGATTATCATAATTAAATATAGCATACATTCCCTGGTGCATGGATATGGTCTTTGTTTTAAAAGAAAATAGGGTGTTATATTGTGGGGAAAATCAATAAGACTTTACTATTTGCTCTTATTTCTAAGTCACTTTCGACATTCAGGGTACAGTCCCGACAGGGGAGACTACTGTACACATTGTTTTATCACCCAGGAAAGTCCAAGGTCTCCTGCAAACTTTTAGCTTTTAATGAAGGCCATCCCATCTTCAGATGGACATTAAATTTTAATGTGGGTCCCATCAACGCATCCCACAACACCAGAAAAAACTGACGATCTCGAAAAACCCATGTCGTGTGGTCCATCGTTTGTCCCCGGACGTCGGGAATTCTATGTAGGTCTACCGGTAGATCTAGATCTACGTCTCTCAAAGTAAACAATGTCTTTTTGATTCTAACCCTTGCGATGGTTCTGGACACAGTACGGATATCTACCCCAAATGTGTCCCCAAAATAAACCACGATAAGCCTTAGGACAATTTTAAGCCTAGCTAGGCTAGATCTTGATGTCAACGATAAGTTACGATTCGTCCCGTGTAGAAGTCGATCCCCTGATAGGTTTTCTAGTCTGTCTGTACAGGGATCATACAAATACAATCTCTTGTCTAATTTCGCCGCATCAAACCCAAATCTACATCGTCGTCGAAGTTTTTTGTCGTCAAATTGGTAAGTTTGCACATGTAATTGTCGAGATTGCCTCGGTTGTCTAGCCACCGGTGTAATAAGGGCGGCCATGTTGTTTTTTGGTTAAATGGTTAACCGGTATAGTGGAGGTGGGTTAAATTTAACCGGAATTTGATTCTGGTTAAAGTTAACCAGACCTTTATACAGTCGCTAACCAATAATTTAACCCAAACTCTCTCCTAACCAAACTTTTAACCCAGTGGTTAAATTTAACCAACGTTTATACAATCGGGTGCTGGTGCATATCAATCCACTAGATACAGCCGAGGGATTTGATGGCTCCCATCACCCGAGGTATGCCGAATGATTTCATAGCGCGGTAAAACTGCTCGTTCATGACGTAACAATGACGTAAAATCGTGACGTCATTATAGTATTGAACATTTGCAGATTTTGTCGATTTATTATTAGAAGTACAATACGCTAGAATTAAGCTGAAAATAAGATTGTTAGAACCCAGCAAAGTGACAATGAGTTTTCAGCTCTCTCTGAATTTACTGCTGTAGATCTATTTCTTTTTCGATATTCAGTGAAAATAAATTCAGCTAGCAATTTGCTAATTTTTTTTTCAGGGAGCTATGAAAAAAAAATTTCAGCCAATCAGAACTCGCCAATGTTCATGAAAAAAATTAAATATTGCATTATTACTGTCTAAATCTAGAATGATGCAAAGAATGTTCTAGAGAGTAGGCTATAGTCGGTGAGAATAGATCAAGATGCGAGTAAAACATTAAGAGCACATCTTAAGGCACAGAACGGCCATAAATTGCATGAATAACTGGACTCAGTAGAGGACTACATTACGGTATGCTTACGGTGTCCATTTGAACTGTCCCGCAACATGTCAGTAAAAGCATGAACCTCAAAGTGGCTTAAAATCATAGCTTAAAGCGGGAGAACATTGATAGCAAGTTTTTGGCCACAGAACACCCTGAAATTGCATAAATAGGCCTACGTGTAGCTGACAGAGAACCACTTTATGGTACTGTATGGTTACGCTGTACAATTATTCTTTGGTCCAAACATGTCAGTACAGCATACATTTGAGACATCGCAAATTTGATTATATGAAACAGTAATTCGCTTGATTGGTAATAAAACTAGACAGAATCTAAAATCTATAGTATCCATTGCTAGGAACCTGCCATGAGATACTTTAAGTGCGATTACACCTATTAAATATTAATATACCCGAGATAATCTGGCCTTTCGGTGATGAGTATTTTTTGTCGATCCTGTAGCTGACTGCTTTGGAAAATAACATGGGAAAATGGGCAACTTTTTTAAAAGTGCCTTCTGTGCTGCTCAAAAACAATCTTTGCCTTTCCTTCCATTTTTCGGCGTAGCTGTGTAATCTGGGTTTTGACCTAGATCTTGTATTAGTCTCGAATGAATGAACAGTAAAATGCGATTGGTTTAAATCGTGGACTTGTTCATTCTGCAGACCTCTGCTTGTCTTTTGCGGGTCTATTTGCGTTTCCATTTATGACACCAATATAATAAAGATACATGTTTACTCGTATTATGGCAGTTTTCAGTCAATTTTAACCAATTTCATTCTTGTTTTATGAAACTATAATCATTCTTGTACCTTCATGCCAAATGTTGCCCTTGATGGCTGCAAGACTGCACAGATTACGACGGATAGAAAATGCATTTCATGTTTTGGAGGCCTTCAAAGCAATCGCTGTTGTCGTTTCCGGTTTAAAACAGGGACAAGTCTCATGTGTTTTTCTATCCCTTACACCATGTATGTTGGTAATCTATCTGTGTTGACACATCTGAGCAATTCTACACATTTTCCAGTTTTAGAAGTTTTTTTTTTCCCCTCTCTCTATCTGTAAGGATGTATCTTTAAGTGTTGCTACTTTAAACGATATCCCGTGGCCCTAATTCATACCTTAGCATATATAATTGGGCCATGCTCTGGCCAAAGGAGGCCCAATGCATCTCTTTGATTCATTATACGAAGCAAGACATAACCTAATCACGTTTCCATAAAATACATTTTGTCATACAACCGACTGAATCATGAGGTAGAATGGTCCTTTGATATGCAAAAAATTTGAAGATAGCGAAAAGTTTCGGCCCATGTCAGCCTGCGCGGACTGCGCAGGCTGACATGGGTCGATACTTTTCGCAAATGCAATAAGTCCCTTTGCACAGAGCATGGCTAATTATATAGTAAGCGAGAACCCTTGTCTTTAGCATGAATTGGTGAACTAACATTTTTCATGCGTTACCCCATAACCCAGTATTGCACAGTCGCCATGTCGTTCAAGGCACACCAGCTTTAGCAGCAACCTTTCCATTCCCAAGTATCAGTTCAATTAACATCTAAGAACGTAAAATATATCGCATTGAAAATTGCACTCTTCAACAAAATACAAAATCAAGCGGAAAAAAATGAGATCGCTGGAGTGGTGTCTTTTAAACCTTATGCTGCTAAGCTCGACACAAAGACCTTTTGCGGACAGTGTAGATCAAGATCAGACTGCACAGAACGTGCAGTCTGATCTTCGATCTACACTGTCCGATGAGGAGATATTTTTAATCCTACAAAATAACTTTGAAGTAGTGAATTTTTGGTTTTTACTATCGACTTTTAGGTATCATCCAACTCTTTCAGCAGGATAAGGGTTAATTATGTTTCTCCTTATTGAAATACCGAAAGTTTCAATATTCATATTAAAGTACCTCTTTCGCCGTCTATTTTTTTTTTTGAAATGTAAGATCTGCCATGAGTTGACATTTGAGTTGATACAATCTTATCAAACGAGTCTAGAAAAAGGCGAGCCTCTGACAAGCCAATCAACTTTTTTTTTTTCATAGACTTTCATAGAATTTTATTTCAAAGCCAGAGAATATCAGATTTTTGTTATAACATAACTGTATCTCAAGAATGATAGTTCATGATATCTTTAAATGTACGCTTTCGTGTACATGATCATTGAAATTTACACGAAGCCTATGTAAGCTTCTTTGAGAGATTTTTATGTCACGGGTGAAAAATAGTTCCCAAGAAACTTGCATAACATAATGATTTTGTTTTGAATCTAAAGATGATGAAATTCTCAGCCCTATCATCATCAGTAATTTTGACAGTTTATTTCGCAGAGACATGTTGGTCAGCAATGTTTCAGAAAGGAAGCGTATGATTACAGAAGGCTTGGCCAAATACAGGACTGTTGCTTCAGGACTATTTGCTTATCTCTTGCGTGTGTAAGACATAGAAGATATTTTTGGTTTCGGTGAAAGATAGAATTTTATTTCATCTCGTGAACATCATCGGTAATATTTTCACGAGTGGTGCAGCCATGAGTGAAAATATTACCGATGATATTCACGAGATGAAGTAAATTTCGACCTTACATTTAAAAAATTCCATTTATTTCATACTTCTAACCCCTTTTAGATCTAAAGAACAATTATGTATTATCCACAAAGCAGTTCTGTATCATCGGCAAATATTCAGGCTGTTTTAAGGACTTTCTTTAAAATCCAGCACAGCTGTTTAAGGTAATTACCCGTGGCGTCCCCCACCCCCTTCCACATAAGAACGCTTTACAATTTTACGTAAAGCGCAAGAAATGTAGGAGAACTACTGTTTCCGCCTTCAACTGGGAAGTTAGAAAATATGAAATCGGTATTTTTCACTGGTCGTAACCATGAAATATCAAGCCATAACCCACCATTATTTCTCGATACACTACCGAAAAGCACGAAATAAAAGGAATTTCGTAATGGCTGTATTACTCTAAAAACAAGGGTAGTCATGTGATATACATGTATATCTTTCTTGGTTTTTTTTAGCTTTTATTCAGGTATATCTCATGTCTTTACCAATATTTAATACAGATATTTTTTTAATTAGTCAACGGTTAATTTGTTTCAGAATCTTATGAGCCATTCAAATTATAGCTCATTAAAAAATTCAGAAATCTAAAGTTTTAATTTAACTCTTTGCCAAACATCCCAAGTTTTAATGACCCTGAGAAAGTTGTGGTTATCATCATCCCTAAAATAATATTTAAAGAATGAAAAAAAAAATGAAGAGATTCTTACCACATATCGATACTCCGATAAGGAATAACCCAATAATCCAGAACCGCATTTTCAAACAGATTTTTTTTAATGAATTGCCAAAATAAATATATCTTATTTGATCGAGCACAATCCAGTTAGCAAATTCTTCAAAAGCTCCAATCACAAATATAAAATTCAATTTGAAAATTGCGAACTGCCTCCTCTTCAGTGAACATAACTAATCGGCGAAAAAACTACCCCCATGGAACTCCGACTGACGTTTGAAGCAGTAGTTCCAATGAATAAGTGTTAATTAGTTTTGCGTTCAGCTTTTGAAATACCGGATATTCCTCTTACACATATTCGAATGCCTTGGTTTTTGCCCGTATGACAAACGTCATTCGGATACATCGCATACCTCTGTTGACAATATGTTCTCCGAAATGTTAGCACAGGAAAGAATTGTCAATATTTTCTGATGCGTGATTAATCCCTAAAGCGGTAAGCTCAAATAAAGTTGTTTTTGTGGAAAATGTAGAAAAGGATAAGATTGCCTTTTTATGGACAGTGTAGATCAAAGATCAGACTGCACTGTACGTGCAGTCTGATTTTTGATCTACACCGTCCGCTATTTTTTAAGATATTTTGGCAAAAAAAAAAGACCTTGGGATTGCAATGCTTTGCTCTGCTTTCCCCATTTAGACAGTACATTTCATTTATCTAACGCTTAAAGGGTTAAATCAGATATCGCACAAAAGCAATGAGTCCACTATTGCACAATACATTGTTGCTATAAGCAAGAAAAACCCTGATTCGAGCCGCGCTGTTCGCACACGCCATAAAAAATTTATGGAAGTATACTTGGACGAGACCCTACAACGTCACTGCATCTGTACCGTCCGCTTGTTTTAGTCAGACCTATTTATATATGAGCCATGCTTTGGCAAAATGGGGCTTAATGCATCTCCGTGATGCATTATACCAAGCAAGCAATCAAATAGATATGGATCCATAATAGCCACTTTTTTTAACAACCGACATATTCACGAGGTAGACTGGTCCTTTGGCATACAGAAAATTGACGAACAGCGAAAAGTTTCGGCACAGGTCAGCCTGCGCGGACTGCGCAGGCTGACCTGGGTCGATACTTTTAGCAGATTGTATTTTCAGTGGATCGTATTTTTGAATGGCGCTCTGGCAAAAGATGGTTCAATGCATCTTAATAATGCATTATACCAAGCAAGTCGTCGTAATATAGATCCATTTTGTTTAATAAATCCGGATGAATCATGAGGTAGAGTGCTCCTTTGATATGCTGATTATGTACAATTAGTAAAACGTTTTGACCCAAGTCAGTCTAAGCGGACTGCGCAGTCTGACATGAATCGATAGATTTTTCAGATGCATTAAACATTCTTTTCACAGAGCAAGACTCAGTATATATGTGCTTTGGCTTTTCACCAGTAAACAGTACAGCAGGAGTTCTGTTACTCATATGACCAATCAGAACTGCTACTCCACCATTTTTTTTTCACTTGAGATGGATGCTCCATAAAATACTTCGAATTAACAAGGATATTCAAATCTGTACATGTTTGAAGAATCGATATTTCACTGTGGTTCAATGTCCCGTAGCGCCGCGTGGATTCACACCTGGGAGAGGCAGGGTGATAATGAGATTCTGACCTGGCTATTAGACCTTAACCCTTAAATTGCTAAATAAGTTAAATCAAACTTTCCAGCCGATAGTAAAAAAAACAACAAAATATTTCAATCTTTTAAGTAATGGGAAAGGGGGCAGAAAATATCTCCTCATCGGACAATATAGATTCAAGATCAGATTTCACGTTCTGTGCAGTCTGATCTTGATCTGCGCTGGCCGCAAAAGCGACTGGAATCGACCTAAGCAGCCTAAGGTTTAAGGCGCCTTTCATAACTATAGTTGCCTTTACAGCCAGTGTAGATCATGACCAGACTGCACAGAACGTGCAGTTAGATGTTTAATCTATCAGCTTTGCTGAAAGATTGTGGAGCAAAATAAACATGAAATTACGAGTACAATTACTCAGGTTTGGTTTGTAGATTGGGAATAATCATTGGGTTTATCTGGCGCTCTAAAAATTAAAAAAATATAAATGTAGTGTCATGAAATACGATACGGCATTAATTTTTACGATGCTTCCCTAAAAGCCTATTCAGTGGTCGCCCAAAGGCGTGGTTAGGTCTAACATGATATTCAAGAACCAACTCTGGAATTTGTTGCGGTTAACAGCGAAGTAAATGGAATCAGTTATGTTCTAGGAAAAGGGGCTTTACTTCATATGCAAAAAGTAACGACCCATGTCAGCCTGCGCAGTCCGCGCAGGCTGACCTGGGTCGAAACTTTTTGCCATTGGGAAATTTTCTGCTTGTCAGAGGACCATTCTACCTCAGAATTCAGTCGGTTGTTCGTCAAAATGTATTTTATGGATTTATAAGTATATGATGATTTGCTTGGTATTATGTATCACGGAGATGCATAAGCCCCTTTTTGCTAGAGTATGGCTCTAATGAAATACATGTATTACGACAATCTGCATTTCTGTGTGGTCGGATCAGGTCGAGTTGCGTGTGTAAAGAGGTTCATACCCGATGAGACCAAAGGTCTGCGCAAGCTGATATGGAGCGAAACCTTTTGCTATGGACCAATTTTTCTGCTTGTCAAACGCCCATGCTACTCCATGATTCAGCTGGATTTTATTCAGATGTATCCATACCATGCAACTACTTGCTTGGTATAATGCATAACGAAGATGCATTTAAATCTCCTTTTCCCAGAGTGCCGCCAAATAATATAAGCCACGCTCTGGACAAAAGGGGCTTTAGTGTATTTCTATGATGGATTAAACAGAGCAAGTCATCGTAGTATTATGGATCAATAAAACCCGTTTTCTGTAACAACTGACTGAATCCTACACCTTTTACATACACAAAATTTACCAAAAGCAAAAACTTTCTACCCATATCAGCCTGCGCTGACTGCGCAGGCTGACATGGGCCGATACTTTGTACAGAGGCATTAAGTCCCCTTTTGACTCAATTATACTGTGTTTATGTTGAATTGGTCAGGCTGGTTTGTCTAGAGTATTTCTCAGAGTATCGGACAGTATAGATTAGTTATCAGAAGATATACTTTGCATTGTGATCTAGCCAGTCCGCAGAAACACTGTATAACGTCATTTTCACGCTTGGAGTTATAAAGCACAAGTCATCATATAGTGATGGATCCGTAAAATCTAATTTTGTCTAACAACCGAGTCAATCATGAATTAGACTGGGTCTTTGTCATGCAAAAACTAATCGATAGCAGAAAGTATCGATTTAGGTCAGCCTACACGGACTTTACAGGCTGACCTGGTTCGATACTTTTAGCAGAAGTATTTAACCCTCTTTTTAGAGAGAATGGCTCAATTGTACCGGTATTGTATATAATCATGTTGAAGTTTCCAGCCTGATTTCTCAAAACGTCGGACAGTGTAGATCAGTGATCGAACTACGGTTTTCTGTGCATCTTGACCAACCAAGTCCGCAAAAATAAAACTTCATAATGTCATATGCATGCTGGGAGTTATAAAGCTCAAATTCCAAAAGCATCATAAAAAGTTCAAAATTTAATCATAATTCTGTTAGTCAATTAAAAAAAAAACGAGCCTGCCATTCTTCAGGGTATAAAAACCTAAACTGCTTAAATAAATTAATTAGAATTTTCCATGCCAAAGAAATACTCCCAATTACTGCCATTTTAAGCTTTCTTTGTCTCGTCGTCGTCTTCTTCGTTGTTGCTTTTGTCGTCGTTGTTCTTGTCGTCGTCTTAATCTTCGTCGTCGTTGTTAATGTTGTTTTCGTCGTCGTCATTGTTGTTGTCGTAATTGTTGTCGCCGTGGTCGTTGTTGTTGTGGTTGTTGTCGTCGTCTTTGTAGTCGTCGTTGTTGTTGGCGACGTCGTCGTAATCGTTGTCGTTGTTGTAATCGTCGTTGTTGTAATCGTCCTTGTTTTTGTTGTTGTCGTCGTCGTTATTGTTGTTGATGATGTTGTTGTCGTCGTCGTCTTCGAAGTAGTCGTCATCGTCGTTGTCCCAGTCGTCGTCGTCGTCGTAATAGTCGTCGTCATATTTGTCGTCGTTGTTATTGTTTTCATTTTCGTTGCTCTTGCCGTTATTTGTTGTTGTTGTCGTCGTCGACTTAACCTTCGTCTTCGTCGAAATCGTCGTCGTTGTTGATGTTGTATTCGTCGTCGTCAATGTTGTTGTCGGCGTCGTTGCTGTTGTCGTCCTGGTCGTTGTCGTAGTTGTTGTCGTCGTCGTCTTTGTAGTCGTCGTTGTTGTTGTTTTCCTCGTCGTTATCGTTGTCGTCGTTGTTGTTGTTGTCGTCGTCGTTCCTGTTCTTGTTGCTGTCGTCGTCGTCTTTGAAGTCGTCGTCGTTGTTGTTGTTTTAGTAGTTGTTATTGTTGTTGTTATTTCGCATATTTCCCAGGTTTTTATTGCCTCCACGCAATTTCTTTTACTATACATTATTTCTGTCTCCCACCGGAAGTTCCTAGATGTATGCGATCTATGAATGAGCGATGCTTCTTTTAAGCCATCGGCTGCCAAGCGCGACTCACTGACCTTTTGCGGACTATGTAGATCAAGATCAGACTGCACAGAACGTGCAGTCTGATCTTTGATCTACACTGTCCGATCAGGACATATTTTCCCTCCAAAAATATCTTTGAAATAGCAACATTTTGGTTTTTACTATCGACTTAAAAGATTCATTTCACTTATTTAGCAGGATAAGGGTTGATAGAAAGGTAAGGTACATTGTTTGGACATACCTGACTTTGTAAAAGAGAATTACAGAAATTCCGATCGTTCAATACCAAAATGATTCCACGATAAATTTGTACGAGGTTTCTAGTGAATTGACCTTGAAGTTTTGATTTATTGACAATACAATGGTGATTTAAACGGTTCCCTCCCCCCCGAAAATTGTTGATAAAGGTGTTACACACCGCATTTACATGTAAATCATCAGGCAGAAAAATCTCAATGGTCGTAACGTGTTTTACATAACAGCTTCGAAAATCTTCAATGGTCGTAGCGTGTTTTACATAACGGCTTCGAAAATCTTCAATGGTGGGAACGTGTTTTACATAGCGGCTTCGAAAATCTTCAATGGTTGTAGCGTGTTTTACATAACGGCTCCGAAAATCTTCAATGATCGGAACGTGTTTTACATAACAGCTTCGAAAATCTTCAATGGTCGGAATGTGTGTTACATAACAACTTCGAAAATCCTCAATGGTCAGAACGTGTTTTACATAACAGCTTCGAAAATCTTCAATGATCGGAACGTGTTTTACATAAAAGGTTCGAAAATCTCCATCCGAGAAAACGTCAAAAACAAACGGGCACACAAGCTATAAATATACGAGTATAAGAGATTACATCAATGACGCCATTCGCTATCGCTCAAAGCATGTTCTTCTTATATTGGGGTCAAGCAACCTCAAGTGGACTAGTAGTTCGTCTCATTTAGAAAATAGCAGAGTACGACTATTCCAATAAATTCCTAACATCATGGACACACAGAAAAAACAAAGTGAGGAAGGCAAGATATTATTTATTCTGGAAAAAGGTCAGCATGTATCACTTAATCTTTGTCCATGATATATTACAAAGCAACGTATTTGCATATGAAAAAATTTTCCGGTATTATGATAAATATGGCAAAACTCATTTATAGACGACAAATCAAACGGTGATTCGTCTTAGAAAAGTTGGAAAACATTGTGGGAAAAGGAGAAAATGCTGGTTACCAGAGCTTAACCATTTACCAGATGAGAAAATTTAGACTTGTCCAAACTGAAAGCATTTGCAGACGACAAATCAAATGTGGCTCAAATAGTTGGATTCGTCTTAGAAAGGTTAGAAAACATTGTGGGAAAAGGAGAAAATGCTGGTTACCAGCATTTTCTCCTTTTCCCATAAAGTTTTCAAAAGGATTCTTCCTCAGGGTCGTTAAAACTCGGGATTATGTAGTAGAGTTAACACAAACAATATAAGTGATAAATACGAATAACAGGCAACAGACAGAGTTTGATGCACCAAATACTTGTTGCAAAAAGCATTACATGCATAATGCAACATATTCGAGTAATTGTAACACACATTTTTGCATATCTAAGCCATCGTAATGTAAGTATGGCTAGAAACTGACTATCGGAAGCGCAATAATGGCAAATTAACGGAATGCATGCAACAGAAATGTCTTTCAAGGCGATCGGATGACAGACTTGGTACCGCTTCACATTTTGGTGTCATACCATTTTTTTTCCCCATATGGAATATAGAGTGAAATCACCATCTTTAAAACTTCACAGATCGCTAAATGGCAAACTAATAGCCTTTCTGTCTTTTGCTCTCAAAACTATAGTCATAGCCCTTCAAAAAAAAATGCATAAAATACAACATGTTAACCGAATGCGTTTTTCACTAAATGCCAGCCAACACAGGCACCCTAAAATTTGTCATCTAAAAAACACCTTTCCACGGCCGTGACTCCAAATTTTTGTTCCTCCAGTGACACAATATAGTACAGTCAATAAACAATAAAAACACATCTGAGTAGTCCCCAGTCGCCTAAATTCGAAGCAAATCTAAATTAAATACCATCAAGCTCTTTCAGTTCCAAAAAACAGTGCCACAAAAGTGCTACTGCGAAATTTCACATGGGACTACTTTTGACCACTACGACCCGGAAGCAATCTCGCAATGGTGAGACACCATTTATTATAGGGCTGGAGTTGTAAGACCGCATCATCAGATTAATACACTCGTCACAATTTGGCCGATTCCGTACCTACATCTTACCTAGTCTGTATCAAGGGGGTTTCCATTTTGAAATGCTGCCAGTCATATGATCTTAAACATGGCGGCGCCTATGTAAATCGATTAGTTATGGCAACAACAGCCACTTTGATGAGCAGTCCGTCGCCGAAAAATGCCAACGGAATTGATAGAACAAGTGGAAAAATAAATGTACAAAATGTATTTTGGAAGATTCCGTTAGAAAATTGTGACTTGTGTTTCCTTTTTCTAAGCCGAGTGTTAAGATCTTAAGAATGGTAAAGTGGTGTATTTCCCGCGAAAAAAAGTACCGTATAGGTGCATATCAAGCTACGTGATACAGCCATCACCTGAGGTTTGCCAAATGAAGATTGATAATGTCAAGGACATGCACCGGTAGAAAGACCATGGGCGAAGCTAGTCCAAAATGAAATATACGTAAAATTAATGTCGAAGGTATTACCCGAGATGCAAACCGCCGAGAGGGGGAGGGGAGAGGGTGAATGCTCGTAGAGAAATCCACACAAGCGATCTACGTAGGGTATGAGCTATTCTAAAGGTTAGTCAATCATGACAGGCCAAACTTAAATGTTTAATTAATTCACCTTGAGCTTTCACGCACAGGTAGTAAACATCTTAAGGATACACGGTCATTCGAGCACGCAGCATGTTTTTTTTTTTTTAAGAAAAGTTGTTTGCAAACTTCACGCAACTTCATTTTTGCGTACATACAGCTACGCCCCTGAAGACGCCCACGTAAGTTCACACAAACAGGGTCGAGTCCTTGTTCGGCTAGTAACGGTAACGCTTTTCTGCGAGTCCCCAGTTTAAATCCCAATATTTACCTTATATCCAATGAAAACGTAAATTCGCCATCGGGCAGCCGTATCAGCCTCTAGAAAACTGATTAACTATTTGCCAAACATTCTCGTATCCTAAAGGAAGTCCTTTGAAAAAACTGTTGGGAAAAAGGAAAAAATGCTGGGCACCAGCATTTTCTCAGATGTTTGGATGTCTCAGATGTTTTTTTTTTTTACGACGTGACCTATTTATTTAATGCGCATGAAAGTTTCTAGGATATTTTGGTTTCCTGTACCTCTAATGTATAAACATTGCTTCTTTTTATACTTTTTCAGGACACCAAATCCATTTAATCTTATTAATCTGACATTTTATGTTTTTATTACAATCAAATGGGACCTTTCTGAACTAGAACTTACTGAATTACGATCATTAATCAATGTCAGTATCTTAAGTGCGGCTTTTACTCAACATTAAAAGAAAAAATATCATGTTATGTTTAACCATTCACCGAACAATACAAAGTTTTACCGACCCTGTGTAAAAAAAGCTGTTGAAAATATTGTGGGAAAAGAAGAAAATGCTGGTAACCAGCATTTTCTTCTTTTCCCACATTGTTTTCTACCTGTTGAAAGAGATTTCACTCACGTTTTAATTGTCGTCTGTGCATGCTTTCATTTTTGGCAAGTATAAAAATAAGTCGTTTGGTAAATAGTTAAATCATTACCTCCTTACTCAATTTTGCAGAGAGATCCTTGTAGAACATGTATGGTCAAGATGAATACCCGTTAAACAACTGATTGATTGGTTGTTTAGTTTTTAACGCCGTTTTCAGCATTATTTCATAATCATCGCGGCGGCAAGTGCACCTATCGACGCTTTCCTGGAGTCTCTTTTACCAATACTCCGCACAATTTTCTTTTCAATCCACTGGCTGCTTTCCCACATAACCATCGTCGAGACAATGGTCAGCGGTGGGGGAGGAATAAATTCTGTCACAATGCTTTCATCAATTAGCCGAGCCATGGATCGAACCTACGACCCCCTGTTCTCAAGTCCTGCACGCTACCGACTGAGCTACCGCGGCTCGGATGTTAAATAACTAAATACATCAAAACCATCGGTGCAAGCATTATCTCATTTTATTCACTTTTTATCCTCAAAAAGGTCTATAAGAGGGAATGAGTTTCAACACATTGTACATTTCAAGGAGATTACAAGCCTCATTTATTCGATTAAAGCGGTTATCTCGTCTAGTTCTACGCCATAAATATTAGTTTAGAATTCTTCTAACGAAATTAACGTGTTTTTTTTTTTTGTTTCCTAAACCGACTTTTGCTAGGACAAAACTTGACCTTTAAACTGCTAAATAAATCAATAAAATTACGGGTTTTTCTTTTAAAGTAAAACGCCAAAAATTGCGATTTCAATGTTGTTTTTTGAGGGAAAAAAAAGTGTAGATTAGAATAACTGCACTTTCAATGTACTTGTAAACGTGTATGAAGTCGCACTTTGCAGTCTACAAGCATATCGAATTTAATTGATTTACAAGAAAAATCATTAAATGGAATACTCATCTGGACAATAATATAAAAGTCATGCTCTTAGAAAAAGGGGGTTTAATGCATCTGCAAAAAGTGTCGATTCAGGTCGGCCGGCGTAGCTGATTAGTGTCGAAACTTTTTGCTTTTGGTAAATTTCCTGCAGGTCCTAGAACCAGTCTTAACACAGGGTTCAGCCTGTTGTTGGACAAAGCGGAATTTATGGATCCATAATTATTATACGACTTGCTTGGTATAATGTATCACATAATTGGCTTGCAACACGCGAAAAGGGGCATTCGGACATTTGCGTAAAGTGTCGTCTCGGATCAGCCTGCGCAGTCCGCGCAGGCTGATCCGAGACGGCACTTTACGACTACATTAGATTTTGTGCTACAGTAGAGTTGCGCAAAACAGAAAATTACATAAAAACGGAAAGTGTCGTTTCGGACTACCCTGTGCGGAATGCGCAGGCTGATCCAAGACGACACTTTACGCAAATGTCCGAATGTCCCTTTTCGCGTGTTGCAAGCCAATTATAGTATTGAACCCCCTTTTGTCATAGCATGGCATTATCCTTTTCGATAGTATCTTTTTCATTTTTGTGTGAATCTCCACAGTGCTTCAGAATTTATACACTTAAGAAACTATTAACGCTTTAAGCACTGAATTAATTAAAAGGACATTTACATTTTCAACTAGGAATAACAGCTGATTTATTTCTATATTTAAGGATAGGGCACCCTAAAGTGATTCTTGTAACATCGCCTTTCATCGACAAAATCGTACGGATTCGGCTGAGGCTCGGGTAATCCGTAATCGATGCGGGGAACAGCGTGTTTACTTGAGTCCTAGCCAAATTAGTACGGTTTTTCGGCGATGAAAGGCGATGTAACAAGAATTCCTATAGGGTGCCCTATTGCCAGAGTTTGTAATAATGTAGGAAGTAGTGTAAATCGAAAGTTAGACTGTACGTTCTGTGCAGTCTGAGCATGATTTGCACTGTCCGCACAAGCATTTCAAACCGGTTCCAGTTCTTTGAGGTTCAATGGCTATAATTCTATGAATTTATTGTTATCGAGGTGTTCGAATTTCAGAGTCTGTATTCACCAACCATTCTTAAGGATAGGGCGCCCTAATGAGATTCGTGTAACATCGCCTTTCATCGTATGGATTCGGCTAAGATTCGGGTAATCCGTAATCGATGCTGGGAACCAGCATCTGTCGGCCGATCGATTACGGATTACCCGAGTCTTTGCCGTACGTTTTTCGGCGATGAAAAGCGATGTTACAGGCATCCGCATTAGGGTGCCCTATCCTTAAGAACCTTCTTGGTCTTAGTCTTCAAGATTTTCTAAATTTAAAAGTAACACAACTTCTGATTGGCTAAATCAAATGGTTTAGCCAATCAGAAAGTGTGTTTACTTTCAAATTTAGAAAATTCTCTGGAGACAAAGACCAAGAACGTTCTTAAGAATTGTTGGTGGATACAGACCCTGATTCTAAATGGTAAATATCGATTATGTTGCTGAGATTATCGATTAAGTTCCCGAAACTAGTACGTATATTTGTAGGTTCTATGTATTATATTCAGTGGAAACCTGAAATATTTCGATTTTAAAGTTATTTTTGACGTATCGGACTGTGTATTTCCAACACCAGACTGCACATTCTGTGTGGTCGGATCTGTATTTATTCTGTCTTTTTTCAGTACTTTTTACGTCGTCTATTTTCCAAAGTTCTTTCTTTTTTAAAACTTTTGCACCTGTTGGACATGGATACTGCTTTATCATATAACCTTCCTTATTTTCAGTGTAATACAGCCATTACGAGTTTTCATATCTCACACACGTCTGAGGTAAGTAAATAGTGCCGAATTTAGTCAAAGCTTTGTAAACATACGCCTCATTTCTATAACATTGGGCCGACCCACATTTCTCTGTGAAATTAACTGCCAAAAATTAATGATCGTGACAAAGCTGCCAATTTCATCATCTTGGTGTTTAAAACAAAACTAACTTAATCAAGTCTTTTGTTTTTTCAATAATCAGTGATGTACATGTAAGTCTATCTTTAAACGCATAAACTTTAATTCTTGAGATACAGTGGTGTGATAAAAAGAATCTGACATTTGTTGGTTCCAGGTAAAACTTCATTAAACTCGTGTACTCAGTTGCTAAGCGCGACTGAGTGACCTTTTGCGGACACTATAGATCAAGATCAGACTGCACAGAACGTGCAGTCTGATCTTGGATCTACACAGTCCGATAAGGAGATATTTCTCTCCCCCCCCCCCCCCCCATCAAAATAACTTTGAAATAGCAACATTTGGGTTTTTACTATGGACTTGAAAGTATTATCTAACTTATTCAGCAGAAGAAAGGTTAAAGGAGAGATAGATGCTATGTACGATCGTTCGTTAACCAGAGGCGTCTACCAATCATGGAAATCTAATCCAATTAACCGGAGTTCTCTTTTGTGAGCAAAGGCTGTTCCTAGAACTGGTGAGACATTTCAAATAATTAGAATTTCTTGCGTCATTTTGTCACATTTTTTTCCTTTTCTGACCTAGAAAGAATTCCTCTCTTTTGACATTTTCTCGAAATCGCGAACTCTGTCATTTATCTTGTTTCCAGACGACAAAATTTTGGCCTTGTCTATACTGAAACATTTCGCAGATGACAAATTGAAATTAACTCAAAGCATGAAATTTGTCTTTCAAAAGTAGAAAACACTGAAAGAGAAAACATTGTGGGATAATAACAAAATGTTGATGCCCAGCATTTTCTCCTTTTCTCCACGCTTTTTTTTTCCAAATACATTCTTCATCGGGGTCTTAAAGGTGGCCCTTCAGATTTTGGGACGAAAATTTTACAAAAATGCAAAAAAGTCATCCTTATACTCCCAAAGCCTTTTAATTTTCATTCATAAAACCCCAGTAGTCGAAAACCACCCGACAACAAGAGAAATTAGAGATTTACTACGGCCCAGGTCGACACCGACGGGAAACACGGTCTATTTTTACATGAGCAACTCGCTCATTTACATACCGGAAAAACACAGACGAAGCTTCAAACATAGCGTCCGCAGAAGATATTATGGAAAATAATTACATGTTTGTTATGTTATGGAATTTAAGCGTCATTAGTCACGTGGCAGTCACTTGACATTCCCACAATGCTTTTTTGATTTCTGGCGCGAAATCTAAAAATACCTTAAGAGGCTACGTAGCCTTTTAAGGGAACACCATCAAAAAAACTTTTTTTTGTAATTTTATGATTCTTAATTATTGATGATTTATATTGCTTTTTCATATACATTTCAGTGATATATATATTTTTTAATTTGGTGAGATGTGAAAAATCTAAATACCCACCTTTAAAAGTCGGGATTGTTTAGTGAAAGCGGTTAACTTTTTCTTTTTACAAAAAAAATCCTATGTTTTGACGACCGCGAAGAAGTCTTGAAAACATCGTGGGAAAAGGAGAAATTCCCATGATGTTCCCTTCCCTTCAAAGGACAAATTTCAGTCATTTGGACATGTTTAGGTCTACTTTGTCGTCTGCAGATACTTTCATTTTGAACAAGTCTAAAGTTTTGTCGTCTGATAAGGACAATCTACTCGTATTGGAAATATATACATACTGGTATCCAACATGTTGGTGCTCACCTTAAAGATAATTTTAACTGTTGGAGCATCTCCCTCATTACAATAACATTCGTCTAGTATGGAAATGAAAAATCTGATTGGTCAAAATTAGTTTAAGCATCAAGCCGTTATTTCAAAGTTGATATCCGATTTAACTGACCAATCAGATTCGTTCATATACTAATTGCGGTATTAAAATTTCCATCTCACGGTAGGAAGAGAAAAACTTGTTTGCTTCCAAAGTTTTCAACTTTATAACTCCCTCAAAGATACACCTATAATATGAAAAAGGCAAAGCCTCAATACGAGCGACGTGAATGATTTGTGGAACAAATATCTATTTATTCGAATGACGAGCTAGATTCTTGATCTTGAAATCAAACGGTTTTGAGTTCGAATTCTGTCTTTGCCAAAACTAATTTTGAGCGTTGTCAAAAGTAGAAAGCATTTTTCTTTCGTAGATTTATACATGTGAAATAGGGCGAACTGTCCCTAATTTCCTGAACAAAATAAAGACAGTTCCTTGACAATTTCGTTAAGTTATGTCCAGAAAAAATATCTTGGAATGATTATTGGTCAACAAGTAAAGACCATCTTATGGGAACATTTCCTCACTGCATGTAGATCTAGATCTATATTAGAGAGACTTTGATTTTTACGAGGAATCCGTCAGTAGGTTGGGAAGAATATTAGTATTGAGCAGAGTACTGGTAAAAGGAACTTCAGGAATGCATGGTAGGTGCACTTGCCGCCGCAATGAATATACACACAAAAGGAATCGTCAGTGCACAGGTCTACCCACGTTTTACCTGGAGTTTCTTTACAATCAGAGTGCTTAGATCGCTAAAATCAGATTATGGACTATGTGGCTTTCCTTTTTCATCCCATCTGCTTTCCTACACATCCGTCGTTGAAACAGTGATCAGTGCAGAGACAGGAATGAATTCTGTCGCAATGACTAGATCTAGATCTATCATCAATCCTAGGAAAGAAATTTGCCAAGTTTTCGGATAGATATCCAACTTATGGCAAAAATACGCCAAACTTTTCGATCTATTGACAAGCTTTCGTAACATTAAATAGATCTAAATATATTTGAGCCATGTTGCGGTAAAAGAGGGTTTAATGCATCTCTGTGATGTATGATACCAAGCAAGTCATCACATAATTATACATCCATATTGTATGATAACTGATTGAATCAAAAGGCATGCAAACTGGTCCTTTGACATGTAGAACGTTGAAAAATAGATCTAGCAAAGAGTTTTGACCCAGGTTAACTTGCGCGGACTGCACAGGCCGACCTGGGTCGATAGTTTTTTGCAAATGCATTAAGCCCCCTTTTTACAGATCATAAATCCGGCTTTCTCTGTAAATGGCATTTTGAAAAAGCCAAAAAACTAGTTAGTCATGATTTCTTCGACACAATGTTTTCCGCGAAAAACGGCTCGTGCATGACGTAAGAATAGTATGATTAATGACGTCATTATTTTCTAGCATAGATCATTGCGTATGTTTATACACAAATAGACGCTTAACACGCTGAAAGTAAGTAAGAAATTAGATAATCTGTACTCATTAAACTGATAATGATTCTTAAGTAATCATCCGATCGGTAGATAATTTTTGTCATTTTTGACCAATCAGGTACTTGTGCGAAAGATTGTCATACGTGTGACGCTGTGCGACTAACCGGAAGACACTCAATTTTTAAGTCATCCCTATTTAGATTTAGACTAAAACCCAGAACGAAGCCGGAATTTCATTTTTGAAAATCTAGAACGGTGTTACCGCAAAACGAGCTTCGCTCGTTATTAGTTTTCAGGCAGTTTTCAGTCAGTTTTTAACCCATTTCATCCATATCTTATGAGACTACTCATATTATCATTCTTGTATCCTCATGCCAAATGTTACCTCTTATGGCTGCAAGACTGCACAGATTACGACGGATAGAAAATGCATTTCATGTTTTAGGAGACCTTCCAAGCAATCGCTGTTGTCGTTTGCGGTTTTAAATCAGGATAAATCCATTGTGTTTTACTATCCCTCACATTACATTTTTTGGTAATTTATCTATGTTTACACACCTGAGCTGTTCAACACACTTTCAAGAATTTTCTCTCTAGCTATACGGATATATCTTTAATATTAATATATTTGTTCCGTTCGATGTTCCAGATTGAAGATACATTATCTCAAAGTCTGATAAAAGTAACGACTTATTTCCATTCTAGTTTAGAAATATGTGAAATAAACTGGCAATTGACATTAGATAGTGTACGGCAGGCAATATAGTTGTCGTCTTTTCTATTGTATGAGGGCTGATTGGTAAGTTGTGAGCCTCATACATAAGGGTTTGACACTTTGCGGACATATTGCCTTATTTTTCAACATAATCCCAATCAGTATCTATACAGCTTTGCTAGCGATGTTTAAGGGCCTCAGTGCCACTTTTAAAGAAGTCCTTTTCTTGACCGTTCCTCTGCATGTATGGCGTCATCATTACATCGAAATAGGGTACCGGATTTTTTTTTTTAAATGGATGAAAGTATGCTGGAGCGAGACCAGGTGAATAAGGCGGATGCTTAAACAATTCAAAGCCACAATCGTTACTAAAAGTCATGGCAATGACAGACTTGTGAACAGGGGCATTGTCCTGGTGAAACAAAAGTCACCTGTCTTGTTTACATTCGAGTGCTACCTCTTCGACATCAACTGATCAAATGACATTAGTCTTCGGGTACACAGCCTTAAATGGTCAGGGAATAGTAGTACTACAAAAGGACATCCCTGCTTGTCTTTTTCAAAATAAGGCTCACAACGTATCAATCAGCCGACGTATATTAGGTCACAGAGGGCGAAGCTTGTCAAAAACCAAGCATCTGTGATTTACTGACTAAAGTTGTCCACTAACCCTCTACTACACAATTCAGAGTTTTAAAGACCCTGACGGGGAAGAAGCTTTAACACTGAAGTCTTGTCCTGCTAAATAAGTAAGGTTAAACTTTCAAGGCGATAGTAAAAATCTGATTCTAACATGACACGTGAATTCGGCTCTATAAACACAGTGCAACGAAAGCGTGGTAAAATCTACGTTATTCTATGTGGAGTGACGTCATTCTGTATAGAGTGACGTCATTCTGTATAAAGTAAGTAAGTAAGTTATTCAATGGAATATAATCTGCATCTGCGTTTTTACTCTAAGTATGAACTTGTTTTCCTTTCGTTAAGAGTTGGTCATGTTAGAATCGAAATAATCTTCTTTCTTTCGTGGTTTATCGTTCAATAAACCACGCTCTATCGTCCTCGTCGATTATTTATTGTGCCTCATAACTCACAACTGTGGTTTATTGAACGATAAACCACGACAGAAAGAAGATTATGTATTAGTCTTTGTCCTACTTTTCTATCCAATCAGAGGGCTCATATTTGAACATTTTTGACCGTCTATTTTCTATAAACTACCCAACGCAGGTTTATTTTGATCATTTATCCATTTAAAGAGGCCCTTATACTCATTTTCAGCCAGTTTTAACTCATTTTGTCTTTTTTTTTTATCAAACTATGTATTAGTTAGTGTTTATTAATTGAAAATTTAACAATTAAGACACCCTAAGGGAGCGAACGTAGTGAGCGACCGGGGTGTCTTAATTGCTAAATTTTCAATTAATAAACACTAACTGACTTAGTGTTTAACCTTTGACCTGTAGTACGACAGCCAGTGAAATCCTTTTGTAGTGAGGTTAATGTCAAAACAGAATGATTGACTTCAGTACGACAGCCAATAAAATCCTTTTTTAGGTGGCGCCTTCATTTAACCTTGTGACGAAACAATTTACGTAATGAAATTTCATTTTCCCGCTTGATGCAATGTACCGCGTGTCCCATTTCCTATACAAATCATAAAGCAGGCCTCGGCGATGATAGAAGCTGATTTGAATTTAGGCGTGTCGGATTTCGACTTTTTGGATGAGGAATTCGATCAATCCGTCCCTGACTTAATTAATTGGAATTAATATCTAGGATCCAATACAGGGAGTTTTTACTATTTTCTTTTTTTAATTCATTGTTATCATACCATGTCAATTAACCCTGCGTCCCCAAAACCAATATTGACAATTGTAAACCGTGCCGATTCAGACGAGGCAACACGATGAGTTTGTTCACTTGAATTCTGCATTGTTTGTCGCTTAGATATACAAATAATACTTAAACCCTATGATACAAAATGAAATGGTCCAGTGATTAAAATGAAACTGTCAAATGTTTCAAATGCGGTGTTGAAAGGGTTGAATAGACATTTGTACATGTAGTACAGCACATGTCGGCCTGACAGGACAGTATGGCGGAGTTTCTACAATTCACTGGCGCATGCGCTCTTCGCCTTAAACACTTAACTTAGTGGCGAACTCTTAATAATTAATTGTTCAGGTAGCCAGGTTTAATAAATAAGACGGACGTTTTTTCAAAATATGAGGCCATTTGATTGGTCGGCAAATGAGGTTAAACACTAAAGACATTCTTATATCTTCATGCCAAATGTTGCGCCTGACGGTTGCAAGGTTGCTTAGATTACAGTCGATAGAAAATGCATTTCGCTGAGTTGCGGCCTTCCATGTAAACAGACTCGTCGTTTCCGGTTTTCGAATCGAAGATTTCGATATATCCGTTATACACTCGGGTAGATTCGTATGAAGATCATGCATTCTGTCACGTGACTATATTTGATCTTCGCCCTGCGTCTAATGAGGTAAACAAAAGAAAATGGAGGCTTCTCTGTTGCAGCCTCGATTTTCAGACGGAGGTCGCGACCTATATGCAAATTACACCGTATCCGACTCTAGGCGGAAACCAACGATAAATTTCCGTGACGCACCGCTATTGTTTACAGCTTCGATCGTCAGCCAGTTTTCTTCTGACCAATGTTCGGTTTCTGATACAAATCTCCGTGTTTCTTTTTTTTTCAATTACACCATATATGTCAGTAGTTTATCCATGTTTACACAAAGGACTGATTTCTGTACCATTCTAAAGTGTTTGAAATTTAACAGCGTTTTTGCTTACCGGCTTTAGACGGGCATCTTTAAACGTCGCAGTTTATCTGGATTTACTGCGCATGCGTACATAAACCCTACCCCCTCATTAATATTCAACAATTACTTAAATTAGATCTAGCACATGCCAAGTACTTACGTTGTTGACAGAAGAAAAATGGTAAAACAAAGATACAAATTCTGTAATAAATGCCGATCAATCTACATGGTCGGTTTTCCTCTAAAACATAGCACCTGCAGCTTGAAACAAGCTGTAGTTACGAGGTTTTAGAAGTAAATCGACGATATGTTGAAATCTAAAGAAAAAATAATGCTGTAGTAAATCAGTAGAAATTTCCGTAAGTTCAGTAGTCGTTACTTCCTCAAAATCTTGGTCAAAAAGACCGTCGAAATCGCCAAACTTAAATTCTGCCATATTTGACATTGTTTAACACTGGCGACAGTCAAGTGTGTACTGGAAAAGATGCTGATAATGAAAGTTCATCAACCCTTTCCCATACGATAAATTTTAGACCATTCCAAATTGAAAGCATCTGCAGATGACAAATTTTGAAAGTGGAACAAATGAAGTAGAGTTTTTTGACAGGGTAGAAAACATTGTAGGAAAAGGAGAAAATGTTGTTAACCAGCATTTTCTCCTTTTCCAAATATGTTTTCGAAAACCTTCCTTCCCAGGGTCGTTAAAACCAGGGATTGTTTGGTAAAGGGTTAAATATCACGTGGTTGTGCACGAGTTGTTTAGCCCCCGATATTCACGTGGAAATTACGTCATTTTTTAGCGATGATGCAATTAGGACGTTTCCTTGTCAATGAGCAAATGAGCTAACTCCATATATGGGTAAAAGGGCGTTTCTTTGTGAATAGTGGACTCCGTGTATGGCAAATTATTTTAGCAATGATGTAATGTGGGCGGAAAAAGACTAAGTCAGTTAAACGCTAAGAAGTTCAAAATTAAACGATTTAAACAGCCAAAAGGAGGGAGCGTAGCGACCGACTCGTAACTACAGCTTGTTTCAAGCTGCAGGTGCTATGTTTTAGAGGAAAACCGACCATATAGATTGATCGGCTTTTATTACACAATTTGTATCTGTGTTTTACCATTTTTCTTCTGTCAACAGCCTATAAGTACATGGCATGTGCTAAATTAAGTAATTGTTGAATATTAATGAGGGGGTAGGGTTTATATACGCATGCGCAGTAAATCCAGATAAACTCCGACGTTTAAATGGATTAATGATCAAAATAAACCTGCGTTGGGTAGTTTATAGAAAATGGACGGTCAAAAATTTTCAAATATGAGCCTTCTGATTGGATAGGAAAGAAGGACAAAGACTAATTCTAAATTAATGCTGCTTAAAAATTACTTTTTGGTGAAAAGACATCTCATCGGACAGTGTAGATGCAAGATCAGACTGCACGTTCTGTGCAGTCTGATCTTGATCTACACTGTTCGCAGAAGGTCGCTGAGTCGCGCTTCGCAGCCTAAGGGTTAAGAATTGTTAGTTGAACAGAAGAAAATGCCGGTAGCTAAAATGTTTCCTTCCCTTTCAAAGGCATATTCCATCATACGCGAGCTATATTCAAATTATTGTCTACAAATACATTAAAATGTTGTCGGCTGTAAAATTAGTTTAAACATACTCATATTACATCGATTGAGAAACAAGTTCTTACAACTTATACCAATCTCTCTCGATTCTGCTTGCTGGGAACTACACCAGTACTCCCGCCGAATGTGTGGGCCAATGAAAAATCCCAAAGTTGACACCCGCTCCCGGGTATCGAACTCAGGACCTTATGGTTACGAGACCGACGCCTTACCTCACAACCACGCCTGTAAAATAGTTCACTCTCTGGGCATTACAAAGATCAATATCATAAATGTGTGCGATAAGTAAACATTTCTATTTGTATGGAAGTGATTAAAGAGTTCCATTATAAGTGAAATGGATCTCTCTCTCTCTCTCTCTCTTTCTCTCAAGGCATAAGTTTGAATCTCTTTCTCCCCATATCTGTGGCCTTGTTTACAGGTTCAGGGTTCGACATTAAGGCACGTCCGAACGACATTGTCTAGCAAAAAATCGGTTCGGGCTAGTAGAGACTGCGTCCAGCTAGCCCGAATGGTCTAGTGCAAAAATCGAGATAATTAATTAAGTACCAGTTTTAATGCTTGGCATGAGTGATGAAAATCGACCTAATGTCCCGTTCGTCGACAAAGATCGCTTACATAACTTGTGATTTTGTTCAACGAGCGACAATTTATTGACAATTTCTACAGGAAGCAAATCACGCATGCGCGGTAGTCAATATTTTCACTGGAAAAACCAAATCGAACCGAAAATAGATTTAGTAGACCGACCGGAGTCCACGGGCTATTTTGTCGTCAAGGATAAGTCATAATTTTTAACGTGAATTTTATCATTCTGTCAGAGTATTTAATTTTTAAGCAAGAATTTCCTATGTCTAGCTCTTTTTCTTGGAATACCGTATTTTCATTTTGACGACAACCGAAAATGAGTCGCCCAGACGTTTACATAGACAACGGAGCGGTCGAGCGGGGAATATGCCAAGCTTGCATAACTTCAAAATAACATCTGATTGGGGAGAAGCAGAGTCATAATATAAAGCTAAAAACAAATGGATCGAAACAAAATTAGATCTAGATGAATAAGATTAGATCTAGATCACAAAAAAAAATATCATTTTAGACCTTGAGTGGAACGCTGAATTCGCGCCATTGGTTTCTGTTTGATCCAGAGGAAAATGTCATGTTTTCTCTGACAGTTTAATAAACTGAAGATCTGTTGAAGGATCTGATAACATTATATCACAATGGTTTTGTCCTTTTAAACTCAAATTCTGTTATTTGAGCCTAAGTTAGACTAAAATGTGTCTCTGGTACTGCTTTCAAAATGGGTAAGTCTAATTTTTTTCCTCTGGAAAGGAAATTGTAATTGAAATTCTTAAAGGAGAAACATTCATTGATCATTACTTGACATGACATTGTTCTTTTTTTTTTTTACAATTTTGGTATATTAGCAAGAGAAATAACATAGATTTAGATCTATTTTATACATTTTTTTCATTTTGCAAAAATGGTCTAGTAGAAATCTGAAGTGGTCTAGTAAAAATTTCAAATTACTGGTCCACTGGTCTAGTTGAAAAAAATGTTAATGTCGAACCCTGAGGTTACACATTCGATCTGTTAGTTTGGTTGAAATTTGACAAGTATTTTTTCAACATTGTATACGATGTATATTTTTGTGCAGTATACATATGGCCCGAAAATTCGCCATTAAATAGGGTATTCGATTGTGATCTTTTTGAAATTTTGCAGAACAATATAAATGAGTTCGAGGCAAAGGGAAAAGTAATAATCGCTGGAGATTTTAATGCTCGAACTGCTTCCAAGAATAATTTTATATCTTGTGATAACGTATTTGATACTGATCTTGACGATTATGTTCCAGATGCGCCATTAAGAAGATATTCTAAAGATAAATTAATCGATTTATGTAAGTCGACCTCCTTTCGCATCGTAAACGGTAGATTGTATGATGATTTTTCAATTGGTAAGTTTACTTACTGTGGCAGTCAGGGTTTAAGTACGATTGATTATGTGATAACCAAAGAATCAAATTTGAAATTATTTTCCCATTTTTCTGTAGGGGATTTCAATGAATTTGGTGACCATGCGCCTATTTATTTCAATTTGAATTTCACCGGTATTTTAAAAAAGGAGTATAACCAATCCTTCCAATTTGAGAACTTAGCATGGAATAATGATTACAGAGAAATGTTCAGATCAGGGCTAATCGCGAATCTGTCTCATTTCAATCGCATAGTAAATGAAAATACGAATAATACAGACGCGTTAGTTACCGCATTTTCACGCAGAATTATAGAAGTAGCGGATCCTTTATTTTCGAAGGTATCGCGCGTATCACATGGGTTTGAGGATGTATGTGGCGACGCGGATAAGAAATTGTTTGATAGTGAGTGTAGATCAGCCCGCTGTAGGTATAAGGACGCTTTACGTTGTTTTAACAATGAAATGTCGCATGCAAACCGACAGTTTTTAATGCGAGAACGCGTTGCGTATAAAAATCTGATTAAGAAAAAGCAGAGGCCCTTTAAACTTAACCAAACACAAGCCTTCGAGAATTTGCGAAAGTGTAAACCCCGTCAATTCTGGAAGTTTTTTAAATCAAACCCAAAGCGATCCAACAATAATATCTCTGTAGAAGAATTCAAAGATTACTTCTCAAATATGTTTCAAAATCTAGGTTCGGTAAGAAATGAAGAGGCGGAGGATTTTTGCGCGTCACACGATTTCAATTTATTAGATCCAGTATATAAGGAATTGGACCGCCCCATTTCGTACGAGGAGGTTATCAATTGCATTAAATCATTGAAGCGTAACAAAGCGTCTGCTAGCGATAGATTATTGAATGAATACTTCATGGACTCGTTTGATATATTGGCGGGGCATATCACAGAGGTTTTTAACATAATTTTGAATACAGGGTGTTTTCCCGAGTCTTGGACAAAAGGTATTATAGTACCAATACATAAGAAGGGACTAAGATCAGACGTGAATAATTATAGAGGTATAACCCTTTTGAGTAATTTTGGAAAACTTTTTACTAGCGTATTAAATAATCGTCTAACAAAATGGTGCAAAGCAAACGATAAAATATCGGATGCCCAATTCGGATTTCAAAAAGGGAGATCGACAATTGATGCAATCTTTGTCTTGCATTGTTTAATTCAAAAGCTTTTAAGTAAAAATACACGCCTGTATGCCGCTTTCATAGACATGCAGAAATGTTTTGACAGCATATACAGAAATGGGCTATTGTATAAACTTTTTAAAATGGGAATTGACAGTAAAATGTTACGAATTATTCGTTCAATGTATTCGTCCGTCAAGTCGTGTGTACGCCATTGCAACAAATACTTCGGAGTACTTTGATATAGCTGTCGGCTTAAGACAAGGGGAGATAATCTCACCTATAATGTTCAGTCTATTCGTAGAGGATCTAGAATTGGCACTGCAGTCCGATGTAAACAGTGGTATTTCTATTAAGGACTTGTGCCTTACCGTTTTGCTATTTGCAGACGACATAGTAATTTTGGATGAAAAACCTGAAAAATTGCAGGAGTCTTTGGACAACTTAAGTCACTACTGCGATAATTGGGGGCTTCAGGTAAACATTGACAAAACAAAAATCGTAGTATTTAGGAAAAGGGGCAAGGAAAATGAGTGTTGTACTATAAAAACACAAATATAGAAGTTATGAATGATTTTAACTATTTAGGTTGTACATTCAATTTTACTGGCACCTTTGTTTTGAATAACCAGACCTTATATGGAAAGGGTCTGAAAGCAATGAATGTTTTGATAACTAACCTTAAGCGTCACGATGTTTTACCAAAAATAGCGTTACAGTTGTTCGATGCTTTTGTCGCGCCAATACTTTATTACGGGTGCGAAGTGTCTGGTTTTACGAATGCAAATAACATCGAAAAACTTCATTTAAAATTCTGCAAAAAAGTATTGGGGGTGAGACAATCTACCAGTAATTCAGCGGTGTACGGAGAATTGGGGAGATACCCGTTATACATAAATAGATCAGTTCGAATTTTAAAATACTGGTTTAAACTTTGCACAACTGATAATATAATTCTGTCAACCATTGCGGCAGATGCCAAACGGGACAGTGATTTAGGAATACAAATTTGTTTTTTTAAAGTTAAACAAATGCTAAGCAGAAATGGTTTTATGTACATTTGGGATAACCCATGTAATGTTAATGAACACTCGTTTATAAATATTTTCAAACAACGCTTGATAGATGAATTTTTATATAAATGGTTTCACGATTTAGGAACAAAACGCACACTTGATACTCTTTACCGACATGTTAAATCAGGGTTTGGCTATGAAGGTTACTTAAACCTTGTTATTAGTAGGCAACTACGAATTGCTCTCACTAGATTAAGAACATCAGTGCATGGGTTAAAAATGGATACAGGTAGATTTTCAGATCAAGCAACCACCCGTAATTTACGATAATGTGAACTATGTGACCGAGGAGAAGTGGAAGATGAATTTCATTTTGTCTTCATCTGTCCACGCTATATTGAATTAAGGAAAAAATTTATTCGTGCAAAGTATTGCATAAGACCAAGTATGTTCAAAATGATTGAACTTGTCAGATCAAATTCAAAAAAGGATATCATTGATTTGTGTAGGTATTTAAAACAAGCATTTGATATACGTAAAGGTACATTTATTACATAATTTTTTTTATTATATCTTGTTGTGTTATTTTTCGCAGGAGTTACCGTTCCTTTTGTAGCTGAATAGTTTAACCAGTTATCTACATGTAACTTTAGTCAGAAGTCTAAAACTGATTAATACTGGTGTGCTCTGCCGCAAGGAAACTACAAATGGTTCTGCAATATCTAGAATGTCCATACGTCATACCTTTGCTATCAGCATACCGAATACGATTTCCTTTATAAGTAGAATGAGTCGAGACCAGACTGCACAAATACGCGGTCGGATCTCTGATACACGCTGCTTAATATAATATTTTGTATAATTTTATGAGAAGATATACACTTGTACACAAGTTCCTCCTTATGAATTTTTTTTCACATTTTTCGGGTTATTTTTTTTTTTTTAACCCGTATAACCTGTTGTAAAGGCTAAAGCATAGCTAAACGTTTAGTTAGCTTGGCAAACCGAGCTCAGACTGAGCGGAATATGAGTTATGATCTCTAATGTAGATTGCCCATTTAACTTTGAGTACTATGCATTTACGTCCAGCTATTCAGTATTTTCTATTTTTTACAGGAATTTCAATATTTTTGTGAGTCAATACCCAAACCAATTACTTTCTATTCTATATTTTGTCAGAATGATACATTTCCAGACTGTGAGTAGATTAAGAAATGTGTAACTTTATGACTTTGATTGCTTTGCTATCTTTACGAATCGAGATCAAACTACATGGACATGCGGTTTGATCTGTTATCCTTGATGTTTTGATAAACACCAATGAACGTTCTGTGATGTACCTATATTACGCAGATCAGTTACCAATTTATATGTAAATACATTTAACAGTTTTTTTTTTTCCTCTCTTTTTTTTTTTGTAATTTTGCGGTTGTTTAGTTATAGTCCAGTTTGTAGCTATAACTTATCATATTGTCATTAATACATGCTAGAGTTAGAATGTCGGGATCGCTCTAATATTGTATTCAGTCTTTAAAAACAAATACTTTTGTCTGTGTGATATTTGGATCAGATACACATTCGATATCTTTGCAATTCTTGCACTCACAGTACCGATTACAACTTTGAGAGACCAAAAAAAATTTTTTTTTGGAATTAGAATAGATCGGAATCGGACTGTAAAAACATGCAGAATGATCTTTGATTTGCACTGCTTCCATATCTTGAAGATGAAAGTTCCACTTACTTTCTATTTCCTTTGACCATCCTTGTGAGATGTATTACAAAGCTCAGGTTCTTTTTATATTTCACTACTTTCATTTCTCGTACGATTACTTGTTCCTGAGTGTTTTAAATACTTTAAAATCTTGAGGAATAATTATCTACATATTTATAAGTAAATTCAACTAAGACTTTTACAAAATATTGTGAAATATTGTCGTTTTAGGGTAGTATGGAGGGCATTGTTGGGAGGGAGCAATTGTTTGTAATAAGCGCCTGCTTCCCTCGGCAATGTTTTTCAGGGCTGCCAACAGTTTTTCACTATGTTTGGCTGATCCTCCAACAAATTTTCATTTTTTTTCCCTTTCTTAAAATTTTCAAGATCGTTAACTTGATTTCTTTATCATTCAAATTTTCAAAAAAGAAAATTCCGTCTTGTTTGGCAACCTATAAGCTATTTTCTTATAATTATTTTTTTCTAGCTACAGCACGATGACAATTACATTGTGTATTTTCATGTTTCTATGACTATAAAACTATATAAGTTTTTGTCAATAAAATAATTCGTTCGTTCGTTTATTTAGTTATTGTAGGTTATCATTGTATATTTCTACCTGTCAATGTTTATGTCAACAATACGGATTATTATATCATAATATTGCCGATCGTTATCACTTAATCAGTTTTTACTTTTAATTACTGATACCATTATTATGTACTATAACCATTGTCTGAACAGAAGTTACATTTTATTATGGCTGTCGAAGTAGTATTCTTACAACCGTTTTTTTTACATTACACTTTATTCAGTAATAAGGCCTCAGTCCTACAATGCATGCATAAATACAGTTGTTTTTATAGTCTAAGTTAATCCCTCGCATTTTATCAACTCTAACAATTTGGCACATATATTCCTACCTTTTTCATCACATAAAATTATGTTCAGACAAAAGTGATTTTTTTTTCTAACTTTATTCATTTATATTTTTTTCATATATTGCTGCGCTTGAAGTTTTGATTGTTTATCGAACCGAACATCGAGTTTCAGGATAATTGAATCATAAAAGTAAAGTACAAAGATAATGTTGTTGCTTCTTTGTTTGATGTTTTCCGACAGGTTTTTCTTTATTTTCAGGTGAGGAAGTCGACACTATCTATGTCAAAAAGCAATCAAAGTAAGGCTCTAATAGAAAAAAAACCATGTCGTGTGTAAAAAAGGGGCTTAATGCGTCTGCAAAGTGTATTGATTCAGATCATCCTGCGCAATCCGCGCAGGCAGACCTGTGTCGAAAGTTTTTGCTACTGGTCAGTTTTTTTGCATGTCAAAGGGCCAGTGTACATTATGATTCAGTCGGTTCTCGGACAAAATGGATTTTATTGATCCATGATCATGTCACGACTTGCTTGATATCACGGAGATGCATTAAACCTCCTTTTGCTAGAGTATGACTCAAATGAAATCAAAGGTCGCTTCCTGTTTGGCTGACACTTTGTATATCACCTAATCCAACGGACTACTGTAATAATATAGACTTCATGCTGTCCAACTGCTTGATTCCACCTCTGTTTCCTTATCTGCGGACAAGACATTCAATCTACGTTTACTTCTTTAATGCTGTTTCAACTCTTTACAACGCAATTCCGAATTTTGATGACCATAAAAAGTGCGTTTGAAAACATTGTGGGAAAATGAGAAAATGCTGGTTACCAGCATGTTCTCCTTTTTCCCACAATGTTTTCTACCCTTTCAAAGACAAATTTGATCATTTCGGTAGCATTTAAGTTGTAGTCTGCAAATGCTTTGAATTCAAACCAGTCTAAATTCTAAAAAATTTTGCCATTTGGTAAAGATTTAATGGCGTTTTAACAGTATTTAACTTTTACCAAACTGGTAACCAGCAATTTCTCCCTTTCCAACGATGTTTTCTAGGCTTTCAAAGACAAATCTCATCATTTTAGCCGCATTCAATTTGTCGTCTGCAAATAATTTCATTTTGGATAAGTCTAAAACTGTGACGTTTGAAAATAAGGAATATCGACCTTATTACTGCCCGGAAATTGTGGTATTCTTTATTTAGCATCGACGATTTAATTAATTTGTGACACTTTGTCATACAACCGGGGTGAAAAGTTCGAGTCTTCGGGCTCGGCCATCATGGTTCAGTATGACCTAAGTGCACTTTGCTTAACAACATTAACCCCCCTCCTCCCCCCAATTGCACCAATTGCTATCAAATTTGTTCGACAGTCAGGTTAGATCCTGGTCAGATTTTATATAACGCGCAGTCATGTCTTAATCTAAACTATCCAATAATTTGTTAGATGTAATTAAAGAAAACGTCAGTCTTGGCACTAACACATTGTCGTGGTTTTAATTACTGAATATATATATGATTCAGTCTAAATTCTTCGAGCACCATAGGCGAAAAAAGCGATTTTTGCAGATGACATGGAACAAAATCAGACTGCACAGAGTGTGCAGTCTGATCTTGAATTCATATCGCCTGCTTGTTTGGTATTACTCGAACAAATTGACGTGAAATAAATGACCTCTATTACCATATCTTACACGCTTGAATTATTGTCCAAACTTAGCTTCGGCTATTGTCGTGTGAATGCGGAACTATGTGAACGTTTTTCAACTCTTTATGTAGCTAAAAGATTAATCTTGTCTTTAAAGAATACTTAAAAGACCTGAAATAAACATGATTTCGTTGGTTTAAATTGGTAATAAGTGGTGGGTGACATAGATCTAAAATGCACTTTCTGTGCAGTCTGGTCTGGATCCATGTCATCTTCAAAAGCTTCTTATTTTGACCATGGTACAGTAAGGGTCAAACCCGACATTTACCGTTAACAGAATTTCCGTACCGTCCGATTATACCCGATGATATAAGTATTCACTCTTTAATTATTCTTTGCATAAAGGTCAATTTCAGGTCAATTTATTAGAGTAATAAAACATTTAAACTGTGTGTTAAAGTGGACGGTATCATTTGTCCAAAAAAGTAGAAAGAATATGAGCCATGTTCTGGCAAAAGGGGGTTTAACGCATCTCTGTGATGTATTATACCAAACATCTCATCACATAATTATGAATCCACAAAATCCATTTCGTCCAACAACTGGCTGAATTCGGAGGTAGAATTGTCCTTGGCAATGCAGAAAATCAACCGAAACTAAAAAAGTTTCGACCGAGGTCAGCCTGCACGGACTGGGCAGGCTGACCTTGGTCGATATTTTTTGCAGATGCCTTAAACCCCCTATTCACAGAGCATGGCTTGTTTATTTGATACTGAAGGGTCAAAGAAGGGGCCCTTAGTCGCTCAGTGATTTAGGCATTGCATTTGTAATATGGAAATCCTGGTTTGATCTCTACTGGGGGCGCTAGCTACATGGTATCACTGGACAGGCACTTTGACAGAACCCAGAAACCCAGGAAAATATAGATAGGTGAGCTGTCGCCTTGATTTGACTCATAAACCGTTTAAAGAGGTGTAAAACATAAATCAGCCGAACAAGTTTAAGTGTTTAAAGACCTTAACTACATCGTAGGTAGCTACAACTGACTAGTGCTTCTAAAAGTTCAGTGCAGCTTGAAGTTTCCGTATAGGATGGTCCTCGCTGTTACCGCGGTACCTAATTTCGCCGAAAATTTACTACAAGAAAGAGAACTCACCTGTATTATTTTCTAATACTGTGATAAACTGTTGCATGTAAAGTTACAATAAATGTTGCTTTCAAAGCTGAAGTCGTGTTTTACAGATAAAAATATCTAGATCAAGCTACCATGTTGACTACAGGTGCTCCGAAGGGAGTCCACTATGGTACTGCGTTAACTCCTGTAATTTGGAAAATAGTGAAAAAAATAATTTGTATTTTTAGAAAAAGATTTAGGTACCGTAATTTTTTGTGTCCGGCGAGGGCTATGACGTCACAGCAGACGACCTTCACTTGTCAAACATGAATTATCGGTTTTATGAAAATTTTAAGGCGTAATTATGTTCAAAACACGAAGGAATATTGTGCTTTATTATTATAATTTGTGAATATTGAAATTAACTTATCAGTAATGAAGACATATCTGATATTTTTTTACCGATGCGATACAAAAACACTTCTGCTTTCGATCTGATAGAGTA
Organism: Hippopus hippopus; assembly: GCA_946811185.2. Classification (NCBI taxonomy): domain Eukaryota; kingdom Metazoa; phylum Mollusca; class Bivalvia; order Cardiida; family Cardiidae; genus Hippopus; species Hippopus hippopus. The sequence continues at coordinate 69,806,958 of OX328096.1, forward strand.
CTAAACAGTGGATAGGTGGCGCTAAGTATGCAAATTAGGTATTTTTCGGATTACCGCGGTACCATCGATGACGCGGTGCCAGCGAGAACAACTATACTTTGTTTTTAATAATGCATATTGTTACGAGACAAGCGTAACGAGAAAGAAAACCAGCAACAAGCCTTTAACAATTAACAATATTTATTAATGAATAAAGACAAAAGAAATACAATAAGAGTTAAGTTTGAATGAAATTTTGACAATTCTTAATCTTAGAACAAGAAATAGAATAAGTCCCTCAAAATTAAGAATTATGACTAGACTACAAAAAGTATGAAATTTCTGGTTCCTAAAACCTAAATTAACAATAGTTTTAACTTGCAGATAGATATGAGCAACCTGTTTAATAAAAAGATAATTCCAACTTGCAGATGTATATTCCAAATTAAATCCAACACTTTTCACTAATTCTGTATCCTCAAAGCCACAAGTCTAACTTCAAAATTCCATATCACCAAGTAAGTCACTCCTATTTATATCAGCTTGGAAAATTCTAGATTAGTCTTTTCTAGAAAGATGACAACAAGCTACTTATAGACATGGATTGAAAAACAACTTGTTTACTAACAATCCAGTTTCGAAAAATAACCACAATGAAAATCCAATTAATGTTCTTTATGTTTCTAGAAAATTCTGTATTCAGTGATAATGAAAACAGGTTACATGTATATCCTATTACATAACAATTCCCCTCCTAAAGGAAAAGAAAGTTTTAAAAGTAAAACTTTCTTTTGTCTGAAGATAGAAAACATCATTACACATAAATGTACATAAAAATACACTATACATAAAAACAAATGTCAACTATTTACAAGTTAAACTTTAGACAAAGCATCAGGAATAATAAAGTCCATCAGGGGTTACAAACGCAGAAATCTCTTTAGCTCTTTTGCCAAAATCCTTTTAGAAGATCAAATTTGGTTACATATTTTGCATGACCAATATTGTCAATGCAGTCATCTACTCTTGGTACCAGAAACGAATTAGTCTTGTTCACAGTATTAACTTTTCTATAGTCAGTGCACATACGAAAAGTTCCATCTGGCTTTGGTACAAGAATACAGGGAGAACTCCATTCACTTTGACTAGGTTCAATAAAGTCATTGTCCAATAGATACTTGATTTCCTCTCTAAGATGCTCCAGTTTCTTGGGATTCATTCGATATGAATGTTGTTTCACTGGTTTTGAATTTTCAGTGTCCACATCGTGGTATATTGTTTCTGTCCGTGTTGGAATATCAGGGAACAGGTGCTCATATTCAGAAATTAACTTTTGCAATTCATCTTTTTGATTATTGTCGAAATGTGAAAGTTTTTGATCTAAATTTCTTAAAATGTCAGAATTCTGAAGTTTTGAACAAATAGGGTTAGACTTATCAAAGTTCATTTCTTCACGATTTATGTCTTCAGGGTTAATGTGATTTTGATTTTGAGGGACTGAGGAAACTACATTTATTGGTGAAATATTTGAATTATCCCTATCAACAAATTCGTTTAACATATTAATATGACATAATTGCTTTTGCTTTCGCCTGTCAGGAGTTGTTATCACATAATTTAAGTCACTGACCTTTTTCTCTACAGAATAAGGTCCAAAATATCTTGCTTGTAGAGGCCTACCTAGAATTGGTAGAAGAGCTAAAACTTTATCTCCAGGTTTAAAATTTCTTTCTTTAGTATTCTTGTCATATTTTTCTTTCATTTTACATTGAACTTTCTTTAAATTTGACTTTGCAACCTCACAAGCTTTGAATAATCTGTTTCTAAAGTCAGATATATACTGAGGTAAATTTAAAGGAGACTTTTCTTGAGAAAGAAATGTTTCTTTTAAAAGTTTTAAAGGTCCACGAACTGTGTGACCAAAAATAAGCTCAAAGGGACTAAAACCAAGAGATTCCTGTACAGAATCCCTTACTGCAAAGAGTAAAAGATGTATACCTTCATCCCAATCCTTTTGTGTGTCAAAGCAATATGACCTTATCATATTTTTTAAGGTCTGATGTAACCGTCAAGGGCACCTTGGCTTTCAGGATGATATGCAGATGACCTATATTGTTTAATTCCCAACTCGTGCATCACTAGTTGGAAAATGCCAGACATAAAATTTGACCCTTGATTAGATTGAGCAGATTTAGGAAGTCCTACAAAAGTGAAAAATCTCACCAAAGCTTTGACAATTGTTTTAGATTTTATATTTCGTAAAGGTATTGCTTCAGGAAAACGGGTGGAAGCACACATAATAGTCAAAAGGTACTCATTACCTGCCTTAGTTTTTGGCAATGGACTTACACAATCAATTATAATCCTGCTAAAAGGTTCATCAAATGCAGGGATCGGCTGTAGTTTAGCTTTAGGTATGACCTGGTTGGGTTTGCCTACCATTTGACAAGTATGACAAGACCTACAATAATCGGATACATCTGCTTTTAGACCAGGCCAATAAAAACGGTTAAGAATTTTGTAATAGGTTTTATTGATACCTAAATGACCTGATACAGGTGTTTCATGAGCTAAGCTTAATATTTCTAATCTATAGGATTTAGGAACAGCAACTTGATGACTGACAGCCCACTCATCATCAACAGAGACTTCAGGAGGGCGCCACTTTCTCATTAATATTCCATTTTTTATTAAAAAAAAAAAAAAAAGAAAAAAAAAAGATTCCTGTGAAAGATCAGTTTCACTTACAGCTTTTTGAAATAAAGGTGCAAGTTCTGGATCATTGTGTTGGTCTTCACTTAGTTTTGACCTTGACCTTGTATCATGGCCTTCATTAACTAAAGGTGAAGATATATAATCAAGTTCTGATGAATTATGTTTAGAATTTGTCTGACTTTCAGACTGGTTTTGTGAAATAGACATGTCAATTTCATTTTTAAATAAATGACCCAACAAAGAATCAGATAAGTCAATATCAGACTGATTTTCAGTCAAAATGGCTTTCTTAGCCATAGCTCTAGTAACTGCACATGACGGGTAAAGGTCAGGAATTTCTTCCTCAATCGGATCGGGTGATTGATCCATGCAAGGTGTGTCAGTTACAAGTGGATTAACAATTACCTTATCTCCGGCTAAATCATTGCATAATAACAAATGAACACCTTCAAAAGGTAATTTTTTTCTAATACCAACAGTCACTGGACCATTAATTAAGTCTGAAGACAAATAAATGTTATGAAACGGAACATTAACAAATCTACATTCTACACCCTGAATAAGGACACTTGTCCCAGAAGAAGTCTTCTCAGAAAAAGGCAGGACATCTGCTAAAATAAGAGATAGAGAAGCTCAGTATCACGTAAAATTTTAATAGGGGTAGACTGGGCAAAATCACTTTCTAGTGACACAAAACCATCTGATAAGAATGGTTCATAAACCTCCATAACAGAATCAGTCTCAGGTACTTTGGCCTGACTGAGGTGTAGACTTCAATGAAGTAAAGCCTGTAGGCCTAAAACGTTCCTGTTTTTCACGTTTTCTTTTTAAAACAGGACATTCAGAAATAATATGGTCTGATTCTTTGCAATAATTACAAGTGGGTCGAGATAAGGGATTTCGACCTTTGGCTTCATAAGGAGACTTGGGTTTGGGACTATTCTGATTGGAATTGTTATTATTTTGATTAAAATTTGGTTTAGAACCAGTAGATGAATAAAAAGGTTTTCGAGAGTTTGATTTATTTATGAAAGAGACCTTATGCGTCAAGGCAAAGTTGTCTGCTAGGCAAGCAGCTTCTTCTAAAGTTTCAACTTCTTTCTCATCTAAGAAAGTTTTTATATCTAAATTAATGCACCTTTTAAATTCTTCAACTAACAGTAGTTGTCTAAGTTTTCCATGGTCTGAACCTATTTTCTTTGAATGGCACCACCTATCAAATAACTGTTCTTTAGTTCTAGCAAATTCAACATGGGTTTGACCATTTTCTTTTCTGCAGTTCCTAAATTTTTGTCAATATGCTTCAGGTACCAATTCATAAGCCTTTAGAATCAATTCTGTAACATTATCATAATTAGAAAGCTGTTCATTACTTAGTTGGGAAAAAATATCGCGAGCCTTTCCAGTTACAACGCTTTGCAAGAGTAAGGTCCAGTGTTCTTTTGGCCATTTCAAATTTTCAGCAAATCTTTCAAAATGTGAGAAGTATTTATCAACTTCCTGTTCTTGAAATGGCGGTACAAGTCTGAGGTGTTTTGTTATGTCAAAGTCATTAACCACATGCAAAGATATTTTTTCTTTATTTTCTATTTTTAATTCTTTCATTCTCATCTGAAATTGCCTATCCTTTTCTCTTTCTTCTAATTCAGCATACATTTTTCTTTTTCTAACTCTAATTCTTTTTCTTTCATTCTTTCTTCTTGCTCTAATTTTAATTTCAATTCTTTTTCTTCTTTTTCCATCTGTGGTTTTAATTTTTCTAACTCAATATTAGTTTTAACGTCTGTCTGAGACACAAGAATAAGAGACAGAGCAGATGAGTCAAGTATTTCTTCATCAACTAAAAACTGAACAATAGAATTCTTAATTTCATGCTTTAACATAGTACCTTTCATGGCAGTCAATTTATAATGAGAAGCAAGATCTAGTAAATCAGACTTTTTTTGCCAAATTTAACAACTCCTGAGAAGGCTCAGCAATAATTTTTTTCAAGATCAAAAGACATGATTGCTTTTTGCTGGTTCAGTAGAATAAAAATCATTTTTTTTTTTTTTTTTTAATCTAATGAACTTTAATACTGTAACAAGTTCAAAATGATTTCAAAGTATATCCAAAATGACTAGATGATCAGTCCCGGACGAGCCCCCAATTTCTGTTACGAGACAAGCGTAACGAGAAAGAAAACCAGCAACAAGCCTTTAACAATTAACAATATTTATTAATGAATAAAGACAAAAGAAATACAATAAGAGTTAAGTTTGAATGAAATTTTGACAATTTTTAATCTTAGAACAAGAAATAGAATAAGTCCCTCAAAATTGAGAATTATGACTAGACTACAAAAAGTATGAAATTTCTGGTTCCTAAAACCTAAATTAACAATAGTTTTAACTTGCAGATAGATATGAGCAACCTGTTTAATAAAAAGATAATTCCAACTTGCAGATGTATATTCCAAATTAAATCCAACACTTTTCACTAATTCTGTATCCTCAAAGCCACAAATCTAACTTCAAAATTCCATATCACCAAGTAAGTCACTCCTATTTATATCAGCTTGGAAAATTCTAGATTAGTCTTTTCTAGAAAGATGACAACAAGCTATTTATAGACATGGATTGAAAAACAACTTGTTTACTAACAATCCTGTTTCGAAAAATAACCACAATGAAAATCCAATTAATGTTCTTTATGTTTCTAGAAAATTCTGTATTCAGAGTGATAATGAAAACAGGTTACATGTATGTCCTATTACATAACAACATAGGCGTGCATAATTGAGCCATACTCTGTGAAAAGGGGGTTTAATACATCTGCAACAAAGTATTTACCCAAGTCAGCCTGTGCAGTCCGCGCAGACTGATCTGTGTTGAAATCTTTTGTTTTTGATGGATTTTTTCTGCATGTCCAAGGACTACTCCACCGCATGATTCAGTCAGACGACAAAATTAATTTTATGGTTCCATTGTTATATAATAACTTGCTGAGTATAATCTATCACGAAGATGAATTAAACTCCCTTTTGCTGGAGTATGGTTCAAATTATCTTAAAAACCATGTCTTATTCAATCAATTGTCTAGCTCACGAATTGAATTTAATTCAATCTTTGAAACGTGAGCCATCTGTTGTTTGTTAACGCCATCCGTTATTGACATTGTATTGAATTTAAGGAACATTGTGTCAGAAGAAGAAATGCCTATGACAAGGAGCGCTAGTATCTCCTTTAGCCATAAATCTGTGATACGAAATTATGTACAGTGAAACTGTTATTAACTTATTTAACTCATAATACGGAAACATTCAGAATTGTGTCATCCAAATCTGTTGGGTCGAGCCTGCAAGCGCAGTTGGTAGCGCACAAGACTTGAGAACATGGGAGGGGGGTTGGAGGGCTGATTCGTATCCCCAATTTCTTTCCGAGCTTTGATGATAGTCATTGCGACAGGTCTCATTGTTTTCTCATCGCTTATCATTGTTTCCATGATAGTTATGGGGGAAAGCAGTCAGTGGCTTGTGAAGAATATCGTGAGAAGTACTGGTAACAGAAACTCCAGGAAAGCATAGATAATTGCACTGGCTGGTGAGATATAACTGAAAAAATGTTGAAACAGCGTTTAACACCATTCAATTTATCAAACAAATTTACTGTAGGAGGTATGAGTTAACATTGAGATAAAACACGAACATGGCCTAAAATGTCAGCTATGAATGTCAATACTTTACTTACCATACACGTACGGAAACGGGTTAAATTTTGTCAGTCTTACTGTTTACCAGACAACAAAACTTCCAAGCGATCCAATATTAGGAGCCTTTTCAGACATCATCCAAAATATGCTTCAAATAATGAGCTTTGAATTTGAAAGACTATAAAACATCGTGGGAAAAGGAGAAAATGCTGGTTACCAGCATTTTCTCCTTTTCCCACAATGTTTTCAAAAGCCCTTCTCTTTCAATGTCGTTAAAACTTGGAATTGTGTAGGCTTAAACATCCTTTTAATGTGGCGATTTCAATCATCGGTAAAACCTCGGGTTATCGGTATGTGGAGACCAAGACCAGACAGCAAGTTTGGAGCAGTCTTTTCTCGATCTACACTGTCAACAGATGTGCTATGAGTTGTACCGAAATGCACATTGCAGCTTACTTCTAAAGATTAATCGCTTATACGATGTTTTACGCGGCCTTCGACATTATTTCAGCCAGGTTGTACAGAGGATGGTATAACACAAAGTGAAAATGGTGGTAACCAGTATTTTTTTCTCTTTTTCCCCCTTTCACAGCCCGCCCGGGTGGCTCAGTGGTGAGCGTGTCGGACTCATGACCTGGTGGTTGTGAGTTCGATACCCGGTTGAGGCGAACTTTCTTTTCGGCGTATTTTCGCCTCTCACGTCTGCTGAAGCATGTGAGAAAAGTAGTCGGTGGTTTGGAAAGAAAGTTGTGTTAGTACTGGTGTGAGAAAGCGAAGAAACACATATGCGTCACCGACCGCCATGATATGACCTTAGCTGTTAAAGTGGCGTTAAACCCCAATACAACCAACCAACCAATCCCCCTTTCACAAGCCTTCTTCTTTAGGGTTGTGTGGATTAAATAACATACCGCAGTTCACAAAATAATTTTCGGACCAGTTTAAACGAATATTTTCTGTAGTAACATTATCCCTGTACACCGGTGGAACTTCCACCCTACAAGGTGTCGCTCCACTGCAAATTCCATCTGGATCGTAGTTGTCAAAAGTAGCTCCGTTTAAAAGTTTTAAAATAAGCACTTCTTCTGCGCTGTTTTATCAGAGACAATGGAAGAACGAGTCTAAAATGTGTTTCTGGTGTCGATTCGACGATTTCTGTGGAAACTGAGTGCAAGTTTGTTACTTATTACGGAACTATTTTGTTCCTGTGTCCACATAAAACAAACATGGTCTACCATCTGAAAGGGCCTTTTTTCACTGTTATTTTTCAAAGGTAGTTGTGCTTCAGATGGACACTGGTAATATACTTGATAAAAACTATATAACAGCAAAGCTGTGTGGGTTTGCCAATAAAAGTACGGCAGATGGTCAATGATGACGCATTTCATTCTATTTTTTTAACCCTAGGCTACTAAGCGCGACTCTAGGACTTTTGCAGACAGTGTAGATCAAGATCAGACTGCACAGAACGTGCAGTCTGATCTTGGATCTACACTGCCCGATAAAACAATATTTTCCCCAAAGAACTAATCTTTGAAATAGTAAAATTTGGGTTTTTGCAATTCATTTCACCTATTTAGCGTGAAAACGGTTAATATGAAAAAAAAACCCAGATGTGTGACACCACAAACGAGTCCCCTTTCGTCTTGCAGCAGACCACTTCAAAAACATCTTAACAACAGGAAAAATTACTTTTACCAGAATATTTTCACGTGCAAAGATGTTTTCAAAGTTCTCTGCTTCAGATTTGTTTCAGGACGTAAATAAGTGGATTTCGAGTTAATTATGATCGCATGGGAAAGAAACCAATACTTCTCGAGATACGACCAACCAAATCAGACAGAAGTCTTACTGAAGCCAGACGGCTGACCCTTTACCAGACGAGAAAAACTTTATATTATTTCATTCAGAAGACTTTTGCAGACGACAATTTAAAGATGGCTAAACTGATAGTTGTCGTTTCAATATATGTAGAAAAAATTAGGGTTACCCGGATTTTCTCCTTTTCCCACAATATTTTCTAAAGCCTTATTCCCCAAGGATCTTTAAAGCTCGAGATTGTTTGTTGAAGGATTAAGTAAGAGAAGACATTTAAGTTAAATGTCATCCACTGATATTGCCAGCTTCAAAAATATGTACATCTGAGCCTTGCTCTGAGAAAAGGGGGCTTAATGAATCTGCAAAAGAGTATCGACCCAGGTCAGCCTGCGCAGTCAGGCTGACCTGTGTCGAAATCTTTTGCTATTAGTCATATTTTCTGCATCTCAAAGGACCAGTCTAGCTTATGATTCAGTCGGTTATAAGACAAAATAGATTTTATTTATCCATATTTATGTGGTACTTGCTAAGTATAATGCCCATAAGAGAGAGATGCACAAAACCCCTTTTCATCCGAGCATGTGTCATTTACATTGTATGTTCGTTCGTTTGTGTTCTTGTTTGTTAAGCCGTTTCGCTGTTTGCTTTGGTTTCAATTTTTCAGAATCTCAACAACTCATGCGTCGTAATAAGGAGTTTTCCTTTTGCCACGATATTATCACGTGTTTTAATTTATCAACTCTGTACCACTCGACATCCAGTTTTAACAATTCTGACAAAGAAGGCTTTTGAAAACAATGTGGAACAGGGGAAAATATTGGTTGTCAGCATTTTTCTACTTTTCCCACAATGTTTTCAACTCTTTCAAAGAGAAAACAACATTCGATTTGTCGTCTGCCACTGCTTTGGATTCGAACAAGTCCAGAATTTGGTCGTTTGATGAAAGAGTTTTAAATCCCAGCTGTTTATCAAACGACAAAATTTTGTACTTTACCAAATTGAAAGCATTTGCAGACGACAAATTAAAGGTAGCTCAAAAGATGCTTTTTTGTCTTTGGTAGGTTAGAAAACACTGTGGAAAAAGGAGAAAATGCTGGTTTCCAGCATTTTCTCCTTTTCCCATAATGTTTTCATAAGCCTGTTACATTAGGAACGTTAAAATCGAAAATTGTCTGATAAGTTAATTCTTGTTGAATATCCGAATATCGATATCGTCTGCTGTAGTGGTAATAAATAACAAAGAATTGAAGACGAAATCTTCAAGATATAACTCCCAAGGATACCTGGCACAACATAAGTTGTTTGCGTAAACATAGTAGATCAAGATCAGGCTGCACAAAAATGTGGCATACAATGTCCATTATGTAATATATAAGCCATGATCTGTGAAAAGGGAGTTGAATTAATCTGAAAAAAAAGTCTCTACCAGGTCAGCCTGCGTAACCCAAACAGGTTTAGGGTAGAATGGTCCATGAGTATGTAGAAAATTTACGAAAGGCAAAAGGTTTCGACCCAGTTCAGCATGCATAAACCGAGTAGGCTGACCTAGGTCGAAACTTTGCCATTGGTAAATTTTCTACATGTCTAGGGACGATTCTACCCCAGGTCTTGGCCGAGTGTGAAGAGGGGGCTTAATAAAAAAACAAAAAAGTATCGACCCAGGTCAGCCTTGGCAGTCAGGCTGACCTGTGTCGAAACCTTTTGCTGTTGGTCAAATTTTCTGCTCCTCAAAGGACCAGTCTACCTCATGATTTAACCGTTTGTTAAACAAAATGGATTTTATGGATCCATAATTATGTTACGACTTGCTTGGTATAATGCTTCATGGAGATTGATTAAATCCCCTTTTGCCAGAGCATGGCACATATATTGTCACCACATAATTGCCTTTAATTCCAAAATTTTCAGTCTGCTTTGCCTATCTAAATATGAGCCGAGCGCCTGTAGCTCAGTAGGTAGCGTGCGGGATTTAAGAAGAGGTCGCTCGTTCGATCCCTGACTCGGACAATTTTTTTTTCCGAGGATTTATTTAAGTCATTGCGACAGGATTCATTTCTCTCTCACCACTGACCATTGTTTCGACTATGATTATGTGAGAAAGCAGCCAGTGGCTTGGAAAAAATATTGTGAGCAGTACTGGTAAAAGAAACTCCAGGAAAGCATGGATAGGTGCACTGGCCGCCGCGATATAACTGAAATAATGTTGAAAACTGCGCTTAACACCATAAGACCAACCAACCTATCTTAATATGTGTTTTATTTGTTTATTCGACCCTCTAACGAATAAACAAGGGTAATCTGGCAGCCAGACAAAATATGTTATCCAATGAGAAAATCCGTCTGGCAAGAAATATATATTTGTATTTGAGTCATGCCTTGTAAAAAGGGGACTTAATGCAATTGCAAAAAGTATCGACCCATGTCAGCCTGCGCAGTCCGCGCAGGCTGACATGGGCCGAAACTTTTTGCTATCGTTCAATTTTCTGCAGGTCAAAGGACCGTTCTACCTCCGGGTCCAGTTGATTGTTAGACAAGATAGATTTTATGGATCCATGATAATATGATGACTTGCTATGTATCATGCATCACGCAGTTGTATTGAGGCCTCTTTTGCCAGAGCACGGCTCATAACTTTCTGTACTCTAGACTACAAATCCAAGGACAGTGTTGTCACATATTAAGGATAGGGCACTCTAATTGGATTCTGTTACATCGCCTTTCATCGCCGAAAAAACGTAGGATTCGGCTAAAACTCAGGTAATCCGTAATCGATCGACCGATACACGCTGGTTCCCCCGCATCGACTACAGATTACCCGAGTCTTAGCCGAATCCGTACGTTTTTTTTCGGCGATAAAAGGCGATGTTACACGAATCCCATCAGGGTGCCCTATCCTTAAAGGACATTTACCTTTGAAATCTCAGTTTACAAGCTGCCATAACATAAAATTTGTTGTCCAAACAGGCCTCTTTTTTTTTATTTAACTACAAGAAGCGAGATAACTCAAGTAACTATAAAGATAACTAGAGTTATGGTTCTTGGAATCTGCATTTTCATACTAATGGCCTCTAAAAACCTCTGAAATATAGTTATAGATTTTTTCACGCAATATTCCTTGATGTTGGTCCCCATGCACCTATATAACAATCGAACATCTACAAGAAAGTAATATGTATGGTCTAGACAGTATTTTGTTCTCTTTAAATAGAATATGAACTGGGGAAAAACAAAACAAAATCGGTTATGCTTATTACGATCTGTAGCGTTTTATTTTTTCCCGTCCTCTGGGAAACTTTCTTTGAATGGCTATGAACAGGAGATATGTATAATCGAGGCCTTGGGTACCTTTCTCTAAACTACGTGTACACGCACGAAATTTCGTACGCATTTTAGTGAAGCAACCATTAAGTCTGAAAAAAAATTTCATTGAACTGCATAGCTTTACGAAGTAAGTATCTGCATAACTTGTCGCCAGCTCATACCTTTGGATAAAACAGGGATCGTATGTGTGTATATACAATCGCAAAATAATTCCGTAACTCTAGGCAGTTCAGTGAAAGGTCGAGGTAACCTTTACAATAAAATAGGAGGATAACTCGAAGATGGAAATATAGGGAGAATTATCGTTCTTGCTTTTCTGTCCCTTTCCAATTACGAATCTTTATTTGAGTTGCCACTAAAGGGTAGAGATGAATGAAACTGAGTCAGACGTGAATTGATGATGAACGGAAACTCAGACTACAGAAAATAGGATATCTCTGTCACAAGCTTACTCAAACAGTTCGACAACAGCCACCTTGACAATTGGATGAGAGATTATCAGCATTCACTTTCTCTCGGATGACATATATGTTTAGCAGACGACACTATGGTTGACTAGTCCAATTTGTAAGCATTTGCAGACGACAAATTAAAAGTGGCTGAAATTATTTGATTTGTTTCTGAAAGATTAGAAAACATTGTGAGTTAAGGAGAAAATACTGGTGAATTGGTCAAGGTGCCTGTCTATGCCATACGGATCAAAGTGCTGCAGACTGATTTTCGAAACTTAATGAGAAAATTTAATTCGACTAGAAATGATTTTGAATTTTCAACAACTGGAACAGTATTCATCAGCATGATTCTTTGTACTGTTCTTATTCTAAATTCCAGGACAGACCATCTGCTTGGCTGAGACAGAACTTATGCAAGATGCTTTGAACAGACCTCTAGCTGAGTACTTGCAAAACTCGAGATATTTATGAATACGCGAGCTGTCGCTTTGATATGACTGAAATAATGTGGAAAATGGTGGAAAACGGAGGATTCTTATTGTTTTATTATCATCCGTTCAACCACTAGGCTAATAAATGTGACTTACAAACACTTTTCCGGACAGTGTAAATCAAGATCAAAATGCAAAGAACGTACAGTATGATTTTAGATCTACTCTGTCCGATACGGTGATATTCTAAAAATCTCTAAAATATCAATATTTCGGTGTTTTACTTCTGTCTGTAAATTTTGGTTTGATTTATTCAGGCGTTAAGACCTAACCCTTAACCACAATATCCTGGGTTCTAAAGACCCTCATGAAAACGGGCTTTTGAAATCATTGAGGGAAAGGAGAAAACACTGGTAGCCAGCCGTTTCTCTTTTATCCACAGTGCTTTTAGAGACAAATCCCATCATTTGAAAACATTATATTTGTAGTCTGGATATGCTTTGAATTTGGTTAAGTCTAAATTTTTTCTCGTCTAGTTAAAAGTTTGAGGAGTTAAAAGGAAAAATGTAATCTATGAGGATTACTCTTACATAATTATGGCCGGAATGTCTAATTTATCCATTCCCCAAACAATACAATTAGACCCTTCCAAAATCGTAATAAATGCAGACGACAAAATTCAAAATTGTTACAAATGAGCTTAAGTTCTATGATGGAGTAGAAAACATTGTGGGAAAAGGAGAAAATGCTGGTTACCAGCATTTTCTCCTTTTCCCATAATGTTTTCAAAAATCTGTTTCTTCAGGGTCGTTAAAACTCGGAATTGTGTTGTAATGGGTGAACCTTTTCCGAACAAATCCGAGTTTAGATAACCCTGAGAAAGATGGCTTTTGAAAATATTGTGAGAAAAAGGAGCAGCATTTTCTCCTTTTCCCCAAAAAAGTAATCTAGTCAGTTCGAGAACCTATGCATTTTTGTGTCAATTGAGAATTTGTCGTCTGCAGATGTTTTGAATTTGGAAGCGTGTAAAATTTTTCGTTTGGGAAGGGGATAAGCAAGTTCCGGTGTATATATTTGTTGCGTCAGCATGCAGACAGCTTTTTCACATTGCACTAGACAACTTTTAACTCTTTAATAAACAACAAAACTGTAGACCGCCTGAAATTGAAAGCATATGCAGACGATATCTTAAACATGGCTGAAAGTTGATGGAACTCATTTTCCAAAGAGTAGAAAACATTGTGGGAAAAGGAGGAAATGCTGGTTACCAACATTTTCTCCATTTCCCACAGCGTTTTGAGAAACCGTGTTTCTCGGAGTCGTTGAAGACATAGTTATTTGGAAAAGAGTTAAACTAAATACAGGGGAAAAAGCACTATAGGAGTAACTTCTCCTTTCGTCACAATGTTTTCACACTATCCTTGCATCACACAAAAATTGAATTTGATTGCCCGTATTTTAAACTATTTTCACAAAGATAGTTGTGTTGCCGCTGATTTTATGAAGGAGGTGATGTGTTTATTTTAAAAATGTACTGCAGTATGCACTGTAATTGATATTTTGGGCTGTGAAAAGGTTGTAATTTCCACTGTTTGTCATTACGCGTGTGAACAATGTTCTATCTTACATGTTTTACTGTTCTTATATCTGTGGTAATGTCGTTTGAAAAGCCAGGTTCGGACTTCAACGAGACTTCTCTGAAAGGTTGAATTTTTACTTTACCTTATAATCTTATAAATATCTATCTTAAATTAATTTTTACAGTCTGATTGATCGATTGATTGATTGATGGATGGATGGATGGATGGATGGATTGATCGATGGATGGATGGATATGTGGGTAAGTGGTGGGTAGGTAGGTGGATTGATTGATTGATTGACTGGGATTTAGAGCCGTTTTCAACATTATTTCAGTTATATCGCGGAGGCCAGTGCACCTATCCATGTTTTTCTTAAGTTTCTATTACCAGTAATGCGCATAATATTTTTCCCAAGCCACCAAGCCACTTGCCGCTTTCCCACATTTCCATCGCCAAAACAATGATCAACAGTAATAGAGAAAATAAATCTTGTCGCAATGACTTTCATCAAACCACGCAAAGAAACTGGACGAGCTTGAGATTCGAACCAGCGACCCCCTGGTCTCAAGTCAAGTATTCTACCGACCGCGCTACCGAGGCTCGGTCTTTACTGTCTTAATTCTTTGCCGAGAGAAAGCTTTAAACTGGTCCATATTGAAAGCTTCTGCACACGACGAATTAAATGTGTCTCAAATGATACTTGTGTAAGTAAGATCTCACATTGATAGGCCCGGCCGGGTAGTTCAGTGGTGAGTGTATCTGAGTAATGACCTTGTGGTTGCGCGTTCGATACCCGGTTGACGCAAACTTTCTTCCAGGCGATTTTTCGCCTCTCATCTCTGGTGCATGAGAGAAAAGTAGTCAGTAGCTTGGAAGGACAGTTGTGTAAGTAATCATCGGGTGTGAGAAAGCCAGGAAACACATGCATAGGTGCACTGACCACCGTGGTATTACCTAAGCTGTTAAAGCGGCATTAGGGACAACCAAATGACCTTGAAAAGGTAAAAAAAAAAAAGTATTGTGTGAAATAGAGAAAATGTTGAACACCAGCATTTTTCCCACGATATTTTCTACCATTTCCAAAATAAAATTCAATTTTATAGCCACAATTATTTTGTCGTCTGCAATTGCTTTCAATTTAGACTAGTTTAACCTTTTTAGTCGATTGTTAAAAAGTTGGTTATAATCCATTACGTCTTTACAAAAGACAAAATGGTAGGCAAGTCCAACTCCATAACGTTTGCAAAAATTACAAAATAAATGTGGCTCAAATGGTGGCAATTGTGTTTAAAAGAGTAGAAAACATTGTGGGAAAGGGAGAAAATGCTGGTTACCAGCATTTTCTTCTTTTACCACAATTTTTTCAAAATCTCTCTTCCTCAAGGTCGTGAAAACTCGGGATTGTGTGTTAAATATGAGCCATGCTCTGGCAAAAGGGGGCTTAATGCACCTCCGCGATCCACGGTACCAAGCAAGCCATCACATTATTTTGGACCCATAATAGACATTTTTTTGAACAACCGACATAATCTTGAGGTAGACTGGTCCTTGGACATACAGAAAAATGACCAGTAGCGAAAAGTTTCGGCCCAGGTCAGCCTGCGCGGACTGCGCAGGCTGACCTGGGTCGATACTTTTCGCATATGCATTAAGCCTCCTTTTCACAGAGTGTGGATCATATATAAATACACCTGATGAAATACTGATATGTTTGATAAGTTTATCAATTGCCGATAATGCTAATTTATAACCGGGTCCTAATTTATTGACAGAGTGCACTCCCTTACCAATGAAAACAGAATGATTTGAGACATGCGCTGGCAAAATGGCTGTTTAATGCATTTCCGGCATGCATCATGCAAAGCAAGTTATCACATAATCATGGATGCATGACATCCATTTTGTCTAACAACAACTGAATCATGAGTTAGAAGGGTCCTTTGACATGCAGAAAACTGACAAATAGCAAAAAGGATTCGACTCATGTGAGTCTGCGCGGACTGAGCAGGCTGACATGGGTTGATATTTATTGCAGATGCATTAAGCCCCCTTTTCACAGAGCATGGCTCAAATAAATATGCATCTGACAAGTTTTCCTTTTTTCAAATTTATTTTTCGGTGGAGCTGAATGTGCTGGCTTTTGACTTAATTTTTTGTTATTGACAACAAATATGTAAACAGAAATTTTTCATCCCCAACTTTATCGTGCAGGTCGAACAAGAATTACTCCCCTTGGAATTTATCGATAATCCGATCCCAAAGGATTTCCGATACCGGCCCGTCACATAGGATTTCAGAAGGAAAAAACTTTTGATCGACTAAAACACGTTTTTTGTCTAAAATGATAAAAATCTATAACGTCTAAAAGTATTCTATAATATCTCTACTTTACTTCAATATAATTTTAATTACTGTAGCAATATGGGAAGTTGCGTCCATTTTGATTTAAAGTCACTGACCCATTCTCCTTATTTCTAGAGAAAGGTTTTAGAAATTCGCCCTTTCATCCTTTTTGACGCTCAATAACTTATAAATAAATTTCTAGAAAAAAATCTATAACGTCTTGAAGTATTCTCTGTTTTGTTGCGATTACGATCAAAGTATTCGTTTACACTTGTTACAACGGGAACTTGCGTCCATTTTAGTTTAAAAGCGGCACTATCGTTATTTTTTGTACAAAAATGCTGTATCGAGTTAAGTGAGATTTTAAGACTGGACTAAAGGATTGTGCAGTGGATAAAAGGAAGATAAAAATAGATGACATGACAACCTTGTCTATTGTTCTGTTGAATTTGGGTCCTGTTTTTACACATTGTCCAATGTTATAATATATGTATTTATCATTTTTATACATGTACGTACGTTCATATTATTTGCATCTGTTAAAACTTTTTAAGAGATTTTTAAAAACTGCTATTTCCCCAAGTTTTTTTTTTTATATATATTGTTACTATAGATTTTTTTTGAATTGCATTTTTTTCTCTCTATATATTTTAAGAAGACTGAGATTCTTACTATTTATCAGACAAAGTGGTCTAATAATAGACTAATAGACCAATTATAAACTGCATCAAAAGCGCACTCAATAGATCAATAGCAAACTGTACGAAACAAGCAGTCTAAATCGATTCTATATGTCGAAATTTTTTTGGTTAAGAAAAAAAAAAAATCCTTGACATCGCAATATCAACAGGTGACTGAATTCAGAAAAAAATAATTTGTTTTGCTTCCTTCTTCCACTATATTCATAGTGTGTATCAATTTTAATCTATTAGATCTAATAGAGTCATTTTTTTGCAGTTAATCCTTTCTGCAGGTGAAACTGTTTGAGTGACGTAGATTTTTTTTTTTTTCAAAAAAGTAGGAGATAACCTGTTTAAGTTATTGCACCAGTTTCCATATTTTTTCCTTTTATTGCACCCGTTTCCATATTTTTTCCTCAGAAATCAACTGCAGAGTCGTTATAAGTCGTACTTGTACAGTAATCGGATAACTTTATTTTTTAACTCTTTATCAAACCATGAATTATCAGACTTTTCCAAACCAAAATCGTTTTCTTTAGACAAATAAAAGTGATTCAAACGATGAATTTTTCTCTTAAAAAGTAAAAAATATTGCGGGAAAAGTACAATATGTTGGTTACCAGCATTTAAACCTTATCCTTCATTCTTTTTTTATGATGGGACAGGTCTAGAACCGGTTTGAAAATAGCAAGGACACATGAATATGTGAGCCGTCGCCATACAATACTCAGTTTGATATGGCATTAATCATCACACATTTGAATGTAAAAGCTGAAGAGTGGAAAAAAATAGCAAATGCACAATTCTTCATTTAATATATTGACAATCTTAATTTTAATTGGTCAAAAACTTTGACATGTTTATCTTAAGGGCCCCTACCCATTTGTTGACAAATTTACGTCGTATATCTTTTTTTAAAGATATTTCTTGTTACGAGCTGATAAGATTTTTTTTTTTCAACATAATCCACCAGTTGTTGCAAGTGTGTTGCAAAAGGTCAGTACAATATTAGACCTAGAAAAAATATGCTAAAGACCGTAAAACATTTGCCATTTCGACAACTATTTAAATAATTGAAAATAATTTTTTTGAGCAGATCTTTGTGTCATACTAGAAAGAAAATATCTACTTGTAGCCACAGACCAACGTCGCCCTTTGAAGCAAACAATATTTCCAGAATAGTAGATACGAGCCCGTTTTTAACAAGCATTCTTAACCGTTAACTTGCTAAATAACTAAAATTGAATTTTTGATTCAATAGTAAAAAACCAAATATTGCCATTTCAAAGTTTTGTTTTGAGGAATAATATTTCCGTATTGAACAGTGTAGATCCAAGATCAGACTGCACGTTTTGTGCAGTCGGATCTTGATCTACACTTTTCGCGAAATGTCAGTGAGTCGCGCTTAGCAGCAGCCTAAGGGTTAATAACATGCATTCTTGGTGTAAATCCCAGGATTTATTTTTAAATTCAAAGTAACGCAATTTCTGATTGGCTAAAAGAAATGGTTTGGCCAATCAGAAGATCTGTTTCTTTGAATTTAGAAAATTATGGATAGAAAAAAGAACGTTCTTGAGAATGGTTTGTGAGTACGTTACCAGTTAGGTCCGTATTCAAAAAGAAATTAAATTTCAAAGTAACGGAATTTCTGATTGGCTAAACCATTTGGTTTAGCCGATCAGATATTGTGTTACTTTCTAAAGATGTAATTTAGAATGGATGGTGAACACCAGACCTGTTTTACTTTCATAGGAGCAAATACTATTGTTACAGAGTTTGAGCAGAGGATCAACCGACTGCGACGATCCGTTGCTGACGCAAGAAATGAATTCGTTAATAAAGACGCTATTCATATACACAGAAGAGACAAGCCGGTCGTGAATAGAGGCAAGTTGTTTCTTACCCCATTTAAATACTACAACATCTCTTTACGCCCTTGCAGAAAATAATGTTTGCTTGAAAATATTGCAGAAATATGAGTAGTTGTTATAATTGCCACGTTTCTGTCAATGTTTTCCGTATCATATTTGTCTGTGAAATATTTTTCCTTTGTACCACTTGTACAAGTCATAGAATAAAAAAAAAGCTTGTTCAGAATTGGGTTGAAAATATCATGCGAAAAGGTTTGACATTCAGAATTTGCTATCATAATACAGTATACCAGATATACATTTATATGAGCATGCTCTGTGAAAAGGGAGATTGGTGCATCTGCGAAAAGTTTCTACCCAGGTCAGCCTGCACAGTCCGTGCAGGCTGACCTGGACTGAAACTTATTGGTCAGTTTTCTGTATAGCCAAGGCCCAGTCTACCTCAGGATTAAGTCAGTTGTTTAAAAAAAGGTGGCTATTGTGGATCCATAAGTACGTGATGGCTTGCTTGGTACCATGGATCACGGAGATGCATTAAGCCCCCTTTTCACAGAGCATGGTTCATATATAAGTAAGGTTTTAGCTAGACTCCAGCTTACAAAAGTGTATAATGTTTTGAGTAACATTTAACTTGTCCTCTGTTATTTCATTCAACATGGAAAAGTTAAATCCATTGTCCTGTGGTATAGAGTAAAAACGAAAGTAAAGGGTGTTTGACCGAAAACGTAATGTAAACAAATCGATAAAAAGTGAATCTATATCGCGATTAGTTAACTTGATAAACTGTTGATTCTAGTTTGAAACCAGAGAGAAATTTAATCCAATTTCGAGATGCCTGGTTTTGAAGCAGTCAGCGGTCTTTGCCACCATCCTGATCGATGGAGTGACGTATGTACATGTATGCTTCCGGCCTTTTCAAACTCCTTTTCTGGTTCCGGTTTGCAAGATGAAATGTAGTTCTGCTATGATAATATGTGCAGTTGCTTGTGTGTGTTCACGGCTGTCTTAATGATTCAATTGAGATTTGCCTTTCTTTTTTATTATTATTATTTGTGCCATAATCATCGTCATCACTAGCCTTAATACTTTGTATGTTGCTCTAAACTGTGAAGGGTTGTTACTTTATTTTCAGATAAAAGCCA
Organism: Hippopus hippopus; assembly: GCA_946811185.2. Classification (NCBI taxonomy): domain Eukaryota; kingdom Metazoa; phylum Mollusca; class Bivalvia; order Cardiida; family Cardiidae; genus Hippopus; species Hippopus hippopus. The sequence continues at coordinate 69,826,980 of OX328096.1, forward strand.
TTACGATAACGATTGCTGCAAAGTTGGGTCAAACATGGCCTCTTTCGGGTTAGACTGTACCAGAAACAAGTTACACTACATGACCCGGAGACAGAAGGTACAAGCCATTCGTGTCATCTTTCGTGACCTTAACATTGAAATTAACAACAACACGCGGAAGAATTTGTACTCGCCTTTTCGGCGATGTGTTTTGAAAAAAGTCAATCAGTTTTCGAAATGTTGTATCATCGCTTCCCGCCAAAACAACAGAAGTTCACAATCCAATAGAGACGTGAAATCAAAGATACAGTACCCTTTTGCCGACGGAAGATCGAGGTACAATCACAGATTCGACAACAATAAAGGCAGATACAAGAATCGAAGACTGTGTCAATATGGCCGCTGTCGTCATAGTCGTTATGAGTCCCGCGACAGATTCTCAAGGCGACTCTATTCATGAGCCCTTCGGCTTGATTTGATTTTTTTTTTTTAAAGAGTCTTTTGACGGTAAACGATGGTATAACATTTTACTCTCACGGACACTTGGATAAAAGGTCCATTTTCATTTGAGCCATGTTCTAGCAATAGAAGGTTTAATGCATCTCCGTAAAGCATGATACCAGGCAAGTCATTACAGTAATTAATATCCATAAAATCCATTTTGTATAAGAACCGAACAAAGAAATTGGAATAAGTTACATATTCCCCTATGTCTCTACTAAACTAAGCATTTTTCAAATTCTGTTTTAAGGATAAGGCACCCTAATACGGATTCCTACATAACATCGCCTTTCATAGCCGAAAAACGTACGGACTCGGCTTAGACTCGGGTAATCCGTAATCGATCGGCCGATAGATGCTGGTTCCCCGCATCGATTACGGATTACCCAAGTCTTAGCCGAATCCGTACGATGAAAGGCGATGTTACACGAATCTCATTAGGGTGCCCTACCCTTAAATAATAATGCAACTTAAAAATACAATTATTTGTGCTACTTTTCATTTGTACTCTGCAGATGCTTTCAATATGGACATGTCTATAATTTTGTCAGATAGAAGTCTTTATTCGGAGTGGATCAGAAGGTACACTGATCTTTTGACATGCAGAAAATTTATCAAAAGTAAAAAAATTTCGACCCAGGACGGCCTGCGCAGTCCGAGCAGACCGACCTGGATCAATACTTCTTGCGGTTGCATTAAGCCCCCTTTTCACAGAGCATGGCTTATTTGTACTTTGTTAATCTTTTGAAAAAGCAGGCCTGACAAAACAAAAAATAGAATAAATATCATTTTCAATACAAGCCCGCACACTTATAGGCTTGCTTTACTTAGCGTCTATTATTTTTAACCCCTATCCGGCTAAATTAGTGAAATGAAAGTTTCAGGCTGATGGGAAAACCTCAAATTTTGCTATTTTAATGGCATTTTTTTGGGGAGGGGGGGGGAGATATCTCCTTATCGGACAGTGTGGATCCAAGATCAGACTGCACGTTCTGTGCAGTCTGATCTTGATCTACACTGTCCGCAAAATGTCATAAAGTCGCGCTCAGCAACCTACGGGTTAAAAGAGCAGGTTTAACCAAAGCCAGACCAACTCGCTTCAGTCCCCACTTCAATTAACAACAACAAAAAAAAAAACTCATGAAAATTCAACAAAATATTGGGTCCCAATTTTGCAGCAATGCATATAAAGGAGCTGTTATGTTGATCTAGTTCTTAGTTTATTCGACTATTTACCAACTTAAATAGCAAATGAAATTTGAATTATTACGCAATGTCACTGCCTACGCCCGAGCTGCAGTGTGCCGATTTAGAAGTCGATAAATCCCTGAAAATCTAGAGGGCACATACATTCCTACATATTAGGAAGAAACGTGCTCGCACGGTTCCGCTTCCCTTGATAAGCTGATCTCGGGAAGTTAATTTCTCAGAAATTAAGAAAAAAAATTAACCCATCCAGCGCTATAGGCGAATTAAGATGGTTTTGCGGACGGCATAGATCAAGATCAGACTGCACAGAACGTGCAGTCTGATCTTGGATCTATACCCTCCGCTTGTTTTTTCAAGTCTATACGGTGAAAATCTGAGTTTAAGTGGGTTATATTTTCAACCGCAGAAAAAAGCTCGAACTTGAATATTTGATGCCGGAAGAATTAAAACCACCGGAGAGCATCAGGATTCACTTTTTTTTGCAAATCTTCCCCGAATTATGGCGGCGCTGCCCTCCCGGCAATGTAGGATCCCAGTACGTACCCGTGATCTATATTACAACGCCAATAAACTATGATATAAGCTGTAGCAAAATGTACTCTTCCTGGGTAGTTCCATACTTGTTCCTAGCCCTACAGGCGGTTGACCATATAATTGGCCTGCAACACGTGAAAAGGGACATTCGGACATTTGCGTAAAGTGTCGTCTCGGATCAGCCTGCGCAGTCTGCGCAGGCTTATCCGAACGACATTTTCCGTTTTTATGTAATTTTCTGTTTTGGGCAAGTCTACTGTAGCACGAAATTCTAATGTAGTCGTAAAGTGCCGCCTCGGATTAGCCTGCGCGGACTGCGCAGGCTGATCCGAGTTGACACTTTACGCAAATGTCCGAATGCCCCTTTTTGCGTATTGCAAGCCATATTGCATTAGTGATGAAGAAGAAACTAGAAGAAGGTTTTGTAGTCTCGTCTTTCTGCACTCAACGTTGATTGATTGATTGTATGATGTTTAACGCCGTTTTCAACATTATTTCAGTTATATCGCGGCGGCCAGTGCACCTATCCATGCGTTCCTGGAGTCTCTTTTACCAGTACTTCGCACAATTTTCTTTCCAAGCCACTGGCTGCTTTCGCACATAATCATCGTCGAAACAATGGTCAGTGGTGGGAGAGGAATGAATCCTGTCGCAGTGACTATCATCAATTCTCGGAAAGAAATTGGCCGAGCCAGGGGTCGTAGCCAGGGATCGAACCCTGGACCCCGTGTTCTCAAGTCCGGCACGCTACCGACTGAGCTACCGGGGTTCTGTGCACTTAACGTAAAGAACCATATCTCAATAGCCTTGTCTTCAAACGGCATCATTGGGAATCCCATATTTGCTGAATATTTATTTAACACTTTACCACACCACCCCGAGTTTTTATGGCCCTGAAAGAGAAGACTCTTGAAAACATTGTTGGAAAAGGAGAAAATGCTGGTAACCAGCATTTTCTCCTTTTCCCACAATGTTTTCTACCCTGTCAAGGACAAAATTAGTTATTTGAGCCATCTTTAATTTGTCGTCTGCAAATGCTTTCAATTTGGTGGAGTTTTAATGACCTTGAAAGAGAGGTCTTTTGAAAACATTGTTGGAAAAGGAGAAAATGCTGGTAACCGGCATTTTCTCCTTTTCCCACAATGTTTTCTACCCTGTCAAGGACAAAATTTGTCAATTGAGCCATCTTTAATTTGTCGTCTGCAAATGCATTCAATTTGGACAAGTCTAAAACTTAATCGTATGGTAAAGAGTTAACTGATTTCAATAATCAGGGAAGTACTCACCTATTTTCGATTTCGCTCCAATCCGACTGACTGGTCGTTAATAAAATTTAATCTGAAGGACTATATGGCTTGCAACATGCGAAAAGGGGCATTCGGACATTTGCGTAAAGCGTAGTCTCGGATCAGCCTGCGCAGTCCGCGCAGGCTAATCCGAAACGACACTTTCCGTTTTTATCTAATTTTCTGTTTTGTGCAAGTCTACTGTAGCACAAAATCTAATGTACGAGGGGTGATCAGAAAGATCGTGGACCACCTCGTTATTTTGAAAACTACTACACGTAGGATTACAAAAAATTTGCATAGATGAACATTAATTATCTGGTAACTGACTCAAGCTTTCAAATGTCGTCATATTCAAGCAGGCATTACTGGTCCAAAATGTCGGACAACGTTTTATTTGAACCGAGGGTAATCATAAAGTTTTAAGTCAAACTCGGAAAGTATTTATCAGAAATCAAAACCGATTTAGACACAGTTTAAGGGGACTCTGCACTTAAGAAATCCGATATTAGTACATGGATCGGACAGGTTTAGACAAGGGTGCGATACTGTGAGATATGACCCTAAATCTGGCCGTCCATCATCATCAGTCACAGACAAAATCATAACGGATGCAGAGCAGCATGTAAAACAAGATCGCCGAGATACTGTCAGGAAAATAACTGAGACATTTAACATTTCATACAGAAGTGCTCAGGAGATTTTGACAGAGAATCTTGGAATGTCGCGTGTTTGCACAAAGTAGGTACCTCGGCAGCTGACGCCAGAGAAAATGGGGGTTAGGGTCGAAATCTGTTAAGAAATTTCAGAACGCAATAGGGTAGAGGGGTCAAACTCATCTTCGCAAGCCAAGGATACTAACTCCACTTTGTTCGTTACGTACCCTTGGCCGCTCGCCTCTTAAAAAATCGAAACTCCAGCTGCGCCACCTATCGAATATCACGAGTTGCGTAACCTTTGCTGATGTTATTTCTGACCAATCAAAATGCTTGTAATAAAATTTGTTAGGCTATGCATCAAAACAAGACGAACAGACATACGATGATTCGCAATCATTTGGCTGTGGAACCCGTCCTAATATTTCACATAATTGATCGTAAACTATGAAAAACTCATTAAATATCGATCGTCTATTCTTTTTTGGCAAATTTTCGTCACAAACACGACAACTTTCGTTTTTGACGGGCGTCGCCATTATTGTTTTCTGTTTTGCGAAAGATTTCTTGTTACGGATGGTTTGATTGGACGGGATGGGTTTTGATCGCATCCAATGAAATGGCGCAGCGGCAGCTTCGATTTTTAAAGAGGCGAGCGGCCAAGGGTACTACCTTAGTATCCTTGGCTTGCGAAGATGGGTCAAACTTTACTGATCGTATTGTAACATGCGATGAAACATAGGCACACTTTAACGAGACTGAATCTAAACAACAAAGCAGTGTATGGAAACATTCAACATCGTCTTCCGCTGGTAAAGCCATCCTTTATAAGTCACTCGGTGAAGTTATCTACATCATGCATTTCTGTTCTCCTTTTTCTCTTCTAAATTATGTTGTATCTATACATACTACAGTCAATACTGAGTTTTATGCCTACATTATTCAAATAAATTTCACAAACACCACACGAAGAAAACAGCCAGAAGTCCTGCGGAGTGACGTCACTTTACACTAAGATAACGCCTAACTTACAAAGCCACACTTCTTCTGGAAACTTTGCAAAAACCAAACATAGAAAGACTAGCCAACTGTCCTTATAATTTAGTCCTGACTCCGTGTGACCTCTGACTAGTTCCTGTTTAGAAAGATTTTCTATGTGGCATACACTACGAGAGCAGAGAGGAGCTAACCCTAGCTACGACCGGGTCCTTGTTAGTAAGGTCACGTGACGCGCTCGCACACGTGTTTCGCGCGTGAAAATCAAGGATGAAAAAGTGCATAGAACTCAAAGGAGGTTACTTTCAAAAATAGTAAACACTCCAAGTTGTTTTCTATAACGCTTTCCCGATACGGGCACTGGTCCACGTTCTTTCTGATCACCCCTCGTAGTCGTAAAGTGCAGTCTCGGATTAGCCTGCGCAGACTGCGCAGGCTGATCCGAGACGACACTTTACGCAAATGTCCAATTGCCCCTTTTCGCGTGTTGTGAGCCATATATAACTTCGAAAAGTTGCTTCATTAACTTTACTAAATAAAACGCATTTAGACATTTTGAAATTTTGAAAATTTGCCAGACTTTTCATTTAAAATAACAATAAAGCCCAAAAGTAAACAAAGTGGGTGTTTAAATGCAATTACATTTATATTATACCATTCAAAGTATGGAAACTATTGTGTAGATGACAATCTGTTATTGCATGGTCGGTCTAAGTGTTAGTCGCTGACAGAGAAATTAATTTCATAACTAGGTTAAAACCTGCCAGGTATCTGTGTTTTTTGTTTACTTTTTGCCTGATTTTAAAATTCTTTTTTCTGCCAGCGACTCACACATGGCCCGACCATACGATAATAGACTGTCATCTCCAAATTTTTTTTCCATACTTTTAAATGGTATCGTTTAAATTTAAATGTACTATGGCACCTGCTTTGATATTTTGGCCTCTACTGGGCCTTTAAAAAATAATACTCGTAATTGTTGGTCAATTCATGTCATATTTGTATAGTGCCTTTGGAAAACTGAACCGTTTTTAGAAAATTAATCCCAAGGCTGGTAAGCGCGATTTACTGACCTTTTGCGGACAGTGTAGAATCAAGATCAGACTGCACAGAACGTGCAGTCTGATCTTGGTTCTACACTGTCCGATAAGACGACATTTTTCTCCAAAAATAAGTTTGTAATAAAAATTATTCGGGTTTTTACAATCGGTTTGGAAGTTACATTCAGTATATTTAGCAGGACAAGCGTTAAAGAGCGTGTTTTCAATAATGTGGCTGGAGGAGAGTGTTGCTGACAGAAATTATAAATACAATGATCCATGCTCTGGCAAAAGGGGGTTTAATGCATCTCCGTGATCCATTACACCAAGCAAGTCATCCTTTACTTATGGATCCATAATACATATTTTTTCTAACGACTAGCTATATCATGAGGTACACTGGTCCTTTGACACGCAAAAAAATTGACTGATAGAAAAAGGTTTCAAACTCAGGTTTGGATCGATACTTTTTGCAGATGCATGAAGCCCTCTTTTCACAGTGCATGACTCATATACATTCATCCGCCTATCTTAAAAAAGATATGTGTATGCGAGTTTTCGACTTCAATATGCATATATTATAATAATCGTATTGAAGTCGTAAGTTCGCATACAGCGTCTCCTATCGTCCAACGGTAGATAACTCTCGTTTAAAAAACGCTTGGTCGAGACTGGTTATACTAATTCAAGAGCTCTGTACCGACCATCCTTCCACGTCCAAACTAAAGCCGTGGTCACACCTTACGTAGTTGACCGTAGTGGGGAATGACAGTAGATGGCCGTAGTTGAACGTTTTAAACGTAGTTGAACGTAGTTTCAAGTAGATAACCGTAGTTTAACGTACATGTAGTAATGAACGTATAGTTTGAACTTATTAATTGCCCATAGTAAGCGCATAATTTTTGAACACGTTCAAAAATTTGTTACGGTTAACTACGTTCTTGTGACCCTACTGTGACCGTAGTTTAACGCAGATGACCTGAATTTACCGTAGTTGTGCGTACTTAGAACGTAGTTTATACGTAGTTAATCTTAGACGTAGTTTTACCCTAGTTAACCTAGTCACTTCGCACGCAGTTGAATGTACTTGACCGTACTTACACGTAGTTCACCTTACTTAGACTTTCTATATTCCCTCTTACTACCAAGTTTGAACCTACTGTGAACGTACTTCAACCTAGGTGACCATATTAACACTACGGCAGACTACGTTTAAAATAAACTACGGAACAACTACGTGCATGACCGTAAATGTGACCATGGCTTTAGATCAACTGTAACTGCTAGATCAATTAAATCAACATTTCTAACTATTTAATGCCCAACTTTTATAACTTTCAAGCTATTTTTGCCAGAAAAATACTTCACCGCCGAGGAAATGTGGACCAACAACAAGCCTGCATATTTTTTGCGGTCAGACCTTAACCCTTTAGCTGCTAAGCGAGACTCGCAGACCATTTACGGACAGTGTAGATCAAGATCAGACTGCACAGAACGTGCAGTCTGATCTGTGATCTACACTGTCCGATAAAGAGATATTTTTCTTCAAAAGACAAGTTTGAAATAACATTATTCGGGATTTTAAAATCGGCTTAAAAGTTTTATTTAATTTTTAAAGTTTTATTTTATTTATTTAGCAGGATAACGGTTAATCTTTAATTCTCGCCGAAACACCTGAAATCGCGATAAGCAATCTAACGGTTGAAATGTATCCTGCGCATCTATACATCTGTTGTCAACTGCGGGGAAAGCATACCAGGAACAGCTTGTATTTCGGTGCATTCTGATTTATGCATACACCTATTGATACCCTTTTGTTGTCTAATCTCGGCTAAACATCATGGGGTATCTTCCATCACTCAGTAACACACACGTTTAATTTTGGAATCAAGAACTAGTTCGATCCCCGCTTGAGGCATAGGTCATATGAGGGAATCTTAGGTTAAGGGACGGCAGAGTCACTGTGTAGAGCGTAGACATGAATAAATGAGTTGTCGCCTTGATATGACTGAAATAGTGCTGACAGGCGGGTAAGATGCCACGCAAACAAACTTCACTCTTAAAGACCTTCTTCTTCTTCTTCTTCTTCGTCGTCGTCGTCGTCATCGTCGTCAGTGGCTGTGTGATAATGTAGCCTTTGTCTTGGTTTAGTGTGCTGGTTAATAAGTCCTTGGGTACCCTTCTCAAAATTAGGTGTGCAGGAAGTGTGCGTACGTAGTTTAGTTTTTTTTTTTTTAAGTCATATGAGGGAATCTTAGGTTAAGGGACGGCAGAGTCACTGTGTAGAGCGTAGACATGAATAAATGAGTTGTCGCCTTGATATGACTGAAATAGTGCTGACAGGCGGGTAAGATGCCACGCAAACAAACTTCACTCTTAAAGACCTTCTTCTTCTTCTTCTTCTTCGTCGTCGTCGTCGTCATCGTCGTCAGTGGCTGTGTGATAATGTAGCCTTTGTCTTGGTTTAGTGTGCTGGTTAATAAGTCCTTGGGTACCCTTCTCAAAATTAGGTGTGCAGGAAGTGTGCGTACGTAGTTTAGTTAAGCAAGCAAAACAGGTTTCAGTTATTGTATAACTTTACGATTTAATTAAATATTTGCATAATTTTACGCCAGCGCATACCTTTCGGCAAAGCAGGATCCTATGTGTGTTTATAAAATTAAAAAAAAAAAAATGTGTCTCAATCTGCGAAGTTCAGTGAAAGGTACCCCTGGGACGAACGATTAAGCACACTAGCTCCCTTTATATCACTGGAATATTACAAAAAACTTTTGTTACTTTTAAGGTCGATGAAAATCAAGATCAGATTACACGTCCTGCGATCTTTGATGTACACTGCCAAATTTTTTGTAAACTCTATGTGAAATGCAAAACCCCGGTCTTTTCACAGTCAGTGACGAAAATTGGCTATTTTATTCAGCTAACACTTCACGGGATACTTTGACTGTATATAAGATGAAAGCCAAACCTTGCCTCGTAACTTACAAGACAGAAAATCTCGGGTGAGTTCGAATCTCAGCTCGGCCAACGCTAATTTCTTTTTTGAGAATGATGTTAGGCATTGCGAAAGGATCCATTTGTTATGTCACTGCTGAGCAATGTATTTACGGGTTGTGCGTGTGCCGGGGGGGGGGGGGGGGGGGGCAACAAGTGGCATGGGAAGAGTCTTTTGTAAAATACTGGTAAAAAAAAAAGTCCAGGAAAGCATGGATCGATGGAATGAGCGCCACGATAAGGCTAAAATAATTTTGAAAACACCATTAACCACTAAGCACGCAAATATTGGATGAGACAGTATACACGTATAAGTTATTTCGATCTATCTATTGATGGCCTAATAAAAAGATAAGAAAACAATACTTCATGAAGAGAGTGAAAACACAAAAACAAGAATACGTACTTATTACGTCAATAAAGTACTTTTATCGTCTTTACTCTTTATCAGACGACAAAACTTTAATATTATCCAAATTGAAAGCATTTGCAGACGACAAATAAAATCTTACTCAAATGGAAAAATTCGACAGTCTGAAGGTAGAAAACATTGTGGCAAAAGGAGAAAATGCTGGTTACTAGCATTTTCTCCTTTTCTCACAATGATTTCAAAAGCCATTTTCCTCAAGTTCCGTTAAAATACAGGATAGTTTAGTAAAGGTATTAAACTTGCGTAACAAATGTCAACCCTTAACCACAAAATCATGACATTTAACAACCATGAGGAAGATGACTTTTGAAAATATTGCGGGAAAAGGAGAAAATGCTGGTAACCAGCATTTTCTCCTTTTCCCACAATATTTACTATGCTATCATAGATAAATTTTGTCATCTGTTCCACATATAAATTTTCGTCTACAAATGCTTTCAATTTGGACAAGTCAAAAATTTTGTCGTGTGGTAAAGGGTTTAACAATGGGCTAGATCGTAATGTGAAGTATCCCACAGCGAGCTATTACCTTTGGACTACATAACCCAGCAGGCATCCAGGAATGTTCTTCGGATTATGTGGAGCATCCAAAACAAGAATTCGTTTATCATTAGTTCTACTTGGAAAAAATCAAAGCACTGGAGGGACTGAAGACGTTTTAACTTGTTATACCAAATGGCACTTCTAGACATAGGCCTGGAACTGACGTATACAAGTGGAACGAAGAATCGAATTATGGAAAGAAAAATAGCAATTGTTTGTAACAAAATATTTTTCCATTTTTCCACAATAGATTTAACATTACTTTATTACAGTGTCAAGAAAACCCCTAACTGAACAACTATTGGTAAATTAGCTTGAATATTAGAAAAAAATGTAGGAAAAGAGCTTTTGCTTGTAACAAACAAGCGCTCCTTTCTTCATTTTTTTTTAAAGATATTGGTTGCAAGGGCGTGTATATATATAAACAGTACAGGGTGGTTCAAGCAATAAAAGTGGAGCATCATAATTATTTCAGCTTTTTATTGTATCATTTTTGTGGCTCTCTATGTATCTACAGCAAAATGAAGATGTTGATTTGTACAGTCCTTTTAAGACTCATTTTTGAGTGATAAAGCTGTGGTGAAACATAACAAGCAATCAGGTACATACATTGCCATTTCTAGCTTTTATAGGGAAAATGCGGCATCTTCTGTTCAGATTTCTCGCATGAGTAATCAGAACTGCTGCTACAATATTTTCACATCGCATGGCATAAAACCAGCCAATTCGTCGAACAAAAAGGTACATTTAAAGTGTTGTATCTATCCATAATCGGAATATCTCTGCAGTATGAAATGTGTAGCGAATTTTTAATGATCTATTACATGAACAATATTATGATAATGATATCATGATCACATTTTATTTACAACAGTTAACTTGTTTCAGTATTATGTAAACTGTGTCGCATAAACAATAAATACAGCCTTATTTACACAATGAAAGATGATATTAACAAGTCTAGTTACAAAGGTAACCGTATTCTGTAATCTTGGTATGTATACATGCATAAATTTGCACTTTGGGCACGCTGAATACGTAAGCTTTTGGTCTGTCAGAATTTTGATAGTGACTCGACTTTATTTTCTTGAGTTGCGTTGGTTATGATCAATTCTAACATGACACGTGAATTCGGCTCTATAAACACAGTGCAACCAAAGCGTGGTAAAATCTACGTTATTCTATGTAGAGTGACGTCATTCTATATAGAGTGACGTCATTCTGTATAAAGTAAGTAAGTTATTCAATGGAATATAATCTGCATCCACATTTTTACTCAAAGTATGAACTTGTTTTCCTTTGATTAAGAGTTGGTCATGTTAGAATCGAAATAATCTTCTTTCTATCGTGGTTTATCGTTCAATAAACCACGTTGTGAGTTATGATGCGCAACGAATAAACCACTCGGGCTATCGCCCTCGTGGATTATTTATTGTGCCTCATAACGAGCGAAGCTCGTTTTGCGGTAACACCGTTCTAGATTTTCAAAAATGAAATTCCGACTTCGTTCTGGGTTTTAGTCTAAATCTAAATAGGGATGACTAAAAATCGAGTGTCTTCCGGTTAGTCGCACAGCGTCACACGTATGACAATCTTTCGCACAAGTACCTGATTGGTCAAAAATGACAAAAATTATCTACCGATCGGATGATTACTTAAAAATCATTATCAGTTTAATGAGTACAGATTATCTAATTTCTTACTTACTTCCAGCGTATTAAGCGTCTATCTGTGTATAAACATATGTAATGATCTATGCTAGCAAATAATGACGTCATTAATCATACTATTTTTACGTCATGCACGAGCCGTTTTTCGCGGAAAACATTGTGTCGAAGAAATCATGACTAAACTAGTTTTTTGGCTGTTTCAAAATACCATTTACGGAGAAAGCCGGATTTATGATCTTTAAAAAGGGGGCTTAATGCGTTTGCAAAAACTATTGACCCAGGTCGGCCTGTGCAGTCCGCACAAGCTAACCTGGATAAAAACTCTTTGCTAGATCTATTTTTCAACGTTCTACATGTCAAAGGACCAGTTTGCATGCCTTTTGATTCAGTCAGTTATCATACAATATGGATGTATAATTATGTGATGACTTGCTTGGTATCATACATCACGGAGATGCATTAAACCCTCTTTTACCGCAACATGGCTCAAATATATTTATTTAATGTTACGAAAGCTTGTTAATAGATCGAAACGCTTGGCGTTTTTTTGCCGTAAGTTGGATATCTATCTGAAAACTCGGCAAATTTCTTTTCTAGGATTGATGATAGATCTAGATCTAGTCATTGCGACAGAATTTATTCTTGTCTCTGCACTGATCACTGTTTCAACGATGGATGTGTAGGAAAGCAGATGGGATGAAAAAGGAAAGCCACATAGTCTATAATCTGATTTTAGCGATGTAAGCGCTCTGATTTTAAAGAAACTCCAGGTAAAACGTGGGTAGACCTGTGCACTAACGAAGAAATGAAAGAAAGATTTTGTTTGTTTGTTTGTTTTTTCCTTTTGTGTGTATATTCATTGCGGCGGCAAGTGCACTTACCATGCGTTCCTGAAGTTCCTTTTACCAGTACTCTGCTCAATACTAGTACTCTTCCCAACCTACTGACCGATTCCTCGTAAAAATCAAAGTCTCTCTTATATAGATCTAGATCTACATGCAGTGAGGAAATGTTCCCGTAAAATGGTCTTTACAAGTATGTGAACCAATAATCATTCCAAGATATTTTTCTGGACATAAATTAACGAAATTGTAAAGGAACTGTCTTTATTTTGTTTAGGAAACCAGGGACAGTTCGCCCTATTTCACATGTAAAAATCTACGAAAGAAAAATGCTTTCTACTTTTGACAACGCTCAAAATTAGTTTTGGCAAAGACGGAATTCGAACTCAAAACCCTTTGATTTTAAGATCTAGAATCTAAGTCGTCATTCGAATTAATAGACATGTGTTCCACAAACCATTCACGTCGCTCGTATTGAGGCTTTGCCTTTTTCATATTAACTCACAACTGTGGTTTATTGAACGATAAACCACGATAGAAAGAAGATTATTTCTTAAACATACAATATCTGACCTTTGAAGATAGATACCTAAGCATATCTTATACGAGCCATGCTTTGTGAAAAGCGGGTTTAGTGCATCTCCAAAATGTATCGACCAGGCTAAACTCGGTTGAAACTTTTTGTTATTTGCATGTCTAAGAACTATTCAATTTAAATATTCAGGTTTGTTAGACAAAATAGATTTCATGAATCCATAATTATGTGATCACTTGCTAGGTAAAATGCATCTCCGAAATGCATTAAAACCCCTTTTGCCAGAGAGCCGCTCATACATAATTGTTGTATTCGACTGATCTCGGCATATCACGTACATGATGGCCAGTATAACGGATCGTGTATGGAATATGGCGGGGGAAGTCGACGGGCAACGTACAATTAACCGGACCTTGTCGTTATGGTGATACCTTTGATAACTCTGGCAGTTCAAAACTAACATTAAAAGCCCAATAGCGACCAAAAGTAAATAAGGCGGATGTTAAAATACATTTAAAGTTTAAATCATACCAGTATGGAACTTACTGTGAAGATAGCAATCTGTTATTGTGGGTTCGTTCCAAGTGTTATTCGCTGGCAGAGAAATGATTTTTAAAAATAGGCTGAAAGTTGCCAGGTCACTGTTTTTCGCTTACTTTCTGTCTGGTTTTGAATTTCACTTTTCTGCTTACTTTTGGCCGCTACCGTGCCTTTAGGCGTGTCTGTTCATGATAGGGAGGAGGCTTTCGGGGAACAGGAGCTCTTTGCAACTCCCTATTTATAGTATTTCTTACTGTTTGTAGCCGCCATTTTGTTTAAGGCACTGTTGTCGTTGTTAAAGTTTTCATTTTCTATCTGAAATAACGTCTTTTGATTTCACCCTTGCAAACAGTCCTTTCTCGTCTAGTTAGCATCATCCGACATCTTCGTCTGTCATTCAGGTATGTCGCCTTCATGGAACAGCCTCTTTCGTAATATTTCGCGTATTTACGAGAGCACCGACTGATTCGTGACGCGAGCGATTTAAGCTCGCCAATACTCCGACTGAGGACCGCTTTCGAGAAGTGGACTCTATTCATCATGCTCTCGTAAAAATGGACGTCGGGAACACACGATAAGCTCTTTTTGGCTGCCCTTTCTCCGAGTTTCTTACATTTCCGGGCGGTCGGGGCAAAACTGTCCTGGTGTTCCGGTGTATCAAGTTCTTTCCGGGATATAATCTTGGCCCGGGGTATGTAATAAGGGTCGATGGCTTCTGTCACTGAAATTATAGAATTAAAACCTTGCTCAAAGACTGCTAAATAAATGAAATACTTCGTTACTACATGACAGTATTTCAGACCAGTTCAAAATGAAATCATTTTCAGACGACAAATTAAATGTGACTCAAAAGATTGGGTTTGGTTCTTAAATGTAAGAAAACACTTTGGGAAAAGGAAAAAATGCTGGTTACCGGCATTATTTCCTTTTCCCATAATGTTTTCATAAGTCCAATTTCATACCGAAAGAAACCAGGCCTATATTCTCATCCTCACTTTCTGTGCATCGGATCACAGGAAATAAGTTCGGTGATTACATGAAAAAAACTGACTAATGTAACAGTCGTACTGTCTGAGCCAATTTAATGCCTATAGTCCAGTCAACCTGACAGATGGGTTGGAACTAATTGCAAAAGTTTTTATTTTTACATTCCACGAAAGAAAATGAACATAATAATCCCAAGAAAAAGGTTGCACTGAAAATTCATTGCCCGAAAAGAGATATTTGTCATTTAAATTTGCAAATTTCGGGAAAAATATACGTGCTCGATGATGGCCCGAATAACCGCCGTATTTAATACTATCCAACCTACGTCAAAGTTATCACGCGCCATTCTGCGAGTTAAATGTAAACACAGAGGATGATGACCAGCAAAACGTACTTCGACAAAGAAATTTAAACTACCGATGTATCGACGAAACTTCGACGATTACTTTAAAGGTATTTTTCTTTCACTTACTGGTATCTTTTATTACAGATGGGTGTTTAAATTCGAAAACAGACTTCAATTTGTGCATCCACTATTCCAAAATCGTCGATGATCATCTGACGAGTGTCAGATCATATAATACCCACTTCTGTGTTTATATAATTGTATATCAACTTAATAGATCGCCGAAATATCGTTTAAAAGATAACAGAATGAGTTTCCGAGCCATCTGTTGTGTGCGTGTTACGTCTGAAAGAAATCTAAAGATGTTGATAAAATTTGATGACGTCACTACAAGCGATGGCTGCAAAAAAAAAAGTACAGAAGCACGGTAGTGCCTGAATTTCACCTCATCGGTATCAACGGTATCAATTACCCGATATAATTTCTTTTATTGTGTTATTATCATTATTATTCTTCTTATTATTATTATTTTAGGTTTTCTTTTTAAATGTATTATGTTCAAACATTCTTTTCAATTTATTCGTACTTGATTTGTCTCATTCAAATAGTTGAATAGTATTTAAGCTCAAAATAGATTGAGTGAATGAATTAATTTGAAACATAAGTAGTTGAGTACTCATAACAACAAGATAAATGGTAGTCTAATTCATATCAATTTTACAACAGAAGTAGAAGCACGTTTAAACTTTTATTCAGTGTTTGTTGATTTAGCTGGCTTTACTGGTTTTCACCAATGTTTCACCCATATCACAGCAAACTTCGCTTAATCATGTAGTCCATTGGTTTCACTAGTGCTAAGCTGCCTATCGAAAAGACACTTCCACGTGACCAATGACGCTAGTAGGATTCCATTCAAGGTCCCTTTGATTAAAAATCCAACCTGTAAGCAATGAAACACAGATGGTCTTACGTTAGTGCTGAGAGCTGTTTAGACTTACTATACAGTTACTTGTAGAACGAAAGCATGCTTGTTTTCTTAACAGAATTATAATATTTATCTTTAAGCATTCCCTGTGAACATGAAATACAAAATAAGATGCTACATGTACCCAACTTATGATAATCAACAGATTTAGATTTTTAGGTGATTTCTACGACAAATGTAGTATTTTCCCCTTTATTTTGAGAAAAATGGCTGAAGTCATTCAAAAGAGGAATTTACTGGCGAATCATTTACCGTTAGGAGAACCAATGAATGAAAACTGTAAGATTTTTCAGCCTGAAAACTGGGGCAAAAGATACGCTAAAGATATGAGAATAAAACAAAATATCGACTGTAATTTTATCAAAATAAATTCAATGAAATTTTGCCGATGAAAAAGCAGATACCTTTAAAAAAAAAAATAGGCCTTACTCATTTCAAAGCTAATTTATTTTTGAATTAATCTATTGACTGGTACTTTTTTAAAAGATTCTGAAAATGATATGACCTGAAGATGTGTTTGTTTCTCTACTGTATAAACCGAATACATTTAAAAACTAGACGGAAAATAACAAGTTTTGATCAAATTTACCCTTTTATGTAATTCAGTGTTATTCCATTTAGTGATTCACAGTTTCATTAGATTGCTTAAAGCCTTTCAAATGGAAAATGATACAAAAAGTTCCCAGCCGAAAATCAAAAAGTCACAAGATTAAATCGAGTATGGCCACTCCTTGCATTTATCAAAACTTGCCAGCTTTGTCTCATTAACAAAATTGTGAAGTTAGTCCTTCCTATGGGATGTTCTCCATTTCCTCAAGAAGAGCACTGTTTTTTTAAGGTTTACGGCCCCTAACTCTCATATTAAAAGACGGAAGCTGTCGAGATAGGCCGAATAGCCTTTACGAAAATGTCAATGTTACACGATATTTACCGATGAGTTAGTTAGTCTACGGCCCCTTACTCTCATATTAAGAGACGGAAGCTGCCGAGATCGGCCGAATAGCCTTTACGAAAACGTCGATGTTTACCGATGAGTTAGGGTTCGTAATCCTTAAGTGGATTATTGCTGCACAAGGCTTTGCTAGACGTCCATGCAAGGCAGTGTGACTTATGGAACGGAGGATAAAAGATTACCATGGCCAAGAAGACACCTCCATTTTAACAGGCTTCAAATGAACTGTTTTCTGTTCTCGAATGAATCTAGGATTCCATTATCTAAACTAGAGGGGTTATGGTACTAGAGTTTGGCGTTGGAAGAATGAGTATTTTAGTGATGCTTGCATTATCGAGCATGACCAAAAGGATGGTTGATCAGTTCATTTATGGGCAGGCATAACCCAGTTAATCAAAACACAACTCGTCTTTTTTTAAAATGAAAGTTAATTCTAATTAGAATGCCCTCATCAAAGAAGTTTGGTGTTTTGTTTTTTAGGTCAAATCTTAGACGATTATACAATAGATTGCAGCATGATAGTGCTGCTGCACATACAGCTGTTTTCACAAGAAACTTTCTTTTATCAGAACAACATTAAATTGTTTGACAGGGCGCAGGCACTTAGTTAACATGTGTGGGATGCCTCGAAAATAATGTGTGTATACCAGTGCTAAACCCCAACAACCCCTCCAGAACTTTGCATAGCCTTTCTGGTGGAATTGAACTACATTCTAGATCATTGAACAACCTTTCAGTGTTGTCAGTGAGACGAAGCAGGCAAGGTTTGATAAATGCAAGGTGTGGCCATACTCGATGTTAATCATGTGATTTTGATTAGTTTCTTTGTATTTGTAAAGCTGTTCCCTGGTAATATCTAATACTCGACCAAACTTGAAGGAATCTCCAGATGAAAAATTTGACTTTGTAAAGATGATAAGAATATAAAATGTGGGGGAAATGGGAATTGCTCGTTACTGGCAATTTCACTCTTTTCCTCAACGTTTACAACTGTTGTCAGTTGTAGATGGTCCAAAGTCCAATTGGGGAGAGAAAGATTAAAAATCAATTTGTACAAATAGTAATTTAACCCGTTACCCTGGACGAGAAAATTGGATTAGTCCAACTTTTAAGCACTTGCACACCACAAATTAAAAGTAGCTCAAATGTCAGAGTTTGTGAGTAAAAGAACAGAAACCATTGTCTGAAAAGGAGGAAATGCTGGTTATCAGCATTTTCTCTTCTTTCCATAATTTTTTTTGGAAACCTTCTCCGTAAGGGTTGTTAAAACGTCGGATTGTGTGGTAAAGGGCTAAGTATCAAAATTTTTATTTCTTACCCAAATTTCTGTCATAAAGGAACAAAGTTTAAATTTGTTACAACTGTGTTGAACCGTTTATATTAGGCAATGCTAAAAGTTAAATATGCAGGCATCATGTAGAAGTGATACAGCGCTAGAATGCAACCTTTCTACCGAAATTAAACGGTAAACTGGATGGGCCGCTCTCCCAAAGTCTATATCAGTCACATGTAGCCCAGAAAATTTGAGGAATTAATCGTATAAACATCCTGTTTGAGAAGAAGAAACTTATTGGACGAGAATTTGAGTTTCCTAGGGTTTTCAGAGCTTGATTTCGATTATTGACAGCGTCGTACCTGAAATGAAACTGCTGAAAGTTTTGTTGCTAAGCTTTATACCAGACCAAAGACGCTGAAATTGTTAACATATTACATAATTGTAGACTCTTCTAAATTTAAAGCTCCTGCAGATGAAAAAGTAAACGTGGCACATTTATACGGATTTTTTCTGGAGAAAATACTATGGATATAAGAGAAGTTGCTCGTCATGAGCCATTTCGCTTTTTCCCAAAAATTTTCAATACGGATGTATAAGACTCGTAAAACATGGGATTGTTCATAAAGGGTTAAAAAGTGAAATTAAAAAGTGAAATTACAAAGGGAAATGTTGCGATATTGGCAGCTTTAGTACTGTAAGAATTCTAAATTTGATTGTTCTCTTGCAATCATTTATGTTACAGAGCAAGTAATGTATTTAGGCTATGACAGAGACTCAGATACATGTACTATTTACATCTATATAGGCCCCGCTCCCCCTACCCTGGATCTGCATTTGCATTGCATATGCACATGATGATGATGTTTTGCCATATAAAGGTTTTATTTCAAACAGATTTGTGTATTAAATGAATTAAATGTGTTGCAATTCATTAATTTACAAAAAAATTGAAAAATGCATCATAGGCTAAGTGGGTGGGGTAAATTAATACGGTATCGCAACAATTAACTTCTATTTGTTTTCTTGTTTAAATCTGAAAACAAAAGATACTGAGATTACAATCTTCCCTGCAATACCAGGTTTACAAATTAGGTGACAAAACATCATTTTCTATTGAGTATTTTGCATAAAATGGCATTTTGTTGAAAAACTAGATGATGACGGGAAATTTATGGTGGACCTATTCGAGGACATTTTTTGACAACTTCCCCTCATAGTTCAGACTGCAACTTTTTTCTTGTGATTACTGAGGTATCATATGAAACGAAAATGACAAAATCATTTCTTTTGCAATTAGTTCCAAGTTTGGTGCTGTTTTCGGCTAGGTTGACTGGCCTACTAGTCTTTGAGTTTAGAGAGAGATCTTTTACGTTAAGTACGGACATAAGTCCTCGTTAGACTTAAATTTAGACCAGTACGGTCAGTTACCTGACTTGGTAATGACCGCTTGACCGTAGTTTGTCCGTCACCTGGCTGATCTTATCATACGTGTAAGTATCGATGAAATATACATTACGTTATGTCGACTGCAAATACTTTCAATTTTGACAAATCTACATTTTTCTCGTATGGTAAAGAGTTAATGTCCGATTTGTTAATAGTTGTATAATGAATACTATTTTACCAGTGTCATTTACTATCTCGCTCTCTTCCTAAATGTTAGCCTACAAGTAGTATATTAAGAATTCAGTTGGAAATTACCACATTGTCAAATTATGAGTCTAACATGACACGTGAATTCGGCTCTATAAACACAGTGCAACGAAAGTGTGGTAAAATCTTCGTCATTCTATATAGAGTGACGTCATTCTACATAGTGACACGATAGAAAGAAGATTACTTAAATCATGCTCTGGCAAAAGGTGGTTTAATGCATCTCCGTGATGCATTATACCAAGCAAGTTATCACATGATCATGGATCTATAAAATCCGTTCTGTTTAACAGCCGACGGAATCATGAGGTAGACTGGTCCTTACAGAAAATGTCATATAGAAATTGACCAAAAACGAAAAGTTTCGGCCAAGGTCAGCCTGCGTGGACTGCGCAGGCTGACCTGAGTCGATACTTTTCGTACATGCATTGTGCCCTCTTTTCACAAAATATTGCTCATATGTACGAGTATCGTAATCATAAATTTGTATGATCAAGCTTACGTCAAAAAAAAATGTCTTTGTCTCTATGTGAGTCAGTTTTTCCACCCAATATCACTGAATTATCTAGTAAAGGATTGAAAAACAATTGTTATACGTGTGTGCGTCCTTTGCCAAGATGTATCCGCTAAATTATTATGGCTATGCCATAAAATAATTCAACTCAGGACCCAAAAACATGGTTTTTTTATATAATGACCGTGTCATTTGACAATATGGATATCCTCAACATACCGGAAACAAATGTCAAAAATAATTTTCATTTTTTTTTAAATGGATATGTCGTATTCATACATGATATATGAGCCGCACTCTGGCAAAAGGGGGCTTAATGTATCTCCGTGATGCATTATACCAATCAAAGCATCACATGATTACGGATCCATAAAATCCATTTTGTCTAACAATCAGCTGAATCATAAGGTAGAATGGTCCTTTGGACATGCAGAAAAAATACCAAAAGCAAAAAGTTTCGACCCAGGTCAGCCTGCGCGAACTGCGCAGGCTGACCTGGGTCGATACTTTTTGCAGATACATTAAGCCCCCTTTTCAGTGAGCATGGTTCAATGATATATTCTATATAAAAAAAATTAAAATCATACAAATCACATGGAGGAAAAAGGAACTTTTCCCCTCAAACACAAGGACATCGGGGTTGTTTATATGGTAAGGGGTTTAAAATAATAGTTTGGCCTTGGCCACTGGACGTGACCTGCGTTGGAGAATCGCCAGTCAGCTTAAATAACATGTCGAAATCTATTCACAGGTTATATTTCAATATAATTAGTTAAAATTAGCGGTTGAGCTGAGTGTCCTCCAAATAAGAAAACATGGGAAGGCGCACTGATTGCTGCAATATATTGTGTGAAAAGTAATCTAAAAATTGGCTTAAAATGAGCAATTTCACCATTTGTCCATTTATCGAAATATTTTCCTTACTTCGTTCACAGCCTTTCAGGCCTGTTTGATTTACGTAGAGGTGGATAAGGGGAGAGGGAGAGAGAGAGAGAGAGAGAGAGAGAGAGAGAGACAAGTTAACACTTTCTGTGCCATAACCGAAAACGGGGGCTTTTGCAGACGACATAGATCAAAATCAGACTGCATAGAATGTGCAGTCTGATCTTGGATCTATATCGTCCGCTTGTGTAGTCAAGCCCATGAAATAAAAATCTTTCTGGGCTCCAGTAGATCGTATTTTCGGCCGTCGAAAGCGGAGCTGAAAGGGGGTTAACTCTTTCCATACCAGAGACAATACCAGAAGCTTCAGTGGACAGTGTAGATCAAGATCAGACTGCACAGAACGTGCAGTCTGATCTCTGATCTACTCTGTCCATTGCTTTATTCGAGATTGGGAACAAACTGTCTCTTGATCCTGCAGAGGAACTGTATTTGTAGCCTTTGAGAAAATGCAAATTTGTTTATTCAGTAGTGAAAGAGTTTAACAAAAATTAAGAATTGTAAAAAACAGTAAGCAGCTGATCATATCTCTTCACAAGCGGTCTCATAAAAGTCTTTAGCTTCGATTACAGTTGCCCCAGGCCTCGTGCAATCCATTTTTCTACAATTTTTATGTATGATAGGTCTATGAGGGCTATGGCTTATGTGTTCACATGAATCCTGTCGCAATGACTAATTAACATCAATCCTCTGAAAGAAATTGGCACAGATGGGGATTCAAACCAGCGACCTCCTATTATCAAGTCCTGAAAGCTAACGACTGCGCAACCGGGGCTCGTTCTCGATGTTGCTTTGACATGAACAAGCTACAAAATAATGAGCAATGTTTACTCAGTACCAGTTTGCGACCTGGGCTGCGTTTCAATAAAATGCGTAGACTTACGCAAATGGTTTAGGAATGTAAATACCCGCATACGATCCCTGCTTTACCCAAAGGTATGAGCTGGATTAAACTTAAGCAAATATTTGTTCAAATCGTCAAGTTATGCAGTTATACAAGTGGTACTTGTATTCAAACTTAATTGCTTAGCTTTACTGCGTGCGCAAATTTCGCACGTACGCAGTTCAGTAAAAGGCAGTCCTGGGCCCGGTTTCACGGAAAACCTTAAGTCTCCTACTTTGCTCAAGTCCGCTAATAGACTTATTTTCCGACTTAAGTTGTCTTCCATATTTCGGACGCATTTTACTAATATTGACAGTCTTTAGAAACATTCTCAAATCATAAGTTGGCGCAACGTTTCAGACTCAGCTCGGCAAGTTAAATCATTTTAACAGATCATAAGTCCATTATTTTGCTGAGTTGAGTGTGAAATGTTGTGTCAACTCAGAATTTGAGAATGTTTCTTAAGTCTGTTAATAATAGAAAAATGGGTCTCAAGTAAAGAACTCAACTTAAGTCCGAAATTGAGTCCGTCAGCTGTCATTTTAACCGACTTAAGTCCATTATTTTGCTGAGTTGAGAATGAAATGTTGTGTCAACTTAGAATATGAGAATGTTTCTTAAGTCTGTTAATATTAGAAAAATGGATCTCAAGTAAAGAGCTCAATTTAAGTCGGAAATTGGGTCCGTAATCATGATTATTTTAGAAAACTATTGCGATAAATCAAAGTTTTCTGGAAATTTTTTCAGATAAAATTTCCAGGAAACTTTGATTTTATCGCAATAGTTTTCTAAAATAATCATGATAGTTATCTCGTATCTCGTGGCAGAAATATGCCACCATACTATTGTTACGTAAAACTTACGAAAATTTTGTTCGTAAATACCTTAGTAAAGTTATTCTTGGCAACATGTGGGTTAACGTGCCACATCAACCTAATAATAACTGTCGAAAAAATGCGAAGAACGTTGTAAATTAGGAACGACCCGCTGTGCTTTCAGAAATTCCGAATATCTCCTGTAATGAGGTAACATCGCTACTTTTGTGAGATAAAAGATTTCTATAATTAGTTCATCATATTTTTTGTCTGTTAGATCTTGTTCAATGCTCTTTGGAATGGGGGTTTAATGCATCTGCAAAAAGTATCGACCCAGGTCAGCCTGCGCAATCCGCGCAGGCTGACCTGTGTCGAAACTTTTTGCGACTGATAAATTTTTCTGCGTGTCAAAGGACCGTTTTTCCTTATCATTCATCCGTTGTTTAGACAAGATTAACCTATAATACGCGATGGCTTGCTTGTAGTAATGCATTACGAAATATCGACCCTTTATAGAGCGAAGCTTTTACCTCAGACTTACTATGTAAGCCATTCTCTGACAAAAGGGGGCTTGATGCATCTCTGCGATGCATGTTACCATGCACATCATCACATAACTATGGATCAATAAAATCCATTTTGTCTAACGACCAACAGAATTACAGGGTAAACTAGTCCTTGGACTTGCAGAAAATTGACCAGTAGCAAAAAGTTTCAGCCCAGGTCAGCCTGTGCAGACTGTGCAGGCTGACCTGGTTCGATACTTTTTGAAAATGCATTAAGCTTTGCATAGGACAAGGCTCAGTCATCCTTTTATTTCAACCAATGGATTCTGCGAAGTGAGTATACCACGAACGGCGGATATATCTACCTATTCTGATCTCACTCTTCCAGATTTGATTATCATTTTAAGCTTTACCTCACCTAAACCATTTCGATTTAAAACCATCAAGTAGATCCTGACCAATCCACGGTTTTGTTGATTATTTTATACTTTGGAATGCTTTCATAATGGAGCATTCAGCTGTTACCGAATTGAAGGGGAGGGGAAGGTAAATTCGCTCTGATATTGCGTAGATGCCAGTTTGTCTAAGTAGGAACACTAATTTTCTCTTAACTCTTTACCAAACAACAAAAATTTAGGCTAGCCCAAATTGAAAGCATTTCTACAGGCCAAAATACAAGTGACTGAAAAATTAAAACACGTTATGAGAAGTGTAGAAAACGTTGTGGGAAAAGGAGAAAATGCTGGTTACCAGCATTTTCTCCTTTTCCTACAATGTTTTCAAAAGGCCTCTTTCTCAGGGTCGTTAAAAGCAGAGACTGTGTGGTAAAGGGTTAAATATGTTTACTACATGTTTTGACCCTTAGCCTGCGAAATATTTTAAATGAAACTTTCACGCCAAAAGTAAAACCACAAATGTTAAAACTTCGATTTTTTTTTTTTTTTTGGGGGGGGGGGTGAATCTCCTTATCGGACAGTGTAGATCCAAGATCAGACTGCACGTTTTGTGCAGTCTGATCTTGATCTATACTGTCCACAAAAGCTCCTTGGGTCGCGTTTAGCAGTCTAAGTGTTAACCAATACCATACATATCGAGACCTCTTCCAGCGGGAGAAAAGTTAACTCTTTAACAGATGACAAACTTCTATTTTTCAGGCATTTTGAAAGAATTTGCTGATGTCCATTTAAATGAGGCTCAAATAAATGGATTAATCTGAGAAAGGGTAAAAACATTGTACGAAAAGAAGGAAAGACTGGTTATAAATCTCGCCCCCCCCCTTTCCCTTTTAGTCTATGACACTAACAGGATTAACATGAAAACGAAATAGAAGCACTGATCCGTAACAAGAACTCAATTGTGCAATGGTACGGATTGTGCTGTCTGATCGTGGATCGACAAACTGAAAGGACCAAATCAAAGACAGGGTTAGAAATTTTCAAATTACCAAACCTGCATTTTTGACCTCCAAATCGGACGGGGTGTTTTCTCCACATTACCAAAAAATCCAAACATTTAACAAACCTTGAGAAAGAATGCTTGTGAAAACATTGTGGAAAAAGAAGAAAATGCTGGTAACCAGCATTTTCTTCTTTTCCCAAAATGTTTCCTACCCTTTCTGATACAAATATCGTCATTCTTTCCAAATTTAATTTGTCGTCTGCAAATGCTTTGATTTTCGACCAGTCTAAAATTTTGTCGTTTGGTAAAGCGTTATAATATATTTTAAGTTTTCATGGCATATCAAATATCAGATCTCCTGGCCAGTGTTGGATGCCTTCCATTTTATAAATGGCCTGCAACACGCGAAAAGGGACATTCGGTCATTTGCGTAAAGTGTCGTCTCGGATCAGCCTGCGCAGTCCTCGCAGGCTAATCCGAAACGGCACTTTCCGTTTTTATGTAATTTTCTGTTTTGCGCAAGCCTACTGTAGCACAAAATCTAATTTAGTCGTAAAGTGCCGTTTCGGATTAGCCTGTGCGGACTGCGCAGGCTGATCCGAGACGACACTTTACGTGAGTGTCCGAATGCCCCTTTTCACGTGTTGCAAGCCATTTATGTGTCCTTATTCGAGGCCTTGACATAATTATTTGTCCCCGACAGATACAGGTGTGATTTGAATAATGATTAACCCATGACCATACAAACTGCTTCACTCATGTAAACTTTTAAAAGTAGGTAAAACAGTAAACAGAAGATAGGGCGTCTTGACAACTTTTTACCTAATTTAGAAATTCATTATTCTTCCCGCCGCATTTAATGCATTAAATATGACGTCATCATAAAGATTTCGAACACGAATCCTCGTCATCAACGCATGTTATTGATCATATGACATTCCCATAAGTCTTCGCAAAACTGTGGCGCGAAATTTAAAAATTCCTTAAGAGGCTACGTAGCCCATTAAGGAAATACCATTGAAAATTATTTTTCTTGTTTCTTCTCTCTTCCTTACAAATGATTTGCCAGCTATCGCCCTGCATTATTCAATGGTAAGTCATATTTTAACCGTTAGGCTTCTAAGCGCGACTCACTGACCTTTCGCGGACGGTGTGGATCAAGATCAGACTGCACATAACTTGCAGTCTGATCTTGGATCTACACTGTCAGATAAGGATATATATTTATCCGCCCAAAATAATTTTGAAATAGCAACATTTGGGTTTTTACTATCGAATTGAAAGTTTCATGTTAGTTAATTAGCAGGATAAGAGTTAAGTTTGATGGAAATTTGTATAGCTACCTTTAAGGTAGTAGACCCGTAACACTTCTAGTGCAACATGGAATAAAATTTCTTGATAGTTGATAAGTACGGATTTATACATTTTTAACCGACCAGAAATTCCTTTGATGTCTATCTTGAAATTATTTGTTGATAATTTGTTTTGTTAGTTTCCAGAAAAGGGAGGTAATTATTATCTCCCTTTGTAATGAGAATATTGTGGTTTTAGATTTATAAATGTTAATTCTAAGAAAGAAAAAAAGGAAAAAGTGGCTCGGTTAAAGAAGTACAATAATACTCATTTTTAATTATAGCAAATTTTGTAGGATATTATTATAGTGGAAATAGCTGTTTTCTATTACGGGTCCACTACCTTAAATGTTAAAAGAAAATAAGGCATTAAAGGATTAGTTCCGCAGCCCTATCTGACTGTTTTGTTATGCTCAATCTACTATTCTAACATGACACGTGAATTCGGCTCTATAAACACAGTGCAACGAAAGGGTGGTAAAATCTACGTTATTCTATGTAGAGTAACGTCATTCTATATAGAATGACGTCATTCTGTATAAAGTAAGTAGGTAAGTTATTCAATGGAATATAATCTGCATCCGCGTTTTTACTCTAAGTATGAACTTGTTTTCCTTTCATTAAGAATTGGTCATGTTAGAATGGAAATAATCTTCTTTCTATCGTGGTTTATCGTTCAATAAACCACGTTGTGAGTTATGAGGCACAATAAATAAACCACTTGGGCTATCGCCCTCGTGGATTATTTATTGTGCCTCATAACTCACAACTGTGGTTTATTGAACGATAAACCACGATAGAAAGAAGATTATTACTTAAATAACTCTTATCCAGAGTGTTGAATATAAATGAAATGGATTCTTTAACCCTTATCCTGCTGTATAACTAAATGAAATTTTCATTTCGATAGTAAAAACCCAAATAGTGCTATTTCAAAGTTATGTTTTGGGGAGTAATATCTCCTTATCGGACAGTGTAGATCCAAGATCAGACTGCACGTTCTGTGCAGTCTGATCTTGATCTACAATGTCCGCAAAAGGTCAGTGAGTCGCCCTTAGTAGCCTAAGGGTTAAAGCCCCAGTAAAGGCCAAAATATCAAGGCAGGTGTCATAAAAAATTTAAATTTAAATCATACCAATTAAAACTATGGAAAATATTGTGGAGATGACAGTCTGTTATAGTGTGGTCGGGCCACATGTTAGTCGCTGCCAGAAAAAAAAAAATTAAAATCAGGCAAAAAGTAAACAACAGACACAGCTACCTGGCAGGTTTTAACCTAGTTTTGAAATTAATTTCTCTGTCAGCGACTAACACTTGGACCGACCGTACAATGACAGATTGTCGTCTTCACAATAATTTCCATACTTTTAAATGGTATGATATAAATTCAAATGCATTCAAACACCCGCTTTGTTTACATTTAGCCTTTATTGTTACTTTAAAGATACGTCTTTACAGCAAGAGAGTAAACAAACGCTGTTAAGACCTGATGGTGTGTAGAATCTAGTTAGCTGTGTAAACATATATAAAAATTCGATATAAAGAAACTGAAGGGATTTGTCTTCGATTTGAAACCGGAAACAACCACAGTGTTGTCTTTGATAGCTTCCAGAAAATGAAATGCATTTTCTATCCGCTGTAATCTGTGCAACCTTTCAACCGTCAGGGGTAATAATTTGCATGAAGATACATGAATGGTTATAGTTCCATAAAATAAAGATGAAATTGGTTTTAAAAAAAATTAGATGAAAACGAGTACAGATGTATCTTTAACTACTAGTATATCAGCGCCAAATATAAACTCGAGCTCTTCCGAGGGCTGTAAATACGGTTCACTGAATCTCAGATAATTTTTTATTTATTTTACAGCTTTGATTTGATAAGCGGACGGTATAGATCAAGATCAGACTGCACCTTCTGTGCAGTCTGATCTTGATCTATGCCATCCACAAAATCCCCTGCTTTTGCCTATGGAGCTGAAACAGATACACTAAGAATAACGGCTAAACCACATACATGTATTCTTATTTCAATGTATTTGGCGAATCCATGTATCACAACAAAGTAGTGGACAGTGTAGATCCAAGATCATACTGCATGTTTTGTACAAACTGATCTTCCTCTGCATTGTCTGCAAAGGCAATTTTACCGGGTTCAATTCTTTAAAGGTTAACATAATTTATTACTTGTTTTCCATATTGACATTTAATGGCTCATGAATACAAAATTTGAGCGTACATCCAAAAACTAGGCAGTATACCATGACTAACAAGAACTCTACTACTCTGCAAATGCTTTCAATTAGGTCCAGTCCAAAATTTTGTCTTTTGGTAGAGTTAAAGAGCTCTGGGAGAATTTGTTATACAGAAAATCGCATAAGAATGGCTATAGGCAAGCAGACGACTCACGAAAACATTGTGGTGAATTGAGACATTTCTCGTAATAAGAGATTATTCCGCATATACAGTATTACAATTCTATCACATGTACTGAACTTGTACTCTTTACAACATAATCCGTGTTTAACGACCAAGGGGGGGGGGGGGACGTTTAAAACATTGTAGGAAAAGCAGAAAATGTTGGTAACCAGCATTTTCTCCTTTTTCCCCAATGTTTTCTATACTTTGAAGACAAATCCCACCATTTCAACCACATTTAATTTCTCATCTACTGTGTCGTGTGTTCCCTATTTCTCGTGACACTTTATGTCAAAAACAGGATTTGATAAACAATTATCCCTCATAAAATAGACAACAAATAAAAAAAAATCAGTGAGCCATACTCTTTGAAAAGGGGGCTTAATGCATCTGCAAAAAGTATCTACCATGGTCAGCTTGCGCAGGCTGACCTGGGCCGAAACTTTTTGCTTTTGGAAAATTTTCTGAATTTCAACGGATCAATGTACTTCATAATTTAGACTGTTGTTATACAAAATGGATTTTGTGGGTCTGTAATTATGTGATGACTTGCTAGGTATCATGCGTGACGGAGATGCATTAAGTCCCCCGTTTACAGAACATGGCTCAAATTCAAACTCAAATTGCAGAATATCTGCCGTTTCGATGTCTATTTCAATTACCAAAATGTCTAACGTAATGGACACTGTTGGTCTCACATCAATTTGCACGTTTAGTGCAGTCTGATCTGAAGCGACAAACCTCAACATAATTGCGAAGATCACTAAGAGGATTGAACTTAAAAAATCTTTAATGCTTTAAATGCATTTTTTTCGGGTAAAAGAATAGGATCAGACTGCACAAAATAGCCCACCGACAAAAAAAAAATACAAACTTTCAATTATGTTAACCTTAAAGGATTTTTTTTTTGTAAGTAGAATTAAAAATCTTTAGTAATATATTTTGTTCGTACACACAAAAGAAAATAATTTTAACAAAAAAATTACCTTCAAGTAAACTCAACAAGGTTGCTATCACGATGCCGCAACTTGCAAACAAGATTTTAATGTCCATGTTTATTTCTATTTTACAAAATACAACCACAAATAAAAATGTCACTGTATACTACGATCAGCTGTTTAAGTTCGTTTCGACTCGAGTACGTCTTAACGTTCACGAATCCCAGTTTAAGAATACCCCCGGTAGAATCTATTTATATACGCAAGGCTTAAAATGTTTACACTCCTTGTACCCTTACGTTTCCGGTGGCGTACAAAACACCTTTTGCTAACAGTATAGATTAAGATCAGACTGCAAATAACGTGTAGTCTGATCCTTGATCTAGGCCGTCAGCGAATTTGTTCCGAAATACTACCAGTAGGTTCGTTATTTGCGTTGAAACTGTTCATTACTACCTTCAAAAAAGTTTAATATTTTTATTTGGCCGCTTAAGAGTTAACATTTTACCACACAATCCCGAGTTTTAACGACTATAGGAAATTTAGCTTTGGAAAACATTGTGGGAAAAGGAGAAAATGCTGGTAACCAGCATTTTCTCCTTTTTCCACAATGATTTCTACAGGTTCACACACAAAATACCATTATTAAAGCCAGATTTAATTTGTCGTCTGCAATTCCTTTCATTTTCGTTATGTCTAAAATTTTACCGTCTGGTAAAGAGTTCACCTTTTACTTCATACACACGCTTGCACAAAAGAGTTTGGCGCAAAAGAAAAAAACTACAAGTAACATTAACGTAGAGAAAGTCGCCAATAATATATCGTAACAAATTTAGATTTTCCCTTATATGAGCAACGTCTGCATTGGTCACGATGTTTTCTAACGTCTCTTAGTTCTAGTATGTAAATATTGTAAGAGTGTGAGAAATGAAAGCGTTAGCTCTTTTTTTTTCCAAACTACGAATATTTAGATTGGTCTAGATCTAGTCTGACAGCACTCGCAGACGGCAAACTAACCGTGGTTAAAACTTTTGAATTTGTCCTATAAAGAAGAGAAAACTTTGTGGGAAATGGAGAAAATGCTGGTAGCCATTGTGGGAAAAGGAGAAAATGCTGGTAACCAGCTTTTTCTCCTTTTCCCACATTGTTTTCAAGAATCCCTTTTTCTACAGATTCGTTAAAACACGGGATTGGCTGGTGAAGTGTGAAATCACTCCAATAACAATAAGCTGGGTTTTTGTAAAATGATGAGAAATTTAACTCTTAGGTTACTATGCGGAACTCTAGGACCTTTTGCGGACAGTGTAGATCAAGATCAGACTGCACAGAACGTGCAGTCTGATCTTGTATCTACACTGTCCGACAAGGAGATGTTTTTTTTCCCAAAAATACCTTTGAAATAGTAAAATCTGGGTGTTTAATATCGGCTTAAAGGTTTCATTTCCCTAATTTATCAATGTAAGTGTTAAACAGGCTATTTATATCGCGTGACGCATCGTACGAGGTTTAGCACCTAAGCGCGGTAATTTCACCTCATCCAAAATTATCGCCTGTTTGAAATAATGAATAGTTTAACCTGTTATCACACAATCCCGAGTTTTAACTTCCCTTGGAAATGAGACTTTTGAAAACATTGAAAAAAGGACAAATGCTGGCAACCAGTATTTTATCCTTTTCCTGCAATGTTTTCTAGACCTTTTCTAACAGATCCCATCTATAAGTCACATTTTATTTTTCGTCAGCAAATAGACAAAAAATAACAACATTAAGAAATAATAAGTTAATTCTTTACCAAAAGACAAAATTTTAGACATGTCTAAATTTAAAGCATTTGCAGACGACAAATTTAGAGGTGGCTCAAATCGCAGAATTTGTCCTTGAGTAGAAAATATTGTGGGAATGGGAGAAAATGCTGGTTTTCAGCATCTTCTCCTTTTTTCCACAATGTTTTCAAAAAGCATCTATATTATCTTTTTGTAAAGGTTAATATGCTAGTACAGATTGTAAAGAATGTTGAAACCATGATTAAACTGTACAGAACTTGAAGTCTGATCTTGGATCTGCACAGTCAAACATTCCATGGGATAATCGGACAGAAATAGATAGGGGCTACAGTTTTGAACAAGTTACGTTACCAGCAAAAAAAAAATTTCGATGTTAGGCTGCAAGCCAGACGCTTTCTCTCCCATTTCGTGCATTTCGTTTGCAAGATGCTATCAATTCACCGCAGAATTCTCTCGCAGAATCGAGAGTGATTAGTTTAAGTTGTAAGAACTTGTTTCTCAATCGATGTAAAATAAATATGAGCCGTGCTCTGTGAGAAGGGGGCTTGATGCATCTGCGAAAAGTATAGACCGTGGTCAGCTTGCGCACTCCGCGCAGGCTGACCTGGGCCGAAACTTTTCGCTATTGGTCAATTTTCTGTTTGTCAAAGAACCAGTCTATCTCTTGATTAAGTCGGCGATTTAAAAAAGTAGCTCTTATGGATCCATAATTATGTGATGACTTGGGTTGGTATCATGTATCACGGTGATGCGTTAAGCCCCATTTTGCCAGAGCACGGCTCTTTTTAACGGTTGATTTTTCTATAATTTTGCAAGCACATATCAGTTAAAACTCTTTACCATATAATCCCGTGTTTTAACAATCCTGACAAAGGAAGCTTCTGAAAACATCGTGGAAAAAGGAGAAAATGCTGGTAACCAGCATTTTCTCCTTTTCCCTCAATATTTTCTACCCTTTCACAGCCAGAAGGCACAGTTCCAGCCACATTTAAATCGTCGTCCGCAAATGCTTTCGCCGAGCCTCGGTAGCTCGGTCGGTAGCGAACAGGACTTGAGAAGGGGGGATCCAAAGTTCAAATGCCCAGTTCCAAAACTTCTTTCCCAGAGGATTGACGATAGTCATTGCGATAGGATTCATTCCTCTCTCACCGCTGACTATTGTTTCGACAAAAGTTATGTGGGAAAGCAGCCAGTGGCTTGGGAAGAATATTGTATGGAGTACTGGTAAAAGAAATTCCATGTAAGCATGGATAGGCGCACTGGCCACCGCGATATAACTGAAATAATGTTGAACAACGGCGTTAAACACCACATAATCAAAGCATGTTTGGATGACTCTAATTATTTGTCGTTTGGTGATAAATAGAAATACAGGACAATTTTCTGGAAAACTTTCTACGGCACTGTAATGGACAACCTTCGAAATATTTGTACTAGCAACTCGCATTATCCTCTTCCCATTAAAGGTGCCTATTGAAGTTTTTATGCCGTATCTCAATTTCTTGTAAAATACCGATAAATTCACTAAGGTATATTTTTCATTGCAACTGTAAAAACAGTACGGTTATAGTCAATAAAAAGATGCAATTTTGGTGTCTATGGCGGGACAGCTATGGGCGCCATTGGTAACTCAGTCTATTTTTATTACATCAGATAGGACGTCATCATACTAAGTCGATTTCGAATCCAGATAATCTAAGCGTATTGTTGATCATGTGAAATCCCAAAAGTCTTTTCGAAACTCTGGCGCGAAATCTAAACAATACCTTAAGAGGCTACGTAGTCTGTTAAAGAAAAACCATTAAGAATGGTTTTAATACTTTTCTTTTCTTCAGTGATGATTTGCCAGCCATCGATTGATCTAATTTTATGACAATTCAGTTTTCAAGTTTGGTAAGATTATTAAAATCTGAATAACTCCCGATAAGTGTTTAAAGATTCCATGTACTCCAAATGTTTCTCTTTCATGTTGCCCATGCTCTGGTAAAAGGAGGTTTACTTCATATCCGTGACTGATTATATCAAGCAAGTCATCACCTAATCATAGATCCATTTTGCCTAACAACCGGTTGAATTCTGTGGTAGAATATTCTTTGGACATGCAGATAATATACCAAAAGCAAAAAGTTTCGACCCTGGTCAGCCTGAGCGGACTGTGCAGGCTGACCTGGGTCGATGCTTTTTGCAGATGCATTCAACTCCCTTTTCACGGATCATGGCTCATTTGTTTTTGCTAGTGGGTGGTATCAGGATTTTCCTAGGACCAACCGGTCACTGACACAGACCTTAACCTTTAAGCTGCTAAGCACGACTTACTGACCTGTTGTGGACTATGTAGATCAAGATCAGCAAGATAAACTGCAGTCTGATCTTGGATTCACACTGTCCGATAAGGAGATATTTTATCACTAAAATGTGTGTTTGAAATAGTTTCATTAAGGGTTTACTATCGACTTGAATGTTTCATTTTAATTAACTTAGCAGGCTAAGGGTTAAGGTTAGCCCATAGACCAGCCCGCATAGCTCAATAGGTAGAGCGTAGGACTCGTGAACGTGATGTTTCGGGTCACTTGAGGGTGTGGGTTCGATCCCCACGGCTGGCCATCTAAAATTACTAATAGTCTTTCGGATGAGACGTTAAACCGAGGTCCCGTGTGACGGTTCTATACACCGAGCACGTAAAAGAACCAGGCGTAACTCAAGATGGGTTTCGTCCTGTATCTGCACTATCCCCCGTAACAATACTAACAGCCTTCAGGGGGCGTCGCCCATATGGGCAACCGGTGGCGACGATAAATAAACTGAAATTCAATCAATCAAGGTTAGCCCATGCATAAAAGTGCAATCCTGTCATGACATCACCCCAGTTGGTGGAACCCGTCATTTTCCTAGTTCTGTCGTTCGATTTAGACGTGAAGGAATTCCTAATGTAGAAATTCAAAAGAATGCTGAAGTACAAGTCAAGTTTTTTCCTCAAAACTCATCACTATACATAAAACGTTTTTTAACCCTCAATGGGCATTCCACAACTGTAGGCACGTTTGCGGCAAGTGTAGATCAAGATCACAAAACGTGCTGTCTGATCTTTGATCTTCACTTTCCGCTTACTTAAAACACTGTAGATAACAGCAACCAAGGAATCGCATTTATTAGGCTCGTTTTTTGTAAACTAAAAATGTTTGTTTAGTTTATTAGTTTTTATTAAAAAAAAACAACTCATCACCATACAGTAAACGTTTTTTAACCCGTAAAGCGCATTCTACTACTAAAGGCACCTTTGCGGCCAGTGTAGATTCAGATCACACTGTACCAAACGAGCAGTCTGATCTTTCGTCTACACTGTCCGCTTAGCTGAAACACTGAGGAATTGCAATTATTAGGATCGTTTTTGTAGACTGAAATTGTTTATTGGGTTTATTAGACTTTAATCCCTTTACCAGACGAGAAAATTTTAGCCTTGTCTAAACTGAAATCATTTGCGGACGACAAATTAGATGTGGTTTGAATGATGAGATTTGTTACCAAAAGCATAGAAAACATTGTGGGAAAAGGAGAAAATGCTGGTTACCAGCATTTTCTCCTTTTACCACAATGTTTTCAAAAGCCCTTTTCATCGTGGTCGTTAAAACTTGGGATTCTGCGGTAAAGGGTTAATTTTGACCCATGCAGTAGACAGTTTTCGGAGGTAATCATTTGCATAATACCCAAATAAGGACATTTCCTTTACACGTAATGTGAATCCTATGAATCATCCTTTTGTTCGTGTTTCCTTTTTGGTACGTCTTAAAATAGCCCGTATGAAACTGTTAACCCTTAGGCTGCTAAGTGTGACTCACTGACCTTTTGCGGACAGTGTAGATCAAGATCAGACTGCACAGAACGTGCAGTCTGATCTTTGATCTACACTGTCCGATAAAGACACATTGTTCCCCCCCACCCCACCCCCCCCCAAAAAAAAATACCTTTATAATTGTAAAAGTTGGGGTTTTTTATTATCGGCTTAAAAATTTAATTTCACTTTGTGAACAGTATAAGGGTTAAAAGATGGGTTGATGGCTTCCTGAAAAAGAGGTGGGACCGTGGGGAAAAAAATGGTTTTTACCGTTGTCTGCGCATGTCATATTCTTCGAAGATTTGAACCTGTCTGCTATGACGCATCACCCATCCCATATACTAGGGAAAAGTAGGGCTTATACCGAAGCTATTACCCAAGCCTGTAAGGGGGGGGGGGGCTGTTTTAATAAATAGCAGGTGCATAGGTTACATGCTAGCTGGTCATAGCTGAATGAATCGCACCATGTAGCGTTTTATTGAGTAAACGTTTATCTTATTTTGAAATTCAAAGTAACGGTTGTTGTTTTGAAAAGTAGTCCGCTTCTGTATCCAGAATGCTCAAATCAGAAATTGTAGAATGCCATCTAGAGGAAGCTAATGTGGGTTTTTACTTACCAAATTACATTTGTTGACTTGTTTGTATGTGCGTGGTGGTGTTTATCTTCGTTTTCAGCATTATTTCAATTTTATCACGGTGGGAAGCGCATCTATCCATGTTCCCTAGAGATTCTCTCACCAATGATTCGCGCAACTCAGCACTCCTTTTAACTCTTTACGGGACCCTGCGTGGCTAAGTGGTATCGTGTAGGTTTCGTAATTTGGAGGCCCTGGGTTCAAGCCTCACTTGAAACACTGGGGTTTTCACTGAAGAGTCCTTTGGTAAGACGCATCAGAGTCCTAGCCCAGGACTGGCAAAACCAAGGAGATACATTAATATGTCAGCTGTCACCGTGATATGAATGAAAATAATGGTGAAAGCGGCGTAAAACACCATTCAATTAAAGTAACTCTTTACCTAATGACAGAATATCATACCAGTCCAAATTGAAAGCATTTGCAGACGAGAAATAAAATGTGGCTTGATCGTAGGATTTGTCTTTGAGGGGACAGAAAACATTGAGGAAAAGAGAGAAAATGCTGGTTAAACCAGCATGTACTTCTTTTCCCACAATGTTTTCAAGGGCCTTCTTTCTAGGGTCGTTACAACTCGGGATTGTTTGGAAAAGGGAAAAACCACTGGCTCCTTTTCCACGTTAACAACGACATACCAATGGAAAGTGATGAACGAGAAATGAATCCTCTCGCAATGACCACTATTCGATTCTGGACTCTGGCAATAAGGTATCTTTGATTACTGTAGAATTGTATTATATTGTATTGTTGGAGATTGGAAAAAATCAAATATTTCTAGCAGGAATGGTTTAAAGGCCCAGTAGCGGCCAAAAGCAAACAATGCAGGTGTTAAAGTGCATTTAGATTAAAATCATACTATTTAAAACTATGGAAAATATTGTGAAGATGACAAAATGTGTTTGTGTTGTCTGTCATAGTGTTAGTCACTGGCAAAAAAATAAATTTTAAAGTCAGACAAAAAAGTAAACAAAAGATAAATTGATCTGGCAACTTTTAACCTAGTTTTGAAATTAATTTCTCCGCCAGCGACCGTACAATAACAGGTCGTCACATCTTCACAATTATTTCCATACTTTTAACTGGTATGATTAAACTTTAAACGCATTTTAACACCCGTTTTGTTTACTTAGGCAGCTATTGTCACTTTAAATATAGGATTGACTCTTAAAGGGCCCATACGCATACAAACACTCCCTACTTCAATATAACAGAGTGCGGTCTCTTGGACTTTTGTTACGTAGGAGCGGGGTTTTTTATCTAAAACATTGCTACTTTTAGGGCACGGACAAGAAGTTCATAGTGTAATAGGAGTAAGTGTTTATCAAACAAAGAAGATAAACAAATCGTTGATTATCATTTCTCATAACTCTACCAAACGACAAAATTTTTGACTTGTCCAATTCAAAACATTTGCAGACGACAAACCAAATGTGTGTCATAAGATAAGATTTGTTTTTGGAAGGGTAGAAAATATTGTGGGAAAAGGAGAAAATGCTGGTAACCAGTATAACAGGAATAAGTGTTTATCGAACAAAGAGGATAAACAAATCGCTATCATTTCTCTTAACTCTTTACCAAACGACAAAAGTTTGGCCTTGTCCAAATTCAAAGCATTTGCAGACCACAAATTAAATGTTTCATAAGATGAGATTTGTTTTTGGAAGGGTAGAAAACATTGTGGGAAAAGGAGAAAATGCTGGTCACCAGCATTTTCTCCTTTTCCCCCTATGTTTTCAAAAGACCACTACCCAAGGTTCGTTGAGATTCGGGGTAGTGCGGTAAAGATCAATGTTGCTTTTGAAAGCGATAGATCCAGAATTAGACTTCTTCGAACTTTTATTTTTTCCACAGTGTTTTCAAAAGCCCCTTTCGACAATGGTTATTTGGGACAGCTATTGGCTTGTAAAAAAATTGAATGGAGTACTGGTAAAGAAACTCCAGAAAAGCATGGATAGGTGCACTGGCCGCTGCAATATAACCGAAATAATGCTGAAAACGGCTCAAACACCATACAATCAATCAATCAGTCTTCAGGGTCCTTAAATCATGAGATTATTTGTTAAAGGGTTTTAGGTAGTAGCGTTATCTGATAAGATTACTTTCCTTCCAAATAACAACGTAAGAAGATTATCTATGTTATCATCCCACCCTGTTGAATGACACTGTTCGTACGACCTTCACTGATAATATAGATCAAGTCGCTTTGCCGAGCCCATATGGCCCACTGGTTACGTATACGGCTAAAATACCACGGCTTTTTCAAGTTCGATCGATTCTCTTTCCAGGAAAAAGGCAAAAGTCGCCGAGACAAGAGTTACTTTTTTTTTAACCAGTTTGAGATACAAGTTGAATATGACAAAAGGCAATACAATCATATGACAAATATACTAAAGAAAAGGATAAAAACTTTTAACCAGTTTATTATGTTTGGTTTCTGTATAATGTGATAAAGTCAGTATTTGAAATAGTAGTGTATGTCGAATGGAGATCATGGTCCGTAGTCTTCAACCATTGTTCAGATTATTCTCTTATTCCCTAGAATTTCCTTCATTTAAAAGTAACATAATTTCAGAAGTTGTGTTACTTTCATCATTAGAAATTCCTTGAGAATAAAATGATAGATTCTACTTTATTTCACTTGTACTAATGATGTACATCATGTTACATTATTTCTTTTATTATACTGCAAAGAAATTTTTCGTGATGTGATTGGATAATAGCCTATGCCCCGAACATATTTATCATGTAAACTGGCAAAATCTACGTGAAATCAGTTTCCCTTTTGGGATCCCCGTACACATAACTACACTTTCAACACAACATCCAAAATGGCGGCGTCGATCGATCGATACGAGCCGCCCACAAAACAAACATACTGAGTAGCCTGCACCATATTATTACTAGTTTCCCTTGATGGTTGTCATTAAACTGAAAGAATGGATTATTTTTGGAAAATAGATAAATATAGTTACATGTATTATCGTTCGATGTAATTCTCAAACAAGTATACGGGGGGTTAAAACGAGCCATCCTTCGTCAGGAAAGCAAATAGTGAAATGTCGAAACTCATACATTGTGCATAACGTTAAACGGAGAACCTAATAGTTGTTTGAGGCAACTAATAGTCGTTTACTATTGTCAACAAATTATTAAAACCCACAGTTACTTACCTTGAAGTTGTTAAAAAAAGAATACGTCGAATACCTATTGCAGTAATAACACCAAGATTATACAGCAAACTACACGTTTTATCATGGTTTCAGTGACTTCAGTTCTCAGTGACGTCATTTTTCATTGAATTGGGGCACTCAGAAAGGGAAATTCTATTTCGTCAGCGTACTCAATTCGTGAGGCAATAAAACAAGGTAATTTCGCTTGAAACACGTTGGAATGGTAAAACTTTGCAGTATAATAAATTCGTTGTACGGTCAGGTGCAGAGGATTTGGAAACTTGTTCACGGCTGTCGCAAACTCGCCTTCGATTCCAGGCAACCTGATTCACAACAGCCGTGAACAGTAACAATAGTCAGCAATGACATGAATTGGGAGAAAGAGAGATTAACTACATTTACATATAATAAGGTAATTATAGGAAGATATAAAGAAAATAGCATTTAACCCCCATGAGTGTCTCACAGAATTTTACTTGCTTGTGCTCCCAGTACAGAATCAGATCAGAGTGCACAGCACGTGCAGTCTGATCTTAGAACTATACTTTCCACTATTAACTTTGGTTAGCAAGCTTTTTATGGAATGCAAGCTTAATTATGACTGCATTTCTGCGTCAGTACGACTTTAAATGTTTCTCGGATTTGAGAACTTTTAAAAACATCGTGACAGCAGGCAACATTGTACTAAAAGCTTGCTATACATGTGTCATTACCCTTCACACTCTTTATCCATTAACCCATTGCTATATGGTTTAAGTTTTTCATATACATGTAATCTAAAGTTTCTTGACAACATTGTGACGGAAAATACATGACATTCAAGATCAATTAAACAGAACAGATCAACACAGAAACATATTAAATAATTACTAAAACTAGTTATTAACCCATTACAGTAAAATTCTGATTCTGTATTTGGTAGTTAAAAAACTTTTTAAAATTGTCAAAAAACAGCTTTTTTGTACTTTTACAAATCCGCAACATTTGGTTTGGACAGCATTGCGAAAGATGAGAAAATAAAATCAAAAGGTTAACTATAAATAACTATTAAACATCTTCATTTATATAGCCATTACCAAGTTTTGAGAACATTATGACAGAAATAGAGTTTATTTCATCAGCTTGTGGTTAATATAGGGAAATATTTGCCGAAAAAGGGAAAGGTATTCGAAAATAACGAGTGCCGTAAGGCACGAGTTATTTTCGCGGACCTTTCCCTTTTGAGGTAGGCTGGGCCATGGACATACAAAAAATTGACCAATAGCGAAAAGTTTCGGCCCAGGTCCTGTGTCGATACATTTCGCAGATGCATTAAGCCCCCTTTTCACATAGTATGGCTCACCTATATTGGACAAGCTTTCAAAAACTTTGTGACAAAAGATGGCGATCCGTCTAAATATTAACATGAAAAATAGTTTTGGTAGTAGCACATCAAAATGATAACAATAAAAAAATAAACAACAATTATGATTCCCAAACCTTCGACAGTGTAGATAAGATTTTTTTTTATGTTCCTGTAAATGACCGCTCCTTGCAGATGATTTGATACTACACAGTTTACATACAAACGTATAACCCTATAACATTTTTTTCTTTTTACAAAATCTGTAACTCAAGGATCATCACTGTGATCATGGTAGAAGAGAAATACAATCCTTAAATCTAAAAGACTATTGCATAACTAGGTAGTGATTTTGTCTTATCCGAAATGCCTTTTCGTTATTTATCAACAATTTCATTAATTCTTGTCTTCTACTATACATGTTTAAAAGTTCTATAGATTTATACATACATGGGTGTTTTATATAATATTTGGAAATGTATTGTGATCTTAGATTTTAGAAAAATGGGCATATTAGTGTAAAGTGGTATTCGTCCTCTATATCTTATCTATTATGCGAGCAAAGTTCGCATAATCTAATGTCTCTTGGTTTATTATTATGTCTTTCAGTTTCTATCTTAAGATCATGAGAGGAGAGTCCAATTTTACCAGTGATATTCCTTTGTTTTCTGTTTTCAAGTATTGAAATGTAACTGGACATTTCGTAGCTAGCTTTTAAATTGTAAAAGATTCCTTAAATGGATTGAACTATAGACTTAATGTTTTTATGTCAACAGACTCGGGGCAAAGCCTTAACTTTATTACACCAGTTTTTTATAAGACGGTCCTTTAGTATTTCACTTTTTTTGTTACTTAATGACTGCCGCCAAATGCACTTATTTTTCTTTTGTGTATGTATAATTTTAGCCAATATTTTATTATTCGTATTTTTCTTTTTATGATCAGAGGAGCCAAGCCCCGGTAGCTCAGTCGGTAGCGTACAGGACTTGAGAATAGGAGGTCGCTGGTTCGATCCCCGGCTCGGCCGATTTCTTTCCGAAGATTGATGGTAGTCATTGCGACAGGATTCATTCCGATCTCACCGCTGACCATTGTTTCGACGATGGTTAAGTGGGAAAGCAGCCAGTGGCTTGGAAAGAATATTGTGCGGAGTACTGAAAAAAGAAAATCCAAAAAAGCAAGGATGGGTGCACTGGCCGCGACGATATAACTGACATGTTGTAGAAGACGGCGTTAAAACCATACAATCATATGATCAGAGGATATCTACCAAGTTCTGACGGAACTGCTAACGATTTAGTATTGATTTTTACATTCAATATCTGTTACTGGCTTGCTACACGCGAAAAGGGACATTCAGACATTTGCGTAAAGTGTCGTCTCGGATCAGCCTGTGCAGTCCGCGCTGGCTAATCCGAGACGGCACTTTACGACTATATTAGATTTTGTCCTACAGTTCACTTGCACAAAACAGAAAATTACATATAAACGGAAAGTGTCGTTTCGGATTAGCCTGCGAACTCCGCGCAGGCTGATCCGAGACAACACTTTACGCAAATGTCCGAATGCCCCTATTTGCGTATTGCAGGCCATATCTAACCATATATATATACATCAGCCAAAATCTTTTTTAACCCTTAGCCTGCTAAATAAGTGAAATGAAAATTCCATGCCGATAGTAAGAACCCAAATGTTGGTATTTATTGCTACGGTAATTTTTGGGGAAAGATATCTCCTTGTCGGACAGCATAGATCCAAAATCAGACTGCACTTTCTGTGCAGTCTGATCTTAATCTACACTTTCCGCAAAAGGTCCTTGAGTCGCTCTTGGCGGACGAAGAGTTAAAAGAACGTGTAGACAATACATGACAATATATATGTAAAAGAAGATACAATTTGTTACTAAAGTTTAAACATATTTTTTTTTACATCGATTGAGAAATAGGTTCTTATAAATGAAACATTCTGCTTATTTACAAAGTTTACAATTGAAGAAAAAGAAACGACAATGACCGTTTCGGTCGAATGCCGAAGAATATCGAACTAGACCGGGGAGCATGTAGCCTGGGTCCAGGCGTTAATAATTTCTTAATTTCCCC
Organism: Hippopus hippopus; assembly: GCA_946811185.2. Lineage (NCBI taxonomy): Eukaryota > Metazoa > Mollusca > Bivalvia > Cardiida > Cardiidae > Hippopus > Hippopus hippopus. The sequence continues at coordinate 69,869,561 of OX328096.1, forward strand.
GTCTAACACTCTCTTAATCTCGGTCTGATATAGATCTTTGGCAGCTATATATCTGTTTATCACTTCCGTTTTTACGACCGGCTGGGGACATTAAAGGGTCTCCCCATGACTATGAATTGTGCAGATAATCTAATAATGGACTTGTTTTTTGCGTGACGTCACAATGTTGAAAACGACGGACTCGTTCATTTTTAGACCATTTTAAATACAAAAGGCTGATTTCATATACAAGTGACTTTCTCAAACCGGTCGGTGCCATCAAAAATACAACATGACTTTTAACAACCCTTGTTAAAGTAAAACAATCCTCTAACGTCAATAATCCGTTTGAAATTTTTTTGTCGATATTTCAAAAGTTGGCTCCCAAACAGGAAGTAATCAAACCGAGGTTATAGGAATTTCTGTATCTATTTTTAGTCATTTGCTTTCGAAAACCGATTGCAACCACACCTACTTTACCCAAATGAGAGATGGAACAAGTTGGCTTCTTTACAAAAGAAGCCAGGAGAGGTCAGCATCATTGTTTTCCAATAGTTTATTGGCTATTAATTTCAATATATTTTGGTACATGTAAACAAACAAGTAAAAAAGCCGCCGCGTAGAAACCTCATATGCTTTACGTGACGTTCATTTGACCTTCTTGTCGCGTTTCAAGTCGCATGATCTTGTCCAGCGGTCTTCTTTCTCTTTTTTTTAACGAAATTCTTCTTATTTTTTCTTCTGCTTAGATTTATTTGCTGAATGAAAAATTACAATTGTTTGAGAGGTCAAATTAATATAACAAATATTTTCTGAAATTCGTCACATAAAAATAAACCACGTCTATTTCCTGTTTCGGTTTTTTGACTTCGCTTTATTTACAAAACCATGACGAAACAGACTGCGTATCAGTACAATTTCGCAAGAAAAATGGATTTAGACAGCAACTTCTGTTGCAGTCTGCCTTTTAAACTCACCACTGTTGGAGAGGTCTGATGACCTCTCCAATAAAGTAGATGTCGCTTCGAACGGTTTTCGAATGCCCCCAGGCCGTCATTCATGACAAGGTAACGTCCGAATGATAGGAAAGGAAAACAATGAACGGACTGGAACCCAGGCTAGGGAGCATGAAACACGCAGCAAGAATTGGGTCGACCCTCATCAAGTTACATGGAAAAATTGAAATATGCCGTGCTCACGGTCAGTTGAAAAAGTACGAAATTCAGAAATAAACAAAATCATTTAACCCTTTACCACAAAATCCCAAGCTTTAACGACCCCCTTGGAGAAGACATTTAAAAACGTCTTGGGAAAAAGGAGAAAATGCTAGTAGCCAGTATTTTATTCTTTCCGACGATGTTTTCTACTGAAGCAATTACAAATTCCACTATTTGAGCATCGTGGTTTTTTTTTTGCAAATGCTTTCAATTTGGACAAGTCTATTTTTTTTTTTTTTCGTTTGGTAAAGGTTAAAGTAATTGGGATGCAAAAAGGTGAAAAAAATGTTTGCATAAAAAGAGATTTTTCTTCAAATTGTTCTACGTTCCAATTTGTGCAAAACTATAGCCTACCAAAATACACTGTTTGATACAGACTATATTCGCACTTAAACTTATGTCACCCTTAACCCATACAGGTAAGTGCCTTATTGTTTTTTTTAAAATGTGGGGAAAATGGGAGGACGCCGCATAAATGGGTTGGGATGGAATTGGTTCAAATGGAATGGGCAGGGATTGGATTGGTAGCGAAAGAGTATGGTCTGTATCTGTTCGGCTGAAGGTCGATAACCAGGATTTAAACTGATCATGGCTGTAAGTAAATCTGTAACGACTTTGCTGTAACGAAGTAGCATTGGTGGGACCTAAATAAAATAAAAAAGAAAGCCGATAACAGCGAAATAGAATACAGCTCATGTTGCACATACTAGTAGCCCAAAGCTCGGCATAACATGGGTCGAAATTAATCAACCGTTCTAAATTGTATTTGTCAAATAATTTTGAAGAAATTTGTATTTTTCAAAGTAAGGAAATTTCTGATTGTATTACATTCTAATTTTAGTATTTAACTACTAATGCAATTTAGAATGGTTTATAAAAAAGGTCTTAAGATGAGATGGATATTTAAGGCAGAATCTTTAATCAGACAATCCACAGTTCTTACGACCAAGAGAAACAGACTTTTCAAAAACATTGTGGAGCAAGAGAAAACGCTGCTTTTTATCTATTTTTGTCCGATGTTTTCTGCTAAGAAAAAGCCATATTTCATCAAATGAGCCACATATGAGTGGTTGAGTGGTCGTCTAAAAATGCGTACATAAGTATCCTTTCAGTATGAACTAGCTGCCCCCCCCAACCGGCAAGCTCTTTGGTTAGCGTACCTGACTCATGACCTGGTATTCGATGCCTGATTGAGGCAATTTTCCGGCGATTTTTCGCATCTCTGCTCTGATGCATGTGAGAAAAGTAGTCAGTGACTTGGAAAGAAAGTTGTGTCAGTACTGATGTGAAAAAGCCAGAAAACACATGCATAGGTGCTCTGACCGCCGTGACATGACCTAAGCTGTTAGAATGACGTTAAACTCAAATACAGACAATCAAGCAAATAAATAGCATGGACTAGTCTTAATTTTGCTGTCTACCATGTGAAGTGTTACTTGGTTGGATGCTGTACTTTTTTTAACCTGAGAAAGGACATTTCCCGCCGCTGCTAAGACAACTTCGGATTGGATCTACAAGGTATATGTACATTCAGTTAAACGTCTGCAAATGTTTTTAGATTGGTCAAGTCTAAAAACTTTGTCGTTTGGTAAAGAGTTGCAGATTTAGATTCTTACTTTTGCAGGGTACATCTTTAACAGGTTCAAATCCGACTCATCCATGTACTTATCCATGAAGCATAGTTCAAGCATGATGATGCCCAGGGAATAAATGTCAATCTGAAATAACAATTAACATTCAACAAGGGCTTTTTTGTGGACAACCATGGATCAGATCTTTGATCTCTACTGTCCGCTTGTTTGGTCCTTGCCAAGGCAAGGCAGCGCAATCGTTAGCGTTCAGTACATCAGATCAGGGGGTCTCTGGTTCGAATCCCCAGCCCGCCTGATTTCTTACCGAGGATTAATGATAGTCAGTGCGATAGGTTCCATTCTTCTGTCACCGCTGGTAATTATTTCGAAGATGGTTATGTGGGAAAGCAGCTTGTGGATTTAGAGGAATATCTTTTGAAGTACTGGTAAAAGAAACTCCAAGAAAGTATGGATAAGTACATCGGCCGCCGCGATAAAACTAAAAAATGTTATAGACGGCGTTTAACACTATATCAAATCAAACAATTCATCGATCAATGGCTTAGTCTTTCTCCATGTTGCACGTTTCATACATCATAGTGCCTAGGGAAAAGATACCGTCTGAAATCGTACCCTGCATATTGCAACTGTTTCGCTATTACCGAATCATTCTAGAGTACCGTATTTCAGTGCCATTGGTGAAAGCGTGAGGGGGGCTTTGCCGGATAGCATAAATCAGGGTCAGACTGCACTGAATATGCAGTCTGATCTTGGATCTGCACATTCCGCTTTTTTAGTCAAGCCCAAAGATAAAAACCTGTCTTAATTTCAATGAACCTATTTACCTGTGCTTGTTTAATCAAGCCGATAAAATAGACATTTGTCTGAGTTTAGTGGATTATAATATGGTCTGCAACAAGCGAAAAGGGGCTTTCGGCCATCTGCGTAAAGTATCGTCTCGAATCAGCCTGCGCAGTCCGTACAGGCTAATCCGAGACGGCACTTTACGAAAACATTATTAGTTGTACGGTCAGGTGGCAGGGGACTTGGAAACTTGTTCACGGCTGTGGTGAATAATGTCGCCACCTCGTCGAAGACGAAGACGAGGTGGCGACATTATTCACCACAGCCGTGAACAAGTTTCCAAGTCCCCTGCCACCTGACCGTACAACGAATTTATTACACTGCAAAGTTTTACCATTCCAACGTGTGTTAAGCAAATTTTACCTGTTTTTTGGTTTCAAAAATTGAGTACGCTGACGAAGTAGAATTTCCCTTCTGAGTGCCCCAACGCAATGAAAACTGGCGTCACTGGGAACTGACGTCACTGAAACCTTGGTAAAACGTGCAGTTTGGTGCATAATCTTGATGTTAATCTTGATCGACGCCGCCATTTTGGATGTTATGTTGAAAGTGTAGTCATGTATACGGGGCTCCCGAAAGGGAAACCGCTTTTAACGTTGGTTTTGCCAGTGTACATGATAAATATGTTCGGGGCATATTATCCAATCAGATCACGAGAAATTTCTTTGCAGTATAATAATAGATTTTGTCCTACAGTAGACTTGCGTGATTCAGAAAATCACACACGATCGGAAAATGTCGTCTAGGATCAGCCTGCGCAGTCTGCGCGGGACGACACTTTACGCAATGTCCGAAGGCCCCTTATGGCGTGTTGCGGGCCATTATTTGCAGCCATCGAAATATATCGAGATTATAATATATTAGGCAATGAAAGAGTTTCAAGGCTTGGGGACTGACTGGCTGACACTTTCCGTTCGAATGTTTGGTAAGGATGGTCCCAATGCGTCCTTAGCATCGGGACAAACTTAAGTCTTCTTAATGCTGTCGCATCTTCGTCACGCTTTTCGATACCTAGTTCTTTTACTTTTAGCCATTAGAGTTCCGAACAAATCAAATGGACTCTATTGGCTTGGGAAAAAAAAACCAGGGCATTGCAATTTTACAGTTGTGTGTGTGTGTGTGTGTGTGTGTGTGTGTGCGTGTGTGTGTGTGGATGTGTGTGTTTAAACGTTTTTATGTCATATTAGTCGAGTGTAACGTTGATAGTTGTAAAAAAATCTTTTTCTAGATGTGAACATTATTGTTAATTACAAACTGCGAGTTCCGTACCTCTAAGGCTTTAATGAGTCCTCATAATGACGTAAAGTTTCAAGGTCCTCAGAACGAATGCAATACAAGTATGTGCAGGTGTGGGTGTGTGTGTGTGTGAGAGAGAGAGAGAGAGAGAGAGAGAGCCATGCTTTTGCAAAAGGGTGTATCATGCATATCCACGATGCATGATACTATGCAAGTCATCAAATATAAAAACGGATCCATAAAATCTATTTTGTATACTAGCCCACTGAATCATGAGGTATACTGATCCTTTGACATGTAGAAAATTGACCAAAATCAAAAGGTCTGGGCACAGGTTGGTTTTGACATGTTTTATTCAACAGTATGAGATACAAGTTGATAAAAGAAAAGTCAATACAATCATACGACAGACATACTGAAGAAAAGGATAAGAACGGAAGCTAGGCTTATAAGGTTCTTCTCCAAATTTCGGTCAAATGTTATTACATGACCAAATCATTACTAATTACTGACAAAGAAAATTAATCTAAAACAAAAGTTGCTGAAAAAATACAGAAAATAAGAAGAGTGTGGTGTGTTATTGGTAAAGATTTCAATTGAAGACATCTATTTAATGGCTGTAGAAACCTCCAGTTTGACCATCACAACTGATTAAACAAGCGGTTGCTTACACTTAGGCAACCAAACTGGTATAAGAATCTTAACGTACCGTACTCAAAGGGTCCAAACAATTGTTCAAGTTTAAAAGAGAAGGAAATGAAATGGTGAGAAGGAAATGAAATGGTTTGAATGTATACAATAGATCGGGTATAGGATCAAATGTTACCAAGGAAACATAGGAATTAGATATCACTTGGTAAATCTTTTACTGTCACGGATATAGATGTGCACAGAAGTAAACATTTTTTGGTTATTAAACAAGTTAAGATTTTAATCCTCAAATAATATGGTTTGGAGTGTTAAACTTGTTGTACCTTTTACACTTAGACTTATTCTTTGGTTATTGTAAAACAGACATTCTAAAAAGAAGCGTTTAGTCGATTCAACTGCACCACATCTACAGAGTGGTGATTCCGCCATTTTTCTTTTAAGTACAGATGTTCATTGAGACCGCTGCATCTGCTGCGTAATCTGGCTTGTATAATTTGAATTTTCGTATCGCCAAAAAAGTAAAGCCTTCGTCGACAAGGTTTGTCGAAGTTTAAACGGTATTTAAAGGTGGACAATTATTCCGCACTCTCTGTATCATCTGTAAGTGAATTCCAATCATTAATTAGTGTTTAATCTCATTTGCCGACCAATCAAATTGCCCCATATTTTGAACAAAAACGTTCGTCTTACTTTTTAAACCTGGCTACCTGAACAGTTAATTATTAAGAGTTCTCCACTTAATGGTTAAGCGTTTAAGGCGTAGTGCACATGCGCCAATTAATTGTGGAAACTCCGCCCTACTCTCCTGTCAGGCTTTAATGTACTGTACTACATGTATCTATTTAACCCTTTCGGTGCCGCATTTGAAACACTAAAAAGTTCCATTTTGATTGTTGGACCATTTCATTTTTGTACAATAGGATTTAAGTATTATTTGTATATCTACGCGGCAAACAATGCAGAATTCAAGTGAACCAACTCATCGTACTGCCTCGCCTGAATCGGCACTGTTTACAAAAGTGTCAATATTGGTTTTGGAGGCGAAGGGTTAATGGACGTGGCATGATAAGCTGATACTGTAAGTATTATTCAGTGGCCGATCCCATTTATGTTCATTTTGTTATGGAAAAAAGAATTAACCTTCGTTGTCTTCATTTTTGATACACAGTCCCTGCATTAGATCCCGGGTATTAATTCCCATTAACTGTGTCCAGGACGGATCATCGAATTCCTCATCCAAAAAGTCGAAATCCGACACGCTTAAATTGAAATCTGCTTCCACCATCGCTGAGGCCTACTTTACGATTTGTATAAGAAATGGGGCACGCAGGTCATTGCATCAAGCAGGAAAATGAAATTTCATGACGTAAAGTGTGTCGCCACGAGGTCAATGGAAGGCTCCACCTAAAAAAGGATTTTATTGGCTGTCGTACTGAAGTCAGTCATTCTATTTTGATATTAATCGCACCTCAAAAGGATTTCACTGGCTGTCGTGCTACAGGTCAAAGGTTAAACACTAAGTCAGTAAGTGACTTCGTTCGCTCCCTTAGGATGTCTTAATTGTTAAATTTTCAATTAATAAACACTAACTAATACTTACAGCTGGCAAAAATGAAGCACTGTACAAGCTGGTTATACAAGTAATGTTTCTCAAATTGTTTGGCCTACGATGGTTGTAACTGCAAGAATTGCCAGCCGTAAGTAAAACAAGAGTATTAAGATAATTTAGAGAAGCCCATATACCATTTTATAGAAAAGGGTGATTTTGTGCTTACACCGTCGTTGGCTTAAAGTTTCCCAACCAGACTCCTGTTATAGATCAACGATAGAAACTAATTTACTACAGCCGGTAACAATCCGTTCAGCTTCAGAGAAAGATTGTCCTTTATAACATCACCATGTTCAAGAACAGGTCTAATAGAAGAAAAGTAAATGGTTTGAAGTGAAAGGCGACCAAGACGGTTTTTCAGAGGTCGCATTACTCCAATTCTTTTCCATGCCTTTTCGATAGATTTACCAACATGAAAGTCCGAAGACCCGTCGTTAGAAAGAAATATGCCTATATGTTTATGACTCACTGGTGACAGATGGAATTTTAGTATTCGACATAAAAAGACCAGGGTGGTTAGTCTCAATGCGTTTGCCAGATAAAACTAAAGATTCAGATTTTGTTGGATTGAACTTGACCAACCACTTCTGCGCCCAACCAGTAATTTTACTGATATCTCTTTGTAATACAGTTCCAGCGGCAGCCGGGTCAGATACAACCATTGATAGACTAGTATCATCTGCGAAGAGATTAATGTTAGCCTGAATGTCATCAACAATATCATTATTATATTAAAAACAAAAGAGGCCCTAATATAGATCCCTGAGGCACACCTGCCTGCACGTAACATACGTTTGAGAAACCACCAAGCCCTTATGTCAGACTTTGTCATATGCTTTGCTTATATCTACCGCCTCATGTTGATTCAGTAATGCTTGTGGTCCTGATGCCGTTGTTTCTGGATCAATTCGTCCAAGAACACGATCCCTTAAGGTTGTCAGGGGAACATCATATTGTCGTGCAGCAGTTTTTACCGGCATCTTCATTTTTCTTGCTGCTTGGTAAGAATTGGTCATTGCTGTAGGTGAATAAATCCTGTATTTTGATGTTGAAAATGCAGGATTTGTCTTAAATGAGAAAAGAAACTTGTATATGTATAATTGATATAGAAAGCAACGAATGGTTTTTATACATTTTACAACAATAACGTTAGTACCAAATATCCTCACCATATGTTTGGCAAAAAAATAGATTCCAACACTTTTGAAACACCCTGTACCTAACCGATCACTGAGGTCACATGATATTCATATGACTTTTGCAACCAGACTAACGGGCCAATCCTTCCCTATGGTGGCGCGATACACGAGATAGCTATTGTGATAAATTAAGAGAACTATCGTAATAAAACAAAGTTTCCTGGAAATATTATCTAGATAATGAAAATTTTCACGATAAAAATATCGCGATAATTCTAACTTTTATCATGATTTTATTTTAGCTTTCGAGTCCATAACTGACATTCACATCTTCGTCTACAGTCTTATGAATTCTCCTTTTCCCTGGATGATTTTAAAGTTGTTCGTAGGAGACATTTCGAGACGTCTTTGTGATCTTACAGACTTCTGTTCATTTCGAGTCTTGTCAAAATTTACCAATTAAGCTACAATTGTTTATAATTCGAAATTTTACTTACTGCAACCTTGTGAAGTAAAAATCTACCGAGTTCATCCAGATGATAAATTTTCTATTTATAGATATCGAGAAACAGATAGAACTATCACGATAATTTTATATCAAATGTCAGCTTCGTGCACGATCGAGAAATTTTGGGTCAAAATATTAAGTTTATCGTGATATTTTTTGAGGAAACTTTTCACTATCTCGGTAACATTTTCATGAAACTTTAAATTATCGCGATAGTTTTCTAAAATTATCATGATAGCTAGTATCTCGTGGCAGAAATATGCCACCATACTCCCCAGTTCCTCACTTTTTTTATCGCAGTTTTTGTCATTTTTTCGTTAAATTCATTGAACAACAACCAAAAAAAAAAAAAGATATAGCATAAAATGTCAATTGCTGGAAGAAATGTAAGAAATAAGTGATTACTTACTTGGTTTTGCCGCATTTTGGTGAAACTTCCTTGATGTTGAAAACAGACGATACCGGTGCGTAATTAATGCAAACGATGACATCATTCCTCTCCCGGTTTACAAAACTTGAGCAGAAACGTAAAATTATCGAAAACATGTACAGTTGTACGTTTCGAAAACATGTCAATAGACAATACTTTTCAAAGGTGTGAGTGTGAAATTTAAACCCGTTAACAAGACTCTCTTTTCACTATTTGTTAATTTTCGAGTTAAAAGATTATAATTCTGTGTAGATTTTTTTTTTTGTTTCAGTTAGAGTTTCATTCTTATCTTTAAATTTGCAATGGCTGTCAAAAGTTCTACATCGTTCAAACAGGAGATTGGCGAGAAACAGAAGAGAACAGAATAACCATACACAACAGATTAAGGACCCTTTAAAACAAATACCAGTAAATTCTTAGTTAGACAGTTGTTGTAAAAAAAAGTCCAAAATGTTTGATTTTTCCTTTTTTTAAGTGCCAATCAAATGATGTTTCAGTCAGACTAAAAAAGGAAAAATACTTCATAAAAATGACTCATGCTCTGGCAAAAGGGGGCTTAATCCATCTCCGTTATGCAAGATACCAAGCAAGTCATCAAATAATTATGGATCCACAAAATCATTTGTTCCATACAACGGACTGCATTATGAGGTAGAATGGTGCTTGGACATGCGGAAAATGTACAAATAGCAAAAAGTTTTCGATTCATGTCAGCCTGCACAGTCTGCTCAGGCTGAAATGAGTTAAGACTTTTTGCAGATGCATTAAGGCCCCTTTTCGCAGAGCACGGCCCAAATAAATTGTCCAAAATTAGATTGTATTTACCCGTAACAGTATGACCTATAATGACGTTCGTTACGGTTTTTTATTTTCGATGCATCACCTCAAACGACAAAACATTAGATTGGTCAAAATTGAAAGCATTTGCAGACGACAACTTAATTGTTGTTCAAATTAATAGATAAAAATGCATTGTGGAAAAAATGGTGACAATGCTGGTTACCAGCATTTTCTCACTGTTCTAAACTATTTTCGAATGACATCTTTCTCAGGGTTTATAAAACCTGGGATTGTTTGGTAAAGAGGTACAATTGTAAACCAAACTGATCATCCTGAAAGGCGAGAAAAAGTATCCGAATACAGCTTTCCTTACTGCATACGACCTGAAGAAAAGCTTTGTAAAGTATTTAAATGAATGAAGGTAAAAGAACTTTAGAGATATATGAACCTGAAAATATTGCGGCAAAAAGAGAAATAGGTCATGAAGGCTTTTTTTGCAATTTGTCTCAATGAAAGACGGTAAAGGGTCGATTGCAAAGGTTTATACGCGTGTGAAGAACAAAAACTATAAAGGTCAAAAACATACCTTTTCAGTGTATGGATATCCCGCATAAACTTCTGGGCTCATATACAACCTGGAACCACGCTGTGTCTGCGCCATGGCGGCCGGTGTATCAAATATTCCAAGACTCATGGCGCCCGGTGTGTACAATAGTCTGTATAAAGAAACAAACATGGTACCAGCCTTGGTAACCCAGGTTTGAAACACTTCGTTAATCCTTTTCGAAATATTCCTGTGTTTGAAAGGCCCATTAGCTGCCAAAAATAAACGACGGGGTGGTAAATGCATTTAAATTTTAATCCTATCATTTAAAAGTATGTAAATTATTGTTTAGATGACAATTTGTTATCAAAGGGTCGGCCAAAGTTTTATTCACTGGCAGGAAAATGGATTTTAATACTATGTCAAAAGTTGCTAGGTCACTCCGTCTTTTGTTTACTTTTTACATGGTTTTACAATCTGACGACTGAAAATACAATTCAGTTACATTGCGAGAGATTCTTATCGTACAGACTTGACTAAACACGTAGACAGTGTAGATCCAAGATCAGAATGTACGTTCTGTGCAGTCTGGTCTTGATCTAAACAGCCCATAAAAGCCCATGTTTTCACCATGGACCCTGACAGGATTCAGTGCATGAGTACCAAGTAACTATAATACATTACGCTCGTTACAGTGCCAATCTCTGCCAACGAGTGAAAAGGAAATAATCAACTCAACAACAAATTCCTGATACCGTGTGAGAAATTTGACTCTGCTTACAAAATTAACGAAGTAACAACGAGAAACCAAAAATATGGCTTGATCTATTACCTGGCACTGCCAAAATTTCCCAGTTTTGCATTCCAATATTCGTCAAGAAAGACATTGGCGCTCTTTATATCTCGATGAATAATCTTTGGAACCCTTCCATGAAGGTACTGAAAGACATTAAATAGTGTGAAACCTACGCTTCACATTTTTACATAAGGACACAATATACGTACATCATTTCCAACATGACCTTATTGTGGCGCCGCATGAGCGGCGGCACTATATTTTCATTCGCTTTTGAAAAGTGCCTGTGGAGGTAGCTATATTGTTTACTATATGGACTGGTTCAGTATTTTTTTTTTTACATGTAAAAGTACAGTACTTTCATTACCAGATCGAGCCCGCACCAACTTTTTTTCTATTTGGACGGAGCGGGGGGGGGGGGTGTTTGTTTTTAACATGTAAAACACCGTACTTTCATTGCCAGATCGATGAAAGCCAGATCGTATCCCAGATGGTCCAGAGTTTAAATATTTGTCATGTAGTATCACCACGAGGACCTCTACGAAGTTTGTTCAAGTGATGCCCTTGGCGTAAAAAATTAACCTGCTGTAATTTGCGGCGCCATTGATGTTGTGCATCAATATTTTCTTTTATTCTATCGTGAGGAAGCGTAACCAAAACTGAAAGAGCGAAGATCTGTTGCCGCGATTTAAAGTACCGGTACAGGGCGACCCAGAATATATGATACCATTTTAACCTCTTATTACTTTTGCAAATGATGTCATATCTCAAAAATCAAAACAGTTATATAAAGTACAGAATCTAAAGTTTTGTTCGGGAATTGAGTAAAAGAACTGAATCAGTAAAAGTTACAGCGAATGTTCGACATGAGTTCTTTTTTATTTTATGACGAAGTAAGTCTCTTTTTAAAGTTTTCAATCACATTCATACACATTTCTGTGGTATTTTTTCTCATTTCTCTGTGAACGGCTGAGTCGGTATGCTTCGAGTTTATTTAAAAAATAATCATCTTTCTATCGTGGTTTATCGTTCAGTAAACCACGGTTGTGAGTTATGAGGCACAAGAGCGATAGCCTGAGTGGTTTATTCATTGCGCGTCATAATTCACAACGTAGTTTACTGAACGATAAACCACGATAGAAAGAAGATCATTTCGATTCTAACATGACAAACTCTTAATCAAAGGAAAACAAGTTCATATTTAGTGTAAAAACGCGGATGCGGATTATATTCCATTGAATAAACCATGGCTACTCCAATTACTTACCGAAACAAAACCCCACTGCCCAGTCGGTAAATGAAAGAAGAATCAAAATTTCAATAAAATCTTAGGCATCAAACACAACATTAACAAACCGCACCGTTGTACAGTTATACTTTTTCCTTTCAAATGACAAAGAAGAATGAATGTATTGTCAAGCACTGGAACCGCAGTTGCTTCGAATGCTCTGAATATTACTCCACCCACTCCCAATCCGATATTTACAATGCAACGACGGTCAATTTTGAACTAACCTTCAACTTGAAAAGACACTTGATTTACATATGTTTAGTGGTAACATTTCAAATAATTCCATCGTTGTCAATTTTTATCAAAACAGTTAATATCGGTATTTAGGATTTTCCTTCCTCCCAGGTCGAGGAACGGAATGATGATTTGTTTACGCCAAGTGACTTTCATTGATAAAATATCCGAGGGCGAAAACATGGAACAGCCACAGGCGAATTACTTTATACAGAATGACGTCACTCTTAATAGAATGACGTAGATTTTACCACGCTTTCGTTGCACCCTCTTCATAGAGCCGAATTCACGTGTCATGTCATCCTTGGTGACCCAGTTCCGATTCATTCTGTAATCGCTCCTGGGTTATTTCGCTGGCGTTTCCTCGTTCTTATGAATTATTCATGAAGCATTTTGATTGGTGATCTCAGTTTTTCTGTGAGAAAATTTAAATTATTTTTATCACAAATACGCCGTCAATTCTATTTTTTACTTAAGAAATAATCTTCTTTCTATCGTGGTGTATCGTTCAATAAACCACAGTTGTGAGTTATTAGGCACAATAAATAATCTACGAGGGCGATAGCCCGAGTGGTTTATTCGTTGCGCCTCTTAACTCACAACTTAGTTCATTGAACGATAAACCACGATAGAAAGAAGATTATTTCGATTCTAACATGACCAACTCTTAATCAAAGGAAAACAAGTTCATACTTAGAGTAAAAACTTGGATTCAGATTATATTCTATTGAATAACTTACTTACTTTATGCAGAATGACGTCACTCTATGTAGAATGACGTCAGTCTACGTAGAATAACGTAGATGTTACCACGCTTTTGTTGCAATGTGTTTATAGAGCCGAATTCACGTGTCATGTTAGAATTGTGGATATCCAATTACATCATTCGTTGCAAATCAAGCTTAGCGATAATTTTAATATGGCGGCGTCCATCAACACCACAATCGAGAAGCGTTTAAAAGAGATTTTTGGCGTAACACCGAAAGATTGTCAGCTAAAATCGTACACGAAGATCGATATTGTCGCCCCTGTATTGCAGAATATTATATCTCACAGGAGACAAGCACGCCGACGGCTGCCATACTTGTTGACAACCTCGGGTTTTTCTAGGGTTATTTTTTGTAACGGAAGAAATAAAATTATCCTGTCTACAAGAGAGTATCATTATGTTTTCGATCTTTCGATTGGCTATTAGGGTACTTCCCGACCCTAGAATATTCATAAAAAACGACCATTGCTTGTCAATTTTCCCAGGGGTGATGCATGGAGAGTAACGTAATGCTTCAAACCTGGGTTCCGAGGATAGTGTCATGTTAGAATTAATATTTTAACTTCTGGATATCATTTTTTTTATATTGTACGTATGACCGTTACTGGACAGCGACTCTGAAAATACAACTGAACTATTTCTTCAGCTTTTTCTTTGACGTCGCCATATCAAGTAAACAACTTGACATAAATAGTGTAACAACGTCAACATACTAGTAACGTTTATAACTATTTTCCCGTACTTATGAGTTCGTTAAAATCAGACGATTAGAATTGTATATCATATCAGCATAGATCTATAATTATGCCAAAATCTGGTAATCTTATAAAAAATCAAACTAGTATCATAGATTCGGGATCACCCATAGGGGTCCGTAGTTTGACTCCTGTCACCCATAGACTAAAACAAGGGATTTAACTGTATGCAGCCCGTTACTCGCCCCCGGTTACAAAAAAACAACGTATCTTTTCTCCCCCATCAGTTATTCTCCTAATTTTTTCAACAGCTGAGAGCTAGAACATTTTTCTACGAGAAAAACACAACTGTTTGTCAGTGGCTAATGCAGTCTGGCTGATACATTCGCTCGAACTTGTAAACTCGCTCAAAAATCTTCGCCATTGACACGGGTTCGTACATTCGATACTGACGTTCGCGCATATAAACCAATGAAATTTCTCGCTCCAAACAGTGTCACCGTACTGTCACGTGACAAAAAGGTGTGAGCAGCTCTACGAAATTTCATTGGTTGAATTCACGACTGTTAGTACATATCAACCGATGAAATTTCTCGTTCCAAACAATGTCACATGACAGAAGATGGCTGCAGCTGTTCGAAATAAGAACGTGGATCACAAATTCAACGAATTCTGAGGCGTTTCGTCGTTATTGAAGATAAAGATTATATAGGTCAGTAGTATTTTCAAACATGTTTAAAGGGTGGGTGCCGCTAATGCTGCGTTTCATTGGATCTAAAGTGCGTTTTATATCTTGAAAACGGATGTACGAACCCGTGTCAATGGCGCAGATTTTTGAGCGAGTTTACAAGTTCGAGCGAATGTATCAGCCAGGCTGCATTAGCCACTGACAAACAGTTGTGTTTTTCTGGTAGAAAAATGTTTTAGCTCTCAGCTGTAGAAAAAAATAGGAGAATAACTGATGGGGTAGAAAAGACACGTTGTTTTTTGTAACCGGGGGCGAGTAACGGGCTGCATACAGTTAAATCCCTTGTTTATAATATATAGTCTGTGGGTGCCAGGAATCAAACTACGGACCCCTATGGGATCACCCAGTAGTTTTCTTCCTCAACTTATTTTCACGAGATTGCAACGACTTATACAATGTTATCTTGACAACAATTACCTTTAAGTACTATACGTCTTTGATTGCGTTTACCCAGATATGATTTTGAACGACATTTAGATGGACGTTATTCTCATAGTTAAAGGACTGAAAGTCCTGAAAAGCGGATTTGTTGAACAGTTTTAAGCTATGATTTGATGTAATGAAAATTAAAAATTCTTTTCTATCATGTACAATACATGTATAATATGTAAGTAATTAGTAGAGTAAGCAAGGGCAATGGGAGTCGAAGTTGTCCTACCAAGAGCTCTGCGCAGCAACTGTTATTTTACTACTTATTACAGTAGTAATTTGATCCAACAATTTGATGGGGTTTTTTTTATGCTATTATTATATTTAGGACTGTAAACACGCAGAGGACTGAAAAAAACCTAGATGGATTTATGTAAGTGAAAGTTATTTGACAAATATATAGAACGCTTCAGTTGTTGATGAGTAAGAATAAAAAACTATACAAAATAGGACAATGCTATATAATGATATTTCTGTAAAAACAATGTGTTAAGGTCTACAGCTGTCAATCAGTTCCAGCAATCATGAACAAATTTAATCAAAGAGTACAATATATTGCTACTTACACTTGTACGCAATATGAAATTTTTGTACCTTCTTGTTGAACTCTTTACCAGAGGACAAAATGTTTGACTCTCCCAAATCAAAACCAACTATTCAGATTTTCATACTCTCAACAAACTCAAAAATGACTTACTGAATTATAGCTGGAAAATATTAGTAAAGAAGAAAGATAAGATTTAGAAAGAAAGATATCTGAATTAATATTTACTTAAAGTAATCTGAATTGATATTTACTTAAAGTAACAATAAAGGCTAAATGTAAACAAAACGGGTGTTTAAATGCATTTACATTTATATCATACCATTTAAAAGTATGGAAATTATTGTGAAGATGACAATCTGTCATTGTACAGTCGGCCCAATTGTTAGTCGCTGACAGAAAAATTAATTTCAAAACCAGGTTAAACCCTGCCATGTAGCTGTGTCTTTTGTTTACTTCTTGCCTGATTTTAATTTTTTTTTTTTTTCTGCCAGCAACTAACGTATGGCCAGACCACACAATAGCAGAATGTCGTCTACACAATATTTTCCATACTTTTAAATGGTATGATTTAAATTAAAATGTACTATTACACCTGCTTTGATATTTCAGCCTTTAATGGGCTACACAGCCTCTTTGGGTATTATTAGATTTCATGTCACAGTTTTGGAAAGCCTTGTGGGAACGGTACTTAATCAATAACATGCGCCGTCTACAAGGATTTATATTCAAATCAGTATCAAGTCGTCATATCTGGTGTAATAAAAATAAACAGAGTGACCTACTGCTTAAGTAGCCTACAATTCCATTATCAGACGCCCAAAATTTCATCATTTTACTGAATTTAAATTTACACTTTATATGAAAAGAAATATATATCAGTAGATAGTATATTACCCTATCTAGCTCTTCTTTGGACGCAATCGCTCTAAATCGCACGTAAATCGCAAAAATCTTCTTAAATTCTGAAATTTTTTTTGAATTGCATCATCCGAGATGCACGACTCATTCGATATCCGAGATGCACGACTCATTCGATATCCGAGATGAACGACTCATTCGATATCCGAGATGCACAACTCATTCGATATCCGAGATAATCGGCTAGAATGATATCCTCCACAAAAGAAGATATTATTCCTAAATTTAAAGATTCTAAGAATCTCATTTTATCATCATTAAAATAACGATGATATACAACAAGAAATCATAGAAATCAAAAATTTTAAAAATTGCTTTTAACCCAAAATAATTCATCAAGACATTCATCACACAAATGTCTCGAGACACCCCTTTACAAGGCCATGCGTCCGGCTTACCCAGGGACTTAATATACCAGGTCAGTCGGTCAGGCTCGTCTGGCTAATCATGTGTCTGAGGAAAAAAAATTTTTGATTTTGTGATTTTAAAAAATTGAAATGTTCCATTTATTTTAGGGTGATGAGTTACAAAATGGATAAAACAATGAAAAAACCACTATGTGGTGAAATTGAAAGAGATAAGAACCAACTAATAGAATTTCTAGAGACAAACCATATTTTAAATAACACAATCAAAAGACAAATTGAACAACTATTTGAGTACTTTGGATGGAGACATGAAATTAGAAAAAGTTTTGATAAACTAATTTATAACAAACCTGTAGAACACAAAAAACTTTTAGAAGCACAATTCGGTGTTCATCTTTCTAACTATCTAAAAACAATATTCACATACATTTGTTCGCTATTAAATGTAACCGGATGGGATTTGAAAAGCTACTTAAAAACAATGGATAATATATATCCAAAAATCACCACAAGAAAAGAAATGTTAAGAATCATTAGACTTAAACACGGAATAAACACAGATGCGTTGAGAAACTACAGCACAAACATGTTGGCACTATATTTATTAGCATGTATTTACACGTATGAAAATATTAAGAGAAAGCATTTATATACTGTTCCAATCACAAAGGATAAATATTGTATGAGAATCAAAACTGTAGAAAAAGCAATTTCTTGAAATCTAACTTATTATAGTGAGTTACATTTCAGAATTTAGTTATCCCTTGTTGAAATGGATATATAACTTACCATGATAAGTTATATATTACAACTTAACATTTCCATAACTTTATTTTTTAAAGTTATATTTCATAATGCCCCCAAGCTAGCGTGTCAATCTTGTTCTCCAAGACAAACCTTTTATCATCACTTGATCCTAACGCCTTTTTGTTTAACTCTTCAGTATACATATCATGGCCCCTACTTCTTAAAACAGTCATCTTTCTATACTGGTCCTTTTCTGTAAGCAAACACTCTTTGTAATTACCAAAATTTATCTCTTTCTTGATAACCGCTTTTTTAACACCTTTACATCTTTTATCTTCCTCACCATCTGAGGTTTTATAAGCATACATTTTTGCCCCTAGACCAACAAACTCAGTCATAATCTCGCCACCTAACTCATCTTTAAACTTTCCAACTACTCTTACATTACAATCATTTTTTAAGAAATGATCTTTAGGATAGTTGCTTGTATCAAACATTTCAGGTACATCTTTTTCTATATCCTTATACAAATTTTTAGTTTCTATTTCAAGAATAAAACTATCTGTATCAGTATAACACATTCTAACCTTTTCACCATACTTAGCTTTAAAGTAATTATAATAAGTTTTTTGCATATGTGTTTTACTAATATCTAAGATGCTTAATCCTGAGGAAATAGGTTTAATGTATTTTATATCAGTCATTTTCATGTGTACAGCTGTTAGGTTTTCATCGAATATTGTTGTGTGGCTATAGTTTGGTTTTGATACTAATTTCCTATAACGCTCTTCATTAGAAACCAGGTGTATCGTTACTCTATTTCTCAAGTTTTCCATAGTCTTACCAAAGACTGAATTATTCATCAACTTAAAAAACTCTTTTTCGAAATTATTTTTAGCTGCTTTTCTTAGTTCAATGTTTGTATTAATGTATGACTTAAGCCATGCACTTTCCTCAAACTTAATTCCTCGATGTATTTTAGTAATCTTTAAACCTAAATCAACACATGTTTTTAAGGCTTCATGATGAATAACATAGTTCTTTTTATTATTTAAGTTTGGAATAAGTTTTTCTACTTTTTCTATCTTTAAACGTTCGGGTGCTAAAGGAAAGTCATTGTGTAAATCATGTAATTCTTTAGGATATTCTAAATCTACTTCTAATATACATGGGATTTTTTGCCAATTTTCTAATTTTTTCTTATTCATCCATTTAAAACCATGAGTAGGAAGAGGATGACTCATTGCCCAAGGGTAAAGGCTGTTTGCATCTATATATAATAAATATTTTGATGGCTTACTAGGATCATATAATTCACCCATGCTCTCATTATTTGCTTTTCCATATCTTTTGCTACACATACTAACACCCCCTTTAATACCTAATTCTACCATCAAAAGCATATCAGGATCAGATAAAAGTTCAAGGTTTACTTTTATTATTTTCAATGCTGCATCCCAAGCTAAACCAGGAGCAGTATAATACCAACTAGGATCTAAGTCATAGTTTTCACAGCAAACATCTCTTAAAGTTTTCGAAAACATCTGCTAAAAGCAATACATCTATTTTGTTGTAAAGTTCTAAGTAATCCTTAAACGTTTTCATATTAAAAGCTTCCAAACCTTTTGCGCATGAGCATAATCTTCATCTGTAATTCCTTCTTTGTTTAAACTAGAGTAAAATGCTTCTTTGGGTGGTAATTTCTCTTCTTTAAGTTTATCAAAAGAATCTAGGTACTCATAAGGAAAAACTCCTTTTCTCCTAACTAACGGTAGTTGTTCTTTAGTGAAATATTTTGCTAAAATTTTTAACTGACTTTCCTCTAAGTTGCTTGAAAATTTATCCAAACTAGAATTCATGAACTTAAAGCTATCAAGAAATCTAATTTTATGGTTTACATTTTCTCCAACCCAAATGTCTTTACTAAAACTAATATACTTCTCTTCATTATTTGGAATACAATCAATCTTTCCAGCAGATTTACCAAGACATTTAATAAAAAGATGAGCATCATATCCACTAAGATTATGAAGGTACACAGGTGTGAAGTTAGGATTTTTAGCTTTTAGGTTGCATTCATTATGCGCGGCACCTCTATATTTACCTGTAAAATGACAATGATCTCTTACTCTATAATTAGCATGATTAAATTTTCCACCACAAATCCAACAATGTGTTTGTTGTGTATGTTTTATTTTTTCCTCTATTGTCATTTCAATAGGCTTTGGGTTTTGGTGGTACTGTTGATGAAATTCTTGTATATCATCTTTTAACCAGTTTATAAAAACTTCCTCAGCATTTTCTCCAGCATAACTTCTTTCTATAGGAGCACACACAGTATCATCAAAACATTTTATAATATAGGAAAAACTGCAAGGTATATGCTTTTGACGTTGTATAGTATAACTTTTTTCCGGGTTTGGTTGGCATGTGTATATTGGTTCTAAAACACTTTCAAAATCAGCATATACAGTAAAGGGAACCCGAAGTTTTCTAGCATGGTTTTCAAAAGCTAACATGGTACCTGGTTTTGGCATTTCTAAAGTAATAGGTTCATGCTCATTACAGTATCGCATATGTTTTCCTAAAAGTTCTTTACTACCAAAATGATTCATACATCGTTTACAATATTCCATACCGCCATTGTTACTTACTTGTTTTCTCACTGAACTATTAAATTTCTTTATGAGAGCATAGTGCATGTTTTCCTCATCTTTAATAAAAAGAAGGTCAATATGATTACTTTTTTCATCTTTTGTAAGCCTAAGAGGGTAAATATATTTCTTGATTTTCTCATACCCATACACGTTTACACTAATTTCTGAATTTTGTTTTTCAAACATATCTATATCTTTAAACGAAACAGGATACTCTACTCCTTCCATTTTTACACTACTTTCCTTTGCTTGCAAATCCTTGTCAACTCTCTCTGCATTATGCTCTTTAGGGTTTAACGCTCTTAAAACACACCATAAAAAGCATTTGTCATCTTTATTTTTCATATTGATAACTGCTTTTTTGTTAACAATCCATTTTGGTAAAGGTAAGTGGCCATTAGCTCTTAAAGGAATATAAGCAGCTGTGTGTAATTCTAACCGCACTACACTTCCAAAAGTCCAACCACTACCTTCTCTTTGAAATTTAGCTAAATTTTCTAAAGCTTCATCTAACATTTCATTCAACAAATCCTCTATTTCTCTCCTGTTTAAATTTTAATGTTGTTTACTATGGGAAGCACGTTCAACAGGACCTTGGTCAAGATCTGTCATTTTCCATAATTTACACCTAAATACAAGTTTTACCTTTGTTTGTAAATTATTTTGAAGAGTATTTATAAGAGGTATCCACGTTTCTGCGAAAAATCTTTGTGGGCTATAATTTTCTCTACCCTCTATAACATGTTGAGCGGCATACTCTCTAAATGCGGATTGTGTAAGTCTAATCTCAAACGGTTGTATTGGAGGGTAATTTTCTCTAACATGATTAACAATTTCATCCAACGCTTGTGGTATTTGCGTTGGTTCCACATTACCGGTTAACCAATTACCAAAATCAGTTATTCTTCTTTGTATGGATTCAGGTATGGCAGCTGTGGCTAGTCGTCTTGCTCCTGAGTAAACATTAGATGCAGCTCGTCTAGCTATGTTTGTAAATCTATTAAACAAGCTCATTTTTATATATAAAATAAAAAACTTAATCTAATTTCATAAAATTTTATTATGACAATGTCATAATAAAATTACTGAATGTTAATCTTATATTTATCTTTCCAAACCCTTCCATTCCAGTTCACAATCGTTTGAGGACAATGATCTATAAATTTACCCGCCTTATAAACCGATGGAAAGGTTTTTATTTCACCAGTTTCAACATCCTCTAAACTAACTTTTTTAGGATTGTTCATAATAGTTTTTAATCTATCAAATCTAGGGTCCTTACTTCTTTCTTTTTTAGGTGCTGCAGGTGACTCCTCTGGGGACAAACCATGTTCTTTCACCAAATCAACTAACCGTTTTTTATCCCAGTGAGAGCGAAATTTTATATTATTTTCTTCAAGAATTTCTTTTAAATCTGTAATCTTTATCATTTTTTATATAGGAAAGAAAAATCTTAATACACTACACTCATTTTATTTCCATCAGACTGGAAGTTAATTAACTTATCACTAATAATAACAGCATATGCCTCTGTGTTTGCAGGTACATTTTCAGTAAAATTTGCCTTGATTTGGATATCGGTGACTGAGTATTTCAATCTCTCACTCTGTTTGGAAACGTCAAACACAAACAATGGAAAAAGGGTTTTATAATCTGTGGGAGTAATGTTAGGGTTTGACACCAATTCATCCATGTTATAAAACTTAGATCTAAATAGAGCAGCATCACCATACACTCTACTAAATTGATGCGCAGTGAATGAAAGATTATAGTCAAAAAATTTTATAAAGTGCCATCTTCTCATTATCTGCAGGTAGCACGTGAGGCATAAACCGAGATATTTTAATTAAATTAATTCTACCATCAGCAGGAGCAGCATTATCTCGAAAGATTGCATCATCATCATCATTTCTTGTCAAGGTGAGAGTTTGCTTCATTCCATACAATATTTTACTATAATCATCACAAAAACCAAATATATGTTTTAATGGAACTCTGAAGCTAAAGGTACCTCTTGGAAGGGCATCCCTAATAATATACCTTCTTCTTACTTCAAAACCAGTGTATCCAGCAGCTGCAGTATTTGCCATATCCTTATACTACAATTGGTTTAACCCTTGTGATTTAGAAAAATCATCTGGGTATTTTAACAACCCAAGCATTGTACTAGCCTGGCCAGGATGCAATATGGATTCAGTCTCCATACCTGAAAGTTGATACTTAATATTTTTAAAAAGATACATGAGACTATTGTTTGTTAAAGAAATATTGGTGTTAGGATCGTAAACTGCTCCAGTATCACTTCTTACTAATTCACCTATAATAAGTAAATAACTCTCACTAGGATGAGTAAAAATATCTTGGGTCTCAATGCTAATCCTAATATCTCCTCCTGAGTTGTTGAGATGTGTACCGGTGATTGGTTCATACTCATGGTGTTCATACTCATCAATACTATCGTCTTTTAAAATTGGGTCGGTGATTTTTAAAATGTCCATTTTATTATTGCAATTATAATTTTTAAATAAAAATTATAATTGTGTACTTTACTCTAAATCTCTAACCAAAGCTGGGTGAAAGATTTATTTTCATCATTAACAAACACACCTTTAAGTTTAATGCTTTTTGCGGTATCTATTTTAGTTTTAGTTTTAGGATAAAACTCTATTACCATATACAAGTGTTATTTGTGGTATATTCCACTCTTGTAAACGTTCATTCACCTTTTCCTTAATCTCTTTCATTGCAATTACTTCTTCAGGAGATAACTTCACAATGGCTTTTTTATAACCATATTTTGTGTTATTAATTTCAAGGACTTCACAATCTTCTAATTTTAACGATGCACCTACTATAGTAATAGAACTAGTATTGTATTTTTTATAATCTACACGATTAAATTTTAATTCTGGCATTTTCTTTTTTAAGTAATATTTTTTCCTTAACTTATTTTTATTTTTTCTTCATACTACTTTAATAACTGCCCCACTGTTTAATTTTTTAACTAAGTCTTGAATAGCTATTGCACTTCCATCTATTAATGTATTAATATTTTGTGTTTTAGGGGTATCAACAGGTTTCGGCGTTGTGCTATATTTTTGTAAAATTTTCTTTGATTTTGGTGTTAAAGCTTTTGTAACTAATTACTTCCCTGCTTCTACAGCTGCACTTTTTCCAACATCTAAAGCTTTCTTTGCTCCTTCCTTAGCTACACTCTTTCCCACATCAAGGGCAGAAGATGCAATTTGTTTAGCTGCGCTACTTGTAAAAAGCCTCGCTAAAAAGATAGCAACACTATCAAAAATTCCAGAACCACCGTATGAATACCTTTTTTTAAATCCGTGTTTTTTATTGATAATCATTTTTATACTATAGACATTAAATTTTTATAAGCGTTTGAATCTAGAACACCTTGTCTTTTTAATTCATCACAAATGCTCACTAACTCGTTTCTTACACCTGTGTTGCCTGCTTTTTTACTTGCCTACAACAGGTTTTTATTAATGCGTTAGGGTCACACGGGATAACAACGATACCCTCTCCTTCATACTTTTTTCTTCTTATTCCCTCCCAAACGTCTTTGAGTATAAATCTCCACTTGTTCGAAAAAGTATCACCTTTAGGGTGTGTACTTTTCGGGTCGTTATTACGATAAATAGCGTTGGTTTTTATCATTAAATCTATGTATTCTTCCTTATCCTCATCTGTATAAATGTTTTCACCTGGGTTTCTATTAACAATTAACTCCCATAAACCAGGTGTTCCTTTATATAAATCAGTATCAGTCAAAATATCATTATCATCAAGCCTGACTTTTGTGTCACCAATATAAAATTTACCATCTTTATCATATAATCCAAATGTTCTATCAACATTAGTATGACCAACAAATTTTGTTAAATACTCCTTTGCAATTGGCCCAATTAAATGTTCTTCTTCACTTCTCATCCATTTCTTTTCCCCTATAGATGGTTTTTGTCCTTCAGAGGAATAAGCTGTGATTGTTGGAAATGCTGGAAACTTAATAGCTTGCGGTAAGTTTTCTACACCTTCTTTAATAGGTATAAGCCCCTCAGTAATTTCCCTTGTTGCAGTTTTTTGTGCTTCTGTAATCTCCTTTGTTGTAGCTTTTTGTGTTTCCGTAATAGGTTTAAAAACTTTGAAAGATCTGTTTGAAGTTGCTGTTCGCCTGTTCTCTCTGCTAGTAGATTATCCCGAATCTTCTTTTTTGTTTCAAGATACTCCTTTACAATGAAGTCCCTTTTTGCAGGATCAGTGATTTTTAAAAAAGACATTTTTTTATTACTAAAATAATTTGTTATCTCAGTTTTTATCATAATTTTTATCATAATTTTTATCGTAATTTTTATCATAATTTTTATCATAGTTTTTTAACATGTTTCATAACTAAAGCTGCATGAAAACTTTATTTTTGGTCTTTTAATATTCAAGCGACCCGCCGTGACTCTTTTCAACCAGCCTCCGAAAGGACTCCCTTTGCTCACGCCTCCCTCTCTCAATTAAACTTTCTTCATTTTCGGTAGATATCTTTTTCTTAGTCTTGTTTCTTATCTCATCCTTCATCTTCTTATACTTCTCTTGTTCTTCCATGATAAGTTTAAACTCTTCATCTGATATATGATTGTCAACTAAAGCTTTGGATATATGTGAAGCAATTGTATCAAGCTTAGCATCAGCTATCATTCTAATCTTTTGATGTTTTTCTCCCTTTGTATTTGAATTTCTTACTACATATTTACCTACCATTGAGAGTAATCCAGTTCCTGCACTTGTAATTTCTAAACCCAATGCTACTGGTACTGCTACAACTGTACCTAATAATATAGCTCCCCCAACACCAGAAGCCATTGTTAACCCAATTAATGCTGTATCAATATTATCAACAACTCTTGCGGCTCTAAAATATTTCTTGGCTAGGGCTTCTCTTTTTTGAACTTCATTTTCAAGAAACTTTTGTACTTCGGATATCTTTTGTAAACGGTAGGAATGACCTTTGTCATCTAGTGGCATCATTTCAATAGATGGGGCTGAAGGCGTATTACTTTCTTTAGGTAACGAAGGATAGACTTTATTAGGATGTTTTTGATCTATATCTGCCATTTTTTAATTAAAATTATAATTTTTTATCTCAGGATTGCAAGTATTTTAGATAGCAACATAACTCACCCTCAGGTATTTCAATTGGTTTTTGTGAGAAATTATAAATGTAGACTAAGATATCATTAGTCTCATTATCAAGATGTGTTCCATTAAGAATGGTTAAACTATCTTTCCATTTATTACTAACAGATATCACTACAACTCCTCGTGTAGTTATATAACCAAATCCTAGCGAAAGTCTCATACCATCACGAGGAGGAATCTTAATAGGTGCTTGTGAGTATATTTTCCATTTTAAAGGATCCTGCTTTAAGGGAGGATAATCAGCGTGTAAGTTAGGTTTCCAAAATATAGTTTTATGTTGATTAGTAATATTAGGTTTTATACCAAATTTGTGTATATCCATTTTTATTTTGATATAAATAATATTTAAATATTACTATTTATAACATTACAATATAACTTAATCATTATTTACATAATCATGATGTCCATCATCATAAAAAACAAAAAATAAAGGTTCATTTTTTGCGATAGTAACCTTTTTATCAGAAATATTTTTTATAATTACAAATATATCATCTCTTGTACCAATTCTTGGGTCACTCTCGTGTATTAGACCTTGTAAGGCTAAATGATCTGTAAGTACAGTTACAATATTACCACAACCTCTTCAAATACACCCAAGCCCAAGTTGCAATCTTACACTTTTTCCAGGTTGTAGTATTATTTCACTTTGTGAATATACTAACCATATAATATCTGTTATATTTTTAGGTGGATATTCCATATTTTGGAAAGGAAGCCATATTACTTCTTTTATATTTTCATTAATTCGAAAATCACAACTATTTCTACGTATCATTTTTTAATTATGTATTATTTTTTATATTAATATTTTTTATAAGATAGCTCCTAAAATAGGTATATTAGCAAATGGACTATTAGGTCCAAGCAAAAGTCCTTTTCCATCATAGATTCTTCCTCCTTTTTTTAAATACAATCCATCACCAACAGACCCTAATCCTTTACCTTTGTATGTCTTTAAGTATAATCCAGATCCATCAGCTTCCACCTGACAAACGCAACCTCCCTTTTTAAGATAAAGACCAGAACCCAATGCTTTTTGTACCCCTGTTTGAGCTAATCCAGACAGAGCACCAACACCTAAAGCTGGTAAAACGGTTTTTGCTAACATCGGTAAAGCACTGGCAGCTAACCCAGCCAACATTCCAAGAAAACCTCCCTCTATTTTCATATTATGTTTAAGTTGTTTAGCAGACATTTTAATAGTTATACCCTTACCACTCTCATAGGCTTTAGCTATTTTTTTTGCTTGTGAATTGGTAATTGCTAAAACATCATTACCTTGTAAATCTTCATGACCTAAACGAATACTTACTGGACAACCACCTTTAACAGCATGTTGAAGCTTTTGCTTTTGTCCTTCTGATATATTAACTTTAACAGTAGTGTAACTTGTCATTTTTATATATAATTCTTTTTTTATTTTATCTCGCTTCTCTAATATGGAATCTAATTGTTAAATTTTCACCTCTAAGATTTAGTAAATTGCCATCTTGGTCTGTAATATTTACCTCTAGGCTATGTATTTCATGTAATGTTAATGGTAAGTATACTAAATTAAGTGGTGACTCAATTATCTTATATCCAGGTGCAACATCTGGGAAAAAAGAGTAAATAGTGTTTTCTGTTGAACCATTAACATAACTTCCTGAAATAATATCTATGTTAACAAGCAAACTGTTTATGCTAAGAATGTTTACTACATTCTCTGACTCGTGAAATCCTTGTGTATATTTAGCGTGAGTAAATCCTAATACTTTAGCAATAGAATTAGGTTGATTAAAATCTACTTGATAACCATTTTCTAAAGTAAGAACAGACTTTAGAGTATTGGTGTTTGCAGAAATGTTAATATAATACACTTCATTAACTTCATCGTAATGACCTGTTTTTCTCATTTCCTGGTGAATGGTATCATTAATGTCAACAAGGTCATAACTTCCTTCTGGTATTTTTATTTTAATCCATGAGGTACCATTGTCTGGAGAATAAACAAATATGTTGTTTGTTGCATCAATGTTTGGAAAAAAGTAGTAAGTTTTAAGGTTTACTAAAGCTATCTCGTATTTTTTATCCTTTTCCAGCTAAATTGGTGGATTAAACTTTATTCTAAAACGTGTTTTGTTGTCGCTTACTATAATTTGAAATGATGTTTTGTGGGCTGTATTTTTTACAATTTGTTCTAAAAGATCTTCCATTTTTTAAAGTATGAAATATAATATTTATCTGTGTAAATATTATATTCTGTGAAAAATATTTATAAAAAAGTATGAATACTTTCTTCTAACATAAAAAGAAAAACCTCTCTGTCTTTTTCTGTTTTTGTAGAAATCGCTGCTATCTTACCAAACACTAGTTTTAATTTTCTAATATACTCATCCTCAACATCATCATTCTCAGCAAATCCAATCTTATAGATTAAATCTAATACTTCTTCTCTGAAACGCACTAACTTCCTGAAAACATATACAAATTCATAAGAATCTATAGCACCTCTTGGGTTTTCTATTTCATATGTTCTTAATATATAATCAATTACATCCATAGTTTTACTTTGTCTTTTAAATATTTCATAAAGAGCCATTTTTTATAATTAATATTTTTTTAAAAGGTTATTTTCATTCTTTATACTGACTTAGGTATGTAAAAGTTGTCAAAACCGTTTCTATACTTCCCATCATGTTTTTTACTGGTTAGATCAATGATAGCAAAACCGTGTGGTCTTTCCCATGCCTTTTGACAAAATTTTCTAAACTCATCCTTAGGCATATCTTCACCTACGTGATCGCTATAAATATGATTAATGTTTTTTAGGTCTTGTGGAAAAAGACAGATAAAATTAGCGTTTTCTCTAATAGTTTGCCTTGGCAACCTAAAATAATTCTGTGAGAGGTAAAAGCAGTCAACATTACTATGCCTTCCACGAATGTAGTAGCACTCACATTTGTTTTGCTTTTCTAAAAGTAAATCATCAAAAATCATTAAATTTTTATTTTCTGAGTATAACTCTCTCGGTACATCACTCGCATTTTAAAAAAAAGCTACAATTTATATCTGATTTGTTTTTAATCGTTTTAATCCATTCTTCAACCAAAGCTGTTGGTAATATGTTTAGTTCTTGTATTTCATCACGTGTGTTAAACAACTTTAATATACATTCTTTTGGTAGTTTTTCTTCAAAAGCCTTTTTTAGTATTCGGTATTCCGGTTGAAAAAGGCTTTTTCCAAAAACACTCAAATTGTTGTAGTCAAGCCATCCTGGTCTAAGTAAAAGGTTTAGTAATAAAGTAGTTTTACCACATCCTGATTTACCCACGATTATCCCTCTAATACTTTTTGGTAAAAGAGAGTGATTAAATCTCTTTGATACTACTTCATTCCATGATAAATTTACAATATCCATTTTATATAAGATTTTTAATTTTTATATATAAAATGTATTGTGTTAAATGTAAAAAACATACTGATACAAACAACATAGAATATGCTGTTGCTAAAAATGGAAGAAATATGAAACGAGGAAAATGTGTGGTTTGTGGAATAACTAAAACACAGTTTGTTAAGACGACAAAGGGAGGATCATTGCTAAATAAAGCTATAAATAATTTACCTTTTGAAATGCATCTCCCTGGTCACAATTTCACGGGACCCGGCACTAAATTAAAGAAAAGACTCAATCCAGATTTAACACCAAAGAAATGGAGTAAACCAATAAACCGAGTTGATAAAGCTGCTTATCATCATGATGTTTGCTATCTTCAGCATAATGATACTGCCACAAGAAATGCAGTGTGTGATAAAAATATGTTAACAGAGTTAAAAGGTATTTACAATCCTACTATTAGAGAAAAAATGGAAAGGGGTTTAGTAAGTAAACTCACTGGAACAAAAATGAAATTTGGAATGGGGGTTAAAAAGAAAATTTCAACATGATAAATTTAGCGGAAAAATTACATAAACCCGTAAAAAGGAAATTTAAGAAAAGGAGAGTTAGAGTAAACGGTATAGATAAGATATGGGCTGCGGATTTAGTAGACATGCAAGCATTTTCTAAGTTTAATCGCGGTGTAAAATATCTTCTAGCTGTCATTGACATCTTTTCTAAATATGGATGGTTGTTACCATTAAAAGATAAAACAGGAAAATCTGTTGCTATAGCATTAAAAAGTATTTTTAAGGAGAGGAAACCTGAAAAAATGTGGGTGGATAAGGGTAAAGAGTTTTATAACAAAGATGTTAAAGTCTTGGTTGAATTGTATTCCACTGAAAATGAGGAAAAATCTAGTGTGGTTGAAAGATGGATTAGAACAATGAAAGAAAAAATGTGGGAGTATTTTTCTGCTAACTCTACAAACGTTTACATTGACGTGTTACCAGATCTCGTTAAAGAATATAATAACACGAAGCATTCATCCATTAAAATGACGCCAGTAAATGCGAGTAAAAAAGAAAATGAAACCAAAGTTTGGAGAAATCTTTACCCTGATCATCTTGAAATAAAAGATATAAAACCTAAGTTTTCTGTTGGAGACAAAGTAAGGATAACTAAAAAGAAAAAGACTTTTGAGAAAGGTTATACCACCATATGGACTGAAGAGGTTTTTACAGTTTCTGAAGTAAAACATACATCACGTGTAACATATAAAATTAAAGATCTTAATGGAGAAGAAATACAAGGTACCTTTTATGAACCCGAGCTGCAGAAAACCAGTCAAGAGTTGTATAGGATAGAAAAGGTTATTAAAAAAGGAAAAAAGAAATCCCTAGTAAAGTGGAAAGGTTATCCCG
The DNA here is from genome assembly GCA_946811185.2 of Hippopus hippopus. NCBI lineage: Eukaryota > Metazoa > Mollusca > Bivalvia > Cardiida > Cardiidae > Hippopus > Hippopus hippopus. The sequence continues at coordinate 69,900,284 of OX328096.1, forward strand.
ATAAATTTAATTCATGGGTTGATAATAAAGACATTAGAAATATCTAACTATAAAAAAATGTTAGATATTTCGATTGAAAACGTAATTTTACCAAATAAACCGTTGAACAATTTTGATTTGGAAGATGCGGTAAAAAGATTAGAGATTCCTTCTTTTTGAGGAGTTTTTTTACTAGATACATTACCTAGAAAACCAAATAAAAAAGAATGTGGTATAGTAAACTTTGATAAAAGTGGTGGACCTGGTACACATTGGGTTGCTTGGTATAAAAACGGTAGAAATAAAATATATTTTGATAGTTATGGCATACAACCACCTATTGAAATTCAAGAGTACCTGAAAAGTCCAATACAGTACAATACTGATCAATTACAACAAGCTGGACAAGTCTTTTGTGGGCATTTATGTTTGTACATTCTTAAAGAGTTAAGCTCGGGTAAAAAGTTTCAGACAGTGAAAAATAAACTTTTTTAATGATAAAAAAATGCCTGTTGATAAATTTGGACGAATGAAAGATGATAAAACAAGCGGTGATGGTGTGTCACTCGCTTACATAAATAATAATTTTTTACGTAAAGATGGAACAACTGTTGTTACTGGTTCTATAGATATGAATGGTAATACATTAACAAAGGTTAGTAATCCGGTAAATCCTCAAGACATTGCTACAAAGCATTATGTGGATGGAAATTCTGGGGGGTTATTAAAAGAAAATGGTGGATACCAAGCCCTTGGATTTATAAATATGGGTTTCAATGAAATAAGAAATGTTAAGGAGCCTACAGAACCGAACGAAGCTGCTACTAAAAAATATGTGGATAGAAGCGGTAAAGCAATAGTAGAGAAACGAGATGGCACTTTTTCCGCTATTGCAAATATAGATATGCGGGAGTATACTTTAACTAATCTTTTGGATCCTGCAGATGCACAAGATGCAGCAACTAAAAGATATGTAGATGACGCAAATAAAACCTTTGTTTATGGAGCTAGTAGGTATATGGCAGTTGATGATGTCTCTATGGGAGGACGAAGAATTAACAATGTTGGAAGTCCTTTAGAAAATGATCAAGCTGTAAATAAGTTTTACGTAGATACCGTCGTTGAGGTAGCTACCGCGGGTGAAAAAGCTTTGACCAAAAAACAAGATGGATCTTTTTCAATGGCTGGTGGAATAGATATGAATGATAACCCGATTACTGGATTACCTAATCCTACATCCCGTGATGCTGCTGCCAATAAAAATTATATTGATAATGGTGGAGCTATTGTAAAAAATCCGAATGGAAGTTTCACGGTGGTGGCTGACATAGATCTTCAAGGTTTTTCTATAAAAAACGCTGCAACCCCGGTAGAAGAGAGAGATTTAGCAACAAAATCCTATGTGGATAAAAAAGTATCCCTTCCTTCTCTCATAGGCCCTAAACCTGTTATAACTGTGTGGGCTGAAGAAAATGGACCAATAGGAGATGGTAATTATGAGTTTTCATTCGGTAATGGTAATTCAGGCAAAAAGCATGCTTTAGGGGGTTACTGCATGAGTGCATCGGGTAGAATTATAAGAGGAAGTTTAACGATTGTTAAAGATGATCCTAATGTACCAGAAGAAGAGGTAAAAGTTAATATTACAGTAAATGGAATAGAGCAGGTTGATTACTCTATTATTAAAAAAGCGGACGAAATTTGTAGCTGTACAGTTTTTCCAAGGGCGTTGGAGGTAAAACAATGCGATATTGTAAACTTTATCTCAAGATCACACAACCGTAATGTAATACACACTTACATATCTATTTTGATAGAGATAGACTTGTAAAAATATAACTTTGTTTATAAAAGTTATATTTTACGTTTGTATACATATTAAAACTTGATCTTTCTTTTAGAGTTTATTGCTGGTGTTCTACAAACATGACATTTGTTTCCAGAATCTAATTCATTGCAATCCTCACAGATGCATATATGACCACAATTTGTGTATAAAATGTTTGGATGGTTGTCATTACATATCACGTATGTTTCTTCTCTAAACGTTTCCATACTGTTTAGTTTTTTAATGGTTGGTGTTGGTGGTATAGTTTCAATTCTAATATGTTGAAGGTTGTTACGACCAAAATCTCTTATTTTTTGAATCGTTATTCTAGCAGTGTTTGAAGGATGTTTTTCGATTCTGAATGTTTCATTATATGTTCTATAGCAGCTACAATTGTAACAATGATCAATTTGTTGTTCATGACAAGCACAGCCACAATCACACATTTCATCTTTGTGGCCTATGATTAATATTGGCCATAACGATCTTATTCTTGAATATAATATTGCCTCATCAAATGGTGGTGTATATAGAGAGTCTACGTTTCCTTCACTGCTTAGTAGATTGTTTAGTGTTACGTGACAATTATAGTAGGATAAAATTTTTGTGTTGGAAGAATAGTTGCTTACTCCATAGAGAAGCATAGGATTTTCATCATTGATATCGTGAGGCCAACCTTCTTCAATCATTAACAGTCCCATTTGAACTAAAATTTGTTTTTCTTCTCCGTTTTGATGTTTTGAAGCAACAATCGCTTTACTTACTTCATAATAGAATCTTCCTCTGAAATCTTCTAGTAGGTATTGGAAGTAATCTTGGCCAAAATGAAACTTGATTGTTTTTCTCAACAATATATTGGTGATAAAACCTTATCATAAATCATATAGAATAGTTTCTTCCATAAAGTTTTGTTTATTTCTGATCTATCGTTGAATAATTTGATCCGTTCTTTAACTGTAAGTCTATCCATTATCTTACCTTTTCGCTCCTCGTTTAAAAAGAGGAATTTTTCAATTTTTAAATTACGTTGGTAAGTTAGAAATTTGTTAAGTCTATAAGTACCTCCCACTCCTCATCCTCATTTGTCTTAGTGTGATGACGGTGTCTCTCTCAGTATATTGTAATTCATGCGCTTGGTAATAGTATTGTTGTGGTGGTGGTTGGTAATATTGTTGTGGCGGTGGTTGGTAATAGTATTGTTGTGGTGGTTGGTAATATTGTTGTGGCGGTGGTTGGTAATAGTATTGTTGTTGTTGTTTATAATATTGCTGTTGCGGTTGTTGGTAATATTGCTGTTGCGGTTGGTATAATTGTGGGTTATACATTTGTGGCTGGTATAATGGTTGTGTGTTGTTTGTTTCCTTACTTTATGAGTTGGTGCTGGTCTTGGTTTTGGTTTTGGGGGTGTATTAAGGATTGGTTTGTATGCTGGAATTGGTCTCAAAATTTTTTATTGAACTGTTCTATATTCTGGATCAACTGGTTGAAAGAGATGTGGAGAATCTGGCTCTTCAAGGGGTGATCCTGGTTGTTCATAATATTGTGGTTCGGTCACTTCAGTGGGGAGTGATTCTATTTCTTGTTCTACTATTTGTACTCTTTTTTTAGCTCTTTCAGCTCTTTCTTTGTTTAATTGTATTTTCTGATCCATAAGGAGATTCATTCTTGAAAGTATTTTGTTTTTCTTTCATCGATTATTTCCATTTTTACTTCTCGGCTATACTTCTTGTATAACCAGTTATTCCTCTTTAAAAGTATAGAAATTTCAAAAAAAAAATTTTCCTCAGACACATGATTAGCCAGACGAGCCTGACCGATTGACCTGGCATATTAAGTCCTTGGGTAAGCCGGACGCATGGCCTTGTAAAGGGGTGTCTCGAGACATTTGTGTGATGAATGTCTTGATGAATTATTTTGGGTTAAAAGCAATTTTTAAAATTTTTGATTTCTATGATTTCTTGTTGTATATCATCGTTATTTTAATGATGATAAAATGGGATTCTTAGAATCTTTAAATTTAGGAATAATATCTTCTTTTGTGGAGGATATCATTCTAGCCGATTATCTCGGATATCGAATGAGTCGTGCATCTCGGATATCGAATGAGTCGTTCATCTCGGATATCGAATGAGTCGTGCATCTCGGATATCGAATGAGTCGTGCACCTCGGATACCGAATGAGTCGTGCATCTCGGATGATGCTATTCAAAAAAAATTTCAGAATTTAAGAAGATTTTTGCGATTTACGTGCGATTTATCGCGATTGCGTCCAAAAAAGAGCTAGATAGGGTAATATACTATCTACTTATATCTGGTAGTATTTATTGGTCTTTTACAAATTAATTTGATTTGTGGCCTAAACACTAAATAGCTCCTTATTTAGAGCATTAACAAACAATTCAATATGGAGCCCTCAGATTATGTGTTTTGTATTTGTAAAGGGTAGAAAAATTCTGGAAGAAAAAAGAAAAGAAATACTGATGTCTTGTTTACAACAGTTTTCATAAGCCCTTTTACACAGACTCATACAACATAGAATTTATTGCGTGTTAAAGGACTAAAAAAGAAAAATCCTCAAAAATTCACTCAATTTAACTTTGTATGACACAAAATGCAAGGATCAAATATAGGCCATATTTGGACAAACCGTAAGGTATTCTATATGCTGATTACATGTATCTGTAACAGTTCTGTTAGATAGCCCCCAAAGGCTGGGATTGAACCCAGAACTTTTAGGTCCCAACTCCCAAGGCAAACGCTCTACCACATTGTTACAAAAGGTACTTCTCTAACATGACAGTATAAGTGTTCTCTAATACAAACACAAGCTATACATTTATATCAATGTGTGGGATAGACCAGTATACAACATATCCATGTCGGGTTTCCTTGGCATCTGACAACTGGATCTGGAGAAAATTTTGATTGGGGTTTAAACACTTTACTGAACACTCATCTTTATAACCCTGAAAGAAATAGGTAATTGAAAGCATCATGGGACAAGGACAAAATTCTGGTAAACACTATTTTCTCCTGTTCCAACAGTGTTTTCAATCATATGAGTTAACTTCAGCTCATTTGTATCAGTGTCTGAATTGCTGTCTGCAGATACATTTAAAGAGCCTTAAACTTGTCATATGGGGAAGGAATGTATAACGAAATAGCATCCATTTGATTACCATTTTTTATTAAAAAACAAAAAGCAATTTATGCATAGATGATGGACATAGACTAGTCTGAACAATCTTACAAAAATTAAATGTGGATCTGGAGTCCTGCATGACTAACCAGTAACGTTTAGAACTTGTTACCTGATGGCCTAGGTTCCAGCCTCAATGGAAGTTCCATATTTTTCTGTGGGAGTGTCCTTAGGCAAGACACTTCAGAGCCCTACCCTAGTACTGCAGAAACCCATACATACATAAATAAGCTAGGTGTAGCAGTTATGTGACTGAAATAATGTTGAAAGCAACATTAAACACCATTCAATTAATCTTTATCTGACATTTCTGTCAGCCTCACAAAATGTAGCTCTTAAGTTTTTGAAAACATTGGTAGACAGAGAGATTTTTTATTTTTTTTCATTCTTACTAAAGTCATTTTTAGAAGGTGATGACGTCATCATCACCTTCTTATGCCAACCGACAGACTTTTTCCCCAAGATGACGCATTACACCCCAGTTTCAAGAAAAGTAGGTCCTCATAGATCAATGTACAGACGCGTCTGTGTCAATTGATATGTACAAATAATATAGGGATTAAAAACCAGTGTATGACATTTACACAAACAAGGTATTTCAGAGTTAATGTCCAAGTACTCGCGCTAAATTTGAAAAATTGTCTCGTTCCGCATCTTTGACCTGACCTAGTTTATAAAGTACGCCTCACGTGAATCAGTAAAAGAAACACCCCAAAACACCCAAAACCACTCGAAAATTACCCAAAACTAATGTCATTACACCTCAAACAACTTTTCTAACATCTAAAACTGCATGCGAAACGCTTAGATACACGATTTTATGGAAATCAGCCATGAATTTTTGCTATCAAATTTATTAGGTCTTTGATCCGCTTTAGGTCGAAGTATTTTATGTGCTTTGATTATTTGTAGTTGCGTTCGCGTTCTGGGATAGATACCGAAAGTAGATAACGATTGTAATCAATAATGTTAAAAATCGAATGCTGATTATTGCTGTTGTTCGGACCGTAAAACAGTGGCGACAAGGATATTTTATCCCCTCCGTATACAGTAAACATAACCTGAAATATGAAACGCTGGGTAAAATACAGCAATTTCGACCGTACATTGACAGCTGGGTGGAGAACGAGGAATACGCTAATCTAAGTTCTGGAGTGGTTTTCTGTAGCGAATAGCATCGATGATGATGACAGCTGATTCTTTTATATCTCCATGTGGATCTAAGACTTCCAGCCTGCTCTGTAATTTTGTTGCACCTCAAAAAGGTTAATGGTAAGACCTTCGACCCATTATTTGAAATAACCTGTAAACCAAAGCTTTCATCGTGGCAGACCGATTTATGTTTCATTGTAAGATGCTACGTGAAAATGAAACTGTAACCCAGTAGTTGGTAGAACCAGTGTTGCTAAGTAAATCATATGAATTTGGGACATTTTTAGATGTGTTGAGCGATTTTTTTTGTCCGAGGGTTACAGAACATTGTTATTCAGAGAACGTTATTTTGAGAAGAAGAACTGACTTTGAAAAGGGCAGTTGATGTAGCTGTAAGTATGGAATTGGTGGAGATTGAAGCACAAAAAACTAAGGGTCCATGATAAAGTGTTCACACAGTGGTTTAGGGGTGGTAAAGCTAATCATTACAGAATTGTTTTTACAAGAATGCCAAGTGTCATAGCTGTAAAGGTCAGGTCATATAAGCAAGATGTCTCCAAAAAGGCTATAAAAAGACCAACAGAAAATCACAGCCTATGGCCAGACCGGACAAGAGAAATAAAAGAATGTCCAAAATTCACTTACTGAATGAACATCAAACTTTCGGAGTCTGAAAATTAAAATGAGGGAGAATGGCCAATTTTCACACTTAGATCACCGTCAAAATTTTGGAAACCAAGACCTGTATGGGTTGCACTAGAGAACAGAATTAAAACAGAATTAGAAAGACTAGTTGATAGTGGAAAAAGTCCAGACTTTGAATGGGCAACTCCAAAATTGTCCCGTACAAGCTTATCTTCGTTGTCTCTAGCTGAGTGGTTGAAGGGCTCTTTGCGTAAACTAAGTAGTAAACTGAAAGTTGTCAAAGTTGATAGAGAGTGTATTGACCAGCCCTGTGAAAGGTTGCAGGTTCTGTAAAAACTGAAGTAGAAGGTTTGACTGGTACATGTAGATTAACCCTTTACCAAACGACAAAATTTTAGACTGGTCCAAATTGAAAGCATTTTTTCCTTTTCCGGTGATGTTTTCAAAAGGCTTCTATCTCAGGGTCATAAAAACCAGGGATTGTTTGTTAAAGGGTTAAGATTTAGGAAAAGTATTCTTGTCACCATAAAGGATATATTGTGTTTTAACTTAAGTAGGTAAGTGTGGCTATATTATCCCATACTGAAGGATGTTCAGAAAAAACTTTTGAAACAACTTATCCAATTGGCTGAGCTTTATTTAGCTATACTAAAAATCAAGGGTTCTCAGAAGACCTAGTAAAGGCGGTTTTTGTCTGAGATTATGCTTTAAGTCAGATTGAAAATATTAACAGCTCACCCTAGGGTTTGTAAACATGTGAGCTTAAATAGATACACTAAACATGATGACTATATCTTCTTTACCATAGCATTTCAAGCATTTCTAAAATCATTAAGACTCTTTTAATATATTGAAATTTCTGTACTCAGATATCAAGATCTTGATTTTTAAAACAGCATTTAAAAAATCTAGTCAGACTAAAAACACAACACTTTCTAAACTTCCATATAGTGGGTATAACCATATATACTGCAAACAATTCAAATCTAAAATAGTGTGCCTATAGGAGTGGAATTTTACTATGTTAAGTGGTCTGATCTTTACCTACTCTAGCTACAAAGCAAACAAACTGTCCTCATCCTGAAGTATAAAGCATGTATTGTTTTGAAACTAGTATGGTTTAGTTTAACCCTTACTAAACAATCCCGACTTTTAACAACCCTGAGGAAGAAGGCTTTTAAAAAGAACTTGGGAATAAAAGAAAATGCTGGTAACCAACATTTTTCCTTTTCCTACTATGTCTTCTGACCTTCCAAAACTAAAATTCAATTTTTGAGTCACATCGATTCTGTGATCAGCAAGTGCTTTCCATTTGGACAAATCTAAAAATTTGGTGTGTGGTAAACATTAAAAAAAAACACTTGAGTCCTCTCAGGGAAATAGAAACAATGGCATTTTGTATGTCATTTCTTACTGAAAGCACATTGTCCTTTCCATGACTCTAACACCTAGGAATCCCTTCAAGGGTTCTTCCTAATTACCACACAATTTGAAACTATTAATTTCAAAACCGAATACAAAATCAAACTAGAAACAACAACGTGATTGTTCAGGTACATTGATTTCTTCTTTCTTTAAAAAAGAATATTCTTGGTTTTATTTCTGAACTAAAAGATATTATGTAATAGTCTGAAAGGTGAAAACTAAATGGTGTGTTCAGTATTTTCTAAGATTTTGGCCATGTGTAATTGATGAATACTGAACACACCTTGCTTCTGTTACATAAATGAAAATTCATTTTGTATCATTATAAGGACACAAGTCAAGAAAATGATGATTTCACAAAAGAAAAGTAAGGTTAACTCATGCACTGCCACAAAACATGAAATTGATTGCAACTACCTTCAAGAGTATATTTGACGTTTGACTGATTTCTGGTGGTTACATTAGTTTCAACAATGTTTCAGTCCTACAGTGACAACAACTCAATTATTTGTATACCGCTTGGGGTACTAAGGCTCGGCTGGTTCTCCACAGTGTCTTGTCCATAGGCACTCCTACAAAATCCTGAATAACCCATCCTACACCTTCACCAATCAGCCACAGTCTTATAGAACCTCACTAATTAAATGAACCAGATTATTTCCTATGTGTTGGTGAAAATGAAAATATAAAAAAAAACACAGGCTGTATAGATTCAAGCTTAGACCTCATATTCTGCGCAGTCTGAACTTAGATTATCATACACAGTTCCAAAAAAAACAAAAAAAAAAATGGTGTTACACTTAACTATAAAAATGGACTAATACATGTACTTCATAATTTCAAGTTCATTTTATGAGTATCACATAAAACATAAGATACCCACATGTAATATGCTAACTCACATTCTTGGGTCTATTTCTATTCAGTCAAAAAATGCAGGTGTAAATGAGTACAATCTAAAAAGTCGACTTAAGTCTTAATTAATATTGAAAGTTACATTTAAAGTGTGATAGGATTTTGAAACTTTGTCAGTGATTATGTAAGTTTTATTCATTTACATAATTTATAGATCTAGATTCCTTTTTGAAGTTTTGAGTAACGTCTTTGTGAATTTGAGTTATACTACATAATTGAACCATTGCAGGGACAAGTACAAAAAAATAAAAATAAAAAACATGATGTAGCATTATGAGATACTTGAAGTTCAATATTAACATGGAAAAAAGGCTATTCACTACATCCAATGCAATTTTTTAGTGAATCCATTTTTATGGTGTAAAGAAAAGAATTAAAATCATCATTTATTACCTGGAAGAACATAGTCCAGAAATATTTGTTTTTATATATCTGTAAATCCCTACCCTGGGTACAGCTTAAGGCACTAAAGCAGCCAGAATGGACCAAGATCACACTCAGTGTGACAAGTTGCTATGCAACGTAAAAATTGACCTTTACATAGTCAAAATGAAACTTTCAATCTGATAGTACAAATCCAAATATTTCTATTTCAAAGTTATTTTTGGGGGGGGAAATACCTCCTTACCGGGCAGTATAGATCAGAGATCAGACTGCACGTTTGGTGAAATCTGATCTTGATCTACACTGTCTGCCAAAAAGTACTTGAGTAGCACTTAGCACCCTAAGGGTTAAAGGAATTGGTACCTCTATAAAACTTTAACAAGAGGGCCATGATGGCCCTGTATCGCTCCACTGGCTTTTTAACCCTTTATCACAAAAATCAAAGTGTTAATGACCCTGAAAGAGAAGGCTTTCAAAAACATCGTGAGAAAAGGACAACATGTTGTCAGCCAGTATTTTCTCCTTTTCCCACGTTTCCTAACCTATCAAAGGCAGAAATAGTCATTTAAGCTACATTCAATTTGTCTTTTTGCAATGGCTTTAAACTTGGTACAGTAAAAAAAAATTTGTCATTTTTTAAAGAGTAAAATTAGGGTGTCATGCGCTTAATTGGCACTGACAGAGACATACAGCATAAAAAGTCTGTATGGTAATAAACTTACTTTAAAAACATAACCTCCACCCCACCCGCCAAACAAAAAGAGTCATATCTTTTTAAATGCAAAGATAATGTCAGTGAATACAAGCAGATTTATTCATTAGCATGAAAGGTAAAGTTCTGAAAAAATTTGAGTGATAGAAACCTTACTTTAAATTAAACATTCCATTCATGTGAGCATAACCATTAGCATCAAAATAAATCACTCTCCCTTAAAACAGAACATTTTCTCTCCAAAAAACTTGAATACCAAACTCCAATAATGAATAAGTGCAGTTTGATAATCAAGGGATGTAAATAGTAACAAACTTTATCTTGTATAACAGGAGTTATTTCCCTTGATTACTATTTTAAATTTCAGTCACTATATACGCCCATGTTAAACTTGTTATCTCCGTGACAGAGCCAAATTTGACCCCAGGGCTATAATATGAAGGAATTTGATAGAGGTGTATTTGATAAAGCTACATGCCAAATTTGGTAGCCCTGGGCCTTATGGTTTCAGACAAGAAGATTTTCAAAGATGTTCAATATTTTTCAGTTTTGTTGCCATAGCAACCAGAGTTTTTGAAGGAATCAAATTCTTTCAAGAAATTCTAAAGAGGACCATGGCAGGATCATTTCTGTGAAGTTTCATCAAATTTGCATGGGTAGTTTCAGAGAAGAAGAAGTTTGAAAAAAAAAGTTAACGCACGCACGGACGGACGCACGACGGACACCGGGCCATGACATAAGCCCGCTGGCCTTCGGCCAGTGGAGCTAAAAACTAAATGCATACTTTCATTCTGAGGTTTGAATTACTTGCTGTTTACATGAAGCACAAAACTGTCTCTAATAATGGTTGAGCAGCAGTTCATCATAAATAAGTACTTTATTGAATAAAATATTCAATTTGCTCTGTGTACATGTACTTCAATCTCCAAGCATAAAAAATATATCAAAGAACTTAAATCTACATGTCTAAATAGTAAGACGTATAGATGCATTCCTGTGGACCCTTTATCATACATCCATCTTCAAATTCTGCATTTTTTTTTTTTTTTTTTAATTATTCTTTTGCATGAAACATGACAAAATTCAATCGTGTTAGAAGGACTGTATAGTTCATATAGTTCATGTAGGTATAGAGGCCTGATGTACATGTCCATGTACATAAGCTTTAAGCTTCTAGTGGCCCTTTTTATACCCCCGCAAAACGAATGTTTTCGGGGGTATACTGGAATCAGCCTGTCTGTCCGTTTATCCGTCCGTGTGTCCGTCCGTGTGTCCGTCTGTGTACAAATAATTGCCTGTTTCTGTCAAAGCGCTGGCGGGGGTATTAAGTCACATTCAGTGACAGCTCTAGTTAATCCTGATTTCGTCTGTTGTCCTTGGGGGTTTACCCCATTGAAACACTATTGTTCAAAATCACTAATGATCACTTCAATTGTCACTCCACAATTTCAGTCACAATACACACTATTTTACACTTATTCACACTATTGCTTTATTATGGGTATATTCCTTATAACTTGTGCAACTTGCGGGATTAAAACTATATTTACAGGGTAAATCTTAAAATCAGTACTTGGTAACATAGCTACCCACAAATAATGTGGGAATATAATTTGCCGACGAGTATTTTATAAATACTTTGAGTTATACCAAAGAGGCTCAAATTTATTTGGTACCATCCATTCTTTATTTAACCTTGATTTAAAGGAATTTAGACTGGGTGCTTCCACCACTGTGTCTGGGAGTTTATTCCATAGATTCACTGTTCTATTACTAAAGCAGTATTTTCTTATATCAGAGGTGAATCGACTCTTGTAGAGTTTGGAACTATTACCACCGACTATGAATGGACTTTTACACCTTGAAGACAATTGAGCCTCTGAGACTTAAAGTCTAGGACATTAGGTTAGGTTATCTAGTGGATATCTAGTTAACTGAGAAGGACACTATTTCCCATCAAAAATCCACAGTATACATTCATGTCACAGGTTCGTACTTGATCGGGGCCGTTTGTGAACGAAGGATTTCTTTATGTCCCATCGATAACTAGAGAGAAATCTTGGAAGCAGTCTTACATAAATCAAACGTCAAATAATTTTTTATAGACTATACGATCTTCATTTCTTTAAACGTTTCACAGAAATGTTTCAAACATTACGGAAATTCATCGATAGTACTGTACGAAGGGCGGTACCTAACAAGGTGCCGAATCGACTTTATAGGGTCTGTGTCGTGGATCTAAAACTCTAAAGCGTTTAAGTTGAAAGCATTCCAAAGCGTTTGAGTTAAGTAGTTCCGGCATAAATTGTGCCGGAATACCCCGGCTGATTGCAGCTTGGAAATGGCTCATCTGCACCGAAACTCTTACGAGTTAATTATCATTCCTGCCAATATACTTACACGCTTTATAATTCGTTAATTTTTATTGTTGATTAATTACCAAAACGCTTTGTAGTTACTTTTAGTTCTATTTTGTTAAAGCTCTTTGGAGTCTATACCTGGACAGCGTACTCAAGCGCTTTGGAATTTTAGTTCAACCGTTCTGTGTAATCGTTATCGAAAGGGTTTTAAATTATTTACGGCCAAATTCTAGCTAGCTATCTTAACAGTTAAAGATATTGATATAATGCAAAGTTGAAAAAAGTAATCTCATTAAGAAACAATTGCTTTAATTTACTTGTTTATTTCGGCAGGGGACGACACAAGTTGAGAATGAACATTTCTTGTATGAAAGGGGGGGGGGCGCAGTCTGTGTACGAACAATGCTCAAACGCATATGGCAATATTTAATGAAAAAAAAAGAACGAACTTTGTTTAAGTATGTAAAGTATTTCAAACTGACAATTTTTGTAGTTTTGACGAATTTTGATAAAGGAATCAAGCATAGTTTGTATGATTTGCTCAAAGTCAGAGCTGAACATCATTTGTAGATCTGCGTTGTTGGTCCCATTCACCAGCCATGCGAAACTGAAACTGAGCGCGCATGCGTCGTCAAGCATTTGGAACCAACCATTTCCGGTTGATCTTAGACTATACATGTTGCAGAGATTGGACAGTCCCTATCTGACTTGCCCTGAGTGTCCTATTCTGCTTACCCTGAGTGGGGTCTGTTCTGACTGAAAGTCTTGAAAATTGACAATTTGAAAGATCACTCTTTCGTGTGGAATGGTAGCCCTGAAAAGGGCTGTTTGTGGAGGTTGTGTTTTTAGGCACAACCTCCAACTTTTCTGCAGGCCGGACAGCTGCTTGCTGTCCGCCTCCTTAGTCTTCTCAATTCCATCTCGTCGAGATCGAAGTGTAGAGAGAATGGTGGCTCATCGTCGTCATCCCAGCATTCTGTCACTGGGATGACAAACTCCTTCTTTTCTTTGATAGCTGGTGATGGTAGTCTTTTATCCTCACCCATTATCTTCTCTATTTGACCGTTAACTCTCTCTAGTTTTAATGAGAGGGTGGATACCGCTCTCATTAAATTGTGAACTGACTTCCGAAGATCTTCCATCGTTCAATTGAATAGTGAAAAAATCGTCGGCTTTTATAAGCTGGTGGGAGGATTGACCTACTTTGGTTCAGAATTAACGGTGACCAATCAAAATGTGTAACGATATAACGAACGAATCGATTGGACATTGTTAATTCTATGTCAAAGTAGGTCAATCCTCTCGTCAGAACTAGGATTGACCTACTTTGATTCAGAATTAAGAGCGCGTTCCCGGGAGAAAGCACCCTCAAAGAAGAGGGGGTTTAAACGCTATGTGTTATTAAGTGTAACTCTTTGACTGAAAGTCTTTTGACTGAAATTTGCCAAAAAAATGAAAAGAATAATCTTTCAGAATTAACGTTTTTTGACCAATCAGAAGTTTCGTTGGTTTAATGTTGGCCAATCAGAAGCTTCGTTATATTTCTTTCTTTGTGTGAGTAAAAAACTAGAAGGAAAAGATTCGTGTTATACAGAGGAGTTTGGACTTAGTCTTTTTTTTTGATATGGAATACAGTGTGAATTTAATACCTACACTGTCTCTGGTCAAAAAAGGGTTGGGAATAGACTTTTTTTGTCTGGTTAGAGTAAAAAATTTGTAGTGGGACTGTGGACTTAGGCTTTTTTTGAGTATAACTCTTAGAGTGTATCTCTTTGACTGAAAGTCTTTTGACTGAAAGTCTTTTGACTGAAAATTGACAAATTTGAAAAGAAAGATCTTTTCATGGTGTTGGTTAGCCCTGAAAAGGGCTGTTTTTCGAGTATTCATCTATCAAGACTACTGCTCTTCTAAACGATTTACTGGGATGATTTCACATCCACAGTATTCACAGCATACTGCCGAGCTTTCATCATAGTCATAAAATCCCTCATCAGGATCAGGACAGTTATGCTTCTGGCCCAGGTAGTCCAGAATAGCAAGGCATTTTCCGCATTCTATATAGCATCTGCTGCCGCACATCGGACAGAGAAGTATCTGTACCATGATGGAACGATAATGATTTGATGTATAAAAACATTGAAATTTTATAGCTTGCAGGGTGGATTGACCTACTTCGACATAGAATTAACGTCGCCCAATCGAATCGTTCGTTATATTATTACACATTTTGATTGGATAACGTTAATTCTGAGTCAAAGTAGGTCAATCCTCCCGTCAACGTATAAAAAAGGAACTTTTTTTATTATTGGGTTATTTCACAATGAAAGATAATAAAACTTTTAGCAAGTGTTTTTGGAAGGAGAAAGGGCGAGATGGTGAAGAGAGAGATGGAGGAAAAGCTAGATAGGGAGAAAAGAAAAAAAGAAGCAACAAGAGAAGAGGCGGCGAAGATGAAAACTCTCTGCGAGTTTTTAAAGAGACAAGGGCTTGAGTTTTCGCCCGACTTCATGTCACTGGTATGGAATTAATTCTAACCATCCAGTGAATGGAGAAAAAAACAGCCCTTTTCAGGGCTACCATTCACCAAGAAAGAGCTTTTCTTTCGAATTGTCAATTTTTAGTCAAAAGACTTACAGTCAAAAGACTTACAGTCAGAAGAAAAAAAAGTCAAGCCCAGAATTATTTCATATGTTTTTTATTCAAACAATTTTGTACAATGAAACAAGACATGAACTGTGAAAAAACAATGAAATGAAAAAACAATATCTGTTAAAAAACATTGAAAATGAAAAAACAATATCTGTGCAAAAAACAATTTAGCATAAAAACATTTTGTACAATATAATATTTCATACAATATAACATTTTACAATGCAAATTCACAATGCAAATTCACAAATGTCCCGAGTTTTCCATTTGTCTTCATGTTCCATAATAACTGTATGCAATTGCTCATTACCCAAATACAATTGATATTCATTGTCCATCTCTCTAAATTCACGTATTCCTCTAAATGGAAAAACATGTTTTGTAACGCCTTTTGTTGAAAGGGATGAATATACACTTTCTTCTGTAACATCTCTATCAAATAAAATATAGCCTTCCAAGGTATCCACTATTTCCTCGTCGTTTTGAATAAATCCTCTTTTGTAGCGTACGTAAAAGTTAAATAAAACTGATTTCATTTTCAGAACGTTAAGAAAGCTTTCTTCTGTTCTTCCTATGATAATAAAGCACCAGCGACTTGTGCATCGGATTTGTTTACCGATAGCACCGTCTTTCCACCAACAAGATGCTAAATAAGCTTTGAGAACGAAATCTAAATCCGAATCGTCTACCATCATAGCAATAAAGTTGTGTATAGCATACAACTTGCAGGACGAATCTCCTTTTGCAAAACCTTTGTGTAATTTATCTATCCAAAGTTTCACACATCCGAATTTAATGTAAAGTTGCGTTTGTTCATCGAGCGTATGCTGTTGAACGAATTCTCCATAAATCTTTTCACGTAGTTCTATTGGTAAAGGTAGCATAATTTTTTCAGTGATATTATTTTGCGTCTTATTCGGACCGTTCAGTTCAAAACAATGTAACATGGAATTATCTTCTCAACGTTTTATAGCCATAGGGTACAGTGTCAGTATCATTTACAATAACTCTCTTGGTGTATACAGAACGAAACGTTTTTGTTTGCGGTTCACTGGTGACCGTTCTATCTCTATGTCTTTTGATTCTACAATCATATTCAATTTTGATTTCTGTAGTGCGACTCAAAGCACATTTTGAATATGTATCGAAATTTACCACCTGACTTGTATTGTAATCCAAAGTAATTCCCTTCACTTTACATTTGCTTTTCACTTTTCCATCTTTTGTTTTCATTTTGTAAGCATAATTCTTTGGTCCTAGTCCTCTGAAATGAGTGATTTTACAATCAGGCTCTTCATCAGTCCATTTTCCTAGTCTGCTGTTAATAATGGGAGGGTTCCATAATTCAGGATCATGAATGTACATGCAACTATCTGTATCGAAATACAGAACTCTATCCTTTAACTTTTCAAGAACACTGTACAATTCCAACCTTGCATAATCTGTTACGTAGGCTCCTACAATAACATTGGCTGTAGCGTGAGTATCAATATGTTCCAACTTTGTTTCGTAGTTGACCAAGATGAATGGACAGTCATCGTCAAAGATTTCTACATGCTTCACAATGAAATTTGGATTGGTGACCAGATCAAAATATTTAGACGGATCGTTGATGTATTCCGTCTGGGTCATTTTTTCACGCTGGGCTAATTTTCCCCAAAGACAGTTCAACATAATCTTAGCAAAGGATCTTCTCCCAGGATTTTTTTGAATACAACTTGGATCAAGACGAATACCTTCTGCCTCCTCATATTCACGAATAAACTGTTCTTTTTCTGAATCTGATTGACACCAACTGGGATATCCGCTAGCTTCTTGCTTAATTTTCAAGAAATTATCCACATAGTCTTTAAAGAACTGATCCGACACAGAATCGAATTGCCAAATTTCATACACTTGCAATAGCCGATAACCACAGTCAAGAGCCTTGAACAATTCAAAAGTAACCCAAGTTCCTACCAAAGCCCTCTCTTTTTTGTTATGTCTACAAATGTTCGATTTTTCTTCTGCGCATTTCATACAGAGTGGAAACATCATTTTGTTGTCACAGTGAACTGGGAGAACGGGATGAAACAAATCATCTGGAGGTAAAACTTTGCATTTAATTATTCCTTCATACTGACGAATATTCTTCACGTCAATATTCTCACCAGTTAAGATTTTTGGTTGCCCTACAGGATAAGATTTGTGTTTGCAAACATAAGGGTACAGAGAACAAATATCAATGTATTTGATTTCCTTTTTACTTTTTTCCTCGACATCATAGGCAATTTTTATTGCATTACACCTTCCTCCAGACAACCCCTCCCTTGGATCAATGGGATCCCAATTTGGATACAGGTTTTCAATGAGTTTTTTGTACTCTTTATCCTTCTTCATCTTAGCATCGAATTCATGTTCCCATATGAACTCTACGTTATATCCCATTTTTTGGATAGCTCCTAAACGTTCAAAAGTACGTTCGTACAATTCAGACATCGATCTTCCATTGATGGGATTGATCTGTTTTCGATCTGTATAACATACGGGACACCCATGAAACAAATCCCCAAGGAATTCGTAGACAGTGTTTGATTGACTGTGAAAACCGTCTACACTGTATTTCCCGATTTGAACTTTACCACCATTTTTTGCATGGCGAATATTGATTCCTTTTTCCTTAGCTATGCTCTGGATCCAGCGTATTGCTTTCATGGAAAAGCGACGTCTGGATGAATCTTTACTTGAAATGATAGCTATTTGATTTTCAGGCAAATATTTGCTTCGCCAAACCTTGTTACACGCATCGGCAATGGTAACCGCCTCTAGAAATGGACAAATGCCACCCTGTTCAATAAAAACTTTTCTGAATTCACCACAACCTCGTCTTAGGATATCAACATCTGACCTACAGTACATTTCCATCTCTTTTTGAAAATTGAATTCCTCATCCCTTTGAACTTTATCATTATACCAGACTATGAAATTTGACCTGGCCTCTTCAGACATTGAATCGGGTTTGTAATAAGACATGTTCAAGTAGGGACCAATGTAACCCCAGAATTCATCTGTATTTGCCCAGTGAGGGAAGTAACCTTTTTTCATTTCTTGAAGACCAAATGTAGCTGGAAATTTTGCCAAACAGAAGTTCACAAAATTAAAAGAATCGATCAAACGCACTTCATTCAGTTCTAACTTCATAATGTTATTGCCATTCATGATCAAATTTGGAAGTTTTAACCCAATTTTGATAACATAGTCAAGAATAAACTGACCATCATAACCTTTGAAATTATGGGCGATAGCCGTGACTCCTTTATGATGTTCTGAAAAGAGCCAGTTGCAAAATTGACTCAAAGTTTCCTCACCTTGAAAAATAACTTCTCTTCCTTCTTCAAATTCACTGCATGTGGAACAATGAAAATCAAGTGGTTTATCGATACATTCATCACATGCCCTGTGTGCAATACAGTAATTCGGGATATGCATCCCTGTGTCTTGTTTGCATTCAAAATCAAAGAAAATGAACAATGGTTTTTTGACTACAGAAGAACTCGTCTTGTCATCGGTGTTTGTCTTACTTTGGTAAGGCTGAATATAACATCGATGAGAAAAGTCAACAATTTTCTTGCAGATATGACACGTTTTCTTTCCATGGCAGATATGATTTTTCTTTCTGAGAAAATATTGTTGACCACATTTTAAACAGAGTTTTACTAATTCACAAATGGATTTCTTTTCTTTACCTTGAACAATTCTATGATTTGCCAAACATGCAGCTCTGAAAAATCGTCTATGACACCCACTGCAAACATATTCTTTTGATTCTGATGCACATTTTCCTTTGCGAAAACAACCTTTACAGATATTTGAACATGCATGACTTTCCCGTGTCGAGTATCCCACATCACAGAACTCACAATAATATCCACAACTAAGAAAACCTGCAATGGATTTGATGTAATCATAGTGGTTTTGATGAAAGTACAAATGTATGATTTTACGCTCGTCTTTTACTTCTGGGTGTTCAAATACTTTTTCCACTTTTGAATGCTGTTGATGAACTTTAATGACGTAGCCCTTTTCATACAAGAAAGATTGGATTTTTTTGTATTCGTCAATTCCTACAGACCGGGTTGGCGAAACTCCAGCTTCATTCAACAGTTTCTCAGCTTCAGTCTTCTGGAAAGATTGGTTTGAATGACGAATACGATTCCATCTTCTATCCCATGCTTTGGTGTTTTCACGTTCACTGTAGCAAATGCCCACCACAACTGCTCTTGCAAAACATAGGTGATCATGATTGTTAATTTGAATAATTGATTTTTTCTTCCGGACAAAAACCTTTGAATCCAATTCTGATGATCTTTCTCTCCCGTTACCACTTGGAGGTATTGTATGTGTAATGTCAAATGTCATGAATCCATCGTTCAAGACGAAATCTGTATTCGATTGTAAAACTCGTTCAATCTCATTTAACATAGTTTCACCTTTCAACTGTTCTGCAGGTAGAAAGGGAATATGAATCCCTATTTTCAATGAAGGATGGTTGATACTAATTCTAATCATATCCGTCGGTTCAGCATTTAACTTTTGAATGATTTGATGAGTAACTTCATCAAATAACCCGATCAGTTGATGGGGTGGTAATTCTTCAAATTTCTTAAAAGACGCCATCAACAGATGTGATTCTGTTCTAAATTTCCTCGATTTCTTTTTTCCCTTCTCCGTTAAGTCATACAGACTTTTCATGTCTAAAGTAGTGTTGTTACTTCCTTCTTTTGGGTGCTCAATCAATTTTTTCGAGGAGATATCATCTTCACTTTCACTTTTTATGATCGTTTTTTTCTTAGGTGTTTCATCTTCACTTTTCACGTTCATTTTTTTCGAGGAGATATTATCTTCACTTTTTATGATCGTTTTTTTCTTAGGTGTTTTATCTTCACTTTTCACGTTCATTTTTTTCGATGAGATATTATCTTCACTGTCACTTTCTACGATCATTTTTACAGGTTTTTTCTTGGGTGAAGAGAAATCGTCTTCACTGTCACTTTCTTCTTTTTTCATTTTTTTTGGTGGTGAAAATGACTCATTGTCACCTTCACTGTCTGAATAGAGTACTATTCTTTTTCTTTTACCCATCGTTTATGACTGAATGTAAGACAATGATACGGTAAGTCAGAAAAGTCGGCATTTTATAGAGCCTTTCAGTTCAATAGTGTATAAATAGAGATGATAGCTGCGAAATCTATATCATTCTTCTGATCAACTTCAGACAGTACAGTTGATAAAAAAAACGAGCGAGTTTAAGCTACAAAATACATCACTGATAGGAAAGTTGATGTATCTGTACGTTAACCCATACACCCACGATTACGAGATCAGTAATGTTCCGTCAAAGTATCAAGTTCAACATATCGGGAACTATGTGGGATCATTTTTATCCCATCAACATGTAACAGAAAAAGACGTTTACCGTATTACCAGTTACAGAGTTTTGGATCAAGCAACGATCGATAGACGATATGGGCTGGATGGAAAAAGAAAAGATATTTGTTTTACATGCAACAAACCAGGACACTGGGCTAGAAATTGTCCAGAAAAAGAAAAGCAGACAGAAACAGTCGTTTTTGTCTATGTGGATCCACGCAGTCACGATATCAAAATTTCACCAACAATGGGAATTTGTGGTGAATTTCAGAACATGAAATTCGTTGGTGTTCTGAAATCATTCTGCAACGAAAATAAATGGAAAACAAGCTCACTACAGACTACAATATCATCGCCTGAAAATCAGATCAAAAATATACAGATTGACAACACGACTATCGGTGATACAGAGATCTGTAAAATAACAGAACAGATAGAGAAAAAAATATCTACAAACGATAATCTAAGAAAACAACCAACTTTGGAACTAAAAAACAATGAACTTTCTTCAGAGGAGACTCTTTCACCAAAACAGGAGAAAAAGCAAAACAACGAAAAAAGAGAAAGCGAGAAAAAAAAGAAGTGTTTCTTTTGCAAATCAAAAAAACATGGGGATAAAATCTGGGCCTGTCCAGATATGATATTAAAAAATAATGAATGGGGAAGAAAACGAAAGAGTGAATGTGAATCTGACATTCCAAAGAAAAAAAGAAAAACACACTGAAAAAAGTTTCAACAAAAAAGTACTTGTTGAAAAAACTGTTGCAAAATATTGTTTTAAGTTTTTTAAAAAAATGTTTTTAAAAAAGGTTGACTTGTTTAAATGTTTTCATTCCAATGTTTTTTTAACAGATATTGTTTTTTCATTTCATTGTTTTTTCAGTTCCTGACTTGTTTCATTGTACAAAATTGTTTGAATAAAAAACATATGAAATAATTCTGGGGTTGACTTTTTTTCTTCTGACTGTAAGTCTTTTGACTGTAAGTCTTTTGACTGTAAGTCTTTTGAGAGAGAAAAATTGACAAATCGAAAGAAAAGATCTTTCTTGGGGAATGGTAGCCCTGAAAAGGGCTGTTTTTTTTCTCCATTCACTGGCAGGATAATTAATTCCATACCAGTGAAAGATAAAGCTTCTGTAGCTTCTTTTGCCACCCACGATGCTCGGTGGGTGGCATAAAATCCCTCAATTCGGGATAAATGTTTCCCATCTTGACCTTCGGTGTACGAGTATAAAACTCGTACCCCCTCCTCTCAAAAAAAGCAAACAGTGCCTTGAACTTTAGTTTCTTTCTTTCTTCTTCTCTTTTCTTCTCCATTTCTATCTTCTCCATCTCTATCTTCTCCTCCATCTCTCTCTTTTTCTTCTCCTCAGCCTTTGCCTTCCCAAATAATCCACAGAAAAATCTGCTACCTTTCATTGTGAAATGAAAATAACCCGATAATAAAAAAAACTTCTTTTTTTATACGTTTGCAGGGGGATTGACCTACTTTGACTCAGAATTAACGTTTGTCCAATCGAATCGTTCGTTATATCATTACACATTTTGATTGGTCAACATTAACTCAACTGCATTTTCCTCTATGCAAAACACTATTCTCAGTGATCATAGTTAAAATACTTTGTAGTCACTATTTTATAGCTCTGTAGACTATAAAAGACAATCGCAAAACACATTCATTCGGAACTCAGCTACTGTAGAGTTAAAACCAAATCAACATAATGTTTGGACTGACAATTTTACTTACATTACTGTACTGGATAGAAGAAAGAGAACGCCTTAGACGTATAAGGCGTGAAGTTGAGCATCTATTCCAAGTGTTAAATGCGATGGAAGATAGGAGAATAAAGAGAAGAGGTTAAAAAAGTGAACCTGTACAAACAGCCCTTTTCAGGGCTACCCAATACCACGAAAAGATCTATCTTTCCTCAAATTTTGTCAATTTCCAGTCAAAAGACTTTCAGTCAAAGAGTCACACTCTAAGAGTTACACTCTAAGAGTTACACTCAAAAAAAAGCCTTCTATTTTTCACTTTTTTGTCTAGGTCGAATGAATGCTTTTCTACTTCATTCAAAATAGATCTGTTCTAAAGAGAATTTTCCACATATGTATGCATTAAGCTTTTTTTCTCAGAACTTTGCTCAGAATGCTTTCTACCAGGTTCGCTCTCTTAATTCTAAGTCAAAGTAGGTCAATCCCCTGTAAACGTATAAAAGTCGTCGATTTTTTCCCAATAATAAATCATTCGACACTCAGCTCTCGAATAGCACGGTTAAGTGTAAACGAAAAAATGGACCAAATGAATCATCGACTTATTGAGGCTCTCCGAGTCTTTCTGATTGGTGGTGATCAAGTACTGATACTAAAGAACAGGATTGAAGAGAATAGAATACAACTAGAACAAATATCACGCACATACGTAGATCTCGGTGAGAAAATAGTCGAACTAGTTCTAGAGACAGCACCTGACGTTATCTTGGTTGATGTGGAATTCAGGAGACGGATTACTTTTAATAATGGAGCAATGATAATCACGAAAAGAGTCGGAGCATGTCCAATCTGCCATGCAAATTTTGGATGCTGTCATTAAAGATGGAAAACATTCCAACACAGAAAAACAGCCCTTTTCAGGGCTAACCCAACACCACGAAAAGATCTTTCTTTTCAAATTGTCAATTTTCAGTCAAAAGACTTTCAATCAATGAGTTATACTCTAAGAGTTATACTCAAAAAAAGCCGAAGTCCACAGTCCCACTGCAAATTTTTTACTCTAACAAGACAAAAAAGTCTATTCCCAACCCTTTTTGACCAGAGACAGTGTAGGCATTAAATTCACACATATCAAAAAAAAAAGACTAAGTCCAAACTCCTGTGTATAACACGAATCTTCTCCTTCTAGTTTTTTACTCACACAAAGAAAGAAATATAACGAAGCTTCTGATTTGTCAATATTAAACCAACGAAGCTTCTGATTGGACAAAAAACGTTAATTCTGAAAGATTATTCTTTTCATTTTTGACAAATTTCAGTCAAAAGACTTTCAGTCAAAGAGTTACACTTAATAACACATAGCGTTTAAATCCCCTCTTCATCGAGGGTGATTTCGACCAGGAACGCGCTCTAAATTCTGAATCGAAGTAGGTCAATCCTAGTTCTGACGAGAGGATTGACCTACTTTGACATAGAAATAACGGTGTCCAATCGATTCGTTCGTTATATCATTACACATTTTGATTGGCCGCCGTTAATTCTGAACCAAAGTAGGTCAATCCTCCCATCAGCTTATAAAAGCCGACGATTTTTTCACTATTCAATTGAACGATGGAAGATCTCCGAAAATCAGTTCAAAACTTAATGAGAGCGGTATCCACCCTCTCATTAAAATTAGAGAGAGTAAACGGTCAAATAGAGAAGATAATGGGTGAGGATAAAAGACTACCATCACCACCATTGGCGATAGCTAACGAAAAGAAGGAGTTTGTCATCCCAGTGACGGAATGCTGGGATGACGACAATGAGCCGGCGTTCTCTCTCCAGTTTGATCTGGACGAGACGGAATTGAGGAGACTAAGGAGGCGGACAGCAAATAGCTGTCCAGCCTGCAGAAAAGTTGGAGGTTGTGCCTAAAAACACAACCTCCACAAACAGCCCTTTTCAGGGCTAGCATTCCACACGAAAGAGTAATCTTTCAAATTGTCAATTTTCAAGACTTTCAGTCAGTACAACCCCCACTCAGGGTAAGCAGAATGGGGCACTCAGGGCAAGTCAGATAGGTACTGTCCAATCTCTGCAACATGTATAGTCTAAGATCAACCGGAAATGGTCTTTTGCCCTGTAACCATGACGTCACATGACTTTCCTAAGCCATACCCATCTTTCCCCTCTCAGGGTAAGAAGAGTAGGTATCCGAAGGTCACGTCAGCCGGAAGTGACGTCACGTATCCTATTCTGTTACCCCAGGTGCCCCATTTGCTATCAGGGTGGTAGAATGGAGGGTAATTCAAAATGGTAGACTTTTGGTGATATCTACTTCCGGTATTAATACCCATTTGCTATTCTTTTGCAAAAAGGTATTTCAAAAAGGTATTTCAAAATGGCGGACTTTTGGTGAATTCTACTTCCGGTATTAATACCCATTTGCTATCCTTTTGCAAAAAGGTATTTCAAAATGGCGGACTTTTGGTGAATTCTACTTCCGGTTTGTCAAAAAATAATACCCATTTGCTGTCAGGGTAGAGAGAATGGGTACTCAGGGTAGAGCAGATGGGTATTTCATGACCCAAAAATACTGCTCTCCCATTACTACTTACGCGTAGTAAATTTGGCTTTCTGAAAAATTCGGTCAGACAGACAGACGAGAGGAAGGACGGACGGACGAACGCACAGAGAGATAGACAGACAGATAGACAGACAGACAGACAGGCTACCTGTAAAGCGGCTGAAAGTTGACGGATCCAAATCAAAACCGCCCACTCGCTCATAAATATTCCTTTGTTAGCTCTGATATATCGAGCTACATCTCCGTTTGGGCAATCTTCTGCTGAAGAGTTCACAAACCTCACTATGTTCGGATGTTGTAGATTTCTTAAAGCATACTGAAACACAAGGAAAATGTCTGATTTGATATTATGAAATGGATTTTGAAAATTAAAGTTAAATCATTAACCTCCGAAATTGATTTGTTTGCAGTATGAAGACTCATAGAACATGTGTTTATAAGTTTGTAAATTCATCGAGAGATTACATGCCCGAATACACATGAAAAGCATTTTAGCAAAAAGAGAAGAATCTCGTAATGAGTAAGAATTACAAAAGTAACCGTCTGCAAAAGATAATGGGTTAACCCTAAAGGCTTTACCATACAACTCTGTGTTTTTTTTCCCCCCGAGAGAGACGACTTTTGTTGGAAAAAGAGTAAATGCTAGCAAACAGTTCCTACAGCTCTCCTTTTCCCACAGTGTTTCTAAAATTAACAATGACAAATTTATTAACTAAACAAAATTTAATATGTCGCCTACAGCTAACGTACACCTTTTTTTACATGCAGAAAAAATTACCAATTCCAAAAACTTAAGTGTTTTCTTTTCGCAAAACGATGGGTGGGGCATTATAAGTAAGTATGGTGCGTTGAACAAAATTTAAGTGATAAAAGTATAAAAGTAGTATAGGTCGGTAGATAGGCTACGAAATGGGCTATTTTTGTCGCCAGGCTACCAACCCGAGAGGTTTTGTCGCTAGCTTGACTACCCTCGGTTAGTCAAACTAGCGACAAAATTTGCAACAACAACTAATTCCCCCATTCCACTTTTTTGAAAGATGGGCGGGGCAAAGGAAAGTCACGTGACCTGGTAACCATGGAAACGAATTTGTCTCCAGTTTACCTCTCCAAGATGGGCTTTCACTGGGTAAAAAATAGCGTTGAACTTAGTCTTCTTTTGGGAAGGATTTGTTTTTCTTTCGCAAAATTGTCGTTGGACTTAGACAATTTTAAGTGTTTTTTTCACTCTTCGGGATGTAGCCAGAGATCCCTCCCTGTCTCCAGTTTCCCCTCCATGAGAGGGGTTTTGTACTTAGATAGGACTCCTTTGAAGGGAAGCTGGAGACAGGGAGGAGTCTCTGGCGACAGCTGGGGATAGGTTGCCTATCTGTGATGGGTTTTCTATGGATGAAAAATAGCGTTG
The DNA here is from genome assembly GCA_946811185.2 of Hippopus hippopus. Classification (NCBI taxonomy): domain Eukaryota; kingdom Metazoa; phylum Mollusca; class Bivalvia; order Cardiida; family Cardiidae; genus Hippopus; species Hippopus hippopus. The sequence goes on from OX328096.1 coordinate 69,926,622, forward strand.
CACTTAGTCTTCTTTGGGGAAGAATTTGATTTCTCAAGCAGAATTGGTGTTGGACTTGGGCAATTTTCAGTGTTTTTGCTCTTCAGGGAGAGAGCTGTCGCCAGAGTCCCATTCCTGTCTCCAGTTTTCCCCTCCCTGAGAGGGGTTTTGTTCTTAGATTGGACTCCTTGGAAGGGAAACTGGAGACGGGGAGGGTGTCGGGAACGCCTTAAGCCGTGCAACGTCGTGGCGCCATCGCGCCAATACGTCGCACGTCGTTACGTAATGTCCTGCGTGACGTTATTGTTTGAAAAACAAGATTTCAAAAGGGATAGTAAAGCAGACCGACAAGACGCTGAGTTCGTTTTACCTTCCAGCTTCTAATAGAATAACCATATTTTTTGGTGCCGTGACCAGCTGGAAATGCAGCTTAACAAACTTCTAACACAAAGCGAAGCACAACATCGCTTTATTGCGATAAGTTTAGAGAAAGTAGAAGAAGAAGTCTTGCCGAACTCCAGCTGAAGAAAAGTTCTGCAGATATTAGCGGATAAACTCGAGGCAGTCAGAACGCTCAACGAGAAGATTGCGAATCATGCCGACTTAGAGGATCTAGAAGCAGAATTAGTGAATAGTGAGTAGTACATTATCGATATGGAACTAAAACTCGACATCATTAGAGAGAAAGGTTCGAATCGTAATGAGAATCAAAATAGCCGAGAGGACCGAACATGTACATCGGACCGTATTACGCCACAATCATCACAGGTGAGTTTAGATAGCAGCGCTTCCTACCACAAACTACCAAAATTAGCTTTACCTCTCTTCAACGGAAACATTATAGAGTGGCAGTCATTTTGAAATTGTTTTGAGTCCTCCGTCCATTTGAATACTACCCTATCCAACGTCCAGAAATTCAGCTATCTACGCTCGTTATTACACGACGAAGCTGCGTCCTGTATTGCCGGATTTCAACTGACACACGCCAATTACAGAAAAGCAGTAGATTTGCTGATAGAACGCTTTGGTCAGCCTCACAAGATCATCAGTACATACATGAAGTCATTATTAGAATTGCCGCGACCCGATAACAATACACTTAGCATGCAGTGTTTTTACTACAAACTAGAAACATTTATTAGAAGTTTGGAATCACTCGGACAGTGCCAAGAATCATACGGTGATCTGTTAGTTCCTATAATACGCGAGAAACTTCTGAACAATTTGAACGCAACATGGCTCGAGACCATGGCAACAGACAATGGACACTAAATGAAATTCGAGACTCGATCCAGAAGGAAGTGAATATTTTGCAGGAAGGAGAGACTACTGCGGCAATGGAGGTGCATTTTCCCACCGCGTCGTTTTTTACGAGAAGCAGAAATTCCCATAGAAACAGAAGAAAAGAAAGCTCGACCTACAGTAGACCAAGTAAAATCGTTTGGCCAAAGGAAGATCACGTGTCCATTCTGTGGAGAACGACACTCGCCGATAGATTGTAAAAATGTTGAGACTATAGAAAAAGACTCAAGTGTGCGAAAAAACACTCTGTTTTAATTGCTTAGGCGAAGGCCATCAGATCGTTAGTTGTACATCGCGCTTCAGGTGCCGACATTGCCAACGTAAACACCACACAGCCATCTGTCATCAGAAAACGACAAATTCGTTAAATCCTGACCCCACGCCTTTTCAACCCGAAGCAGAAAGTCGACATAATGCTACAGTACTACATTCTACAACTCAACCCCGCCAAAACGTACTTCTTAAGACCGCCGTAGCAAAAAGCAGCTCTTCAAACTTAACTGAAGAAGTGCACATACTGTTTGATGAGGGAGCACAGAGATCTTTTATTTCCCAAAAGCTTGCCGACGATCTTCAGGTCAACCCGACGGGAACGGAAATTGTTCTTTTGGCATCCTTTGAGCAAGAGTCACAAAATGTCCGACATATAGAAACTGCAACAGTGCAAGTGATAAAAGACAGGAATGAGAAAATCGCAATCGATGTGCTTATCGCCGTACCCCTGAGTAACATTCAAAGGGAAGTAAAGACATTGAAATACCTACGCGGACTAAAATTGGCCCACCAAGTGAGAGATGAAGACGGTTTTGAAATTAACCTACTCATAGGCGCAGATTCATATTGGAAAATAGAGAAAAATCGTGTTATAAGGGGGAAAGGACCGATCGCTGTACAATCCAAAATAAGTTATTTGCTTTCTAGTCCACTGCCAATTAACAAAGGGAACAGTTCAGTAGCTCAACACATGATGAATGTGATTACATCACCACCAAATCACTTGGATTTGGAACGGTTCTGGAAGTTAGAATCAATTGGTATCACACCGGAAGAAGAAACATGTAGTCCAAGCGACTTGAAATTGTACATGGACACGTGTATTTCATTTAGCGAGGGTAAATACATCGCACAATTGCCATGGAAAGAAGACCACCCACTACTACCTACAAATTATGCCGTGACATTAAGACGTACAGAGAATATGATTGTAAACTACGTAAGGAGCCCCGTTTGTTTAAGAAATACGCAGAAATCATCGACGAGCTGGTTAAACGGGGGTCATCGAAGAAGTAAGCGACAGTAGTGTTGCGAACCACCAAATGCACTACATTCCACATCACGGAGTGAAGAAAGATTCGGTTACCACACCCATACAAATAGTTTATGACTGCAGCTGCCGTCAGTCTGCTGATAAGCCCAGCCTAAATGACTGCTTACAATCAACGCCGCCGGAACTAAATGATTTAACCGGTATTCTAATACGCTTCCGGCTGAACAAATACGCCATTACTACAGACATAGAAAAGGCATTCTCCACGTCTCATTGCACGAGAAAGACCGAGATGTGACGAGATTTCTGTGGCTGAAAGATCCCAGTAACCCGGAGAGTTCTATGACAAACTATAGATTCAAAGCAGTGCTGTTTGGGGCAACATGTTCTCCATTCATGCTATACGCAACTATCATAAAACATCTAGAAAGCAACAGAGACTACAGGGTGAGTATTTATTTACTCAGAGACATTTATGTTCACAACATTATCACCATTTTTCCTATTGAGAACGACGTAACCGACTTCTACCGAGATACCCGAACCACGATGGATGCAGCAAATTTCAACCTACCCTTCTTGAATTCCAAAGGCGGATCAGTGCTTGAAGCAGCTAAATCCGACCAGATTTCGGACAAAGACAAATTTTCCAAAATTCTAGGCATGAGATGGGACGCCATATATGACGTGATCTCGTTTCAAGAACGACTGATTCCAATATCCGACGTGATAACGAAACGAGAAGTTTTGAAGCATACCGCCAGACTGTATGATCCACTAGGCCTCCTCACTCCAGTCACCATTCGAGCCAAGATCATGCTGCAGGAGCTATGGCAGAAGAAATATTCTTGGAACAATCCTCTGCCATGTGATATACAACAAAGATGGTACGAAATTGCACGTGACATAAATTCTGTTTCCTTAGAGGTATTCGACAGATACCTTTTCAATAATGATGTAACAGGAAATTCCGCCACGTGTACAGATGAAATTACACTTCACGTGTTTGTCGACGCCAGCATGGCGGCATACGGAGCTGCCATTTACATTTGCAAGAGAAATAAGTCCGCCCTAGTGATGTCGAAAACCCGAGTCGCTCCAATGAGTCTTGGTTACTGGTGTTATAAGACTTCGTCAGTGTTAAGATTTTTTTGTCGTTTTAGATTGTATGCATGTGCACTCAATATTGTAAACTTTTAGCGGCCCCAAGAATGTCGGGAACGCCTTAAGCCGTGCGACGTCGTGGCGCCAATACGTCGCACGTCGTTACGTAATGTCCTGCGTGACATTATTGTTTGAAAAACAAGATTTCAAAAGGGATAGTAAAGCAGACCGACAAGGCGCTGAGTTCGTTTTACCTTCCAGTTTCTAATAGAATAATCACAGAGGGGTTTCTGCCGACGGGTGGGGCTAGTTTGCCTATCTATGATGGGTTTTTCTCAGGCAAAATTGGCGTAAGACTTAGTCTTTTTTCGGGAAGGAATTACTTTTCTCAGGCAAAATGGGCATAGGACTGAGACTTGAGCAAATGAGATTAGACAAACAAAAATACAACTGTTTCTTAATTTTAACAGTAAACTTTTTTATCTAAACTTAACGGAAAATGAACAGTGAACATGTAGTGGTTATTCTAGGCCAAACAAAAGGGTAGAGAGGCACGAAAAAGGGGCAGGAATGAAGCAGTGCCTTGTCAAATGACTACTACTGTCAGATAAAGGCATAAGTGTCCTTAACTCTTTAACAAATAAGGTCTAGTGTTTATGACCCTAAAGAAAATGACTTTTGAAAACATTGTGGAAATGGAGAAAATGCTTGATGTAATGTTCTCTGTCCTTTTGGATACAAATCCACAGTTACATGTATTTTGTCGTCTGTAAGCCTTTTCAGTTTGGTCTAAGATTTTTCATCTGGTACAGGGTTAATTATAAGCAGGTCTTTCATGTGAAAAAAATAAAATTTTGGATTATTTTTATTTTCATACATTTGAATTTAAAGACTCTTCCTTATTTCATTAACCCTTTCTTAAACACGTGTTTTTGCATAATTCACACTAGCTTATCATAAAAATAAGTCATGGTTGTAATGCACTGCTGGTGGAGGTTTTATGTGATAGGAAAACAATATCTTATTTCAGAAACATCTTTAATCTTTGATTTAAAATTCAGGTACAGTGGACTCCACTGAATGGCAACCCTGTTCATCCTGTTCAGTTTTTAGCAACAATTAGTCTAGCACTGGTCCCTTTTCTATTTATATAAAGTAAGTTTAAACGGTTATTTGGGATCCCGTGAATAAAAGTTTCGTTTTTTGCAACAAAAGCATTCCAAAAGATTCCAAATTCTTCTTTCAGCAATGTGATATTTAGCTAAGAAAAATTGCATTCTTTTACAAAAAAGAAAAGTTTTTCATTGGTAGAGATGTCGGATTTTCGAGGCGTACAGAGAGACTAGAAATTATAAACCATTTCAGCAGCATAGGCCTACATGTTATAAGATAGTCTACGACGAGTTCATATTGACTTGGCACCATCATTTTCATTGCTATGTCATTTAAGGTATAAATTCTTGCCTTGTTCTATGTTATCCTCTTCCTTTTTTAAAAGGGTAGATTTAATGACGGTCACAAAATGTTTCTACTTTGCTGACATTTTGAAACAGGAGTTTGTTTAATCAGCTGCTGCTTTTTTTTTTAGCAAATGCAGCGAATGACATCTGCGTTTTCAAGTTGACAAAATGGCGAAACTATGGCCGTTTCAATGTTGCTTTGGTTAGAATATGTATTGAAGAAGCGGACAGAAAAGATCTTAGATCAGACTGCATAATTCGGAGTCTGATCTTGATTTACACTTTCCATGAAAGAACCTGAAGCCGAGTTCAGCACTCCAACTTTTAAAGAGAAAGCCCCATTGTATCACTAGTCAGATCATTGAAACATTTTTGGAAAAACAGAAACTGACACTTTGAATATCTTTCAGTCTGTTAGTCCATCGATAATCAGATTCATGACAAACAGTTTCAGAACAGGGGTGAATGTAAATTGACTTGATCAGTTAGTTTCATGTGTGAAAAACAAAGAAAATAGTTTCGAATGTAAGTCTGGTTTGAATGGTATGGCTCAAACTCTAACCATACAATGGAATCACCTTTACGAATGAATGAATGAATGAATTTGACTTAAACAAAGTTTTTCGTCGTACAACATAATAATACAAAGAATGTAAATGACACGTGACACACAATCTCTCACGTACATCTTACAAAAAATAACCTATCACACTATCAGTTGGATATAAGAATAGTTGAACCCTTTATCAGTATAGTTAATGTAAAATTTTATTTTTTTTTTTTTCAAACGAATCTGACATTTAAGGTAACGTATGCAGTTGGGAAGAAATACTGAAATTAAATATTGCATGAAAAATTGAAATTAAAACGTTAGACAGAAGTAACGTTAGAGGAGGGGTAAAATATTAACGACTTAATTTACGATAGCGTAAGTAACAAATGTTAACAAGTTTCGTTTAGACCGCTAAATGCAACTCAGATTGTTGCTCTTCTGTGGAAAGCCTCTTTTAAAAATAGAGACAAATTGAACAATGTTCTGTGGTTAGTTGATTGCAGTAGGGAAATTAGCTTAAACATACTTGGTTTTTTATAGTAAAATTTCTTGATATATTTAACCCGTAAGTCTAAATACTGGTTACAGATAAGGATAAAATGGTACTCGTCCTCAATTTCTCCGGGGTTACAAATTTGACAGGTACGTAAAGATCTATCAAGACGGTTTCTTTCGTATCTACCAGATTCGATTCTCAAAGAGTGAGAAGATAAACGTATTTTGGTCAGCTGTACCCTTAAACACTTACTGCGTATACGGTCAAGATACAGTGCGTAACCAAATTGCGGCTTAATTACCTTATAAAGTGTCAATACTCTGTTGCCCTTCAAATCTGAAAGTACGCACTGCCATTAAACCGGTGGCAAGGTGAGGGTTATAGGGCACTCGTCACAACTCGCCCGATTCTGGACCTACATCTAACCTCGTCCGTATAACGGTCGTTTCCATTTGAACTGCTGATCACGTGATCTTTTACATGACAACGCCACTGTCAGTCGATTAGCAACAACATAAACAACATCGATGAAGTTATTCACATCTATATATCTGTCGGTGAAAACTTCAATCGGAATAGATAAACCGCGTTAAAATGAATGTACGAACTGTTTGTCAACTGAAATGTAGTTAGAAAGATTTCTTTTAAAGAGAAGCCTTACAATTTTTCATAACGGTAAACCGGCGTATTTCCGGGCGAAGATATGTAGCGATCTGGTGCATATCAATCCACCAGTTACAGCCGAGGGATTGATGGCTTCCATCACCCAAGGTATGCTGAATGGGTTATAGGGGTGCATAAAACGTTTTTATGTTGTGTGAAGAATATACATAAAGTGTACACATGTAGCAACTGTAAAACAACCAGAAACTGTTGGTATGTGTCGCAATTTCAGTTTTCAATGCGTTTGTTTCGAATTTCATGGGGAACGAAGGATCACCGTCGCCATCATAATTATTATTTACTACTTCATACGGGCGAAAGACCGCGCCTTCGTTTCTATGCGATGGAGTCTGCATTTGTCATCAGATTTTTGTTAAACTTGCACAGTTTGTTAATCTCATCAAAAGCTTGAATCCTAATGATTTTTTTTAAAAAAATCCAACAAACAATATGGAACAAGAGGACGATGATTGTCCTATATCGCTCACCTGAGTACTAAGCAGTAAAGGTCTAAAATAAAGATAAATACCAAATATCGAGGTTCAAGGCCAAATGATAATGAAACAAGAGCAGCAAATTGTCGCAAGATATGCCCGTCTCACCGCCATTGTCAAGGAGGTATAATAATTGCAAAGGGTAGGTAATGCAATAAACATGTTTACCAAGTCTCAAGTCAATTTGACTTGAGACTTCAAAGTTCCGTTCCGGACAAGTAAGAAATACTGTAAAAATGAAGATCAAAGTGGAATTACTCACAATCCGCGCTAGGTAGAGTTATTGTTCTTGCGCACTGTGCTCGGTAATATTGCAACAAACATACATACCAAGTTTGAAGTCGTTCTGACTTGAGATGACAGTTATATTCCGGACAAGCACTAAATGCTGTAAAAATGACGATCAAAGGGAAATAACTCAAAGACAGCACGAGGTAGAGTAACAATTCTTGTGCACTGCACTTCCAGTTATTGCAACAAATAAGCATACCAAATTTAAAGTCATTCCTACTTAAGATGACAAGGTTTTGCTGCAGGCAAGCAAGAAATGCTATAAAAATGAAGGTCAAAGGGGGAATAACTCAAAATTCGTGCTAGGAAGAGTTATGGTTCTTGTGCACGGCACTCCGTAATTTTTCAACAATCATGCATACCAAATTTGAAGATGTTCAGGCTGGAGATGACAGGGTTATATTCCAGACGAGCAGAAAATGCTGTAAAAATGACGATCAAAGGGAAATAACTCATAGACAGTATGAGGTAGAGTTATGGTTCTTTCACACTGCACTCCGTATTATTGCAACAAACACAAATGCCAAGTTTCAAGTCAGTCGGACTGGAGATGACAAGGTTATGCTCCGGACAAAGAACTATTTTAAAGAAATTCTAATTCATGGGCAAATAAATCCAGTTGTTCTTTTCCGATTAGACCCATAATCGAACTCATCCAAGATCTTATGGTCATATATATTTTGACCAAGTTTAGTGCTGATTGGTTAAAAATTGTAGATGCTAGAGTGTAAACAAATGCAAATATAGCAATTTTTCTAATTCAAGGGCAAATAACTCCAGTCATTCTGGTCCGATTAGACCCATATTCGAACTCATCCCAGATCTTATGGTCATATATATTTTGACCAAGTTTTGTGCTGATTGGTTGATATTTATAGATGCTAGAGTGTAAACAAAGTCAAATGTAGCAACTTTTCTAATTCAAGGGCAAATAACTCCAGTTGTTCTGGTCCGATTAGACCCATAATCGAACTCATCCGAGATCTTATGGTCATATATATTTTGACCAAGTTTGGTGCTGATTGGTAAATATTTGTAGATGCTAGAGTGTAAACAAAGAAATGTGAACGGACGGACGGACGACGGACGCCGACGGACGGTGAGTGATCACAATAGCTTATCCTGAGCACTTCGTGAGCTAAAAAGTAGCCATTTCAAGTTTAGAATTTCCATTTCTTGTTTATGCAATGAAGTCTGCATTTGTTGTCAGATTTTTGTGAAACTTGTACAGTTTTTTTATCTTATCAATAGCTTGAACCCTAATGATTTTGAAAAAAATCCAACAAACAGTATGGGAAAAGTAGACATCATAAGTTGAAAATTTCCATTTCTTGTTTACATGATAAAGTCTGCATTTGTGGTCGGATTTTCGTGAAACTTGCACAGTTTGTTTATCTCATCAATAGCTTGAACCCTGTTGATTTTGAAAAAAATCTGACAATTAGTATGGGAAAAGTAACCATTCAAAATTGAAAATTTTCATTTCTTGTTTACGCGATGAAGTATGCATTTCTGGTCAGATTCTCATGAAACTTGCACAGTCGCTTTGTATCATCAACAGCTTGAACCCTATTAATTTTGAAAATATCCAACCATTAGTATGGGAAAAGTAGCCATTTAAAGTTGAAAATTTCCACTTCTTGTTTAGGCAATGAAGTCAACAATTTTGACCTAATTCTCTTGAAACTTGTGTTACGTAAATAGGATATACATGTAACCTGTTTTCAGAATATTCTAGAAACATAAAGAACATTCATTGTTTTTTTCCATTGTGGTTATTTTTGGAAACGGATTGTTAGTAAACAAGTTGTTTACCGATCCATGTCAATAAATAACTTGTCATTTTTCTAGAAAGACTAATCTAGAATTTTCCAAGCTGATATAAATAGGAGTGACTTACTTGGTGGATAGGGATTTTGAACTTAGACTTGTGGCTTTGAGGATACAGAATTAGTGAAAAGTGTTGGATTTAAATTGGAATATAGATCTGTAAGCTGGAATTATATATTTCTTAAACAGGTTGCTCATATCTATTTGCAAGTTAAAACTAATTTTAATTTAGGTTTTAGGAACCAGAAATTTCATTCTTTTTGTAGTCTAAACATAATTTTTTAATTTTGAGGGACTTATTATATTTCTTGTTCTAAGATTAAAAATTGTTAAAATTTCATTCAAACTTAACTCTAATTGTACTCTTTTTTCTTTATTCATTAATAAATATTGTTAATTGTTTAAGGGTTGTTGCCGGTTTTCAATTTCTGTTACACTTGTCTCGTTACAGAAATTGGGGGCTCGTCCGGGATTGATCATCTAGTCATTTTGGATATACTTTGAAATTATTTTGAACCTGAACAGTATTAAAGTTTATTAGATAATAAAAAGATAATAGAAAAAATTGATTTTTATTCTACTGAACCAGCAAAAAAGCAATCATGTCTTTTGATCTTGAAAAATTTATTGCTGAGCCTTCTCAGGAGTTGTTAAATTTGGCAAAAAAAGTCTGATTTATTAGATCTTGCTTCTCATTATAAACTGACTGCCATTAAAGGTACTATGTTTAAAGCATGAAATTATGAATTCTGTTGTTCAGATTTTAGTTGAGGAAGAAATACTTGACTCGTCTGCTCTGTCTCTCATTCTTGTGTCTCAGACAGACGTTAAAACTAATATTGATTTAGAAAAATTAAAACTACAGACAGAAAAAGAAGAGAGATTACAGGAGAAAAAAATAAAGCAAGAAGAAAGGATGAAAGAAAAACAATTAAAATTGAAATTAGAGCAAGAGGAAAAAGAATTGATATTAAAAATTAGAACAAGAAGAAAGAATGAAAGAAGAAGAATTAGAGTACAGGTATGCTGAATTAGAAGAAAGAGAAAAGGATCGGCAATTTCAGATGAGAATGAAAGAATTAGAAATAGAAAATAAAGAAAAACTATCTTTGCATGTGATTAATGACTTTGACATAACAAAACACCTCGGACTTGTTCCGCCATTTCAAGAAGAGGAGGTTGATAAATACTTTTTACATTTTGAAAGATTTGCTGAAAATCTGAATAGGCCAAAAGAGCACTGGACCTTACTTTTGCAAAGCGTTGTAACTGGAAAGGCTCGTGATATTTCTCTCAACTAAGTAATGAACAGCTTTCTAATTATGACAATGTTAAGGAATTGATTCTTAAGGCTTATGAACTGGTACCTGAAGCATATAGATAAAAATTTAGGAATTGCAGAAAAGAAAATGGTCAAACCCATGTTGAATTTGCTAGAACTAAAGAACAATTATTTGATAGGTGGTGCCATTCAAAGAAATAGATTGAGATCATGGAAAACTTAGACAACTATTTTTAGTTGAAGAATTTAAAGGTGCATTAATTCAGATATAAAAACTTTCTTAGACGAAAAAGAAGTTGAAACTTTAGAAGAAGCTGCTTGCTTAGCAGACAACTTTGCCTTGACCCATAAGGCCTCTTTCATAAATAAATCAAACCCTCGAAAACCTTTTTATTCATCTACTGGTCCTAAACCAAATTCCAGTCAAAATAATGACGATTCCAATCAGAATATTCCCAAACCCAAAACTCCTTATGAAGCCAAAGGTCAAAATTCCATATCTCGACCCACTTGTAATTATTGCAAAGAATCAGGCCATATTATTTCTGAATGTCCTGTTTTAAAAAGAAAACGGGAAAAACAAAAAAGTTTTAAGCCTACAGGCCTTACTTCATTAAAGTCTACACATCAGTCATGTTTTAAAGACCAAACCTTTGTCCATGCAAAAGTACCTAAGACTGATACTGTTATGGAGGTTTATGAACCATTCTTATCAGATGGTTTTGTGTCACTAGAAAGTGATTTTGCCCAGTCTACCCCTATTAAAATTTTACGTGATACTGGAGCTTCTCAATCTCTTATTTTAGCAGATGTCCTGCCTTTTTCTGAGAAGACTTCTTCTGGGACAAGTATCCTTATTCAGGGGGTAGAATGTGGATTTGTTCATGTTCCGCTTCATAACATTTATTTGTCTTCAGACTTAATTAATGGTCCAATGACTGTTTGTTTCAGAAAAAAAAAAAACTTTTAAAGGTGTTCATTTGTTATTAGGCAATGATTTAGCCGGAGATAAGGTAATTGTTAATCCACCTGTAACCGACACACCTTGCATGGATCAATCACCCGATCCGATTGAAGAAGAAATTCCTGACCTTTACCCGTCATGTGTAGTTACTACAGCTATGGCAAAGAAAGCCATTTTGACTAAAAATCAGTCTGATATTGACTTATCCGATTCTTTGTTGAGTCATTTATTTAAAAATGAAATTAACAGGTCTATTTCACAAAACCCGTCTGAAAGTCAGACAAATTCTAAACATAATTCATCAGAATTTGATTATATATCCTCACCCTTAGTTAATGAAGGCCATGATACAAGGTCAAGGTCAAAACTAAGTGAAGACCAACACAATGATCCAGAACTTGCACCTTTATTTAAAAAAGCTGTCAGTGAAACTGATCTTTCACTGGAACCTGTCTGTTTTTATATAAAAATGGAATAGTAATGAGAAAGTGGCACCCTCCTGAAGTATCTGTTGATGACGAATGGGTTGTCAATCATCAAATCGTCGTTCCTAAATCTTATAGATCAGAAATATTAAGCTTAGCTCATGAAACACCTATGTCAGGTCATTTAGGTATCAATAAAACCTATCACAAAATTCTTAATCATTTTTATTGGCCTGGTCTAAAAGCAGATGTGTCAGATTATTGTAGGTCTTGTCATACTTGTCAAATGGTAGGCAAACCCAACCAGGTCATACCTAAGGCTAAACTACAGCCGATCCCTGCATTTGATGAACCTTTTAGCAGGATTATAATTGATTGTGTAAGTCCATTGCCAAAAACTAAGGCTGATAATGAGTACCTTTTGACTATTATCTGTGCTTCCACCCGTTTTCTTGAAGCAATACCTTTAAGAAATATAAATCTACAACAATCGTGAAAGCTTTAGTGAATTTTTTCACTTTTGTAGGACTCCCTAAATCTTTTCAGTCCGATAAAAGGTCAAATTTTATGTCTGGCATTTTTCAGCAAGTGATGAATGAGTTGGGAATTAAACAATATAGGTCATCTGCATATCACCCTGAAAGCCAAGGTGCCGTTAAACGGTTACATCAGACCTTAAAAAAATATAATAAGGTCATATTGCTTTGACACACAAAAAGATTGGGATAAGGTATACATCTTTTACTCTTTGCAGTAAGGGAGTCTGTACAGGAATCTCTTGGTTTTAGTCCTTTTGAGCTTGTTTTTGGCCACACAGTTCGTGGACCTTTAAAACTTTTAAAAGAAACATTTCTTTCACGAGAAGACTTTCCTTTAAATTTACTTCAGTGTGTATCTGACTTCAGAAACAGATTATTCAAAGCTTGTGAGGTTGCAAAATCAAATTTAGAGAAAATGCAATGTAAAATGAAAGAAAGATATAACAATAATACTAAAGAAAGTTATTCTAAACCGGGAGATAAAGTTTTAGCACTTCTACCAATTCCTGGTAGGCCTCTACAAGCAAAATATTTTGGTCCTTATTTTGAAGAGAAGATGGTCAGTGACTTAAATTATGTAATAACAACTCCTGACAGGCGAAAGCAAAAGCAATTATGTCATATTAATATGTTAAAAGAATATGTTGATAGGGATAATACAAATATTTCGCCAATAAATGTAGTTTCCACAGTCCCTCAAAATCAAAATCACATTAACCATGAACACATAAATTGTGAAGAAATGAACTTTGATAAATCTAACCCTATTTGTTAAAACTTCAGAATTTTAATAAATTTACGAGGGCTGTTCGGAAATTATGGAGACAACGCTTATAATATGAAAATGGTAAGACTTACAAACGAAATATTTCGTCACAGATAACATATACGTTATTACTTTATACATGCCAAATATCAGGCCGCTGGGTCGTCTGTATAAGTGTCGGGGCCCGTCGGAAATATACTCGCTCGGTCTGAAGCACAACAGCGTCCTATCAACATTACTGCGCGTTTACACTATTGCATATCATTCCTTTTCAAAATAAATACCATTCAATCTAACTTCATATGTCGCTGCACCCATTTGTCGCACAGTTTTACATCATTCACTATCTAATTATCTCACTAAATTCAGTGCAGCAGTCGTCAATTCACTAAGTTATTGATTCTTATACCTCTCAACTCAGACTTGACATGTGTAAAGACGTCGATCATCGTCGGTCCCCACATCCTTTTGTAATGTACGGCGATGATACATCTTTAACAAACCGATTGTGCCACTGATGAACAAGAGCCCGATACACGCCTCATCCGCTCCGTGTCATGTCTAACATCATTTTTTGTTTCAATAGAAGTTTTTCCAAGCTCAACGCAAAATTTTATGTAAGCTCGCTGCTCCGCCTTTACGTCGTTATCCATTTTGTCGATGTTTCTTTGGTAGCGCGAACGGTCAAAACTTGTTTATCTATTCGGTGAACTTTATGAAACTTTACCGGAAATTCGACAGAATAACGTAGTGCATATGGCATCATTTTAATTGACTTTTCTCCGCTACTTTAATGTCGTTCAAGCTTTATTTCAAGTGCAATTTATTTGAACTAACTAGTTTTTACGGTGTGCTCCGGTTTCTCACACCTGTTGTTGATTTTAGATGATATACAATTATAACATGTAACTAATACAGATTTCATTTAAGCCTTTCAGTTTATTAAAGGTTAATTCACGTTTATGGAAAAGTTTTTGTACATACGTTAAGTTTTTTCTCTCAAAACATACATTGTCTCAATAATTTCCGAACAGCCCTCGTAGATCAAAAACAATAAAAAAGATGAATCTGTCCATGTTAGAATATCCAGTGCCAAAAGAAGATGGCTGCATTGACAATATTGGTCATGCAAAGTATGTAACCAAATTTGATCCTCTAAAAGGACTTTGGCAAATTCCTCTCACTGAAAGAGCTAAAGAGATCTCTGCAATTGTAACTCCTGATGGACTTTATCAGTACAAAGCTACGCCTTTTGGGATGAAAAACTCGCCTGCAACATTTCAAAGTCTTATCAACATAATAATATCTAGATTGGACGACTGTAGGGCCTACATCGATGACGTCATCATTCACAGCGATGATTGGGATGAACATCTAAAGACTATCACAGAATTTTATGACAGACTGAGTAAAGCCAAATTTACAATTAATCTTGTTAAAAGTGAATTTTGTCATGATAGTTTAACACTTTTGGGCCATGTTGTTGGACAAAGACAGGTAAAACCCGTAGAAGGTAAAGTAAAAGCTATTTCTGATTTTCCTGTACCTAACATGCAAAAGACAACTTATGAGATTTCTTGGTATGGCTGATTACTACAGAAAATACTGTGGCAATTTTTCTGTCATTGCAGAGCCACTGACAAGTCTTCTCAGCAAACGCAAATTTATATGCAATGATGATTGTCAAAAAGCTTTCGATAACGTAAAAATCATACTAAAAAGTGAACCAGTTCTTTTAGCTCCTGATTTTGAAAAAGAATTTAAGCTTGCAGTAGATGCTCGTGATACTGGTGCAGGTGGTGTTTTACTTCAAGAAGATTGTAATGGTGTAGATCATCCAGTTAGTTATTTTTCTAAAAAGTTTAACAAACATCAGAAAAACTACTCAACAATAAAAAAAAGAGTGTTTATCTCTCATTCTTTCTCTTCAGCATTTTGGAATATATTTGTCGTCTTCTCCTGCACCCGTCATTGTATATAGTGATCATAATCCTCTGATTTTTATCCATTAAATGAACAACAAGCATCAGCGTTTACTCAGATGGAGTCTTTTTTTACGAGAGTATAACATGGATATCAGACACATAAAAGGTAGGGATGATATTATCCCTGATGCTTTGTCTTGAGTTTAACTTGTAATTAGTTAACATTTGTCTATATGTATAATATACTTTCATGTACAGTTACGTGTAATGATATGTTTTATATTCTAACAAAAGAAAGTTTTGATTCATAAAACTTTCTTTTCCTTTAGGGGGGGAGAAGTCTTACGTAAATAGGATATACATGTAACCTGTTTTCAGAATATTGTAGAAACATAAAGAACATTCATTGTTTTTTCCATTGTGGTTATTTTTAGAAACGGATTGTTAGTAAACAAGTTGTTTACCAATTCATGTCAATAAATAACTTGTTGTCATTTTTCTAGAAAGACTAATCTAGAATTTTCCAAGCTGATATAAATAGGAGTGACTTACTTGGTGGATAGGAATTTTGAACATAGACTTGTGGCTTTGAGGATACAGAATTAGTGAAAAGTGTTGGATTTAAATTGGAATTTAGATCTGTAAGCTGGAATTATATATTTCTTAAACAGGTTGCTCATATCTATTTGCAATTAAAACTATTATTAATTTAGGTTTTAGAAACCAGAAATTTCATACTTTTTGTAGTCTAAACATAATTTTTTAATTTTGAGGGACTTATTATATTTCTTGTTCTAAGATTAAAAATTGTCAAAATTTCATTCAAACTTAACTCTTATTGTACTCTTTTTTCTTTATTCATTAATAAATATTGTTAATTGTGAAAGGCTTGTTGCTGGTTTTCTTTCTCGTTACGCTTGTCTCGTAGCACTTGAAAATATTATTTGGTTCATCAAGGGATTGAACTCTATTAAAAGTAAACAAAATCTAGTAATCCATTCAGAAAAAGTAGCCACTTGATAACTTAGTATTGTTTACTCAACGAAGTCCACATTATTAGTCACATTTCTTTGAAATTTGCTACGATTGTTTAATACAAGTGTTCTGTATTCAGAGTGATAATGAAAACAGGTTACATGTATATCCTATTACATAACACAAGGCATACTGAAACCCTATCAAATTTGGCTGGATTCTTAACAATCAGTTTTAAGAAATTGCACTTCTTTTTTTTTTTCTACACTGTTTGTTCAATTCACCATGCCTACTTATGCTGTCTTAGTGGGTTTAAGGTACCTGCACTCGCCACAACTCGGCCGATTCCGTACCTTCATCTAATTGATGGCTCCCATCACCCGAGGTATAACGAATGAAGGTACCTGCTGTAAATTGCTGCAAGCGCATTATCAGATTAATTTCACGCGTCACGTCTGATTTGGTAACGTACACACACGTGCCATCACTTTGACATGTGTTAACTCCGTATCGGCGTCTGATGTGTGATGACGTAATACACGATAAACCAATACATCAGACAGCCGATTGTTTGTATGTAAAATAATAGGGCAGCAGGGCGCTTGTATATGGATTCGGGGGCACAAGGGCGAGGCGAAAAAGGCGCAGGGCGGCGCGCCCTGCCGTTCCGCTCTAGAATAAAAACACTAACATGAATTATGAACGTATTTTACATGCAAAACACATAAATGATGACTTATTAACAATAATATCATTTTGAAGAAATGTGTTTTATGACTTTTTCACTGCTTGTGGGAAGTCTTCGAGAATTTGGTGTATAGAGTTCCGTAGTGCTAATTTAACCATGATGACACATCTCGATCGTTTCAGTGACGATCCGTTGAGAGGAATTTCTGTTGAAGATATTTCTGTAAATTGCATCCTCTTGCAGCAGCACTCAATGCAAATATACAGTAAAACAGGCAAACTTTGCCCCGTAGGCTCTGAAGAGTTTGTCGACTGTGTTTCCACGATGAAGAATGATTATCTAGAAAGTTTTTTATTTCTATCTCAAGTGGTGGTAGTCCGTATGAATCAACGTATAGCACATCGCCACTATTGTTGAATATCACTGCCACACTCAATGTTATCTCGGTTTGGTTGATTTCTCTGTATTCACAATGTAGGCTTTCACATGTTTCGGTTTTCGTTGAGCTAACTCATCTTTAGCATAGACTTTATCCTCATTCGGCATACCTCGGGTGATGGGAGCCATTGAATCCTTCGGCTGTATCTGGTAGCTTGATATGCACCTACACGGTACATTTCATCGCCAGAAAAACACCGGTTTACCGTTCTGAAAATGGTAAGGCTCCTCGTAAAAAAGAAAACTTGAGTCTCAATTTTTTTATCGAAATCTATCTGACTATATTACAGTTGACAAACAGATCGTACATTCATTTTTTAATGTGGTATATCAATTCCGATTGAGGTTTTCACCGATAGATAGATAGATGCGGTTGTTTATGTCGTTGCTAAACGACTTACAGTGGCGCCGCCATGTATAAGATCACTGATTTGCAGTTCAAATGGAAACGACCGTTATACAGACAAGGTTAGATGTAGGCACGGAATCGGCCGAGTTGTGACGAGTGACTTTAGCCTGTGATCCAATGTTTTCCCATGATCCAATATGTACTGAATTTCAGAAGTGTACATCACTTTTTTTTTCTAATCACTTTCTTCCCAGGATTGTTTTACTTTGTCACACCAGTTTTGTGACCACGAATCCGTGAATTCAGATAAAATGTTTTGTTTTATATTTTTTCACAATCTGTAGGCTCCCACATAGTCACTTTCATCGAGTGTCATCTCCATTAATTCAGGATAGGGGCCTACCATTTTTCCATGATTTTGTTTGGATTTAATTCGTCATGGCTTTTTCTATGAACATATCTGTATGTTCTTGTCTGTTCTTAAATAAACACAGTTTGTGCTGTATTTGACTGGGATGATCCACTTGACATCCGAAACACTTGTTACGAACTTCACTGGCAATAAGATTTTGTAATTCTTCAATCATATGTTTTTCGAAGCTATTGTGAAAGTCATTTTTTCTGAGAAGAGATACACTTTGAAGTAGAATATTTCAATTTTTCTGCTTCTTTCTCAGTGATATGACAAATCTAAGTCCCAGTATTGTTTCTCGACATATACTCCTTAGTCCTGAAAAGGACTGTTTTTATTAAAAACTGTCTATTCTGGGTGATGATTAAAGAGATCTGTTTGGAGCCCTGAAAAGTACTGTTTTTTCTGTTGATTCCGAGATTAGTAATCTGTGATAACTTCTCTTAAACTGTTGATTTCAATCGGGTTGTCGAATTCAGCAAAGACAATTATGTTGATGACGAGTGCGAGAGCTCGGGCAAACTGAAGCTAAATAGACGATTTGCCAACTACATTTGATGTAAGCGATATTTTCTTGTTATCGTAAGCGGCGCATCGGAAGTATCGAGTTGCACCGGTCAAAACAAAGCACTATTTCAAAGACAAATGCCATATTTCGCGTTCGCAAATCCTTTAAATTTGGACAAGTTCACAACTAAATAAAAGATGACATACGGAAAGATTAATATAAAACAAGAGATAAGAAGAGTCAGTTTAATGTGACACGTGTGCGTTAATCTGTACTAAGCAAGTACATTACAGGAAACCCACCCTGCAGAGCGATTCCAGATCAAATGAACACCGCGTTAACTCTTTACCCACTTTTGTTAAAAAAAAAATATAACACATGTTTTTTTTTAAATATTCAAAACGAACCTTGAAAATCCATTTTGGGAAGGAGTGATGGAAAGTTTGAAACTTGATCTGAAGCAACGTTTCTTATGTTCATGATCTATTATTTATTCGTCTGTAGGAACATGGCTGAAAGTGCAACAAAGACGGTTTGATTAATAAAGCTGTGACTTCAGTAAATGGACTGTCCCTGTCTCATTGGAGACACTGGGCAGCTTCTTAAGCTTTTACCAAACAATTTCGAGTTTGGACGATCCTGAGAAAAAAAAAACAGGTGAAAGACGCGGTGATTTGTTTACTTGCGGCTATTTGTCTCATTTCCTCAACTCCCCCCCCCCCCCACACACACACAAAATAAAAAACAACAAGAGCAGAAAATTGTCGCAAGATACGCCCGTCCCACCGCCAGTTGTCGATGGGAGATAATAATCGTAAAGGGCAGGTAGAGGAAAATAGTAGTGCAGCAGAATTCATGTAAGTGATTGAAATAGGCATGAATGTCTCCTGTAATGTTAAAGGTTGGTATTTAGATTTTTCACATCTCACCAAATTAAAAAATATATATATCACTGAAATTTACATGAAAAAACAATACAAATCATCAATAATTAAGAATCGTAAAATTACAAAAAAAAAATTTTTATGGTGTTCCCTTAAAAGGCTACGTAGCCTCTTAAGGTACTTTTAGATTTCGCGCCATAAGTCAAAAAAAGCATTGTGGGAATGTCAAGTGACTGGCACGTGACTAATGACGCTTAAATTCCATAACATAACAAACATAATTATTTTCCATAATGTCTTCTTCGGACGCTATGTTTGAAGCTTCGTCTGTGTATTTCCGGTATGTAAATGAGCGAGTTGCTCATGTAAAAATAGACCGTGTTTCCCGTCGGTGTCGACCTGGGCCGTAGTAAATCTCTAATTTCTCTTGTTGTCAGATGGTTTTCGACTACTGGGGTTTTATGAATGAAAATTAAAAGGCTTTGGGAGTATAAGGATGATTTTTTTTTTTTTTATTTCAGTAAAATTTTCGTCCCAAAATCTGAAGGGCCACCTTTAAGGACACATGTTGTAGTTGTGCAGCCATGTACACTGTGCTCTGTATAATTGTTACAAATTTGCATATCAAGTTCCAGGTCATTCCATCTCCAGGTGACAAAGTTATGCTCTGGAAAAACATGAAAAGCTCTAAAAAAGTTAATCAACGGTAAATAACTCCAAAACCGGACTAGATAGTTACAGTTCCTGCGCACTGCAGATAGTAACAGTTCCTGCGCACTATAATTGCAATGAGCATGCATATAAAGTTTCAGGTCATTCCAACATGAAAAGACAAAGTTATGTTGTAGAGAAGCATGAAAAGCTGTAAAAAAAAAATGAGTAGGGAATAATTCCAAAAGGGCATTAGGTAAGGTTACGGCTCCAGTGCATTGCACTTTTCGTAACTGCATCAAAGATGTTTACCAAGTCTCAAGTCAATTAGACTTGAGTTGACAAAGTTCCGTTCCGGACAAGCAAGAAATACTGTAAAAATGAAGATCAGAGTGGAATTACTCAAAATCCGCGCTAGGTAGAGTTACTGTTCTTGCGCACTGTACTCCGTAATATTGCAACAAACATGCATACCAAGTTTTAAGTCGTTCTGACTTGAGATGACAAAGTTATATTCCGGACAAGCACTAAATGCTGTAAAAGTGACGATCAAAGGGAAATAACTCAAAGACATTAGGAGGTAGAGTTACAATTCTTGCGCACTGCACTTCCAAATATTGCAACAAATAAGCATACCATATTTCAAGTCATTCCTGCTTAAGATGACAAAATTATGCTCCGGACAAGCAAGAAATGCTATAAAAATGAAGATCAGAGTGGGGAATAACTCAAAAATCATGCTAGGAAGAGTTATGGTTCTTGTGCACTGCACTCCGTAATTTTTCAACAATCATGTATACCAAATTTGAAGATGTTCAGACTAGAAATGACAAAGTTATATTCCGGACAAGCAGAAAATACTGTAAAAATGACGATCAAAGGGAAATAACTCAAAGACAGCAGGAGGTAGAGTTATGGTTCTTTTGCACTGCACTCCGTATTATTGCAATTATTATTGCAACACAAATGCCAAGTTTCAAGTCAATCGGACTGGAGATGACAAAGTTCTGCTCTAGACAAAGAACTGGACGCCGCCCGGCCGACCGCCCGCCCGGACGCGATGCGTGATCCCATAATACGTCCCGTCTTCGACGGGCGTATAAAAAGTAAACAATAAACAGCCCAGAAATATCTGTGAAAACTGTATTTCAATCAAAATCCGATTTAATTTTCATTTTAGAATTTTTTCGTTATACTCTGACGTGTATCATCTGTAAGATACATACAAGTGTGTAAGAAAAATAAAACCTTAGTCACATTTTGATTTAATGACGTATTATCGGGTTGTCAGTGCGCAACTTTTCCGCGCATGTCTTTTCCTTTCTTTATTTTCAATGCGCGTAATTTTGTTCGATTGTAATACTATCACCGGACTGTCAGATGAAAGCAGCTACAAATGACTAATTAAAAATGCTTCAAATTGAAGTTGAAATTTTGATTGTGTAGAAAATATTGTGGGGAAATGTAAATTTGCCTATGAGCAATTTCACCTTTTACCAATTGTTTTACTAAATCCGTCCGATAAGGATGTTAAATCAAGTATATGTCAGGGAAAGGATTAATAATATCATCTTTGTTGTGAAAAAGACATGATTTTGTGCTAGAAAATATACAACTTAGTATAGAATTGACTCTTGGATGTTTTTGTGTCATTTTCATTGTTCCAAGGGAGGTAATTGAGTTCAAATATTGGGAAAAGTAGCCAGGCAACCTATCATTTTTTTGAATTTTTTTTTTTTTTTTAATGAAGGATATAATTATGTATATTTCATAGACAAATGAGAACAATCTCTGGGCTAGAGTTTTTTTGAAGGTCAAATGGTGTC
Source organism: Hippopus hippopus (assembly GCA_946811185.2). Lineage (NCBI taxonomy): Eukaryota > Metazoa > Mollusca > Bivalvia > Cardiida > Cardiidae > Hippopus > Hippopus hippopus. Next base: position 69,948,693 of record OX328096.1, read on the forward strand.
CTGATTTTCACTAATAAAATAAGCATTTTCGTGGGCTAAGGGTTTGAGCAATTACACCTTTTTCAAAAAAGTTTTCTAAAGCTATCCCATCACAGTGTTACATCAACTATATATATCCTCTTTATTGTGAAAAAGACATGATTTTGTGCTAGAAGATATACAACTTACTAAGTAATTTGACTTTTGGACGTTTTGTGTCATTTTCATTGTTCCAAGGGAGGTAACTGAGTTCGAATATTGGGAAAAGTAGCCCGGCAACCTATCTTTTTTTTTTTGCATTTTTTGATAAAGGATATAATCATGTATATTTATGAGAAAAATGAGAAAAAATTTTGCACTAGATTTTTTTGAGGGTCAAACAATGTCCTGAATTTCTCGATAAAATAAGCATTTTTGTGGGCTAAGGGTTTTATTGAAACATAGATAGCGTATCATTAATTTGAAATATCTGTTAATATCTCATCAAAGTCAGAGGATCCACTGGTTCACTATGAATTTAAAACACAGAGAACATGATTTCACTGAAATTACAGATTATAATCACAAAATTCTGACGTATGCTGCAATAATTGGGTTTTGTGTAATTTGAAAAAAGGGTTATGTTCTTCGTGGGCTCAGAACTTTTTGGTTCATCAGGAAACGTCTGATTATCTCTTCGCATATTGAAAGAACATACTTTGAAGTGTTTCTGTGTCAAACTTCACGAAATTCTCTGCGTTAGAAATAACTCGCTGAAACGCCATTAAATACAGTTTCCATAGATATTTCTTGGCTTTTTGTGTGACAAATAACAGAGAGTGGGACAGATCAACCAGTCTACTACCTGTGAGAAAGATGGCGTCTTAAAGAGTATATTGGGAAAGGATGAAGGGCTTGTAACTAGCATATTCTATCTTTTCCACAATATTTTCTTCTTTTTCATGGACAATTTCAACAATTTGACCCACGTTTATTCTATCGTCTTCAAATGCCATGTATCTGGACGAGTCCAAAGTGTTGCCGTTGAGTGAAAACTATCGAATAAGCATTCACCGTAACTATTTAACGACGTAAATGACAAGTTTTTCTAACGGACAGATTTTTTAAATGATTGGTTGTATGGTGTTTAACGCCGTTTTCAACATTATTTCAGTTATATCGCGGCGGCCAGTGTACCTATCCATGCGTTTCTGAAGCCTCTTTTACCAGTACTTCGCACAATTTTCTTTCCAAGCCACTCTCTGCTTTCCCACATAATCATCGTCGAAACAATGGTCAGCGGTGGGAGAGGAATGAATCCTGTCGCAGTGACTATCATCAATTCTCGGAAAGAAATTGGCCGAGCCAGGGGTCGTAACCAAGGATCGAACCCTGGACCCCGTGTTCTCAAGTCCTGCACTCTACCGACTGAGCTACCGGGGCTTGGCAGATTTTTTAAAAACTTTGCACATACAAAACTCATCATGTCTCTAGGAGATTACAGTAAAAAAAAATGTGGGTCACTGTGCTCGTTTCTGAGAAATTCGCCTTTGAAAAAGGTATATACAGTTCCAAAATTCAGCTGATATTGGATTTAAGACGTCTTTTTTTAATAGTTAGTTAAACAGAAAAACAACAAATATACATCATTTTATATTATATTTTTGCACAAAAATGTATAAAAGCCTGGTTTTGAGCATGGTAAATGTACAAATATGCATGTTATATATAGACCATTGAGTTAAAAAGGGAGATAATTTGATCAAATTCAGGGTTAATCTTAAATAGATACATACTTTCTAACGGACAGATTTTTCTTTAAAATTTCCACTTAAAGAGGCCTATGAACATACTGAATTGTATTTCAAGTTAATGACGATTATCCACGATGACCCATCAAGGTCTGATGCGCCGGGTTAAGGCCTGTTACGTTTTACTAAATTCTGATACGATCTCACCGATTCACGTTTCCTCAAGATTAAAATTAAATCGGCGTTGTCGTAGCAAAATTTTTCACTGTCAAAAATTTTGTCGCCAGCACCAAGTTACCTCGAGATCAACGCAATTCAATACCACGACCCCAAACGCCCACCACGCTTCTCTCAAATCGTGGGCATCGTGGCTTATATAAACCAGGGATCTTATATACAGGGATAGGAAACGCGGTATAACTTCCGGTTATTCACTGTCTTCTTTCGAATTGACCGCAAAGGAAAAAACGGCGGCCATCTTAAATTTCGGCATACGACGGTCACTGTTTTAATCAACGTTTTGCTTGGTTATCCCATACATCCTTCTCAACAGGTAAGTTTCCGAATATTTACATGCTTAGAATATATGTAACATCAATTTTTTCGGAGATTTTGTTTTATATGCTTATTTTGGCGTTAAAAATTCATGACCTATTCATGTTTGCCCCGTAGGGGATGTTCGGCAGGAGGATTTAGTGACGTGCAAAAGTACTTTTTAAGTACATAAAGTAGCGTCCAAATAGCAACATGTTGGTAAAAATCACGAGATAGAGTACATCTCCTTGTATTAAAGCCAATTTTGTGCTGATTTTCGATTCCTAAGTTAGATAATTATGGGCTCAAAACTGGGCTATTTTCGGTATTTCATCACAAAATGGCGGACCAATATGGTGAATTTGGCGAGATTCTAGTGATAGTTGTAGCATTCTCAATTTATTTTTAGAAATAAATTTGTTCAGATTTTGACATGTTTATAAGCAGTAAATATTTCTTTTTGTTTTTAAATCAAATCTAGTGATTTTCGATGCCAAGGTTGGATAACTGAGGGCTCAAAAACTTGGCTATTTTCGGTCTTAATTGCAAGATGGCAGCCTAAAAAGGGGTTATTTCAGTAAAGGTGGAAGCGCAGTACCGCACATTAGTCAAAAATGATTGGATCTCTGATAGTTGGCCATATCCTGACCAAATTCTCATTATAGTCTAACCATGTGAAAATAAAACCATATTTTGCAACGTAACTGAAGAATTAAAATGTTACGTTTTGTAAAAAGGAGAAATTTGAAATTCAGTTGGTTCTATATTTTTTTTCCAGATATGTATTGTGAGAGCACAAACACTTCAAAACATGGTTCCAAGAACTGTCAACATACTGTTGTGATGCATCCTGTGAACAGAAGAATGACATTGAAGATGGTTTTGTAATTCTGCATAAAGTGTGCTAGTATAAAACTGAAGCTGGGCTTGAAAACTTGGAATATTAAAGACCAAATCAGCTGTGAACTGTACAAACCTGCAAGAAAAATGCTAAAGTGAAATTAATGTATTTGAATATGAAATCTGTGAGCTTCTTCTACCACCAAAGTATGTTTAGTATGTATAGCTCAATAAGCCACTAGAAGTATGGAGTTATTTAATTATCTGTGACAAATGCTAGTATTCCTGAATCCTAAGTTTTCACTAACCTAGGGAATATCCATACTTCCGAAAACATTGTGAACAAAGAAGAAACTACCGGTAAGTACATGTCACATTTTCTCATTTCCCCAGGAAAAACAAGTCTCCTCATTTCAGTTGCATTTCATTTGTCGTCTGCAAATGCTTTCAAATTAGACATGTCCAAAATTTTGTAATCTGGCAAAAAGTTAAGGATGGAACCTTGCTCAATTTGCAATGTTTCACAACATTTTAGTTGTATCATAGCAGCCATTATACTTATCTATTTGTTTTTTGAATTTGTATAACTGTCTGCACAAGCTGCGTGTTGCTTTTCCTCATCAACATATTTTTTGAGGGAGAGAAGTATGTATCTGTGTTGTGCAAAATTCTCTGAGAATCATGATGTTGGTTTCCCACTACTCACACTATTGTCATAAAACACTAAAAGTACATGTATTAAATTTGACATACTTTTGGTTTCTTCAAACAACACAGTACATTCAGTATCTACAGTCTTATAAGCCACTTGTGGTAAGGAGTTATCTAATAATCTGTGACAGATGCCAGTATTCCTGAATCACAAGTTTTCACTACCATGGGAAATATTTACACATCTGAAAACATTGTGGGAAAAGAAGAAAATGTTGGCAAGCATGTTCTCATTTTCTCAGCAAAGACACAAGTGACACATTTCATTTCTTGTCTGCCAATAATTCCAAATCAGACAAGTCTCAAATTTTGTTGTCTGGCAAAGTGTTCCTGAAGGTTGGTTGCTTTCAACATTTTGCAATTGTATCACAGCAAACAATGCAGCTATCCATATTCCATGTATTACTAGAGTTGGGAATGTTTCTACTTGAAAATCTCTGTTGAGGGAGAGAAGTATATTTTGGGCGTTTGTATGACATACACCAGGATTATAATGATAGTTTAATATACCAATAATATCTCATATACACAATACTTTTACTATCATCATTAACTGCAACTTGCCACAGTGAAAAAGTTTTAGGAGATAAAAGTCTACATTCAATGAAAAAAGCATTTTCGGAAGCAACCAACCATTTGCATGTTACATTTTATCGCAAAAAGATTGGTCCGTGTGTCATACTGTTTTCCAAAGATTTCTACAGTGGATGTATGTAAAATCAAATTTATTAGGCATTAAGTTAAAACTTGCTAAAGGAACACATTTTTCAGCACCATTTAATTTTGTAACACACATGTAGCTCAATATTCATGGCTGCCTTGATGATTTAGTGAGAAATTTTAAAATATCAATTTCAACATAAACTTTCTGTGTACAGTGTGAATTTTTTTGAAAATTTAAAAAATGAAAAACATTTGAAGGAAAGGCAAAAACATAATATTTTTAATAGCACAGAAATCATTTTGAAAAGAATTGATCACTGGCTGCAACTGGTCTTTTACAAATGTTTTCCAATGCTGTCCACTGTACAAAGTCCTACACAACTTATACTGTTTTCAAATTGGTCCAAAATCAAAGCTTTCAAAGTTATTAGATAACCTTAAGTTCTCTGACACAGAATAAAAAAACATTATTAAAGAAGGAAAAATTGCTTGTCAAAAGCAACTTTTACTTTGCCACACTGTTAACTCTTTTTGAAACAACACAGAAGTAGACTTGTACAAAGTGAGAGCACTTACAGACAACAATTGAAATGCGACTCAAATTATGGAATTTGTCAATGATATAATTGAAAGCATTTGGGGAAAAAGAGAAAATGTTGGTAACCAGCATTTTCTCTTTTTCCTGCAATGTTTCCAAAAGGCTTCTTTCTCTTGGTCATCAGAACTCGGGGTTGTGTGGCAAAGGGATAATTGCAGATTTGTCTTTTTTTTTTCCTAATAATTATGCTACTGACTATTTTTTACCAAAGAACAATTTTTGGGGGGCCTTTGGAATCCCCAATTGAAAGTATTAGCAAACGACAACTGAAAGTAGATTCAAACGATTGAATTTTTTTTGCATGGTATTGAACATTGCGGATAAAAATGCTGAAAACAGGTACATGTGCTAGGCTAGCATTTTGTTCTTTTCCCACAATATTTTCAAAAAGCTTTAAATATTCCGAAGTCATCAAACACACAAGGTTGTAAGGTACACAGGTTAATTCGAAATGATGCAATTGTGAAGGCCACTGGTGTATGTAATTGATTCCAATGTATAAAAGTAGGAACAGAGTTGCAGACAGGTCCTCACACTTCACCAGCCTACTTTTTCAGAAAGTTCACTAATTCTTCCCATTTTGCAGGAAATTCTCCTTTTTTTCTGTCAAAGACAGTGATTTAAGAGTAGCTGCAAGCTGAACTGAAAATGTACTGGAAGGTCCATTTAATGGGCAGTGAAAGCAATTTTCTGGTTCTATATGCCCTTTGTGTAGTTTGCTATTGAAAAATGGGTATACAAGTTGGCTTCTTTACAAAAGAAGCCAGGAGAGGTCAGCATCAATGTTTTCAAATAGTTTATTGGCTTTTAATTTCAATATATTTTGGTTCATGTAAACAAACAAGTAAAAAAGCCGCCGCGTGGAAACCTCATATGCTTTACATGACGGTCATTTGACCTTCTTGCTGCGTTTTCAAGTCGCATGATCTTGTCCAGCGGTCTTCTTTCTCTTTTTTAACGAAATTCTTCTTATTTTTTTCTTCTGTTTGGATTTATTTGCTTAATAAAAAATTACAATTAATTGAGAGGTCATTTGCAAGCATGGCAAATTCTTATAACAAATCTTTTCTGAAATTCGTCATATAAAAATAAACCACGTCTATTTCCTGTTTCGGTTTTTTGATTTCGCTTTATTTACAAAACCATGACGAAACAGACTGTGTATCGGAACAATTTCGCAAGAGAAACAGATTGAAACAGCAAATTCTGTGGCAGTCTGCCTTTTAAACTCACCACTGTTGGAGAGGTCTGATGACCTCTCCAATAACTATTAACAGATCTCTGTGTTTACCGGCCTAATACATTGTACTACATACAAGTGAAATGTTTGTCACTCCTGGTAACATGAGAAGCTTTTGACCTGACCAAATTGAAACATTTGGAGAAGAAAATCAGAAAATAAATATTTAATTTCAATGATGCGTATTGTCTATAAACAGAAGAGGACATTACTGACAGTAGATGTGTCATGACAGATACACAACTTGATATATCCCACTTGTGATCATGTAAAATACAGGGAGTGGACAAAAGCAGCCCACTTCTGAAACGTTAGACGGACTTAATCCTTCAACAGGCGATGTGTGCTTTTCCCGAATTGTTTGCAATAGATATCCACTGCAGAAATATTAAAATATTTTAAGTTACTACGAAAAAGAGGGTTGTTTCGGTAATGGGTCGTTTTGGCACCGGGCCGTTTTGATCTCCATTCACAATTTACTCTTCGTGTGAAATCAAGACTGACAACATGACCTGTATATCTGAAACGCCCAATTAGTCGACACTTTAAATTTTCCAGATAAAAAAAAATAACACTTTAACTGAAAAAAAACAATAATAGAAAAACATTGACATAAACATTGAAACGCATTTCATACTAAACGCTTCTTTGGCGGATCTTAAAATTGTCGGAATCGGCAAGGAATTATATTATCTGAAAGGAAGATAATAACTCGCAAGGAACGACAACGGATTATTGGACGCCGTACAGGTAAGTCAGTGAAAAATCGATAATTGGTCTTAACTCCAGTTGCGTTGCCTATCCCTGTGTATATAAGATCCCTGTATAAACGCAGCATAAGTGCTGACCCACGCAGGAAACTAAACATTGAAACGCATTTCATACTAAACGCTTCTTTGGCGGATCTTAAAATTGTCGGAATCGGCAAGGAATTATATTATCTGAAAGGAAGATAATAACTCGCAAGGAACGACAACGGATTATTGGACGCCGTACAGGTAAGTCAGTGAAAAATCGATAATTGGTCTTAACTCCAGTTGCGTTGCCTATCCCTGTGTATATAAGATCCCTGTATAAACGCAGCATAAGTGCTGACCCACGCAGGAAACCGATTTGCGGTAGCTTCTGTAACAGGCAAGTTTCGGAAAGAGGAGTTAGATAGTAGTAAATCGAATGGAGGTTTCGTATCAATGCCTGTTCAGAGTAATAAATAGATCTAGTCTATGTTTCTTTCGCAATTTTAGCTCACCTGAGCACGTAGTGCTCAGGGTGAGCTATTGTGATCGATCACCGTCCGGCGTCCGTCCGTCCGTCAATAATTACTTAAAAAATCTTCTTCTCTGAAACCGGCAAACAGATTTCAATGAAACTTCACAGAAATGATCCTTAGGTGATGCACTTTCAGAATACTTCAAAGATTTGAATTCCATGAAGAACTCTGGTTGCCATGGCAACCGAAAGAAAAAACTTTAAAAATCTTCTTGTCCCAAACTGTAAGGGCTAGAGCTTTCATATATGGCATCTAGCATCATCTAGTGACCCTCTACTAAAATACTTCAAATTATGGCCCTGGTGTGGAAATTGGCTCTATGTTGTGGGGTCTCGGATTTCACATGGAGATAAAGAAGGAAATCTTTAAAAATCTTCTTGTCCTAAATCCTCAGGGCTACAGCTTTCATATTTGGCATGTAGCATCATCTAGTGGACCTCTACCGAAATACTTCAAATGATGGCCCTTATGTGGAAACTGGCCCTTTGTTGTGGGGTCATGGATTTTACATAGAGATAAAGAAGGAAATCTTTAAAAATCTTCTTGTACCGAACCTTAAGGGCTAGAGCTCTCATGAAAAATCTTCTCCACTGAAACCGGCGAACAGGTTTCAATGAAACTTCACAGAAATGATCCTTAGGTGATGCACTTTCAGAATACTTCAAAGATTTGAATTCCATGAAGAACTCTGGTTGCCATGGCAACTGAAAGAAAAAACTTTAAAAATCTTCTTGTCCCAAACTGTAAGGGCTAGAGCTTTCATATATGGCATCTAGCATCATCTACTGACCCTTTACCAAAATACTTCAAATTATGGCCCTGGTGTGGAAATTGGCCCTATGTTGTGGGGTCTCGGATTTCACATGGAGATAAAGAAGGAAATCTTTAAAAATCTTCTTGTCCTAAATCCTCAGGGCTACAGCTTTCATATTTGGCATGTAGCATCATCTAGTAGACCTCTACCGAAATACTTCAAATGATGGCCCTTGTGTGGAAATTGGCCCTTTGTTGTGGGGGCACGGATTTTCATAGAGATAAAGAAGGAAATCTTTAAAAATCTTCTTGTCCCGAACCTTAAGGGCTAGAGCTCTCATATATGGTATGTAGCACTGTCTGGTGGACCCCTCCTAAAAGACTTCAAATTATAACCATAGTGTTATAATGAGCCCTATGTTGTGGGTTCCCAGATTTTACATAGAGATAACGAAGGAACTTTTTTAAAAATCTTTTTGTCCCAAACTGTGAAGGCTAAAGCTTTCACATTTGGGTTGTAGCTTTGTCTAGTGGATCTGTACCAAAATGCTACAAATTTTGGTCCAGGGATGAAATTGGCCCTCTGTTGTGGGGTTCAGGATTTTACAAAGGGATAAAGCAGGAAATCTTTAAAAACTCATCTTGTCCCGAACCGTAAGGGCTAGAACTGTCATATTTTGCATTTATCATCGTCTAGTAGACATCTACCAAAATACTTTGAATTATGGACGTTGGATGGAAGTTTGCCCTATGTTGTGGGATCCTTGATTTTCCTGTACGTCCAGAATTATTTGCCCTTGAATTTGAAAAATCGCTTAAATTTGCTCTGTTTACACTTAAGCTCCTTTACTTTTTCACCAAACCTAATCATATTTTAACAGAATATATTTGACAATAAGATGTCAGATGAGTTCCTTTTTAGCATGATTGGAGTAGTATTCCAAGAGTTATTTGCCCTTGAATTTTGAAAGATTGCTGAATTTGACTTCATTTAGACTCTAGCTCCTTCATTTTTTCTTCAAACCCAATCACATTTTAACATAATGTACACCAAACCTAATCATATTTTAACAGAAATGGATTAATTTGATCAAATGACTCAGGTGAGCGACTTTAGGGCCATCATCGCCCTCTTATATACTTAATCCTTTAATTTCTGAACATAAACTGAGATAGTATCACAAAAACTGGATTCTACCTTTTAGGACTCTACAGCGGAGAAACAATCACAAAAATAACATCAAATCGGGTTACTAGAAAGACTGAAAAACACCTAATGACGGCCCGCCGAAAAACACCCAAAACGGCATGACAAATATTGATATTATCTTTGGGCGGGAAAGGGGGGGGGGGCTATGCTTAAAGCCCCTGTAAAGTCAAAACTAAGTAATTTTCACCGTTTAAAACTCTAAAATATATTGGATAACCCATCACAACACACATACATAAGATCGGAGAAAACTCGAACGTGTCAGTTACTGCATTGGTTGCCATGATATACGTGTGCGAAACTGCATGGAGAAGCCCGTCGATTTCAGGGACGCCATTGATCGAGACAACCTTCGTTATCGTTCGTGTATATTCGAACTAGGTCTTCGAGAACGTCACGTGATAACATTGCATCTCATTAATGCTGTGACGTAGTAGATAGGACTATTATTTACAATTCCAATATTATGTCATCGGAGAGTAAGATTACTCATTCTGAACCTGTTTTCTTATTTAGATGTAGTAAACGTTTCCTGTATTGATGATAAATGAAAAAACGATGATCAGCCTGGGTCGTTATTTCTGTTTACGATGTCGATAAACTTACTTTTTTAAGCCTAGAATGGGGACAAAACGGTCAAGTGAATGAAGGGTTTGTTTCGACGCCTTGAATGATCACGTGGTGTTCACGTCACTATCACGTAACTGCGGACATTTACGAAGAAAAGTCGGCTAGTCGTCGGCGATCATCGATGTAAACAGACAGATAATGTGGCATGGTAGGATCTGTTCTAGTTTCAAAATTCTTTTTTCTGCCATTGACTGGAACTTTTGCGAACTGTACCTTTACATATCGTGAAAGTCATAATAATCGCCATAATTTTACGTGGTGAAAGTGAAATTTACTTTTATTTTATAAACAGGTTTTTTACTCAGTTGGGCTTTACTGTGACTTTAAATCCAAACCAATCTACCACACTTTGCCCTTTCCAGTCTTTTCCGACACACTTAGTGTCTTTCGGCAGTTCAGTGTGACAAGTGTACAAGTGTAGGTATGGTATTTAAAATATCAGTACTATATCTCCATCCACAATTTACGATGTTTGCCGCGGACGATTCAGGTGTTTTTCGTCGAAGACACGATCACTAGAAGTAGATGTAGCATCAATGTATGTCGTTTTCTGGCATCTAAAAGTGTTTCTATGTACAGAAGATGAAGTATCATCAATGGTGAATTCTGGCATTTCAGGTGATTTAGGCGAGTTTGTTTTTGTTTGTTTGTATTGAAGTTTAACGCCATTTTAACAGCTTAGGTCATATCATGGCGGTCAATGACGCACACATGTGTTTCCTGGCTTTCTCACACCAGTACTGACACAACTTTCTTTCCAAAGCCACTGACTACTTTTCTCACATGCTTCAGAGGTGAGAGGCGAAAAATCGCCGGAAAGAAAGTTCGCCGCAACCGGGTATCGAACCCGCAACCTCCAGGTCACGAGTTAGATATGCTAACCACTGAGCCACCCGGCCGCGTTTAGGCGAGTACAGAGTGACATCCTACCCGTATATCCCTATAACGATGACCAGACGACACCAGTCCAAGTTTTCAACAATTTGCTATGTTTCAAGTTTTCCGCTGCATTTTTAGTGATATGCGGCGGCTTTCGGTGATAAAATTGAAAAGGAATGGGGTAGCATTAATGATGTTTTTCGGTGAATTAAAGAGGTTTTCGGCGATTATAGGCTGATCACTTCCTTCCCCAATACCCCCAGTTAACCAGGAATCGTATAAATGTGTATATATAACCCCTGAGTTAACATACAGCCCTACCTTTTCGATCCCCTCCCCCCACTCAGTATGTATTTTGCTATTTCTCGGGTGTTTTCCGACGTTTTCCGCTCATTAGGTGTATTCCGGTATTTCTAGTAATCGATCGGAGCTACCGTTCAAATCGAGAAACAAACCAAATCCATGTATTAGGGTGTTAAGAGAGGTGTATGATTACTACATAAGTATCTTATTACATTGCATTACAGCGAAGCAATTTAACGCCTATTTGCCACAGCTTGAGTTATATATTAATCGAGTAACTTAAAATTGCCCATATCAGAATTTGTATTCGCTTTAAATGGCGAATACTCGGCAGGGCTAATTTCTGTACAACAACAACTTGTGTTTCCATCAAACCTTGTAATTCTGTATCTCTAGCCTGGCCTAATTGGATATGCCTGAGATTCGGATCCGTACCCCTAGCCTGGCAGTCTAGGAATACGGATCCGTACCTCTAAACTCAGAGCCTAGCGGTACCGATCCGTACCCCTAGACACTTCCTTTCCGAAAACCCGACTACAAATGCGGACTTCATCTTGTAACCAAGAAACGCTGATTTTCAACTTTAATTGGCCTTTTTACCTATCTAATTCAAAATCAATCGGACTCAAGCTATTGATGATATAGGGAAACTGAGCAAGTTCCACAAAATCCGACGACAGAATGCAGACTTTATCGCGTAAATAAGAAGACTAAAAGGCGGGCGTACGGACGGATAGAAACCACGCTACAACATGCTGGCCTTCGGCCATTAGAGCTAAAAAGAAAGCACGGTAAATTTACACGTTTCTTTCGAGGAAAATGAAGTATCTTTCAACATCAGTGACGTATCGTCATCAAAAGGCGGAGTTTGATTACGTCATCTCACTGCCTGACCGCACCTACCTCGTCCTACAAGGTGAAATTTAAACATATCCCGGTTGTATCCCTTACGTTCGGGGGAAAAAAGGCTGTTCCGCTATGCAGACAAAAATAATTATGTTGCGGACATTATCACTAAATTCAATGCATAATTCTTTTCTCATTAAAACATGTAAATGAAATATGTGATTTTACGACCCGTTTTCTCATACTACAATGATCTGACGGCCTGCATAGTCTTCATATCCGATTTTACACGAGATAAAACGGGTACCAAATCAATGCACGTGATACCCTAAGAGCAGATTACGTTCGCACTATCTCTTACATAGAACGAAATAAAAAAAATCGCCAAAATCCATTGCTAGTATTCTATATATATATACATACGATCCCTGTTCAAATACGCTGAAAAAAAAAGTATAATATTTTGCTTTCGATTTTGAGTGTACACCAATTGCGAACTGCATACCAGAAAATAGTAGTAAAAATAATCACATTGATTTTAGTAATACACCACCTGAACGCCTCTATCGTTCTCCACTAGATGAACTTTTCCAAACCCCCCTGCTGCGATCCTACGTACATAATAAAACTGGCTGAGACTAGGTGTATTCTCCATCTGTACTTCTTGTGTCGTAACCGTTTCAAGTGAAACAAAATATACTAATACTTCCCTGTTACCCCTTTCAGCGCAAGAGATAAAAACGTAGGCTTTTTCGGAAGGCATAGCTCTAGATCAGACTGCACAGAACGTGCAGTCTGATCTTGGATCTAAACTACCTATTAGTTCGTCAAGCCTAAAAGATAAAAATCTTGCTTACCTCCAGTTGATTGTATTTTCAGCCATCGAAAGAGGTCAAGTTGATATATATTTGGGGTTAAGGAGATAAGGTGATGATGTCATCACCTGCCAACCGACAGACTTTTTCCCCAATATGACGCATTACACCTAAGTTTCAAGAAAAATAGGTCCTCATAGATCAATGAACAGACGCGTCTGTGTTATTTGTTATGTAAAAGTAATGTGCGGATTAAAAATCAGTGTAAGCCATTTACACAAACAATGAATTCCAGGGTTGAATGTCGTAAAATTCGCTCTAAATTTGAAATTAGTCTCGTTCCGCAGCTTTGACATGACCTAGTTAAGTTGGAATGCGAAGCATGCCAACTTAGATTTAGCAAAACCGGAAAATGAAAACAGAATAATTCATTCCGGGTACCCGAAGAACACAACACAAGGATATGAATACACCAGAGACTGGTTTTCATCTCAACTTGCCGTGGACGACCCGTTTGTAATAACCGAAGATAATAATATGGGACATGTATTACTTTCGGCACAAATATGCATAAATAGCCATCAAAACCTTCGTAGACTTGTTTTTAAAAGATTCAAAGAGAAAGTAAAGACAGCGTATAAATATGTCGCTGTGCTTCGGTGTTTGCTTATTTGGTAATCACGTGATCTTTATTTCTCAGAAAACAAGTTTCAGTTTCCAAACGACCTAGTTTCACTTTCTAAACGGCCTTATTGCACACTTTAAGAAAATAGTTCATATACATTTTGTCAATAATTTTGTTAAAAACGTCATTAAAGGGAGACAAAGTCTTGTGAATATTTATTAACATAAAAAACTCTTTCGATTAAAACTATTTGCATTTCATTACTTCCCTTAATATCGCGAAATCAAGTATCTACAACGCGCATTGACTTCATTTGATAATTGGTGGATGCACAGAATCATCTTGGGGTTAAGTAAACAGTTTTAGTATCGATGAATTTTTTAAATTTTGGATCACGAACAATAAATATCGAGTCGATGTATCAATCGTCGCGTGTAAAAAGGTTGCAGGAATGAAGTTTTAGTTTGCGACTGGCGTGAAAATTGTGTCTCGAGAGGTCACTGTATAAAAACCAAACTGCTCATTTCAAGAGCAGTAGCGTTTACTTGATTTCACTCGATTTATTATTACTAATTGTATTTTCTTGAAACTCGGAGTATATGTTCACTATCAAAACAGCAACCTATGCCATCAAGGGAAATAACTCCAAATGCATTTTGTAAGAATTTTGTCCCTTTTTCGATTTAGATCTTTTTCACTATCCAGCACCCTCAGCCGAGCGTGGCACCAGCATGCGGCGCTCTTGTTACTGTTTAAGCCTATACTTTCTGTCTGTCTGTCCACAGTTGACTTGAAGACTGAGTCTCTATTAGTATACATCCAATTTTTAGACAGCATAATACATGGTTTAGGGGTCAGCTATAGTTGTGCTTGTTGCAGCAGGAGCGAGATCCTTGGCTTAAAACTTCAAAATCACTATTTAAGGTTTGTCAAAAATCTTGACTTGAATGATCTTCACTAGTCCATTTTCTCTGGAATGATCGGACCATATCTTAACAGTGTTGCACAACTGTTTATCTAATCGGATATGATTTTCATGCCCCACATCGAAAGATCGGAAGCATATTGTTGTCGAGCCCGCTTGTGGTGAGTGAAACATAGCGTTACAATGTCGTTTTGGCGTCCATCTGGTAAAAACTTAGCATTTCCCTATTACTCCAAAATTATTCAAGTTACATTGAACAATGCTCATATTTTTCATGTAGACACCTTTCGTCAATATGAACCTTGTCAGGGTCACTTGTCCTAGACCAAAGTCAACTTTTAACCCAGATCACAGTAAGAATGTACTTCCTGTCAATATGCATATAATTAGGGTCACAAGTCCAATGTCAATGTCAATATTTTGATCCTTTCTTCAAAAGTTATCACAGAAACTTAACATTTAAATAAAAATGTTCATATTTGGTACGAAGGTAACAGTCATGGATAGAGATCTGCTGATGACAAGGTCATAGTAATCTGACAAGGTCGAAGTCAAACATCAAAGCCATTCACCAGATAATTGGCTGTTACAGAGGCATTTGTTTTTCACAAAAAAAAGGTCTTGTTTTGCAAAAAAATATCATGGTCGAAACTTAGCAGGCATGTGCTTGAAGTTCAGGTTGTAAGCTCTTCCAAAATATCACATTTTCTTTTGTTTTCCGTGTGAAAAATTGTCAGATGACCGATCAGGTTTCTCAAAATTCCTCACTTTCAGCCATGTAATATGAAAATGTTTCACTTTGAAGCAAACTACTGTAATCACCAACGAAGCAATCTTTCATTTCAAATAAAGTGAGGTATCTATAGACCTCATGAAAAGTAGGAATACCATAAGAAAGAAAGGTTTCAAAGACATTGTTAAAAAAACATAGAAAGAAACAAGTTTGTATTGCATTTACCGCATTCCAACTTAGCAGTGCTTTCAGTGCTTTGATTTATAAAGTACGTCGCAGATAAATCAGTAAAAGAAACACCTTAATACACCCAAAACCACTCGAAAACTACCCGAAACTACTGTCATTACAACTCAAAAAACTTCTCTAACATCTAAAATTGCATACGAAACGCTTAGATACACGATTTTATGGAAAGCCGTGAATTATTACAATCAATTTGAGTATTTTAGGTCTTTAATTCGCTTTAGGTCGAAGTGTTGAATGTACTTTGTTTAATTGTAGTCGCGTACGCATTCCGGGATAGAAACCGAAAGTAGAGAACGACTGTAATCAATAAAATTAGAAATTGACATTTATACTAGTTATTCCTGTTGTCCGGACCCTAATACAGTGGCGACAAGGATATTTCATTCCCTTCGTATACAGTAAATATAACCTGAAATATGAAACGCTGGGTAAAATACAGCAATTTCGACCGTACATTGATAGCTGGGTGGAGAACGAGGAATACCTAGACTAAGTTCTAGAGTGATTTTCTGTAGCAAATGGCATCGATGTTGATGAAAAAAAAGCTGATTCTTTTTTATCTCCATGTGGATCTAAGACTTACAGCCTGCTCTGTAATTTTAATGCACCTCAAAAGTAACTGATAAGACTTTCAAGCCAGCATAAATTAACCTGCAAACCGAAACCTTCATCATGGCAGAACGATTTATGTTTCATTGTAAGATGCTAAGTGAAAATGAAACTGCAGCCCAGTTGTAGATAAAATGGATGTGGCTAAGTGAATCATGTGAGTTTGAGACATTTTTAGATGTGTTGAGTGATTTCTTTTGTCAGTGGGTTACGGGACTTTGTTATTCAGAGAAAGTTATTGTTAGAAGAGGAATTAACTTTGAAAAAGGCATTTGATGTGGCTGTTAGTATGGAACTGGTGGAGATTGAAACGTCAAAAACTAAGGGCCCATGATAGAGTGTTCACACCATGGTTTAGGGGTGATAAAACTAATCATGACAGTCAGAAATGTTTCTACAAGGATGCCAAGTGTCATAGCTGTAAAGGTCAGGTCATATAAGCAAGATGTCTCCAAAAAAGGTTATAAAAAGGGCAACAGAAAATCACAGCCTATAGCCAAATGGGACAAGAGAAATAAAAGAATCTCCAAAATTCACTTACTGAATGAACATCAAACTTTCGGAGTCTGAAAATGAAAATGAGGGAGAATGGCCACTTTTCACATTAAGGTCACTGTGTAGCTCAGATATCTATTTTTCAGTGCAGATTGTGGGTAAAAATTGTGATATGGAACTAGATACAGGGAACTCTGTGATTATTGTTATGGAAAAATTCCATGAAAGTACTTTTAGTAATGTGAAACTTGAGCCATCTTTTGTGTTGCTAAAACCATTCACAGAAGATAAAGTTCTTGACAAGTTAAAGTAACTGTCAAATATACAGTAGTCATCAAAAGAAAAGTCTACCATTAATTGTTGTGTGTGGAGATGGTCTATCTATTTGGAAAAAGTTGATTAATGGAACTCAAGCTTGATTGGAAGAAAATTAAACGGTGTCATGAAGTTGGTTCTGTATAGCAATGGTTGTCAAAATACTCTTCCTTGTTTGATACAAATATTGGGAGTAATGAAAGGTATTGAAACAAAACTGGCTTTAGATGATGACTCCATTCCAAAGTTTTGGAAACCAAGACCTGTATGGGTTGCACTAGGGAACAAAATTAAAACAGAATTAGAAAGACTAGTTGATAGTGGAAAAAGTCCAAACTTTGAATGGGCAACTCCAAAATTGTCCCGTACAAACTTACATTCATTGTCTCTAGCTGAGTGGTTGAAGGGCTCTTTGCTTAACTCTTTACCAAATGACAAAAATTTAGACTGGTCCAAACTGAAAGGATTTGCAGACGACAAAATAAAAGTGACTGAAAATTTGAAATTTGTTTTGGGAAGGGAGGAAGACATTGTGGGAAAAGGAGAAAATGCTGGTTACCAGCATTTTCTCCTTTTCCCCCAATGTTTTCAGAAGGCTTCTTTTTTAGGGTCGTTAAAGGTCGTGATTGTGTGGTAAAGAGTTAAACTAAGTAGTAAACTGAAAGTTGTCAAAGTTGATAGAAACAGTAATATCGACCAGCCCTGTGAAAAATTGCAAGTTCTCTAAAAAACTTAACTAGAAGGTTTGACTGGTATATTAAGATTGAGGAAAAGTATTCTTGTAAGTTGTGTCAAGACAAGTCTTAAATTTCCTGAAACCGAGGTTTACATACCATGAGAAAATTGAAACATTGTGGCAAAAGGAGAAAATGGGGGTTGCAAGCATTTTCCTATCTCACAATAATTATGTTCTAACCCTCTGATGACTTTTGCCATAAGTAAAGCCAAAGTTTGGACACAAGTCTTATTACTTGAATTTCTTTGAAACTGGGTTTTTCTTACCATGAGAAAATTGAAAACATTGTGGCAGTTGGAGGAAACACTGATAGTGAGCTTTTCTCCTTTTGACAAAATATTTTCATTACATTTTAACATTATTTACATCCTTTAAGGCAATATCTATATTTGTCTGCTGCAAATGCTTTCAATTTGATAGTCAGAAATTGTCTTACCTGGTAAAGCGAATGATTTTCAGCAAAAAATTCTGTCCAGGATGTTGGAAATAATAGTACTTGGAATATTAAAAAAAAAAAAAAAAAATGTGCTAAGAAAAACCATTATTCAAGCAAGTAATGTGCTCTCTTTCCGTAATGTTTTTTATCCAAAAAGTGTATGAATAGAGCTGGGGAAACAATAATCATGTTTTAACTCTTTAACACACAGTCCTGAGTTTTAAGGACCCTGGAGAGGAAGGCTTTTGAAAACATTGTGGGAAAAAAAAGAAATGCTGGTAACCAGCATTTTGTTCTTTTCCCACATTGTTTTCAAAGATCTTCAAGACAGATACTGTCATTTGTGCCCCATTTTATTTGTCATCTGCAAATGCTTTCAATTTGGACTGGTCTAAATTTTTTTCGTGTAGCAAAGATTTAAGTAGTTGTTTATAGGAATAAGGATATTGATTAAAAAGATAGAAAGTATAATATAACTTCATGTATTGACATGGTTTTCTGTTAAATTGTTAAAATATTATTTCCTTTTATAACTCAGCTCACATCCTGTTTTTAATGTCTGTCTAAACTTCTCAAAGTCTGACCACTTCTCCCCATTTTGAAAAACTTCTATAAATTCTCAGGCTAGGAAGAAGTAGCATCTCCTCGAGTTCTGAGAGCTTGCAGATGCCTGAATATTAAAACCTGACAAAACAGTTAGAATTTAAGGAGATTTCAAAGTATTTGATACAGCAGATTATTCATTACCAACAGCAGGAGATGTGTTCATAAAATTAGAAATTGGGGACAAAACTTTGATTGGTCATGTGTACTAACATGTATCATTAAATGAGCAGTCGCATGATTATGCGACAAATTCACAATATTTGGGGCATTACTGATACTGTATAAGTGGAAATTATTGTGATGTGGAAATTTTTGTGATTTTGCGAATTTGAAAAATTTGCAAAATTTTCTGTTTGCTTGTTTTACCACAAATATACCAACAAATAATAAGTGTTTTGAATTCACAAACATTTCCATAATCAATATCTCAAAAATTTTTTGACACATGTATATATCCATGTATACAGTATCTATAGCTTCCATATAGACTTTCAAGTTCATCGGCAATATTCCAACAAACTATGGACATGGTGCTGAAAATAGTGGATTCTGTGGGTTGCATATTAAATGATACCACTATTACAGGTCAAAATGATGAGTCAGTGTTGAAAAGACAAGCCAAAATATGTATTAAGCATTAGGAAAGAACAGTGTTTTATCTTTCAAGAGGAAGTTGAATATTATGTTTTTAGGGTACATAAGGATGGCATTTAGCCTTCCAAGAGGAAGACGGAAGCCATAGTGCAAGTCCTGGACCTAAAACTAAAAAGAGTTGTAATCTTGACTTGGTATTTTCAAATATTATAGAAAATTCCCGCCACATTTGTCTACAGTAGTTGAACCCTCGACATATTTGTTGAAAAGCAAAAATCTATGGGTTTGAACTAAGAAATGTAAACAAGCCTGAGAAAAATTTAAAAAAAAAAACCACTTAGTTCTTTAGATATATATCAATCCAAACAATCCATGGGGTCGGTATAAAACACATATGATATTATAGGTGATAAAAGGCAGACAATATAGATAAAGAAGGGATACATGCAAAATGCAGACAATATAGTTCAAGGTACTCAGAAATACCCAACTTTCCTTCTTGTTTTGGGGTAAATATCTTTTCAATTAAAACAATATTTCTTTAAACTTCACTTATTTCAAATTCTCCTCCCCCCCACTATTAATTCATTGCTTTAAGACAAAATAATGAAAAAAGGTACATATATTCAACGAGGTGAAATATACAGTATAATTAATCCATTTTTATCATTTCTATGGTCCCATTGAAAGGTATCAAGTTGGTAGATTCATTTCAATTAAAGTAATCTATACATAAGAAACACCTTATGTTTAGTCTAACTTCAATTTGAAATGTATGGACCATGTTGAAATGAAACATAATAAGTAACAACACCCCCCCCCTTGTTTTATACACTGATTTGTAAATAAATACAATGAAACTAATTGGTATAGTGTGCTGAATTGAGATATAATCAATGAAAATTTCATCAGAGTCTCTATATTTACAAGTTTACTCATTTAACAGGTATTTCAGAAAACCTTCTTTAACTTTTTTGTCTTCGTTTTGCATATAGCCCTTCTTTGTCTCTATTGTCTGCTTAACTCTATGTTCTGTATTGTCTGCGTTTTATACAGTCCGCAAGCCATATTTGTAGACCTGTAATCAATAAAGTTGAAATCAACATTTATACTGGTTTTTGCTGTTGAGCAGACTCTAAAAACGTTACACAAATCTGAGAAAAAGATATTATCAACCATCATATGAATTAAATTTTTAATGAAGTGATCCACTGTTAAAACCTATTTGCTAGCATATTTCTAGCATCACCTTCTATTAGTACTTTCAGTACTTTGATTTTTTTTTTTTTGAAAAACCCCTACATCCATGTCATGTATGGGTCACTGTTTATTACGTTCGATGCATGAATGTATGCGAAAAGATATAGAAATTGTGTCTAAAGGATTATCTTTCAGTTCTTCCAATACACCGTTTAAACGATCAATGAAAAATATGCATCCCTTTCCATTTGAATGATAACGATATATTATTTGTGTTATTCGCACTTCTCCGTGGTTGTTTCTAAAATTACCTGAACAACAACAACAACATTACCATTTATTCACCCAGTGATATATACATCAAACATGGGGATATGACAAAAATATATAGTAGTTTGGCGAAACATCAATACAGTGTAAGTGATTATTACTAAGAAATAGGAAGGAAAAAAAACAACATTGGGTTAAAAACAAAAAAAAAAAAACATAACTCTGAGAGGTAGGGGAGATTACAAAAAGAAAGAAAAAGTAAGGAACATAAGTTAAGAGTTAGAAGGGGAGCTGTTAAACTTTTTTAAGAGAGAAGGGAGGGAGAGGGTAAACGGAGAGGTCTTCAAATACGAAAGGAGCGACCTGTGCAAATGACAAAGAATGACCACGAAGGAAAGAATTTTGTACTACAGTAGCGTACTAGGCCACGGGGTTCTTCATCGAGAACGCAGTCAGTTTATCGACCCTGAACAAAAACTACGTAGATTAAAAACAAAAGGTCCGCTGCACGTGGACATTGATAATCCAAAAGAAACATGTGGCAGGACACAGTTTAACCCTTGGGTGTCAAATCACTTTATATCCTGACTTTTGCGGGTAGTGTAAACCAGAATTACAATGTAGAGAAAGTGAATTCTACCCAGCAAGCAAATTTTGACAAAGTAAAAGTTTCCATACAGATCAACTGACAAATCGTGGTACTCAAGATTTTTTCATGTTAGCTAGAAACAGCTGTGCACTATCTGTTAAATATATTGATAATATTACTCGATCTTCGATAAGGATTTTGTATGCAAGATAAACAAAGAAAAAACTACGGTAGCGGGTTAATTTTAAGTCCCTCCAAAATCATTCAAGATTTTTGATCCTCAATTCGATAAGGGCGTGGTGAAATGTTCCCATGGAAAGTTTTTTTTCCCCGAGTGTTTCTAACCCAAGTCACTTTCGCTAGCCAATGGTGACGATCACTACACAGCTGTTTTTCACCCTTGGCTAGTCGAGTCGGATTTTTTAATCCCCGCGGTACACCGCCCTCCGGATTTTTTGACATATCACGCCTGGAATTACACTATCGAAAACCAATTAGACGTGGGGTTAGATAGCCCTTCCGGCAAACTTTTTGGCAGTCAAAACACGTGTTCAATGAAGTGTTCACAAAACGTAATGGCATTTTTTTAATTTACGTTTAGCTAATGATGGATATCAAATGAAAAGCGTTGTTTGATTGGTGTTTTCAGGACATACTGCAACCAGCGATTACGGAAATCCTAGAGATTACAAATTTCGACTTAATAAGCCAAGGGTGAATACATATTGATCGTCACCCTTGGCAAGCGAAATGGACCTAAGCAGACATATGTTTTTTATACAAGGAACACGGCCCTTGTGTTCAAAAACTATTCAAATGATGCACCGAAATCAATAACTAAAAAGAAAATTTCGTTGCCAATTTCGCCTTGGATAGCTTTTGCAGAGGGCGTAGATTAAGATCAGACTGCACAAAACGTGCAGTCTGATCTTCTACACTGTCCGCTACCCAATGCTAAACTTCGACCAAAATTGCCTTCAGTTATCATGAAAAAAATAATTTAAGGCCTCTGACAAGAGTCGAAATTATGTGGTTGGCAGCGAAAAGGTTAAATTTATGAGACATAGAACAACCGACTTTTATCCGCCTGCTTCATTTTCTTATCGAATAGGAAATAGGTTTGAGTCAACCATAGCGGTGGAAGGTTTTAAATCTCAAGTAAACAATTTCTTTATTTGCCCCGCACCTGACATAAATTTGATCCCATTAACGGTCCTGCGTGGCTCAGTGGTAAATAGTATTGATTGCATGGTGTTTAACGCCGTTTTCAACATTATTTCAGTAATATCGCGGTGGCCAGTGCACCTATCCATGCTTTCCTGGAGTTTCTGTTACCAGTACTCCGCACAATATTCTTTCCAAGCCACTGGCTGCTTTCCCACATAACTATCGTCGAAACAACGATCAGCGGTGAGAGAGGAATGAATCCTGTCACAATGACTATCATCAATCCTCGGAAAGAAACTGGCCGAGCCGGGGATCAAACTCACGACCCCCTGTTCTCAAGTCCTATACGCTACCGACTGAGCTACCGGGGCTCGGCTGGCATATTGTACATAGGACTCATAACCTGAAGACTCTGGTTCGAGCCTCAATGGAAGCATTGGGTTTTTCGTATTCTTTTCTGTCATAAATAATATTGCACCTGTTAAACAAGTAAGAATTAAACAGAGAACAGAACCCTGTATAACTTCTGAAATCGTACAGCTGTTAAATGATCGTGATAAAGCTTTTCGTCGCTTTAAAAATGATAGGTCTTTAGTGAATTTTTATGTTTTTAAGTTATTGAGAAACAAACCACAATACGCAGTTGATATAGCTAAAAAGAATTTCTTTATTGTCTCTGTTTAAAATTCTAAAAATGACTCTAAACATTGTGGAATACCCTTAAAAACTTGGGTGTACCATCGAAAAAGCAATGTTCTGTATCTCAAAACAGTATCAGCCTCAACATTGACGGTAATGTATGTTTTGACAAGCAAACTGTTTCAGAAACTTTTAATTCATTCTATACAACAGTAGCGTCTACCAAAAAATTTGAATGAACAATTTTTTCCTCAAAATTCTTTATACACGTATGAAACTAGATCAAGTCTAAAAGGAGGTTTTATCTTGCCGAAAGTAAAAAAGTAATGGCTCGAAGTCTTTTAGCTTTACAGGTTGTTCATATTGGAATAAGCTGTCAAATCACATTACTAAACTGAATAAACTCAATACCTTTAAGCGTGCTATAAAAACACATTTGTTGGACAATCTTTAGCGTACATCCTGTGATATATCAAATTTTCTGTGATCTGTGCTTATCAATTTTAACTAAATTAAATGTTGAGCTTAATGTGATATTTTTATTCTAATTTACATTCTATGCCATGACGCCAACACAGAGGGACAACTATGGAAATAAGAGTTTATCTCTTTTTTGTGTTATCCCTGGTGCTGGTGTCCATTACATGGTTTTAGCATAGGGGTCCGTAGTTTGACTCCTGTCACCCGTAGACTATATATTGTAAACAAGGGACTTAACTTTGTACAGACCGTTACTCGCGCCCCGATTACAAAAGACAATGTATCTTTTCTACGCTAACAGTTATTCTCCTTATTCTTTCGACAACTGAGAGCTAAAACATTTTTCTACCAAAAAAATAAAACTGTTTGTTAGTGGCTAATCTAGTTTGGCTGCTACAGTCCTTCGAACTTGTAAACTCGCTAAAAAATCTTCGCCATTGACAAGGGTTCGTACATTCGACACTAACAGTCGCGCATATCAACCATTGAAATTTCTCGTTCCATACAGTGTCACGTGACAAACGATGATCAGCAGCTGCACGAATTTTCATTGGTTGAATGCGCGACTGTCACTACATATCAACCAATCAATTTTCCCGTTCAAAACAGTGTCACATGACATAAGATGGCGGCAGCTGTACGAAATTTGCTCCTGGATCACAAATTCAACGAATTCTGAGGCATTTCGTCGTTATGGAAGACAAAGACTATAGGTCAGTAATTTTTTGAAACATGTTTAAAGAGTGTGTACCGCTAATGCTGTGTTTCATTGGATCTAAAGTGCATTTTATATCTTGAAAGTCGGATGTACGAACCCTTGTCAATGGCGCAGATTTTTGAGCGAGTCGAATGAACTTAGTCTTTGTGAAACAGGTAATTCTAACTGGTTAAAAACAAAAATAATGCTGTGTAAGGAAAAGGAAGCATGTTGCGCAATGCGTTTTTGTGTTCGACTCCAGTTACCGTTCTTGAAGAAAAATACTCCTAAATATTTAAAGAATTCGACTATTTCGATTTATGTGTCATATATGAAAAAATCGTGATAGGTATGCCTTCCCTTTTCGAAAATCATTACTTTAGTTTTATTAACATTCAATTGTAATTTCCATTCGTTGCAATATTTTTCTAAGTCAGTTAAAATGGACTGTAGTGAGAAGGGATCGTGTGTAAAAATAACTGCATCATCTGCAAATAATAGCAGAAAAAGTTTTATATCATCAATATCTAAAATACCATTTATGTCATTTTTAACACTATCTAATATGTCATTTAGGTAAAATAAACATAGAATACTGCTTGTTGGATCGCCTTGTTTTACACCGACGTTTGAAGTTATGAAATCTGACATGGAAGACTGGTAACGGACGGACGACTTTACGGTAGAGTACATAGACTTAATGGCACGAACAAGTTTGGTGCTCACATTTTCGTTCAGCAACTTTCTCCATAGCAGTGTTCTGTCAATATTGTCGAACATTTTCTCCCAATCTAGAAAAGCTACATATAGTTTTTTATTACTTGACAAGGTTTTACTTATAATGGCGTGTAATAAAAAGATACAATCAGTTGTTGACTTGTTTTTCTGAAAGCCATATTGATTATCTATGATTTTATAATTTTTTATCGACCACTTGGTTAATCTAGTTACCAGCAATTTAGAATAAATTTTAGAGAGAATATTGTTCAGGGTAATACCTCGAAAATTTTTAGCTTCCTGAGATCCGCCCTTAAAGATTGGAAAAATGACTCCCTCTCCCCAGTTACACAGTTGGGATAAAGGGCAACAAGCATGTTTATTATTTGGCTTGCAACACGCGAAAAGGGCTATTTGGACATTTGCGTAAAGTGTCGTCTCGGATCAGCCTGTGCAGTCCGCGCAGGCTAATCCGAGACGGCACTTTACGACGACATTAGATTTTGTGCTACAGTAAGTAGTGTGTATTTTACCCGATCTGGCTCAAGACGTGTTGCAACGCATAAAAATATACCGCCTCAGCTCAAGACGTGTTGCATCGCATAAAAATATACCGCCTCATGCTTCTAAGAAAGAATCGCATCCCCCCAAAAATCTGAATCATTTCCGCACAACCACCTCATGCTTCTAAGAAAGAATCGCAAGACTCCCAAAATTTTTAACCATCATTTTTTTTATGAAACATTAGGAAGCGTATCTAAAATTTAAACGAGCTAGCCGTCTGTTCCTCAGTGTTTAATTTTTTTTATAATCTTAACGAGATTATAAAAATTTGAAGAAAATAATTTAAGAAATAATAATTATAGTAAAAATGGCTACAAAAGGAAATATACTTAAAACCGGAGAACTAGACGAAAAAAATCTTTCTCTAGATCTTAACAACATGTACACAAACGCAAAATATAATTCAACTAAAATACCACTTGAGTATGATTACACTGGAGGAAAAAAGGATAGTGTATATCTAGTTACTCCTCCTTTGTTTTCATACGGTGTTATCGCTTTTGAGGATAACTCTTCAAAAAAGGTTAGAGGATATAGTTTATCTTGTTTTCATGATCTAAACAAGCCTACTAAAAGAGAAATGAGTTTTAAAGATGATATAGAAAAGATTGAGAGATTTTTTAAAAATAACAAGGCTAAAGAACTGAGAAAGGTTAAAAACCTACAAGATATTAAGATTCTGAAATATAACGATGAATGGATGCCTAAGCTTTATCCGAAGCTCTTGGATAAAAAGGATAAAAAAGACAAAGTTGTACCTTATATAAAGTTTTTTGATAAGGATGAAGATAATAAATACAAAAAAGCAGATCCCTTTTCATATCTAAAGACATGTTGTAAGGTTGTCTGTGTTTTAAAGATTGAAGGGATCTTTTGGAATAAAACATGTGAGACAATTCAAGTTCTATCTGTAAAAGTAACCGAGAAAAACGTGGTTAAACCAGAGCCTATACTTAGTATACTCGACTTTAGTTCTGGTGATGAAGATGATTAAACTAAAAAATAAATTTTAATATTTAACTTCATTGAAGTTAAATATTTTTAAAAGTCTAACTCTATCAAAATAGATATGTAAGCGTGTGTTACACCTACAATGACTGACCTCGAAATAAAGTTTATTACATCACATTGTTTTAGCTCGAGCGCCTGGGGAAAGACCGTACAGCTGCAACTTTCACCTGCTTTTTTAACTATAGAGTAATCAACCTGCTCCAATCCGTTTACTACAATATTAACTTTTACCTCTTCTGGTATATTATGGACATCTTCAACAGTCACCAAACTTCCTCTTATAATTCTACCCGGCGTACTCATACAATAACCTCCTAAACCGTGACATGAGCCTGAGTTGCCATTACCAAAAGAAAACTCATAATTACCGTTTGATATCCCCCCTTTTTCTTCACCCAATATAGTTATAATAGGTTTAGTACCAATAAGCCTCGGTGCTATTACTTTATTAGCGTCTACGTAGCCCTTGGTTGCCGTATCTTGTGAATCCCTCGGGTCTGCAATATTTTTTAAAGACTTGCCATTCATATCAATATCTTTAACAGCAGAAAAAGTTCCTTGTGGGGTTTTTAATATCGCACCACTTCCTGAATAACTTTTAACAGCTTCTATATTACTATCTACATAATACTTACTTACTGCTTGATGGTGTTCTAAGGGTTGTCCAAGGTTGGAAATCCTCCGCTCACCCATAGAAATCTCTCCAGCTGCCATATACCCCCCACCTCCATAAATGAAGGCTCTATTAGCATTATCCACATATCTTTTAGTTGCAGCATCTTGCGCATCCACGGGATCTATAAGATTAGTTAACGTATACTGCCGCATATCTATATCAGCAACAGCGGAAAAGGTCCCGTCTTGTTGTTCTATTATTGCTCTGACGCTTCTATCCACATAGCTTTTAGTAGCAGCTTCGTTCGGTTCTGTTGGTTCTTTAACGTTTCTTATCTTATGAAAACCCATATTTAAATATCCATTAACATGATATCCTCCATTTTCTTTTAAAAATCCCTCAGAATTCTCATCAACATAATTTTTTGTCGCAACGTCATGAGGATTTACCGGATTACTAACCTTAGTTAATGTATTAACAGACATATTTATTGAACCTGTAACGGCGGTTGTTCCATCTTTACGTAAAAAATTATTATTTACATAAGAGAGTGACACTCCGTCACCGCTTGTTTTAACATCATCCATTCTTCCAAATTTATCAACGGGCATTTTTTAATACTAAAATAATTTATTTATCACTGTTTGAAACTTTTTACCCGAGCTCAACTCTTTAAGAATGTACAAACATAAATGACCACAAAATACTTGTCCAACTTGTTGTAATTGATCAGTATTATAACGTATTGGGCTTCTCAGATACTCTCGAATTTCAATAGGTGGTTGTATACCATAACTATCAAAGTAAAGTTTATTTTTACCGTTTTTATACCAAGCAACCCAATGTGTACCAGACCCGCTAGTGTCATCAAGGTTTAGTATACCACACTCCTTTTTTCTACTCTTTTTCGGTAGAGTGTTTCGTAGAAATACACCCCTAAAAGAAGGAATTTTAAATCTTTTTACCACATTTTCCAATTCGAAATTATTCAACGGTCTATTTGGTAAAATTACGTTTTCAATTGCAATATCTGTCATTTTTTATTGTACCTAAATATTTACAATATCTTTATTATCAACCCACGAATTAAACTCGTCAGGATAACCTTCCCACTTTACTAGAGATTTCTTTTTTCCTTTTTTAATAACCTTTTCTATCCTATACAACTCCTGACTAGTTTTTTGTAGCTCAGGTTCATAAAAGCTACCCTTTATTTCTTCTCCATTAAGATCCTTAATTTTATATGTTATAGGAGATGTACGCTTTGTCAGAAACTGTAAAAACCTCTTCAGTCCATCTGGTGGTATAACCTTTCTCAAAAGTCTTTTTCTTTTTAGTTATCCTTACTTTGTCCCCAGCAGAAAACTTAGGCTTTATATCTTCTATTTCGAGATGATCGGGGTAAAGATTTCTCCAAACTTTGGTTTCATTTTCTTTTTTACTCGCATTTATCGGAGTCATCTTAATAGAAGAATGTCTCGTGTTCTTATATTCTTTAACGAGATCCGTTAACACATCGATGTAAACGTTTGTGGAGTGGGCAGAAAAATACTTCCACATTTTTTCTTTCATTGTTCTATTCCATCTGTCAACCACGCTAGACTTTTCTTCATTTTCGGTAGAATACAGTTCAACCAAGTCTTTAACATCTTTATTATAAAATTCCTTACCCTTATCCACCCAAATTTTTCAGGTTTTCTCTCCTTAAAAATACTCTTTAATGCTATAGCAACGGATCTTCCCGTTTTATCTTTTAATGGCATCAACCATCCGTATTTGGAAAAGATGTCAATGACAGCGAGAAGGTATTTTACACCACGATTAAACTTAGAAAATGCTTGCATGTCTACTAAATCTGCCGCCCATATCCTATCAATACCGTTTACTCTAACTCTCCTTTTACTAAATTTTCTTTTTATGGGTTTATATAATTCTTCCGCTAAATTTATCATGCCTGAAATTTTTTTTTAACCCCCATTCCAAATCTCATCTTTGTTCCAATAATCCTACTAATGATAGACTTATCCATTTTTTCCCTAACCTTTGGGTTGTAAATACCTTTTAACTCTTTTAACATATTTTTATCACATACCTCATTTCTAACTTTAGTAGAAGGATTTTTTAAATAACAAACATCATGATGATAAGCGGCTTTATCAACACGGTTTATTGGTTTGCTCCATTCTTTTGGTGTTAAATCTGGGTTGAGCCTTTTTTTTAATTTTGTGCCGGGTCCCGTGAAATTATGGCCAATGTAGATGCATTTCAACGGGTAAATTATTTATAATCTTATTTAACATTGATCCACCCTTTTTTACATCTGATGCCTTAACAAACTGATTCTTAGTTATTCCACACACTACGCATAATCCGCGTTTCATATTTCTTTTATTTTTGGTTACCACGTATTCTACATTAGTTGTATCAGTAACTTTTTTACATTTAACGCAATACATTTTTATATAATAAAATAAAAAACTTACATAAAAATGGATATTAAAGATTTATCGTGGAATGAAGTAGTTTCAAGGAGATTTAATCATCCTCTCTTACCAAAAAGTATTAGGGGGTTAATCATAGGTAAATCAGGATGTGGTAAGACTACTCTTTTACTTAACCTACTGCTCAGACCGGATTGGCTTGACTATAACGAGTTGCGTGTTTTCGGAAAAAGTCTTTTTCAACCCGAATATCGTATAATTAAAAAAGCTTTTGAAGAAGGAGTACCAAAAGAAGGTATTTTAAACTTTTTTAACAATCGAGATGAAATACAAAAAACGAATGTTTCCCCAACAGCTTTAGTTGAAGAATGGGCTAAAACGATTAGAAATAAATCGGATATAAAGTGTAGTTTTTATGAAACTGCTGAAGATGTACCTGATCCACGAGATTTAAATTCAGAAAATAAAAATTTAATGATATTTGATGATTTACTTTTAGAAAGACACAATAAATGCGAATGTTATTACATTCGTGGAAGACATAGTAACGTTGACTGCTTTTACCTCTCACAAAATTATTTTAGGTTACCGAGGCAAACTATCAGAGAAAACGCAAATTTTATCTGTCTTTTCCATCAAGATGGTAAAAATATTAATCACGTTTATAACGATCATGTAGGTGATGATATGCCAAAGGATGAATTTAGGAAATTTTGCAAAAAGACGTGGGAGAAACCACACGGTTTTGTTGTCATCGATCTAACTACTAGAAAAGACGAGGGAAAGTATAGAGATGGTTTTGACAAGTTTTACATACCAGAAAATTAAAAAGACTTTAAGAAAAAAATATTTAAATAAGAAATGGAAACGAAAGCAATGAAATTTGTAGATAAGATTAGTAATATTGTTCAGATGCTGGCGGAAATATATGATAAAGAGATAGAAAAAGAAAATCATATATGTGAACTATTCACAGAATTAAAAGATGAAGAATATAAAATCAAACATATTTTTAACAAAGATTACACCATATGTAAATACATGATAATGCGGTATTATCTTAAGGTACAAAGATTCATTTTGGATTTAATTTCTTTAAGGGATGATAAAGGAAATTATATTTGGAAACATTTCGGTAATAAAGATGAAATGAACCCTATTGGTAACACAATACTTTCTTGGTTTCTTGAATTATATGAAGAATTACGGCCATAATTGAGAAAAAATATATTTTTGTTTAAAATATGTTTTTAATAAAAAATGGAAAAACTTTTAGAACAAATTGTAAAAAATACTAACCAAAAAACATCATCCCAAATCATAGTAAGCGACAACAAGACACGTTTTAGAACAAGGTTTAATCCACCACTTCAACTAAAAAAGGATAGGGTATACGAAATAGCTTTGGTAAACCTCGAAACTTACAACTCTTTTCCAAACATTGATGGAAAAAACAACATATTTATTTATTCTCCAGACAATGGTGCTTCATGGTTTAAGATTGAAATACCAGAAGGTAGTTATGACCTTATAGACATTAATGATACCATTCATCAAGAGATGAGAAAAAATGGACACTATGATGTATCCAATGACGAATATTATATTAATATTTCAGCGAACACGAATACTCTAAAGTCCGTTCTTACCCTTGAAAACGGTTATCAAGTGGATTTTAATCATCCGCACTCCATTTCTAAAGTATTAGGATTTACTAACGCGAAATACACACAAGGATTTCATGAGTCAGAGAATGTTGTGAACATTTTAAGTATGAACAGTTTGTTTGTTAACATTGATATTATTTCAGGAAGTTATGTTAATGGATCAACGCAAAACACAATTTACTCTTTCTTTCCAAATGTTTCTCCCGGATATAAGATAATTGACAACCCAGTTAATCTGGTGTACCTACCAATATCATTGAATGAAATACACGACATGGAGGTAAATATAACGGATCAAAATGGAAATTTACTAAATCTTAGAGGAGAAAATATAACGATTAGGTTTCATATTAGAGAAGCTTAATAAAAAAATTTAATTAATATAAACTGACAAGTTATACAACAGTTAAAGTTAATATATCAGAAGGACAAAAACAAAAGCTTCACTACGCTGTTAAAAAAAGTTGTCCGGTAAGTATTCGTTTAGGCCATGAGGATTTAAAAGGTAATGATATTATTGCAGTTACTGATTCACAAGCGAAGAAAATGGTTAAAGCCTATGAGAATGGTAAGGGTATCACGATCAGAATGAGTAATAGTCAAGTTAAACATAATACGAAAATAGAGGGAGGTTTTCTCGGAATGTTAGCAGGATTGGCTGCGAGAGCATTGCCAATGATCGCAAAAACCGTTTTACCAGCGTTAGGTGTTGGTGCTCTTTCTGGATTAGCCTCATCAGGAGTACAAAAAGCCATGGGATCGGGTCTTTATCTTAAAAAAGGTGGATGTGTTTGTGAGATAGAAACTGATGGAAAAGGACTGTATTTAGAACCAGCTAAAGGTAAAGGATTAGAATCTGTTGGATTGTATTTAAAACAAGGTGGAAAGTTTTATGATGGAAGTGGTTTGCTTTTAGGACCTAATAGTCCATTTGCAAATATACCTATTTTAGGAGCTATCTTATAAAAAAAAATAATATTATTAAAAAATGCGTAGTATATGTAACGAAAATAAAAAAGAATTTGTATTAAGCAGGCTTCAAGAAATAATTAAAAATTTACATGAAATGAGTAATTATGCTAAAACTAATTCAGCAAAAGAAATATATAATTCATATATTAAGTCTTTATTAAAGCTATATTGTAATGTTATAAAATAATATTATTTTATAAAAAATGTCTGTTTATAAATTTGGTATAAAGTCTAAGATTACTCAACCAAAAACGATCCATTGGCAACCATTTCATAATATAAAGCATCCACCGAGAAAAGTAAATACAACAACTTGGGAAATTTTTAGTCAAGCAGAAATTACACTCAAACCCAAGCAAACAAAACAAATACGATTAGGGTTTGGGTTTATGATAACCAGAGGAGTTGTTTTAGCCACGTTAGCATACTCTTTAAAAGAAAAGTGGTGTAGTTTACAAAACGAGGTTAATCTTGAAAACGCAAAGGATATCATAATTACCATTACGAACAATTCGAGTGAGAACAATGTAAGAATTGAGGAAAAAGAGCTTTTATGCCTCTTTTGTTATTTAATTTAAAATATCTTTCTAATAAAAAATGGAGATGAAAGAGAATATTTATCCGAGATTACCTTCTGCTCGTCCTGCTGATGAGGGACAGGGTTATAGGTTACAGAAAATTAATGAGATACAAATTTTTTAGAAGGAGAGATAACAAAAAGAGAAGGTCTGAGTAAAAAATATTTTAGAGCCGCGAGGATAATAGATAATGAGGATACTGTATTGGCTTCAGTTACATTAGCATCAGGAGCTGGTGGAATGGTGTTACTGACAACAGTTGCTGCGATACCAGCCGCATTCGCATTAGAAGCGGCAAGCATAGTTACAGGGCTTTTAAGTTTAATTGGGCAATATACTGTTAGAAATTCTACTACTAAAGCTGAAAAACATGAAAAGATAATGACAATAGCGAGTACAAAGTTAAATACTATAACATCGCATGTATCCAAAGCCCTGAGTGATAATAAAGTTACCGATGAAGATTTTCAACTGATTTTGGAAGAACTAGAAAAATATAAAGTTATGAAAGAAGAAATTCGTTCGAAAACAAAGAAGAAAATAAGTACTGAAACGGAAGAGACATTGATAGAAAGGGGGAGGCAAGAAGCGCGTGATTCCTTTCGGAGGTTGGTGGAAAAGAGTAAAGAAGAATTATAAATTTTCTTGCGATTTTTCTTTAAGTATATCGGTAAACAAATAATTTTATAATCTTAATCGGATTATAAAATTTAAAAACTGCGTTGAAAACTGCAATACAAACTATTATAAAAAAAAAAAAAATATGTTACTAATAAAAAATGTCTTTTTTAAAAATTACTGATCCCACAAAAAGGGACCTAATTGTAAAAGAGTATCTTGAAACAAAAAAGAATATCCGGGATAATCTATTAGCTGAGAGAACGGGTGAGAAAGATTTACAAACTGATCTTTCAAAGTTTTTTAGACCTATTACAGAAACGCAAAAAGCTACAACAAAGGAGATTACAGAAGGACTTAAACCTATTAAAGAAGGTATAGAAAACTTACCGCAGAATATTAAGTTTCCAGCCTTCCCATCTATACAGACTTTTGAGAAACCATCAGAAGATACAAAATTTATTGGAGA
The DNA here is from genome assembly GCA_946811185.2 of Hippopus hippopus. NCBI lineage: Eukaryota > Metazoa > Mollusca > Bivalvia > Cardiida > Cardiidae > Hippopus > Hippopus hippopus. The sequence goes on from OX328096.1 coordinate 69,982,712, forward strand.
AATAGCAGAGACTTACTTAAGAAAGTTTGCTACTAAGTCTGAAGCTGATACAATGTATGGATTATATGATAGAAAGTGTAACTTTTATATTGGTAACAAACCAGCTGTTATTATAGACAACAATATTATGGTTGGCGATGAAGAATATGAGGGTACCCCTGGTCTATGGGAGTTAATCATATCTAAGAAACCAGATATGAGTATTTATACTGATGAGGATTACGACAATTACGCGAGATTGATGTTAAAAACCAACGCCCTCTACCGTGACAACAACCCAAAAGCAGTAAAGGAGAAAAATGGAAAAGTGTATTAAAAACCATTTGGGATAATACTGAATATTATGAAGGAAGCGGGATTATCATCCCGTCTGACCCTAACGCATTAATAGAAAGACTAGACTTGTTGTTGGCAAGTAAAGCAGCTGGTAATACGGGTGTAAGGAATGAGGTTGTTAGCATATGTGATGAATTAAAAAGACAAGGCGTTATAAATTCGAATTGTTATAAAAAATTATTGTCTAAATTATAAAAAAAAAATGATTAGACCTAAAAGAAGAGGATATAAAAAAAAAGTACTCATATGGTGGTAGGGGAATATTTGAGAGTATAAGGAAGTTTCTTACAAATCTTTTTACTAGTAGATTCGCTAACCAAATTGCTTCTTCTGCCGTTGATGTGGGAAAAAGTGTCGCTAAAGAAGGAGCAAAGAAAGCTTTAGAGGCTGGAAAGAGTGTCGCTGTAACCGCAGGAGAAAAATTAGTTAAAAAGGTTTTAACGCCAAAATCGCGAAAAATTTTAGAAAAACATACCGCGTCACCTATAACGCATAATACACCTACAGAACAAAACATCAGCAGCTTAATAGACGGTAGTGCCATTGCTATTCAAGACTTGGTTAAAAAATTAAATAGTGGTTCTGGTATTAAAACCATACAAATCATTTTTAATTTAAATTATAATAATAATAAAAAAAATGGAAGTTTTAAATATTAGAGAAATAACTCCAAAAGATGATAGTATTGATGACTATGAGAATTTTGAGTATGAACCGATAACAGGAACAAATCTCAACAACCCAGGAGGAGATATTAGGATTAGCATAGAAACCCAAGATATTTTTACACATCCTTCTGAAAGTTATTTACTTATAGAAGGTCGTTTAACAAAGGTTGATGGTACAGCCTACGCAAATGCTGACAACGTTTCTTTAACGAACAACGCTCTCATGTATCTTTTTAGAAATATTAAGTATCAACTTTCCGGTCAAGAGATTGAATCCTTAACAAATCCTGGTCAGGCTTCTACAATGCTTGGGTTGTTAAAATATCCTGATGATTTCTCCAAATCACAGGGGTTAAACCAGTTATGGTATAAGGATACAACAGCTCAGGCACAAGACCAAAATAGTGGTTGGAATATAAGAAAACTATACATTGTAAATAATTCTGATCCAAAAGGAACATTTAGCTTTAGAATTCCATTAAAGCATATATTTGGTTTTTGCGAAGACTATGATAAAATCTTGTATGGAATGAAACAAACTCTCACCTTAACGAGAATTGATGATAATGATGCTATCTTTCGAGATGGAGGTGATGCAGGTAGAATTACATTACAAAAACTATCATGGTTTATGCCGCATGTGATGCCTGCAGATAAGGAGAAGATGGAACTTTATAAATTTATTGAGCGAAAAGAAAAATTTCCAGTTAGATATAGAATGCTACAATGCGACTCCCTCGCAGTCCCTCAGTCAACATTATTTACTTGGAGACTTCCCGTTAAATCATCTCCCTAGGTGCCCCGTTTTATCATTGTTGGATTCCAAACTGATAAAAGAGGCAACCAAGAACAAAATCCGGCTTTATTCGATAATGTAAACGTTAGAAATATTTATGTTATGTTAAATTCCACTAGATATCCCGCGGTTGACTATAATATTTCATTTACTAAACAACAATTTAGTAGAGTGTATCGTGATGCTACATTATTTAGATCTAAGTTTTTTAACATGGATGAGTTGGTATCAAATCCTAACTTTACCCCCGCAGAGTACAAAAACCTTTATCCTTTGTTTTTGTTTGATGTAACAAATCAGAGTGAAAGGTTAAAATACTCCGTTACTGATATACAAATTAAGGCTTTTTTTGAGCAAAATGTACCTGCAGACACCGAGGTATATGCTGTTATTATTAGCGATAGGTTAATAAACTTTCAGTCTGATGGAAATAAAATGAGTGTTGTGTATTAAGATTTTTTTTCTTAAAGAAAATGGTAAAGATTTCAGATTTAGAAAAAATTATTAAAGAAAATGATATAAGATTTTACTCTTTCCAGGATAAAAAACGATTAATTGAGTTGGTAGAAAAACATGATTTGTTACCTGAGTCTCTATTAAAGAAAAAAACTTTGATAGATTAAAAACTATTATGTATAATCCTAGAAGTGTTACTTTAGAGGATGTTGAAACTGAAGAAATAAAAAATTTTCGATCAATTTATAAGACAAGTAAGTTTATGGAGTGTAATCCTCAACTTGTTTCACATTACAATGGTAAAGTTTGGAAAAATAAATATAAGATTAGCGTCCAGTAATTTCATTATGACACCGTCATAATGAATTTTTTTTGAGTGAGAAATAATAACTTAAAAAAATTTAAGTTATTATAAAAATGGATAACGAATTCAGAGGACTCACAGTAAAAGATCTATGAAATTTAGCTAAGTCTAAAGGAATTAGAGGATACTCTAAACTTAGAAGAGCTCCATTAATTGATCTCATAATTAGCACACCAATATTAGATTGGAATATTGGTAATATAAGTGGCCCGATATTAACACCAACACCTTTTGCTCCTCCCCCTCCCCCTCAACCTCCTCCTAAACCTTCTCCTACCTTTAGTGAGTTTTTAGAAGTTTTAAATAATGTTAGAGAAATTCCTAGATATATTTCGCCCGAATTTAATGCTTTTAAAAAAAAGATAAATGATATATATAAAAGATATAATAAATATAAAAAGATAACGATTAATAAAACGGAATCCGCTTTTAGAGAACATGCTACTAAATATTCGATAGATGGGGTACCCGTTTCAACACCGCGTGAGTTTTTAGAGCTCGCGCGTAAAGATATAATAAATATTTTTAGAAATAATCGTGGAATAAAAGTTAAGTTAATTCTTAAATGTAATCTATTTAAAAGAAATGATTCAGAAATGAAAATAGTAGAAGCTGCTTTTTCTTCTGAGAAAAATATGGTTAATCTAGAGGGAACCAATGAGCATGAACTTTGTAACACTATGATTGAAAGAATTATAGAAAATATAACAGAATTTATAATGAGTGGGAGTGATTGGGCGTTTCATAGTGTAGTAGTATTAGAGTTGCACACGGCTGTTTATAAACCTTTAAATGCTAGAGGTTACCAACTTTTACCAGATTGGATTAGAAATAAAAAAGCAGTTATTAATATGAAAAATGAAGATAATAAATGTTTTCTATGGCGCGTTTTAAGGACATTAAATCCTATAGACGATAATAAAGAAAGAGTTGACAAAAATTTACGAGCAAAAGAAAATACTCTAAATATGAACGGAATCACTTACCCTGTTTCATTCAAAGATATTGATAAGTTTGAAAAATATTACGCACTACACCCTCATAAGAAACTTTACCGGTTTGATGAGAGGACAGGTAAGTGATAATGGTGGTGTGAAATATTGCAAGCGTTGTTTAAACCATTTTGGTAGTAAAAAACTTTTAGAAAAACATCAACAATATTGTAATGAGTATGAACCTATTAATTTAGAAATGCCAGAAGCTGACACCGTGTTAAAATTTAAAAATCATGCTAGAAAAGTCTTGGTTCCCTTTGTTGTATACGCCGATTTCGAAAGTATTTTAAAACCAATACACACATGCCAACCAAACCCAAAAAGTAGCTATACTATACAACGTCAAAAGCATATACCTTGTAGCTTTTACTATCTTATAAAATGTTTTGATGATACAGTATGCCCTCCTATAGAAAGAAACTACACCGGAGAAGATGCAGAGGAAGTCTTTATAGACTGGCTAGTGAGGGATATAACAGATATTCATCAAGATTTCTCCCAAAACCCGATACCTATTAATATGACAGAAGAGGAAGAAGCAGAACACATGCGAGAAACATATTGTTGGATTTGTGAAAAGGAATTTACTGATGAAAAAAAAAAAATTATAAAGTTAGAGATCATTGTCATTTTACGGGTAGGTATAGAGGCGCTGCACACAATGAATGTAACTTAAGGGCTAAAACCCCTGATTTTACACCTGTGTACTTTCATAATCTTAGTGGATATGATGCGCATATTTTTATTAAATATCTCGGTAGATCCGATGGAAAGATTGATTGTATTCCAAACAATGAGAAATATATTAGTTTTAGTAAATACATTCCGGTTGGAGGAAATAAATATCATAGAATTAGATTTCTTGATACTTTTCAATTTATGGCTACGAGCTTAGATAGGCTTTCGAAAAACTTAGATGAAAGTCAGTCCCAAATTTTATCAAGACTTTTTACGAGAGAACAGTTACCACTAGTTAGGAGAAAAGGAGTTTTTCCTTATGAATATTTAGACTCTTTTGAAAAACTTCAAGACGAGCAATTACCCCCTAAAGAAGCATTTTACTCAAGTTTAAACAAAGAAGATGTTAGTGATGAAGACTATGCTCACGCAGAAAAGGTTTGGAAAACTTTTGGTATGAACACGTTGAGGGATTACTTAAAACTTTACAACAAAATAGATGTATTGCTTTTAGCCGATGTTTTTGAGAACTTTAGAGATGTTTGTTGCAAAAACTATGACTTAAATCCTAGTTGGTACTATACTGCTCCAGGTTTAGGTTGGGATGCAACATTGAAAAAAACGAACGTAAACCTAGAACTTTTAGGTAATGTAGACCAAATTAATGAAGATTTGAATCTTTGAAATGGTAAAAAAAACATTGTGAGAAAAGGAGAAAACAACGGTTATTTGCATTTTTCCACAATGTTTTTAACAGCCGTCTTCCTCGGAGTCATCAGAAACGGGAAAGTTTGGTTAAAACGCTCAGTTTTGGCCTTTTGTAGTCAGAAAAACAATATCCAAACATTACAATTTCAGTGTCGAGTTTTTTTTTCATATGAATTATTCATAACCAGACAATTAAGATATTCAATATGTATGTCTGTGATACTGATCTGCATTGCATTCAAAGGACAGCTGATCTTGATCTTTAATTGTCTTCAAAAGCGACTATATATATGTCACTGGAGAACATGGGCCATTGTATTGAATCATTGTAATGAGCAAGAGCATCACTACAGTAAACCTTGTGCTTTTAATCTGGAATATGGAGAGGTTGAGAGTCAACCAGAATGCTGATGAGACAAACATGTTACTGAGAGTTTTACACTAAAGCGCTCAATTAATGAAATAGATATGATAAGCCTGCAAAAGCAGCCTAATTATTGCAGGGTCATTGCTGTCTTGACTACTATATCTCAAGTAATAGGAATAGCAGATCCAAAATTTGAGTGACTGCATGTTCTGTGCAGTCTGGTCTGAATCTGGTCTGAATCTGTGCTCTCCAAAGAGGTTTTTTCCCTGGTCAGTTGATTCAGACATGGAGAATATGACGTTAAGTGAGTTTTTTGTATTGCAGTTTCAGGGTTTTTTCCATCTAAGAAAATGATCTGTTTAACTCTACCAAATGACAAAATGTTGAAAATCTTTCAAATGATGAAAAAACGCTGTGAGGAAAAAGAGAACTTGCTTAATACATGTATGCTGTTTTTCCCACTACATTTTTAAAGCCCGACAAGATCGTGTGGCCAACAGTTAATAGACTGATTCCAGTCTTAAGAATGTCATCAAAAAGAAACATGTTAGTGAGCGTGTAAAATGGTAGAGCCGTGGTTGGAAGGAGAGGAATAGGGGTTATGAAAACAATTTAACCTTTAACCTGCTAAATAAGTGAAATGAAACTTTCAAGCTGACAGTAAAAATCCAGTTCTTTACTATTTCAAAGGTATTTTTGTTTAGGAAAAAATATCATCTTGTCGGACATTAAAGATACAAAATCAGACAGCATATAGTATACAGTCTGATCTTGATCTACAATGTCCGGAAAAGGTCGTAAATTCGCACTTAGTAGCCCAAGGTTTAATACATCCTATGCTGAAAGATGCATAATCAAATATATGCTGGTCAGTATAGTGAATGGACAGTCTGGTTTCTAAGGTTGAAAGCGTGGGATAACCAGACCATTCTGAAAATGTTTATGTAATGGCTTCTCCACTAGGGTAATAACTCTTAAACAACTCTACATCCTTTGTCCCACACTGCTTCACACGCTTCACCTTGCTTACATTAAACTACCAACGGCAGATTACTTTTTTAAACAGCTTTCACCACCAGCATGTACATCAGTTTGCTCCAAGGCAAAACAATCTAAATTTTCAAATTCTTTTAAAGCAACGTTTCCTTACAAATTCCGTTTCACTGCAAGTTTATCCTTTCTCCAGGCCAAATGACCTATTATCTTTTCAACACAAGGTGTTCTCGTAACATAATCCAGATACTCCTGGATTCGCTCTTGTTTCATTCATAAGTTGTTGCTTTATCACTGACACCCATTCCTTATGGCTTATTAGGGTTAAAAGTTCAATGTAATAAGGTCACAACAGCTAATATTAGTGTTATTAGACTGTAAGAAAAAGCTGTCACGAGTTGCAGTTAGATCAGTTTGCCCTCAGCAGACGGATTTCCGAAAGTTGTGGTCTCTCTAATCGTCCGGCTCACGCCGACCGATCAAAAACCATGTATGGGAAATGAGTTCCTTTCAGTCTTCAGACATGTCATACGGTCTAGAAAATGAGGACACAGCCAGGCAAGATTATGAGTGTCTCTTGAAAGAAAAGCACTCTGAAATTAAAGTCAGTAAGACAGGCTTCTGGGTGAACAAGTTGTGGCCCGAGCTTGGATGCAGCCCAGATGGCTTTGTGATGGACCCAACTGAGCAATTCAAACACGGGCTTGTTGAAATAAAATGCTTAAAAGTCTTCAGTTTAATTGCACCACAAATTTTGTTTTCAAAAATCAAGGATGGAACTTTAAAGAAATCTAATTTGTATAGTTTTTGTTTCACTATTCCTATTGATGATAACTCAACATTGAGTCTAAAAACAAACCATCCCTACTATTTTCAAATTCAGTTACAGTTGGCCATAACGGATTGTCACTGGTGTGACTTTGTGTTATGGTCACCGGTTGGAAAGCCTAGTATTGAGAGGATTCGGCGAGATGATCAAGTCATCTCAAATATGATCTGCAATGTAACAGCTCTGTGGCATAGAGTTGTTGCTCCCGAGTTGTTTGAAATGCGAGTTCCTCGAAAATTGAATCCATTTATACTAGCAGACTGATTGGTTAGATAAACGGTCATAAACCCTATACCACACAATCCATAGTTTCAATGACCCAGAGAAAGAAAGTTTTCAAAAGCAATGTGGGAAAAGAAGGAAATGCTGGTTACCAGAATTTCCTCCTTTTCTCAAAATGTTTTCTACAGCTTATGAAGGTCATAAGTCATATTCAGTTTCAGTTTAACACTATATATTTGTTGATGCTTAACTCTTTACCAGACAACAAAATTTTAGACATGTCCAAATTGATAATATTTGCAGTCAACAAATTAAAAGTTGGATCATAGCATGAAACTTTACATTTATAAGGCAGAAAATGTTGTGGGGAAATGTGAAAATGCTAGTAACCAGCATATCTTCTATTCTCACAATATTTCATTAGTTTTCTGTCTCAGGGTCATATAATCTTGGGATTGTTGTTAAGAGTTGATCATGAGTCGGGCAGTTCAGCTCTAGTGAGAAGAATTATCTGTATTTCATTGATGTCTAAATGATAACAAGCTTGGAAAATACTTGTAAATTTTTTATTTTTACATTTTTTATGTAAATGAATAATAATTATTACAGTTTGTATACAAATATTCAAATTGTGAAAATTTTGATACACTACAAGAAGTGATTGGATGTAAAATTCCCAAGTTATTTTTTGTGCCCTATCTTGTGGGTTGTCTTTTAATGTTTTCCTTAGACAATTTGATGATGAAGAATCTTTTTTATAATGATGGGTAAGTGTAATATTATTCTAAATGCCTATACATTGTATAGGAACTTACAAGAGTTTTGCACTTTGAAGTGATCGCACATTTCACTCAGTTATTTGAATAGCCTAATACCATTTAAAAGTAAGGAAATTATTGTGATGATGACAATCTGTTATTGTTTGGTTTGGTTGAAGTGTTGGTTGCTGGCAGAAAAATGAATTTTAAAACCAGATATTAGGTAAATAAAAGATAGAGCCTCCTAGCAACATTTGACCTAGTTTTAAAATTCATTTTCCTACCAGTGACTGACACTTGAGCCAAGCTTCCAATAACAGATTATCTTCATAATAAGTTTCATACTTTAAAATGGAATGATTAAATTCACTTGCTACTTACCAGCCCCATCAATTACTTTTGGCAGCTATTGAGCCTTTAAACTTTTCCTTTAAATTTAATAAGTACCCACTACATACTGTGTGGTGGAACCGTACAGTTATTTGGACTGGAAATCAGAATATTCATGCTATTTATTTAACCCACAGAATGAAAATACATGTACAGGAAAAATCACTTTACAAGTGGCTCTTGGAAGTTGACAATACATGAAGCTACAAAAACAAGCTGATCAGCAATTGGTGCTAAAGTAAGAGGAATTTTACCAGAGAGTAACTTAATTTTTTTAATTCTTTCAATAACCCTTTCCACATGAATTCTTGCTTTTGCGATCCGTCTTGTTTTCAGTTCTTCTTGTGCAGTGAACTTCTTGCGTTTGCCTAAAAATGGTGGAATGTTGAGTGAAGCCCGTCTTGTAAGGAGCAGGTCTTCAATAATGAAACCTCTGTCAGCCAAAACCATATCCCCCGGATTTATAAAGTTTAGAAATCCACTTTTTTCTACAATAGCCCTGTCACTGATTGAACCTTCAAAAAGGTCAGACACAAAAACAATGGACCCATTAGGGGCTACAGCTATTAGACTCTTGTATGTATGATGATTTTTATAGGAAGAGTAAAGATTTCCTTGACGTCGAAAGTCTCTAGGCATTTGAACAAAAAACTCAGTGCAATCAATTGTACACCTTATATTTTTTAACGTTTTAAAAACATGCGGCAAGTATTCCTTGAAGTGTTGTCTTTCTGGAAACATTTCAATGCGATAATCATTGAAATGGCAGTAGAGTAATTGTATCCAAGTACTGAATGTGGTGCTAATGGTCGAAGTGGAAATGCCGAAAAAATGTGAAAGAGACTGAAGACTGTAACCTCGCCTTAAACGCACCAGGGTCAAAAATAATTCTTCCATAGGTTCTAATTTTCGGTTGCCTGTTTTCGTCTTTTCTTTAGTATTTTCGCCATCCCAATATGTAAGGTTATATACAGATTCTCCTAGAAAATCAAAAAGTACCAAAAAGTGATCATAATGCATACCAGTAAATAATTTCATCTTGGAATCATCATTTTTGACACTGGCCAGTGATAATATTGGACTAGATAGACTTTTAGAATTGCCAATATCTGCATCTGTCAATTTAAATTCAATTCGTAAAATCATGTTCTCAATTTTGACATTTAAAAATTCTTTTTGGTAAAAAGTCTGGCTGTCAGCATCTTTCATTAGCTTCTCATCAGTCTGCACACCTTTTTCCTCTAGTCTGTTCAGCTTGCTGTCTTCAAATGATGGGCTACTCTCTTCTTGCTGCAAAACGTTCAATTATTTTGAAATTTAATTTTTGTTTGTATTGTACAGAAAGTCGTTTCACTTTCTTCACTTATAACCCTTCACTTGTCATTCAAACAAAGTTTTGAAAACATTGTGGTAGAAGGGGAAACTGGCATTTTCATCTTTTCCAACAATGTTTTTTTACCTATTTGAGACAAATGAAAATGTTATTGCCATGGTTGTATGTTTTCTTCCAATGCTTCTAATGTAGAGATGTCTTGAACTTGTTTTAGGGGCATAGAGTCAATGATGAAGATTGGCAATAACTGTCTTTTGATAAAGCGGTGTAAAACTAACTTGCTTTTGAATTTGTTTTCAGTAATTGAGATTATGTGTTAGGTATAACTTGGTAAGGCTTGATGTACTTAAAGTTATAATCCTACTCTTCTATAGAAAAAGGTATTAAATTTGTTTAAATATAGCTTGTATTATGTTTTCAATGCATGTATTTCATGTGTTCAAAGGTCACATTCCTCCCAGGGTCTTCTTTATTTCTTTCACCTGTTTTTGCCCAGTATTCTTTCTTAGCCACCAGCTTCTCACCTCAGTTGTAGATGACAAAATAAATGCAGCTCAAATTATGTTATTTTATCATGAAAAGGATAGAAAACTATGTAAGAAAAAGAATAAAATATTACTTAAAAGCATTTACTTCTTTTTCAACAATGTTTTCAACGGCTTTCTTTCTCAGTGTCATTTACACTCAGGATTGTGTAGTAAAGGTTTATTAAGCAACAGCAGGAAACTTAACAATTTCTATGCTCCCACCATTAATCCTTTAACCAAACGACAAAATTTCAGACTGGTCCAAATTCAAAGCACTCGCAGACGACAAAATAAATTTAACTCAAAAATTGGAATTGTTTCCAGCAGGGTAGAAAACATTGTGGGAAAAGGAGAAAATGCTGGTCATCAGCATTTTCTCCTTTTCCCATGTTTTCAAAAGCCTTCTATCTCAAGATAGTAAAAACAAGGGACTGTTTGGTAAAGGGTTAAACGAGAGCTTCGCAAAGCGGTGCATATACGCCTGAAGGGGCTTGACAGTGAAATGGGATAAAATCCAGAACACCTGCAGATATTCAAATTCTAAAAGTCACATGTATATATGTGTGTGTGTTCATGAAATAATGGAGTTTGTTTCTGGCTAATAAATTCAAGATACTTGGTCCAATTGTAGAATGAGACTTACTACTACAGCAGGCTGCAAAGGTTCTTGAGTGGACAATTGTAGGAGGCTTTCTGCTGCAAGTCTAACATCTGCCCGACTGGCTTTCAATGGCTTGCACCTAGGAGTTGGTGCTTTTCTTTTCCTTTCAAATCTTCTCACTTATAATTACATGCAAAGTGTTAAAACTAAATTATTATTTGGTATCTAGTAAACCGATCCTGGGTTTGAATATGAATGGCAGACACAACCATACATGTTTAGTCGTTACTGTTAGCAAATGCAAAAATGCCCTAAAGAATTATTCAATGGTCAGTATTAATTTTATTATCTAAACCTGGGATCGTATATACACAGGGATAGGCAACGCAACTGGAGTTAAGACCAATTATCGATTTTTCACTGACTTACCTGTACGGCGTCCAATAATCCGTTGTCGTTCCTTGCGAGTTATTATCTTCCTTTCAGATAGTATAATTCCTTGCCGATTCCGACAATTTTTATATCCGCCTAGTCTGAAATGCCTATCAATGTTTATGTCAATGTTTTTCTGTTATTGCTTTTTTCAGTTAAAGTGTTATTTTTTTTATCTGGAAAATTTAAAGTGTCGACTAATTGGGCGTTTCAGATATACAGGTCATGTTGTCAGTCTTGATTTCACACGAAGTGTAAATTGTGAATGGAGATCAAAACGTCCCGGTGCCAAAACGAACCATTACCGAAACAACCCTCTTTTTCGTAGTAACTTAAAATATTTTAATATTTCCGCAGTGGATATCTATTGCAAACAATTTGGGAAAAGCACACATCGCCTGTTGAAGGATTAAGTCCGTCTAACGTTTCGGAAGTGGGCTGCTTTTGTCCACTCCCTGTATTTGACATGATCACAAGTGGGATATATCAAGTTGTGTATCTGTCATGACACATCTAGTGTCCTCTTCTGTTTATAGACAATACGCATCATTGAAATTAAATATTTATTTTCTGATTTTCTTCTCCAAATGTTTCAATTTGGTCAGGTCAAAAGCTTCTCATGTTATCAGGAGTGACAAACATTTCACTTGTATGTAGTACAATGTATTAGGCCAGTAAACACAGAGATCTGTTAATAGTTATATACCCATTTTTCAATAGCAAACTACACAAAGGGCATATAGAACCAGAAAATTGCCTTCACTGCCCATTAAATGGACCTTCCAGTACATTTTCAGTTTAGCTTGCAGCTACTCTTAAATCACTGTCTTTGACAGAAAAAAAGGAGAATTTCCTGCAAAATGGAAAGAATTAGTGAACTTTCTGAAAAAGTAGGCTGGTGAAGTGTAAGGACCTGTCTGCAACTCTGTTCCTACTTTTATACATTGGAATCAATTACATACACCAGTGGCCTTCACAATTGCATCATTTCGAATTAACCTGTGTACCTTAGAACCTTGTGTGTTTGATGACTTCGGAATATTTAAAGCTTTTTGAAAATATTGTGGGAAAAGAACAAAATGCTAGCCTAGCACATGTACCTGTTTTCAGCATTTTTATCCGCAATGTTCAATACCATGCAAAAAAAATCCAATCGTTTGAATCTACTTTTAGTTGTCGTTTGCTAATACTTTCAATTGGGGATTCCAAAGGCCCCCAAAAAATTGTTCTTTGGTAAAAAAAAGTCAGTAGCATAATTATTAGAAAAAAAAAAAAGACAAATCTGCAATTATCCCTTTGCCACACAACCCCGAGTTCTGATGACCAAGAGAAAGAAGCCTTTTGGAAACATTGCAGGAAAAGGAGAATATGCTGGTTACCAACATTCTCTCCTTTTCCCATGGAAGTGAAAACTTAGGATTCAGGAATACTGGCATTTGTCACAGATTATTAGATAACTCCTTACCTCAAGTGGCTTATAAGACTGTAGATACTGAATGTACTGTGTTGTTTTAAGAAACCAAAACTATGTCAAATTTAATACATGTACTTTTAGTATTTTATGACAATAGTGTGAGTAGTGGGAAACCAACATCATAATTCTCAGAGAATTTTGCACAACACAGATACATACTTCTCTCCCTCAAAAAATATGTTGATGAGGAAAAGCAACACGCAGCTTGTGCAGACAGTTGTGCAAATTCAAAAAACAAATAGATAAGTATAATGGCTGCTATGATACAACTAAAATGTTGTGAAACATTGCAAGTTGAGCAAGGTTCCATCCTTAACTTTTTGCCAGATTACAAAATTTTGGACATGTCTAATTTGAAAGCATTTGCAGACGACAAATGAAATGCAACTGAAATGAGGAGACTTGATTTTCCTGGGGAAATGAGAAAATGTGACATGTACTTACCGGTAGTTTCTTCTTTTTTCACAATGTTTTCAGAAGTATGGATATTCCCCAGGTTAGTGAAAACTTAGGATTCAGGAATACTAGCATTTGTCACAGATAATTAAATAACTCCATACTTCTAGTGGCTTATTGAGCTATACATACTAAATATACTTTGATGGTAGAAGAAGCTCACAGCTTTCATATTCAAATACATTAATTTCACTTTAGCATTTTTCTTGCAGGTTTGTACAGTTCACAGCTGATTTGGTCTTTAATATTCCAAGTTTTCAAGCCCAGCTTCAGTTTCATACTAGCACACTTTATGCAGAATTACAAAACCATCTTCAATGTCATTCTTCTGTTCACAGGATTCATCACAATAGTATGTTGACAGCTCTTGAAACCATGTTTTGAAGTGTTTGTGCTGTCACAATACATATCTGGAAAAAAATATAGAACTAACTGAATTTCAAATTTCTCCTTTTTACAAAACGTAACATTTTAATTCTTCAGTTACGTTGCAAAATATGGTTTTATTTTCACATGGTTAGACTATAATGAGAATTTGTTCAGGATATGGCCAACTATCAGAGATCCAATCATTTTTAAGTAATGTGCGGTACTGCGCTTCCACTTTTACTGAAATAACCCCTTTTTAGTCTGCACTTTTATTTACCTAGGATTCGATAAACAGCTTATATTTGATTTTAGTGCAAAACGAAATACTTACTGCTTATAAATATGGTAATATCTGAACACAATTAATTCAAAAGATGGAATCAGAATGCTACATTTATCACCAGGGTCTCAGCAAATTCACCATATTGGGCCGCCATCTTGCAATTAAGACCGAAAATAGCCAAGTTTTTGAGCCCACAGTTATCTAACCTTGGCATCGAAAATCACTAGATTTGATTTAAAAACAAAAAGAAATACTTACTGCTTATAAATATGTCAAAATCTTAACAAATTTATTTCTAAAAATAAATTGAGAATGCTACAACTATCACTAGGGTCTCGCCAAATTCACCACATTGGTCCGCCATTTTGTGATGAAATACCGAAAATAGCCCAGTTTTGAGCCCATAATTATCTAACTGAGGAATCGAAAATCAGCACAAAATTGGCTTTAATACAAGGAGATGTACTCCATCTCGTGATTTTTACCAACATGTTGCTATTTGGACGCTACTTTATGTACTTAAAAAGTATTTCTTTTGCACGTCACTAAATCCTCCTGCCGAACATCCCCTACGGGGCAAACATGATTAGGCCATGAATTTTTAACGCCAAAATAAGCATATAAAACAAATCTCCGAAAAAATTGATGTTACATATATTCTAAGCATGTAAATATTCGGAAACTTACCTGTTGAGAAGGACGTATGGGATAACCAAGCAAAACGTTGATTAAAACAGTGACCGTCGTATGCCGAAATTTAAGATGGCCGCCGTTTTTTCCTTTGCGGTCAATTCGAAAGAAGACAGTGAATAACCGGAAGTTATACCGCGTTTCCTATCCCTGTATATAAGATCCCTGTCTAAACTAAGGACACCCCCAGCCCCTGGGAAAAAAAATAAACCCAAAAAATTTAAACGGATAGTACCAATTGTTATTGAAATAAGTTATTACTATTTAACCCATTACCACACAATCCTAACTATTAACGACCATGAGAAAGAAGTCTTTGAAAACATGGTTGGAAAACTGAAATGCTGCTAACCTGTATTTTATCCTTTTTCCACAATGTTTTTCATCCTTAGGAAAAAATAAATCTGAGTCACATTAAATTTTGTTGTCTGTGAATGCTTTCAATTTGGACAAGTCTAACATTATGTCATTCACTTTGGTAGAGAGTTAATTCTTGAAAATGATGCGAACTGCCGAGTTAACATGCAAACTTGTACGAAAGACCGCGGTGCCGCGGGGCGTTCATGGCGACTAACCTGTTCATCAGTATGCAGTAACGCAGGAATGGGATCCGGATGTTCTGAAGTCGGGCCCTTTCCTCCGACAAAGTGCTTGCTGCATATATAAGTGCATCTTTTTATTTTCTGAACGTTGAAATCGTGTAAAGGTCTACCACAGGCCTTGATCCATCGTTCACACATTTCCCGTTTCGTAATAGGCTTTGGGAATGGAATGAAAAATACGTCTTTCATGTCATCACGATGTCTGTACCTTGTATCACTATTGCATGTGCCATAACAGCAGTGCTTGACACCCTCAGATTTCGGCTTAGCGCCCGTTTCTTCCATAATGAATCAATTTTCGTATCTCGATCTCTGTACTTCACGGCTTTCTGTATAGCATACAGCGGCTTTGTTTTGAATGACATCCGGGCGCTTGCAGAATGACATAATCAGTTGGAAAGATAAGAATTCTATTTTTAGCTCAGCCGATATACGCTATTGATTCGCCCTCGTTTCATTCATACAATTACTCATTACCTCTGACCCCATTTCTGATAACTGTTTTGAAAGTAAACTGCTACGAGTTTTTCCATTTCTGCTCGCTAGACATTTTGATTACATTGGTAATATGACAAAATTCAATGCTAAACAAGTTGTAATCACCGTTTATTGCATAATTGAAAAGTTGAGAACGGGATTACTTGACGCCTGTTTACTAGGACTGTTTATTCATTCTTGCGCTCAACCGAAAGTAGTATTTGTAATAAGGTCACGACAGGCTTGTTAAGCGTTGTAATGCTGTAAATGAACGCTGTTACGAGTTGCAGTTACATCAGTTTGCCCTCAGCGGACGGGTTTCCGAAATTTGTGGTCTCTCTAATCGTCCGGCTTACGCCGACCGATTAAAAACGGAAAGTGCCGTCTCTGATTAGCCTGCGCGGACTGCGCAGGCTGATCCGAGACGACACTTTACGCAAATGTCCGAATGCCCCTTTTCGCGTGTTACAGGCCATTTCATATTACCCTTGTTGTATATTTGTTATACCTGGGTGAAAATAAAAGATATGTTCTGTTCTGTTTAGCATTCGGCAAACCTCGGCTGAACCGCAGATCAACTCCATTATAAAATGTAATGACGGAATCGGCCGAGGTGTGACGAGGTACACTCTTCCACAGCTAATGGCGACGTAGAAAGCTTTTGTGGACGGCATAGATCAAGATCAGACTGCACAAGACGTGCAGTCTGATCTTGATACTATACCGTTCGCTTCCTGATGTTAAACTATGGACATAGAGGATAATCAACTGGTGGTGTGTAATATTAAAAATCTGTCACTAGAATGGGGTGTGATGCGGTTGAAAAACCAGTCCGAAGGACGAGTTTTTTAACCGTATCAAACCCCATTCGAGTGACAGATTTTTAATATCACACACCACCAGTTGATTATTCTATTTCTATTATATTCCTAATTCTCCCCTTGTTTGCTAATTATTATCAAGAACGGTAGGTGCACATGTATAGGACTTTTCTTTACAAACACAATGAGTAATTATCCATTTTGGCAGAAGCAGCTCACGCAACAGATGACGTAACGCTCGAGGGTATGTTACGTCATCTATCTCTCCATTTGAATGCACATTGTTTTGCACTTCTACAATTTAAAACCAGCCATATGAAATTAGAAGTATAAACAGTTAACCCTTTCCCACATGACAAGTAGATCTATAAGACTTTCCCAAATTAAATACATCTCCAAATGACAAATACTAAATTGGTACAAAATATCTTAGGTTTTCTGATAGGATAAAAAAAAAACATTATGGAAAAAGAAGAAAATGCTGGTCGGTAGTATTTTCTCGTTTTTCCACAATATTTTCCAAGAGCTCTTTTCCACGAAAGCTATCTTCTTTTCTCGAAATATTTTCAAAAGATTTCTCCCACAAGGTCGCTAACTTATGGTTGCTTGGAAAGACTGTACCAAAAATCTTTTCACTGTGCTATTGTTTACTAAAGATGTTTGAAGCAGACACAGAAACATTAGACTGTGAGAAATATAGGAAAAAAAATAGTTCCGGCAAACATTCTAAAACTATATCATCACTAGTGATGATACCATATTGTCACTAGTGATGTTATTCACTGTGAAAAACTGAAAAAATAATACGCCGAGAAATCCCAGTAATTCACTGATAGGAATATAATAAAAGATTATCCTAGAAGTGCAGTGTTCAACTATTTTTTAACCTCGAAAATTTAATCTTTCTTAGTTGTTAGTGAAAGGGTTAACAAATGATAGGCGAAAACAGGCGCTATTGTGGACGGCATAGATAAAGATCATACTGTACAGAACGTGCAGTCTGATCTTGGATTTATTTCTTGTTTGCTTGTTTTGTCAAGCCACCGCGATAAAAATCTTCCTGATTTCAGCGGACTGTACTCTCAGCCGTCGAGAGAGATCGAGTTTATAATCCTATATTTCGCGCTGAAAGAGGGTATTGTGTCTTTAGGGGAGGCCTTTCAAAAACATTTCTGAAACGTTGAGCTCGGTACTTCAGTCGGTAGCGTACAACTCAGAGGTCGCTGGTTCGATTGCAGCTCGCCAAATTCATCTAGAGTTTTGGCGATAGTCATTGAGAAAGGGTTTATTCTTCTCTCACAGCTGTAAATTGTTTCGGCGATGTTTAGGCTATGTGGAAAAGAAGCCGATGTCTTGGAGGAAAAAAAATGTTGTGCAAAGTATAACTGAGCGGCACTTTTGAAAAAGGGGGTTTAATGCATTTTCGAAATGCATTATACCTAGCAAGTCGGCGCATTATACACGTAGATCTATAGTTCCATTTTGTATAAAAAAAATGATTGAATTATAAGGTAGAATGGTCCTCTGAAAAACACATGATTTACCAATAGCAAAAAGTATCGATTCAGGTCAGCCTGCGCAGTCCGCGCAGGCTGACCCGAATCGATACTTTTTGCCAATGCGTTCAGCCACCTTTTTTGATATAGTATGGCTAAAATACATAGATTAAAAGAAATAACACAGAGAAAGCTTGTTTGTCAAAATTTTGAAGGTCACCATGATTGGAGAGGTCATCAGACCTCTCCAATAGTGGTGAGTTTAAAAGGCAGACTGCCACAGAATTTGCTGTCTAAATCCATTTTTCTTGCGAAATTGTTCTGATACACAGTCTGTTTCGTCATGGTTTGGTAAATAAAGCGAAATCAAAAAACCGAAACAGGAAATAGACGTGGTTTATTTTTATATGACGAATTTCAGAAAAGATTTGTTGTATTAATTTGCCATGGTTGCAAATGACCTCTCAAATAATCGTAATTTTTCTATTAAGCAAATAAATCTAAAAAGAAGAAAAAATAAGTAGAATTTCGTTAAAAAAGAGAAAGAAGACCGCTGTACAAGATCATGCGACTTGAAAACGCGGATAGAAGGTCAAATGACCGTCATGTAAAGCATAAGAGGTTTCTACGCGGCAGCTTTTTTATTTGTTTGTTTACATGTACCAAAATATATTGAAATTAAAAGCTAATAAACCATTTGAAAAAATTGATGCTGACCTCTCCTGGCTTCTTTTGTAAAAAGCCAATTTGTTTAGGTATTTCTGATTTTGTTAGCGAGTTTGAAACCCCTCATTAACCGAATTTCGAGGGAAGATGATTCAAAGGCATTCAGTTGTGGATGGATATTTGTGTTTATTTACTTGTCCCATTGGTCGCTGTGTGAGAGGTCAGGCAGATCTAGTAAGACAGAAAAATAACGAAGCTATTTAAATTCTAAACACCGAGCCGCGGTAGCACAGTCGATAGGCTACAGGACTTGACACCAGAGAGTCGCTGGCTCGAATCTCTACCTGGGTCAATTTTATTTAGTAAGCAGCAAAAGTGTGAACAAACGATCCCGTGTTTTAAAAACCCAGAAAAATAACGAAGTTATTGAAATTCTAAACGCCAAGCCGCGGTAGCACAGTCGATAGGCTACAGGACTTGACACAGGAGAGTCGTTGGCTCGAATCTCTAACTCGGTCAATTTTATTTAGTAAGCAGCAAAAGTGTGAACAAATGATCCCGTGTTTTAAAAACCCAACAATGAGCCCGTTAGCGCAGTCGGTAGCGTACATGAATTGAAACAAGGTTGTCGTTGATTCGAATCCCCAGCTCGGCCAATTTCTTTCCGAGGATTGATGAAAGTCATTCTGACAGGATTTATTACTCTCTCACCACTGATCGTTTTTTCGACGATGGTTATGTGAGGAAGCAGCCAGAGACTTGGAAAGAATAGTGTGCATAGAAATGGTACAGAGACTCTGGGGAAGCATATGCATAGATACTTACACTGGCCACCACAATATAAGTTAGATAAGATATATTGAAAATGGCGTTAAATATCATACATACAAACAAACAAATAAATTAAATTCTAAACTTCCCGTGAAAGAAAATCTCAACAAATATTATGGCGTAATTTCATGATCACACTGGCTACAGCTTCAGATTTTGATCTTTTGCGCGAAGGCGCTTTTTATGGCTTATTATGGTGTGGGGTTCTTACCCTACTAGACGACAATCTTTTACAAATAAACCATGCGCCGTGAAAAAGTGGGGTTTAATACATCTGCAAAAAGTATCGACCTAGGTCAGCCTGCGCAGTCCGCGCAGGCTGATCTGGGTCGAAACTGTTTGCTATTTGGACAATTTTCTGCTTGTCAAAGGACCAGTCCACTTTATCAGTTAGTTTTCAGTTGTTTGTTGGACGAAATGGATTTTATGGATCTATGTATTATAATAATGGCCTGCAACACGCGAAAAGGGGCATTCGGACATTTGCGTAAAGTGTCGTCCCGGATCAGCCTGCGCAGTCCGCGCAGGCTGATCCGAAACGACACTTTCCGTTTTTATGTAATTTTCTGTTTCACGCAAGTTTACTTTAGGACAAAATCTAATGTAGTCGTAAAGTGTCGTCTCGGATCAGCCTGCGCTGACTGCGCAGGCTGATCCGAGACGACACCTTACGCAAATGTCCGAATGCCCCTTTTCGCGTGTTGCAAGCCAATTATGATGACTTACTTGTGTACTTGACACGGAGATACATGAAACGCCCTTTTTACAGAGCATGGTGCAAATACTTTCCCAAAGTTTTGAAGACGCTTTTGAAGATAAAATGTATTATATCATGCTCTCCAGTAAGTTATCGAGAAATATCGATGAAATATTTTTCGATATTTCATGGTTACGACCAGTGAAAATACCGATTTTTATATTCTAACTCTTCAATTGAAGGCGGAAACAGTTGTTCCCGCGCACTAGTTACCTCACTCGTCACAACTCGGCCGATTCCGTACCTACATCTAACCTCGTCCGTATAACGGTCGTTTCCATTTGAACTGCGAATCACGTGATATTATACATTGGCGCGCCACTGTCAGTCGTTTAGCAACGACATAAACAACTTCGATGGAGTTATTCACATCTGTTTATCTGTCGGTGAAAACTTTAATCGGAATTGATAAATAATGAATGTACGAACTGTTTGCCAACTCAACTGAAACATAGTTAGAAAGATTTCGATAGAAAATTGAAACTCAAGTTTTCTTTTCTTAAGAGGAGCCTTACAATTTTCAGAACGGTAAACCGGCGTATTTCCGGATATGTATCGATCTGATGCATATGAATCCACCAGATACAGCCGAGGGATATGATGGCTCCCATCACCCGAGGTATGCCGAATGTAGTTACCTAGGTAAAATGCGCGTGCCTCTCAGTCAGATGGAAATATGACGTAATTTACCCTACATTTCTCGCGCTTGACGTAAAATTGTAATGCGTTGCTATGCGGAGGGGGTACGCCACCGGGAATAACCGAAAAGAACTGCACTGGATTTCGATTAAGTTCCCCCCAGAAAGGGGTTAAAAGCATGAAATAAATAGAATATTTGTTTTTTTCGGTGAAAGATCAAAATTTATTTCATCTCGTAAACATCATCGGTAATATTTTCACTCGTGGCTGCGCCACTCGTGAAAATATTATTGATGATGTTCACTCGATGAAATAAATTTCGATCTTTCACCGTAAACAACAAATATCCTCTATATATACAGCTTAAATGATAGGGTTTATTCTTAAAAGGGTAGAAAACACAGTTGAAAAAGTAGAAAATGTTTGTTTCAAGCATTTTATTCTTTTCCTACAATGTTTTCAAAATTCTACTTCCTCAGGGTCATGAAAGCTAAGAATTGTCTGGCAAAGAGTTAACCCTTTACCACACAATTCCGAGTTTTAAAAGCCTTTAGGAATAAGGATTTTGAAAACATTGTGGGAAAAGGAGAAAATGCTGGAAACCAGCATTTTCTCCGTTTTCCCAACAATGTTTTCTACCCACTCCCCTCCAAAAAACATTTTTTTTTTTTCAGTTTTTGTAGTAACAATTATTTTGTCGTCTGCAAATGCTTTAAGTTTAGTGATAATTTAAATTTTCTCGTTTGCTAAAGAGTTTAAATCAACAATAACAAAATAACTCAATATCTGTATCATAAGATAAGTCTGAAATTTTGACCTTTTTAGGGACATCCTTGAAATACAGCTAAATAAACAGAGGAATTTTGTTTTTCGTTAAAAACGGACAATATAAAAGGTCAAGTTATTTCTTCAATCGAAAATGTCACCCTTCGTCATAAATGAACCATGCTCTGTGAAAAGGGGGCTTAATGCATCTGCGAAAAGTATCGACCCAGGTCAGCCTGCGCAGTCCGCGCAGGCTGACCTGGACCGAAACTTTTCGCTATTGGTCAATGTTCTGTGTGATCTCGATCTATGCCGTCCGCAAAATTCCCACTTTTCGGCTGGTGTGCTAAAAGGGTTTTTAAAACCATGCTCGCGTTTAATTTCTATTGTAGCAATAGCATATTTAAATCAAGTACACAGACAGGTGTGGCGTGATCTTCAATCAGACCATGTCACATCCGGTCGTACCATGTTGACTCGACTGATGCAATACTCGCGCGCCTTTATTAGTATAATTATGCACTGCACACGACTTTTTGCGTCTAGCAACAGACCACTTTTTAAAACATTATGACAAAGGGATAAAGTAACTTTTGGAATGTAAAATGATGAAAAGAATAATGAAAATTTTTAGGTAGTTCAATCGACATATATATATTGCAAATCCTTAAGTCTTTTTTGTACAGTATAGGTAACGAAACGTCGGACAACGTAGATCCACTTTGGGGCCCTCATTGATCGATCGATTGATTGATTGATTGATTGATTGATTGATTGATTGATAACATATTTTATTTCCATATTCATATGAAATGTACATAAAAAAATTACAAATGATTCACCATAATCTGTAAAATGAATCAGATCGAAAGCAGAGTATATAGTGTTCTTCATCGAACTGGTGGCTTAGCACGAGTACAAGTCATTTAATTAAGCTAATATATTATAAAGTGAGAGAAAAATAATACTAGTAACTGTTTAGGTACAGAGGAGAGATATGCTTTAAACACGAAAAGTTAGACTGAGAAGTACAGGAAAAGGAGAGGAAAAGATAAGGTAAAGGAGTGTTTTAAAAGACTCTAATACGGTACGAATATGAATTTGCTCCATTTTATTATAAGCGTCAATGTTCCTGCTAAAATTGTATGAAAATAGAAAAACAAAATTGTCATACTGGAAATCGATTGCTATCCCTAATAAAGTTTGACTTGATTTGATTTGATTTGATTAGTTGGTCGGCTGGCTGGCTGGCTGGCTAGTTAGCTGAATTGATCGATCGATCGACTGATTGATTGATTGATTGATTAATTTGTGTTTTAAGCCGCTTTCAACATTACTTCAGTGATACCATTTCGACAGCTTACATTTTCATGGATGTCCAGGGTTTCAACAGAATTGAGCTAGGGCTCTCAGGTGTCTTGCCCATGGACACTTCCACAAAAAGCCCAATGTTTCTATTGGGGCGTTTAACCAGGGCTTCCAGGTTTCGGATCTTTCATTTCAACACTGAGCCACGCAGTACCCCCGTGTATATTGCAAAGTTTATCAAAAATGTCCACATAGGGTTAAACACTGAGTTAATGCAGTAAATCTTTTCAATAAGAAAAACAAAACGTTGAAACAGTGCTATTCGAAGGTTACTTGTTCAGAATATGTTACAAATAAGCGAACAGTGTAGATGCAAGATCAGACTGCACGTTCTGTGCAGTCTGATCTTGCATCTACACTGTCCGCAAAAGCGACCTAAGTTGAACCCAGCGCTTAAAAAATTGAGCTACCCTTAGCACATTGAGAGTTAGTGATAAAGAAACAATTTCCCACGAGATAAAATAAAACTGCGTAAAACTCCTGATTTATTTGTTTACAATCTCTAATACCAGATTCTCCATTTAGTAAAAAAAACAAACCATGACATTTTTATTGCTTGAGGTAACGTGACATTGAGATTTTTGTCCGATAAATTTGAAAAAGCGAATTGTTTAATTTAGATCTATAATCCATCTACATTAATTTAAAGGTCCAATAGCGGTCAAAAGGAAACAAAAGAGGTGGTAAAATGCATTTAAATCTAAATCATACCTTTTGAAAAAATGGAAACTATTGTGAAGATGAAAAATCTGTTATTGTATAGTCGGTCCAAGTGTTAGTCACTGGCAGGAAACTTTTTACCAGGTTTTAAAAGACCAAGATTTTAAAGACCAACACCTTAACTACTGAGCTAAAGAGAGTTCTTCCCAATGCCGTTGTTAGGTATTGATTTTATACGGGAATAAGCTATGCAGTAAAGAAGGAGTGATCTCCTGTAACACAACCTCCTCTTTTAATGTCATCATTTTGATGACAGAAAGCCTTACTAGGCAGTAGGTTTATTTTAGACAGCAAATGGCTCAATGGCCAATCCAGGACGAGCCCCCGTCTTACGATCATGAAAGTTCAAATACAAACAGCACCTGGCGGGAGTCGTACCCGTGCGGGAAAGATCTTCGCCTTCTTCGAGGTTTAAAAGACCAACACCTTAACCGCTGCGCTGGAAAGAATTCTCCCCAACGCAGTTGTTATGTATTGATTTTATACCGGAAGAAGCTGTGCAGTAAGGAAGGAGTCTCGTAACTCTTTGTTGACTTTTGGCTGCTATTGGGCATTTAATACATGTTTATCGATAAATTGAATACAAATACACTCTGGGGTTCAAGTTCAAGTATTATTGACCAAGTGACTCGGAACTTTGTGGTATGCGTCAAGAGAATAGGGCCATGTTCTATGAAAAGGGAGCTTAATGCAATCTGCAAAAAGTATCGACCCAGGTAAGCCTGCGCAGTCTGTGAAGGCTGACCTGGGTCGAAACTTTCTGCTCTTTGTAAATTTTCTGCATGTCCAAGGACCATTCTGCCTCATGATTCAGTCGGTTATTACATGGAATGGATTTCATAAATCCATACTTTGATGACTACCTTGGTATCATGCATCATGGAGATGCATTAGACCTCCTTTTGCCTCAGATGACTCATATACATTTGTCATATCATCATATCAAGTTCATTCGTAAATAATATAAATTGTAATTGTCTTGAAACTTGCACAATTACTTATTTTCAGTCAATTACAACCCATTTCATCCCAATAATTTTCCGGCGTTAGGCAATAAACTCTCGTAACTTCACGCTATCGTTTTACACTTTGTACGCGAGACAGCTTTCGTCACTACAATTTAGTTCCTACAACGAATCTTTAAAGATTCTTTTTTTTAATTTATATGTTTATAAGGATTTTTTTTAAAATCACAAACAAGTTGACTCCATGATCTAACAAATTTCACCGCAGCGTTTTTTATCCTGGGTATAATAATGCAAATTAAACATCCTAACAGCCCCATACGTCATTGTGATGAATCAGCTGTCAGCTTTCCTGTACTGAAAACATATATCTTACAAATATCTCTAGGCCTTACTGACAGGAGAGAGGAGGAGGAGGGGGGGGAGGGAGGGGGAGAGAGATAGAGAAAGATACAAAGAGAGACAGAGAGAAAGAGAGACGGAGAGAGACAGACAGACAGACAGACAGATAGATAGATAGAAGACAGAGAGAGAGAAGGGGGTGAAAAGGCGAGAAAGAGACACACAGACAAAGACCTGGTTCGATACTTTTCGCAGATGCATTAAGCCCTCTTTTCACAGAGCTTGGCTCAAATGCTTTGGAAATGGCTTAATGCTTTTCCATGATCCGCTGTACCAAGTAAGTCATCATGTAATTATGGATCCATAAAACCCGCTTTGTCTAACATTTAACTGAATCAGGAGGTAGAATGGTCCTTTGAAGTGAAGGAAATTGACCAATAATATAGCAAAAAGTTTCGACCCATGTCAGCCTGCGCAGATTGCGCAGGCTGACATGGGTCGATGCTTTTTGCAGATGAATGAAGCCCCGCCTTCCACAGAGCATAACTTAAATGCATTTTTTTCAGGTTATCGTACTTTTCAGATTCAAGTCGGTTTCTTTACATAATGAAAATACAGTTCGAATTTATTTTCAACCATTTCCCAAGCCTTCACAATTCTGTAGGAAGTAGGCTTTTGAAACATGCTGCAAAAAACAATTGCTGGTAACCAGTTATTTCGCTGCGGCCAGTGCACCTTTCCATGCTTCTCTCAAGTTTGTGTATCAGCACTTTGCATTCTATTCTCTCTAAGCTACCGGCTGCCTTCACACCTAAAAACCGTGCAAACAATGATCGGCGATGAGAGAGGAATGAATCCTGTAGCAATGACGTATCGATCCCCGGAATAAAAATTGGTCAAACTTGGAATCGAACCAGCAACCTTCCCAGTTTCAAGCCCGATTTTGATTTTAATGCCGTTTTCAATGTTATTTCAATTATACCGCGGCCTCCAGTTCACCTATCCACGCACTCAAGAGTTTTCCTTACCAGCACTTTGCACAATATGCTCTCACAGCCACTGGTGCACGGAGAGTGAATCCTGTCGAAATGACTATCATCAGTCCTCGAGAAGAAATTGGCCGAGCTTGGGATTCGATTAACTGATTCATTTTCCGTTTACTTATCGTCGCCACCGGTTGCCCATATGGGCGACGCCTCCTGAAGGCTGTTAGTTTTGTTAGGGGGGTTAGTGCACAATACAGACGAAACCCATCCTAAGTTACGCCTTGTTCTTTAACGTGCTCGGTGTATACGTCACACGGGCTCGTTTTATCGTCTCTTCTGAAAGATTATTAGTCATTTTTAGATGGTCAGCCGTGGGGCTCGAACCCTCAGCCTGAAGTGACAACAAGTCTTACGCTCTACCACTTCACCTATTTTGGCTGGTCAAATGGGAATTTGAACCAGCGACCCCTTGATCAAGCCCTGTATGTTAATGACTGAGATACCGAGCTCGGCTTTGACCCTTTATGACAGAAAAAAAAAATGGACAGGAAAAAAAAAACAACCGGCCGGAGAAACAACAAGGCCAATTTTATTGATGACATGTCTGATGTGTTCATCTCCTATTAAACCTGTCCTAAACGACAAATTGTAGACTCTTCCAAATTCACAATATCTGCACTTCCAAAGTAGTTCATATGAGTTTTAGTTCTATGATCGAATAGGAAAAAACGAGGAAAAAGGAGAAAATGCTGGTTACCAGCATTTTTTCCTTTTTCCCCACATTTTTTTTTCGAAATCTGCACTTCCAAAGTATTTCAAATGAGTAACCAGCATTTTCTTCTTTTCCTACAATCTTTTCTAACCTTTCAGAAAGTAATCCAATCATTTGAGGCACATATAATTTGCCGTCTGCAAATAATTTGAATTTGGACCAGTCTAAAATTTTGTCGTCTGGTAAAGAGTTAACTCTTTACCAGACGACAAAATTTTAGACTGGTCCAAATTGGAAGCATTTACAGACGACAGACTAAACAATCTTTTAAATCAAGGAAGTTGTCTTGAATAGGATAGAAAACATTCTTGGAAAAGGAAAAAATTCTTAAAAGCCTAAATATCGCTCAAATCATTTTTTTTAATAAGGAAAAAATTGTGTGAACAGGAGAAAATGCTGGTAACCATCCTGTTATCATAATGTTCGCGTTGGAGGTGAAACGAAAGTATAGTATTTCTGATATATGTAGGTAGTTTTTTTTTTTTCGCTAAATGAGAATGACAGTTGAAAAAAACAGTAAGCTTTTGCAACCGAGCTGTTTTCAATTTAGTCAACAGTCCGATCTGATCAAGTGAAATAACTAATTCAGTTACCTCTGCATATTACCAACGGCGGCGCCATTATTGCGCTTTACCGGACATACTCTTGAAGTACGGCGGGGTACCAGGCTATCCTTCACCGAACAGCCCCTTATTTTAACAACCTTGATTAGGGGGTGGCTTATGAAAACATTGTGGGAAATGGAGGAAATGCTGATAAACAGCATTTTCTCCACTTTTCACAGTTTTTGATCTTAATGATATAATTAGCATAATTTGAATCATATTCAATTTGTCGTCTGCAAAAACTTTCAAAGTGGATAAGTTTCAAAAAAAAATGTACGGTAAAGAGTTAATCTTAGGTTCAAAAACCTTTCCATCTCCTTAAACAGCTATCTGCAAACTAGGAACTGTCGCAAAGCGGACAATTAACCCCCCCCCCCCCAACACCACCACCACCAGCAACTTGTATGTGAAGCAGCACAATCAGAGAACGGAAATGATCTTCGAAACAAAGATCACCTGTGACTTTGACCTATGACCCACGTGACACAAAACAACAGGACACTCTTAGATCATGGGCAACACTTGTACAAAGTTTCATGATCCTGCGTCAAACAGCTACTGAGTAAGAGCATGGAAATAATTATCAAAGAAAATTCACCTTTGATCTTGTCCTTTGACCCATGTGACCCAAAAACAATACGGCATCTCCTTGGGTCATGAGCAACACTTGTATAAAGGTCCTAGGTCAAACGGCTTTTGAGTCAGAGAACAGAAACGAAAAAGTCTACAGACGGACGGACAGACAGACAGATATGGTGAAACCAGTATACCCCCTATACTTCATATGTGGGGGATATGATAATGAACCATCGTTTTACAATCCATAATTTAGAACGGTTTCATCGACCATAAATCTGCTTCAGAATTAAAGTAAAATTAACAGTTAGAATAAGGAATCGCCACTAACTTCATAATTTAGCCAAGCTCTGTGAAAAAGGGGGTTTAACGCATCTGCAGAAGGTGTTGACCCAGAGCAGCCTGGGCAGGCTGATCTGGGTCGAAACCTTTGGCTTTTGGTAACGTTTCTACGTGTACAACGACCATTTTACCTCATGTTTAAGTCGGTTGTTCGACAAAATAGATATAGTGGATCCATAATTATGTGATAGATAACTTGCTTGGTATAATGCATTATAGAGAGGCATTAAACATCCTTTTGCCAGAGCATGGCTCATATGAATTATATTGCACAGAATATCACAAAAAATCAGTACTTAACATGTCACTTTTCGTTTGGAGTTCGGGATTTGATTTAACAATAGTTTTGTACACGCCAGTAGGCTATTAGAATTTTCTTTTTACATTTATGGTCTCCATTTTGAAACTTCAATACTCTTATGACTTTGATTCGCTCTGTGAAAACGAGGCTATAAATCCCAGCTGAACAAATGGTGTTTCACCAGCATATCTTTGACTCCTTCTTTCAATGGTTTAGCCTTTATCTCCGTCTTTTTGGGCAACTCCCAGTCGACTGACAGGTTGTAGGAAAACTGACAAATAAGCCTGGAAATACATATAAAAATGAGTTTACATAAAAACCTTCATAACTTGTTTTTTGTTTCTAATTCCAACCCAAAAGTAGTTCATCATTCGAATTTACATAGACAGAATTTTCTATACTTTTGAAGAATTAGGATACTGCTACATAATGGGACAAAACGACATAACTAGGTCAATTCACGGCAGTGAGTGCACCTACGCATGTGTGTCCTGGCTTTCTCTCAACAGTACTGTCACAACTTCCTTTCCAAGTCACTGACTACTTTTCTCACTTGCATCAGAGGTAAAAGGCGAAAAAATGCCGGAAAGAGAGTTTGCCGCGACGGGTTATCAAACCGTCACAGCCACAAGGTCACGAGTCGGATATGCTAACCACTGAGCTACCCGGCCGGGCTGCTCATTTCGTATTTAAACCTTTCCCACAAGACAAAATTTAGAACTTTCCCAAGTTTTAAAACATCTGCAGACGACAAATT
The DNA here is from genome assembly GCA_946811185.2 of Hippopus hippopus. Taxonomy (NCBI): domain Eukaryota; kingdom Metazoa; phylum Mollusca; class Bivalvia; order Cardiida; family Cardiidae; genus Hippopus; species Hippopus hippopus. The sequence continues at coordinate 70,012,225 of OX328096.1, forward strand.
CAAAAGTGGTACAAATGAGCTCAAGTTCCCTGATCACAGTAAGAAAGGAAAAATGGCGGAAAATGCTGTTGACCAGCATTTTCTCGTTTTCCCACATTTTTTTCAAAAGCTTTCTCCCAAAGGGCCAAAAATTACATAACAAAGTCAAATTCAACATAAAACAACAAGAATGAAGCTTTAATCTCTTTACCAAATGACAAAGATTGAAACTATAAACCAAATTGAACGAATTTGCAGACGACATATTGATTATGACGCAAATGATGAATTCTTTCTTTGAAAGGATTGAAAATATTGTGGAAAGAGGAGAAAATGTTGGTTACCAGCATTTTCTCCTTTTCCCACGATATTTTCAAAGGCATTCTTACTCAAGGTCGTTTTAACACTGGATTGTTTTGGTGATCGACTCAACATGAGAGGCAAAAGAATAAAATTACTAGTTACGAGCGTTCTTTTCGATTGCCTTAAAGATCGTTTTCAAAAATATAAAGGATTTTTGTTTTTTAAGGTGAAAGATCGAAATTTATTTCATCATGTGAACATCATCGGTAATATTTTCACAGAAAAAACAAATATTCTATTTATTTCATGCTTTCAACCCGGTGGGAGGGGGGGGGAGAGAAGGGACTTAATCAAAATCCAGTACACTTCTTTTCGGTTATTCCCCGTGGCGTATCCCCTCCGTATAGCAACGCATTACAATATTACGTCAAGCGCGAGAAATGCAAGGTAAATTACGTCATATTTCCATCTAATTGAGAGGCATGCACATTTTACCTAGGTAACTAGTGCGCGGGTACAACTTTTTTCACCCTCAATTAAAGAGTTAGAATATAAAATCGGTACATATCACTGGTCGTAACCATGAAATATCGAAAAAAAATTCACCGTTATTTCTCGATAACCTACCAGAAAGCATGAAATAAAAAACTGCAGATGGTAATACATAACATTGTGTAGAATGGACTATCATGTAAATCAAATATGAACCATGCTCTGTGAAAAGGGGGCTTAATGCATCTGCAAAAAAGTATCGATCCATGTCAGCCTGTGCAGCCCGCGCAGGCTGACAAGGGTCGAAACTTATTGCCAGGGGTCAATTTTCTACATAACAAAGGACCATTCTACCGCAGGCTCAAGTCGATTCTTAAAAAAACAAGAGGGCCAAGATGGCCCTGGATCGCTCACCTGAATTTTTGAGAGGACCATAGCTTTTTTTATTTTTTTGAAGTATTGAAATTTTGGAAACAAAATTATTATTTTGCCAAGCAATTTTGAAAAGGTCACCTGTAACAGGGCTATGACAATACCTCAATATTTTCTTCGAAAACAGCCAAGCTAAAAAAAGGGGCATAATATAAGGATCATTTCTGTGAAATTATTTCAAAACCTGACCAGTGGTTTCAGAGAAGAAGAATTTTTAAGAATTTCTACATGTCCGTATAGTGCAAATAGCCCCCCCCCCCCCCCCCCACAACAGCCATGTTTCTTGACGGATCAAAATTTCGCGAACAATTTTTCAAAAGGGGCATCCAAGGAACATTTCTGTGAAATTATTTCAAAATCTGACGAGTGGTTTAAGAGAAGAAGAATTTCAAAGAATTTCTTTAAGTCCATACCGTGCAAAGAGCCCCCCCCCCCCACGGCCATGTTTTTCGACGGATCAAAATTTCGCGAACAGTTTTTGAAAAGGGTCACCCAAGGAACATTTCTGTGAAATTATTTCAAAATCTGACGAGCAGTTTCAGAGGAGAAGAGTTTTAAAGATTTTCTTAGAAAATTCCATTTGGTTGCCATGGCAACCACAGTCTTTGATGGAATCAAATTCTGTGAACAGTTTGTAAAGAGGACCTCCCAAGGAACATTCCAGCCAAGTTTGGTCCAAATTGGCCCAGCGGTTTAGGAGGAGAAGATGTTTAAAGAATTGTTGACACCGCACGACGCAAAGAGCCCCCCCCCCCCACCACCACCACGGCCATGTTTTTCGACGGATCAAAATTTTTGAAAAGGGTCACCCAAGGAACTTTTCTGTGAAATTATTTTAAAATCTGACCAGCGGTTTCAGAGGAGAAGATTTTTAAAGAATTTCTTAGAAAATTCCATTTGGTTGCCATGGCAACCAAAGTTTTTCATGAAATCAAATTCTGTGAACAGTTTTTAAAGAGATGGAATCAAATTCTGTGAACAGTTTTTAAAGAGGACCTCCTAAGGAGAAGAAGATGTTTAAAGAATTATTGACGACGGACGACGCACGACGGACACAACGTGATCCTAAAAGCTCCCCTTGAGCACGTTGTGCTCAGGTGAGCTAAAAATGGATTTTGTGGATGCATAAAAAAAGTGGTGTCTTGCTTAGTATGATGAATCAGGGAGATGCGTTAAGCCTCCTTTCGCCAGATAATGGCTCATATTTATTCGTCGATAAAAACATTTGCTTGGAACCGAGTACTGATTTTGTAAAAATTGGCAAGCCTCATATCAACGAATCAGAATGTGTATTGATCTACATGTTCTATGTTGTAGCATGATCTTGAGTCTTATTGTCCGAAAAACAATTTATTTTCCTGTAACGTCTTAAACTTTGGATTGAAAAGAAATTTTAAACAAGGACCATAAAACCCCCTCATGCATCCATTTACCAATGAATCATGCATATAAATAGACGAAAGATGACATCATATGCAGGTTTTAAGCCTGCACCGGACGAAAAAATTTCAGACTGTCTCCAAACTGAAAGCTTTTGCAGACGACAAAGTTAGTATGGTTTTGATGATTTAATTTTTTCAGCAAAAGAGTAGAAAACATTGCGGAAAAAGGAGAAAATGCTGGTGACCAGCATTTTCTCCTTTTTCCCACAATACTTTTCCACTGTTTCAGACACAAAATTAATCATTTGAGCTGCGGCCAGTTTGTCGTCTATACAAGCTTTCAACTAGACTAGTTGATTAATGGCATTGCTAATTACCGGAATTTTCATCTTGTTCCACAATGTTTTAAAAATCCCTTTTTTCAGGGTCATTAAAACCAGGGATTGCTTTGTCAAGGATCCACCTTATTTTGGACTATATTCAGGAAAAGAGCGTTCAATGCATCTCAGCATCATCTGCATGATACCAAGCAAGTTATTAAACAATTATGGATCTATAAAATCCATTTTGTATAACAAACGACTGAATCATGAGGTACACTGGTCCTTTGCTATACAGAAAACTGATCAATCCAAATGATAAATTTTGTATTTATAGATATCGAGAAACAGGTAGAACTATCACGATAATTTTATCTTGCATGTCAGCTTCGTGCACAATTGAGAAATTTTGCGTTAAAATATTAAGTTTATCGTGATATTTTTTTCAGGAAACTTTTCACTATCTCGATAAAATTTCCAGGAAACTTTAATTTATCGCGATAGTTTTGTAAAATTATCATGATAGCTATCTCGTATCTCGTGGCAGAAATATACCACCATAAAGAACACTCATGCTAAAACTTATCTGCTGCAGATCTACACACAGCATGACTCAATGGGCGAAAATAACTTTATTCATGTTGCTTACGCAATTCTGACTTCCGGGTTTCAGGTATGCAAATTAACGATTTTCCCCTTCTATCCTATCAGCGAACTTAATTACGATCTGTGCAAATTTTGAATTTGTCATCAACAGGTGTGGGAAAGAGTTGAGTATTTGTTCCAGCGAAACCTCAGAATTACATTGAGATTTCAGTTAACAAAAAAAAAAGAAACATTTCGCAACTTTGTTTATATAAATGTTAGAATTTCCAGCCAAAATATGAAGAGTATAGATCATATATCAGAAAATCGGATTGCATGTTTGATTCAGTTTGGTTTAACTATTAGGCTGCCAAGCACGACTTAAGGAGGTTTTAGCTCAATATCAGACTGGACAGAGCGTGCTGTCTGATCTTAGATCTACACTGTCCCCTTTCTGAGGATTGATGAAGGTCATTGCAGCGTTCATTCCTATCTCGATGCTGACCATTGTTTCGACGATGGTTAAGTGGGAAAGCAGCCAGTGGCTTGGAGAGAATATTGTGTGGAGTATTGGTAAAAGAAACTCCAGGAAAGCATGGACAGGTGCAATGGCCACCGCGATTTAACCCTAAATAATGTTCAAAACGGACTTAAACACCGTACAATCAGTCAATGAATCAAGCTGTGTAAATACTGAAAAGAAGTGAGTGCATGCACTGATTCTTGTTTGTATTCGTCAATATCTTCTGTTGTTGTTGTTTTTTTTTTTGTTTTGGTGAAACTTGCACCTTCTCCCTAAAAATAGATGGTATCTCGGGTCACGATAATTCGCCTGGGTTGAGCAGGTAAAAAATATTATTAAGTAGATCTATCTATACAAACATGGCTTCATCTTCCTTTTCACGATAACCATTGTTAAATATGTAAAAAATTCCAGCCAATGGTAAAACTCGAAATATTACATACTTCAGTTTTTTTTTCAATTTTGGCTGGAAAATTCTTATCGTATCAGAGAGTATGGATCCAAGATCAGACTGAACGTCCTGTGCAATCTGATCTTGATCTATACTGTCCGCAAAGCCTCATCAAGTCGCGCTACGCCAGTTAAGGCTTAGCGGTAATTTAATTTTCAGATGTGGTCGGAGCCGGGCGCAGTCCTAAATGTACCTTGGAGCCACACTAACCGTGATGCATGATAATGGAGGAGAGGGGAAGATGGACAGGAACCATGAAACTTTTTAATCTTAGGATTCTTTTAATACCATGTAAGTGTAGTTAATTAAATTAGCGTTTAAAAGGTTGTACAATCGTAAAGAGACAAAGTAAGAACTCAGGATCCTACGTTGTAGCGATCATTTCGACCACAAACCATTGTTTCAGCCGAAACAAAGGACAGTTCCCACAAAACCCTGACACAAATAAAGTAATGTTATTATTTACATAAATAAAGAAATAAATCCCTATGGTGCCATGCTTCTGCGACAAGATACGAGATAACTGTCATGATAATTTTTCGAAATCTATCGTATGGTAGCATATTTCTGCCACGAGATACGAGACAGCTATCATGATAATTTTAGAAAGCTATCGCGATAAATCAAAGTTTCCTGAAAATTTTATCGAGATAGTGAAAAGTTTCCTGGAAAAATATCACGATAAACTTAATATTTTAACGCAAAACTTCTCAATCGTGCACAAAGCTAACATTCGAGATAAAATTATCGTGACAGTTCTATCTGTTTCTCGATATCTATAAATAGAAAATTTATCATTTGAATGAACTCGGTAGTTTTTGACTTCATAAGATTGCAGTGAGGAAAAATTCGAATTATTTACAATGGTAGCTTAAGTGGTAAATTTTGACAAGACTCGAAATGAACAGAAGTCAGTAAAATAAAAAAGACGACTCGAAATTCCTCCAACGAACAACTTTAAAACGATTCAGGGAAAACGAGAATTCATAAGGTTGTAGACGAAGAATTTCCGAAACCGTATCTAATTATAGATACCGTGAATGTCAGTTATGGGCACGAAAGCTAAAAAAAATCATAGTAACAGAATTATGGCAATATTTTTATCGTGAATTTTTTTGTTATCTAGATAATATGTCAAGGAAACTTTATCACAATAGTTCTATTAAATTATCGCAATAGCTATCTCGTATCTCGCGGTAGAAATATGCCACATTATCGCGATAAATCAAAGTTTCCTGGAAATGTTATCTAGATAGTGAAAAATTTTCTGAAAAATATCACGATAAACTGTTTTCTAGAAAATTTTATATTGATCAGTAAATATTTTAACGCAAAATTTCTTATTCGTGCAAGAAGCTGACATTCGAAACAAAATGTTATCGTGAAAGTTCTACCCGTTTCTCTATATCTATAAATAGAAAATTCACCATTTGGATGAACTCGGTAGTTTTTTACTTTACAAGATGGCAGTAAGTTTAAATTCGAATTATTTACAATGGTAGCCTTATAACAGGTAAATTTTGACTATTCATGAACTGCACTGGTCTGTTAAACACAAGGACGACTCGAAATGCCTCTAACGAACAATTTTAAAACCATTCAGGGAAAAGGAGCATTCATAAGGTTAGAGACGACGATGTTCCGGAACCCTATAGATTATAGATACCGTCAATGTCACTTTTGGGCACGAACGTAAAAACAAATCGTGCAAACAGAATTATCGCGCTATTTTTATCGTGAAACTTTTTTTTTTTTTCTAGATAAGATTTCCTGTAAAGTTTGTTTTATCGCGATAGTTCTCTTATTCCATCACAATAGTTATCTCGTATCTCGTGACAGAAATGTGCCACCATAAATCCCGCAACCTGTAATAAAATAACGAGGAAAAACTCGTAACCTTTCTTCTAGCTAGCGCAACTAACCCTTAGATTGCGACACAGTATTTAAATAGCAGAAAAAAAATCATTGCTGAAATTTCAAGGCCATTTTGGCCAAAAACTTCTTACATGTTATCAGACAGTATAAATCCAAGACCAGACTGCCAAGATCAGCCTGCACGTGCTTTGCAGTCTGATCTGTCATCTCCGTAACACCATCTTTGGTTTTACCTGAGCAATGTGCGGGTTAATTGAGGTAACTAATCCACGTACCAAGCGAATGAACAAACAAAAAAAACCTCAGCTTTATTAATTCACCCAGGAAATGACAAAGTAACCTACATTTTGTAGAAGAGGAAAAAAGTATGTTCGCATTTCGCTATTGACCTAGATATCCCAGCTGAAAAGATGGTGCGTAATTAACATTTCTCGAACACCATCGCGCAGCACTTGTTGTTTCCGTTTATTCTGATTGGACACGTGCAGTTCACGTGACATCGACAGGTTGAATGAGCATGCGGATAACATCCTGAAAGAAGGGGAATACAACAAACAACAGTGTTGCACTATCTATCATGCATGCAATAAAGGGTGTTTTTTTGTCCAACGGTATGATAATTTGTTCTATTTGTGATTGGTTTTTTTCTTTTCTTTTTCATATTTGTACTTACCTCACAATGAATAATACAAGCCATGCTCTGTGAAAAGGGGGCTTAATGCATCTGCAAAAAGTATCATCAAGGTCAGCCTGTGCAGTGCGCGCAGGCTGACCTGAGTCGAAACTTTTTGATGTCTGTTGATTTTCTGCTTCCAATCTACCAATCTACGTCATGATTGAGTCAGTTGTTAAATAAAATTGATTTTATGGATCTATAATTTTATGATGATTTACCTTGTAAAATGCGTCACGGAAATACAATAAACCTCTTTTTATTAGAGCGCCACTCATATATAAAGGACTCCTATCAAATTATTATACATAGTCTTAAGATACATGTATGTGTAAGTTGTAGCCTAAACGTACGAAAAATATGTAACAAGAGGGCCATAATGGCCCTGTACCACTCCACTGGCTTGTAAACAAATTTGTCAGGCACATAATTGGCAGAGACACTTGTCAATAACAAGGCTGTAAATAAAATTTCACCAAAAAATAGCCAAACCTTTGAAAAGTCCTGTCTTTTTCAAACACCAAGACGATATCAATGAATAAGATATTAAGCATCATTCTTTCAAAATATCACTGATTCCCAACAAATGCTATCTTTACAAGGAGATAACCAAAAGAAAAACACTTTTTTTTCTGTTTGATGCAAGGTAGAATTTTAGGGGAAAATGAAAATGCAGCCCTTACAAGGGAGGCAGATAATTCATGTGTGTGGTTTGACATAGTAAGGTTTGTTTAAAACTGGGTAGGCCAATTTTAAAAGTCATCCTGGAAATCAAAAACTAACATCCTGATATGTTGCAACAAAACTGAAAGTGTAGGATCTTACCTCTGACAAAAATGATGTTTTTTTTTAATTTTGAATTAAATGTGATGCACTGCAGAACCTAACACACTTCGTGTAAAAATAGACTGGTCAGTAGAATCTATTTCACCATACAGTTTTGAACATGGTAGTGGAATATGGAGTGTACTTCAAGATCACAAATTATGTGTCAAGTGTAATGTGTCTATGTACATTAGACTAATTTTCATATTAACCCTGTACCACACAATCCCGAGTTTTAATGACCCTGCTGAAATAGCATTTTGAAAACCTTGTGGGAAAAGGAGAAAATTCTGGTTGCCAGCATTTTCTCCTTTTCCCACAAGGTTTTCTGTACTTCCATTGACAAATTACAACTATGTCGGCTAAATTTAATATGTCCTCTGAAATTGCTTCTAATTTGGACCAGTCTAAAATTTTGTTGTTGGTTTAACAGATAAATCTGGCAAATCAGTCAATTTCTGGCTAAACAGCAAATGAGCATTCTATTATAAAAGTGCTAATAGCTACTGACAACCAACTGTACCAGCCAAAAGTAACAAGCAACTTCTGGCTGTAACAAATACATGGACAAAAACAAAGTACACAAGCACAAGCAAAATGCAAAACAAGATATTTTATTGAAATAAATTTCTTGTCAGAAAACAAAACAAAAGATCAATAAAATGCTTATATTTTTAATGTAAAACAAAAAATAGACTTTTTACCACAATAAAAATAAAATTCAAGAAAACATACAACAAGTTGGCATGCAGCATTTGGATTTCTTATTGATACAAGTTACGAGATCATCTCAATTTCTCCAAGTTAGAATGGATTGCATGTACATTTGTTGCCTTTTAAGTCATGCTCTAGCAAAAGGGGACTTAATGCATCTCTGTGACGCATTTTACCGAGCAAGTCATTACATAATTATGGATCAATAAAATCTATTTTGTCAAACAACTGACAGACTCATGAGGTAGAATGATCCTTGTACATGAACAGAATTTGAAGATAGCGAAAAGTTTCGGCCCCATATCAGCCTGCGCAGACTGCACAGGCTGACATGGGCCGAAACTTTTCGCAAATGCGTTAAGCCCTCTTTTCACAGAGTAAGGCTCATTTTTTTGGATGGGTAAAATAGAATTACAAAAAGCCACTACTCCCCCAAAACCAGGGTCATCATAGCCCTGTATTATATTTCATGTGTCTATTTTTAGAAATGTTATGGCTAAAGAAATGTCGTAATTTAAGCTGGGGGGAATTATTTCCCCGTCACAGTGAATATTTTCCTCCTGCCGTAAATCTGGAACTACTTTTTTAAGTTTTATAAGTTTTTAAGTTTTAAAAGTGGCATTCGTTGACAAAATAATCAGAGGAAATATAATATATAGTTTATATCATCAGCTTGTGGTTAATATGGGGAAATATTTGTCTCAAAAGGGAAAGGTCCGCGAAAATAACTCGTGCCTTACGGCACTCGTTATTTTCGCATACCTTTCCCTTTTTCGGCAAATATTTCCCCATACTAACCACAAGCTGATGAAATAAACTCTATGTATTACTTCATTGCCTCATAAACACAAACCATACATACCAAACATTACAATTCTTGGCCAAATGGTTTCTACGAAGATTTCTCCAATAAAAGCTGAAGTAAGACTTGGGACCAGAGTGGCAGGCAGATTTTGACCCCTAGGCCATGATTTGAACACTCTTTATAGAGGTCAATTAGAGAAAAATACATGCAAAATTTGGTAGCCCTAGGCTTTATGGTTGAAAAGACGATTTTTAAAGTTTTCACTATAAGACCCAATGTAAAACTTGTGACCACGAGGGGGGAGGTTTCACTAGACAAAGCTACTTGAAAAACTTTGGTTGGTAGGCCTTGGCCTTATTGTAAGGAAAAAGATGGTTTTTATAGTATTTACTATATAACCCTAGATAAAACTCAGTTGCAAAGTGGAAAAAGTTGTCCTCGGGAGTTGATAAGTTAATACATAAACATGAACAATCAATTTGTTTATGATTGAAAAAAAAAATGCCTTACTATTTACACTGCATCACCAATACAGCCAACAATAAACAGTGAGATGAACTATTTGATCTATATTGCACTTCATTATGATTCATGTAAATGCACAAAAACCACTGTTGTGGTAAAATGCGGTCAATTCACTGATATGAAAAGACAATAACAATAAATAATGACAACTCCTACATCCAGCAACAACAACAACAACAAATCAGAACAAGTGCATTTTGAAAGTACATTAAACACAGAAAATGTTTCTTTTTCAATTCAGTAAGATCAACCCTTTACCACACAATCAGGAGTTTTAAACACCCAGAAGAAAAAGACTTGAAAACATTGTGAGAAAAGCAGAAAATGCTGGTAACTAGGATTTTCTCCATTTCCAACAATGTTATGGATAAACAAAGAACCAGATAGGTGTGTCGTGGCAGCCTGCTAAAATACATGCAATAATTATAACAAGAGCACCACATGCTGGTGCAAATGCTCAGCTGCAACTGATTGATTTTCAGTGCAAATTCTAAGTTGAAAAAGGGGCATAATTGTGTCTAAAATACTTTGATGGTTACCTGCCCTTAATGTATGGGTTCCTCTTTTGATATTTAACAATTTGTCCGAGTTCAAGTAAATATCATCAGTAATAACAGAGATACTAGTCTTTAAAAATGTCAGAGTATTTGTACGATGACCAAGACAACGATGTAGACGCAGACAATGACAACAGGGCTACAACAGTACTGCAACGTTTTCTGCCAAAACAGTCGAGCTTAAAATCAACAAAAACAATCCTTCAAGCCATAAAATAAAAGAAATGGACTTTCTCAATCGTGAAACAGACAAAAAAGAATACTGCAATTTCAGTGAAGGTTAACCCTTTACAAGATGACAAAATTTTAGCCTTGTCGAAATTGAAAGCATTTGCAGATGACAATTTCAATGTGGCTTAAATGGTATGATCTTTCTTTGATAGGATAGAAAACATTGTGGGAAAAGGAGAAAATGCTGGTTACCAGCATTTTCTCCTTTTCCCACAATGTTTTCAAAAGGCTTCTTACCCAGGGGCGTTAAAAGTCAGCATTGTGGGGTAAAGGGTTAGGTTACGCAAGAATATTAAAAAAGATACAGGACTGTGAAGATCAAAGTTCAGACTTTACATTCTGTGCAGTCTAATCTTGTTGTCTGCAATTGCTTTCAATTTGAACAAGTCTAAAATTTTGTCATTCAGTAAAAACTTAATTCATTAAAAATAACATAAAATGACTTTGAACACATGTGTAGGAAAGGGAACAATTACAGGTATGTGCAGTGGCTTTTCTGACACCTCTATTGCAGACATGTATCTGAGTGATTACACATATCTACATATGTGTAGTGACGGAGTAGAAAGAGATTCAGATCTTTGTCTTTCACAATGAGTATTTCATTAATAAATTGTGTAGTAAAGAAGGATTTCTGACAATATTAACCCACAAAAATAAACCTTTTTGACTCTATTTAACTCTTTACCAGAAAACAAAATTCTAGACTTGTTCGAGTTGAAATCATTTGCAGTTGACAAAATAAAAGCAACTGACATAATGAAATTTGTTTTGGGAAGGACAGAAAACATTGTGGGAAAAAGAAACAAGAGGGCCAAGATGGCCCTGGATCGCTCACCTGAATTTTTGAGAGGACCATAGCCAATTTTTTTTTGAGGTATTGAAACTTTGGAAACAAAATCATTATTTTGCCAAGCAATTTTGAAAAGGTCACCTGTAAAAGTCATTTCAAAATCTGTCACCACCCCTACAATCATCACCACAGCAATGATTTTGATGAATCAGAATTCTGCAAATAAATTTTTGGATAGATCACCCAAGGACAATTTCTTGAAGAAGAGCACATGCTCGATAGTGACTAAAAACATAAGGCGAACAAGAGCACCACATGCAGGTGCCAACAATTGGCTGTTGTTTTTCGACGGATAAAAATTTCCCTAACAATTTTTGAAAAGGGTCACCCTAGGAACATTTCTGTGAAATTATTTCAAAATCTGACCAGCTGCTCCAGAGAAAAAGAATTAAGAAATTCCTCTTCATGTCCCTGTAGTGCAAATAGCCCCCACCATCAGAGCCATGTTTCTTGACAGATCAATTTTGTGAACAATTTTTGAAAAGAGTCACCCAAGGAACATTGCTGTGAAATTATTTCAAGATCTGACCTGCGGTTTCAGAGAAGAATTTTTAAGAATTTCTTCATGTCTGTATGGTGTAAATAGCCCACATGTTTCTTGATGGATCAAAATTTCTCGAACAAGTTGCAAAAAGGGTCACCCAAGAAACATTTGTGTGAAATTATTTCAAAATCTGACCAGCCGTTTCAGTGGGGCCCCCCAGTTTCTTGACGAATCAGCATTTTGTGAACAATTTATGAAAGGGTCACCAAAGGAACATTTCTGTGAAATTATTTCCAAAATCTGACCAGTGGTTTCAGAGAAGAAGAATTTTTAAGAATTTCTTCATTTCTGTATAGTGCAAGTAGCACCCAGTCACCAGAGCCATGTTTCTTTACAGATCAAAATTTCACGAACACTTTTTGAAAAGGGTCATCCAAGGAACATCTCTGTGAAATTATTTCAAAATCTGACCAGCGGTTTCAGAGAAGAAGAATTTTTAAGAATTTCTTCATTTCTGTATAGTGCGAGTAGCCCCCATTCACCAGGGCCATGTTTCTTGACGGATCAAAATTTCGCGAACAGATTTTTAAAAGGGTCACCCAAGGAACATCTCTGTGAAATTATTTCAAAATCTGACCAGTGGTTTCAGAGAAGAAGAATTTTTAAGAATTTCTTCATTTCTGTATAGTGCAAGTAGCCCCCATTCACCAGAGCCATGTTTCTTGACGGATCAAAATTTCACGAACAGTTTTTTAAAAGGGTCACCCAGGGAACATCTCTGTGAAATTATTTTAAAATCTGACCAGCGGTTTCAGAGGAGAAGATTTGTAAAGAATTTCTTAGAAAATTCCATTTGGTTGCCATAGCAACCAGAGTTTTTGATGGAATCAAATTCTGTGAACAATCTTTAAAGAGGACCTCCCAAGGAACATTCCAGCCAAGTTTGGTCCAAATTGGCCCAGCGGTTTAGGAGGAGAAGATGTTTAAAGAATTGTTGACGCCGCACGACGCACACAACGTGATCCTAAGAGCTCCCCTTGAGCATGTTGTGCTCAGGTGAGCTAAAAATGCTGGTTACTGGTATTTTCTCCTGTTACCGTGTTGTTTTCAAAAGCTTTCTCATTCAGGGTCATTAAAACTTGGGATGGTGTGGTGAAGTGTTAAAGTGGGAGTCTTAAGAAAATAGTACAATAATATATATGGAAGCAGACTTAACCTGTGACTTATACCAACAAAAGTGCCTAAAAAAGTTAATGAATGACAAATACATTGGATTGCATTGTATAGATGACAAGTACACTGGATTTACATTGTAAAACTGTAAGTGAAAGGGAAAACTGGCTTTGTTATTCAAATGCTTTTTTGTACCTTTTCATAAACAGGAGGAACATGATGGTCCTACACTGCTTACATGAGCATATTTATGGAAACAAATTTAGCATATAATGAAAATACGGTAAATGGTAATGACAGACAGAACACATGGAAATAACAATAGCTGAACTTGGTGCACTTCTTTGTGCTCTGGCAAACCATAGAGAAAGGTATACATTAATCATGTGAAGGAAAAGCATAACATGCTAAACTTATTTCTCTAATCTAGCCAACTGGCAAATCACTCACTGTGCAAGGGTAAACATGCATGGAGTTTACAGTACGTTGCTTGCTTTGATAAACTGTTGTACACCATTTTCAAGCTATTCTACACTAGAGACAATTAAAAACCCTAGATCCCAACAAACTTGAAATGCTTTTTTTGGCAGAAATGTCAAAGTTTTTGACATGCTTCCTACAAAATATTGTAAATAGGAGGGAAACAACAGACTTAATGATGTAAATGAGAAGATGACGCTGAGACAAACACATAGATACACTTGATTTCAGTTACAAGTCCAACTATACAGAAATCTTTTCCAAATTTTAAAGTTACTGAAACACTGTATCACTTTTTTCATGGGAAAAAAACATCACAGAAGAAAGGCCAAGAGTGATCAGCAGGTTAATCCTCTACCACACAATCTATTGTTTTTACAACCATGAGGAAAGAAGTTTTTTAAACATTTTGAGAAAAGAAGAAAAAGCTGATAACCAGCATTTTCTCTTTTATCCACAATGTTGGCTACCCTTTCCAAAACAACAGCAATCATTTGATCTATATTAAAACTGTTATCTGCAAATGCTTTCAAACTGGACAAATCCAAAATCAATGCTGTTTATAGAGTTAGTTCTTTACCAAAAAACAACATTTTGGACTTGTGGGACAAGGAGAAAATGCTAGTTGCCTGCATTTTCTCCTTTTCACACAATGTTTGCAAAAGGCTTCACCCTCAGCACAGAATTCTTTGGTAAAGGGTAAAATGTTGCTAAACTGATGATTTCTGTCTTTGAAAACATTGTGGGGTAAAGGAGAAAATGCTGGTTACCAGTATTTTCCCTTTTACCTCCCCCAGATGTTTTGAAAAGGCTTCATCATCAGGGCTGTTAAAAATCGGAATTGTAATAGGGTATAAAACATTGTGGGAAAAGGAGAAATTTCTTTTTTCAAAGACCTCTTTCCTCAGGGTTGTAAAAAACCCGCAATACTTTCAAATGACTTCATCCTCAGGGTCGTTTTAAAACTAAAGATTGTATCCCAAAGGATAACCTCTACACCAAATGACAATATTTTAGACAAGTCCATATTGAAAGTATTTGCAGACAACAATTTTAGCCTGACTCAAATGATGGAACATATTTTTAAAATGATAGAAAACATTGTGAGCAAAGGAGAAAATGCTGGTTACCAGCATTTTCTCCTTTTCCCATCATGTTTTCAAAAGGCATCTTCCTCAGATTCTTCAAAACTCGGGACTGTGTGGTAGAGGATTAAGACAGGAACAAGGTACATGTACTAGTTAATGTCCCAAGAAAACAAATGGTGGGTAATTAGAATGTCCTTGACGGATTCGGATATACTCTTTACAGGGTGAACTTTTTTGCTATGGATTTCATAATCTTTCTCCAGGTTGAAAGAAAACTGGGACAGTAACCTGCAATGAGGAAACATATGTGCACTATACAACATTTACACAATATGTAAAAAATATGCTGACTGATAGAAAGTATAAAATAACCAACACGACAAACTTGGAATAAAAAAAGAGGAGGAAAAGGTAAAATATATGCTCAAAATTTAATGAAAAATGAGCACTGCATGCAGTACCCAATGCTTAGCTGCAACTGCCTGATTTTCAGTGAAAATTCTAGGTCAAAAAAGGGGTATAACGTTATTAAAAATACTTTGATGTTTACCTGTCTTTGTTGTATGGGTTTCATTTTGATTGTTTGAACTAGTCCAAGTTTGAAGTAAGTATCGTAAGTAATAACAGAGATAAAACTAGAGCTGTCACTGAATGTGACTTTATACCCCTGCCAGCGCTTTGACAGTATTTTGTACACAGACGGACACACGGACGGACGGACGGACAGACACACGGACAGACAGGCTGATTCCAGTATACCCCCAAAAACATTCATTTTGCGGGGGTATAATAAAATGTCAAAGTTTTTGAAAATGTCAATGCTTTTGCACAACGCAGACGACGACAAAGATGACAGTAGGCAACAACAATAACTTGATGTTTTCTACCGAAACAGACAAGCTAAAAACTAAGAAGGATTGAAACGTAAAGAAAGGAAAAAAACTAATCAGAATACCATGCTGTTTAGCTTTAAAAATTCAAATACAAAAAAAGTACCACAATAAAATTATTTGAGTAATACACAAAGTATTTCCAATGAAAACTGTTTCTGTCATTTTCCAACAGGTGTGCCTCTTACTTAAATCCATGAATATTCATGGATGTTGAAACCATCAAAATAATCTGGAACTGTCCTCACACTGATTATCAATGCAATTTGTAAATATTGTGGAGAAAAAAAGAAGATGCTGGAGAGGATCATTTTCTCCATATCCCACAAGGTTTCCTCTATTTTCAAAAGCAAATTCAATCATTTCTGTGGCATTTGATTTATTCTCGGCAAATGCTTCTAATTTGGATCAAAATTTTGTCATTTGATAAATGATTTAAAAAACTTGATTTCTTTCTCTGCCTCATTAAAAATGCATTATTTTTAGATGTACTTATTTAAGAAATGCTTTTTCCCCTTCAACAAGGGTGGTTGCAAATGAAATTTGAGAAAGACTGGCTGAATGATTTTGGAGAAGTTAATTCAAAGTCTTAAAGAATCTGAGAAGGATTGGCTGAATGATTTTGGAGAAGTAAATTCAAATTCTTAAATCTAACAAAAAAAGAAAAGCTTTTTTCTTTCTGAAGAAAAGTTCAAACATGCACTATTTAAGATAATGGTATAAACAATGCCTGAGGTATCTAAGGCATGGTAGAAGCCCCAATATGTCCCAGTAAATACACATATTTAAAAAATAGTCTACCAAAGTACTCAAAGCTGTATATAAGCCATGACAGTAATACTGCAACCGATGACATACAAGAATGAGCTTAATTTCAAACCATATTTCAACAAGAGTGCCGTCGTCACAATAAACGCCGCCACATGGCTGCTATTTCAAGCAGCTAGCTATAGAGACTAAGGTGTTGGAATTTCTAGCACCTGCCTAGGTAGCTCAATGGATATATTGTGTTACTTGTGATCTACTGGTAAAAGGTTTACGCACGGGATGATGGATGGACAGATGGATGCACATCGGACTCATTAGTCACTGGCTTTGATCAATGAATGAAAACATGAAGTTTCAAGAAATCATGTCCATTAGCTGGAAATACATTGATCAAAATTAAATTTGACATGAAGCCCCCTTTTTCCATGACACAGCAATAAATTCCAAAAACCTGACAGTATGTGATAGGTCACATGATCTGTGAAAATCTCATCCAAATCCGTTGAGATGTGTCCAGTAATAAAAGAGATATTGGTGAAAAATGAAATATAACATGAAGACCCCTTTTTCCATGACGCAGCTACAAATCGCAAAACCCTGACAATATGCGATAGGACACCTCGTGAGAAACATTCTGTGAAAATTTTATTCAAATCCATGAAGAAATGTTGGAGAAGTTCCATTCACAAAAAATCAAATGAAATATGACATGAAGCCCCCTTTTTCCATGATGCAGCTACAAATCACAAAACCTTGACAATATGCGATAGGTCACATGATGAGAAACATTCTGTGGAAATTCTATCCAAATCCGTTATGGAATGTGGGAGGAGTTGCATTCACAAGAAATGGAATGAAATATAACATGAAGCCCCCTTTTTCCATGATGCAGCTACAAATTGCAAAACCCTGACAACATGCGATAGGTCACATGATGAAAAACATTCTGTGAAAATTTCATCCAAATCCATCAAGAAATGTGGGAGGAGTTGCATTCACAAGAAATGGACGTACGTACAGACGGACAGACGAAGGGACGGACGGACGGACAGACGGAGAAGATGACGCCAATATACGTCGCCTCCAGCAGCGTATAAAAATGGGAAAATAAACAAGTCACATCCCCTCAGTATCAGAAGCGATTTAAAGCATGATGGCCATGATGGTCCTGATATTTCTCTCAAGAAATTTCCATATTTTCAAACTCAGATCTATATTTTCAATAACCATAACAGAGATTCAACAAGAGCTTTGCAGGGCGGTGCATATACACCTGAAGGGGCTTGTCAGTGAAATGGGTTAAAATCTAGAATGCCTACAGAGATCCAAATTTTTAGAGTCACATGCACAACTACACACCATAGAGATTCATTTTGGTAAGTTTCAAGTTATTTAGATGGAAACTGTAGGAGGAGTTGCGCACACAAGAAATTGCTAACTAACGGACGGACGGACGGACAGACAGATGGACGGACAGATGACCGGAGCCATAACATAATACTACCCTTTGGGCGTATAAAAACTGTAATGCATTCAACTGCCACATATCTGTATGCAATTCATAAAACCATGTTCGTTTTGTATAACATGGTTTTCAACACCATTTCATTAAAATAATGCCAATGCACCTATTCATGCATTCCTAAAGACAGGGTATACAGTATATAAAAACGCTTCTCAACATACAAAAAGTGGAAACAGTCTTCAGCACTGGTAGACCTTTATTAATCCTTGAAAGGAGTTTTGGCCGAGTCAGAATTTGAACCCATAACCCCAAAATCACAGGGTTTGAAATTCCCACATATTTACTCGCAAAATGCGAGTCAAAATTGGAAAGTGCGAATTGAAATTTCAAGCACTCGATAAAAATGCAAATGCAAATTATTGAAGAACAATTACCAAAATGTACTAAATTTCATATGTACAAATAAGGTAATTCTTTTCGTTCTGGATAAACATCAATCATGTCGCACTGAGAATACCCTTCGACGGCTGTTAATAATTTTACATGTCGCAATTGAAGCCTCCGAGTTGTCGTTCGTTATCCGAGTTTCGTGAGCCATGTGCGTTCGTCTGCACTCACAGCCAATGCCATGATTTTGCGTTTTTTATACAGAAAAAACGGTAGGCAAATTTCATCTCTGATTATAAAACAAAAATATTTGTCAGTCTGTCATGAAAAGATAATTATCATGCTCAAATAACAACAAGAAGCAATTCTGACGTGGTAGACTCGCTAAACCAGTTATCGGACACACAGATATTCGGATGGGATATGTCCGTAATTCATTTACAAAATCGTCCACATTGTAAATTTTGTAGAAATTTAATTTGGTTTGAGAACAGATATTCAACCGATATTGAATTGATACTTAAATGATGGTTTTAATATTAATTAACGTTCTTTTTTGTTTGGTTGTTGTCTCTAGTCGACAGATTACGTAATAGAATAGTTTGTATTGGCCATTCGTTCTTTACCACTGGTGGGCATGCTGGGCTTCAAAAAAATGCAATTTACATTTTGTGAGTGGAAAAAAAAGACACTTGCTAAAATTTGCCAGTGGATAAACAAGCAAGAAATGCTATAAAAATGAAGATCAAAGGGGGAATAACTCAAAATTCGTGCTAGGAAGAGTTATGGTTCTTGTGCACTGCACTCTGTAATTTTTCAACAATCATGCCTACCAAATTTGAAGATGTTCAGACTAGAGATGACAAAGTTATATTCCGGACAAGCAGAAAATGCTGAAAAAATGACGATCAAAGGGAAATAACTCAAAGACAGCACCAGGTAGAGTTAAGGTTCTTTCGCACTGCACTCCGTATTATTGCAACAAACACAAATGCCAAGTTTCAAGTCAATCGGACTGGAGATGAAAAAGTTATGCTCCGGACAAAGAACTGGACACCGCCTGCCCACCCACCCGCCTGGATGCCATGGGTGATCCCGTAATACGTCCCGTCTTCGTAGGCGTGTAAAAAGTGATACCAAAGACCAAACAATATTGCTTTGAGCTTAACTACTTGTGCCAAACAGATCTATCTTAACTACCATGACTACTTAAAGCAAGGCTGCTCATTAAGAAGTGCGAGTACAATAAGCTGAATAAGTTTGGTGGAGAATACCTTTGCAAATCTCTAATCTATGTGACCTCACAAGTACATCACAATTGACACATATAAACAAAGACATTTACAGAAACCTTTTGAAGTAATATTATGCAAAACCCATCATGGCCAACTCTAAAAAGCCCCCAAAGAGCATTTTGTACTCAGCTAAGCCGCAATGTAAAGATTTACCAAGAACACAGCAAATTAAATTTGTATCATATTAAGCTGGTAACAGTACAAATCAATTCAGTGGCAATTAACATCTGATTTTTTGTCATAAAAGAAGTTCGAAGCTTTCTTTCATAAAACATTGAAATGCTGCAGGTTTAACAACCCAACTAAACAACATACCTGGGATATACTAAAATTAATTGAGTCAATAACAAAAGGGAAAGTACTTAGAACTTTAAAGAATCTTATTTTTTTATCAATTTTTATCAGGGACCATGAAAGATTTGAACATTTTGAGCTAACAGGATACTAAAAGAATTCTTACAAATTTTGACTTTAAATTTATTATCATCATTTGCTACCAAGATAAATAATATTTCAGATAAAAAATAGTAGTCTTAAATAACTATGTCTTGATTAACTAAACAACACATAACAATGTAGAAACCTGACACAACATGTAACAAAGTGGTATATCGATGACAACAGCTACTTAGAACACAAATAAATTTTACGTTTTCTTTATCAGTTAAATCAAATAAATTTTTTTGTGCTCTTGAATATCCTTCAAAACTAATGACAAAAAAAATGCTTGATACAGTTTTGACCAAATATAATGAGAAATTCAGCATTCATGCAGTTTTAACTGAACCTGAGCTAATTATGAACAAAATCTGTAGGAACAATAAAAATATTCCCTTGTTTTTCTACAGAAAATCTAGCTCAAGATACTGTAGATATAAGAAACAATTTCTATTAAGCTTTTGTAATAGTTTAAGGTTTTGTTAATTCTCTAATTTTTTTTCTTATCATTTCTTTATGCCTCTATTTTTTTTTATTACTTTGGAGAAACATTAAAAAAATTCAAACCTTGTATTAACTAATCACAACCCACATAACAGATTTACAAGCACTACACTATGAAAGAAGTTTCCTACCTGAGTTCACACTTAATCTGGACCCAGCCTGGACTTCTCATGTAGGACCACGGATGATACCATTTTTCTACCACATCAATACTGGAGCATAATGTCTCAAGCCATAGATGTAACACTTGCTCACTGTTAAAGATAGAAAATTTCATATTTGTTAACTTTTTCAAAGTTAAAAATGTTTTGTTACACTTTCAGACTAATACATGTATGATTTATTGTACATCTACAAATTTTTCTGCTCAAAAACATGCATTGCATGTGGATAAAATCACATTTTATCTTAAGTCCAAAAACAGGAATAACTATGTCAAAAATACTTTGATGGATACCTGCCCTTGTTGTATGGGTTCCCCTTATGGTTGTTAACAACTTGTCCAAGTTTGAAGTAAATATCTTCAGTAACAACAGGGATATTACAAAATGTCACAGTTTTTGCAAGCTGACATAGACAACTACAACGCAACCAGGGCTGTGACAATACCTCCAAATTTCTTTGAAAACAACCAGCTAAAAATGTGACAGCCAATCAAAACAAAAGCTAAAACCTTCAAAAACGTAATTCACGAAAGACAGATTCACAAAAATCAACTCTTTACCAAACAACAAATTTCAGACTTTTCCAAATCGAAAGCACTTGCAGAAGACAAAATGAATGTTGCTAAAATAGTGGAATTTGTCTTTGGAGGGGTAGAAAACCTACAAATAACCCTCCTTTTCTCCTTTTCCCACAATGTTTTCAAAAGTCTCAATCCTAAAGGATGTTAATTTAGTGACTGTGGTAAGGGGCTAAAGGTTTCAGCCAGTATTCTTAGCACATCATGAATATAAAATAATTACCATGAATAAACTTAGTAAAATAAAGGTGCCTTATTTCTGTAGTTCATGATGAAGCTGTTTAACACTTTACCAGACAACAAACTTTTAGACCGATCCAAATTGAATGCATTTGCAGACAAATAAATTAAATAGGGCTTAAATGATTGGTTTTTACTTTACAAAGGGTAGAAAACATTGTTGGAAAAAGGAGAAAATGCTGGTTACCAGCATTTTCTCCTTTTCCAAAAATGTTTTCAAAGGGCTTCTCAGTCAGGATCATTGATATCCTGGATTGATTAGTAAAGGGTTGAACCTAAAGCCATTTCAAACTTTCAAGAGGCATCAAGCTTTTGGACTTTGAATCATTGCCTACTCTAAATTTTTTTCCAGCTTTTTCCTCAAGTGTAGATTTTAGAAGTACGAGTACATAATGTGGCACAAAGTTGCATTTGAATCCATCCTTATGAGCATAAGTTTTCTTTCATCTATGCTGAATAACTGCTAGAGCACTTAGCACAACTTCAGTTGTTCATTTAGACAAAATAGATAAAGTTACACCACTTTTTGTGTACAGCGTAGAAATGTAGATCTAGATCATATTTAACAGAATATGTAGTTTGAATTTCAGTCTACACTATCTACCTTTTCGTGATATATTCTGGAAAAACCCACTTCAGATTGCAATAGTTTGGTCTGTATTGCTCATTAAATAAGTTCTCCGGCAAGTGGGGGTTTAATGCATCTCAGCGATGCATTATACTGAACAACTCATCTCAAAATTATAGATCCAAAAAATATATTTTTGTCTAACAACTGACTTAATCTGGAGGCAGAATGGTTCTTTGGCATGCTGAAAATTACAAACAGCAAACAGTTTTGCCCCATATCAACCTGCCCAGTTTGTGCAGGCTGTCATCTGTCGATACTTTTTGCAGATGCATTAGGCCCCTTTTTCACAGAGCATGGCTCATTTAGAGCTTTCATGAGTAAACAATGATTCACTATAGGAGAGATGACAAGCACTTTTAAATAGATAGAGAACTACACAAATTTCCTTACTTGAGGCCACAGCATATCAATGACCGTAACTTCACATCCATCTGAGCATGTACAGCATCATGAGAAATGTTCACAGCCTGAACAGCCTATTTGAAAATACAAAAATATTAAGATAAACTATTTATGAACAATTAATGAAAGAATGTAAATCTCAATAGTTCCAATACTGGTCTGACCAAAAAATCAATTTGACTGACCTGTGTATCCTGTGCCGAGTTAAAATGACCCTGATAAAAAAGCCCTTTGAAAACATTGTGGGAAAAGGAGAATATGCTGGTAACCAGCTATATATGTATGAATTTCATCCTGGTGAAAAACTGCAGCAGAACCCCATAGTGCTTTGTTCAACAATTAAAACTGTAGCTACATCACATTGCAAAGGTATATGTTCTAGGCAGTTATTCAGTATAGTAGAGATGTTGCAGGTATAAGTTGTTAATGCACATGTGATGTGAAAACACCACCTGCACATGAGCAATGCTCTGTGAAAAAGGGGTTAATGCATCTGCGAAAAGTATCAACCTAGGTCAGCCTGCACTGCCCACCCAGGCTGACCTGTGCCAAAGTGTTTTGCTTGTATCAAAATTTCTACATGTCCAAGGATAATTCTACCTCAAAGTTCAGCCATTTTATGGATCAATAATTATATGATGACTTGCTTCGAATAATGCACTGCAGAGATGTATTAGGCCCCTTCTTGCCAGAGTGCTGCTCTTATGCTTTAGAATAGTAGCATATATCATAATTTGCTTCAGATCCTTGTGAAATAGGAATTATCCACATAATGGAAATATTACCTCTGATGAAGGATGCTGCCATTGATAACAAAAAAAATTAAATAATTATCCATATAATGCAGGATTACATGAAAATGAATCATGGAAAAGGAGAAAGTGTTTGTTGTGAGCAGTGTCATCTTTTGCCACATTGTTTTACTAATTGATCTGCTGCAAGACAAAATATAAACCTCTAAAGGAAGTAATATGTTCACCATTAGCTCTCCACTAAATCACGGTTGTTATCTGTAACAGGAGATCACTCCTTCCTTACCGCATAGCTTCTCCCTTGTAAAATCAATACCTAGCAACTGTACTAGGGAGAATTTTCTTTATCTCAGTGGTTAGTGTATTGGTCTTTTAAACCTTGATAAATGAGGACCTTTACTGCATGGGTTCCAATCCCAGCTGGGATGGTTTGTATTTCAGCTATGCATTTGCTGTTGACTTTTATGTTCGTAAGATCTGGCTTAAATTTCAAACAATCAAAATCTATTCTCATGTTTATTCCGTTCCCATGAAAATTATGGAGCCTTGTAGTACACAATCCATCCCCACATAAATACTAACATAATTTCACTTACCCTATACATGATTTCTTCTGGTGTAAGTACCTTTCCATCTTCATCTAATCTAAAATAATCATAAAATCTTTCACAGATGAAAAAATTTAATACTTGTCCAAATTAAAAGCATTTTTTAAAAACAAATCGATTGATTGACTGATTGATTGTATAGTAATTAATGTTGTTTTCAATGATATTTCAGTTACATGTATATAATGGTGGCCTTTGCACCTATCTATGCTTTCCTGGATTTTTTTTTTTTTTTTTTACCAGTGCTCCGCGCAATATTCTTTCCAAGCCACTGGCTGCTTTCCCAGATAACCATCGCCGAAGCAATGGCTAGCAGTGAGAGAGGAATGAATCCTGCCACAATAACTATCATCAATCCGCGGAAAGAAATTGGCAGGGCCGGGGATCAAACCAGCCATCCCTCAAGTCCTGTACGCTAACAACTGAGCTACAACAAAAAGAATGTTTCTTAAATGATGTAATTTGTCATTGAAAACATTTTGTAAATAGAAAAAAATTGCTGGTTATCAGCATGTTGACATCATAACCTAGTACATAGCATTCTACAGTACTAGCAACATATTTGACATTCGACAGACAGTGTAAATAATGATCAGTTCACTGATCTTCCATCCACTTTTTTATAAATGATTTCCATCAAAACATCTCGATAAACACAGTAACAGTGCCTATTTCGCAAACTAAATATTTCAATTTCAGATACATAACAGTATGAATGATAAAATACAACACTGTTCAATATTTAGCAGTATTTAAGTACAAACCTAAATGTTTTGCACAAGACCAGTCTAGAATAAACAGACTGAAAATCTTTTTCCACTTCACGATTTGCTGCCTATAAATAAAGTAAACAATATATAATGTAAAACAGATCTACTTAATACTTCTGACATTATGAGCAAAAAAGTCTAAAATGTAAAAGTATACAAAAAGTCTTTAGTTAATTGAGTAGAAACCAATGGAGAAGTATTGGAAGGATTACAAAGAGCCATTTTTTAATGATTTGGAACACACTGTAAGCAAAGGAGCAATTTCTTGCAGAAAGCAACTAATCCTTTTTCCACAATGTCTTCAAAGAATTCAATATCAAGAGGCTTAGATCTTATTAGTCTAGGAATAGGATAAACCATAAATGATGATAATGTCTATAATCAACATTGATTGTTTTATTCTGAAGTACTTCTCAATTTCTAAACCCATCATAAACACCACTCAGCAAGAAATGCTTACTGAGAAGGGATACACTTCACTGTCAATTACATGAATAACATACAATAAGTATCTGATATACATGTATGCACATGAAAAAATCTTTCCTTCTTTGACAGACGATATAGAATTGACTCAAACTTAATGTCTGAAAGTATCCCATTGAGAAAAATAAGGTCATGTTAAACAAGAGGGCCATGATGGCCATGAAATCGCTCACCCGAGTCTTTTGACCAAACATGACCCATTTTCAATCTCTTTTGAGATAATATCACAAACATTCTACCAAGATTTTCATGAGTTATTGACCCGAAATGACCCACTTGCAAACTGGTGTAAGACCAACATTCTGACCAAGTTTCATGAGTATTGCATTAAAAATGAGGCCTCTAGAAAGTAAACAAGGTTTTCAAAGATTTGACCTATTGACCTAGTTTTTGATCCGACATTACTCATTTTCGAACTCTTTCAAGATATTATCAAGACAAACATTCTCACCAATTTTCAAGAGTTTTGGACTAAACATGTGGCCTCTAGAGCATACACAAGGTTTTTCTAAGATTTGACCTAGTGACCTAATTTTTTATCAGAAATTACCCATTATCAATCACTTTAGAGAGATATCACGAAGACAAATTTCTGACCAACTTTCAAGAGTTTTTGACAGACAATGTGGTTTCTAGAGCATACACAAGGTTTTTCTAAGATTTGACCTAATGACCTAGTTTTTGACCCCACATAACCTATTTTTGAACTCGTCCCAGATATCATCAATACAAACATTCTGACCAAGTTTCAAGAGTGTTTGCCTAAAAATGTGGCCTCTAGAGTGTACACAAGGTTTTTCTAAGATTTGATCTGGTGACCTAGTTTTTGATCCGACATGACCCATTTTTAAACTCGTCCGAGATATCATCAAGACAAACATTCTGGCCAACTTTCAAGAGTTTTTGACCGACAATGTGGTTTCTAGAGCATACACAAGGTTTTTCTAAGATTTGACCTAGTGACCTAGTTTTTGACCCTACATGACCCACTTTCAAACTTGCCTGAGATATCATCAAGACAAACATTCTGACCAACTTTCAAGAGTTTTTGACAGACAATGTGGCCTCTAGAGTGTACACAAGTTTTTTCTAAGATTTGACGTGGTGACCTAGTTTTTGACCCCACATGACCCATTTTCGGACTCGTCCGAGATATCATCAAGACAAACATTCTGACCAAGTTTCAAGAGTGTTTGCCTGAAAATGTGGCCTCTAGAGTGTACACAAGGTTTTTCTAAGATTTGACCTGGTGACCTAGTTTTTGATCCGACATGACCCATTTTTGAACTCGTCCGAGATATCATCAAGACAAACATTCTGACCAAGGTTCAAGTGTGTTTGACTGAAAATGTGGCCTCTGGAGCATACACAAGGTTTTTCTAAGATTTGACCTGGTGACCTAATTTTTGACCTGACATGACCCATTTTCGAAGTTGTCCGAGATATCATCAAGGCAAACATTCTGACCAACTTTCAGGAGTATTGGACACAAAATGTGACCTCTAGAGCGTACACAAAATTTTTCTAAGATTTGACCTAGTGACCTAGTTTTTGACCCGACATGACCCATTTTCGAACTCGTCTGAGATATCAAGACAAACATTCTTGATGAGTATCAGACGGAAAATGTGGCATCTAGAGCGTACACAAGGTGAAAAAGTTGACGCCGGATGACAGACGACACACACCGCATGATGGACGCCAGACACAGCACGATCACAATAGCTCCCCATGAGCACTTTGTGCTCAGGTGAGCTAAAAAGGACTCCTAAAAATTCGAAATAAAAGCTTTGTCATAGGATCATCTAATTTTTCAGACTGATATTTTTACCAGACCAAACTGTTTCTGCTATACCTTGACATGAAGCAAAACCTCCTCAACTTAACTTTCATCCTGTCACTGAGGACATTAAAATTCTGTCTAAATATCATACCTGATACTCTGTGACATTTTGCTACATGTAAAGAGTAAATGGAACCATTTGAGTCATGCTCTGTGAAAAGGGGGCTTAGTGCATCTGCGCAGGCTGACCTGGGCAGAAACTTTTCGCTATCGGTTAATTTTTTGTATGTCAAAGGATGAGTCTAACTCATGATTCAGTCGATGATTTAAAATAGTGGTTATTGTGGATCCATAGTTATGTGATGACTAGCTTGGTATCATGTATCACAGAGATGCATTAAGCCCCGTTTTGCCAGAGCATGGCTCATTTGTATTTTTTCCAATGACAGACAGTCACCAGTCCCTTGTGATATAAATGAGTCATGCTCTGTGAAGAGGGGGTTTGATGCATCTAAACACCATATCAACCAAGGTCAGCCTTCCCAGTCAATGCAGGCTGATTCGTGTCAAAACTTTCTGCAGGTTCAAGGGTCAGTCTCACTTATGATTCAATTGGTTATTAAACTACATTTGATGCTTTGAAATTATGTCTTGACTCAGTTCATAAAATGCATCACAGAGATATAATGAACCTTCTTTTGCAAGAGTATGACTCATATATAATAATCAAAAGACAAGAATAAATTCATTTTTACCTCTTCTATAAATAGCCATGGATGACATATATTACCCAGAATGGAATGTCTCTTCAATCCATGCTCAAATATAGCTTTCAATGCTGGACATAGCCTGAAAATAAAATCACATGAAAATCTACTGACAACAAAAGTTAGCAATGAAAATTGAGAAACAAACTACAGAAATGACAACATGATTCTACAAGTTGGATCTATGAATAAACTCTCACAACAGCAGTCAGTCAATCATGTTGCAGAAACAGTGTGCTCATGGTACAGAGTAAATGGCTATATTTGAATGTTTGCTGGTTTTTCCTGTTGTTAACTTGACAAAAAATCCAGGATCCGTTTCACAACAAAACTTAAGTTCTTTCTTTTGTTCAGTTGCGCAAGCAGACTCATTTTCTTACTTTAGTTGAGTTCCTAATCTGAGATGCACTTCACTAACATTAACAGATTTTAGTATCATTCTCAAATCCTGCTTTGGCATTATGTTTCAAAGTCAAGTCAGTGACATAATGGACTTCAGTCTGTTAACTGAGTTGAGTCTGTTTATTTTGCTGAGTTGAGTTTGAAACATTGTGTAAACTCAGCCTTTGAAAACATTACTTATGTATGTTAATGTCTGAATGCCCCTCAAATAACAAACTCAACTTAAGTCAGAAACTGAATCCGTTAGCAGATTTGAGTAAAATAACAGACTTAGGTTTTTTCCTGAAACCGGGCCCTAATTTTTAAGTCTAATGCTAAATGAGGTGAAAATGAAGTTACAAAGGACACAACCACTTACGTTCCCCTGACTAGGTCTGTAATTGCTTCAGAGACACCATCATCCCCTGCTAGAGAGTAATTTTTACTGCGTTCATCAAGAAGTTCAACAAACTTAGCAGGGAACCATCCCCTTAAACCATTCAGCTCTCCCACCCAGCAGTGTTCATCTTTCATTGAAATTATCTGTAATACACATTTCAAGCTTTAGAAAATGTGGAAATCTAGCCTGTTATTCCTTTACAACACAATCCTTGTTCACATTCTTTCCATATATACACACATATGCTCAAAGAGAGATAACTTTATTGTACTGGCAATAACAGGTACATGGGTAAGTATACAATTTTGATTGCCAGTAAAGAGTTTAGATCAGATGATAGGGTATTCTAAGCTTTGTTCAACATTGTGCACATTGTCTGTTTCTCTTAGTCTTGTGCTTTTAGTCTTGAAAGTGCAGTATTTTGGAAAATTATAGCTGATGATGGCTTTTTCATTTATTTGATACTCTTAAGTTATCCTCCTATAAAACTAGCTGTTTTCAGACATACCACTATATAGTGTGACAAAAGTACGAAAGTATGAAAAAATGGAAGATAAGAATGATTACTCTTTTCAAAAATAAAAGAAGATTGTGAAAACTTGCTGTAACAAGCAAATGATTTTTTTTCTACATGTGAATTACAGCTGTATATTAAAGGGAGCTAATAACTACATTGCTATTGTGTGAATTCAGAATGATAGAGGTCTAGTGTGGTGCTCTGCTTCAAAGACAAATACAAATGAACAATGCTCTGGCAAAAGGGGCTTAATGTAAATCCCTCTTGCATTATACCAAGCAAGTGATTATAGAATTTTTAGTTCCATAAAACCAGTTTTGTATAAGAACAAACAGAATCATGAGCTAGATTGATCCTTGGACATGCAGAAAATTGACCAATAGCAAAAAGATTTGAACCAGGTCAGCCTGCACTGTGCTGACTGTGCAGGCTGACCTGAGTCGATACTTTCTGCAGATACATCAAACCCCGCTTCGACAGAGTATGGTCCAATTATGTATTTAACAATATGAAAAAAGTTGGAAATACTGTAACTTTATTACATTAAATCTGTTTAACCCTTTACCACACCATGCTGATTGTTAACAACCCTAAGAAAGAAACCTTTCGAAAAGATGGGAAAAGAATAAAAATTAATGTGGGTAACCAGCATTTTCTCCTTTTCCCCAATGTTTTCTATCCTATCAAAGACACATTTCCTCATCTGAGTCACATTTAAATTGACATCTGCAAAAGCTTTCAATTTGGACAAGTCTAAAATTTTGTTGTTTGGTACAACAGTTTATGGCTATACAAATATAGAAATCAAAAATTGTTGTGCAATAAAACATACTGTAATGACATCGTTTTTTCTAAACCCAAGTTCATCATCATCATGTCTCTCAAAATCCAACAGTGCTTTGGCCCGCCGTCTCCTGTTTCGTGCAACATTTACATAGTTCTCAAGGTCTTTGGCATGACTTTCCATGGAATAGTCAGCTTGAAGTGTCTGCAAGAAAAACCTTTATATTCAGATTTTGAAAGTCTACATCAATGTTAACAGTATACCAAGTGAACAGGCATAAAGAATACACTTCAAATTTATAACAGTTGACTGAATGAATACTTACATGCAATAAATATTTCTAGAAAAACTAATAGTGCTGTATCATAAAAAAAATCAGTAGAGCACTTATACTCTAGGATGCCAACCACAGCCTAGATGCTTCTGCAAGATCAGAATGCACAAATTTTTCAGCCTAATCTTAAATCTGCACTGACATTTTGATCTGAGTGTCCTTAAATATACAAAATAAGGTCTATTTCAATGAATATAACAGTGTACATGTATTACATTTCACTAGCAATCTAAAGCTCAAAGAAGGACATTCAATTTTTTTCTACGTGAACTACAAGAAGTTAACGATCATTTTTTAGTTTAACATCCATAGAGTTT
Organism: Hippopus hippopus; assembly: GCA_946811185.2. Classification (NCBI taxonomy): domain Eukaryota; kingdom Metazoa; phylum Mollusca; class Bivalvia; order Cardiida; family Cardiidae; genus Hippopus; species Hippopus hippopus. The sequence continues at coordinate 70,042,636 of OX328096.1, forward strand.
GTGAAAGTATAAATTACAAAAAGTATGTCTTTAAAAAACTAACTTACAAGTTTGGTATTTTTTGGATCTAGGGACTGAAAATGTCGTGCCACTTGAAGTATTGCTTCTCGGAGGTCAACAAGAAGTTCTGTCTGTCGAATGTTTTTGGCCTTCCCAAATTCATCATCTTCTTGATCACCCCATAGTAGTAAAGTGACTAATGACTTTGATCTGCGTAGATGTCTCTTGTTCAATTGCTGAAATGGAGCAAACAGAGAAAATCAAACAACTCCGTCCAAACTGAGAGTAAATTCTCTTGCACTGGTGTTAGAATTCCTTTCATTTTCACAAATTATCAGTAATACAGGCTTATTTAGTACATCAGATTGAAAATGTATTTTGGTAACTTTTCAGTTCAAAATAATAACAAAAAATATCAATGCTTTGCAAGAAAGATATTAACAGACAGCAGCTTATTTTCTGACCGTTTACCGCACAATCCCAATTTTTCACAATCCTTAGAAAGAAGCTTTTAAAAACATTGTGGCAATAGGAAAAAATGCTGTTAACCAGCATTTTCTCCTTTTCCCACAATGTTTTTTTTCTTTATACTCTTTCAAAGGCAAAACACATCATAAGAGCAGAACTGAATTTGTTGTCTGCAAATGCTTTCAATTTTGACCAGTCGGAAAGTTTGTTGTTTGAAAATAGATACACACAAACCTGCTTTGGTAAATTTTTGGCCGATTCTGGATTGACAAGGGCTCCCTGATCTGCCATCAAGTATGCCAAATGTTTCCGTCTGTGAGTATCGACTACAATGTCTGTTAGTGAACCGCTTACACGATACGCAATCTGTGAAAATTATTAAAACTAAGGGCATGTTTAGGATGAAAAATCAACCCTTTAACAAACACTCCCATGTTTCTTTTCACCCTCAGGAAGAGATCATTTGAAAAATTGTAGGAAAGGAGAAAATGCTGGTAACCAGCATTTTCTCCACTTCCAAAATTTTTCCTTCCCTTTGAAAGACAAATATTTGCAATTGAGGCACACTTTATTTGTTGTCTGCAGTAGCTTTTAAGTTGGACGTGACCAAAATTTTGTCGTCTGGAATAAAGTTAAATATTAAAGGCTGTGGGCACCTTAGTACATGTATTTGCAAAATGTGAAGTCCAGTATTCAAATTGGCAGTATGAGCTTTACATCATATACATATTTGAAAGCCAAAAAAATTACTTGCTTCATTTTATCATAACTAAAACTCTCCCTAGGTAAAGCTACATACTTATGCAAAAGTAATTAACCACCATTTGCTTTTGCAAATGGTGGTTAATTACTTTTGCATAGTTATGTAGCTTTAAACAGGGCAAATGAATCTTTTAAACAGGGCAAATGAAGATCAGACTATGCAAAACAACAGTCTGATCTTTGAAATATCATCCACTACTTGGTTATAAGCTAAGAGCAAGAAATCTCTTTCAAGGTAGTCAAGCTGAAGTTTTTTTACCCTTTACCACACACTTCCACCTTTTCTCTACCGTAAGGAATAAAGTATTTAAAAACATTATTAGAAAATGGGAAAACGTTGGCAACCCTTTTTCCCCACAATGTTTTCTATTCTTTTCAGGACAAATTCCACCACGTTTTTTTTGTGTGGTAAAAGGTTTACTTGAAAGGAGATGGTTGACCTATTTGTTGGCAGAAGAGAGGTGGTTACCGAGGTATGTACAAACCTCAATCAGTTCATCCACGTCTTGTACGTCTCCAGGTACGTCTGACAGCGCATTGAAAATTTGTGCTGAGTTGTCCAACGTTTTCATCTCTGATTCCTGTAATGGAGAACATGTTAAAGGCCAAAGATACAGTTCAAGCAACAATAATGTGAAACTGCGAGGTAAAATATAGATTAACACATACTCTTTGTAACACTTTAACTTTTTACCAAACAGCAAAATTTTAGACCTGTCTAAATTATAAGAATATGTATTGCAGAGGACAAACTAAATGTGGCTCAAATGATGAAGGCAGAATGAAGGAAAAGGAGAAAATGCTGGTTACAAGCATTTTCTTTCAATGCTTGTAAAAGCCTTCATTCTTAGGGTCATCAACATTGTTTTGTAACGGGTGAAGACTTTATATGCACAGTTTACCACACCACACAACAAAAATGTGCACTTGTCCAAATTGACAGCATTCGCAGATGAGAATTTAAGTGAAGCTCAAATGATGAAATTTGTCTATAATAGGGTTAAAAAATATTGTGGGAAAAGGAGAAAATACTAGTGAACAGCACTGTCTCATTTTTCCACAACTCTTTCAAAGGCTTTTTCCTTAGGATAGTTAAAATTTGGGATTGTGTGGTAAAGGCTTCAATTTGTCATTTCGGAACGGGTTGAGAAAAACTCGGGTCAAAACAGCCTTGTTATTGTCAGAGTCAGGGTTTTTGCCCTGACTAAAACAATTTATTGAAACTTATTATTTCATGCTTTTCGGTAGGTTATGGAGAAATACCGGTGAAATATTTTTCGATATTTCATGTTTATGACCAATTAGAATACAAATTTTTATATTCTAACTCTTCAATTGAAAGCGGACACAGTTGTTCCAGTGCACTAGTTACCTCGGTAAAATGCGCGTGCCTCACAACCAGATGGAAATATGACGTAATTTACCTTACATTCCGTGCTTGACGTAATATTGTAATGCATTGCCATGGGGATATGTCCCAGGGAATAACCGAAAAGAATTGTACTGGATTTTGATTAAGTCCCTCCCAGAAAGGGTTAAAAGCATGAAATAAATATAATATTTGTTTTTTTTTGGTGATAGATCGAAATTTATTTCATCACGTGAACATCATAGATATTTTCACTCCTGGCTGTGCCACTCGTGAAAATATTACCAATAATGTTCATTTGATGAAATAAATTTCGTTCTTTCACCGTAAAAAACAAATATCCTCTATGTCATATGTATATATTGATTTGTGATTTGACTAGTCTAAATGCTATGCTAAAATATTCATCTGGCATTCATTAAAAATTAATTGAGTTCCTACCCTCTACACCATTAATTATTCCATCTTGTTTACCGTTCTCAAATAGAATGTCAACAATTGCAAAATACATGTATTGTCATAGAAAGTTGTAAGTATATAGTAAAAGAAATATTATGTTGTAGAAACTTTCCTGGTGCTTGTATTTGCTTCTTGCTGCGTAAAAAAAATTGACACCTCGCTCGAACTTTGGGTTTAGGCAATATCAAATTTTCTCACACTGCTTGAACCAAATACAAGCATCAGGAAAATTTCTTCAACATAACATTCTGTTTTTTCATTTACTTAGCAATTTAGGATGTCTGATTTAGCCCATTCACTCTTAGCCTGCTAAATAACTAAAATTAAATTTTCAATTCGATATTAATAACCCAAATACATGTAATGCTTTTTCAAAGTTATGTTTTGGGGAATAATATCTCCTTATCTGACAGTGTAGATCAAAGATCAGACTGCATGTTCTGTGCAGTCTGATCTTGATCTACACTGTCCGCAAAAGGTCAGTGAGTCGCGCTTAACAGCGTAAGGGTTAACCAAACAATCATGCTTTTAACAACCCTGAGAAAAAAAAGGACTTTGAAAACATTGTAGGAAAAGAAGAAAATGCTGGTAATCAGCATTTTCTCCTTTTCCCACAATGCTTTCTATCCTTTTCAAGACAAATACCATCATATGAGCCCCATTTGATTTATCGTCTATAGATACACATACAGAAATTAGTAAAGTACAAAATTTTGTTGTTTGGTAAAGGATTAAGCTCTGGGTCCAGGGTAAGCTGCTTTTGCTGGCAGTGTATATAAAGATTTGTCTGCACAGAATGTAACGTATGATCATGGATCTACACTATCTGTTACATTGTTTCATATTTTAGTCTAAACAACCTCATAAAAAAAGCAACAGATCTACTGTTTTTCTGAAATAAAAAGGATCACTTCATTAACCTTTAAAATGCCTTTCACACCTATAGTTGCTTTTGCAGCCGGTGCAAAAAATGTGCAGTCTGATCTTTGATCTACACTGTCCACTTTGCTGAGTTATTCTAGATAAAATCAACCTTGACCTTGCATTTGTTTGGGTCTTATTTTCATTTCTAGAATCAAAATGTCCGTTTGGTATTTTGCTTTCTAAGAGTTAACTTTTTACCACACAAGAAAATCATAGACTCATCCAGATTGTCAGCACTTACAGATGACAAAATGAATGTGACTCAAAACTTGAAAATTGTATAGGAAGGGTAAACATTGTGGAAACAAGAAAAAATGCTTTTTCTCTTTTCCAACAATGTTTTCAATAGTATTCTTTCTATAGGTTGGTCAAACATGGGATAGTGTGGTAAAGGATTAATACAGTGCTGTAAGGGTTAGTGAATTCAGAGCAAACAGTAAAATAACCCTGTAGAATAGACCTAACTCACAACATACTACTTTACCTTCATCTTTAGCATGCCCATTGTCATTTGAAACAAGACCGTCGATCCGTCATAGAAAAACAGATCCCAGATTCGCAGTAAGACCTTCATGTGTACAACACTAGCAAACAGTGTTAGGAACCAGTGTAAACTGATCAGGGAAAGCTCTGTAATACATGCAACAAACCAAGCTTGTTTTAGACTCACACCATGCAAAGATTTAGTGATAATAGTTGTAAAGTTGAGTTAGATTGACACATCACAGAGAGAGTATTTTGTGTACATTGCATGGCATTCTTGTTCATTTCTAAACTGCTAGAAAAATTTACAAATAAGTAGACATTGACTGATTGACTGATTGAATGGTGTTTTATGCCGCTTTCAACATTTCTTCAATCATATCACGGCGACACCTCACATATTCATGTATTTCCTGGGTTTCATCAGTACTAGGCTGGGACTCTGAAGTGCCTTACCCAAAAACACTCCCATGAAAAACCCTGTGGATCCAGTAAGGTTCTAACCGATGGCCTCCAGGTCGGGAATCCTACACTTGACCACTGAGCCACGCAGGATCCCTCAAATAAGTAGACAAGGAAGCTATAAAGTTTTGTTTAGAGCAAATATTGTTGCCATGAAATTTCCTTGACCTTAAAAATTCATCAATTTTTTTATAACCTTAGTACACTGACTTTCAGTTTCCAAGTTTCAACTTAAAAGGTACAAAAAAAAAACACTTCAATTATTTGTGAAAGTAGGAAGAGTATCTGTTGGTTAAAGGTTGACAAGTACAATGTTGCAGTGGAAAGTTAGTAACACTAATCTGATTGACAGTGTCAATTCAACCTATGATAGTTTAGATTCTTAATTTTAGTTGTGAAATGCTTACAGTCAAACTTCAATATTAAAACAATCCTGAAACACTTTCTCTGACCTGTTACAACAATTCTCCATTTCCAAAAAGTCTGCCAAGACAAATTTCATCACCAGAAAATCTTTTTGGAAAATGGTAAAATAAGACTGTTACGGGTGACCACTCCTTCATGCATAGCTTCGTCCCGATTTAAATACAATACCTAACAACTGCGTTAGGGAGATATCTCTTTAGCTCAGTGGTTAAGGTATTGGCCTTTCGTCCGGGCATTCTAGGATTCGAATCCTACCCAGTCCCTTATTTCTGCCATGCATTTGTTCATTTGTTTCTTTGCTACGGACTTTGTTCGTAATAAGATTTTCAAACTGACACAAACCAACAAGGTCAAGTAGAGATCCTGCACATGTACAAGTATTTGTATGTTTACATGCCTATCAAAATGGGGGTCCTTATCTGTACTTTCTGTGGGCTAAAGGAGCGATACATGTTCTGTCAAAAAGGGGTTCAATGGATCTCCATAATGCATTATACTAAGAAAGTCATCGTGTGATTATGGATCCATAAAATCCATTTTGTCTCAGAACTGGCTGAATCCTGAGGAAGAATGAGCCTTGGACATGCAAGAAATTGACCAGAAGCAAAAAGTTTAGGCCCAGGTCAGCCTGCAAGGACCACTTACCTGGGTCAATACTTTTTGTGTATGCATTAAACTCCATTTTCACTGGACATGGCTTGCATATTTCTTGTTTTTTGTCATTAAGTGTTACATTTATCTGTCTTCAATGACTTAACCATATTTCTTTCTAAAAAACACTAAGATAGCCTGACATAAAATTTTCCATACATGGAAATGTGTCATATGATCATGCATGTAAAGCAAAGTATCATGATTAGAATTCAGCATCTTAGAACAGAATTAGTTGAATCAAATACACACATTGACTAAGCACAATTAGTAGCCACGTGCAACTTCTTTTCCCAAAACAATTTAGTTTGACACAAGTGATCAGATATTTCTAGGCACAAAAACTTACAAAAAATTACCACTTTGGTATGTAAAGAGTTTGAAACCTATTAACAACTTTAATCCAAATTGTAGTTCTAAATGATGATGGATTTCCAGTTAGATTCATAAAAGGTATTTCTATTGCAAGCTTTGTTGTACCTTATGCATAACAAAATAGTAGCAAAACAGGCTACTGGTAATCATATGAACAGGTATGTATTAGTATGTATGAAAACTTTTCCATGCCCTTACAATACGCTACATAAAGCTATGATGCTAACCAATAGTGATGAAGTGTGCATGTATTGTTTTTCTGATTGTTTAGAGCTCAAGTTTCATTCACAACACAACAAAATTAAAATCTATTATGTGTTACTCTTACTGTTTGATTTACTAGTCTAACTTGTAGATAGCTTCAAATCATATTCTTACGGGTAAGAGGTAAGACATGCATCAGAATGCATTAGTATTGGGTAACAGGCTAGAGAGACAAATTGCAGTGCAACGTGCAGACAATCTTTTTCATGTACCAAAAGACTGCTTTCATAAATACTGTGGCAATAGGAGATATGCTTGTAACTACTGAATTCTTCATAAGCAATGATGCTTTTCCAAGTACTCATGCACAAAACTGTATTTCATGTTGGTTTTCCTTATCTAACAGGGTTGCTGTCAAAGTCATCTGCCAATTAGTTTTAAAACATAATAAGCCAATAATGCTACACCTCTTACCTATATCATGTTCTTTCAGAACAAGGTCAGTATCTGGCAAGTAGCTTGTGATGAGGTGACGTAGGACACGCTGATCCGCCTGTAATGTATCAGTGAGATTGATGACTAAACCAGTTTTAAAACAATAACATCTATCTATGACCAAATAAAGATGACCTTTGATAGAAAAAGAAAAAAAGTAGAAAAAGGAGAATATGCAGGTAACCAGTATTTTCTACATTGCCCAACAATGTTTTTCTTCCCTTTCACAGACAAATGCATTTGTTTGAACTACATTTATGTAACATGACTAATAATATGGACAAGTCTGGTAAAGAAATCAGCACTGTCAGTCATAACTTAATTTTTTTTTTCACTGCTACTCTGTGATCAAAACAGCCTTGACAATACCAAGGGTGAGTTTCATCCTCAAACTGAAACAATATGTGTACGAGCCTTGCTCTGTGAAAAGGGGGCTTAATGCATTTACAAAAAGTATTGACCTATGTCACCTGACATGGGTTGAAACTTCTGCTATTTGTAAATTTTATGCATGACAAAGGAACATTCTACTTGCAGATCCAGTAAATTGTTAGACTAAACGGATTTAATAGATCCACAATCATGCTATGACTTGCTTGGTATAAAGCATCACATATATCATATGTATATATTTCAATATTAGCTTTTTTCATGAACATTGGCAAGTTCTGATTGGCTGAAAAAAAAATTTCATAGCTCCATGAAAAAAAAAAAAAATTAAGCAGTGCCAGAACTACTTTTGCAGTCAAACTAATGTAAACAAACTTGTATACAAGATTTCATACCGTTTTTCTTTCTGATTTTATATAGAGTCCGAAGTTCAAATTGCTGGCTTGATTTATTTTCTCTGAATATTGAAATAAAATATCCAACAGTAAATTCAAAGACAGAGCTTAAAACTCATTGTCACTTTGCTGTGTTCTAACAATCTTATTTTCAACTTAATTCTAGCATATTGAACTTCTAACAGTAAATCTACTAAATCTGCAAATGTTCAATACTATAATGATGTCATGAATCACGTCATTTTTATGTCATAAATGAGCAGTTTTACCACACCATGAAATATCAGTGAAATGGACATTAAATAAGTATGCAATGTTGGATAAAAAAAAAAGTAATTTGTATTATTCAAGTGCATATTTGTTGTCTGTGATCTTGAATTATAGGGAATGAAGATAATTTTTATACCTCCATGAAAACAAAAAAAGTTCTCCTCATTCCTTAAATGTATTATTTAAGAAGTCTAAGAGTTAAAATACAAAAAACGATCAGAATATTACAACTGTGTATACTGACCTGTATCCCCAGTAACGTGCTGGAATAGTATGAAGCAGGTAAGAGGTCATCTATGATGGCACACATCATCCAGAAAGTGTCCTCTTCTTCCAGGAATAGCAACAGTGATGCAGCTATCTGTACACATTGTTGATAGAAAAATGTAGATTACAGTGCATTATAGCAGAACTACAGAAAAATATCTATCAATCAAATGAGACATAATTTGAAGACAAGTGACTGATGTTCTGTAAAAAAGGGGTTTAATGCATCTGCAAAAAGTATCGACCCATGTCAGCCTGCGCAGTACATGCAGGCTGACAGAGGTCGAAACTGTTTGCTATTTGTATAATTTCTACATGTCCAAGGACCACTCTACCTCATGATTCAGTAGGTTGTTAGACAAAATTGATTTTGTGGATCCATAATTATGTGATTACTTGATTGGTATAATGCCCTTTTGCCAGAGTGAAGGTCAAAAAAGGTCTTTTTTAAAGAAATTCATAAAATTGGCATGCCTTCGTCTATTTTTAGCAGCAGTTCTCTCTGTTAAAAAAGTCTCAATTGCTGCTGCCATGTAATATAAGAATTATTATTCACACTATCAGAACACTGAAATACTAGTAAATTGCATACAGTCACTTTGTTATTTTTATCACATTTTATTAACTGAAGTTCTGTGTTGCTGGTACACTGGTGTTTACTCTAATAGATGTGTACCCAATTCAATAAAGATTAACGAAGTAGTTTACCCTCTCTGTCTCTTTACCAGTAAACATATCCATATTTATAACAGCATTATCAGAAGCCAAAATAAGGAATCTCCTTTACTTTTATTCATTAACATATTTCTTTAACTCTTTACCAAACAAAAAAAATGTAGATTTGTCCAAACTGAAAGCATTTGCAGATGATCATAATTTAAATGTGGCTCAAATAATGGAATTTGTCTTTGATAAGGTAGAAAATATTGTGGGAAAAGTAGAAAATACTGGTCACCAGCATTGTCTCCTTTTCCTACAACGTTTCCAAAGGGCTTCTCAGTCAGAGTTATTAACTCAGGATTGTGTCAGATTTTTTTTTAAAATTCCTGGTAAAATAATTCAGCATGCATTATAGTTTGATACATGAGTATATGTGAAAAACTGCTTCCAAAAGAAGAATAACTGTCCTCAAGCAAAATACTCCTTTATCACAATGTTTTCAAAATTCATCACCAGCCTGGCAAGAAAGTTGTGTGCAAGAGGGAATGAGCTCATCATGGTGAAACTTTTAGACATATTGTCCAAGCACAACTTACCACCCCAGTGCCCTGACAGTATCCAATGTCTGGAAAAAGCCATGCAAGTCCTCGCAATATTCTTCGTAATCTGGGTATACCTGTACTGTGTATATTGCAGTAACAGGCATTGCTTGGCATGGTTCTTAGTAAATCCTGAAAGTATGGAAAAAACTATGTCGTTGAATCTAATACAAAAATGAAAATAGAAAACTGTGACAAAAAATTCTGCAAGTCTCCTGCAAAAAAAAAACATTAACTCTTTACTGTACAAGCACTTTAAACTTACAACTAATAAGAAATCTTCATTCTTTGACATGCAGAAAATTGACCAATTGCAAAATAGCCCAGGCTATTATGGGTCGATACTTTTCGCAGATGCATTTAACTCCCTTTTCAAAGAGCATGACCTATTTGTTGTGAAGTTCTCTGCTTCAAGGGGATAACTAGAGGATATTTGTTTTTTTACAGTGAAAGATCGAAATTTATTTCATCAAGTGAACATCATCTTAATATTTTCACGAGTGGCACAGCCACGAGTGAAAATATTACCGATGATGATCACCAGATGAAATAAATTTTGATCTTTCACAGAAAAAAAACAAATATTTTATTTATTTCATGCTTTCAGCCCTTTCTGGGGGGAACTTAATCAAAATCCAGTACAGTTCTTTTCAGTTATTCCCCGTGGCATACCCCCTCCACATAGCAACGCATTACAATATTATGTCAAGCGCGAGAAATATGAAGTAAATTACGTCATATTTCCATCTGGTTGTGAGGCACGGGCATTTTACCTAGGTAACTAGTGCGCTGGAACAACTTTTTCCGCCTTCAATTAAAGAGTTAGAAGATAAAAATCAGTATTTTCACTGGTCGTAACCATGAAATATTGAAAAATATTTCACCAATATTTCTCGATAACCTACCGGAAAGCATGAAATAATTAAGAAATAATCTTCTTTCTATCATGGTTTATCGTTCAATAAACCACAGTTGTGAGTTATGAGGCACAATAAATAATCCATGAGGGTGATAACCCGAGCGGGTTATTCATTGCGCCTCATAACTCACAAGGTGGTTTATTGAACAATAAACCACGATAGAAAGAAGATTATTTCGATTCTAACATGACCAACTCTTAATGAAAGGAAAACAAGTTCATACTTGAGTAAAAACGCGGATGCAGATTATATTCCATTGAATAACTTACTTACTTACTTTATACATAATAACGTCACTCTACATAGAATGACGTCACTCTTTACAGAATGACGCAGATTTTACCACGCTTTCTTTGCACTGTGTTTATACAGCCGAATTCACGTGTCATGTTAGAATAATTGATAACCAACTACATGTATACTTTTTGTTACCTTTTCAATCTGTTTGGATGTCATCAAAAGGTCATTGGAGCTGGCCTTCACAATATCCTTGTATGTGAGATCCGATTTCCGCTTTTTCTCCAACGCTCCTGAGAGGCGCATCCACAACTGTGGTCGCAGTGAATGGGGAATCCCAACTTTCACCATCTGTCTAAGTTTTTCGGTTCTTTGGAATCGGCTGTCAACCTTTTAATATGACAAAAAACTTATCCATTATTATTTCTAAGAAATTTATCCAAGAATCTCTAAGATAAGCATGTATATTTTGTGAACAAAGTGAAAAGTGAATAGTGAGGAACAAGGTTTGGCTACATCTTGATTTGGATATACACTGTTTCATAAAAAGTTTTAGATGACAAATTGAATGTGACTTAAATGATCGGATTCACCTTTGCAAGAGTAGAAAACACTAGAAATCTTTATCTCGTTGTTTGTTCCTTAACTCTTCACAAAACAACAAATTACTGACTCATCGTATTAACCCTTTATCACACAATACCGAGTTTTAAGGACCCTGAAAAAGAAGGCTTTTGAAAAAATTTTGGGAAAAGAAAAAAATGCTGGTGACCACAATGTTTTCTACCCTATCAAAGACAGACATCCCCATTTAAGCTACACTTAATTTGTCGTCTGCATACGTTTTCAGGTTTGATCTAGTTCAAAAGTTTGTAGTTTGGTATGGGTTTGAGGCCAAATCTGCACCTTTTTACAGTCAAAATGTAATGACAATCCAATTTCTTAACACTCTAAGACAAAAAATATATTTAGCAGTATTGTATCAGTGTTTTTAAAGGAAACCTTGACCCACAGCAAAACAAAAAAGAATTAATTAACCCTTTCAAAGTAAAGGACTCAGTAGTGTGGTGGTAGTATGTCAGCCTCTCACACCAAAAGTTTTGGGTTCAAATTCCATGATAAGCAGAGTCAACCTTTCGATCTACTCATATCACAGCAAGACTACTGGTTCAAGGAAGCAATCATCAAGAACGATGAATTAACTCTTTACCAAACAACAAAGTTTTAGACTGGTCCAAATTGAAGCACTTGCAGACGACAAAATAAACGTACATGTAACTCAAAAATTGAAATTTGTTTCCAGCAGGGTAGAAAACATTGTGGGAAAAGGAGAAAATGCTGGTTACCAGCATTTTCTTCTTTTCCAACAATGTTTTCAAGAGGCTTCTATCTCAGGGTCGTGAAAACCCGGGACTGTTTGGGAAAGGGTTAAGTTGTAAGAACTTGTTTCACAGTCAATGTAAAATACATAAGTTTAACTAAAGTAAAGGAAAGATCATATTCTACAGCAAAGTCATAATCTGGAAAAGCAGCTTGTATAATGCTTACTTTATCCCATGTCAGATCCTCTACCTCCTCATTATGAGTAAATTCTAAATATGCAATCCATTTCAGTCTATGTTGTGGATCTTCTATAAATGGTGTACTTAGTAATTTACTGGAATTCTCCTCTGGACCATCTGAAAGGAATCATTTTTTATTTTTAAGACTTTAATTGGCAAAAAATTTTAGACTCATCCCAAATTGAAAGCATTTGCAGATGACAATTTATACCCCAAAACTGAAATTAGCCTTCGAACGGGTAGAAAACTTTGTTGGAAAAGTAGAAAATGCTGGTTACCTAGCATGTTCTCCTTTTCTCACTATGTTTTCAAAAGCCTTCTTTGTCTAGATTGTTAAAAGTCACAATTGTGTGGTACAGGGTTAACTCTTTACCAAACAATCCCTGGTTTTTATGGCCCAGAGGAAGAATCCTTCTGAAAACATTGTGGAAAAAGGAGAAAATGCTGGTAACCAGCATTTTCTTCTTTTCCCACAATGTTTTCTACTCTTCTAAAGTCAAGTTTCAATTTTTGAGTCCTGTTTATTTTGTCGTCTGCAAATGCTTTCAATTTGGACAAGTCCAAAATTTTGTCGTTTGGTAAAGAGTTAAACTTTTACCAGGGGACAAAACTTTAGACTCTTTTCAAAGCTGAAAATATTTGCAGGCAAACAAATTCAGTGTGTCTCAAATGATGGGATATGTCTTTGAAAGGTGAAAAATATTGTGAGAAAAGGAGAAAACATCTTTTTCTTCTTTTCTTACAATGTTTTCAAAAGTCATTTTTATCAAAGTTGTTAAAAAACAGGATAATGTGGTAAAAGGTAAACATATTTACTCTTGCAGACAAAAAACCTCCATCATGTCGCTGGCCATATCTAAAACCATTGTGGCAAAAAGAATAAATGCTCTTACAGAGCAATGCTTCCTCTTGTCATGAAAATTTACTTTTTTACCCAATGGCAAAAAACTTTGGACTGCTCCAAATTGAAAGCCTTAATTTGCGGACAACATTACATATGGCTCAAATGATGGAATATGTGTCTGAAAGAATAAAACATTGTGTGAAATGAAGAAAATGCTGGTAACCAAAATTTTCACCATTTCCCTTAACCCATTACCACACAATGACGAGTTTTGACCACCCTGAGAAGGACGCCTTTTGAAAACTTTGTGTGAAAAGGAGAAAATGCTGGTAACCAGCATTTTCTCCTTTTCCCACAATGTTTTCTACGCTATCAAAGACAAATTCTATCATTTGAGCCCCGTTTAAATTGTCGTCTGCACATGCTTTCAATTTGGACCAATCTAAAATTTTGTTGTTTGGTAAAGAGTTAATGATTTCAAAAGATTTTTTTCTTCAGGGTTGTTAAAACTCTGGATTGTGCAGTAAAAGGTTAACAAATACATGTATTCATGGGTCCTATCTTAAGTTGTGTTAAAGGTTTTTCAAGTTTCAAAGAATGAGTTTGCCTGTTAAACACTGACCAAAAAAAAAACACACCTGTTTTTACACTAACATTTTCTTATTTAAATGTAACTTAAGTAAAGCTGAATTATACCTTCTTCCTCCACTTTAAACCCAAACTCGTCATATCTGTAATCCAGTTGACCATTGGAATCTTCAGGCTGAAATTAACAACAAGAATAAGTGAATAAGGCTAATAATAAATTATGGTCTTGGCTCATGCTAATCTTTGGTTAGACCAGCCCCAATAGCTCAGGTGGTAGAAAATGAGACTTGTGAACATCATATCTCAAGCGACTTGAGGGTGTGTGGTTGATCCCAACAACTGGCCAGCTACAATTACTAGAAAATCTTTCAGATGAGACGTTAAACCTAAGTCTCCTGTGACAGAGATATACACTGAGCACATTATAAAGAACCACATGTAACTAAGGATGGGTGACTTTTGTCCTGTATCCTGCATTATTCCTCGTAACAAGACTATTAATCTTCGGGGGGCATCACCCATATGGAAAACTAGTGACAATGATAAATAAACAAAAATCAACCAATCAATTTTTGGTAGCAATGTCTTTCAATTCATTACTGAAGAAGAACTTCAACGGACACACTTCAATGTGTCCCTTTGCAAACTGTAACTATCTTAATTTGAAATGATAAAGAAATTATCCTACATCTTAACTTCTTTAACTCTTTACCAAACGACAAAAAATTAGACTGGTCCAAATTGAAAGGATTTGCAGACGACAAATTAAATGTAACTGAAATGATGATTTTTGTTTTGGATGGGGATGAAAACATTGTGGGAAAAGGAGAAAATGCTGGTTACCAGCATTTTCTCCTTTTCCCACAATGTTTTCAAAAGCCTTCTCCTACAGGGGCGTCAAAACTCGGGATTGTGTGGTAATGGGTTAACTCTATTAAACAGCTAAATTTTAGAATTTTCCAACATGAAAGCATTTGAAGGTGACAAAATAAATATGGCTCAAATGTTGCAGTTTCCACCATGTTTTCAAAAGCCTTCTTCTCCGGGGTTCCTTTTCCCAAAGCATATATCCAAAAATCTTCATCTCAAAAGTCATTACAATAAATGTGGTAAAGATTTAAAGTCCTAAAGTGAAGAAAAAAGACACGAATAACACTATCTTCTCTCTTCATAAAATATAGATTTTGAATTTACAAATAAACCTGTCTGCCAGACACTGTCTATGTCTACATTCACATAACTTACATCATGAACATGGCCAAAAAACACTTATTATCATGTGTGTAGCCAGGAATGCAGTTAAGATGAAGCCAACTTTATTCAAAATTTTCTTCTATTATTTTCTTTCTTTTGTTGTGTTTCCTCTAGCAAAACAGATGTTAGCACCATAAAAAGCCAAGCACAACTTTGTCATTTTTTTAGAAAATGTAAATCACGATATGACTACATTTCGCAGACAATGTAGATCAAGATTAGACTACACAAAATAAGCAGTCTGATCTTTGATCTAAACTGTCTATTACTTAGTCTTTATTTTCTGGCAAAAGCAATTTTGAAAGATGATTTAGTCTCTTTTCCTGATTGAAAAAGTTCATTTCGTTTATTACATGCTTTGATGGTTAATGTTGAAGCCCAAGCATCTGCCTGGCTATGTACTTGCAATCATACTTATTCTGACAACTGGCAATAATGGTGAACTTTATTACAGTTTTAACCCTTTACCACATAATGCCAACTTTTAACAACCCTTGGAAAGAAGCCTTTTGAAAACATTGTGGGAAAAGGAGAAAATGCTGGTAACCAGCATTTTCTCCTTTTCCAACAATGTTTTCTACCCTATCAAAGAAAAATTGCACCATTTGAGCCTCACTGAAATTGTTGTCTGCAAATGCTGTACATTCAGACAAAGCTTAAATTTTGTCATCTGGTAAAGGGTTAAATTTAGTCAAAAAACACTGTGATTTGTCAACATATTCTTCTTACAGGGTTAACCACTTTCAACATAATATCTTGGGGCCACATGGAAGGTGTAAGGGCAGAGAATGGCCCTCCAGGAGTTGGACTAAATTCTGACGACCCTGAGTACGGTGAGGAAGCAGATATACTGATAGCTTCCCCGGTGGCTTCAGCATCTTCTTCATCTTCGGACAATGTCTCAACTGTAACAAAAGTGAAAAGTATATCAGCAAAAATAAAGCTAGCGTTTCTGTATGCATATCAGCCATACCCTGTGAAGAGGTGGGTCAATGCATCTGCAAAAAAGATTTACCTTCGTCAGCCTGCACAGTAGGCGCACGCTGACCTGGGTTGAAACTTTTTACTATTGGTCAGTTTTCTGCATGACCAAGGACCATTCTACCTCACACTTCAGTTGGTTGTTAGACCAAATTGATTTTACGGATCCATAATTTTGTGATGACTTGCTTGGTATAATGCACCAAGATTATGCATGAAACCCCTTTGGTCAGAGCATGGCTTATATTAATAATGTACATTTGACTTGGTGGGGGGGGGAACAAGAGGGCCACAATGGCCCTGTATCGCTCCACTGGCTAATAAGTAAAAGTCCTAAAAGCCAAACATTACAATACTTAGCCAACTAGTTTTGAAGACATAAAAAATTTTCACTATAAAAATCCAACGAGAAAGTTATGACCCCAAGGCAAAGCCATTTTTGACCACAGAGCTATACTTACTTGAATCCTGATAGAGGTCAACAAGATAAAGCCCCATACCAAATAATACGGATCTAGAATGTGTGGTTATAAACATGAAGATTTTCGAAGTTTCCTCAATGAAAGGCCCTGTAAAACATGAGACCTCTGAGACAAGGCTAAATTTGGTAGCCCTAAGTCTTATGATTAAGAACAAGAAGATTTCTGAAGTTTTCACTATATAAGCCATTAAAAAACTTCTGACCCCAGGGGTGAGGCCAAACTTGACCCCATGGCTATACCTTGGGCCCTCTGGTAGAATCACACTAGATAAAGCTACATGCAAAATTTGGTAGCCCTATGCCTTATGGCTAGGTATGAGAAGATTTTTAAAGTTCTCCCTATATAGGCCCATGTAAACCTTGTGACCCCCGTCGCTGGGCCAAACTTGACCCAAGAGCTATAATTTGGGCACTCTAAGTAGAGGCTACACGCAAAATTTGTTAGCCCTAGGCCATATGGCTACGCACAAGAAGATATTAAAAATTTTCCATATAAAAGCCCATATAAAACTTCTGACCCCTGGGGCCGGGCCAAATTTGACCCAAGGGCTATAATTTGGGCACTCTTGGTAGAGTCCTACTAGAAAAAGCTACATGCAAAATTTGGTAGCCCTAGTTTTAGGTACAGGAAGATTTCTAAAGTTTTTACAATATAAGCCTATGTAAAACTTGTGACCACCCTGGGCTGGACCAAATTTGACCCCAGGGCTATAATTTGGAGAAACTTGGTAGAGGTCTACTAGATAAAACTACATGCAAAATTTGGTAGCCCTAGGCCTTATGCTTTCAGACAAGAAGATTTTCAAAGATTTTCAATATTTTTTCAGTTTTGTTGCCATGGTAACCAGAGTTTTTGAAGGAATCATATCTTTTATTAAGAAATTCTGAAAAGGACCATGGCAGGATCATTTCTGTGAAGTTTCATCAAAATTGGATTGGTAGTTTCAGAGAAGAAGATGTTTGAAATAAAAGTTAAAGCACACATGACGGACACTGGGCCATGACATAGTGCCCCTGGCCTTTGGCCACTTGAGCTGAAAACTTGTCAGCTGCATTTTTTGGATCAACCAGTTATCTAATAATTTTGTTCTCTATTTTGCTGTTAATGTGCTATGATTTTATCAAAGTAGAGGTCGGTTAAGAAACCTTGACTACACAATTAGAGCCAGTTTTGACACCAGGACTTTATTTTGAAAAAAAAAAGAAACTCTGGAAGAAGCCTGCTAGATGATAACACAACATACTACAGTTGTAGCTTACAGTCAGTAACAAGATGATTTTTAAAGTTCTCACTATGTAAGCCAATGTAAAGCTTGTGACTTGCGGGGCAGAGCTAATGTTGACCCAAGGACTTTAATTTGCAGAATCTTGGTTGAGGTCCATTAGATGATCCTACATGCCACCTTTAGTTGCCCTAGGCCTTATTGTTAGGTATGAGAAGATTTTAAAGTTGTCAAAATATAAGCCCAAGTAAAACTTGTAACCCAAGGGCAGGGCCAATTTTGACCCCTGGGCTATAATTTGAACAATTTTGGTAGAAGTCTATTAGATGAGCTACATCCCAAATTTGGTTTCGGACAAGAAGATCTTCAAAAATTTTCAATATTATTTTCAAGATATTCTATAGATGCGCATGGCAGGATCACTTCTGTGACGTTTGGTCAAAATTGGGTGTGTCATTTCAGAGGAGACATGTGAAATAAAAGTTCAAACATGGACGGACACATGTATATATACGATGCTGTCCGGTAATCTTGCGCACCTAAGCAAATGACTAATTAGGCCTAAATTAAAAAATTGTTTGTCTTTTACCTACCCAGTATTTCAGTCTTGGGTAGGTAGGTAGGGAAATTATTATATTATATTTTGCGTTCTGTAGAAAGCAGACAAATAACATAAAGATTTTTAAAGATTTTAGCCTCAGTACTTGCTGCTTGCATAGCCTTTTATTTTGCATGTACTGTATCTTTTTTTCATTGAATTAGTATTTTAAATCATTTCTAACCTTGCTTTCCATGTCCCTGTTTATACATATTAAGCTAAAGGTTGTAGTTTAGCACTTTCTCGATGAGCACTAGTATTACTAACCAAATATCTGTAGCATGTGTATGTCTGACCTAACCACACCTTAGTAGAATAGATGTGTACCTTTATCCTTTACCAACAGCTTGTAGATGTACCCCAAGATCATAAATATTGGAACAAATGCAATCATGAGCAAATAGTCTAGACCTAGACATGAAGTTTAATACAGCAATGACATTTGAACCTTACAAATGCTTGGTGCGGATGTTAAAATATTTGATCTTATTGTAGCATATGTTGAGTATGTTCCAAATTTTAATCATTGTGGTACTTCTTAAATTTGGCTTATATTTGGCTTCTGGGAAAGTAATTTTTGTGTCATCTTTTGTTCATGATGTTTCCATAATACTTTGTGCTGCACCTTTGACAAAATGTTAAATACTGACAAGAAAACATTTGTCTTTATTATTACCTAAAAATAATCAGAAAAAAAAAAAACATTCTCAGAGGCCAATTTAAGCATAGTAGCTGTTTTGCCTTGCTTGTAATTTCTGTTCTATTGTGAGAGTCCCAAGTCTCTAGAAAGTGGGAGGGGGTCAGAAAACAAGAGTATTATAAAAGTCTGTGAACTCACTTTTCAGTCTATTTGGTGGTGGGGAGGGATCAAATGATCATTTTTCTATCAGTTTGACCTGTCAGATATTCTTTGCTCTAAAGAAGGGGCCTTAAATCACCAAAACATTTGGTAAGAAAAGAAGAATGAATTCAATGTGGAGAAAACGATTTCTAATTCGGCATACCTCGGTTGATCTGGATGTAGGTACAGATTCGGCCGAGTTGTGACGAGTGAACCTTATCATAGACGGGTTTTCGTGTTATTTAATGGAAATTGTAATCTTTCAGTCTGAAAATTCTCCCAGCACAGTCTACCATCTGTCTTGAGCGTATGAACGCTTGATTATGCTTATTAATGTGACAACAAAGCTTCGGGCAGATCAAGAGGAACGTCCATGTCTGGCATCGAATTACCGAGCTTGTTTGATAAAACCGGATTCAACGCAAACTACCGGATGTTTCGGCCGCAAACGATAAAAATATTTTTTCCTCACGAGAATGCAATATATTTTTTTGAGTCGGGGGGTAAATTGTGGGTCGGGCGGTCGAGGACAAACAAACAATATTTTACTTTCAGCCTTACTTATGACACTAAAAGGAATTGCTAGATCCTCACAGCTATTTATCTATTTATAGAAATATTTCATCTAGATTATGACTCAAGATAGTTATAGAAAAATTCCCCGAACAACACAAACTTTTAGGAAGTAAACTATATAACCATGAGGGTTTATCCGACATACAACTGTCCTATAATCTTGCGCACTTATATTAAATGACGTCAATGCAATAGATTTCTAAATATTTGTGGCCCATACAAAGAGTAATTGTAAAAAAGAAATAATTATGCTCGATTTGAGCCTTTGATTCAGAACTTTGACAAACTGGCGGCAAATAGGACATGAGTTTGTCGTCTGTTAAAGGTTGCATGTAAATAAAGAAAATAATGTTAAAACTTTTCCTTAGTATCTTCTAAAGTTGTAAAATATGTGCTTAATTGATTCGTTTTTGTGATGAGACATATATTCCTCATTTAATTGACAGATAAAAGGTGTTACAGCCATCCTCATCAGGAATTGGGTCATAGGGCGTGTTTATGAATAATTAGTCGGGATGACGTCATAGACAAACTTTAGACACTCTCATGTACAAAATTTGGCTATAGTTACTTTCTGAAGGTTTCTCTGTTATTTAAAATTCCTATGGTCTAAGAAACACAGGAGAAACGGGTAGAATTCATCAAACAAACTCTAGAAACAAAAATCTGCCAAAGTGCGCAAGATTACCGGACGTGCAAGATTACTGGACACGACAGTACATACTCACACACAACAGACACTGGGCAATGGCAAAAGCTCACTGGCCTTTGGAGCTAAAACGGACAGAGTTCCAAATTATAACATGACATTTTCATCATCTGACCTAAAAAAAATTGCACCTTTTTATTGAAAGCAGCCATAAAGTAAGTATGATTGCAAAGAAAACTATACATCTAGCTGTATTTAGTGGTATTTCACTAGAAAGTTTGATTTATAGTGTACAAGCTATTCGCCAGTTATTTTACAGCATGTACAATTCCAACAGAATAAATCGATTGAGAGGTATGAAAGGATCAAAATGTGGTATTAGGGTACTTTATTATATGGGCATAATCTGAAATCATAAATTAAGGATGCCAGAAATGTTAGCTCTACTGGCAGTGACAGATCTGTATCAGCAAAAGGGCCGCATAATAAACATTTCCTGGCTTCAACAGTATTTTTTTAAAGACACTGTGAAGGTAAACTTGAATAATGAGACAATTTCACCTTCCTGAAACGGTTTGCATCTATTTGAAATAAAAATTTCAATATCGAAGATCTAAAAGTGTTACGGTAAGCCATGATTTGACAGCTTATCGTGGGTGGTAGGATAATCCATTTGCCGCAACATACTGTTCCAAATAGCGCATAAACTACGGAGTATGCAATACTGTTTCACACCTGTAGTCGCATTCGCACTGTAGCCCTCGCTGGATCTCGTTCCGAAAACTGTCTTGGCGATTTCCATTCTTTCAAAAATGATTGTTTATCTACTTCTACATCATCGTGTTTCGCTTTCATTGATTGTTTATTGATGTCAACTGCGCGTATAGATATTGGATGCTGAGAGATTCTGATAATGATGTAAAAAACTAGCTTATGCATACCATAACTTAAATTACTTAAACAAAATTCTGTTGTCAAAAAAGCAGATCTTCTAAATACATAGTTTCTTTGATGAAATAAAATAATGAACATGATTTAAAGGTCTATTTTGCTTTTCGCACGAATCTACTCCCACGCATAAGTAATTTGGTTTTTTTCACTCGGCTATCACAATTGTTTTCGTTTACAATTCTTTCAAATAAAATTTTCAAAACATTGCGGTTTTTGAGGGGAACTATTTTTGTAAACGTCAGATAATCAAAGTACCAAGTAAATTTAAGAGATTGGCTATTTCCCGGGCCCTGATATGTGGCCGCTTTCTGAAATTGTTGTTTTACGGAAATGCATTCCTTTTGTCACGATATATTTCAGATTAATTAAATGTATTCAAAGAAAACACATCCCTACCTACGACATTAAAAATCGATATAGATCTATGAAAATTCAATAAGACGATTTATTTATTGATAAATATTTTTAAAATATTTTACTCAAAAATTTTCCTTACTATTTTCCAAATATTTCGAGTCTTTCACATGTATCCTCAGTGCTTACCGCCCCCTTTTTGAACAGCGCTCTTGTAGGCGAAAAAGTAAAAAACGGTTCTAGTTATTGGATTGGTCTGTGAAAGGGTACAAAACATTACGAGGAAAAAGGAGAAGATGCTGTCTTCTGTTCTAACAGTGTTTCAAATGGCATCCTTCTGATAGTCATTAAAACTCGATCGCGATATTGTGGTGAAGGGTTAACTCTTTACCAAACAACAAAATTTTAGACTCGTCCAAATTGAGAGCATTTGCAGACAACAAAATTAATGTGCCTAAAAATTTGAAACTGTTTTAGGAAGGGAAGAAAACATTGTGGAAAAAGGAGAAAATGCTGGTCGCCAGCATTTTCTCCTTTTCCCACGATGTTTTCAAAAGGCTTCTTTCACAGGGTCGTTAAATGTCGGGATTGTGTGGTAAGGGGTCACACTGATCGTATAAAAAAAAAATATATATACGACCCCTGCCTGCATTGATCAGCCCAGATCGCTCATCAAGTGGTAGAGCGTAGGACATAGAAACATCAAGTCTTGGGTCACTTGATGGTGTGGATTCGAGCCCCACGGCTGGCCATCTAAAACTCCTAGTAGTCTTTCTAATTCTTTCTAATTCATGAGACGTTAAACCGAGGTCCTATACATCGAGCACGTTAAAGAACCAGGCGTAACTTAGGATGGGTTTCGTCCGGTATCTTGCACTATCCTTATAACAAAACTATAAAACGCCCTTGGGGGGGGGGGGGGGGGGGGCGACGATGAATAAACGTAAATTCAACCAATCGTCCCTGCATATCTACCGGTTTCGGAAAGCCAAGATTGACGACGAAAAACGGCTGTCAAAACACACACACACACATCGGTGTGTTAACTCCCTGTTAATTAATTACGAAAATCACAACGTGATTAAGATTATTGGGTGACACTGGCAACTAGTGGGATTATTTCATAATTTCAGTTAAATGTTACATGTATACTATGTTTATTTTCATACACGTTAAGGCCTTCAGTCCACTATACAAATTTATAACATTTACCATATAAATAAACTAAGTTGCACTTCATCAATTACATGTACATGCAAATTACTAACATGAACAAATACCACAGTAAAAAAAAAGTGGTTGTTTTTTTACTTATATCGATCAAGACGAGACTGCACAAAATGTTAAATTTGATCCAAATCCTATACCATCCGCTGTGAATTGCAGTTCATAACCGGGATTAGCAGCACCATATTTGAAATAATTCCCAGATTGTACAGGACAAGGTCAGAAGACACAAGTCACGCTATCACATCTTGTATCAATAGCATCTGGTATGCTTTAGATCTACAATATGAATGAACGTCACTTTTTAACCCTTGTCCCTTCGAAATAAGTAAAATGAAACTTTCAGGCAGATGGTAAAACTCCAAATGTTGCGATTTCAAAGTTATTTTTGGGGTAAAAAAATCTACCTATCGGACAGTGTAGATCCAAGATCAGACTGTGCAGTCTGATCTTGATCTACGCTGTCCGCAAATGGTCAGCGAGTCGCGCTTAGAAGTCTAGGGCTTAAATTTCAAACTAGCTCATAATTATTTAAGAAAACGTTTCAATTTCAAAGGAAGTAAGCATAGACCAAGATCAGACCACATGTCCATGCTAGACGATCATGGTCAAAACTGTATACTTAATCCATACTTAAAAATGTAAGCATGGTCAGAATGGGTTTAAGTAGAAATAGTGCTGACCAAGATCAGACCGCATGTGTCTATGTTAGCCGATCGTCGTCAACACTGCATGAATGGTAACATTAATCATATATGCATTAATAATTGCAGTTTGAATCGTCTTTGGTTTTCATGATCTTACATACAATCACAGCTATTCAACATCGAGTAAAGAAAGAAAATGATACATCATATACAATATACCTTTTTAGTCGAAACATGTGGTATTTATTCCGTTTTTATTTTTTAATTTTCGTATCGACATTTCTTCCCCAAAAACAAAACAAGAAAAAAAAAAAAAAAATGTTTTTCTGTGTACACAGTTCTATTTCTTGTTTTACCTTTCTTTGAGGATTTGAAATTCTAAAAGGGTGTTACCAAAGGTTTTTTTTTTCCCCAGGAACATTTTATAAACCCGAAAGAAAAACTTTATGAATGTGGTAACGCATAGTCCTATCATCAATTAATAAAAGGGTGTGAAAAGATAAGTTTCCAGCTTAAAAGCACCCACAGTTAACATTTCCTAATTCCTCTATAAGAAAATGTTATCTAGCATATAAGAGTGGGAAAATACGGAAGTTCGTTTTCACTTGTCTTTTTTACGAGGACTGTACTCACCCAAAAAAGTTTCTTTACACCACATTTAGCCGGCAATTTTTCCCACCAGTCACTGGATTATGAAATGTTTATCACAAAACTCCATAGACAAAGGACTTTGTAATGGAATGTGTGAATTTGTTGTCGACGTCCTTATCCCTTCATTATTTTCTGGCTGATTTAAGCGTTAAGGGATGAAATTCAGAGAACCCGAGTTTGGTCAAAGCATACTAAGAAAGTTTCAAGGGGTGAAATAATGAGATGAAATGTGGTAATTTCGCAATCAGTAACGCGTGTGACCTCCGTGTACCTGAATACACTTCAGAAGACGTCGCCACATGGAGTGTACGTAACGTTGAATGACTTTATTCGGAAGGCACTGCCATTCCAGCTGGAGTGCGTTTTCAAGATCAGCAACGTTGTTAATGTCATGATTTGACCTACAGCGTCGACCCATCTCATCCCAAATGTGCTGTATTGGGTTTAAATCGGGTGACACAGCGGGCCAAGGCAAGACATTAACGTTGTTCTGCGCAAGGTAGTCTCTTGTAATGCGTGCAGAATGTGGTCTGGCATTGTCATACTGGAAAATTCCAGGTGCTTTATTACGCAGAAATGGTAACATGGAGTTATTCAGAATGTTGATATACCGTTGTGCATTAAGATTGCCACGGATTATCACAAGGTCAGTCTTCTGGTTCCCAATGATACCACTCCAGACAAAGACACTGCCCCGCCAAACCCGTCCCTGCCTCTCATGCAGCAGTCTGCGAGTCGCTTGTTCCTGCGACGATATATTCGCACCCTGCCATCAGCATGGCTTACTGTGAAACGGGACTCGTCTGAAAACAGCACCGACTGCCACTGACGGCGCGTAAAGTTCAAGTGACGTCTCGCCCACATAAGCCTTGCAACACGATGGTGCCCTGTCAAAATCAATCTGCCCAGTATATGGACGATGGGCTCGTATAGGGCAAGGATTCTTTCTAAGACGATTAATAATCGTCTGTGGATGAACCCCATATCACCTTGCAGTAACGGTTGCTGGTAAAAATCGATTACGTAGGTGCGTCAACGTAATTATTCGGTCCTCACGTAACGTTGTTACACGGGGACGACCGGATCTTGGAAGATCGCTTACAGACCCAGTGATGTTAAATTTATTTCACAGGTTATGAATCGTCTGCCTGGAGCAGCCAACCTGCCGAGCGACGTCAGTGACATTTAGCCCCGCCCGTAGCATCCCAATAGCCTGGTTTCGCTGAGCGTCACTAAGACGTGGCATTGTTTAAATTTGTTTGAAAAGTTGATTTTTCCTCTCTGTGCTTCTCGTTTTGTAAAATAATGTCCATGTAGAGACTCTACCTACAACATGTACAACTGAGCACGTGCAACGCAAGAAACAACTTTTACACGTTTATAAGCCAAGATAAGCAGACAGGGTCATGCGTGATTACACAGTTGTAAACATAGACGATAACCCAATAATATAGCGGGACTAATTTAAGATTTTAACCCACTAATTAGTTATATTTTGTAAACATTAAAGTGTAAAGAAACTTTTTTTGGGTGAGGTATATAATTGTATACTTATACAGCGTCCCTGTTTTGTGTAAATATGCACGAAATAAAGTTACTGGAAATTTACGCTTTCTCTCTAAATATGAACGTAAATTCCACGACAAGACAAACAGTTCATTAAAAAAAGTCATAAATTGTTCACATTTGGTGCTGCCGATGATGTCAACAATAAAAAGAAAAAGCGCGAAAAATGAGTGTTACGAATTACCATTCGCATTAAAGCGGGAAACCATATTATGCTTGGTAACCAACGGACTACTGTTTATTTTGTATTATAAAAATGTAATTTATTTGTGGTGGAATTGATTAAAATTACAAGTCCCATAGCTTTCAAAATATCTTTAAAACTTTTTGAGTTAATGCAATAGTACACATAATGCGAGAACGATAGTCAGAAGTCTTTACAATTTACGAACTATTTTTCTTTTGCAGGTGTTATGCGGAAGTAGTTGTATATACTTAGTATGTTGCTCGGTCGAAAATACAATGGTTGTTGAATCAGTGAGATAACACATTTAGGATTTTAACAGAGTTATTCTGATATAACAAAATCGGGATGTCATCAGAAACAGTAGCAAAAGCAGTTGGAAAGAAATTGTGAGTATATTTGTGAAAAATTTGTCGCTGTTTGATTAAGCAGGAACGAAGATGGTTTCTCATTCGACAAGCCAAATAAAAACAGAACAGTACAGTATAGTCGGGAGGGGGGGGGGTAAACTTCGATATTCCTTTCGATGATCGCTTCTCTTCTACCCACTACAAGAAGCTTCACAATTGCATAGAAAATATGATAACACCGTTATCAGTTCAAATGGCTGTATGTCTCTTTTATGTCAGCTAATGACACTAGTCTCAATAATGAGACACTCCGGTGCTTGTTTTCATATTTGGACATTTATTGTACAGCGTACCGTCTCAAGTCCATCGTAAATTTTCCGGTAGCAAAGATAGAGCGCTATATTGACTTTCTGTTTCGTCAGTTTAATCTGTATTGCAGCAAAATGCAATTAACTTTTAGTAACAAACATGACCAAAGACAAATTCTTAAACCATTCATTACATAAAGAGCTTGTAGAAGTCATTTATGTTATGTTTAAATCCTAGTTTTGTGCTCTATTTACGAAATTATAAGAGTTCAAACTTGCACACAAAATCTGTGCAGAGCTTTCGACTGATTTTGTCTTGATCGTCTCTGTACCCAGAGGTGACCAGTCAAAAAGTAAAATCGCCTTTGGGGACAGTTATCTCTACTACTAATGATACGGTCCAGGCTCAGTGACTCTTGTCTATTTGTGCATGGTGAAGGAAACCTAGACCTAAATATACAGAATAATGTAGGATGGTCCTTGCTGGTACCCTGGTACTTAATTTCGCTGAAAATTTATTGCAAGAGAGAGAACTCACATATATTTTTTTCCATTACTGTAATAAACTGTTGCATGTAATGTTACAGTAAATGTTGCTATCAAAGTTCGAGTCGTGTTTTTTAGATAAAAATATCTAGGTCAAGCTACCATTTTAACTACAGGTGCACCAAAGGGAGTCCACTGTGGTACCGCGTTAACTCCTGTAATTTAGAAAATCATAAAAAAAAAATATTTCTAGAAAATGATTTGGGTACCATAGTTTTTGTATCCAGCAAGGGCCACAACGTTACAGTAGACAACCTTCACTTGTTAAAAATGAATTACTGGTTTTATGAAGAATATGGGGCAATTGTTTTCAAAACATGGAGGAAAATTGTATTTTTATTATTGTAATTTGTGAATATTGCAAGTAACTTATCAGTAATGAAGACATATCTGATATTTTTTAACCAATGTGGTGCAAAAACACTTCTGCTTCGATCTGATGGAGTAAACAGTGGATAGGTGGTGCTACATATGCAAATTAGGTATTTTATAGATTACCGCACTATTATCAATGATGGGGTACCAGTGAGGACGACTATATTTGAGCCATGCTCTGTGAAAAGGGAGCTTAATGCATCAGGGAAAAGTACCGACCCAGGTCAGCCTGCGCAGTCGGCGCAGGCTGACCTGAGCCGAAACTTTTCGCTATTGGTCAATTTTCCGTATGTCCAGGCACTAGTCTACCTCGTGATTAAGGCGTTTATTACAAAAAGTTGATACTATGGATCCATAAGTATGTGATGGCTTGCTTTGTACCATAGATCACGGAGATGCATTAAGCCCTTTTTTGCCGGAGCATGGCTCATTTCATTTATAAGGAGTCATTCTTAGCACTTGAAATGCTGATCATACTGTTATATCTTTCCCAACAAAACTGAAAGGACATATGCTCATCCGAAAAATAATGAGACATAACAATTAAGAAATTACGTTATGTCCCAGGTAAATTAAAAAATTAATGCAATAAAAGGTTATCCTTGATTTGAGTATCACAGAAAAATTTATACCTGTATATCATAATAAGCTGTGATACTGTGCAGATACATGCATAAATGATTCAGACACATTCTGTCTATCTAAATGGGTTCACTGTAACTTGGTTAAAAAAAAACCTGCCACTTAGTAAGTTTTTCAGTTCACTTGTTCTACGGCATGAGTTGGTCATGAAAACATTTTCAAGCCATGTTGTACACTTGTATGGTATGAATTAATCTTTGATGTTTGTTTACAAATTAGACTTGTGTCAGACAAAGGTAATTGGATTGATTAAAATTTTGTACTGAACTGGGTGTCATTTTGGATCTTATTTATTTTATCAATCAATCCATGTCCATTTGTATAGCTGACAAGCAGAATAAAAACACATACCACCAGGAAGGCTTATGACTAGTAAGATTATGAAATTTCCAGAAGCAGGTTAAGAAGGGCTGCTTATTGGTTGTAGTAGAGACCAGTACATAAAATACCTGCAGAATGACCATACAAGATTGGGTACAAGGTGGTGGACTCTGAGCTAGCTACTGCATTACATGTGACAAGAGGCTAACTCTCTAATTATATATGAGCCATGGCCTGTGAAAAAGGGACTTAATGCATCTGCGAAAAGTATCAACCAGGTCATCCTGCGCATTCTGCGCAGGCTGACCTGGGCCGAAACTTTTTGCCTTTGTTGAATTTTCTGCATGTAAAAGGACAGGACTACCTCATGATTCAGTCAGTTGCTATACAATATGCATTTTATGGCTCCATAATACTGTGATGATTTGCTTGGTTTCATGCATCACGGAGATGCATTAAGCCCCCTTTTGCCAGAGCATAGTTCATATATATGTGGTAAAACTATTATTCTAACATGACATGTGAATTCGGCTCTATAAACACAGTGCAACGGAAGTGTGGTAAAATCTACATTATTCTATGTAGAGTGACGTCATTCTATATAGAGTGACGTCATTCTGTATAAAGTAAGTAAGTTATCTAATGGAATATAATCTGCATCCGCGTTTTTACTCTAAGTATGAACTCGTTTTCCTTTGATTAAGAGTCGGTCATGTTAGAATTGAAATAATCTTCTTTCTATCGTGGTTTATCGTTCAATAAACCACATTGAGAGTCATGAGGCGCAATGAATAACCCACTTGGGCTATCGCCCTCTTGGATTATTTATTGTGCCACATAACTAACAACTGTGGTTTATTGAACGATAAACCACGATAGAAAGAAGATTTTTTCTTAATTAAGTCCTCATATCAAGTTTTCTTAAACATTTGAGCTATGCACAGTCAAAGGGAGATTTAATGTATCTGCAAAAAGTATCAACCCAGGTCAGCCTGTTTAGTCAGCCCAGGCTGACCTAGGTTGAAACTTTTTGCTGTTTGTAAATTTTTGCATGTCCAAGGACCATTCTTCCTCATGATTCTGGTTATTATATGATGGCTTACATGGTATAATTGTGTCACAGAGTTGTATTAAAACCTCTTTTACCACAGCATGGCTCTTTAATATGTCATATGTGGCACAGTGGTTAAGGAGGTAGATTTATTAATCCTGGGTTTGATAGCCACTGACAACACAAACAATTGCAGTGCCCCTGCCAAATATATTTTCACACCGTTTTTGAGCCATAGTACCTATATTTCAGTGGGATTCCAATTATTGTCTATATGTGATGAGCCATTAATTAACCTGCCCAAAGCAGGGCAAACCCACAACCTCCTGGTTCATAAGCAAGCACTCTACCATGTTGCAACATAAGCTAGTTTTATAGAAAGGCATGATAGAATTACCAATATATACTAAATTTGGCAAGATTTATCCCCTCTACATTAAATTCATGCTTTAACTGTTTACCAAAACAGAAAATTTTAGATTAGTCCAAATTCAAGCATTTGCAGATGACAATCTAAATGCAGCTGAAATAATGGAATTGGTTATTGATGGGGTAGAAAACATTGTGGGAAAAAGAGAAAATTCTGATTACAGCATTTTTTCCTTTTCCTACAATGTTTTCAAAGCCTTCTTTCTTCAGGGTCGTAAAAACTCAGGATTATGTGGTAAATGTTTAGACCTGGGATTGTTTAGTAAAGGGTTAAATGTTTTCTAGCAATCAATAAAGATATACTCTAAGTATTTTCTGACATTGGTATGAAATGGTTTGTCTGTGATGGTCAACACAAAATCCTGAGTTTATGAACAGAGTACAAACCAAAGGGTGGTAGAAAAGGAGCAGTAGGAATATTCTGTTAAAGATACATCCTTACAGCTTGAGAGAAAAAATGCTGTTAAAACTTGCAAGTGTGTAGAAAGGCTTAGCTGCATAAACGTATACTCTTAATACTATAAATACAATGTATCAACCAAAAAGAGAAACATATAATGGTGTATGGAGGAGAAAAACTCAAGGGATTGGTCCTCTTTTAAAACTAAAACAATGCCTTTAGAGGCCTCCAAAACATGAAAAGCATTTTCTATCCATCGTAATCTGGGCAACCTTGCAGCAGTCAGGGACAACATTTGGCGTTGAAATACAAGAATGATAATAGTTTCATAAAATAAGGATGAAATGAGTTGAAAACTGGCTGAAAACTGGCCAAAAATATATTGAGGTATCTGTAACCTTTTCCCAGACAACGCAATTTTAGACTGGTCCGTATTTAGAGCATTTGAAGATGATGAGTTGAATGTGATCTAGGTGTTAAAATTTGTCTTGAAAAGGGTAGAAAACTTTGTGGGAAAAAAGGAGAAAATGCATTTCTAATGCATTTTTGGATGCCTTTGGGACTAGATTTCAGTCGTTAAGGCCACAAATTTTTGCTCGTTAAATACAAAAACAGAATGAACATAGACTCAAGATCTTTAACATTTTGGCCAGGTTTACAGATGACAATAGCAATGAGCTTTATTGCAGTGATAATTTCATCAATAAATTGCCACATTTTTGATTATGGGATTAAATAAAAGCACAGGAAACCATGAGAGAAAAATCTTCTGAAAAGAAAAGAAAGCGGTATGGCCAATAGCAAGCTGCCAAAAAAATGGTATGGTGCTTGCTGGACCTGCCGGCCCGGTGACGACGGCCTTGAGTTGCCTAGAAAATAAGGCTTTACATGTTAATAAAATGAAAATCCATAGATAACAGTCATTCAAAACAGAGAAATGGTAGAGTTAATTTAACCTTTCGAGAGGTAAATTAATAATATGGACCTTTTAAATGAGGAAAACCAAACAAAATAATGTTATTTCAAGGTTGTTTTGGCCAGAAAATATGTAACTTTAGAAGTGGCAGGCAGCATAGATCCAAGATCAGACTGCACATTCTGTGCAGTCTGATCTTGATCTACACTGTCTGCAAAAACAACTTAGCGGTTCCAGCACTTTTTGGGCTAAAATTGGCTGCAGGGTTGATAATCAGCAGGTACCAGTTTTGTTTGTCTGGTTTCCATAATGAATTTGCCTTAAAAGCATCAATAATGGATTAGCCTATTGATTTGCTTTTCACTTTCACCTTTCCCTTGTGGGGTTAGACTTCTTTTAAAACATCCTAGAAAATCAGTTATAGGAATCGCTATGAACATTTTGCCGTATATTTGTGTCATTCTTTCAGAATGGTTATAAGAATATAAACAATTTTTTGTAGTAGTTACTTTTGCTTTCTTTAATCTTTATGGTTTACCATACAATCCTACCTTTAACGACCCGAAGGAAAAGGACTTCTGAAGACATTATGGGAAAAGGAGAACATGCTGGTAAACATTATTTTCTACCCTTACAAATAGAACCAAAATGCTTTGCATTCAGACCAGTCTAAAATCTTGCCATTTGGTAAAATGTTGAAACATTGTGGAAAATCAGTTATAGGTTTCACTAGGAATATTTTGCCATATATCTATATCATTCTTTCAGAATGGTTTGTAAGAAGATGATAAATTTTTGTAGTGGCTACTTTTTCTTGTTTTAATCTTAACTTTTTACCAGGTGACAAAATCGTGGACTAGTCCACATTTAAAAGATTTGCAGAAGACAAATTTAGTATGGCCAAAAAGATGGATTTTGTCTTTGAAAGGCTAGAAAACATTGTGGAAAAAGGAGAAAATGCTGGTTACCAGCATTTTATCCTTTTCCCACAGTGTTTTCCAAAGCCTTCTTTCTTAGGGTCGTTAAACTGGGGATTATGTGGTTAAGGATTAAATCTTTAGAGCATGAAATGATAGGTATAGAAATCAATGAACTGTAATAATTGTTTTGTTTTCCCTCGGCAACAAAATATGGTATCATTTGATTAGCGACACACAGTAGACATATTTTCAGATGCTTAAAGATACATCTGTACAGCCAGAGAGAAAAACCGCAGTTAAACTTTTCTGGTGTGTAAAATAGTTCAGATATTGGTCAGATGTGTAAATGAAGGTACATGTAACTAATTAAAAAATATGGTGTAGGGGATATAGAAACTCAGGGGATTTGTCCTTATTTACAACAACAACAACAACAAGATACAACAACAGCGATAGCTTAGAAGGCCTCCAGAGCATGAAATGCGTTTTCTATCTGTCATAATTTTGGAAACTTTGCAGCTGTCAGGGGCATCATTTGGCATGAAGACACAAGAATGATTGTAGTTTCATAAAATTAAGGATGAAATGGGTTTAAAACTGGCTGAAAACATGTGTACTGTAGATGTATCTTTAACATGTCTTTTTGTTTAAGAAAAGATTTTTATCTTCTGAAACAAAACTGCAACAGACAGTGGCTGATATGTTTCAGCAAAGGCTTTCCTTGGAAAATTTGAAAATGCAGATACCAGTTGGTGGCCCCATTGAGCAAACTTGACCAAATGTTAACTTTTTGTTTGGCTGTTTCTCAAAATAATCATACACAACTGTTTTGGGATATGATACTACCCCGACAGTGTAGATCCAGGATCAGATTGCAAATTGTAATCTGATATCATTGAAACACAGTTTTCACCATCTTTAAACTTAAGTATACTGTTATTAACAATGAATTTTTGACTGAAATTTCATTTTCCTGTATGAGTGTGGGAAATTACCCTAGCTGTGGATGGGCTGGAAAAGTCATTCATATAATTTACTCTGCTTGTCCACTTTCTGAATAATCCTTTGCAGACCATGGTATATGTACTAGTTATAGGTTTCCGGGAAGCAGTCATTCATAGAAATGATATTATGCATGTAAATTGTGGAACTTTTTTCACAATCCATGATAAATAAACAGGTCTAAATCTACATGGGTCGGCTCCTAATTGAGCATAATAAAGATCTAAGTGGGGAAAACGTATCCTTTTACTAGACATAGAAAAATTTGACTTGTCCAAACTGTAGGCATTTGCAGACAACAAATTAAATGTGGCTCAATATATGGAATTTGACATGACTTTGAAAGGATAGAAAAGATTGCGGGAAAAGGAGAAAATGCTGGTTACCAGCATTTTCTCCTTTTCCCACAATCTTTTCAAAAGTCTTATTTCTCAGAGTTGTTACAACTCGGGATTGTTTGGTAAAGGGTTTTACCACAAATACCAGTTGATATTTATAGTATTGTAAATAAATTGCTGTTTACTTTGATTTTCACATGGCCCTCAAACCATTACATGAGGTTCAAGTTTTAAAGGGGCATAAAACCTTAGGAATGCTTAGCTGTTACGTACACAGACTCCGTTTGGCATGTTTTTCAGAAAATTTTATCAAAGATTGCCAATTTTCATTTCTATGCAGAGATTACTGTTAAATAGAAACATAGATAGATATACATATATAGAAAACACAAGTAATTACCAGGTTATATGTATTCTAATTAAATTAAAATTTTTTACTCCATTAGTAGATAACAGTGTAGCGTTTTTTTTACAAAACTAGGGATAGATACATTTTTAACACAGAAAAAAATATAGGTCTGCTCCACAAGCTGCTGGTAACCAGCATTTCCTTCTGTTCCCACAATGTTTTCTAACCTTTCAATGAAAAATCTCAACATTTGAGCTACATTTGATTTGTTGTCTGGAAAAGCTTTCAAAATATACCAGCTAGTCTAAAATTTTGTGATTTGGGTGAAGTGTAAGCCAGCATTCTCCCCATCCTACAATTTTTGCTACCTTTTCAATGGCAAATACCTTCATTTGAGCCACATTCAATTTACTGTCTCCAGATGCTTTCAATCTACGTGGATGCATCCTAAGTTCAGCTGGTTGGAAAAATTTATCTCCTTACCAAACCACAAAATTTTAGACTTGTCCAAATTGAAAGCATATGTAGACGACAAATTAAATGTGACTAATATGATGAGATTTGTCCATGATACATGTAGGGTAGAAAACATTTTGGGAAAAGGAGAAACTGCTGGTCACCAGCATTTTCTCCTTTTCCCACAATGTTTTCAATAGCCAGCTGTTTTTTCCTAGGTTCGTTGAAAGTTGGGGATGGATGAAGAAGAAAATATAATGTAAATTCGTGTTACTTTTTCTGTTTACAGGAGGTATTACTTTGAAGTGAAGAGACTGGAAGATGGATTTGACCTGTCAGGAGTCAATGCACCTCAGCTGGACCACCCTCCATTGAAATCTGTAAGTGTATTATTAGCTTAGCTGTTTTCGAAGACAACAGTGACGTGTTGTCATAGCTCTGGCATCATAGTCTGGGTTGTTATCATCTGCATTGTTGTGCAAAATCTTTGACATTTTAAAAAAAAATTGACATTTTATAGTATAGAAGATATTTTCTCAAACTTGGACAAGTTGTCCACTATCAAAAAGGGAACCCATACCACAAGAGCAGATAACTATCAGAGTACCTTTGATATACCCCTTTTTCGACTTTGAATTTTCACTTAAAAAATCAAGCAACTGCAGCTGAGCGTTGGCACCTGCATGCAGTGCTCATGTTTTTACCTTTTAAACCAAACCCTGTAGCTCACTTGGTTACATACAGGACTTGAAAGTAGAGGGTGACTGGTTTGAATCCCTAGCTTGGCCAATTTCTTTCCAAGGATTGATGATAGTCATTGTGACAGGATTGATGATAGTCATTGTGACAGGATTCATTCCTCTCTCATCGTTTGGCAATAGTTAAGCACCATTCAAAAATTCGAACTGATTTTTCTGTACCCTAATGACTTTTTGTATTTCCTACAGTGTTTCCTTTTTTATTCTGCACAGCCGTTTTCCTTCTTTTCAAATTATTCTTCTGTATATCATTCAAACTATTTGTAGTGTGTTCTACAAACAGCTACTAATAAACTTTTTCCCCACAGTATTTCTATGTCCTAAAAGACGCATCCCATCTTTTAATTCACAATTTTTGTGTCGTCTGCAAATACGGATAGGTCTAAAATTCTGTTAATGCTCTCAATTTGGCCAGATCTCTGTTTTTCTTGTCTAGTAAGAGGTTGAGGGTAAATAATGTTATTATCTTTGTTTTCAACAGTTGTTTGTTCCAAAATTAGTTTCTGTGCCACAAAAGTCCTCAAACTTTGATAAAAATCAAAAATCTACCAGCAAGAAGTTAGAGGTAGAGGTAGGAAGGTGCACATAAGCCATTTGGCTTTTTTCCATTGTGTAGTCTTTTAGACATTAAAAAATGTATTGGGCTTTAAATTTGATTTTTATCTAATTCTTGTATGCTAAGCGTGACTCACTGACTTTTTGTGGACAGTGTAGATCAAGAATGTGCAGTCTGATCTTGAATCCACACTGTCCAATAAGGAGATATTTTTTCCCGAAAAATTAAGGTTTGAAGTAGCTTTATTCAGGTCTGTACTATTTCCTTGAAAGTTTAATATAACTTATTTAGCAGGATAAGGGTTAAGTGAGAGCCAGGCCTCAGATAGCTTGGGCCAAGCCCCAGTAGCTCAGTCGGAAGCGTATAGGACTTGAGAACAGGGGGTCATGGGTTCAATCCCAGGCACGGCCAATTTCTGTCTGCAGGTTGATGATAGTCATTGTGACAGGATTCATTCTTCTCCACCACTAACTGTTGTTTCGACAATGGTTATGTGGGAAAGCAGCCAGTGGCTTTGAAAGAAAATTGTGCGGAGTACTGATAAAAGAGACTCCAGGAAAGCATGGATACGTGCACTGGCTGCTGCAATATAACTAAAATAATGTTGAAAATGGTGTTAAACACCATACAATCAATCAATCAATCAGCTTGATCAGTTGTGTAAAGGGGTAGCACTCCAGGGATGATGAGTTAGCATCCCAGCTTGGCCAAATCTTCCCAGAGTACTTATAGTTGTTGCGACAAATTCATTCATGTCTCACGGCTGGATTTTGTTTTTTGACAATTTTTATGGTGGAAAACAGCCAGTGGCTTGAGAGAATTGTTGTGCAGTATTGGTAAAAGATTCTGTAGG
Source organism: Hippopus hippopus (assembly GCA_946811185.2). NCBI lineage: Eukaryota > Metazoa > Mollusca > Bivalvia > Cardiida > Cardiidae > Hippopus > Hippopus hippopus. Next base: position 70,079,199 of record OX328096.1, read on the forward strand.
AAGACATGAATACATATACATGTAGATACAAGTCTCTGAAAAACCTTGTCATCACTTCAGAGGTGTAAAGATTTTTTGGTAGCTTCACAAAATGATGTCTTAGGAAAATGTATCATGTATCACCCAGATTCAAAAGTCAGCCTCTAGATTCTGTCTTGAAAAAGAAAACTTTATGATACTGGTAATCATTATAGAGGCTACATACTTGTCCTTTTGGTGATGAAACAACATGTGGATGTTTGTCTTAATAGATTTTTGGATTAGTATGAATAGGGGTTGACCCCATTCAAAAGCTGGGTCGCTAGGTCAAATCTTTGAAAATTCCTTACTTGTTCATATGGGAACAAATTTGCACCTATGGTATCTTAATGAAACATTATCAGAATGTTGTGTTTTTTTTTTTTGGACAATACATACAATCAAGAGCAATTGTTTTATTTTCTACTGATATATATATTTTTCTCACATTTTCTGATATTTTTATCACTAGTTGGTCTGAAAGTTGCTAGTATTGCAATAGCGGACAGACTATGGTGTTTTCTGCATCAAATGCAAATGGACCATGCTCTGTGAAAAGGGGGGCTTAATGTATTTGCAAAAAGCACTGACCAATGTCAGCCTGCGCAGTTGTGCAGGCTGACATGGGCTGAAATTTTTGCTATCTTTATATATTTTCTGCATCTCAAAGGATCGGTATATCTCATGATTCAGTTGGTCGTCAAACAACATAGTTAAGTGATGACCTGCTTGGTGTCATGGATTATGGAGATGAATTAAGCCCCATTTTGCCAGAGCGTGGCTCACATACTTGTAGTCGAATTATTCTTTAGTTGAGCGCCATTTGTCAATGGAATGCAAATGGTTGTATTGTATCAGTTTCCAGACAAGCTCTTACTATAATAATACAGATTTAAAATGTCTTTATTCAAAATAATATTGTCATTGGAACAACCAATAAACCAATCAAATTTTACATTGTGCTTGTTTCCCAGTCTTGTTTTTGTCAAACCCAGTGCTTAGAAGTGAAAATTTGTGCATCATTTAATTTTCGATTATTCAGGCTGCATTTACAAGGTACTTAATTTGCTTAGATGAATTAGAGAGAAAAAAGCTACAGTCATGTTCGCATAAGATATATCTGAGAATTAAATAGAGAAAGACACTTTAATTCAACTCCGTACCAAACAACAAAATGTTAGACTTTCCCAGATTGAAAGCATATGCAGAGGACACAATACATGTGACTTGAAAATCGAAATTCATTTTTGTAAGGGTAGAAAGCATTGATGGAAAAGGAGAAAATGCTTAACCATTCTAATGCAGTATTTTCTATTCCTTAATTCAAATCTTAAATGTAAAGGAAAAGATCACAACACTCTGAATATGAACAAATGATATGTTATTTTGTTGTGAAGTGTAGGACTTGTAACCTGGAGGCCTGATTTGAGCCGCACTGGAAGCAGTGGGTTTTTAGCTCACCTGAGCACAAAGTGCTGAAGGTTGGCTTTTGTGATTGTGCAGTGTCTGTCATCCATTATGCATTGTTCGTCATGAGGTGGTCAACAATTACCTTGTCTGCACTCAAGAGGTCATATTTTCAGTTGGATTCTCATGGAGCTTGGTCAGAATGTATGTCTTGATAGAATATCTGACAATTTCGAAATTGGGTCACATCAGGTAAAACAATAGGTCACTTGGCCAAAACTCAGTAAAATCTTGTGTGCACTCTAGAGGCCACATTTTACTCATTAAACTTAGTCAAAATGTTTGTTTTGATGATACTGTGGACAAGTTTCAAATTGGGTCACGTCAGTTCACAAAGACGGCCACATGGCCAAATCGAAGAGAAACCTTGTTTTCACTCGTACTGGTGAAACTTATAGTCAGAATATTTTTCTTGATGAGATCTTGGACAAGTTTGATGATTATTACATAAGGTCAAAAAGAAGGTCACAGGGCAAAAATCTTAGAAAAACCTTCTGTGCAGTCATTGTTTTGATGATGTATTTATTGCACATGTATTTCACTCTCTGATTTTGTCCAGGTTGGAAACAATGGAAATAAGGGATCCTTTCCTTTTTTGTGATATCCTTGGTGCTGATGTGCCTGATATGGTTCTATGCATTTCTATCATATTTGACTTTTTAGCTCACCTGAGCACAAAGTGCTCATGGTGAGCTTTTGTGATCGTGCTGTGTTGTCCGTTGTGCGTCGTCCGTCGTGCATCGTCCGTCATCAACTTTTACCTTGTGTACGCTCTAGAGGCGACATTTTCAGTTCGATAGTCATGAAACTTGGTCAGAATGTTTGTCTCGATGATATTTTGGACAAGTTCGAAATTGGGTCATGTCGGGTCAAAAACTAGGTCACTAGGTTAAGTCTTATAAAAACCTTGTGTACGCTCTAGAGGCCACATTTTCAGTCTGATACTCATGAAACATGGTCAGAATGTTTGCCTCAATGATATCTCAGATGAGTTTGAAAATGGGTCATGGTGGGTCAAAAACTAGGTCACTAGGTCAAATCTTAGAAAAACCTTGTGTATGCTCTAGAGGCCACATTTTCAGTCCGATACCCATGAAACTTGGTCAGAATGTTTGCCTCAATAATATCTTAAATGAGTTTAAAAATGGGTCATGTTGGGTCAAAAACTAGGTCACTAGGTCAATCTTAGAAAAATCTTGTGTACGCTCTAGAGGCCACATTTTCAGTCAGATGCTCATGAAACTTGGTCAGAATGTTTTCTCGATGATATCTCAGACGAGTTTGAAAATGGGCCATGTCGGGTCAAAAACTAGGTCAGTAGATCAAATGTTAGAAAAACCTTGTGTACGCTCTAGAGGCCCTATTTTTAGTCAGATACTCATGAAACTTGGTCAGAATATTTATCTTGATGATATCTCAGATGAGTTCGAAAATGGGTCATGTCAGGTCAAAAACTAGGTCACTAGGTCAAATCATAGAAAAACCTTGTGTACGCTCTCGAGGCCACATTTTCAGCCCAAAACTCTTGAAAGGTGGTCAGAATGTTTGTCTTGATGATATCTCAGATGAGTTTGAAAATGGGTCATGGTGGGTCAAAAACTAGGTCACTAGGTCAAATCTTAGAAAAACCTTGTGTATGCTCTAGAGGCCACATTTTCAGTCCGATACCCATGAAACTTGGTCAGAATGTTTGCCTCAATAATATCTTAAATGAGTTTAAAAATGGGTCATGTTGGGTCAAAAACTAGGTCACTAGGTCAATCTTAGAAAAATCTTGTGTACGCTCTAGAGGCCACATTTTCAGTCAGATGCTCATGAAACTTGGTCAGAATGTTTTCTCGATGATATCTCGGACGAGTTTGAAAATGGGCCATGTCGGGTCAAAAACTAGGTCAGTAGATCAAATGTTAGAAAAACCTTGTGTACGCTCTAGAGGCCCTATTTTTAGTCAGATACTCATGAAACTTGGTCAGAATATTTATCTTGATGATATCTCAGATGAGTTCGAAAATGGGTCATGTCAGGTCAAAAACTAGGTCACTAGGTCAAATCATAGAAAAACCTTGTGTACGCTCTCGAGGCCACATTTTCAGCCCAAAACTCTTGAAAGGTGGTCAGAATGTTTGTCTTGATGATATCTTGGATGAATTCCAAAATGGGTCATGTCGGGTCAAAAACTAGGTCACTAGGTCAAATCTTAGAAAAACCTTGTGTACGCTCTAGAGGCCACATTTCAGCCCAAAACTCTTGAAAGTTGGTAAGAATGTTTGTCTTGATGATATCTCATACGAGTTTGAAAATGGGTCATGTCGGGCAAAAATCTAGGTTACTAGGTCATATCTTAGAAAAACCTTGTGTATGCGCTAGAGGCCACATTTTCAGCCCAAAACTCTTGAAAGTTGGTCAGAATGTTTGTCTTGATTATATCTCAGTCGAGTTTAAGAATGGGTCATGTCGGGTCAAAAACTAGGTCACTAGGTCAAATCTTAGAAAAAACCTTGTGTACGCTCTAGAGGCCACATTTTCAGTCAGATACTTATGAAACTTGGTCAGAATGTTTGTCTTGATGATATCTCGGACGAGTTTGAGAATTGATCATGCTGGACCAAAAACTAGGTCAGTAGGTCAAATCTTAGAAAAACCTTGTGCACACTCTAGAGGCCACATTTTAAGTCCAATGCTCTTGAAAGCTGGTCAGAATGTTTGTCTTTATGATATCTCAGACGAGTTCTAAAATGGGTCATGTCTGGTCAAAAAGTAGGTCATGAGGTCATATCTTAGAAAAACCTTGTGTACACTCTAGAGGCCACATTTTTGGTCCAAAACTCTTGAAATTTGGTCAGAATGTTTGTCTTGATGATATCTTGGACAAGTTCGAAAATGGGTCATGTCAGGCAAAAAGCTAGGTCACTGGGTCAAATCTTAAAGAAAACCTTGTGTACACTCTAGAGGTCACAGTTTCAGTCCAAATTTCTTGAAAGTTGGTCAGAATGTTGTACTTGATGACATCTCAGATGACTTCGAAAATCGGTCATGTTGGGTCAGAAACTAGATCAGTAGTTCAAATCTTAGAAAAAACCTGTGTATGCTCTATAGGCCACATTTTCTGTCCAATACGTATGAAAGGTGGTCAGGATCTTTATTTTGATAATATCTACAATGGGAAAATTGGCTATGGTTGGCTAAAAAGTAGGTCACTGAGAGAAACGCTAGAAAAAGCTTGTGTATATGCTAGAGGCCAAATTTTCAGTCCAATAATTATGAAAGCTTAGTAGATTGTTTGTCATGATATCTCAGAAGAGATTGAAAATGGGTCAAGTTTGGTCAAAAGACTCAGGTGAGCGACTTTAGGGCCGTCATGGCCCTCTTGTTATTTGAATGTGTTGTGTGCTACTGTTAAAACCATATTATGTACATTCAGTGCTAAATAAGATAAGTGAAATAAAGTAAAATAAATATATCCTTCTCATACTTTGAGAGATTCTATCATAACTTGACATGCATGAATTTCTTTGCACTTACCTTTGTATCTGTAGCACTGTGGTGCAGCTGAAAGCTCATTGTTGCTATGACATTGTTCTGCCAAAGCAAATTGAAGAATTTTGGGAAATTGTCCCATTGAATTAAAAAATATCCCATCAAAATGTGTACAGTTGCGACTGTGTCCTAATGTAAAAGTTAATAACCAGTCTTGTTTGAATTTGTCTCACTTCTTTAAACTTTTTACCAAACAATCCCAAGTTTTACCAACCCTGAGAGTGAAGGCTAATGAAAACATTATGAGAAAAGGAGAAAATGCTGGTAAACAGCATTTTCTCCTATTCCCACAATGTTTTCTACTCTTTGAGAGTCAGGTTTCATCAACTGAGCCACATTTAACTTGCTGTCTGCAGGAGTTTTCAGCTTGGACCAGTCCTAAAATTTTGTTGTTTGGTAAAGAGTTAATGTTTTAATTGCACCAATTATTATCCTGAGTAATACTAAGAAATGAGGTTTCAAAGGAGCACATGTACCATTTAATTTTCTTGTAGAGGTGACATCTTTGTTTTTACTGATGGCACTTCTTTTTGTTTGCATTGGTAGAGGGCCACTTTACAGTATGATGGTCTACATGATAGAGCCTTGAAGCATTATTTCAGCCAACCTGAGGTGAAAACCAGATTGACTCAACTTTCTCCTGTAAGTATAATTCCTAGGGTCGTATACACCATCCATTCTTATTCAGAACATTCTCTAAAGTCTAATTCTCAAGAATTTCCTTAAGTTGACAGTAGTACAACTTCTGATTGGCTAAACCAAATGGTTTAGCCAATCAGAAGTTGTGTTACTTTTTAAATCTAGAATTAGACAAAATTACCAATAAGCATGGTTGGTGAATACAGACCCTCGGATATAACTGTCAACATTATCATGGGCACATGTAATTTTTTTCTTCATAACTTGTATTTGGACCAATCCATAATATTTTTTAAGAGTTCACGTCACAAGTTGATATTGCTTTTGCAGGCGTAGGGACATGAAGATCAGCCTAGCTGCAAAGAAAAAGGATTTATATTGTCCGATAGTTTGATAAATATCTTGACTAGAAAACTGTGACACTTGTATTTTGTTCCCATATGTTAGATTTTGATGATACTGATCTTGAAAAAGGAATGCAGAAAACTGAGATATTGTTCTTGCTGAGCTATTTCGACAGTTATCACATTGTTTTCAAAAGCCTGAGATGGCCTCAGAAAAAAAGTGAAAAATTAGTTACCAATCTTGTTTTCATTAGAAAACAGTTACGACATGAATTGTATTTTCAAAGCTAGCAATTTTTGGAGACACGTCCATAAATCTGACAGTTTTTATTTGCACATCAATTGCAAATTTTTGTTCAACAAACTATTTTGTTCTTGGTTTCTTAACTTATCATTATATGCTTGTATCAGAGAGGGTAGAATACATAGTAGGAAAGGGAGAAAATGCTGGTTACCAGCATTTTGTCCTTTCCCCACAATGTTTTCAAAAGCTGTCTTCATCAGTGTTGTTAAAACAAATGATTATTTGATAAAGGGTTAAAGAAAAATTAAATGTCCTTATCTGTTCAATACCAAATAAAACGGTCTACAAAAACTCGTTACTTGAAGACAAATTTTGAGACTTGTCCAAACCGAAAGCATTTGCAGACGACAAATTAAGTGTGGCTCAAATCGTGAAATTTGTCATTGAAAGAGAAGAAAACATTTTGGAAAGAGAAGAAAAAAGCTTATTGCCAGCTTTTTCTCCTTTTCACACTATGATTTTCAAAAGTCTTCTTACTCATGGTATTTAAAAATCGGGATAGTTAGATAAAGTGTTAATCATTTGTCAAACAATCCGGAGTTTAAACAGCCTTTAGGAAAAAGGCTGTAGAAAACATTGTGCAGAAAGGAGAAAATGCTTGTAACCAGCATTTTCTCCTTTTCCCACAATGTCTTCTACCCATCAAAGGCAAATTTCAGTTTTTTAGTCACATATGAATTGTCGTCTGCAAATGCTTTCAGTTTGGACCAGCCTAAAATTTTGTTGTTTGGTACAGTTAAACATCAATGATTTAGACATGGCAAGATTGAAAGCATTTGCAGACGTCAAAATAAACATGACTCAAAATTGAAATTCATTTTTCGAAAGGGTAGAAAACGTTGTGGGAAAAAGAGAAAATGCTGGTTACCAGCGTTTTCTCTTTTTCCCACAAGGTTTTACAAGTCTTATTTCCAAGGGTTTCCGTATTGCGTGGTAAAGGGTTAATAAAATATGCAGTATTTGTTTTTCACAATTTGATAAACTCAGGGTGAAAAATAGTTTTATCCTAGAAGCACTGAACATTAAAGGGATTTATCAGCCTTGGTGACGGCCAATTGTGTTGGCTGTTTGATTACCATATGTTTACACTGCCATTATTTAACCGTTTACCATACAATCCTGACTTTTAACAAGTTCCCTGAGGAATAAAAACCTTTGAAAACATGGGAAAAGGAGCAAATGCAGGTAGCCAGCATTTTCTCCTTTTTTCGATGAAGTTTTCTACTCTTTAAAAAGCCAAATTTCAAGCTTTACATTTAGTAGTCTGCAATTGCACTCAATTTTGGTAAGTCTAAAACACTATCATTTTGGAAAGGGTGAACTTCAAATTTGTCCTTTTAACTCTTTATCAGACGATAAAATTTTGGACCCAAACAAATTGGAAAGCACTTGCAGATGGCAAAATAAATGTAGCTCAGATGATGATTTCTGTCTTTGATAGGGTAGAACACATTGTGGGAAAAGGAGAAAATGCTGGTAACCAGCATTTTCTCCTTTTCACACAATGTTTTCAAAAAACCTATATCTGCTAAGGTTGTTAAAACCGGGGATTGTGTGGTAAAGGGTTAAAAAACATTTAGAATTTATGGAACTAACTCTATACTACACAAAATTATTTTAGACTTGTTTATATTGAAAGTACCTATTAGCAGATGAAAAATTAGGTATGGCACAAATAAGGGAAATTTTTGGTTACAAAAAGAGGAAAAACATTGTAAGAATTTACGTTCCATTTCTATTCCTTGAGCTGGGGCCTAGTAGTGCAGTCAGTAGCGTACAGGACTTGAGAACAGGAAGTCCTTGGTCCTAATCCCAGCTCGTCGACTTTTCTTTCTGAGAAATGATTTAGTACAAGTCCTTTCTCACCACTGCTGATCATTATACCCCCGCAAAACGAATGTTTTCGGGGGTATACTGGAATCAGCCTGTCTGTCCGTCCGTGTGTCCGTCTGTGTGTCCGTCCGTGTGTCCGTCTGTGTACAAAATACTAGTAATTGCCTGTTTCTGTCAAAGCGCTGGCGGGGGTATTAAGTCACATTCAGTGACAGCTCTAGTTGTTTCAATTATTGTTTTGTGGGAAAGCAACTAGTAGCTTCGGAGGAGTATTGTGCTTAGAACTCGTGAAAAAAAACAAAGAAAAGCATTGACAGGTGTACTGGATGCCTAGATATAACTGGAATAATGTTAGAAATTAAACAATCAATCAATCGGTCAGTCAGTCAGTCAGTCAATCAATCAATCAATCAATCAATCTGTACCTGGAAGCAGTACAAGATCAGTTTTGATGTCCTACAGTGCACTCAAAATTCAGGCATTTTCAGTGAAAGATGGAGTTGCTTCTTTACCTATGGTGTATTGCACAGCATTACATATTAAAAAAAAAATGTCATTTTCCTTTCTTTCATTTTTTTATCCTTTTTGTCAATTAGCCCATTACCAGACAATCCTGAGATTTTCTGACCCCTAGAATGAAGGCTTCTGAAAAAATTGTAGGAAGAAGAGAGTATGCTGTGAAATTAAGCTCTTTTATTTTTCCTTTTCCCTCAATATTTTTTTGCCCTTTCATAGATAATTCCCTGTAACTCATGGTCATTCAAAGTAGTCTGCAAATACTTCGAATTTCGTCAATTTTTAAATATTTTGTCGTCTGACATAGGGTTGAACTAGTGAATGGCATGCCTGAAAATAGCCTGTTTGATACAATTTTAATCCTTTATCAAACAAGCCTGTGTTTTAAGGACTCAGAGGAAAAGGCTTTTGAAAACAATGTGAGAAAAGGAGAAAATGGCTCAGGCAAATCTTATTATTTGAGCCCCAGTTATTTTGTTGTCTATAAATGCTTTGAATTTGGACAAGTCTACCATTTTATTGTATAGTAAAGAATTAAACTAGAGAAACAATGGCAATTTCATGTTATACAAGGAATTTTCCTGTCATCAGCTGAGTGATTAACCTTTTACTGAATAATTCTGAGTTCTAATGATCCTGAGAAAAAAGGCTTTTGAAAACAATGTGGGAAAAGGAGAAAATGCTGGTCACCAGCATTTTCTCCGTTTCCCACTATGTTTTCCCCTCCTTTAAAGATGCATCCTATCATTTTAGCCACCTTATACCCCCATTCCACTAGGCCGCGATCTATGGCCCTCTCACAGAGCACCGTAGATCGCCATGCAGAGTGCCAAGAACGCCAAGAATGTTAACAGATCTTTAATGATCGCCCAGATCGCCAAGATCGCCATCAGTCTACTCTCTTGGACAAAAATCCGTGGCGAGCTGTTCAGAACGCCTTCACAGCGCTACTTAATCGCTTAAATCGCTATCGAAACACAACTTGAACGTAAACATCGTAACTGGAGCGCTATCGGATCGCTCAAGAGCGAAAATGTTCGCCAGTATGCCGGTCATCGCAGTCCGATGTGATCCGATAGTGACCATTAGAGATGCAGAAGCGCTCAGTCATCTGGTTGTTATCTGAGCGGGAGTGTCCTCATAATCACAAATCCGGCAGCGATCTGAGGCGATCTACGGCGCTCTGTATGAGCACACAGAGCGCCGTAGATCGCGGCCTAGTGGAATGGGGGTATTAGATTTGTGGTCTGCAAATGCTTTTAGTTCGGACAAGTCAAAAAATTTGTTGTGTTATAAAGGATTAAATTGAACTTTCTAGGCTTAAAAGTCTCTCTACAGACAGAGAGAGATCAAAGCTTAGTGGAATCTCAAAACAAGTCCAAACCAATGATCTGCATTCTTGGAATAAATCAATTTCTATGTTGATTACTTTCTTGATCACCAACAGGGGATTGACTTATATTGAACCCAATCTTTCACTGTTCTATATACCTCAAGAGGATTTGTGTTACGAAGGGGGAAAGAAATTATCAAACTAGTTTTGAAATAAGCATTTTAATTGTCCTATCTCTGTCTATAGATAAACGGTCGGTCCAAGTGTTAGTCGCTGACAGAAAAATAAATTTTAAAACTAAGACAAAAGTTGCCAGGTCGCTTTGTCTTTTGTTGACTTTTTATGTGGTTTTGCAGTTCCTTCTTCTGGTTGTCATCTTCACAATAATTTCCATGCTTTTAAACAGTATCAATTAAATTTAGAAGCATTTTTACAACCCATCGTTTACTTTTGGCTGCTATTGTGACTTTAACTTTGCCATTTTGTCATATATACAGGATGGAGATTATGAAGGTCATCAAGTGGAAATGAAGAGATTACTCAAGCGCTATATGTACAAACATAGATTTATAGTGAGTATTACATCACAGTAGCTCATTGTACATTCTTTGTCTATCTGGAGTTTTACTAATTTTCATCTAGTAGTTACATAGGAGTGTGTTCTTATCCTTCATCACAATAATCACTCCATTATGTCAAATAACAAAATCTATCGCACACTTTACATGGTATGAGAATGCATTGTTTTGTGCATTAGACCATCCAATTTTAAAAGTTTTAGACCATGTGGACCTATCTTATTGAAAATTGTATAGCAAGAGACCTTACTTTTTATATCATTCCGCGTTTTAACCCTTTCCCAAACAACATATTTTAGACTCTTTCAAATTTAAAACATATAATGATGACAAGTTAAACATTTGTGCAAATATGCTTGAGTTCTCTGATAGGGCAGAAAACATTGTGGGAAAAGGAGAAAATGCTGGTTACCACAATATTTTGAAAAACTTTCTTTCCAGGGTCGTAAAAACCAGGGATTGTTTGGTAAAGGGTTAAAGCACACAGAAAACAAGAGCTTGTTTAACAAAATATACAAATTGTAATACATATAAAAATTTTAAATCTTTAGCAAGCAACAAAAATTTGCTGTTGTCCAAAGTAAACGCATTTGCAGATGAAAAATAAGATAACCCTTTTCCAAACAGACTCATAATTATGTCAATGATTCTGAAGAAGAAAGCTGTTGAAAACATTTTGGGTAAAGGAGAAACTGCTGGTAAATAGCATTTTTTCCCTTTTTTTTCAATGCTCTCAACTCTTTGAAAAAATAAATCTTATTTTTAAGACATGACTTATTTGTCATCTGCAAATGTTTTCAAATTATGCAAGTCTGAAATTTTGCTGGAGAGTTAAGGATGAGTTTTATCTTAGAAAGAGTAGGCAAAAGTGTGGGAAAAGGAGAAAATGCTAATTACCATCATTTTCTTCACAAGTTTAATTGTTTGGTAATGTTTTAAGATTTATGGTTTTGATTTCATGGTCTAACTTATCTCTCCATTATATCAAAATAACTTCTGTTGTTAATCTGTTCATCTGTAGCCATTATTAATGGAAGATTTTTTCGTTATTTATAGAAACAAATGCAACAGGTAAATGTCATTGTGGGTAAAAATCTAACATGTGTTCTAATGTCTAAAACATGTTAGATATTTTAAAATTATGTTGGTTCTTAAACCTTTACCAAATGAAAAAATTCTTAACTCAACCAAATTGAAAGCATTTGCAGACGACATGTTAAATGTAGCTCAAAAAATAATTTGTCTTTTGTAGGGTAGTAAGCATTGTGGGAAAAGGAGAAAATGCTGGTTACCAGCATCCTGTCCTTTTCCTACAATGTTTTCAAAAGGCCTTCTTTCACAGGGTTGTTAACTCAGGATTGTCTGGAAAAGAGTTAAACCTTTACCAAACAATCCCATGTTTTAACAACCCCCGCATTCGAAAGACATTTGACAACTTTGTGAGAACATAAGGAAATACTTGTAACCAGCATTTTCTCCTTTTCTCACAATGTTTTCTGCCCTTCCAAAAACAAATTTTAGTGTTTGACTCACCTTCATATGGTCGTCTGCTAATGCTTTCAATTTGGACAAGCCAAAAATTTTGTCATTTCGTAAAGAGTTACTGTTTATGTGGATATAATTATACACTTGTCGAAAAATTTGCAAATTACAGATTACAGACATTTTGCATGCAGAAATGTTTGTAAATTAAAGACACTCGTTATTTGTTGGTATACTTATGGTAAGATACACAAACAGAAAAATTTGCAAAATTGCAAAAATTTCCATGTCGCCAAAATTTCCTCTTATATAGTAATCTGTGACCTTCTCAATGGACAAGTTGGGACAACTTCTGAAAGTTCAAGTCTTACTGATGTTGCTGATGGAAAATTCATGTATTCCTCATTTTTAGACCAACCCTTTGTACAGTAATTTCAGCATCAGTAATCAAGGTCTGTTCTGTTGCTAATATTATGGATTATTATTGATAAAAATTATCATGTGTATTAAATAGCATACATCTAGCATAACATTACTCTAATTAGTCTCTATCATCCCCATGTAGCTGCCTATTAACTCATTCCAAACCACAAAAACTTTAGACCAGTCCAAAGTCAAAGCATTTGCAGGCGACAAAATATATGTAACTCATTAATTGAGTTTTGTATTGGGAAGAGTAAAAATCATTGTGGGAGAAGGAGAAAATGCTGGTTACCAGCATTTTCTCCTTTTCCCACAATGTTTTTAATAGCTTTTTTTCTCAGGGTCGTTAAAAGTCGGGAAAGTGTTGTAAAGTGTTTACTGTTTACCCGATGACAAAATTTAGACTTAGCCAAATTAAAAGCATGCACACAACAAATTAAAATTTGCACAAGTAATGAAATTTGTCTTAGAAAGAGTAGAAAATATTGTGGGAATAGAAGAAAATGCTTGAGACCAACATATTCTTGTTTGGTAAAGGGTTAAATTGTTCAACAACATAGTTCTTTATTATACTGCAAAGAAATTTCTTGTGATCTGATTGGATAATATGTCCCAATCAAATATATCATGTACACTGGCAAAACCAATGTAAAAGCAGTTTCCCTTTCGGGAGCCCCATATACATGACTACATTTTCAACACAACATCCAAAATGGTGGCGTCGATCAAGATTAACATCAAGATTATGCACCAAACTGCACGTTTTACCAAGGTTTCAGTGATGTCAGTTCCCAGTGACGTCAGTTTTCATTGAATTGGGGCACGTAGAAGGGAAATTCTACTTCGTCAGCGTACTCAATTTTTGAAACCAAAAAAACAAGTAAAATTCGCTTAATCACGTTGGAATGGTAAAACTTTGCAGCATAATAAATTTGTTTTACGGTCAGGTGGCAGAGGACTTGGAAACTTGTTCACGGCTGTGGTGAATCATGTTGCCACCTCGCCTTCGGCTCGGGGCAACATGATTTACTACAGCCGTGAACAAGTTTCCAAGTCTCCCTGCCACCTGACCGTACAACTAATAATGTAAATTTTGTATTATATAACATACCCCAGTAATTATGACAAGAAAACCCCTGTATGAGAGGCACTGATTTCGAACATAGCAAGGAGATTTTTCTTTTCTAATCCTTTCACTGCCTTGGAAGGCTTATGGTAGGTAATACAGACAGGATACATTCAGATCAGACAGTACAAACATGCAGTCTGATCTTAGATGTACACTGTCTGCCTCTTTCTTTTCAATTTTGACCATAAAGTAATTAAACTGTTATTTAATGATTATGATGCGAAGGAGTTGAAGAGACTTTCACTTAAACATATTTTCAAATTTGTGTGAGTCTTATTCTATCCCAGTTTGCTGTTTTCTTTTTCTGTATTTAACAAGAGTCTAGATTTCTTATTGATATCTGTTTTCAGAATTTGCTGCCTTCTATTTTGTCTTGCAAATATCTTAATTCCATAGAAGATTTTTGTGGCCAGCATTTTATTCATAATTTGACTGATAAGAAAAGTTGCAAGTGTATTTCTTCCTACCTAATTTTTGTAATGAGCGACTTTGATTTCTTGGTCCTAGAAAATATGATTATCACATAACTCCCATTGTTTTCAATGTAACACAGCCATTAGAATTTTCTTGTCTCACACACATGTGAGATAAGAAAATAGTGCTGTATTTGGTTAACACTCTGTAATTATACACCTCGTTTCTAAAACATTGCTGACCTAGGTTCCTGAGTGAAATGAACGGTCAAAATATGTTATCATGATAAAAGTCTTAATTTTATCACTTTAAGATTCAAAACAAAATCGAAATGCAAGTTTCTTTGGAACTATTTTTATTCATAATGTACCTGTCAAAGAAGCAAATAGGCTTTGTGTAAATTTCATCACACATTATACATGTATGCCTATGTTTTAACACATTATGGACTATAATTCTTGTCATACAGTTATGTGATAAAAAGAATCTGACATTTGTTGGCTTTTGAGGAAAATTTTATTTAAACCTGTCAATAAGAAACGTTAATAAGCTTGCCAGATGCTTGCTTAATAACACTTTTTGTAGACTTGATTTATAAAATATTATCTCAAACATCAACTTATGTCAGATCCTATATGTCTCTATACAAAAAACATGCAAAGATTTTCTAATCAGAAATGGTATCATGGTTCAGTCATTATGAAGCTATTATGCTAGTGCATTTTGATGTGATTTTGCACCTTCCCACATTTTATTAACACAGGCTTCAATTTTACTCACCTTTTTATCTAGTTGGGCTCTTTAATTAATACTCATCTTCATGCATGACAGTGTCTTATTTGTTGGAATTTGCTCACCAAAGCAATTTTCAGTATGTGTGGAGAGAGAACTTACATCATTACACGAAACCATTTGTAATAATGCATACTTTACAACTTCTTGAAGACTGGCCAGTTTGAGTCTGACTATGGTATCATAATAAACCAGCCTCCAAAGATAGTCGGCTTAGACAGAGATGAGAGAGACCGAGACAGTTGGAGAAAGGCCTTGCTTCCTCCGCAACCCCATGTATCTAAGGTTTTATCTATATAAATGAGCCATGCTTGGTGAAAAGTGGGCTAAATGCATCTGCAAAGTGTATCGACCCATGTCAGTCTGCGCAGTCCGCACAGGCTGACATGAGTTGAAACTTTTTGCTTTGTGTGAATTTTCTGCATGGCAAAGAACCATTCTACCTCCAGATCCAGCCGGTTGTTAGACAAAATAGATATTTAAGGATCTCTGATAATGTAATGACTTGCTTGGGATACATTAAACACCCTGTTGCCAGAGCATGGCCCAAATTTAGAGTAATTTTATGTTTTATTGTGATGTGGCATGACCATGGTAATCCCAGATTATATAGCCAGGAAATATACCTTGCATTATTTTATGCCTTGTGTTGAAATGTTGCTGTTTTATCGAAATTTCTAAACCTGCAAGTTTTGGCACATACTTCTTTTTCTACATTAAAAGTAGCTCAAGAACAGAACATTAGAAATTGGTACATGTTATTATAAAGTTGATTTATAATGAAAGATAATGAAGAAAATGATCTGTATTAGTGACTACTGTGCTTGCCATACCATTTTCAAAACCCATCTGTGCTGGATTTGTAAGAGTGGGGTACAAAAAGCTATCACATTGCCTCCTGAAATTAGTCTGCAGCAGATAATTCTGAAAACATTTTTACAAAATAGTTGACTTGTATTTTACCTTGTGAAATGATTTAATATTAGCACCAAACACTTCTAAAGCAAGATAAGTATGTTATATGGCCTACAACATGTGAAAAGGGTAATTCAGGCATTTGCGTAAAGTGTCGTTCTGGACCAGCCTGCGCAGTCCGCGCAGACTAATCCGAAACGACACTTTCTGTTTTTATGTAATTTTCTGTTTTACAAAAGTATACTGTGGGACAAAATCCAATATAGTCGTAAAATGCCATCTCGGATCAGCTTGCGCAGACTGCGCAGGCTGATCCTAGACGGCACTTTACGGATATGTCCGAATGCCCCTTTTTCGCGTGTTGCAGGCCATATGGATGCTAAGCTCACTCCCAAGCTCTGACAGGGTGCCAAATTATTACAGTAAAACCTTGATTCTCGGAAGTCTTCAGCTGACGAGCAAAATGTTTGGATTATCACAGTACTTGAATTATCCAAAATGTCCAAGAAAAAAAATGCGTTCAAATTAAACAATCAATTTAAAGAAGCAAAATAATTAGTGAGACAAACAAAAGTATGTTCCAATTATCAGATTATCCAGACTCAAAATTACCGCTCTGCTCCTGGTGCAATATAGTCGAGTTTTTACCAGGATTATGTAAACTCCTTGGAAAATGAAGGATTCTCGAAAGTTTGAGACTGGAAATATTTACTGGAAGTTTTACTGTAATTAAGACTATAGTTGAAAAATAGTACATGCAGTTTTTATCCATTATAATGAATATTTATTTTCATCATTACCAATGCATTAGTTGAAAAAAAATACAATGCAGTAATATTCTGATACAAGGTATGAAAAAACATGATCATCCTAGAACCTATAGTTTTATCCATATTTCTTTCCCCAATGCAGTAATGTGCCTTTTTAACCCATAAAGTGTCAAATAAACCTAGCAAACATTTATCAGTCTAGAAATAGATCCAGATATCTAATTGAGATATCATGGTTGCTCCTTCCTATAGTGTCTCGACAAAGCAGAAAGTGTAGATCAAAGGTCAGACTGCACATGTTGTGCAGTCTGATCTTGATCTACACTGGCTGCAAAGGCAACTACAGTTGTGAAAGGCATTTCAAGGGTTAACTTCTTTGCAGTAAAAGGTTTTGAGCCCTGTACCAAAAAAAACCTGAGTTTCAAATACCAGTATCTTGGGGAAGAAGGAGTTTGAAAACCTTGAGGGAATAGAAGAAAAAGATGGTAACCAGCACTTTCTCCTTTTCCGACACTGTTTTCTACTTTTTGAATGACAAATTTGATGTTTTGAGTTATACTGAATTTGTCGTCTGCAAATGCTTCCAGTTTTGACAAGGCTAAAATTTTGTCATTTGGTAGTGAGGTAAGAAGATTGTGATAAATAAAGAAATTGTTTGAATGAGCAATTTCTCCATTTTTCTTTTTTTCCCCTTCCCATATTTAAGATTTATGTGCTTCAAAACATTTTTGTAAAATTTATAAATTTTGAGCTTAATTTTTGCAGAATCTTTGAAATAACAGGATTCCATTTTTTTTTTTTTCAGCTTAAATAACATCCAAGTTTTGACATGTAATTGTTTAGTTTAAGTGTCTGTGCTGTGCAATTTGATCCCAGAGAAATGTTATATTTTATTGAAAACTTAAAGTATGCTTCTATTTGCACTGATTTTGAAGGACATAACTATTAGAGAATTTGGACAAAAAGTTTCAGATGGAATGATTCCCAGAAAAGCATAGCATGTAGAAAGCTTTCCATGACAAAGTTCTGGATGAATTTTAAAAATTATCCTTTAAAATTTCATGACAAGATGTGTACAAATACATGTAGTATGAACTTTTATTGCACTTTTACGGGATCATTAAATTTAAACGTAAGTTTGCTGGAATATGATGCATCTCAGATTAATCAATAAAGTAAGCGTAGAAGACAGAAAAAGCCGTTTACTGTAGCATTTTGTCAAAATTCCAACATCTTTCTATGCAGTGCATCAAATCAGAAACCATGTGATTGTCCCCCATGATGAAATGACCTAGGCATTGTTAATGTACCATTTAAGTCTGCTAGACATAATTCAGGTGATTTGGCAAAATAACATAGAAACACTTAGGAAGAACAGCCCCAAAATTGCACTTTTTGGCAATTCTTTTACTGACTGAGAAATCAATATTAGTTTTATTTATTTGGATTTGTATGTGTGAAACTCCCCAGAATATGTGAAATGCACATGCAGGTGCTTGGTTTTTGATAAGCTTCACCATCGTAAGTTATAACCTATTGTATAAGATGGGTGTCCAACATTATTACCAGCCATACACCACCCAGAGTCAATGTCAGTGTTTTTCAAACATTTCTAAACTTGAAGGATAAAAGGGGTACCAATAACTTTTTATCATGTTCTACAATAATTTAGTCTTAAATTGGTACATATAGAATGGAACAAATGGATTAATAGTAATGGAGTAATAGATGTCGAAATTTTAAAAGTGGACAAGTTTTTCTCTCTGCACTGTAAGATGGAAATTTTAATATTGCAGCAAATATATTGAACAAATCTGATTGGTCACTGAAATTTGAAAATCAGCTTTTAAAGTAAGATGTAATGCTGAAAATAGTTTAAACAATTGGATTAATCTAATATGCCATGTTGGTCAAAATTATTTTAAGCAACACATCATTATTTCAAGGCTGATATTCAAATTTCATTGACCTACCAGAATTGTTCAATACATTCACTGCTGGATTAAAATATTCATCTCATGTTCTGTGGACAAATTTATCCACTTCCAAAGTTTTGGCCAGAATTACTCGCTATATATTTATCAGTTTAATGTTTTATTCCATGTATTGATCAAAGATGAATAACTGTAGAACACAATGAAATTAAGACCCTTTTTTTAGAAATGTGTGATAAAATACTGACAAATGACAGGGGGTCAATGTACGGCAGTTAATACAGTTGGAAGAAGGTAAAGTTTGTCAAAATTCAAGAGCCTTTGGTGATGGTTATGTCCATATAGATGTACTACACAACTGTTAAAAGAAACATGCAGTGTCTTCGAGCAATTTTACTTGGCTGTAATAGACCATAGAGGCAAATATTAGTTTGAATGAATTTACAAATGAAACAGTTGAATAACTGATGTTTCATTTCTGTATAAAGGATAAAACAAGGACATGAATAATAGAAAAAAAACATGGATAGAAATGATAAATTAGATAGATAGGAATTCAAATGAGAATACTAGTATGCCTGATAAAAATTAATTGTTCATCAAATGAAGCAAGTCAGGTTTACTGTAAGTTTGAACTTACCTGAATCTTGAAGTATCTTTCTGGTCTAATTATTATTTATCTCAGTTTTAAATGGATAGTGTATTATTGCACAACCAACAGCGCTTATTGTAACTCAGTACAAGCCCCAATTTTAAAGACCTCCAGGCAGAAAGCTTTTGAGATATTGTGGGAAAAGGAGAAAAAGTTGCTTAAGCAGCATTTTCTCCTTTTTCCACGATGCTATCTACCTGTTGAAACATTCGGCATACCTTGGGTGATGGGAGCTATCAAATCCCCCGGCTGTATCTGGTAGCTTGATATGCACCTACACTTTACATTTCATTGCTGGAAATACGCCGGTTTACAGTTCTGAAAATTGTAAGGCTCCTCCAAAAAAAAAAAACTTGAGTCTCAATTTTCTATCGAAATCTTTCTAACTATATTTCAGTTTATGAACAGTTCGTACATTCATTTTTTAACGTGGTTTATCAATTGCGATTGAAGTTTTCACTGACAGATAGCTAGATGTGAATAACTTCATCGAGGTGTTTATGTCGTTGCTAAACGACTGACAGTGGCGCCACCATGTATAAGATCACATGATTGGCATTTCAAATGGAAACGACCGTTATACAGACTAGGTTAGATGTAGGTACAGAATCAGCCTAGTTGTGCTGAGTGCCTGTTGAAAGACAATTTACATCATATGAGCCACATTTACTTTGTTATCTGCAAATGCTCTATACATGGATAAGTCTAAAATTTTGTGATCTGGTAAACAATTAAGACATGTTTTTGAATGTTTTGCATGTACTGTTTAGAGAGAAATAAAGTTTGCTTGTATTTTTTTAGTTACGATAACCTCCATTTTCTTTGCATTTTTTGCATTTTTCTGTGGAAAGCATTAAGTGGAAAACTATTACCTGTACTCCTTTACCAGCTATATTTATCTTTTCCAGTTTTTCAAAAAAGACAGTTTCTGTTTCTACCTTGTTTCTTAAGTGTATTGGTGGTATGACTGAAAATAGCTATTATGAATAGACAATACACTCTAAATAAATTGTTAGTACATAATCATAAACATGTATATAGTGATGCTGAAAGCTTCCAGCAGTCAGTCTTTCATGTTTTTGTTTGTGAATGGGAGGTTTTCATATAGACAACTTTTAATCTTTGCTTTGGATTTATTGTTTGATTGGTGCGTTGTGTTATATTTAGTATGTATGCCAGTACCTCCTGTTTTAGATTCATTTGTCAGTTTTTGTATTTTGAGCTAATTCTTTGGGTAAGGTCAAATAGTTTGCTTGCATATTCTTATGTAATATGTTTCCTGCTTTCTGTATTTGCTGAGAAAATCCCTGCTTATTGACATCCATGTAATTTTACATCTTTTTCTTTTGAATGAAAGCCATTTTGCTTTTTTGTTCATACTTCTCAAATAAATGCATATCATTCATTCATTTACATATCTGAACTTTCCTTAAACATCCAGTAGTGGCCAAAAGTAATGGAGCCGTTCAAATGCATTTAAATCAGAGTCATACCATTTACAAGTCTAGAAATTATTGTGAAGATGATGACCTTTTAATGCAATGTTGGTTCAAAAGCAAGTGGCTGGCAGAAAAATGAACTTTAAAACTAGGTTAAAAGTTGCCAAGTTGCACTATTTTTTGTTTCCTTTTTACCTGGTTTTAAAATTCAGTTTATGCAAGTGACCAACATAATAATTGCCATACTTTTAAATGGTATGATTTAGATTTAAATGCAACTTAACACCTGCATTGTTTACTTTTGGCTGCTATTGAGCCTATGACTCTGTAGCAAATGACAAAATTTTGGATTATTCTAAATTCAAAGCATTTACAGATGACAAATTGAATGTGGCTCAAATGCTGTAAGTTGTTTCCACAGGGTAGAAAACATTTTGGGAAAAGGAGAAAATGCTGGTACCAGCATTTTCTGCTTTTAACATAATGTTTTGAAAGGCCCGTCTTCCTTAAGGACGTTAAAACTCAGGATTGTATGGTAAAGTGTTAAAGAATAGTTATTATGAAATTCTCATTTTGACATTACCTTTATGTGGTTGATCTAGGCCACTATTCATTGTACTTAATTATGGAAATATGACCTGAATAATTGCAGCTGCATGGTTGCTTTTGTCTACAATGTTTCAGCAGAGCAGACAGTGTAGATCAAAGATCAGGCTGCACATTTTATGCAGCCTGATCTTTGATCTACACTGGCCACAAAAGCAACTATAATCGTGAAAGTCGCTTTAAAGCTTAAATTGTTGACAGTTACAAAGATTTTGTTAAAGTAACAAAAGCTGCCAAAAGTAAACAAATTGGGTGTTGAAATGCATGTCGATTTCAATCATTACCATTCAAAAGTATGGACATTATTGTGATGATGACAATCTGTTATTGCACAGTCTGTCCCAGTGTTAGTGGCTGGCAGAGATATTAATTTCAAAACTAGGTTAAAACCTGCCAGGTTATTCTATCTTTTGTTTACTTTTTGCCTTATTTTGAAAGTCATTTTTTTGCCAGTGACTAATGCTTGGACTGACCAAACAATAACAGATTGTCATCTTCACAATATTTCCTTACTTTAAATAGGATGATTTGATTTAAATGCATTTTAACACCTGCTCTAATTTTTTGGCCACTACTGGGCCTTTAAGTTTGTAGGCACTTGATAGGGTTCACTGGACTCAAAGTACTGATAGAGAAGCAGAGAGTGTAGAGCAAGATCAGACTGCCCATATGTGCAGGCTGTCCATGTTCTACATATCTGCAAAATACAGCCATGACCGTGAATGGCAGAAGAGTTAATTTTATTATTGGCTGCCAGATGTAAACAATAAATGTGTTAATATACATCTAAATTTAACTCATACCATTTAAAAGTATGGAAGTTATTGTGAAAATGTCAATGTGTTATTGTGTGTTTGGTCTGAGTGTAAGTCGTTGTTCAGAAAAAAAAGGTTTAATTACAAAACTGTTCCATGGTTTAAGAACTGTTAGCCCTTAAGCTGCTAATCTTGACTCACTGACTTTTTGCCGACAACATAGATCAAGATCAGACTGCACAGAATGTGCAGCCTGATCTTGGATCTACACTGTCTGATAAGAAGATATTTTTCTCCCCAAAGTAAGTATGAGAAAAAATTACTTGGGTTTTTACTATCAACTTGAAAGTTTTATTGAACTTGTTTAGCTGGTGATAGTAATAATAGCTAATAGAAGGAAATAAAGAGGGTGTTAAAATGCATTCAAATTCACATCGTACCATTTAAAAGAATGGAAATTATTGTGAAGATTGTTGTGAAAATTCATTTCAAAACTAGGTTAAAACCTGCCAGGTCACTCTATCTTTTGTTGACTTTTTGCCTGATTTCAAAATTTGTTTTTTTGCCAGCGACTAATACTTGGACCAACCACCCAATAACATATTGTCATCTTCACAATATTTTACTTACTTTTGAATTGTATAATTTAATTATCAATACATTTTAACACCTGTTTTGATTTCTTGGTTGCTGTTAAGCCTTTAAGGGTTAACTGTTGAAGTATGAGTACAATTTAAACCTTTTTATTGTAGCATCCCACCATGCCAGAATGGATGTATAAATACCAACCAAAAAGAGGAAAAGTAATTCGACCAGAGTTTGTTGGTTTTGGGGTTGGTCTTAAGTCGCAGAAAAGAAAGTAAGGATTGATTTTATTTGAGACACACATTCTATTGCATGTATCTGTTCCCTTAGGTCGTCTTTATTTTTTTAGCTGATTTGTTTTGGCGCCGCAGGCTTTAGATCTACTTCTTGGTATTGATAAAGTTGAATGAATAAAGAGTAATATGATTGTTCAATAGTATGCACATTTTCATTAGGAGGGCCCCTAGAGGCCTATTGTGCAGGCCAATTTTTGACAACAATATTCATTTTTTGAAGAGGGAGGAGAAGCAAAGCAAAGAATCCCAACTCAGATTTACCATGTAGAAATTGGACCCCCAAAAACTGATTCTTGGGTACCTAAAATCAATACCTGGAAAAAAACAATGTAGTACCATTAGGAGAACACTTGATTTAGTTGGGCACCAACACAAGACTTGACCTTAACAAATGTGAAACTTACACAAAATGCAAGATAGATTCTTATGAACAAAGTCCGTAACGAAGAAACAGATGAAGAAATGCATGGCTGAAACACAAACCGCATCTGGCGGGATTCAAACCCATGGCAGACAAGATCCTCGTTTTCCAAGGTTTAACCCTTTACCAAACAATCTGTGGTTTTTATGACCCTGAGATAGAAGCCTTTTGAAAACATCGTGGGAAAAGGAGAAAATGCTGGTAACCA
Source organism: Hippopus hippopus (assembly GCA_946811185.2). Classification (NCBI taxonomy): domain Eukaryota; kingdom Metazoa; phylum Mollusca; class Bivalvia; order Cardiida; family Cardiidae; genus Hippopus; species Hippopus hippopus. The sequence goes on from OX328096.1 coordinate 70,102,589, forward strand.
GCATTTTCTCCTTTTCCCACGTTTTCTACCCTGCTGGAAACAAATTTCAATTTTTGAGTTACGTTTATTTTGTCGTCTGCAAGTCCTTTTAATCTGGACTAGTCTAAAATTTTGTCGTTTGGTAAAGAGTTAAAAGACCAACACCTTAACCACTGAGCCAAAGAGATATCTCCCTAACGCAGTTGTTAGGTATTGTGTTTAAATCGGGACGAAGCTATTCATGAACGAGTGGTCTCCCGTAACAAGATATGTAAACAAAACACTATTATCACAACAGAATAAAACCAAGAACTGCATACAACAGAAAGAGGAAGCAAGAGTAGAAGTACTGGTAACAAGCGTTTTCTCCTTTCCCACAATGTTTTCTTCCCTTTTTAAAGACAAAATTCTTTTTTTGAGCCAAGTTTATTTTTGTTGTCTGCAAACGCTCCCAATTTGTTTTATTGATTGATTTTTTGGTGTTTAAAGCCATTTTCAACATTATTTCAGTTATATCGTGGCGGCCATTGCACCTATCCATGCTTTCCTGGGGTCTATTTTACCAGTACTCCGCACAATTTTCTTTCCAAGCCACTGGCTGCTTTCCCACATAACCATCATAGATTCAATGGTCAGCGGTGGGAGAGGAGTGAATCCTGTTGCAATGACTATCATCAGTCCTAGGAAAGAAATTGGCCGAGCCAGGGATCGAACCCACGACCCCCTAAAATCCTGCACGCTACCAACTGAACTACCAGAATTTGGCTCTCAGTTTGGACACGTCTAAAGTTTTGTCACGTGGTAAAGAGTCAATGACTGCTGTAGGGAAGCACTACCTGCTGTGGCATAACAAAATTATTGAAGATGACAAAAAGCCACAAGTTTACATTATGACAGCTTTGTATCATCTTTTCATTACCAGACAAATCAAAGGTGGATACCCAGTACTAAGGACAGTACCAAGTCAAAAGATAACTAATGCGGAAGCTCACAGACTGATTGATATAGCAACAAAAGTACTTGTGGCTTCAGTAAGTACAGAACCAGGGGCCATGCTCACAGACCTTTCTGAATTACATTCTATTCTGATTCTCAAGTGTTTTCAAAATTTTGAAGGAACTTTATTTCTGTTTGGTATAACCAAATAAGCTAGCCAATCAGAAAGTATGTGAGTTTCCAAATCCAGATTTTAGACCGAGACTTTAAATAGTTTCTGAACAAGGGTCCTGGTACACATAAACTCTTTACTCGTTAACCTTGTCCAGAGTAATTTCTCAATCAATTTTAGAATGGGTCCGTCAGAGCCAAAAGAAACTAGCTCTCCAGATCATATCAGAGAAAACATTGACTATTCTTTGTTTTATTCTCTTAAAGGTACGCATGCTCAGGTGAGTGATTTAGGGCCATCATTGTCCTCTTGTTTTGTCTTGTAATTTGGTCCATATTGTGTTTTTTTCTGATAAGGATGAATTTTTGAGCTGGGATTTTATTTAATTGTAAACATTGAATGTTCAATATGACTTTTAGATTGAAATTATTTAACTCATATTTCAGAGTTTACAGGGCCATTTTAGCCCATTGGTGAACCCAGCTGTTCAGAAATTGTACAAGTTAAATTTCTCTGTGTTTTTCCCATACATTCATACATTTGACTGTGATTCATTTGCAGGAAAAAGTACATGAGCTTCAGTCCAGACCAGTAACTCCAGCCTCCAAACAAACTGCTCCACAGCCTTTTGAGGTAATTTAATTGTAACTGTCACTGTTGCTAAGAACAATGCATTAATCCTTCTTATATGATATCACTTTATTTGTTACTGAATCATCTGGTCCAGTAAAAGGCAGCATATATATAGACATAAAAATGGTGGTGGAGGATGTATTTTATGAAGTCACATCTCAGAAATTTTATATATAATAGTAATGCTCCTTTTCTCACAATTTTTTATACCCTGTCAGAGGCAGAAGTCATCTCTTTAGCTACATTTAATTTGTTGTCTGGAAATTTGGTTGAGTAGTACAAGGGTCAATAGAGACTGGCCTCTAGCTTTAACCAGAATTAGTAAGACTGGAAAAATAATCTTACCTTATCATATTTCTATGGGTATGGCACGCCAAGTTGAATCCAGGCTACTGAGATTTAAATTTTTAAGATTCTAAAATTCTTTGTTTAGGAATGGGTTACCATTTTTTTCCTCCCCACCTTTTCACATTTCAATAGTTTCTGCATTCATTAACAGTAATTGCATACATTTGTAAAACACTCTGCATTCACTTAGTTCTTAACCCTTTGCCAAATAATTCCATTATTTTATTATTCTAAGAAAAAAAAAAAACACTTTTGAAAACATAGAAGAGGAGAGAATGCTGGTATATCTTTCTACCCTTTCTGAGATGAATCTCACTACATGTATGTGAGCCACATTTCTTTATGCTTTTCAGTAGTTTATAGAAATATAACAGTGAATTATATCCTTGTAATTCACCAGTGAAGGTTATAATTCACCAGTGCACGTTACAACTTTTATATCTGACATACTACTGGTATTTATAGAACATGAATGAAGTTTTAGCGGCTGAACGTCATGTTTTATGACATAGTCAACATCATTCATGAAGTCTTTATTACAGGTAGCTCCTATCCGACAAGATTGAATAGATCTATTTCTCATGAAAAACATGCATATTTTTCATGATGATGAAAAATTAGATGTAAAAAGGAAGGTTAAAGTGAAGAGCATAAAAGAAAAAGGACAGTTATCCTCTATTTAATTCATCATCTGCATAATTCTTCAATTTGGACAAGTCTAAGATTTTGTTGTCCTCTTTACCACATGATGAAACTCTAGATTTGTCCAAATTGAAAATATTTACAAACAACAAATTAGAATGTGACTCAAATGATGCAGGATGTATCTAAATGATAAGAAGAAATTGTGGGAAAGGAGAAAGTGCTGGTTACCAACATTTTCTTCTTTTCCCCACAATGTTTTCAAAAGATTTCTTTCATAGGGTTGTGAAAATAGGGGACTGTTTGGTGAAAAGTTATAGTAACTAGATCTCCTAGTCTAGCCTTAAGTAGCCACTAATTTACATTTAGTTTTAATGACACATAATATAATTTAGCCATGCTCTATGAAAAGTGGGCTTATTGCATTTGCGAAAAGTATCGACCCAGGTCAGCCTGTGTAGTCCGCTCAGGCTGACCTGGGCCGAAACTCTTTTGCTATTGGTCAGTTTTCTATATGTCTAAGGACCGGTCTATCTAATGATTAAGTCGGTTGTTGAAAATAGAGGCTATTATGGTTTCATAAATATTTGATGGCTTGCTTGGTACCATGGATCACAGAGATGCATTAAACCCCCCTTTTGACAGCGCATGTCTCATATATATTTTCGTAATTTGTTTCTTTTCCCTCCTCACCTCACATAATTTCTGCATGCTATGATTAATGTATACTCTTTGTAGACTGATAAGCCTCTTCCTCCGTCATCTGATAAGGTAAACTTTCAGCATAACCAACATGTACTGAAACCTTGTGTGTGTTGTTAACTCATTACCTCCCAACACAGCAGCAAAAAGCTTTTAAAATATCCGTGTAAACTATAGGAGCCATTCATTGGTAAAAAGGGGTTTCAGTGCATCTCTGTGATGCATTATACCAAGCAAGTCATCACATAATTATGGATTCATAGGCTCCATTTTGTTTGACAACTGACTGAATTATAAAGTTGAATGGTCCTTAAACTTGCAGAAAATTAACCAATATCAAAAAGTTTCCACTCATGTCAGCCTGCGTGGACTATGCAGGCTGACCTGGGTTGACACTTTTTGCAGATGTATTAAACTCCTTTTTCACTGAGCATGTTATCTACATGAATTAATGATTTACCAAATGCATTTTTTTAAAACTTGGTCATATTGAAATCATTTGCAGACAGACCATTGAATATGGCACTTATCAGTAAGATTTGCTAATGAAAGGGTTAAAAACACTGTGAAGACAGGAGAAAAATGCGTGTTACCAGCATTTTTTTTTCTCCCTTTCCCATAATGCTTTCCTAGGCCTTTATTCTTAAGATTGTTGAAGGGATTGTCTGGTAAAGGTTAACCCTTTACCACACAATCCAAAGTTTTTACAACCCTGGGAAAGAAAGCTTTTGAAAACATTGTGGGAAAAGGTTGAAATGCTGGTAACCAGCATTTTCTCCTTTTCCCACAATGTTTTAACCCTTTTCACTTACAAATCCTACAATAGTATCACATTAAATTCATTGTCACTGAATTCATTGTTACTAGTCTTACGAACATGAAAGTTCGCAACAAATGCATAGTTCAAATACAAACCGCATCTGGTGGGATTCGAACCCGTGAGGACAAATATCCTCGTTTTTCGAGGTTTAAAAAGACCAATACCATAACCACTGAGCCAAAGAGAATTCTCTTTAGCTCATTGGTTATGGTATTGGCCTTTCATTGTGGCGTTCTAGATTCGAATCCTGCCCGGTCCCTATATTTCTGCTATGCATTTGTTCATTTGTTTCTTTGTTACGGACTTTGTTCGTAAGATGGGGGCTCGTCCGGGATTGGCCATTGAGCCATTAATCCCATTTGTTGTCCAAAAACGGACTTTCTGCCTAATGAGGCTTTGAGTCATCAATAAATGATGACTTTAAGAGGGGGTGTGTTACGGGAGACCACTCCTTCATGCATGGCTTCATCCCAATTTAAATACAATACCTAACAACTGTGTTAGAGAGAATTCTCTTTGGCTCAGTGGTTGTGGTATTGGCCTTTCGTCAGGGCATTCTAGGTTCGAATCCTGCCCAGTCCCTGTATTTCTGCCATGCATTTGTTCATTTGTTTCTTTGTTATGGACTTTGTTCCTAAGATGGATACAGGAAAGCTATGCAGTAAGGAAGGAGTGATCTCCCGTAACACTAGTATCTTCTCCTTTTTCCACAATACAGTGTATTTCCACCCTTTCAAATAAAAACCCTTTTGGCCATACTTTGTTTGTCCTCTGCAAATACTTTCATTTTGAACATGTTTAAAATTTTGCTATCTGGTAAGGAGTTAAACTTTGATACATAAATACATATAAAAACATTGTGGCTAAAGGAAGAATTTCTCGTTTTGCCACGATGTTTTCACAAGTGTTTTGCTGCAAGATGAAAGTAGTTATCTGTTGGAGGTAATGTGTTAACATGGTTGTTATATGTTTACCCAGTGCGTGCTGCTTTCTATAATCTCTAGCTTATATAAGCCAGAGGAAAAAGGCTGAGGTTTCAAACACTTGTATTATTGCAGGAACGGGGATCTTCAATAAGTGTTTATATATTATCATTTTTATCAGACAAATTGACTAACATTTTATGATGACAGCCTTGGCCATATAAATGGTAGTACATAAACATGCATGTGAGATTCTATTTACCACACAAAACAAATGAGAGATAATCAAGTTTCCTGCGTCATCACATATAGCCTATATTTTGTTCAGCAGTCCATGTTTACGGATATAGGTAGTTCATCTTTAAATGTGTTCATACACAAGAAGAAAACTGTGTGACATTTACGTGGAAAGTAGAATGAAACAACTTACAGAGTAATTCAAAATGTACCAGACAGAAAAGAAACGCACAGCAAACATTTAATGCGAAATTAACTGAAATTGCTTACCTACTTGGAAATATTTGATTACCGTCAGAAAATTGTTGCATAACTCTACAAATACTGGTCATATTGTCTTAAAATTTTGGCCATTTGTCAAAAAATGTTATATTTACCATTAAAGCAAATGTTGAATCAAACGAACACTTTTATTTTAGGGCATAAAATATTTATTCTGCAAGTCTTTTTCCGTTTAACATATTGCTACATATTAATAACTTCTGCTGCATTTTTGGTTGTTATTGAACATGAAAATTATAAAACTTTCCACCATTACATCTTAGCAACAATAAGGTCATTTTCCAGTAGAATGATGAAGTAATACTAAATCTAGCTGTGGTTTGTTTTGCTGTTTTCATGCATTCATAATTACAAATTTACCAAAACCAGGACCAAAAAAAAAAACAATAATACAATAGTGTATTTTCAAAAATTAGTCATGGGTTTATAGACTGCTGGAGGAAGTTTTATGTGATAAAAAGAAATTCTTTTTGTTACACTCACTTACATCAACATTTACTGATGTGTATTTTGCACATCCTTATCAGGAAAAACATGGTAAGAAAAGGAGATATTTAAGAGAAATTGCTTCCCCTCCACCATGATTTTTAGCTTAATTGAAGAGGGACTTAGTTTCACTGTTCTCCATAGTTATGGGTTGAAGTACTGAAATTGTAGATGCTGAAGTGCATCAATGTCAGTTAACCCTGACCACACAGTCCTGAGTTTTAACCACCCTTAGAAAGAAAGCTTCTGCAAAAACATTGTGGGAAAAGGAGAAAATGCTGCTGAGCAGCATTTTCTCCTTTTCCCACAATGATTTCTGTCCTTTCAAAGAAGGATCCTACTATTTTAGCGACAATTAATTTGTGACCTGAACATGCTTTTATGATGGGCCAGTCTAAAATTTTCTTGTGTGGTAAAGGGTTCAGACTATCAGAGTAAACATTTAACTTTTAATCAAATGATACAATTTTGGACTCATCCAAATTCACATGTATGTTGATTGCAATCATCAATGCCTTATACTTAGTTCAACTGAACTATTCTCTGAAAAATATCAGTACTGTACCATTGTTTCTCAAAATTCTGTCCATAAATTTGCCTTAAAGTATTGGTTGCTACAGCCCTGCAGATGACTAAGAGTGTGTTTTTTGACGTTAGTTTAATAAAGAAGTTTTCCCTCTGCAAACTCTTCTCTTAGTGATTGCCTTTATTAAATTCTATTTAATTTAGACATGTACTTACAGATTTCAGAGGTTTTTCTTATCGTAGTAAAATTCATATTCTAATATAACTCTTGAATTCAGCTTAATAAACAAAATGCAATGGAAGCATTGTAAAATCGAAGCCATTCTAAATAATCTATAAAGTAGGTTTCGGATGGCTGTTCCATGTCTCCTCCTTTGGATATTTTATCAATGAAAGTCACTGTGTCAATTCATGATTATTACCATGATGTACATTTAAATTCATTCTTCTTTGTCATTTGAAAGGGAGAAAATGGAATAATTAACTAAGAATAAACATGAAGAACTAATTATTTAAAATTTTATGTTGTATTATGTAGCTGCAATAATGATGTCATGAATGACGTATGATTACATCATGAACATGAAGTTAACCCGCAGCAAAGTTGTGTCGAATGACTTCAGACAAGAATTTCTTTGTTTTTAAATCTCTTTCTCTTTGATCAAGGTCATCTCAAAATCAAAATAATGTTCTCCTTATTATGGTTTGTTGTTCAATAAATCACAGTTGTGAGTTATGAGGTGCAATGAATAAAACACTCGGGCTATTGCCCATGTAGTTTCTTAAACTAATCGTAGTTAAAGAATTAGCTAAAAACCCTCTACTAAGCAATCATACATCAAATGACCCTGAACAGATAGCCTTTACAAAACACTTTTGGAAAGAAGAAAATGCTGGTAACCAGTATTCTCTTTTTATCCCACATTGCTTTTTACCCTTCTAAAGACAAATCCTATCATTTTAGCCCCTTTCGTTTTGCTTTCAATTTGGACAAGTCTAAAATTTTGTTGTTCAGTAACGAGTTAAGAATTATTCTAACATGACACATGAATTTGGTCGTATAAACACAGTGCAAAGAAAGCGTAGTAAAATCTACATTATTCTATGTAGATTGACATCATTCTATAATAGAGTGACGTCATTCTGTATAAAGTAAGTAAGTAAGTAAGTTATTCAATGGAATATAATCTGCATCTGCTTTTTTACTCTAAGTATGAACTTGTTTTCCTTTGATTAAGAGTTGGTCATGTTAGAATCTAAATAATCTTCTTTCTATCGTGGTTTATTGTTCAATAAACCACGTTGTGAGTTATGAGGCACAATGAATAAACCACTCGGGCTATCGCCCTCGTGGATTATTTATTGTGCCTCATAACTCACAACTGTGGTTTATTGAACGATGAACCACGATAGAAAGAAGATTATTTCTTAAACATAAGGTTATACTATAGTAATGGTAGTTACAGTGAAGACAATTTAGATCTTTCTATCCTTGATCTGTAAGTAGAGTTCATTTTCAGAAAATTTTAAGTTCAATTTTAGCTATCTGAAACCTTTTGGTTTTCATGCAACAGACATGCAATAAAACAAAGTATCTGATTCTAAAGGCTTATGCTTTCGTTGTTTGCATTTTATGTCACATGATTTTCTGTTTCAGAAGAAAAAGCGGCCATCAACAGCAAAATATATCTGGGATATTCATGGCAGACGGCATCTCAGGGTCAAGGTAAATAAACTTTTGTGACCTTCAAAAGCACATTTAACCTTTTATCACACAATCCCTGGGTTTAACAATTCTTGGAAAGAAGACTTTGAAAATATTTGTGAGAAAAGGAGAAAATGTTGTGAACCAGCATTTTTTCCTTTTTCCCACAATGTTTCCTACTCTTTCAAAGACAGATCTCACAATGGGAGCAATAGTCAATTTGTTGTCTGCAAATTCCTTTGATTTGGACAAGTCCTAAATTTTGTTTTATGGTAAAGAAAATTTCAGACTAATGAAATTGAAAGCTTTTGCAGATGACAAATTAGATATGACTCAGAAATTGAACTTTGTTGTGGGAAGGGTAGAAAACATTGTGGGAAAAGGAGAAAATGCTGGTTAACAGCATTTTCTCCTTTACCCACAATGTTTTCAAAAGGTTTCTTTCTCTTGGTCAGTAAAAGTCGGAATTGTGTGGTAAAGAGTGAACACACCAAATAAACATAAAGAAGATTCTCAGCCAGGAAGAAAAAACCCAATAAGTGCAGTATCAAGTTTGCTGCTGTCCAAATTGTCTGAGCAAAGCAGACAGCGTAGTTCAAATATCAGAATTGCATAATGTTGTACAGGCTGATCTCGATCTACTCTTGGTGCGAAGGTAAAAAAAGTAGTGAAAGGCTCTTTAAGGGTCCAGTTCTTTCTTTTAACTCTTTACCACACAATCACAAGTTTTAACAACCTTTACAATAAAGACTTAAGAAATCATCGTGGGAAATGAGTAACAAGCATTTCTCCTTTTTCTGCAATGTTTTCTACAGTAATAGGTCAAAAACCATCATTTAAGCCATGCTAAGCATTTTTCATACAACTCATATGGCTAAGACAATGGGACTTGTCTTTTTTAGCATAGAAAACATTGTGGGAAAAGGAGAAAATGCTGGTTGCCAGCATTTCATCCTTTCCCTGCATTGTTTAAAAAAAACTTTTTCATAGAATTTTCAAAACATGGGATGGTTTGGTAAAGAGTTAAGAGCTTAAAGTAATAATACCTGCTAAAAATAAACAAAGCAAATGTTTAAATGCATTTCAATTCAAATCATACTATTTAAAAGTATGGAAATTTATTGTGAAGTTGACAATCTGTTATTGTATGGTTGATCCCAGTGTTAGTCACTGACACTGAGAAATTAATATGAAAACTAGGTTAAAACCTGCCAGGTCACTCTATCTTTGTTTACTTTTTGCCTGAATTTAAAATTAATTTTTCTGCCAGCGACTAACACTTGGATGGACCACATAATAACAGATTGTCATCTTCACAATATTTTCCGTACTTTTATATGATATGGTGTCAATCTAAATGCAATATAACACCTGCTTTGATTTATTTGGCCTCTGTTGGGCCTTTAACTTTTCCATTACTCTATTATTAGCTTGTCAAGTAATAGTTTAGATATTTGTACTTTCTTCTAGAAAACTTGAGGGGAGTTAACATTATTGAAAATTAAAAAGGTATTTTTCAGGGTAAGGTTCTGTCAAAAAGATCTTATTTCACTGATTCTTAGCTGTATGAATATGATAGCAGTACCCTTCAGAGAACAAATGTTGAAAACATATTATCTTGGCAATATAAGTACATGTAATTGGTTTTTAACCTTTTACCACACAGCACAATTTTAGACCTGTCCAAATGGAAAGCATTTGCGAATGACAAAACAGATGTGACTGCAATATTTAAATTTGTTTTGGAATGATAAGAAAACTATGTGGGGAAAAGGAGAAAATGCTGGTTCCATTATTTTCTGCTTTTAACACAGAGTTTCCAAAAGCTTTCTTTTTCAGAGTCGTTAAAAGTCAAGATTGTGTGGTAAAGGGTTTTAAGCAATTGTTTTTTTTCTATGATGTCTTTTCTATCAATCAGCAAATCATTTACCTTTCTTTCAAATATTTTTCTTTGGAGAAACTTTTACCAATTTAGGTTTACCCCCAATGACTAAAATGATCATTCAGAAAATTGAGATTGTAAATCTTTGAGTTCTATTTTCCAGCACCATATACAAGTTTATACATATTTTGTTGAGAACGAACAGGTATTGCAAGTGCATGTAAAATATTTTGGGGTTATATTGGTAAATGCTTTTGCATGGCATCTTCTTACATTTCAGGAATAACAAGTTTTCTTACCATATTCAAAGGGGCCATGTCATATCATTTTATCACATAACCTCATTTGTTTTCAGTGTAATATGCCCATTACAGATTTTCTTACCTTATACACGTTTGATTTCACAATTGTGTGACATCATTTTTGACGTCATTTTGTAGGTATTTCATAGAAGTGAATGGGTTTTTATGAATATTACCGATTGTGCATCTACAGATGGTTTTGCATCCTCTGATCTATAATTTGTGAAATATTGTTATGTGATAAAAAGAATCAGACATTTGTTGGTGTTTGAGAAAAATGTTATTAAAGTCATCAAGAAAAAAATGTTGTTAAGCTTGCCTAATGCTCGTTTAATAACATATACCCTAGAATCGTTTAATAAAATTCTATCTCAAATGCAAACTCATATCAGTTCCTTTATTCTTATCTTACCTTTCACTTGACTATTAGCTTGGCTGTTTTTTAGAGAAAACATCAATGTATTGACATAGCCCTGTCTCTGTCTCCGTCATCTGCATTGGGGTGCAAAACTTCGACATTTTACATATTGCTCTAATTACTGAAGATATTTACTTCAATACTTGGACTAGTTGTTACCTATTAAAAAGGCAAACCCATAACAGTGTGGCAGATAACTCTCAAAATATTTTTCACACCGTTATGCCTCTTTTTCTTCTTAAAATTTTCACTAAAAATCAATCTATGGTATTTCTTAAAACAACAACAGCTGAGCAGAGGTATCTTGATGTGGTGCTCATAATGATATTTTTGCAACTGAATAGAGATAAGACAAAGCCTCAATACGAGTGACATGAATAATTTGTAAATTGCAATATCTAATAATTTGAATGACAAGCTAGAACTTGGATCTTTACCATCTGCTTGTGTAGCAAAGCTTATAAATGTGAAGTCTGATTTTGGTCTATGCCATCTTCTAAAGCCTTATGGCACTGAGACATTTAAATGAGCTTCAGGAATGTTGGCTGTATCTGTATGTAGGTTTTAGGGAATGTAAACTGTAGAAATATGGAAATTGAACTGCATGCAAAATAGCAAAATAACATGTAGAATGTCGGCCTTGTACCCAGAAGGTGCCGAGTTTGATACCTGGGAGCTGGTGTCAACTTTTGGGCTGTTCATTGGCTGACTTCTTTGGCACATGTGCTGGTGTAGTTTCCATGAAGCAGAATCAGAAGAGATTTTGTTGAAGTTGCATAAACTTGTTTCTCAATCCATGTAAAATAATGTTTAACCCTTTAACAAACAATCCCAGGTTTTAACGAAATAGCCTTTTGAAAACCTTGTGGGAAAAGGACAAAAATGCTGGTAACCAGCATTTTCTCCTTTTTCCACAAGGTTTTCCACACTTTCACTGATAATTACCGTCATTTAAATTAAATTTTTGTAAGTTGTCTGCAAATGCTTTCAATTTGGCCCAGTCTAAAATTTTGTCGTTTTGTAAAGAGTTAAACAAAAAAAGTTTAAATACTTAAGCCATGCTCTGTGAAAAAAGGGTTTTTAATTATCTGAAAAAAGTGTTAACCAATGTAAGCCTGGGCAGTCTGCACACTCTGACCTGAGTCAATACTTTCTGCTATTGATCAATTGTCTGCATGTCAAAGGAGCATTCTACCTGATGATTCAGTAAGTAGACAAAATGGATTTTATAGACCTACAGTTGTGTGATGACTGCTTGGTATAATGCATCATTGAGATGCAATAAAACCCCTTTTGCCATAGCATGGCTCATACATATTTTTCATTGTTTCTGAAATAGGGTAAGTTCCATAGAGAATATTTCAGCCACACGCTTTATTAGTTGTACGGTCAGGTGGCAGGGGACTTGGAAACTTGTTCATGGCTGTGGTGAATCATGTCGTCCAGAGCCGAAGGCGAGGTGGCGACATGATTCACCACAGCCATGAACAAGTTTCCAAGTCCCCTGCCACCTGACCATACAACGAATTTATTATACTACAAAGTTTTACCATTCCAACTTGTATGAAGCGAAATTTTCCTGTTTTTTTGGTTTCAAAAATTGAGTACACTGACAAAGTAGTATTTCCCTTCAGAGTGCCCCAATTCAGTGAAAACTGATGTCACTGGGAACTGATGTCACTGAAACCTTGGTAAAACATGCAGTTTGGTGCATAATCGTGATGTTAATCTTGATCGACTCCACCATTTGGAATGTTGTGTTGAAAGTGTAGTCATGTATACGGGGCTACTGAAAGGGAAACTGCTTTTACGTTGGTTTTGATAGTGTACATGATATATATGTTTGGGGCAGGTTATCCAATCAGATCACGAGAAATTTCTTTGCAGTATAATAATAATGAATGTATACTGTTGAAATACCATGCAATATAAACTGCATGCAGAATAGCATATAAAAAAGAAAAAAAAAATAGTTTGAATATATAGATCTATATATTTTTTTCTTTGTTTGTGAAATAAGTTCATCAAATTATATTTCAGTCACAGGTTTTAGTGAATGTATACTGTAGAAATATCCAATATAAACTGCTTGCAAAATAGGAAAAACAGAAAATGGTTAACTCTATTCCCTCAATAAAAATGACAAATTTGAAAGCATTAAATTTTGCAGACGACAATTGAAATGTAGCTTAAACCTTTACAAAACAATAAAATTTTTAGACCGATCCAGATTCAAAGCATTTGCAGATGAAAATTTAAATGTGGTTAAAACGATGGAATTTATTTTTATTGGGGTAGAAAGCATAGTTTGAAAAGGAGAAAATGCTGGTTAGCAGCATTTTCTTCATTTTCCACTATTTTTTCAAAAGCCGTCTTTGTTAAAGTCGTGAAAATTAGCGATTACGTGGTAAAGAGTTAAATGATGGTATTTGTCTGAAGTAGGATAGAAAACTTTGTGGGAAAAGGAGAAAATGATGGTTTCTAATAAGGCTTCAAAAGGTTTTCAAAAGGCTTCTTTCTCGGGGCTGTTAAAAATTTGGATTATGTGGTAAAGGTCTAAATATATTTGAGCCATGCTCTGTAAAAAGGGGCTTTGATACATCCGAGAGAGAGAGAGAGAGAGAGAGAGAGAGAGAGAGAGAGGGGGGGGAAATATATACCAATGTCAGGCTGTACTGGGTTGAAACAATTTCCCTTTGTAAATTTTCTTCATGTCCAAGGACCATTGGACCTAGGGATACTTGTGACTGTAAGACAAAGTGCATTTTATGGATCCATAGTTATATGATGACTTGCTTGGTATAATGCATCACAGAGATGCATTAAACCCCCTTTTGTCAGAGCATGGCTCAGTTAGTTTTGGTTATTTTTGACAAAAATTCTACTAGTGATAATTATTTAACCCTTCACCACAAAATCCCGAACTTTAACGACCTTGATATTTTCAAATGCGTTTTTACCGTTCATTGGTCAGAAGCTTTGGCGCGTCTTGTCATAGCAAATTCACGCGAGTTATAATTTGCTGCGTGATAACGAATTGTGTGATGTCAGCGCATGGCGATCCGGAAAATGAGGAAGCTTTTTAATTATTTTGAGATGAGAGCTATCGCATGATGGTAAGAGCTGTTTGGAACTTTCGAGGGTCAGGGTACAGAAGAAAAATCATTTGTGAACCCATCTACACCAGTAACTGGGTTTATTTTTCTATTTTCTGTTAAATATTATCTCTGAAAGGGGACGGGGGTGAAATTTTCTTCGATTTCGTTGCACACCTTGTCTTACTATATACGATGTAGAGGGAGTCACCATTGTGCTATTTATAGAAACAGTGTTGATGAAAATTTGAATATATATTCCGTGATATACAAGCGATGCACCAATGTGCTACAAGTGTTCGATGATTGACAAAGGACAATTTTAGTGTTTCGTGATAGACCAGTAGAGCTTCAAAGGCCTGTGCTACAATGATGGAACTTGACATAGAGTCAAAAACATTGTGGGAAAATTAGAAAATGCTTGATATTAGCATTTCTCCTTTTCCCACAGTATTTTCAAAAGCCTTTTTCTTTAGGGTCATTGAAACACAGGATTGTTGGGTAAAGGGTTAAATGAAAAGCTTTTGATGTACGAGATAATGCTGGTCTCCTTATAGTACTGTTAGAAAAAAAATAGGATGAAATTTGATTTCGTTAAAATATTACAGGAAGGAGAGAGCAATTCCGATACAGGTCACCCTCAAACTGAGAAGAGACGGGTACCCAACATTTATATTTGTTGTTGCATGGTTTTGTGATTAGAAATATTGTAACCCTTAGAGTACCTAGGTGTGCTTAAAGTGGCTCACTACTAGATAGCATGCTGGCAAGTTTAAAAAAATAAAAAGTCTAAAATTATTTAATGCATAGCCTCAGAGCTAAGATACTGACAGAGCATAGAATTTAAAGAAAATGGATGGCCAAGTTTAGGTCATTTTTCTTTGAAAATTGTGTACCTGTTTGTAATGGATTAGTAACTGTTGTAATGATGACTGGTCAGAACTGTCCTGTGTCAAAGGCATCATTAACTGAAGAATTCAAGAAATCACCAACCACTTTATGGCACCAGATTCACATGCATATGTCATGAAACTCTTTACCACAGGACAAAGATTTCTGAAGACTTCGCTTAATTGGATGATTTGCAGACAGATCATGAATCTTGCTTTTTATCAAATACCATATTTTCCAAATTTTTAAATATTGTTTTTTTCAACAGCAAAAATCTAGCTGTAAGCTGCTTTGAGACAATTTGCTGGCATGTATATTAAAATAAATTTATATAGAATGCAAAAGTTACTTAAGTTTTACTGAATGCAAAGTAGAAATTAATATGATAGGTAAAGACCTTAATAAAACAGTCCAGAAAGGAGTGGCCAGCTCATACACAGGCATACTTCATTTGGAAGAAAAAAAAAAGGTGTAGATCTAGATCAGATAGTATGGCCTGATCTTTGATCTATACAGTCCAGTAGTCTCTTCTAAAGAATGTCATTGCAACTTTATTTAGGATTAAACTTGCTGCTTATTTATGCCTCCTTGCCTAGTACTGGTGAAACCCAGAGATACATGAAGAAGTGAGTTATATTGCCATCCTATAACTGAAATATTGTTGAAAGTGATATAATTTATGTAAGAAGAAAATAGATGACAGAGTTACAGAAATATACATGAGATATGCTTGTGCTAAAGGGGGTTTAATGGATCTCTGTGACGCATTATACCAAGCAAGTCATCACATTCTTGTGGATCCATACAATCCATTTTGTCAAGGCAAATGACAGATTCTTGAGGTAGAATGGTCCAAGGACATGCAGAAAAATTTGCCAAAAGTAAGAAGTTTCAACACAGGTCAGCCTGCACGGACTTTTTGCAGACAAATCAAACCCCCTTTTTCACAAAGCATGGGTCACATGTTTGCTTCCAGTAGTTAGCATGGCTTATTTCAATGCATTTTTATATTTTACAAGTATTTACTTTGATCTTTCTATTTAAGAAATAATCTTCTTTCTATCATGGTTTATTGTTCAGTAAACCACAGTTGTGAATTATGAGGCACAATAAATAATCCATGAGGGCAATAGCCTGAGTGGTTTATTCATTGCGCCTCAGAACTCACAAAGTGGTTTATTGAACGAAAGGAAAACAAGTTCATACTTAGAGTAAAAGCGCGGATGCAGATTTAATTCCATTGAATAAGTTACTTTATAGAGAATGGCTCACTCTATATAGAATGATGTCACTCTACATAGAATTACGTAGATTTTACCATGCTTTCGTTGCACTGTGTTTATAGAGCCGAATTCACGTGTCATGTTAGAATTAAGAAATAATCTTCTTTCTATCGTGGTTTATCGTTCAATAAACCACAGTTGTGAGTTATGAGGCACAATAAATAATCCACGAGGGCGATTGCCCGAGTGGTTTATTCATTGCGCCTCATAACTCACAACGTAGTTTATTGAACGATAAACCATGATAGAAAGAAGATCATTTCGATTCTAACATGAATTACTCTTAATGAAAGGAAAACAAGTTCATACTTAGAATAAAAGGTGGATGCAGATTATATTCCATTGAATAACTTACTTACTTACTCTATACAGAATGACGTCACTCTATATAGAATGATGTCATTCTGCATAGAATAACGTAGATTTTACCACGTTTGCATTGCACTGTGTTTATAGAGCCGAATTCACGTGTCATGTTAGAATTGTGATTTTTTTTCTGCCTTGTCATATGTTGTTTCTTGTTTAACTCTGTAGTATAGTTCTTTTGATTTACTTGTACTTTTATGTTCACAAATCTTGTATAGATTGCCACACAGTTTATGTATTTCTGTTCTGCATATATATCTTAACCCTATACTGGACAACAGCTTCTTAGATTTGGCCAGACTTAAAGTATTAATTTTGCAGATGACAGATTAACTTTCAATTAACTCTTTACTACACAACAGAATTTTAGACTCAACCAAATTGAAAGCGTTCACAGATGACAACTTAAATGCAACTCGAAACATGACTTCTGTCTTTGATAGGATAACAAACATTTTGGGAAAAGGAGAAAATGCTGGTTACCAGCATTTTCTCCTTTCCCCTCAATGTTTTCAAAAGCCTCTTTCTTTGGGTTTGTTAAAACTGAGGATGGTAAAGTAAAGGGTTAAATGATGGAATTTGTCTGTGGAAGGATTGAAAACATTGCTAAAAAAGAAGAAATGCTGGTTGCCAGCATTTTCTCCTTTTCCCCACATTTTCTGCCCTTTCAGAGACAAATTCTCTCTTTTGAACCACATCTAATTTGTCTTGTCTTGGACAGCTTTGAATTTGGATAAGTATGAATTTTTCATTGTTTGGTAAAAGGGGTTAAAGAGCAGTATGGCTTATGGTTGTCATGTTCCTTATTTTACAGTGTTTCTTGCAATGCTGTCCTTGGTAGACATGAATTTTGAAACATTAAATGCCTGGATTAACCCTTTACCACACAGTCCCATGTTTTAACAACCCTGAGAAAATAGGCTTTTGAAACCATTGTGGGAAAAGGAGAAAATGATGGTAACCAGCATTTTCTCCTTGTCCCACAATGTTTTCTACGCTTCTCAAAACAAATTTCACTTTTTCAGTCACATTTATTTTGTCGTATGCAAATGCTTTGGATATTGGCAAGTTCAAAATTTTGTCATCTGGTAAAGAGTTAAAAAAAAATTTCCTAACAGAAGTACATTCAAAATAATCTACAGATGTGTGCCTTATCAGGGGGGAAAAACAAATCTATCTACATGCTTGGTTTTAAAAAAGTAGTTTCTTAGATCCACACAGATTTTGTTTCCTAAATTCTGTCATCCTTACAAGAGATACAGTTGGATAAAATGTAATAGATATAGAAAGTGTAGTAAAAGTGATGGAAAAGAAGCTTTTCTGCTGAGAAAGAACTGTCCTTTCAGAGCTATGAACACTGATTTTTTATTCACATCTTGTTCACAAATTGTATATGTGTACACATACTTTTTATCCATCATAAAATCTTTTATTTTTCCTGTTTTTGATTGATTTAAATGAATACTCATTATTAATTATAAAAATTTAAAAAGTGAGATAATTATAATGCTACATTTTCATTCATCACCTGAGTTGAAGCACAGTCATTTCTGGGGAAAAAAATAGACCACTGTTCATCATGGTGAACAACTAATTTCTATTTTTAAGATAACCTGGATCAAATCAATGTCTTTTATAGAAAAGTTCATCTATTTTCAAGTACCTGAAGATTATTCACAACCATTGTAAACTTGCCTTTAAATATATAGGCTGTAAGAATCGACATGGAAGGGCAGTTCACTTCATTTTAGATTGAGGTAAAATAGGTAATTGGAAAATCATCATGAGCAGCTTTATGCACTTCATGAGTCCATACAGAAATTGATCGATAAAGTACTGTTATGATGCATGTGTCTACGCAGATTTACGATGAATATTTCCAAACTAGCTCGAGACCACTAAAATGAAAAATAAACTGATTGACTTATGTCAAAGGTCAGCCACACCTCCCAGGTCATTTCTTACATCCTGTATATTGGCTAATATTGGCTACTTTTGTTTTTCTTTTCCAGTTTATGTAAAAAAGGATAGAATAGACTTTTGCATGTCTTTCAATGTAGACTTAACTCTTTACCAAACGACAAAATTTTAGACTTGTCCAAATTGAAAGCATTTGCAGACGACATGTTAAATGTTACTCAAAAATTAAAATTTGTGTTTGGAAGGATAGAAAACCTATGGAAAAAGGAGAAAAATTACTGCTGATAACCAGCATTTTCTCCTTTTCCCGTATTGTTTTCAAAAGTCTTCCTTTTTAAGTTTGTTAAAAGTTAGGGTTGTATGGGAAAGGGTTGACATAATTTAAAATATAATTATGTTATTTTAATTTCAGGCCTATGATGACAGCATGATTCCTGATTGGTTGATGTGAGTGTAGTTTGATTCACTATTATTTATAAGATTTGTGATAAACACATCTTGAATGATTTGAAATGTGTCCTACAACACTTAAGTCTTGCCAAAAACTGCTTTTCTAAGCTGCAAATATTCTTCCAAAGACTTTTTACTGAACAATAAAGTTTAGACTTTCCACATTGATAGAAATTAAAGATGACAATCTAACGGTGTCAGAAAAAACGGTATTAGGATTTAATAGGGGGCAAAAGATTGCAGAAAAAGAAGAAAATGTCAGTAACTAGCCTTTTCTCCATTTTCTACAATGTCTTCAGAAGTGCTTTTTGTTAGAGCGGTTAGAATTTGGACTTGTTTTGTAAAGGGGTAAGGAGCAAATTAAGAAGCACAGACAAAAATAACTAATTACAGGGTTTGTTATTGGATCTTTGTCAACTTACAAGACATATAATTATATACTAAATAGTATATCAAAAATATTGCATTGTCAAAAAGTTTGTTTTCACAAGATGAATACATTGTAGGAAACAAAAGGAAGAAAGACCAAAAACCCCAGAGCCCAAGCCCATATTGACACCTCGCCCAAAATCTGCTAAATTTAGACAGAGAGAAATAGTACCTCTCCAGCCCAAACCAACTGTGATCAATGTACCGGAGCCCAGCCTGGAGAGAGATGTGGCTGTGAATGAGGGGACACAGACCGCAGATACTGTGGGAATACAGACAGAGAAGAGGCTACTAGAGGATTATGATCATGTAAGAGTTTTACACTTTATCTTGGCAAATTCAAATTATCACTGAAAGTAGTTGTTACATAGGATCATTTTGTAGATTATAAGTATGTAACCCGATTTAACAATCCTTCTAAGATGGCTTTTGAAAACATTGTGGGTAGAGGAGAAAATGCTGGTAACCAGCATTTTCTCCTTTTCCCATACTGTTTTGTAGCCTTTGATGTGAAAACTCAAGTGAGCTATTTAGGGCCAGTTGCCCTCTTGTTAAAGGAACTCAAAACTTGAAGGAAAAAAAAGCAAAACATTTTGGTTGAATTTCTCTACATTAAAAGCTTTCAGTTTTAGATTGTCTAAATGTGCCAACAGAGTGCAAAATGTTGACAGTTTTAATTTCAAACTTTTTCTTTTAACAGACTGAAGATGAAGTGAAAGATGGGCCCAGGACGGAGTACCAGGTGTATGTCCGTACAGGGGACACTATTGGGGCAGCAACAAAAGCTGATGTTAGAATTACTCTGTATGGAGAGAAAGGACGTTCTAAAGAAATAACACTTGGAAAATCTGAAAGAAATAAAGTTAAATTCCAAAGAGGAAAGGTAAGACTTTTCCAGAAGTAAATTTGCTCATGTTACATGTATATTAGCCAGGGCCTGTATAAACAACCCTTAACTCTTACCCTGCTAAATAAATGCAATGAAATTTTTGAGCCAGTGGTAAAAACCCAAAGGTATTTTTTTGGGGGGGGACAATATGTCCTTATCGGGCAGTGTAGATCAAAGATCAGACTGCACGTTCTGTGCAGTCTGATCTTTATCTACACTGTTCGCAAAAGGTCAGTGAGTTGCGCTTAGCAGCCTAAGGGGACATTCTTGGTCTTGTCAAATTAATGAGATTTGAATGCAGCCAGAGAAGGTTGTAAGATTGTGAAGATTAAGGTCAAAGTGCATAAAATGTGTGGTTTTGTCATGGATCTTTATACTGTTCAATATTTGAGGTACTTTCGTCTAATCTGACCTTGACAATCGATTAGGAGTATTTTGTGCTATCTTTTTGTCCTTGTTAGATCAAGGCATAAGGACTACATTTTTTATTGACTGAACCTAGGACTAAGGGTGCTGTTTAGGATTATTGGTGTGTGGAGGCACTGTATAACATAACCCTTTACCAAACAAGCCCAAGTTTTAAGGAAAAACATTGTGGGAAAAGGAGAAAATTGTGCTGGTAACCAGCATTTTCTCCTCTTCCCACAACGTTTTTAACCCTTTCAAACACAATTTTTACCATTTAAATCACATTTGTTTTGTTGTCTGCAGATGCTTTGGATTTAGAAAAGTCCAAAATTTTGTCATTTGGTAAAAGAGTTAATACAATCATGTGTCTATATCTTTTTCAGGAAGATCTGTTTGTGTTTCCTGCCCACCATGTTGGCAAACTGCGAAAAGTGAAAATAGGCCATGACAGACCAGAAATGAGTAAGGACATGCAATTTTTACGTATCAATCCTTTAATCCTTTACTATTCTCTCCAAGTTTTCATGACCCTAGGGAATAAGGCTTTTGAAAAAATTGTGGGAAAAGGAGAAAATGCTGGTAACCAGCATTTTCTCCTTTTCCCACAATGTTTTTTACCCTTTGAAGTGAACATTTCAGGTTTTAATTCATTGTCTATAGATGCTATTAATTTTTGGCAAGTCTAAAGTTTAGTTGGTAAAGAGTTAAAAGAAACTTGAATTTATTTTGAAATTTGTTTTCTGTTTGCAGCGGTGTTTGTCTTGGTGGGGGAATTGCAAATCTCACATTCTACAAGACTATTATGTCTACTAAATGAGTAGTTTGCAAAGTCAGTATTAAACCGGGGTTTTTTAGCTCACCTGAGCACGAAGTGCTCAGGATGAGCTATTGTGATCACTCACCGTCCGTCGGCGTCCGTCGTCCGTCGTCCGTCAGTCGTCCATCCGTTCACATTTTTTTGTTTACACTCTAGCATCTACAAATATTAACCAATCAGCACCAAACTTGGTCAAAATATATATGACCATAAGATCTCGGATGAGTTCGATTATGGGTCTAATCGGACCAGAACAACTTGAGTTATTTGCCCTTGAATTAGAAAAATTGCTATATTTGACTTTGTTTACACTCTAGCATCTACAAATATCAACCAATCAGCACCAGACTTGGTCAAAATATACATGACCATAAGATCTCGAATGAGTTCGATTATGGGTCTAATCTGACCAGAATGACTGGAGTTATTTGCCCTTGAATTAGAAAAATTGTTATATTTGACTTTGTTTACACTCTAGCATCTACAATTTTTCACCAATCAGCACAAAACTTGGTCAAAATATATATGACCATAAGATCTCAGATAAGTTCGATAATGGGTCTAATTGAACCAGAACGACTGGAGTTATTTGCCCTTGAATTAGAAAAATTGCTATATTTGACTTTGTTTACACTCTAGCATCTACAATTATTAACCAATCAGCACCAAACTTGTTCAAAATATATATAAGATCTCAGATGAGTTCGATAATGGGTCTAATTGAACCAGAACAACTGGAGTTATTTGCCCTTGAATTAGAAAAATTGCTATATTTGACTTTGTTTACACTCTAGCATCTACAATTATTAACCAATCAGCACCAAACTTGTTCAAAATATATATAAGATCTCAGATGAGTTCGATAATGGGTCTAATCGAACCAGAACAACTGGAGTTATTTGCCCTTGAATTAGAAAAATTGCTATATTTGACTTTGTTTACACTGTAGCATCTACAATTATTAACCAGTCAGCACCAAACTTGGTCAAAATATATATGACTATAAGATCTCGGATGAGTTCTATAATGGGTCTAATCGAACCAGAATGACTGGAGTTATTTGCCCTTGAATTATTTGACTTTGTTTACTCTCTAGCATCTACAAATATCAACCAATCAGCACCAAACTTGGTCAAGATATATATATGACCATAAGATCTGGGATGAGTTCGATTATGGGTCTAATCGGACCAGAACAACTGGAGTTATTTGCCCTTGAATATGAAAAATTGCTATATTTGACTTTGTTTACACTCTAGCATCTACAATTTTTAACCAATCAGCATCAAACTTGGTCAAAATATTTATGACCATAAGATCTCGGATGAGTTTGATTATGGGTCTAATCGGACCAGAACGACTGGAGTTATTTGCCCTTGAATTAGAAAATTCTTTAGAATAGTTCTTTGTCCGGAGCATAACTTTGTCATCTCCAGTTCGATTGACTTGAAACTTGGCATTTGTGTTTGTTGCAATAATACGGAGTGCAGTGTGAAAGAACCATAACTCTACCTCGTACTGTCTATGAGTTATTTCCCTTTGATCGTCATTTTTACAGCATTTTCAGCTTGTCCGGAATATAACTTTGTCATCTCTAGCCTGAACATCTTCAAATTTGGTATGCATGATTGTTGAAAAATTACGGAGTGCAGTGCACAAGAACCATAACTCTTCCTAGCACCTATTTTGAGTTATTCCCCCTTTGATCTTCCTGGCACGAATTTTGAGTTATTCCCCCTTTGATCTTCATTTTTATAGCATTTCTTGCTCGTCAGGAGCATAACTTTGTCATCTTAAGTAGGAATGACTTGAAATATGGTATGCTTATTTGTTGCAATATTTGGAAGTGCAGTGCGCAAGAATTGTAACTTTACCTCTTGCTGTCTTTGAATTATTTCCCTTTGATCGTCATTTTTACAGCATTTAGTGCTTGTCTGGAACATAACTTTGTCATCTCAAGTCAGAACAACTTCAAACTTGGTATGCATGTTTGTTGCAATATTACGGAGTACAGTGCACAAGAACAATAACTCTACCTAGCGCGGATTTTGAGTAATTCCACTTTGATCTATATTTTTACAGTATTTCTTGCTTGTCCGGAACGGAACTTTGTCACCTGAAGTCAAATTGACTTGAGACTTGGTAAACATGTTTGTTGCAGTTACGAAAAGTGCAATGCAATGGAGCCGTAACCTTAACTTATGCACTTTTGGAATTATTCCCTCTTCATTATTTTTTTTTTCCAGCTTTTCATGCTTCTCTACAATATAACTTTGTCTTTTCATGTTGGAATGACCTGAAACTTTATATGCATGTTTCCTTAACATTAGAGGAGACATTCATGCCTATTTCAATCACTTACATGATTTCTGCTGCACTAGTATTTTCCTCTACCTGCCCTTTATGATTATTATCCCCCCACAACAACTGGCAGTGGGACGGGCATATCTTGCGACAATTTGCCGCTCTTGTTACAGTATTTCTTGCTTGTCCGGAATGGAACTTTGAAGTCTCAAGTCACGTTGACTTGAGACTTAGTAAACATGTTTGTTGCATTACCTGCCCTTTGCAATTATTATACCTCCTCGACAACTGGTGGGATGGGCACATCTTGTGACAATTTGCCGCTCTTGTTTCATTATAATTTGGCCTTGAACCTCAATATTTGACCTTTACTGCTTGGTACTCAGGTGAGCGGTATAGGACCATCGTGGTCCTCTCGTTTTTTTTCATTTTTTTCCATTTTTCAGACCATTTTAAGTCTTATTCTCAAGAATTTTCTAAATAAATAAAGAATAAATAAAGTAAATCAACGTTCGATTGGCTAAACCAAGTGGTTTAGCCAATAAAAAGTTGTGTTACTTTCCAAATCTAAAATTAGACTTAAAATGAAATTAAAAATGGTTGGTGAATGTGACCTCTACACATATGTCAGTTTGTGTGTTTTTTTGTCAGGTTATGCCTGGTTTTTGGATGGAGTGTCTGTGTACGATATGACCGATAGGAGAATCTATGACTTTAAGCTTGAAGACTGGATATCTGGTCAGGAAGGAGACAGGCAGACATATAAGACATTGATGGTCCAGTCAGAGAGGGCCTTTGTGGAAGGTTTGTCTGCCATGGTGTAGCCACAAAAACACAATCACCTTTACTTCAAATCATACTCATGTAGGAACATTAAACTTTGAGACGGGACTATTATTTGGGAGTTTTTCAACAGATTTTTTTTTTGCCAATCTCATTTAAGCCATTAAGGTTGTAATATGACATTGCCCTCCCCAGCAAGAGACAGGTTTTGATGCATAATAGGAAAACAAGCGATCGCTTGTAGCAAGCCTTTGCTTTGTTTGTACATAATGAAGTTTGTGACAGTTTTCAGTAGTGTCTTCAATTATTGGTTACCACATTGCTTCATTGTGGATGCTAGTATTCTCTCCTTTTACTACAATGTTTTCAAAGGTCTTATTACTCAAGGTCTTAAAAACAGGATATTTCTTGGTAAAGAATAAAATTAATTACTGATATCTTCATATAAATATAAAACACATGGAAGGAATAGGTAATGAATATAACTTGGTTGGGAAGGCATACATTTCAGATTGATATTCATGGTATCTTTGTGTAAAATGTGTCCCCAAACTTATTATGTTCCAATCTTCTAGGGTTTTTTTGAAGTAAAGGAAATTGTTAAGTTCCTGATTTTGATTTGTGCTGTTCAAAAAACACAGGAACTTGACTGGTTTTACGATTATCAAAAAGCGCTATTTCTAACAGCTTTGTGCACTTAATCCTAGCATCAAAACACAGTGTTTACAGAAAACTTCTTCAGTGAAATTATTTAACATTTAGTTGATAGCATTATATACATTTATTGTTAATCTTTAAGCCCATTAGCGCTCAGAAACACAATTCAGGTGTTAAGATGCATTTGAATTCATATCATACCTTGTAAAAGTATGCAAAAAATATTGTGAACAAACTGTCATTGTGTGGTCAGTCCAAGTTTTAGTCGCAGGCAGAAAAATGAATTTTAAGGCAAAAACTAAACAAAAGATAAATTTCTGTGCTAGCGACTAACACTGAGCAACGGTACAATAAAAGATTGTCATCTTCACAATAATTTCAATACTTTTGAATGGTATGGTTTAAATTTAAATGCATTTTAACACCCACTTTGTTTACTTTTGGCAGCTATTTTTACTTAAAGGAAATAGCTAATAGTACTTCCTTTATGCAGTTTTAAATTTATTGATGATTAACTATTCCATTTAGTCACTATTATTGCGTAATAATATAATGCACTGCTTTGTCACAGAAAGCATTGACCACCAACATGCTTTTGAATGACAGTTTGGAGCACTGTTGAGGAAAAAGGGGAAACACTGCGTTTGTAGCTTCATTTTGATGAAGTATTTTGCTATATAAATAACAGAATACAAGTGTACTCAAATTTGGGTAAGGAGAATATGCACATATAAAACAAAAAAATAGTTTTAAATATGGTAAAATTATTACCAATTAGATGTAGAATAGCCCTAAAACAAGTTTTTAT
This sequence comes from Hippopus hippopus, assembly GCA_946811185.2. Classification (NCBI taxonomy): domain Eukaryota; kingdom Metazoa; phylum Mollusca; class Bivalvia; order Cardiida; family Cardiidae; genus Hippopus; species Hippopus hippopus. The sequence goes on from OX328096.1 coordinate 70,128,681, forward strand.
ATAGCAAGGTAAATTATTTTTGCACTGTTTGCATAAATCATGGATTCATTTGAAGCATATGATGACATAAGAGGAAGAGAATCTCCAAAAGCTGGGAAGGACAGGAGAAAGGTGGAGGAGAATTCGAGTGAAGACAAAGCTTCCAAAGATGATAAGCGGAGCATGGAATCCATTCAGGGCAGTCGTGGAGAGCAGCATGATGACTCAGATTCATCCACGTCTTATTCAAGCTCATCTACAAGCTCGTCAGGTATGAGTTTGCTCTCAAAAAAATGGGCTCATATTCACCAACCATTATTAGTTCCATTCTTAGGCATACTCTAGATTTGAAAAGTAACACATCTTTTGATTGGCTAAAACAACTGGTGTAGCCAATCAGAGCCAAGCCCTGGTAGCGCAAGAACAGGGAGTCGCTGGTTCGATCCCCGGCTTGGCCAATTTCTTTCAGAGAATTAATGATATTCAATGCGACAGAAGTCATTCCTCTCTCACCACTGATCATTGTTTCGACGATGGTTATGTGGGAAAGTAGCCAGTTGCTTGGAAAGAATGTTGTGAGGTGTACTGGTAAAAAAAACTCAAGTAAAGCATGGATAGGTGCACTGGCTACAGAAATAACTTAAATAACGTTGAAAACGGCATTTAACACCATACAATCAAACAATAGCTAGTCAGAAGTTGTGTATCATCAAATTTAGAAAATTCTGGTGAATAATAAGAAGACTGAAACTATGAATGTAAGATGAATATGGACTCTTTTCTCTACTTTGATACACATGAAGGATCACAGTTCTATAATGGATCTAGTTGTCCTTCTGTTATACAATTTTTATTGCAGCAAACTCCTTCTACATTGGGAGATATTCTGGGAGAGTAACATATCAATACATGCTGATGACCTGTTCTGTCTTACCCCTTTACCACACAACCTGGAGTTTTAATAACCATGAGAAATAGACACTTTTGAAAACATTGTGGAAAAAGAAAAAAATGCTGGGTTACCAGCATTTTCTCCTTTTCCAACAATGTTTTCTACTCTTTCAAAGACGGGGGTTCTGTGTGGCTCACTGGTAAAGTCTTGGACTTGTAACCTGGAGACCCAGCATTTGAGTGTTGCCTGATCTGTTGGGCTTCTCGTGGGAGTGTCCTTGGGCAAGACACTTCAGAGCCCTAGCTTAGTGCTGCTGAAACCCAGGGAATACATGAATATGTGAGCTATTGCTGTGACATGACTGAAATAATGTTGAAAGTGACGTTAAACACCATTCAATCAATTTTTCAAAATTCCATTCCGAAAGCCACATTTAATAAGTGGCCTGCAAATTCTTTCAATTTGGAAGAGTATAAAATTTTGTCGTCAGGTATAGGGTAAAAGTTGACAGCCTTGGAAAATGTGTCAACTAGGAGAAAGTGATGGTGATAATTGAACATTTTTTTAACACTTTACCAAACAATCCCTGGTTTTTATGACCCAGAGGAAGAAGCCTTCTGAAAACATGTGGGAAAAGGAGAAAATGCTGGTTACCAGCATTTTCACCTTTCCCACAATGTTTTCTACTCTTCTAAAGTCAAGTTTCAATTTTTGAGTCACATTTATTTTGTCGTCTGCAAATGCTTTCAATTTAGACATGTTTAAAATTTTGTTGTTTGGTAAAGAGTTAAAGAAAATATAAATGTATCAAATCTAAATATGTTGAAGACTTTGTAGAGCGTTGGCCTCTCACATGTAAGGTTCCAGGTTCAAGCCCGTGATGACTGAGGTAAATGTTTTGAGCTACCCACATCACAGCACTAGTACTGGTTAAGATTGCTAGGTTGCAATTAGCGAGAAAGATTAAAATAAGTTGTAAGAACTTGTTTCACAATCAATGTGAAATGAATTGGTTTAACTTTTTACCAAACAATCTCGGGTTTTCATGACTCTGAAAGAAGCCTTTTGAAAACACTGTGGGAAAAGGAGAAAATGCTGGTGACCAGCATTTTCTCCTTATCCCAGAATGTTTTCTACCTTTCCCATAATAAATTTCCATTTTTGTGTCACGTTAATTTTGTTGTCTGCAAATGCTTTCAATTTGGACCAGTCTAAAATTTTGTCGTTTTGGTAAAGAATTTAACTTAAGATATCATTTCATGTTGTTTTTGCCTTTTTCATTAGAATGTTTTGGATGTCTACTGCTGCAGACTTATTTTGGGAGATATTAAGATATTTGCAATAAAGTGACATAGGAAATACATGTATGTGTACTTTAATCAAATGACTACATTTTAGATTGGTCCAAATTGAAAGCAGTTGCAGACGACAATTTTGATATGGCTCAGATGGAGAAAATTGTCTGAGAAAGGGTAGAAAACATTGTGGGAAAAGGAAAAAATACTGGTTACCGGAGTTTTCTCCTTTTCCTGTAGTGTTTTCAAAAGGCTTTCTTCTTCAGGGTCGTTAAGACTCGGGATTGTGTGGTAAAGAGTTAAGAAGCAATGGGTAGATTTAGTTTCAAACGACTTTTCTTTTATCAGTTTAGAATTGTCAAGGTTTATTTTTGTTGTCTTAGCATCAAATTTTTTTTTAATAAAACTATCACTAAATCAGAATACTGTAAAACCGGAAATCTTTGCGTGGTGGAAATCTTTGGGATTTTTCGAGTAAGGACAAAAATCACTAAGGTATCCTGTCGCGTAAATTTAAGCTACACTTAGGTATATTTTACCTGGTCATGTTAGAGCGATTGACTGGACCTCTGTTGACATCAATGAATCCCTTTTTCATCAAAGTGGACCAGAATACCAGTCTAGTGGCGGTTAATACTGCCAATTTAACATGTTTCATTGAGGTAAAAATGGAGAGTTGTTAAAGTAAATGATAAGTTAGTTTTACAGTACACAAACTTTATTCTCTTTGAATTATTTTCACGGAAATTAAAACACATGTAAGGTCAGTATTTGGTAGTTCACAAAATTTTTGACTCCACTTTCACAGTATAGATTTTCAGCACATGTATATAATACATAAGTATAACATAGCTAGTTGTCAAAATAGCATTAAGTACATAGAGGGTCTAGCTGTAACAAAAATTTTAAACTTTGGAAAAAGTCTTATATCCTGACATTGTTTTACCCTTTATGGCTTTACCAAACCACAACATTTTACTATTCTCCAAATGAAAGATATTTTCAGATGAAAAATTAAATGTGGCTCAAAAGATAGAAACTTGTTTTTGAGAGGCTGGAAAATATTGTGGGTATAGGAGAAATGCTAGTTATCAGCATTTTCTCCTTTAACCACAATGTTTTCTAAGGGCATCTTCCAAAGGGTAGTTAAAACAGGATTGTATGGTAAAGAGTTGAGTCATACAATTACAGTACAAATGAAAAATATTGTCAGATGTATTTTTGTACAAGCAGCTTTTATTTATACAGAAAATGAATCATTTTGAAGTTTTTCATTTCTTTTGTCCCATTCAAATAAATTGCCGTAGTTAATCATAAGCTACTGACTGAAAGTCCACTGGGTGCCTCTATAGAAACAGAAAGCCTTTGAGTGTGCCTATTTTCTAGCACGGCTGTTTTCGAAGAAAACGTCTGAGTATTGCCATAGCCCTGTCATCATCTGTTTCACCGACTTGGTTTTATGATATCTCTCTCGTTACTGAAGATATTCATGTAAAACTTAGACTATTTGTTAATTATCAAAAGGGAAACTCATACAACAGGGGAAAATAATGATTAAAATATTTTTGACACCATTTTGCTCCCTTTTCAACTTTTGATTTTCACTTTTGATTTTCAATGAAAATCAATCTAAAAGAAGTTGCACCCACGCATTGGCACCAGGGTCTGTATTCACCATTTGGTTCAGCCAACCCGAAGTTGTGTTACTTTCAAATATAGAAAATCTTGGAGAATAAGACTAATTAAGAATGGTTGGTGAATATGGACCCAACATGTGGTGCTCTTGTTAATGATTATGTATCCGTTTATTCATTCAAAGCTTACTAAGGTTTTTTTCAGCAGTGAATCAAAATTTCATGTAATCTACTCAGAAATATTAGAAAAATATATTTTCTTTGCAAGTGTATGGAAATTGGACAGTTACATGGATTAAAAGGGTGCAACTGAGGTGTCACGACACACAGTCACGACTTTTAACAACTCTGAAAGAGAAGGCTTTTGAAAGCATTTTGCGAAAATGAGTAAATGCTGGTAACAAGCATTTTCTCCTTCTCCCACAATTATTTTTTTTTTCTTTTTTTAGGACAAATACATTATTTGAATAACATTTGAATTATTATCTGTAAATTTCTTCAATATGGACAAGTTAAAAATTTTGCTGTTTGAGAAAGGGATAAATCTGTGAAGTTCAAAGGTTCAAACGTAGCAAAACAGAGAAATCAAAGTGCTTGTAGCACTGGAGGGACAGCGTTTTCAAAGCATGAAGTCTCTCCGTCAGTATTTTGGTATAGTCATACGCTGAATAGTTTCCATCAGAATAAAGCAAAATCTGTATGGATTTAGGGAACTATTTTTTTCTAAACCAAGCAGGCAGATAGACTGGTTGCCTCCCCTGATGCAGCATGTATGTAGATTACTTGGAAGTAGTACCATTTGTAAAAATTTACTATCTTTAGAATTGAGGTGTTGTGTGTTTCAAAATTGATGTTAGCTATGGACAGTGTTGCAAGCAACAATGTCCACAAAGACTTTATTAACTCGTTACCAAGGAACAAAATTTTGGACTACAAAGTGAAAGCATTTGCAGACGACATTTTCAATGTGGCTCAAATGTTGTGGTTTTACTTTGATAGGGTAGAAAACATTTAGGGAAAAAGAGAAAATGCTGGTTACCAGCATTTTCTCCTTTTCCCACAGTGTTTTTAAAAGACTTCTTCCTCAAGGTCATTAAAAGTGGGCATTAGGTGGTATAGAATTAAGAAGTGTTCAATTCAAATAAATCTCTTCTTGAATTTAATTTATGACACTGGTTTGCATCATACCCAGCTTTTTGTTTTGTTTATGAATAGAATATATTTCATTTTTAGGAAGTAGAGACAAAAAGAACAGAGGGCGTAGATCTGCTTCCCCACCACCAAGAGCTAAAACACCCGTAAGGGAGCTATCCCCCCCTCGTAAAAAGGAACCGGATGACTTCTTCGACAAGCCTTCAGGACCAACCTTCACCTTCAGAAGTTACAGTGAGGACGGTAAAACTGCCGAGGAAGAGTATTTGACAGGATACAAGGTAAGATTTATTTAAGGGATTTGAAGGCTAGCTACTTACAATTACTACCAGTCTTTACACTGAGACGTTAAACCGATGTCCTGTTTTTTCATTGCTATACAACCAGCATGTCTAATAATTACCTTGTTCATTTAAGGAATGAAGAGAATTTTTTTTTGTTTTCATGGAGGTATGAAAAAAAAAAACCTAATCAAAAGTGTGATTAGGTTTTTTTTCATACCTCCATGAAAACAAAAAAAGTTCTCTTCATTCCTTATAATTCAATGTCACAGACAACAAATATGCACTTTTTTTTTTGTAAATCCAACATTGCGTATTTATTTAATGTCTATTTCATAGCGCGGTAAAACTGCTCGTTCATGATGTAACAATAATGTAAATTTGTGACGTCATTATAGTATTGAACATTTGTAGATTTCGTAGATTTATTATTAGAAGTTCAGTACGCTAGAATTAAGTTGAAAATAAGATTGTTGGAACCCAGCAAAGTGACAATGAGTTTTAAGCTCTCTCTTTTGATTTACTGTTGGATATTTTTTTCAATGTCCAGAAAAAATAAATTCAGCTAGCAGTTTGAACTTCGGACTCGAGATAGATCTAGATCTAAAATCAGAAAGAAAAACATTATGAAATCTTGTATACATGTTTGTTTACATTAGTTTGGCTGCAAAAGTAGTTCTGGCACAGCTTGATTTTTTTTTATGGAGCTATGAAAAAAAAATTTTCAGCCAATCAGAAATCGCCAATGTTCATGAAAAAAAAACTAACATTGAATTATTAAAGAAGTTCAAAAATATAGGATGTTACACAATTTACTGGCATGTGATATTTATTCGCAAACAACATAATACCATTAGCTTTCCAGTTGAGATAAAAGTCAGTTGCATTTTTAGCTCACCTGAGCACAAAGTACTCAAGATGAGCTTTTGTGATTGTGCTGTGTCCGTCGTGCATCGTCCGTTGTGCTGCATTAACTTTTACCTTGTGTACACTCTAGAGGCCACATTTTCAGTATGATAATCATGAAACGTAATCAGAATGTTTGTTTTAATGATATCTCAGACAAGTTTGAAAATGGGTCATGTCGGGTCAAAAACTAGGTCACTAGGTCATATTTAGAAAAACTTTGTGTACGCTCTAGAGGCTACATTTTCAGTCCAATACTCTTGAAAGTTTGTCAGAATTTTTTTCTTGATGGTTTATTGGACGAGTTTGAAATTGGGTCAATTTGGGTAAAAAACTAGGTCACTGGGACCAATCTTTGAAAAAGCTTGTGTCCGCTCTAGAGGCCACACTTTCAGTCCAATACTCGTGAAACTTGGTCAGATTGTTTGTCTTGATGATATCTTGGATGAGTTTAAAAATGGGTTACATCAGGTCAAAAACTAGGTCACTTGATGTTTTTCCCCCCAATTCGTAAAATTTCACAGCAATAAAAATAACCCATTCTATAGCATTCCTCTCTCATGGCTAATCATTGTTTACACAGTGGTTACCCTAGTTTTAATCGTAGTGTTGAAATTCATTTTCTGAATGAACTTTGACCTACCTTTCTATAACAAAAGATCAGACTTATTGATTGCCTCAACAGGCTGGACTTGATGCAGCTAACCAGGAAAGGAAAGAAATGAGTGAGAAGGAAGATCAACAAAGAAGAAGGATACTGAATGGCATGTCTGTCCATGATGCGGCCAGAACAGGAAACCTAGAAAGAATGCAGGAACTTATCACATACTACCCAGAGATGAAAGAGTATGTATTTTATCAATTCAGTTCTTTTAACCCTTTACCATACAATCCTGAGTTTAAAAGACCCTGAGGAAAGAGGCCTCTGAAAACATTGTGGGAAAAGGAGAAAATGCTGGTAACCACCATTTTCTCCTTTTCCCACAATGTTTTATACTGTTTCAGAAACAAATCTCATCATTTGAGTCATGTTTAGTTTATCCTCTGCAAATGTTCTCAATATGGATGAGTATAAAATTTTGTCATGTGATAAAGGTTAATAGGCTTCTGGCCCATTATACATTATCATAAATCTATGACAGCAGTTATTTTTGCTACCTACTTAAGTCTGTATGTATGGAATATTATGTTGTAGTAACTTTTCTGGTTCTTGTATTTGCATCTAATGGCATGAGAAAGTTTGATATTGTGTAAGACCAAAGGTTCAGTGTGATGTCGAAATTTTTTCATGTAACGAGAAGCAAAGGCATGCCTCAGGAAAGTTACTTCAAGGGAAGGGCTGATAATTTCAGAGTAGCAAAACCCTCTTTTCTGGAATTATGGCTGATATATATGGGCATGAGTTTATCATTATTTTGGATTATTTCAGATCGAAAGATGAGACCGGGCTTACCCCACTTCACATATCCGCTCAGTTAGGTTGTCTTGATATTGTAAAATGGCTGACAGCTCTCGGTATTAACCTAAATACGGAAACAAGGACTGGTTATACAGCAATACACCTGGCAGCAATGAATGGGCATGTAAACTGTCTTATTGTGAGTAAATTTGGTTAACCATTCTCCAAACAATCCTAAGTTTAAATGACCCCATGGGAGAAGGCTTTTGAAAACAATGTGGGAAAAGGAGAAAATGCTGGTAACCTTTTTTCAGAATGCTTTCAATCTCGTCAGAGAACTTCAGCTCATTTGTGTCAATTTTGAAGTTGTCCTCTGCAGATGTTTTGAATTTGGTAAAGTATAAATCTTGTCATGTGGGTAAGGTTTAACTCTTGATCAGAGGAGGAATTTGTCGACTTGCCTGTATTGAAAACATTTCCAGGCCACATAGAAAATGTTGGTCAAATAATAAGATATGTTGTTGAAAGGGTAGAAAACATGGCAGTGGGAAAAGGAGAAAATGCTGGATACCAGCATTTTCTCCTTTTCACAAAATGTTTTCTCGAAAGGCCCTACCCTTCTCAGGATCCATTCCTTTCTCAAAGCTGATCTTTGTTTCCATGATGATCTTGTGAGAAAGCAGCCAGTGGCATGGGAAGAATATTGTGCAAAGCACTGGTAAAAGAAACTCTAGGAAAACATGGATAAGTGCACTGGCCACGGCGATATAACTGAAATGTTGAAAGCAATGTTAGACACATTGTAATGAAATATGATGGATTAGTTGTTCCGAAAACTCTAAAATTTGAAAGTCAGCATTTTCATGAAAATTAGAAAATGACTATATAAAAATGAAAACATTAATTTTATGAAATGAGCCATGTTCTGAAAACAGAGGGTTAAATACATCTCCATGATGCATGATACCTCATAACTGTGGTTCCACAGCAAGTCATCACATAACATCACATGAAATTCATTTTGTCTATCAAACAACTGAATCGTGAGGTAGACTGGTCCTTTGACATGCAGAAAATCAACAAAAAGCAAAAGGTTTCACGCAGGCTGAGCTGGGTTGATACTTAGTGCAGATGCATTAAGCCCCTTTTGAAAGAGAATGGTTTAATCATTGAAAACGTATATGTAGATATTGTTTGTTTATCGTAGGTTCTTGCTGCCATGGGAGCAACTATTACTTGTCGCTCTGTGGACAGGCAGACACCATTGCATGTAGCTGCAATGAAGTAAGTCTTCAGATATTTTATAAATTTACTAGATTAATTAACCCCACGATTCCAATAGTGTTTTCCAATCTTTTGCAGCCAAATCTCATAAATCGACCCAGATTTGAATTGTCATCTGCAAAGTGCTTTCAATATGGAAAAGTCTTAATTTTATTGAGTGGTAAAGAGTGACTGTGGCTTAAATGACGATTTATTCTTGAAAGGGCAAAATGATTATGGTAAAATGAAAAAAAAAAACCAGCTAATTACAAGTGTTTTCTTTATTTCCAACAGTATTTTCTTCCTTTCCAATTTAGAGTTGTAAAAGTATAGAATTTATTAAGTAAAGGAAAATAAAGTGCTCACAAGCTATACAATACATACGGAATATTATGTTGTAGTGACTTTCCTGTCGCTTGTATTTAATTTGAGCAGCGTGAGAAAATTGGATATCACCAGAGACCGAAGGTCGAGCACAATGTCAAAATTTTCTTACACAGCAAGAAGTAAATACAAGCACCAGGAAAGTTACTACGACCTAATATTCCTTTTATTATATACCTAAAATTTTCAACGACAACATTTTTCATTAATAGTGTGGATGGTAGTAACTCTGTTTTTATGAATGGTGGATTAATATTACAGCATAACATTCTGACCAATCAAATCGCAAGTCAATGCATGCTTAGTCTGTGCACGAGATACGTCATTATACCATATTTGAGACCATATTTCACAGTGTGTAGATATGGATTCTTTTTCCTCTTGTGTGTATTATTTCATTCGATTGCAAGGCATGTATTGGAGTCAGAAAATTTTCTGGTGTATAATAAAAGTTATTCTTTAAGTGTTCTTTATTTAATTTAGGAAGTTCAATGCTTTAAGATATCCATTGTTACTTTTCAGGATGAGATTTAATTCTGATTTTATACATCAAACATTTATTTTAAAGAATCACAGAATCTGTGTGGTCCTTGTTCTCTGGATGTGCAGGGCATCCATTAATAAAGGGGCCCAGTTTGGACTTTTGGACTTGTAACTTGGAAGGCCCAGATTGGAGCCTCGATGGAAGAACTGGATTTTTCGTTGGAGTGTCCTTTGGCAAGACACTCAGATTCTCAACCGAATACTGGTGAAACTTAGGACATAATTGAATATGTAGGCTGTCTCAGTGAGATAGCTAAAATAATGTTGAAAACTGTGTATTCACACACCATTCACTTAATTAATTAGATATTTCAGTTGCTAGACGTGTAGTCTCCATTTTGGACAGTCACATTAGCCGAGCTGGGTAGCTCTGTCTGTAATGTACAGCACTTGTAACCAGGGGGTTGCTCATTTGAATCCCTAGCTGGGCCAATTTCTTTCTAAGAATTAATGATAATCTGCAACAGGATTCATTCCTCTCTCACTGCTGATCATTGTTTAGGTGATGGTTATGTGGTAAAGCAGCCAGTGGCTTAGGAAGAGAATTGTGCAAAGCACTGGTAAAAGAATATCCAGGGAAGCATAGATACATTAACTGGCCAATGGTATCTAAGTGAAACAATGTTGAAAACAGATTAACCCTTTACTGCACCATCCCAAGTTTTAACACCCCCCCCCCCATAGAAAAGGACTTTTGAAAACACCGTGGGAAAAGGAGGAAATGCTGATAACCAGCATTTTCTCCTTTTCCCACAATGTTTTCCACCCTTTCAGAGACAGATTTCATAATTTGTGCAACGCTTCATTTTGTCTGCAAATGCTTTCAATTTGGAGCAGTCTTAAATTTTGTAATTTGGTAAAGGGTTAAACACTAAACAAACAAATAAACAAACAAGCAAACAAAGACAGTAATGTTAATGTTGTATTCCTTTGTCTTGTTTTAGTGGTCATCTTGAATGTGTGAAATGGTTGATTGCCAATAGATCCAGTCTCAGTGCAGAAGATCAGCTTGGGCGGACTCCACTTGACTTGGCTGAGGAATATAGGCACAACGAGTGTGCTAAATTTATACGCAAGTGCCTTGAGGAAACAAATGATCCTAACAGTAGCTTACATGCCTTGAGACTTAGCTCAAGAAATAAGTAGGTGGAATTTTATTAATTTTGCTTTCATGACACACATTTTTTCTCATGTACCTCAATCATCTTTTTTTAACTCTTCACCCGAAAAAAATTTTTTACCTTTATTCATGCTCAAAGCATATGCAGATGAAAGTGTGGTTCAAATGATGGAATTTTATCTTTGAAAGGGTAGAATGATTCACTTTAGCCCTACTTGAAGAAACTTTAAGAATTAATCATTTTCTCTTTGTCCATGAGAGTACAATATTTTATGCACCCCTTCAACGAAGTGGGGGTATACTGCTTTGCTAATGTCAGTCGGTCGGTCCGTCCGTCGGTCGGTTGGTCCGTCGGTCGGTCGGTAGACCTTACCTTGTCTGGATGATAACTAGACACAGAATTGACCTAGGTTCGTCAAATTTGGCACAGACATGGGTCTCGGAGTGTAGATGATCCCTATTGATTTTGAGGTCAATCGGTCAAAGGTCAAGGTCACAGTGACCGTCAACATGTTGACATATAGACCAAACATTGTCCGGATGATAACTAGACACAGAATTGACCTAGGTTCATCAGATTTGCTACAGACATGCGTCTTGGAGTGTAGATGATCCCTATTGATTTTGAGGTCAATTGGTCAAAGGTCAAGGTCACAGTGACCGTCAACATGTTGATATATAGACCAAACCTTGTCCAGATGATAACTAGACACAGCATTGACCTAGGTTCATCAAATTTGGCACAGACATACGTCTCGGAGTGAAGATGATCCCTATCGATTTTGAGGTCAAAGGTCAAGGTCACAGTGACTGTCAACATGTTGATATATAGACCAAACCTTGTCCGGATGATAACTAGACACAGAATCGACCTAGGTTCGTCAAATTTGGCACAGACATGCATTTTGGAGTGTAGATGATCCCTATAGATTTTGAGGTCAATCGGTCAAAGATCAAGGTCACAGTGACCGTCAACATGTTGATATATAGACCAAACCTTGTCCGGATGATAACTAGACACAGAATTGACCTAGGTTCGTCAAATTTGGCACAGATATGCGTCTCGGAGTGCAGATGATCCCTATTGATTTTGAGGTCAATCAGTTAAAGGTCAAGGTCACAGTGACTGTCAACATGTTGATATATAGACCAAACCTTGTCCAGATGATAACTAGACAAAGAATTGACCTAGGTTCGTCAGATTTGGCACAGACATGCGTCTCAGAGTGTAGATGATCCTTATTGATTTTGAGGTCAATCGGTCAAAGATCAAGGTCACAGTGACCGTCAACATGTTGATATATAGACCAAACCTTGTCCGGATGATAACTAGACACAGAATTGACCTAGGTTCGTCAAATTTGGCACAGACATGCGTCTCGGAGTGCAGATGATCCCTATTGATTTTGAGGTCAATCAGTCAAAGGTCAAGTTCACAGTGACCGTCAACATGTTGATATATAGACCAAACCTTGTCCGGATGATAACTAGATACAGAATTGACCTAGGTTCGTCAAATTTGGCACAGACATTTGTCTCAGAGTTCAGATGATCCCTATCGATTTTGAGATTAATCCATCAAAGGTCAAGGTCACAGTGGTCTTCAACTTAATGATATTTAGACCTAACCTTGTCCAGATGATGACTAGACACAGAATTGACCGAGGTCCTTCAAATTCTGTACAGATATTCATCTTGGAGTGTAAATGATCCCTATCGATTTTAAGGTTAATCCGTGAAAGGTCAAGGTCACAGTGACTACCAGATAATTCAGGGCCCGCGCTGCCATTCGCCACTTGAGCCATTTGCTCAAAAAAATTAAAGTGTCTCAAAAATGATCATATGTGGCTCAACTTGTGGCTCCAACATTTTATTCGCGTATTATCGGGGACGTAGTAAGCATTGAAGTTGACTGGGAAAAAGCGGAAGTCGAACACGCATGCTGAAAAGAAAATCAATAACCCAGTCTGTGTATCGGCGACTGTTTACAATCTTGTATGTATACACACCAATGCGAACTGTTGACAGATTATCACGTTTAACAATTGAAGTGGGATATAAATAAAAAAGATGACATCGATATTTCCCAATCACTTCTTTTGATATCAGTTTATGAACTGTGCCACTTCCTGTATCAATGTGGCAGTAGGGGGGCATGACTGTTTTACAAACAGACATCTTGTAACAACTAGATCCAGTCTTAGTGCAGAAGATCAGCTTGGGCGGACTTCACTTGACTTGGCTGAAGAATATTGGCTCATTGAATGTGCTAATTTATATGCAAGTGCCTCGAGGAAACAAATGATCCTGATAGTATTATTTAGGTACTGGTAACCAGCATTTTCTCCTTTTCCTACAATGTTTTCAATAGCCTTCTTCTTCAGGGTTGTAAAAGCATTGGATTATCTGGTAAAGGGTTAACAGCTGCGTGTTAAAATACCGTGCTTGTATGGACAAGGAGAAAATTATAAATTCTTCAAGTTTCTTCAAGTAGGACATTAGTGGATCAGAAATTAAGGTTTAGTGAAAGCAGTACAGAGTACTTTATAAAAATGTAATATTGCAGTAGGGCAGGTTGATTGAGGCAAGCACTGTGGACTACACTGGCTAACCTGGGTCCAAATATTTTGCAGATGCATGAAATCCCCTTTTTACAGAGCATGGTTTAAGTGTTTTATCTTAATTGGATGTCCTCTTTTCTTCAAAATTTACATACCTGTTGACATCTGTTATTTGTAATTATTTATACTTTTCAGTTTGGATCCCATCAAAGAGGACAATGGTAGAGAAGGAGGAGTGTGGCAGAATGACGTAAGTTGTCAAGGTTATATGTAATTGTCACTACATATGCTCATGTAAATCTAGTACTATCTTATAGGTATTTGAACTTCATTATATTTCACTTTCATAATATTGGGAGAAGAACATATATTTACCATTATGGTACTAAACAAATCAAATAAACATTAGCAGTTGGTATTAAACATGCCTGTATTGCAAGTTCAAAGCTGATCTTGATCTACACTGTTTGAATAAACAGTAAAAATTGGGTTAAGCCTACAAAGGTTCACTTGATTACTTCATTCATTTATTTCACTGGTTTACTGTTAGTAGCTTTTCCTTTCGCAAGGGATATTTATTTTTATTTTCTGTGCTATTTTCTATTTTGGAAATCTCTCTCTTAAAATTAAACAGATGGTTAGTATACTACTTGACTTTACAATGATGTTCTGATTCAATCATTGCATGATGTTTAACCAGATATTTTATAAATGGAAGTTGCAATACACATGTTATTGTAACTGGTACATATTAATCAGTGTATGATTATTATCCTCCGCCGAAGGCGGAGGGATATAATTTTAGGGTTGTCCGTCCGTCCTTCCTTCTGTCCATCCGTCCATACGTCCGTCTGTGCGTCTGTCTGTCCATCTATCCATGTGTCCGTCTGGGAGAATATCTCCAATACCATTGGATGGAATTTCATGAAACTTTATACGTGTGTACAATAACCCATTCTGCCGAGACACTTTTTTTTTTTTTTTTTTTATTCGATGAAAAATGGCCGACTCGGAGAGATTTTAAGTTATGCGGTCAAGTAAATTTTTCGGCGGGGGATATCATTTCAACGAAATTGCTTGTTTATTATATAATTATGCTTTAACCCATTTCCATGCAAAGATGAATTACATTGCCCCTGCAGTATACAGCCTTTGCTTACATTGTCAGAAAGTTCCTGTAGTTTTAGACAGATTCTCCTTTACAAAAATGTTATCTCTGTCATTCAAAAAAGGCATTATTCTTTTTGTTTAACTCATTACCAGACAACAAAATTTTAGAGTTATCAACTTGAAAGTATTTCCAGACATCCTGTTGAATATGAGTCAAACACTTATACGTCATGAGACTATTTAGTGATTTATCTAAGAAGAGCTTGTATGGTAAAGGTTGAAGTGATCTATATATCCTATATGATGTAATCACAAATACCAGTAGAACATAAATATTGATCAGTGAATCATTTGAAATTTAGTTTTATAAGGAATAGAAAAGATAAGTCATGGTCAGTGAATCATCTAAAATACAACCTTACAACAGATAGAAAACTCTTGTCGGCTTGGGAATTACCTTGTCAGTTAGGGTTAAATCTTTTTTACTAGGCTTAGATCTTGCTAGCTAGGGATTAATTTTGTCAATTTGAAATATCAGAAAATATTTTGTATCATTCAAATTCTACCTGCTTTGCCAATTACTTAGGGCTTATTCTCTAGAAATATACTAAAGGCCAGTATGAGAAATCAAGATTATTGTTTGATAGTAAATGTTTTACTTTATTTTTAAATTTGTACAACACTTTTTGTAAAGGGTCTTTATGCCCTATTCTAAAATGTATTTATTTTTCCATCAAAAGAAGTTTTTCTTCCTTGCAATGTTTTCTGGTCTGCATCTGTGTAAATTCTAAAAAGTTCTAGGCATGGTTGACAGGAAAATGGACTGTAATTTTCTCATCTTTTTTCATTTTCACTACAAGTCTTCAATTAACAATTTCTTCAAATGCTATTAGAATAGATAGGATAATTATGAACAATCTTTATACTAAATTATTTGAGCAGTACTCTTTGAAAATGGAGTTTAATGCATTTTTTTGTAATGCTTAATATTGATCCATTTCTTGTAAAGATACTAGCTGAATTATGAGGTAAAAATAATCTTCTGACAAGCAGAAAATTTTTAGCAACAGCAAAATGTACAACCCAGGTCAGCCTGAGCAAATTGCACAGGCTGACATGGGTTGATATTCTTTGCAGTTGTTCACAATATTTAATTCTAGGTGTGTTTGAGCTGAAACACTCTATTGTAAATGAACTTAGTGTACATACAAGAATGCAACGCATATTTTGTGCAGTCTCATCTTTACTTCGAAGCATCTAACACTCCTAATTGGTTTCTTGTTTTCTTTGAATTGCTTTGAATTTTTCTTTTGCCTAAACTAAATTGAGTGAGTGTGAATAAGTAAGTGTTGGCATGTCATTGAAGTGCCAACTGATAAATACTGATCAAGAACATAGATTTTAAAATTTAGATGTTTAGATATGGTCAACTACTTTAGATAAATGTACAGTGGCAAGTGGTTAGTAGTTTGTATACTTTCGGCTGAATGGAGCTTATATTTGTCAATGTCTTTTTCCCTAAATACTCCTATTTGTCAAAGAGAATGAAATTATTTGCTCAGAAGAAATTGTATGTGAGCCATGCTCTCTGAAAAGGGGGCTTAATGCATCTGCAAAAACTATTGACCCAGGTCAGCCTGTGAAGTCTGTGCAGGCTAACCTGGGTCAAAACTTTTTGCTATTGGTCAATTTTTTAGATGTAAAAGGACCATTCTATCTCAAGATAGTTCTTTGTTAGACAAAAAGGGTTTCATGAGTCTATAATTGTGATGTCTTGCTTGGTACAATGCACTACGGTACAATGCATTAACTCTTTCCTTTACTGTTGATGACACAAGAACCTCTTGTGGACAGTGTAGATCAAGATCAGACTGCACAGAATGTGCAATTTGATCTCTGATCTACACTGCCGACTCTTTTATTCTAGTTTATAACTGAACTGTCTCTTCATCTTGCACTAGAACTGTATTTGTAGCCATTAAAAAGGTAAAGATTATTTCTCTAATAGTGAGAAATTTAAGCCCCATTTTGTCGGAGCATGACTCGTGTCAACTGTGTTGAAGATGCACGCTACAACCCCACTATAAACAGAATTACCTCGCTACTACCCTTCTCTGGCATGCTTTTCTTTCAGACATACCCAGATTCAGCCCGGGCTAATGCTGGCAGCGAAAGTGAAGGTAGAACAAAAAAGTCACATCATACCTCAGATGATTTGGAGGTGTGTCACCTTTTACACAAAGTCACCCCACATATGAGTTTTATGTTTGTTTCTTAGTGTTTAATATATGAAAAACTTTCTTTTCAATTCATGTATCAGCCAGTGGCCTTTATCAAGACTGAAAAACAAATTGCATTTTTATCCCCCACCAAAGGTGGGGGGATATAGTTTTAGCGTTGTCCGTCCGTCCATCTGTGTGTCCGTCCGGGAGAATATCTCCAATGCCATTGGACAGATTTCGTGAAACTTTATATGTGTGTACAATAACCAATTCCGCCGAGACACTTTTTTTGTTTTTTTGATTTGATGCAAATGGCCGACTGGGAGCGATTTTAAGTTACGCGGTTCAGTGAATTTTTGTTGTTTTCAGTCTTCATTTTTACAGCATTTTCTGCTTGTCCGGAGCATAACTTTGTCATCTCCAGTCCGATTGACTTGAAACTTGGCATTTGTATTTGTTGCAATAATAGGGTGTACAGTGTGAAAGAACCATAATTCTACCTCGTGCTATCTTTGAGTTCTTTCCCTTTGATCATCATTTTTACAGCATTTTCTGCTTGTCCGGAGCATAACTTTGTCATCTCCAGCCCGATTGACTTGAAACTTGGCATTTGTGTTTGTTGCAATAATACGGAGTGCAGTGCGAAAGAACCATAACTCTACCTGGTGCTGTCTTTGAGTTATTTCCCTTTGATCGTCATTTTTACAGCATTTTCTGCTTGTCCGGAGCATAACTTTGTCATCTCCAGTCCGATTGACTTGAAACTTGGCATTTGTGTTTGTTGCAATAATACAGAGGGCACTGCGAAAGAACCATAACTCTACCTGGTGCTGTCTTTGAATTATTTCCCTTTGATCGTCATTTTTACAGCATTTTCTGCTTGTCCGGAGCATAACTTTGTCATCTCCAGTCCGATTGACTTGAAACTTGTCATTTGTGTTTGTTGCAATAATACAGAGGGCATTGCAAAAGAACCATAACTCTACCTGGTGCTGTCTTTGAATTATTTCCCTTTGATCGTCATTTTTACAGCATTTTCTGCTTGTCCAGAATGTAACTTTGTCATCTCTAGTCTGAACATCTTCAAATTTGGTATGCATGATTGTTGAAAAACTACGGAGTGCAGTGCACAAGAACCATAACTCTTCCTAGCATGAATTCTGAGTTATCCCCCCTTTGATCTTTATTTTTATAGCATTTCTTGCTTGTCCGGAGCATAACTTTGTCATCTTTAGTAGGAATGATTTGAAATATGGTATACTTATTTGTTGCAATATTTGGAAGTGCTGTGCTCAAGAATTGTAACTCTACCTCATGCTGTCTTAGAGTTATTTCCCTTTGATCGTCATTTTTACAGCATTTAGTGCTTGTCCGGAATATAATTTTGTCATCTCAAGTCAAAACGACTTCAAACTTGGTATGCATGTTTGTTGCAATATTACGGAGTACAGTACACAAGAACAATAACTCTACCTGGTGCGGATTTTGAATAATTCCACTTTGATCTTCATTTTTACAGTCCAGTTCTTTGTCCGGAGCTTAACTTTGTCATCTCCAGTCCGATTGACTTGAAACGTGGCATTTGTGTTTGTTGCAATAATACGGAGTGCAGTGCGAAAGAACCATAACTCTACCTCGTGCTGTCTTTGAATTATTTCCCTTTGATCGTCATTTTTACAGCATTTTCTGCTTGTCCAGAATACAACTTTGTCATTTTTAGTCTGAACATCTTCAAATTTGGTATGCATGATTGTTGAAAAATTACGGAGTGCAGTGCACAAGAACCATAACTCTTCCTAGCACGAATTTTGAGTTATTCCCCCTTAGATCTTCATTTTTATAGCATTTCTTACTTGTCCGGAGCATAACTTTGTCATATTAAGTAGGAATGATTTGAAATATTGTATGCTTATTTGTTGCAATATTTGGAAGTGCAATGCGCAAGAATTGTAACTCTACCTCGTGCTGTCTTTGAGTTATTTCCCTTTGATCGTCATTTTTACAGCAGTTAGTGCTTGTCCGGAATATAATTTTGTCATCTCAAGTCAAAACGACTTCAAACTTGGTATGCATGTTTGTTGCAATATTACGGAGTACAGTACACAAGAACAATAACTCTACCTGGTGCGGATTTTGAATAATTCCACTTTGATCTTCATTTTTACAGTCCAGTTCTTTGTCCGGAGCTTAACTTTGTCATCTCCAGTCCGATTGACTTGAAACGTGGCATTTGTGTTTGTTGCAATAATACGGAGTGCAGTGCGAAAGAACCATAACTCTACCTCGTGCTGTCTTTGAATTATTTCCCTTTGATCGTCATTTTTACAGCATTTTCTGCTTGTCCAGAATACAACTTTGTCATTTTTAGTCTGAACATCTTCAAATTTGGTATGCATGATTGTTGAAAAATTACGGAGTGCAGTGCACAAGAACCATAACTCTTCCTAGCACGAATTTTGAGTTATTCCCCCTTAGATCTTCATTTTTATAGCATTTCTTACTTGTCCGGAGCATAACTTTGTCATATTAAGTAGGAATGATTTGAAATATGGTATGCTTATTTGTTGCAATATTTGGAAGTGCAATGCGCAAGAATTGTAACTCTACCTCGTGCTGTCTTTGAGTTATTTCCCTTTGATCGTCATTTTTACAGCAGTTAGTGCTTGTCCGGAATATAACTTTGTCATCTCAAGTCAGAATGACTTCAGACTTGGTATGCATGTTTGTTGCAATATTACGGAGTACAGTGCACAAGAACAATAACTCTACCTAGGGCTGAATTTGAGTTATTCCACTTTGATCGTCATTTTTACAGTATTTCTTGCTTGTCCGGAACGGAACTTTGAATTATCAAGTCAAATTGACTTGAGACTTGGTAAACATGTTTGTTGCAGTTACGAAAAGTGCAATGCACTGGAGCCGTAAACTTACCTAATGCCCTTTTTGAATTATTCCCTATTCATTATTTTTTTTTTACAGCTTTTCATGCTTCTCTACAATATAACTTTATCTTTTCATGTTGGAATCACCTGAAACTTTATATGCATGTTTCCTTAACATTAGAGGAGACATTCATGCCTATTTCAATCACTTACATGATTTATGCTGCACTACTATTTTCCTCTACCTGCCCTTTACAATTGTTATCCCCCCTCGACAACTGGCGGTGGGACAGGCGTATCTTGCGACAATTTGCCGCTCTTGTTCATTAAATGTCATGTCATGGAAAAAGGGGACTTTACAAATATTTTCATTATGGACCAATATCTCTTTCACTACAGGACAAAATGTAATTAAACTTCATCTTTATTAAGCCACAGACAATAGTTATTTGATTTTATTTCATGAAATGCCATGTCATGAAAAAAGGGGGCTAAATGTATAATTTCATTATGGACCAATAACAGTTAGTTCGCCCATTCGTCTGCCTGGACAGATATCTTCTAAAGTCTTTGACAAACATTTATGAAACTTCATGCATGTCTTCCTTGGGATAGTCCGTTGATACAATTTTCTTTTATATATAATGACGTGTCATGGAAAAACGGGGCTTGATATATATTTTCATCATTTGTTTTCATTTAATGAAATGCTATGTTATGGTAAAAGGGGACTTAATGTATAATCTCATTATGGACTGCTTATATATTTTTCATTTAATGAAATGCTGTGCCATGGAAAAAGGGGGCTTAATGTGTAATTTTATCATGGACCATTAACAAAAAGGCCACATGTTCATGCAACACACAATACCTCTAATATGTTTGTATCAAAAAAGGTCTTTTTCGGTGGGGGATATCATTTCAACGAAATTGCTTGTTCATACTTTATTCGTCAGTTGTTTTTTGTATTTCATATGTTGAAATTTGTTTTTCTTTCCTGACAAAAGCCGTTGGTCAATATATTGAAAAGAAAAACAAGTGTTTTGATATGTGTATTATATTGTACTTTGATTCCCCTACAGAATTATTTCTCAGTGTTCAATGTATGAAATTCAACAATCAAAATTAACCGTTAAAGTGCCTTTCACAGCTACAGTTGCCTTTGCAGCCAATGGAGATCAAGATCAGACTGCACAAAATGTGCAGTCTGATCTTTAATCTACTTTGCCTGCTGTGATGAGACATCCCAGACAGGATCGTGAAATTTCAATTTTTTGGGTCTTATCTCTAGACTGAAAATGACTACTAGGCTTATTTGGTGTTTTAACGATAAATTTTTTATTTGTCCAAGTTGAAAGCTTTTGCAGACAACAAATTAAATGTGACTCAAATGATGAAATTTGGTCTGTGATAGGGTAGAAAATATTGTGGGAAAAGGAGAAAATGGTGGTTACTAGCATCTGGTTACTAACCACCTTCACATGGTTAAAACATGGGATTGTGTGGTAAGAGGTTAAAAGCAAAGAAATAATTGATTGATACAATTTGTATGATTGTCAAAATTCATGCAACTGTTCTATTGCACAAATGCTATTCAATGATTTCAAGGAAGGATAATAGCAAGTATTTACATAGAAACATAATCTTATAATTTTAGCAGTGCCCAACATTTGGAGGAGTGAAAAAATGGATAAATACTACCGGTATATCGTGAACAGCATAATAGTCCATACAAATCAAACACGGTTTATCCTGCATGATCTCACCCAATTAGCAAAAGAAAAATAAAAAGTGCACAGAATTGTTTTAGAATATCCTCCCTGTTTAAACTTTCAACAACATATCATAATATATATTTTCAAACTTTTTTTCTTCATTGTTTTCATGTGGATCTAATGCAGTTGTTACCCACAAATTCATTCCATCGTTTTATACATATATTATGATCAGCTGTGTATCCAAATTCATGTGTACAGGTATCTCTTGTTATTGTTTCAATTATTGAAGATGCAAGTGATCATCTGTTGACAATGTCAAGGCTAAATAATGCCATAGGGATTTTCTCAAAAGCGTTTAATGTCTATAGTCTACATCTTAATTGTTTAACCCTTTACCACACAAATCAGACTTTTAACTACCCTGAGGGAGAGGCCTTTTGAAAACATTGTAGGAAAAGGAGAAAATGCTGGTAACCAGCATTTTCTCCTTTTCCCACAATGCTTTCTTTCCTTTCAGTGACAAAGTTTTATGTTTTAAGTTATAGTTGATTTGTCGCCTGCATTATGCTTTCAATGTGAACAAGGCTGAAATTTTGTCATATGGTAAAGGGTTAAGATGTGGACTGTGAAACATAGTCACGTATTGAACATACTATTTTAGTAATGCTCATAAATCTTTTGTTTTATGGATTTGAGCTTAAGGATTGGAACTTAACAAAGTTTTTTATTAGAATTAAATTGAATTGTATACTCTAAGTTTTAAAGTTGCAAAAGTTTCTTTACAGTGACATAGAGGATAACCAACTGGTTGTGTGTGATATTAAAGATCTGTCACTAGAATAGGGTGTGAAGCAGTTAAAAAAAAAATGAGTCTGAAGGACGAATTTTTTAACCACATCAAACCCCATTTGATTGACAGATTTTTAATATCACACACAACCAGTTGATTATCCTATTGATTATATTTCTAATTTACGTTTTTTTAATTCTAATAATTATCAAGAATGGTACAATATGAGCAATATAGGAAAAAAGTAGTTGCTGCAAACATTCTAAAAGTATATCATTACTAGTGATGATAGCATATTTATCATCACTACTTGGTGTTATTCACTTTAAAATCCCAGTAATTCACTGATAAGAATGTAATAAATTTAGTTAATACATTTAGCAAAGAGACTGTCAAATGTGAATTACTTAACAATTATACTTAAGTACACAGGCTTAGATGTTTCAACCCATTACCACACATAATTTTATATTATGTGAATTTTTAAAGGTATGCAATGCAGATTTAAAAACAGGGAGGAAGGGAGAAACTTAACCTTTAAAGTGCCTTTCACAACTATTTTTTTCATTTGCAGCTAGTGTAGATCAAGATCAGACTGTGCAAAACGTGCAGTCTAATCTTTGATCTATACTGTCTGCTTTGCCAAGACATTCTAGACAATTGAAACCTTGACATTGCTTTTATAAGGCCCTTTTTCCTGGACTGGAAATGTCAGTTGGATTTATTGGGCACTCTTTGATAAATTACACGAAATTGCTCTTTTCACTGCAGTGTTTTGGGCATCATTCTGAAGAGACATTTTCCCATATTTTAAGTATTATGCTTTTGTGTGCCTTGTATCAGTTAGTGGGATGTAATCTTTTTTCTACAAAGTTTCCAAAAACCATTTAACTGTTTATCAAATGACAAAATTTAAGACTTGTCCAAATTGAATGCATTTGCAGATGATAAATGAATTTTAATTCTAATGATGGAATTTGTCTTTGATGGGGTTAAAACTTTGTGGGAAAAGGAGAAAATGCTGGTTATCAGCGTTTTCTCCTTTTCCCACATTGTTTTCAAAAGCAATCTTTTTTAGGGCCATTAAAATATTGGGATTGTGTGGTAAAGTTTAGTTAGATGTGATCTGTTTCCTCAATGTTTTCAAAAACCATCTCGTAAAAAGTTTTTCACATGCTTTTATGAAATTGGCACATGTATTGACATATAATATGTAGGTGTAGAAAGAATTTGGTTATTTTTGCCATACAGTGAACTGAGGTCATGTAATTTATAAAATTTAATTAGATTGATCAAAAAAGGTAAGTGTTTTTCTTTTCAAAGAAAATCTCTTTGAAAAAAATCTGGAGTTGATTTTAGATTTTTTCAGAACTCTTTCGAGTGGTTGGGTTTTGACATTGTGTAACTTTTTCTGTAAAGCTTATTTGACTTTTGCAAACAACTACCTTCTCTGTTTTCATGATGACTTTATTTTATTAATGTTTCTGAGCATTTTCTTTTTTATCCTGAGATTTTAGCTGGTCTGCTCTTAAGCTTGAATTCCTTGTAGAGGTCTTTAAGAGGGCTTAAAGCTCTCATGGTAGGTTTATTGAACAAGTTAATTGACCATTACCAAGATTGTTCAATTTTTAAACTTCAGACTAGAGACTGCCCAAATCCAGTGTCACTTCTGTATAAAGAATATTAGAATACAAAAGTTTGGGGGGAAAAAAAATCTCTGAAAATTATAAGACCTGGAGGCCTAACATTCACTGCAAACTGTTGTCATTTGTCCTTTTATAATATGCTTGTAGAAAATATGACCATTAGGCAGAAGTGGCTCCTCAGTGATTGGGAGTCATCTGAACCCTTCACCACACAATCCGAACTTTTAACGACCTGAAGGAAAAGGCCTTTTGAAAACATTGTGGGAAAAGGAGAAAATGCTGGTAACCAGCATTTTCTCCTTTTCCCACAAATGTTTTCTAACCCATTCATAAGCAAATTTCAATTTTTGATTCACATTTACTTTGTCATCTGCAAATGCTTTCAAATTCGACAATTCTAAAACTTGGTCATCTTGTAAATGGTTAAGGAGTGTATTTTGAAGGCAAAACTCATGGACACAGCTTTTTTCTTGGTGTAAGATAAACTTTTTGTTTGGATGAAGATTTTTTTGACAGCACATCAAATTTGTCAATCTAGATGCATTTTGCTTGTGCAGTGAGATATTTTTGCATGCTTTTAGAAAGCTATGTAAGACTTTTGTACTTACAAGGTTTATGCTTGCTTTTTCCTCTCTCTTTCATTTTACATACATGTAATTGTTTTCAAAAAAGAATAAGTTTAGAATGTCTTACATGTTGGGAGAAACCAAATGACATTAATGTGGTCCATTTGAAAATTGAAAGATTTGCAACCCCTAATAATATGTTCAATAAATGAAGAGGACCCTTTTCAGTTAGTAAAAAAAAAAAAAGGGCTAAAATATTTGGGGTTTTTTTTTGAGGTTGTTTGGGCCAGAGAAATGAATATTGTGCTGTATGACTTAAATGAAACTTTCAAGCTGATAGTTAAAACCCAAATGATACTATTTCAGATTTATTTTTTGAAGAAAAATATCTCCTCATTGGACAGTATAGATCTAAGATCAGGCTGCTCATCCTGTGCAGTCTGATCTTGATCTACACTATCCGCAAAAGGTCAGTTAGTCGCGCTTAGCAGCCTAGGAGTTATGTAAAAAAGCAAACAAAAGAAAGAGTGACTTGGCAACTTTTTGCTCAATTTTCAAATTCATTTTTCTGCCAGTGGCTAACACTTGGACAGACCGTACAATAATAGATTGTCATCTTCACAATAACTTCCATACTTTTAACTCTTTACCAAACGACAAAATTTTAGACTGGTCCAAATTGAAAGCATTTGCAGATGTCAAAATAAAAGTGACTGAAAATTTGAAATTTGTATCAAAGAGGAGAGAAAACATTGTGGGAAAAGGAGAAAATGCTGGTTACCAGCATTTTCTCCTTTTCCCACAAGGTTTTCACAAGGCTTCTTTCTCAGGGTCGTCAAAAGTCGGCATTGTGTGGTAAAGGGTTAAATGATATGATTCAAATTGTTATACATTTTAAAGCCTGCATTGTTTACTTTCAACCACCACAGGGCCTTGAATAAAGTCTATTTATTTCTCAGTAGCTTAACTCAATCTATACTAAAGGACCAGAATTTTGGATTTGTTGACAAATTAATTGTAACTCAAATGGTGGTAACTGTAAAAAGGTAGAAAGCATTATGGGAAAAGGAGAAAATGCTTGTTTCCCACAATGGTTTCAAAAGCCTTCTTCCTCAAAGCCCTTAAAACTCAGGATTGTGTTGTGAATTGTAAAAGAACAAGGGATGAAGTTGTTTGTTGTGTTTCAAAAGCAAATTTTAAACTTTGTATGAGTTTTCAAAAGATTGATTATTATTTTATGATATTCAAAATTGTATTCAACTCCTGGTTGGCAAAAAAGTCTATAAATTTCTCCTAATTTCTTCTCATTTTAGATGAAAAGACGAATATATGATGAACAACACTCAAGAATGGAACGTACAGGGACGTCATTTTTGGACAGTATCCGGACAGAAGTTACTCACTAGATAATAAATTATGTGAAGACTAGACTGCCAGTATATATTATAGAAGAATGGAAATGATCTTTTTTTACTCTCAGATTGCCAAATAAATGGATGAGATATTCTGGACTATATTGGAGCTTAACATCTTGGTGGTTGCAGATCACTTTTTTCCTTTTGGAAAACATTGCTGAAAGGAAAAAATTGCTCATC
This sequence comes from Hippopus hippopus, assembly GCA_946811185.2. NCBI lineage: Eukaryota > Metazoa > Mollusca > Bivalvia > Cardiida > Cardiidae > Hippopus > Hippopus hippopus. The sequence continues at coordinate 70,154,619 of OX328096.1, forward strand.
ATAAGCAATTTCTACTTTTGTAACACTGACTGTTTTCACACGTATTCTATAATTATGCCTTTATCAAAAAGTCCAGAGACCTAACAACTGCAATCCAAAATGTTTTAAAACATTGTGGGAAAAGGAGAAAATGCTGGTTACCACAATGCTTTCAGAAGCCTTCTTCCTCAAGGTCTTTAGAACTTGGGATTGTGTGGTAAAGGGTTAAATAATGTTTTCAAAGGCTCTTTTCATCAGGATCATTAAAACATTGGATTTTGTGGTAAAGGATTAAAGATTTTAATTTTTAATTTGTGTTGGTTAACCCACATTATACAATTATGTGTTTGATACTGTTTTCGGCAATTTTGTTTCCATAGGAAATGAGTTATAAATTTGTAGTGTCAATGCTGTTTAACTCTATACCACAATCTAGAGCTTTAACACCCCTATAGAAGAAGAATTTTTAAAACATTGTGGATAAATGAGAAAATGTTGGTAACCTACATTATCTCCTTTTCCCCACAGTGTTTTTATACCCTTCCACAAGCAAATGTTAATTTTTGAGTTGTATTTATTTTGTTGTGTGCAAGTGCTTTCAGTTTGGACAAGTCTCCAATTTTCGTGTTTGGTAAAGACTTTAGCCAGAATGTCTTTAAAATATCCCCCTGATTGGGCTGTATAGATGTAGGATCAGACTGCAACTTCTGTGCAGTCTGGTCTTGAAATATACAAACCACAAAAGTTACTATGGGTTTTCTCAACACAATTATCAGGCATACACATATTTTTTTTTGCATCTATTGCGAAGATTGTAGAACACACTGTGTGAAAAAAGGAAATTTCACCCAGTATTATGATATTTCATTTTTTTGCCCAATAATGTTTATACACAATTTAAAAGTATTTATTGTCCATAATTTTTATTTTTACATTTTTTTGTTATTCTAGAAATAGCTTGCATGGTTACTGGTTAAATTTCTGTTAGATGACAGTGTATGGAAACTAAATTATTGAGGGGTCTTTGTTTGTCTGCATTTTCTTGTCATGTATGTGTCGGTGTAATATAGAGGTAAATCTATTTTAGTCATTCATTAGTAGCTTATGATACAGATCAATCTGAAGCTGTTTTGCTTTTTTGTGGACTGCATAAATCAAGATCAGACTTGACAGAGCATGCAGTCTGATCTTGAACTACACTGTCCACTTCTTCAACATGTTCTGCCCAAAACAGCCTTAAACTTCAAAATCTTTGGCTGTTTTCCCACATTGAAAAGGTCCACGTCATTTACCTTTACGGTACAATTATGATTCTGAACAATGTTTAGGTGTAAGACTTTTGAAAACATTTTTGGAAAAGGGAAAAATGCTGGTAACACAGTCAGCTCTTCAAACTTGGATAAAACTATGTGCGATAGGATTGGCTAGTGATAAGAAAGAATTGTTATTTATCTGTTTGTTAATGTTTATCATTTTTTTATTGTATTAGTTTATTGTATCGGAATCTTTTAAGACTCAGGTCAGACATATACTGTTTATAAATGAGCCATGCTCTGTGAAAAGGGGGTGGAATGCATCTCTGTGATGCATTTTACCAAGCAAGTCATTAAGTCAATAATTATGCATCCATAAAATCCATTATGTCTAACAGCTGACTTAATCATGAGATTGAATGGACCTTGGACATGCAGAAAATTCACAAAGAGAAAAAAGTTTAGACCGATGTCAGCCTGTGTGGACTGAACAGATGCCTAAAGCTCCTTTTTCACCAAGCAGAGCTCATTTGTACATATTGGTTTGTAAAAATTAATGTGCTTGTTAGCCAGTTCCATGACACTTTTTAACATAAGGAGGAATCACTCATAAGATATTTCTCAATCAAAGTACTATCTTTTTTTTTTTTCATCACAAGTACACTATCACAGATTACCCTTAAAAATTGTTTAATTGAAAGTAACAGTTACTGTTACCTCTTACCAAATGACAAAATTTTGGACAAGTCCATTTGCAGACGATAAAGTCTGTGTGGCTAAATTGATGTTTTCTGTTTTAGAAAAGATTTAAAACATTGTAGGAAAAAAAGAGCCCTTTTCAAAAAAATATTTTCATAAGCCATCTCTTCAAGGTAATTGAAATGCAGGATTATGTGGTATAGGGTCATACATTAGAAAAAATTTAAACAACAGAACTTAATGATATTAAAGTAACAGTAAAATGTGCCTGGATAAAGAAGTACACAAGAAAACATAATGAGCAACTTATGAAAGACCTAAAATTTGCTTCAATATTATTTATTAGCTCATTTGTTCTCAAAGAAAACATTAAATTTTTTTTCGTAGCCCTGGTGTCGTCATTTTCTGTGTAGTTGTGAAAAAACTTTGACATTTTATGATAACGCTATTATTACTTAGTTCGAACTCAGACAGGTTGTTAACTATTAATAGAGGAACTCATACTACAGGAGCAGGTAATCATCCGAATATTTTTGACACAGTTATACCCCCTTTTTTACCAGAATTTTCAAAAACCTTTGACATATCTGTCATTACTAAAGATATTTACTTCAAACTTGGACTATGTGTGAACTTTCAAAAGGGTACCCTTACAACAGGGGCATGTAACCATCAAAATATTTTTGACATAGTTATGCCCCTTTTTAAACTTAAAATTTTCACTAAAAGCAGCTGCAGCCGAGCATTGGCATCCAAATGTGGTGCTCTTGTTTATTTTCAAAGGTTGCTAATGCAGATTCATCAAAATGTTGTAAAGGTTTAGACACCTGTCTTGGCACATGTAAATTATTACCGTATAATAGTCATTTAGCACTCTCACTGCATAATGTTATTATACCCCAGCACAACGAATGTTTTTGGGGGTATACTGGAATCAGCCTGTCTGTCCATGTGTCCGTCTGTGTACAAAATACTAGTAATTGCCTGTTTCTGTCAAAGCGCTGGCGGGGGTATTAAGTCACATTCAGTGACAGCTCTAGTTTTCCATAGTATTACATGTACAGTTTTACGCAATTTTCCTCTGTCCTTAAAATCATGTTGAAGAATAATGCGTTGAAATAGAACTTCACTAGATTATTAGTACTATCATTCTCTTAATTTTCTCGTTACAGAGATAAACTGTTTACCAAATGACAAAATTTTAGTCGTGTCCAAATTGAAAGCATTTGCTCAAAGGACAAAATTTGTTCTTGATAGGGTAGAAAACATTGTGGGAAAAGGAGAAAATACTGATTACCAGCATTTTCCCACAATGTTTTCAATAGGCTCTGTTTCTCAGGGTCGTTAAAAGTCAGGATTGTGTGGTAAAGGGCTAACTCTTTTCCAGACAACAAAGTACAGATTCCACCAAAGCATGATCTGAAAAAGCTTTGCATTGTAAGGATATTTTTAATTTTTGAAAAGTATATAATTTGTTAGTTATGCTCTGTGAAAAGAGGGTTTAATGCATCTGCAAAAAGTATCTACCCAGGTCAGCTTGCACAGTCCATGCAGGTTGACCTGGGTTGAAACTTTTTGGTATTATTCAATTTTCTGCATGTCAAAGGACCATTCCATCCTCAGATTCAGTGAGTTGTTAGACAAAATGGATCTATATCTCTCCATAAGGCCTATCAAAAAAATATCTCTGTTTAGGGTTTCCCGACCCTACCTAGAAAATGCTGCCGACCCTAAACTTTTTACGCTACGATTGGAAAAAAAAAATCTTTGGGGTGTAATTTCGGTACATGGTAAAAAGTTTCAGGGAAAAAAAAAATCCCTACCTACCCTACCTACAGCAACGGGGACAGAAACCCTAAACATATGAGCCGCGCTCTGTGAAAAGGGGGCTTAATGCATCTGCAAAAAGTTTCGACCCACGTCAGCCTGCGCAGGCTGACCTGGGCTGAAACTTTTCGCTTTTGGTCAATTTTCTGCATGTTAAAGGATCAGTCTACCTCATGAATGAGTCGGTTGTTAAAAAACGTGGCTATTATGGATCCGTAAGTATGTGATGGCTTTCTTGGTATGATAGATTACAGAGATGCATTAAGCCCCCTTTTGCCAGAGCACGGGTCATATATTTTTTCGTTAGGCCTAATTATACGATGATTTGCTCGGTACATGTATAATGCATCACAGAGATGCATTAAACCCCCTTTTGCCAGAGCACTGCTCATTTATATCAGGCAGCCACCCCACAGGAAAGGTTACATAATAGCTAGTCTGTTGGTGACAGTTGTTTTGTTTGTGTTACGACTTTGTTTGAATTATAAAATTTGTTTATACTAATACATTACATGGAAGCCCAAAATTATATCCTAACGAACTTGAACATTGTCATGACCTAGTGGATTCAGAAAAAGGTTTTCGGCAACCATTCTAGGAAACCAACTCACTTTCCAGATTTTAAACAGTCCACCATATTTATGTGGAGGCTTTACTTTCAACCATAAAATTTTAGACTTGTCCAAATTGAAAGCATTTGCAGAAGATAAATATGACTCAGTGGGATTTGTCTCTGACAGGGTAGAAAACGGGGGGAGAGGAGAAAATGCTGGTTTCCAGCATTTCTCCTTTTCCCAAATAGTTTTAAAAGACCTGTATCTTTTGGATCATGAAATCACAGGATTGTGAGGTAAAGGGTTATAGCACCAAACTTGTCTTCAATTGCTTTTGCTAACAGAGTAGATCAAGATCAGATTGCACTGAACAGGTAGGCAGATTACGGATCGATGCTTTCTACTACATTTTAACCCTTTACCAGACGACAAAATTTTAGCCTTGTCCAAATTGAAAGCATTTGCAGACGACAATTTCAATGTGTCTCAAATGGTGTAATTTTTTTTTGATAGAGTACAAAACATTGTGGGAAAAGAAGAAAATGCTGGTTACCAGCATTTTCTTCTTTTCCCACAATGTTTTCAAAAGGCTTCTTTTCCAGGAGCGTCAAAAGTCGGCATTGTGTGGTAAAGGGTTAAGCTATTTTGTAATACAAATGTAATTATTATTACATATTTCTGCCAAAACAACCTTGAATTGGCAATATTTGGCTGTTTTCTTCCTAATTTAAAAGGTGCATTTCATTAATTCATCACTCTTAGGGTTTAGGCAACTGATTAATTCTATCAAAATGTTATCTGTTTAACCTCTTGTACTTTTTTGCATTTTATAAATAGATCTACTTTCTCTTTTATCTTTGTGTTGTAGCCTGGGTTCCAATCTTTTAATTTTCTTCCCTTTTCTATCATTCGGAGGCTACATTGTCAAAAATGGTGGCCTGGGGACATTTGAAGACCTAGCACAGCAACAACTTTATTCCATCTTACAGTTGGGTGAAGTAGATGTAGCTGCGATAGGTTTTCGAACGTAAATGACTAAATTTAGATTCCAAAATTCCAATAACGTCTGTTTGAACACTTCCTTTTTGTTAGCCATCTTTGAAAATATTGATAACAAAATTTTAAATGGTTTATTCATTATGACTTTTGAGGATAGTTTAACAATAACAAGAGTTGTTGTAGGGAGCAATGAATTTTTGATGGCGCCGACTGATTTGGGAAAGTCACTTGTACATGAAATCATCCCTGTTGTATTCGAATTGGTCTAAAAATGTGCAAATCCATCGTTTTCAGCATTGTGATGTCATGCGATAAACAAGTCTAATTACATTATCTGCACAATTCATAGTCATGGGGAGGCCCGCAAATGTCCCCAGGTGGTAATAATAACTGAAGGGATAAACAGACAGCTACCATAATTTTATAGCAGACCGTGATTAAGAGAGCGTAATACTGAGTAATTAAGAAATTATTACATCCTGGACCCAGGCTACTTGCGTTGTGACAGTGGCTGTTGTAGAATTAGACCAAATTACTGTGATACAAGTATATGTTATGTTTTGGGGAATATTTTATATTGTGTAATATAATTTATTAGCATTTCGTCATTTCTTATACACAATAGAGATAAACTTTTGTCAATTGGGACTTTTTCTCTGTTTTGTATTAAATCCGCTGTTACGGCATACAAGCTACATGATTTACCAAACAAACCTGTGTTTTAACTCTTACTAAACAATTAAATTATAACTTTGTCTAAATTGAAAGCATTTTGCAGAGATAAAAAAAACAAAAAAAACTCAAAATATGAAATTTGTATTTTAAAGAGCAGAAATCATTGTGGGAAAGGGAGAAAATGCTGGTTACCAGCATTTTCTCCTTTCCCCCCAGTGTTCTCAGAAACCTTCATCGATGAAAGGATTTTGTGGCAAAGAGTTAATTCTTTACCAAACAACAAAATTTTAGTTTGGACAAAATTAAAGCTCAATTTTCTGTATGTCCAGGGCACAGTCTACCTCGTGATTAAGTCTGCTGTTAAAAATGTGGCTGTTACGGATCTATAAGTATGTGATCGCCTCCTGAGTATCATGCATTACGGAGATGCATTAAGCCCCCTTTTGCCAGAGCATGGCTCATACAGATGTATCATGCACTTAAATGGCATAGACAGAGGAATAAATCAAAAGAAGTCTGTATGGCAATAAACTTTCAAAGAAAAAATGTGGGGGGGGATGAGGCATATTTTTTTAAATGCAAAGCAGGTCGTATCAAGTATCATTCATACCAAATATCAATAAACTCTTAAAAAGAGTGCTTTGACATGAAGATTTCCAGATCTTACAGGTAGAAAACAGTTTTTCAAGGCATGAATGGTGAAGTTCTGGAAAACTGAATGATAGAAGCCTCACTTTATATTCAATACTAACCTTATCTAAGCGTAACTATAAACATCAAAATAAATCACTCTCACTGAAAACTGAACATTTTCTTTGCAAAAAAAATTGAATACCCAACATCAATCATGTAATAGTGCAGTTTGATAATCTAGGGAGGTAACAGTAACAAACTATATATCTTTTATAACAAGAGTAATTTTCTTGGATCCTTATGTCTCATTTAGTTTTTTCTGGAACTTTACCATTCATGCCATTGAAAAATTGTTTTCTTTTTCAGAAATCTTCTTTTACAAAGGGCTCCTTTTTTAGAGTTCACTGATATTTGGTATGAATGATACATGATAAGACCTGCTTGAATTCTCTTACATAGTTTTTGCATTTGAAAAAGCTGTGGCTCCTTTTTTTTTTTTTTTTTTGGGGGGGGGGGGTTGGGCTAGGCTATTATTTCTATGAAAGATTATTGCTATACATACTTCATATGATTTATGTCTCTGTCAATGCCAATTAAGTTCATGATAAATTTATTTAAAAGGAAGTAGAGTGATACAGGGCTATCATGGCCCTCTTGTTCAAATGACAGTTTCATGAGATGATTGCAAGAGGTTACAAAACCTTATTCTCTCTCTATTTCCTGAATACCAGTTATAAAGAAAGGACACTCATACCTTTTTTATAGAAGGTAAAAATAAATAAGGCAAAAACTTAAAACTCTGTAACTGTTTAATAATAAATGTATAACAGAAATGTAATATTTATGTATATAGAAATTTGTGTGCATTATTTAACGAAGTACATGTACAACACATAGGATTTCTATTTAAAATGTTCAGTAATTAACATGATCAATAAAAATATTTTGCTAGAAATAAAAGCAATTTAAGAAACAGGTCAGATGAAAAACAATACAGAACAGACATATTTCCAGAATATATGACAAAAGAATTTAGATTGAAACAAAAAAGTTTGATGTGAAAACAATAATATTTTTTTCCACATGTACATTATAATACTCTAACTTTCCCTTTAACCCATTACCACATAAAACATACTAGGATGCTGAGAAAGAAAGCTTTGAAAACATTGTGCGAAAAGGAGAAAATGCTGGTAACCAGCATTTTCTCCTTTTCCCTCCATGTTTTCTAACATTTCAGAGACAAATTCAATAATTTAATCCACATTTAATTTGTCATCTGTGTCCAATTTGGGCGTCTAAAATTTTGCCATGTGGTTCGGGGTTAAACTGACTGCAACACTATTTCATTTAAATATGCATTTAATCAAAACGAAATCACTGAGAAAAATCAGGTAAAATTGGACCCATCTCCTGAAAATCATCTCCATTAAACACATTAGATTAGTATATTATATTTCATGTGTCTATTTTTAGAAATGTTATGGGTAAAGAAATGTCGTAATTTAAACTGGGGGGAATTATTTCCCTGTCACAGTGAATATTTTCCTCCTGCCGAAAATCTGGAACTACTTTTTTAAGTTTTTTAAGTTTTTAAGTTTTAAAAGTGGCATTCGTTGACAAAATAATCAGAGGAAATATAACATATAATTTATTTCATCAGCTTGTGGTTAATATGGGGAAATATTTGCCTGAAAAGGGAAAGGTCTGCGAAAATAACTCGTGCCTTACGGCACTCATTATTTTCGCATACCTTTCCCTTTTTCGGCAAATATTTCCCCATATTAACCACAAGCTGATGAAATAAACTCTATATAAAACAGTTTCAAAAAGATCATCAAGACGTTATTATTGATAAACCTAATGGTCCCACAATTTTATGACCCTGAGGAAGAAGGCACTTTGTCACAGTCATTTTCTCCTGTGCTCTTGTTTTTTTTTTTTTCCCTACCTTTTCAAAGTCAAAAACGGTTATTAATACACACGGTTGTATGGTAAAAGGATAAACCTGAGGAAATTTATTGGAACACATGACTCTGAGGTACAAGATCAGACTGCTGCAATAGCGGCAAATTTTAGACAATTAGTAGTAAACAGAAGAGAAGCACAGGAGAAGCATTTGAAATAGAAAGTCATATTGGGATAATTTTTAGAACAATTTCGGAAAAGAAGCATATGCTTGTTTGAGGTCATTTTTCCTGAATGTTTTCAGAGGCTGAATGCTAAAAGGGCCTTAACTCTTTACCAAACAACAAAATTTTAGACTTGTCCAAATTGAAAGCATTTGCAGATGACAAAATAAATGTGACTCAAAAATTGAAGTTTGACTTCAGAAGAGTAGAAAACATTGTGGGAAAAGGAGAAAATGCTGGTTACCAGCATTTTCTCCTTTTCCCTCAATGTTTTCAGAAGGCTTCTTCCTCTGGGTCGTAAAAACCAGGGATTGTTTGGTAAAGGGTTAAAGGAAGCTGCTCAGATTTTTTTAATCTCACCCACAAACAATTGTAACAAGCAATTGACGTATTTTATTTCATGCTTTTCGGTAGAATATCAGGAAATAATGGGGGATCACAGTTTGATATTTCATGGTTATGACCAGTGAAAAATACAGATTTCATATTTTCTAACTCTTAAATTGAAGGGGGAAACAGTAGTTCCTGTGCACTAGTTACCTAGGTGAACAGCACCTGCCATTCAACCAGACGGAAATATGACATAATTTAACTGCTTTTACCCTATATTTCTCGAGCTTCGCGTAATATTGTAATGCGTTCTTATGTGGATGGGGTATGCCATGGGGAATTACAGAAAACAACTGTAATAGATTTTGACAAAGGTCCCGACAAAAAAGGGGTTAGAAGCACGACATAAATAGAATATTTCTTTTTTTTGGTGATTGATCGAAATTTATTTCATCTAGTGAACATCATCGGTAATATTTTCACTTGTGGCTGTGCAGCTCATGAAAATATTACTGATGATGTTCACTTGATGAAATAAATTTCGATCTTTCACTGAAAAAAACCCAAAATATCCTCTGTATATTGCATTGTTCGATTGTCATTATAATGAAATACAAGAAATACAAGAACAGCTCAAAAGAACAAGGTATATAGATCTATGCAAATATACATGTTAAGTATTTTGATTATCTACCAAGTTGCATAGTAGTAATCATAAAATAATTGGTATAAAAAATATCCTACAATTTCATATAAATTTTATTTACATTTTAAAGACACCATTAAAATTTCAGATCCAGCTTATCTCTATAAACCCTATTGTTAGTAACACTGAGCTCTGAATATTAAATGTTTCTACCCTGAAAGCCCTGAAACTGACTTAATTTGTTTTTGCAGACAGTGCAGATCAAGATCAGACTGCACAGAATGTACAGTCTGATCTTTGATCTGCACTGTCCGGTACAATGTTCATTTTCAGGCATGATATTATGAAATTCAAAATTGCTGCATACCTCTACAAATTGTATCATTAGTAACATGGAGTTCTAAGATTAAATGTTTTAACCCTTTACCGCACAATGCTGACTAAACGACCCTGGGAAAGAAGCCTTTTGAAAACATTGTGGGAAACGGAGAAAATGCTGGTAACCAGCATTTTCTCCTTTCCCCACAATATTTTCTATCCTATTGGAGAACCAAAGCTCATTTGTGGCAACATTCAATTTGTTGTCTGCAGATTTGTTGAATTTGAAAGTGTCTAAAATTTCTTGTATGGGAAAGGATTAATCTGTCTTCTGCAAATAATATCAAGGCTAGTACTGGTAATTTGATTGGTTGAGACAAAACATCTTGACCAATCAGATGGCTTGTATTACCACGATCAGTGAATCAATTCCAGATTTTATGTATTCCTTTAGTGTGCCACTCACAAGATGCTGGCACTTTATCAAACTTAATATCCTTGTAGCCAATCACTTCTGCTAGTTTTGATGATTTCAAATTATATAATATATTGGCAAATATGGAAAAACAACATCTGCATTTTGAAACAAATGAATTAAAGGCATGACAATCTGGGATATTTTACACTTATCACTTTTTTTTTTCCTTTTTTTCTAATCATGAGCTTTAGCAATGCCTTTCAACTCTTTATCAAACGACAAAATTTTGGACTCTACCAAATTGAAAGCATTTGCAGAAGACAAAATAACTGCAGCTCAAATGATGATTTTTGTCTTTGATAGGGTAGAAAACATTGTGGGAAAAGGAGAAAATGCTGGTTACCAGCATTTTCTCCTTTTCCCACAATGTTTTTAAAAGGCCTCTTCCTGAGGGTCTTTAAAACACAGGATTATGTGGTAAAGAGTTAAGACATAGAGGGAAATGGAAAAAATGCTAGTAACCAGCATTTTCTTCCTTTTCTACAATTTCTACATGGTCAGGGACAAATCTCGTCATTTGAGTCGCATTCAATTTGTGGTCTGTGAAGGCTTTCAATTTGAACAAGTCAAAAATTCTATTGTCTAGTGAGGTAATAATTTCCATCTGCTGATAGTTTGAAAAAAAAGAACATTTGAGTCATGTTCTGTGAAAAGGGGTTTTAATGCATCTGCAAAAAGTATAGATCCATGCCAACCTGCAAAGTCTGCGCAGACTGACATGGGCCAATACTTTTGGATATTAGTCAGTTTTCTGCATGTCGAAGGACCAGTCTACCTTATGATACAGTCAGTTGTTGGACAAAATGGATTTTTATGCATCCATAATTATGTGATCTCTTGCTTGGTACAGTGCATTACAGGGAAGCACTAAACTCTCTTTTGCCAGAGGACAACTCAGTCACATGTAGCAATGAACTGAGACATCGTACATATCATAGCAGAATATAGGGACTAAATATGAATACTGTCTAACATATACATGTGGCTGTATCAGAACATGGTCACATGACCAGCAACAAAATTTAACTTTACCAAACAACAAAATTTTAGACTGGTCCAAATAGAAAGCAATTGTAGATGACATTAAATTCAGCTGAAATGATGGCAATTGTCTGTAAAGGAGTAAGAAAACCTTGTGGGAAAAGAAGAAAATGCTGGTTACCAGCATTTTCTTCTTTTCCTACACGGTTTTCAATATATTATGCCTTCAGGGTCGATAAAACTCGGGATTGTGGCAAAGAGTTAATGAAATTTTCATTGCCTTCATATATTTATGATTTTGATCACCATTTTTTTTTCTCTTTGTCAAGTAAAAAAGTATCTGGTATTGGGTAAAAGATTGTCTAGAATAAATAAATTTACAAAACTATGATTTCCTTGAAAATACATTAAATATATGTATTTCGGTTAATAAATTATTTCTTGATATTGAACTGTCTTGAGAAAAACAGTACAGCAGCAATTCTTGTGCTAATGTGAGCAATTATGAGGCCTGCAGCACTGTTTTGTGAGCAAATTTGTTTTATGTGTGTGTCTGCATAAACACTAAATGATCTAGAAAATGTCATATCTATCCTATACACAATAGAGAATGTTCTTGAGATAATTCAAATAAACATAGACATGGGTGTACCTGCCTGTATGCAAAAACGCAGTTGCGTACACTTGAAATTTTCATTGTCGACAAATGTAAATTGTTTTTGAAATTAACCTTTTTTCATTTTGTCATGCAATGAAGCTTATTCCGACAAGGGCTCCGCCCCCTTGGAAATAACACTCGCGCATACCCCTTGCCATGCTTCACGCCTCAGGTAAAACCATAATTACTTATGCATATATATTATTTTGGGCTAGCTACCCACAAATAGGATTTTAACAAATTAATTCATTTGAGTTGTCCTGGGCTAACTTTTTACAACACAATCCTAAGTTTTAACAACCATGAAAGAGCAGGCTCCTGAAAACATTGTGAGAAAAGGAGAAAATGCTGGTAACCAGCCTTTTCTCCTTTTCCCACAATGTTTTCAACCATATCAAATACAGATACCACCATTTACGCAACATTTGTCATCTGCAAATGCTTTCAATTTGGTACAGTCCTAAATTTTGTTGTTTGGTGAAGAGTCAACCTGCAATGGCTCTACAGAGACAGTCCAAAAGTCAAAGATAAGAAACAGTTTAGATTACATTTTCACAACCATAAAGAATCTAAATATATAATGAATACTATTTACAAAGTAATAACATAAAAAATATTAAAACAGTGAAAGAAAAAGAAATCAGGAGACAGATATATACAAACAAGTATTTATCATATTTATATTGTACATTTGTTTGTGGTCATTTTGATCCCATCAGAGGAATATGTTTATTTTAGATATAGGACAAACTAACAAAAGACCAATGTTCTGTGAAAAGGGGTCTTAATACATCTGCAAAAAGTATCAACCCAGGCTGACCAGGTCAGAACTGTTTGCAACTGGTCCTTTTCTGCATGTCAAAGGACCAGACCATGAGAGAGAGGGCTTTTGAAAACATTATGGGGGAAAAAAAGAAAATGGTGGACACCAGCATTTTCTCTCTTTTTCCATACTGTTTTCTACCTTTTAATGGACAAACTCCGTCATTTGCAACACATTTAATTTGTTGTCTGCAAATGTCTTCAATTGGAACAAGTCTGAAACTCTGTTGTCTGATAAAGACTTAACTCTATTCCCCACAATCCCTCTTTACCACACAATCTCATGTTTTCACAACCTTGAGGAAGAAGCCTTTTGAAAACAGTGTGGAAAAAGGAGAAATTGCTGGTAACCAGCAATTTCTCCTTTTCCCACAATGTCTTCTAACCTTTGAAAGAGAGGAATCATCATTTGAGCTACATTCATTTTGACACCAGCTTTCAATTTGGTCAATTCTGAAATTGTGTGGTTTGTAAAAGAGTTAAAAGAAAAGTCATTTTATAACTGGCAAGTTTCATTTTAGATTGCAATATTGTATTTAATATTTTGTGTACAAAAAAAATCATACAGAAAAATATTCTATCTGTCTAATGCATAGTTATAAGCGCACAACGTCAGTGAGACTTTATTGAGCAAATAGTGGACAAGACAAGACAATACCTGAACACAAGATTCTAAATGATCTCTATACGATACTACAAAATTTTAGACTTATTCAGATTGAAAGCATTTGCAGACGACAAAACAAAAGTTTCTAAAGACATTAAATTTGTCTTTCATATGGTAGAAAATATTGTTGGAAAAGGAGAAAATGCTGGTTACCAGCATTTTCCCCTTTTCCCACAATGTTTTCAAAGGCTTTTTTTCTCTCAGGGTCATTAAAAGTCAGGGTTGTGTGGTAAAGGGTTAACACTTAACCAAGCGATCATTTCTCTTCTGACACTTTGAACGAGAATGCCTTTAAAAGCATTGTGGGTAAAGGTGAACATGGTTGATACCAGCTTTTCTCCTTCTCCCACAATGTTTTCAAAAGCCCTCTCTTTTAGGGTCGATATGTGGTAAAGAGTTAACTGAGATGCATGTTTAAATGAAGTAAGTTCAAGGTTCAGATAGATCCAAAATAAATCTGTGTAGTAATGGCTTGAATAGAAAAATAGAACTTTTTTCAACTGGAAAATAATATTTCAATCTAACAAATCCAAGTACATATGTATGTAATGATTATATTTAAATTTAAAGTGGTTTCTATAGTCTATATACACTAGCAGATCTAACCAATTTGTCAGTCCTTCATAATATATGAAATTCCAATTAGTGAAGTTTTCCTAAATTAACTGTTTAACAAACAACAAAATTTTGGACTCAACCAAATTGAAAGCATTTGCAGACAACAACTTAGCAGTATTTGTAGCTCAAATGATGATTTCTGTATTTGAAAGGGTAGAAAACGTTGTGGGAAAAGGAGAAAATGCTGGTTACTGCATTTTCTCCTTTTCCCACAATGTTTACCAAAGCCTCCTTTTTTTTGGTTGGGATTGTGTGGGAAAGAGTCAACAAACACAATTTGTTTATGCTGAATTTTTTCATACTCATTACTTCCAATTAACAATTTACCACACAATAGGAGTTTTTTTTTTACAACCGTGAGAAAGAAAACTTTTGAAAACATGGTTGGAAAAGGTAACCAGCATTTTCTCCTTTTCCCTCAATGTTTTCTATCTTTCAAAGTACAAATTTAAATTTTTTGGTCACATTAATTTTGTCGTCTGCAAAATTTAATGCTTTCGATTTGGACTGGTCTAAGATTTTGTCATTTGATAAAGAGTTAAAAGATATACATTTCCAAATCTACCTTAAGGAATTTTGTACATGATACACTTATAAAATACTTAAAGTGTACACTTTTTCAAAAACATCATAAAAACACTTGTCCTGAAACCATGCCGGTATGAGGCCTATCTGCACTTAGATTGTCTATAAAGGCGCAGTCCCCCGCATTCCAGTGTTCCGGTTTCCCTTTGGTTTTCGCTGATATGAATCTAGTGCGGAAGCCCGCTCTGTTGTAGATGTAAGTTGTTTGATGAACTGTCTCCCACCTGAATGAAAAAAAAAAAAAGGGGGGGGGGGTTAAGTTTTCCTTACAAATAAATGCCCTTAACATAACTTTCAAATCTAGGTCTTTTTCCCAAACTTATTTTTATAAATAAGAACAAGATGCGACAAAAATCACATGAAAGAATTCATAATATTTATGATATTGAAAACAAAATAATTGAAGAAAAACCTACAAAATAAATATTGAAAAATGGTAACTTACTGTGTGTACGTTTGAATCTCATTTTCAGTAATGTTGTCATATGACAAATATTACCCTCCTTTCCACAAGACAAAGCTGTCAACTTTTCTTATACAAAGCATTTGTAAACAACAAATTATATGTGGTCCAAATGCTAGGATATGTCTTAGAGAAGGTAGGAGAAAATGCTGGTTACCAGCATTTTCTCCTTTTCTCTCAATGTTTTCAAAGTGTTATTTCTCATGGTTGTTAAAACTTAAAATTGTGTGGAGGACTAGATTGTTAAAAGTGAAAACATGCTGCAAATCTAAATTAGAATGGTGACCAAATTTAACAGAGCCATTGTGACCAGTAGTCATAATTGAAATAATGACCAGATTCTCCATCAGTCAAAATGTTTTTCATCTCTCTATACCAGTCCAATGTTTTGCTGATTTATGGTTTCTCTTTCATTTTACATTTCATCTGCAGAGCCAAAACTAAGTGCATTCAGAGTACTGGTACAACGTACATGTAATTGCTAACCCATTACCTTATAACTCTTTATCACACAATCCAAACTTTAAACGACCCTGACAGAGAGGCCTTTGAAAACATTGTTGGAAAAGGAGAAAATGCTGGTAACCAGCAATTTCTCCTTTTCCCACAATGTTTACTACTCTTCCTAAATTTCAATTTATCAGTCACATTTATTTTGTCATCTGCAAACAGTTTCATTTTGGACAAGTCTAAAATTTTGTCTTTTGGTAAAGAGTTTAACACTAGGTAGAATGTAAAATCATGTAACCAAGGGGAGTAAGTCTACTTTCATATGACTAAGAACCTAATAATGAAGGAAATTGAACTCAAAACAAGACGAAAATGACCCATAACCTGACTAGCATACTTGGATATATAATACTGTATAATTATTCCACCATCTTTGATTCCAGATTTTTTACTTGTATTCTGACCAATAATTCAGCTTCATATTCAAACAATCAGACTATCCAACAACCATTGCATGCCAAAGAAGCTCATATATGGAGCCCGAAATATTTTGTATGATAATTCTCAAAAAGCTGTTTCAAGCACAAAAGCGTGGACAACAATTATGGATTTTTGTGTGGGTGAGGGTAAAAACAAACCAACAAACTTCACAGTTTAAAAAAAATATCTAGCCATTGATTGTTAATTTGGAAGTTTAGCATCCATACTAATATTTTTAACATTTTCACAACTGAGGTTTGTTGCATCACCAATAAACAAAGAATCTGTGATAAAATCGAGCCATAGGGGGCTTAATGCATCTGTGAAAAGTATCAACCCAGGTCAGCCTGTGCAATCCGCGTAGGCTGACCTGGGCCAAAACTTTTCGCTATTGGTCAATTTCCTGTGTGTCCAAGGACCAGTCTACCTCATAATTAAGTCGCCTGTTTAAACAAGAGGGCCATGATGGCCCTGTATCGCTCCACTGGCTATTAAGTAAAAACACTACAAGCCAAACATTACAATATTCAGCAAATTGATTTCAAACACGAGGACATGCAAACATTTTTCTATCTACTCCTACGAGAAAGTTGTGATCCATGGGCAAAGCCAATTTTGATCGCAAAGCTATAATTATTTGAATCCTGGTGGAGGTCCACAATATAAAGCCAGTGGAGCTAAAAAACTTGTCTAGCACCAATCATGTATCACTGCAGCTTGATAATCAAGGGAGGTAAATAGTAACGAACTTTATCTTTCATAAAAAGAGTTATTTTCCTTGATTAATGTTTAAATTGAAGTGACAATATTTTGAAGCCCATGTTAAACTTGCGATCCCTGGAATGAAGGCAATTTTGACCCCAGACCTACAATATGAAACTAGAATGTGTGGTTATAAACAAAAAGATTTTTTAATCTTGCCCAATAAAAAGTCATGTAAAACAAGTTTGCTGAATAAAAGGCCCTGTAAAATATGTGATCCATGACACAGGTTTATCAAGTTTTCACTATAAAAGCCAATGTAAAACTTGTGACCCCTGGTGTGGAGTCAAACTTGACCCCAAAAGTTAAAATTTGGGCCCTCTTGGTAGAGGCCTATTATATAAAGTTACATGCAAAATTTGGTAGCCCTAGGCCTAAATATGGCTATGTACAAGTAGATTATTAAAGTTTCCTTATATAAGACCATGTAAAACTTGTGACCCCCTGGGGTGGGGTTACATTTGACCCCCTGGGCTATAATTTGGGCACCCTTGATAGAGACCCCCTAGATAAAGCTAAATGCAAAATTTGATAGCCCTAGCCCTTATAGCTAGATGCGAAAGATTTTCCTATATAAGCCCGCCCATGTAAAACATGTTACCCCCCGGGGCGAAGTCAAATTTGACCCTCGGCTATAATTTGGACACCCTTGGTACAGGTCCACTAGATAAAGCTACATGCCAAATTTGGTCGCCCTAGGCCCCATGGCTAGGTCAAAGAAGAATTTTAAAGTTCTCCCTATATAAGCCCATGTAAAACTTGTTACCCCCGGGCAGGGCCTAATTTGACCCCAGGGCTATAATTTGAACAATCTTGGCAGAGGTCCACTAGATAAAGCTACATGCCAAATTTGGTAGCTCTAGGCCCTATGGCTAGGTAGAAGAGGAATTTTAAAGTTCTCCCTAAATAAACCCATGTAAAACTTGTGACCCCCGGGGCGGGGCCAATTTTGACCCCAGGGCTATAAATTGAAGAAACTTGGTAGAGGTCCACTAGATAAAGCTACATGCCAAATTTGGTAGCCCTTGGCCTTACGGTTTCAGACAAGAAGATTTTCAAAGATTTTCAAAATTTTTCAGTTTTGTTGCCATGGCAACCAGAGTTCTTGAAGGAATTAAATTCTTTCAAGAAATTCTGAAGAGGACCATGGCAGGATCATTTCTGTGAAGTTTCATCAAAATTGGATGGGTAGTTTCAGAGAAGAAGACGTTTTAAAAAAAAGTTAACGGACGGACGGACGGACGGACGGACGGACTGACGGACGGACGCACGACGGACAACAGGCCATGACATAAGCCCGCTGGCCTTCGGCCAGTGGAGCTAAAAACATTATGGGTCGATAATTATGTGTTGACTTGTCCTGTATCATATATCACGGAGATGCAATAAGCCCCCTTTTGCCAAAGCATGGCTCAATTCTTTTGCTTGAAATTTTAAACAAATGAGAGACTTTTAAAAGGTGCTTTGAGAACATGATTTAAAGGAGTTCGCTGATGATAAAACCATAAAAACTTGAGTCTATCAAATACTTGACTTTCTGAGAAGTTTGATACAAACAATTCACTCTTTATCATACCACAAAATTCTAAACATGCCTTAGTTCTTTACCAAATGACAAAATTTTGGACTAGCCCAAAATGAAAACATTTGCAGACGACAAAATAAATGCAACTGAAAAATTGAAATTTGTTTTGGGAAGAGTAGAAAACATTGTGGGAAAAGGAGAAAATGCTGGTTACCAGCATTTTCTCCTTTTCCCACATTGTTTTCAAAAGGCTTCTTTTTCAGGGTCGTTAAAAGTCGGGATTACAAGGTAAAGGGATAAATTGAAGGCATTTGAAGATTACAAATTGTATGTAGTGCAAAAGATGATTTCTGTACATAAAATAATAGAAGATATTATGTAAAAAGCAGAAAATGCTGGCTATTAGTATTTTCTTCTTTTCCCATGTTGTTTGGAAAGGACTATGCCAGTGTTAAATATAAAGATTGGTGAACACATTATAATTCTAACATGTCACTTTTTTTTTCAAATGTATATATTATTCATATACTCTACCTTTAGAAAAACAAGAATACACGTATGATAAATCTCCCAAACACCCTTAAAGGCCCAGTAGAGGTCAAAATATCAAAGCAGGTGCCATAATACATTTAAATTTTAAGCATACCATTTAAAAGTACAGAAAATATTGTGGAGATGACAGTTTGTTATCATGTGGTTGGGCCATGTATTAGTCACTGGCAGAAAAAAAGAATTTTAAAATCAGGCAAAAAGTAAACAAAAGACACAGCTACCTGGCAGGTTTTAACCTAGTTTTGAAATTAATTTCTCTGTCAGCGACTAACACTTGGACCGTCTGTACAATGACAGATTGTCATCTACACAATAAGTTTCCATACTTTTAAATGGTATGATATAAATTTAAATGTATTTAAACACCCACTTCATTTACTTTTGGGCTTTATTGTTACTTGAACAAACATAAAATACATGTAAACAAAGATATCGATTAACATATCATATTTCCATTATGTCTTTTTCAAATTTATCTCATTTTCATGTACTCAAACTTCAGAGATAAAAATATACAAATACAATAAATCTCCTAAATACTGCTAACAAATAGAGTAACTTGAACACCATTGTAATGATAAACTCCATTCCACATTCATGCTGAAAACAAAAACACCTTCAACATATTATCAACTAATACAACATCATAGCCTAGCACAGCATAGCATCGCATGCACATATGAACAATACCTATCACACAATACATATAAGCGAACATAGCACATTATAAGTGTACTTATTGCATGCTAGTTCACAAATCACCATGCTACCACTTACCTCAAAATATTACCTTGTACCTAACCTCTTTACCAGATGACAAAATTTTAGACTGGTCCAAATCTAAACCATCATATTTCTGCAGACGACATATTAAAATCTGGTTCAGATGGCAAGACTTATCTTTGAAAGAGTAGAAAAGATTGTGGAAAAAGGAGAAAATACTGATCATCAGCATTTTCTTCTTTTCCAACAATGTTTTTGGCCTTCTCCCCCCAAGGTCATTAAAACTCGAGATTGTATAAAGGGTTAACTCTTTACCAGACGACAAAGTTTCAACTTGGTCAAACTGAAAGCACCACAAGATGAAAAAATATGGTTCAAAAGATGATAGATTTGTCCCAGAAAGGATAGAAAACATTGTGGAAAAAGAAGAAAATGCTGGTTACCAGCAATTTCTTCTTTGCCTACAATTTTTTCAAAAGCCATTTTCAATGGGGGTAGTTAAAACATGGGATTGTTTGATAAAGAGTTAATACCTTGTCAATTACATTGTTGCAACAGCTCATACAATATTGCATCCTCAATGACTAGTCTTCAACTTTCATCATAAACAGTTCTGACTAGTAATCAGCATTTCCTTCTTTTCCTACAATGGTTTCAAATGCATTTTGTGTAGAGGTCTCAAAAACACAGTTCTGAAAACAGCTGTTATACAACGATGCAACTCTATAACATAAGAAAATTACACAATCTAAAGAGCAGCGCATGCACAGTTCACCATAATAAAAAAGCTGTAATTATTTATGTATGTCAACTCTTAGAGCCAAAAATAACTAAATGTATAAATGCAATGAAGAATTTCAGTACAGAAGAGTCAAATTGTCAAAACTTTAAGACTGGTTTTCAGCCAAACATTAATTCTTTACTAAATAACAAATTTTAAACTAGTCCAATTTGAAAGCACTTGCAGATGACAAAGTAAATGTTGCACAATGTAGAAAATTGTTCTTTGAAAGGGCAGAAAACACAGTGGGATAAAGAGAAAATGCTGGTTACGAGCATTTCCTCATTTCCCCACAATGTTTTCAAAAGTCCTTTTCCTTTGGGTTGTTAACACTCAGGATTGTGTGGTAAAGGGCTCAACAAAACATGAGACATTGTTGATCCAGGATCAGACTGTGTATTCTACACAGTTAGATCTTGATCTATGCATGATAACACACTATTAAAAACTTAAAACATCTACTGCAATAATTTAGTGCTCTAAGAGCTGGGTCTATGTACAAGTTTGTATTTTCCTTTTCTGTTATATTATCTTACTGTTTTAAACTTTTTTGCTCATCCTTTTAATGTATAAATTTATTTTTCTAAAATTTCATTTGTTTAATAATTTAAAAAGAAAATGAAACCAATATTTGTGACAAATCTTTACCATGCAATCGTAACAAGAAAAAAAAAAAAAAAAAAAACAGAAAAGGAAAATTTGACATAACAATTTATATTCCTTTTACTTGCTGGATAATGTCTTCTTACTTTTGAACATACAAGATATACAAGTAGTACTGTAAGAGTATATAAAAAGTCCTTTTTGGTCAGAAAAAAAAATTATAGACAACCCTGAGTGGTGATTATCTATGAGCCATGCTCTAGCAAAAGGCTGTTAAATGCATCCCTTTGATACATTATACCAGGCAAGTCATCACATCATCATGGATCCATAAAATCCATTTTGCCTAACAACCAATCGATACCTGAGGTAGAATGGTCTTTTGACCATAAAATTTTAGAAAAGCAAAACATTTTGACACATTATTGTGCGGTTGACATTGGGAGATACTTTTTGCAGATGCCTTAAACCCCTTTTCATGGAGCATGGCTCACATGTATGTGCACTGCTAAGCCATCCCAGATATGCAGATCAACAATAGTACTCACATACTGTATCATTATTCTTTCGCTAAAATCTATGCTGCTGGAATGTTTTCTCATAAAAAACCTTACACATAGTTTTGAGGAATGCACATACAAGATCAGGCTGCATCAAAAGTGCCACAAGGTCATATTGACCATATTTCTGTCACTTCTCTTAACATTAAATACAGTGTAAATCATAAAAACATTGGACAGACATTGAAGTCACAAAGGTAAAGATATCCAAGAACATTGGACAGACATGGAAATCACAAGGGTAAAGATATATAAAACATAAAGCCATACAGACAGAAAGCATATCACTATGACATTAAATCACAGTACAAGAAAAGGACGTGTTTCTATCCAGCATGTAAAAGTTCAGTAAAATGCATGAGATTGTGAAACCTGAATTGCATAAATATAGCTTGATTTTATCGTACAACTCAATTTGTCTTGATCTATTTTAAACCATTTAAGATGAAGTGAGTCCTACTTGAAAATGTTACATTTCACACATTGGATGGATGAATATTTGAAGGAAGGTAAAGTATCTGAATTAAGTGATATGGTTTATTGTATGGTGTTTAACGCTGTTTTCAACTTTACTTCAGTTATATTGGGGCGGCCAGTGCACCTATCCATTCTTTCCTGGAGTCTCTTTTACAAGTACTATGCACAATTTTCTTTCCAAGCCACTGGCTGCTCTACCACATAACCATTGTCAAAACAATTGTCAGCAGTGGAAGAGGAATGAATCCTGTCGCAATGACTATCATCAATCCTCAGAAAGAAATTGGCCGAGGGATTGAACCCATGAACCCCTGTTCTCAAGTCCTAAACGCTACCGACTGAGCCACCGGGGCTCATCATAAAGTGATATGGAAACCATTATCTGACGGAGGATTTTTTGTAACTACTAATTACACCTTTTTCCTAACTGTTTTCAAATCCTGTCTGCTATTTATATGGTGAATATTAGCACCAAATATTGAAGTGTAACCTCTTTCGATGAATGAAAATACAAGATTTTTATCTTTTTGGCTTGACTGAACAAGAGGACTTTATAGACGGTCTTTGCCATCCACCAAAGCCCCTGTTTTTACTATAGGTGCTGAAACGGTTCAGGCCATCAAATGACACAGCCAACAGCAAAAAATTTACACATGTTTGGTCATGGTATAGGAATACATGTACCGGTAATTACTATATCTGTCCACAGATCTTTTTATACTGCTAACCCTTTATCAAACAATCTAAGCTTTTAATCACCCTGACGAAGAGGGCTTTTGAAAACACTGTTAGGAAAAGGAGAAAATGCTGGTAACCAGCATTTTCTCCTATTCCCACAATGTTTTCTACCCACCCAAAAACAAAGTGAGCCATATAAAAGTTGTCGTTTGCCAATGCCTTCAAATTGGAAAAACGTAAAATTTTTTTGTCTGGTAAAAGGTTAATATTCCCAACTGTTCCATAAAGCTCTACAATCAGGTTTCAGAACTCTCAAACACCTCACTATATCTTGCAATGGATTCTACTGGTATACCTATGATCTATGAAATCTTAACATCCCAGGCAAAGTGAACTTCTGCTGCAACGTTTCTCCCTGACATATTGCCTGTATTACATTATAAATCATAAAACAACAATGAAATAATGATAAAACAAGACTAAAAATGAAAAAGGTGATAATAATCAATAGAAGAAAGATTTACAACAATATGTTCAAAACAGTAACTCTTGCTGATTCAACCTGCATTCCCTATGCATAAAAACCATAACTGATACAGATTATCCATAATTTTACAAGAATGTTTTCAAAGTTTTCTACAGGAAATTGTTTCATACAGTAAAGAGATACAAAAGAGAAAAACTTGAAATAAACTCAATCAAGAAAACAGAACTAAAAAAGGGCAAGGACCTTTGAGTTCACCATGATAAATTTTAACTTACACATAAAATCTATGAAAACTCATATGCAATGAACAGGCTCCATGACAGAAAAAATAATCAAAGCATAAAACTTTTGGCAAAAGGCACTTAAAGGCACACTAGCCACTAAAAGTAAACAAATTGTGAGTCAAAATGCAGACAAATTTAATCCATATTACTTAAAAGTATCGATACTACTATGAGTCTGATAATGTACTACAGTAAAACCTGTCAGAGTTCCAGTTGCTTAGAATGAAAAGTTGGCAACTTCTGTTCTAGTTTTACAATATATTTTTCTGCCAGCCACTGGAACTCCGACAGATTCTGCTGCGACGCATTATCAGACTCGTAATAATATCCATACTTTTAGCTCCGACAGATTCTGCTGCGACGCATTATCAGACTCGTAATAATATCCATACTTTTAGCTGGAATGAATTAAATTTGTCTGCATTTTGTCTTCCAGCTTGTTCATTTTTGGCAGCTGGTAGGCCTAAAATATAGAAAAAAATATTGTGTAAAGTACCATGTCTATAAACACAAGATTTGCAGTCGATAAATTAAACCTTTACCAAAGACCCTGAAGGAGATACTTTAAAACAAAGTGGGAAAAGGAGAAAATGCTGGTCACCAGCATTTTCTTATTTTCCCACGATGTTCTCTATTCTTCCAAAAGCATATTTCATCATCTGAGCCAGGTTAATCAGTTGTCTACTAAAGGTTTCACTTGGTCTAAAATTTGGACAAGAATGAAGAATGACTCATACGACTGGATTAGTCTTTGAAAGGGTACAAAATGCTGTGAGAAAAGGAAAATATGCTGGCTGTAAGCATTTTCTGTTCCCCACAATATTTACATGAGCCTTTTTTTTTCAGAATCAATACAACACAGGACTGTCTGGCAAAGCAGTGAGAACAAATATAAATATGCAGCACTATCACTAAAGGGGGTTTAATGCATCTCTGTGATGCATCATACCACGCAAGTCATCACATAATTATTGATCAATAAAATCTTTTTTGTCTCACAACAGATTGAGTAATGAGGTAGAATAGTCCTTGGTCATGCTGAAAATTGACCAATAGCAAAAAGTTTTGGCCCATGTCAGCCTTCAGAGGCTGACATTGGCCAATTCTTTTAGCAGATGCATTAAATCTCCTTCTTACACAGCAAGACTCCAATCAGTTTTACCTGGGGCTGTCATACTGTTCACAGTTCCCGAGGCATCAGATTTCGGAGACAAAGGTTTGGCGTAGTCTTGAGGTCTAGTCTTACTTTTTCTGTGTGCATCCTGTAACATCTTCAATAAATATGCTTTATCTCTCCCTTCCTGAAACCATAGAAACATTAGGTAAGTTATTGCACTCATCCAAATACATATGAGCCATGCTCTGTGAAATGGGGGCTTAATGCATCTGCGAAAAGTATTGACTCTGGCCTACCTGCGCAGTCTGCGCAGACTGACCTGAGTGGAAACTTTTCACTACTTGTCAATTTTCTGTATGTCAAAGGACCAGCATACCTCATGATTCAGTCGTTTGTTAGACATAATGGATTTTATGGATCCATGGCTATGTGATGGCTTGATTGGTATAATTCATCAGGAAGATGCATTAAGCCTCTTTAGTCACAGCATGGCTGATATACGTTCACAAGCAAATAGGAACTTGAAAGCATTATGACCATTGCAACTGAGTTCTAGAAATCTCTCCCAGCAACTCTTAAGAGACTAAAAGCTACTAGCTGTTGGCTCTTTATAAAAGTGCACTGAGATTTATCTGTTTTTCTTTTAACAAGAGGACCATGATGGTCCTATATCGCTCACCTGAGTACTAAGCAGTAAAGGTCTACAATGAAGATAAATACCAAATATCAAGGTTCAAGGCCAAATGATAATGAAACAAGAGCAGCAAATTGTCTCAAGATAAGCCCGTCCCACCGCCAGTTGTCAAGGAGGTATAATAATTACAAAGGGCAGGTAATGCAACAAACATGTTTACCAAGTCTCAAGTCAATTTGACATGAGACTTCAAAGTTCCTTTCCGGACAAGCAAGAAATACTATAAAAATGAAGATCAAAGTGGAATTACTCAAAATCTGCGCTAGGCAGAGTTATTGTTCTTGCGCACTGTACTCGGTAATATTGCAACAAACATGCATACCAAGTTTGAAGTCGTTCTGACTTGAGATGACAGTTATATTCCGGACAAGCACTAAATGCTGTAAAAATGACGATCAAAGGGAAATAACTCAAAGACAGCACGAGGTAGAGTTACAATTCTTGTGCACTGCACTTCCACATATTGCAACAAATAAGCATACCGTATTTCAAGTCATTCCTACTTAAGATGACAAAGTTTTGCTCCGGACAAGCAAGAAATGCTATAAAAATGAAGGTTAAAGGGGAATAACTCAAAATCTGTAATAGGAAGAGTTATGGTTCTTGTGCACTGCACTCCATAATTTTTCAACAATCATGCATACCAAATTTGAAGATGTTCAGGCTTAAGATGACAAAGTTATATTCCGGACAAGCAGAAAATGTTGTAAAAATGACAATCAAAGGGAAATAACTCATAGACAGTATGAGGTAGAGGTTATGGTTCTTTCACACTGCACTCCGTATTATTGCAACAACTACAAATGCCAAGTTTCAAGTCAATCGGACTGGAGATGACAAAGTTATGCTCCGGACAAAGAACTATTCTACAGAACTTTCTTATTCAAAGGCAAATAACTCCCGTCGTTCTGGTCCGATTAGATTCATAATTGAACTCATCCGTGATCTTATGGTCATAAGTATTTCGACCAAGTTTGATGCTGATTGATTAATAATTGTAAATGCTAGAGTGTAAATGAAGTCAACTATAGCAATTTTTCTAATTCAAGGGCAAATAACTCCAGTTGTTCTGGTCCGATTACACCCATAATCAAACTCATCCGAGATCTTATGGTCATATATATTTTGACCAAGTTTGGTGCTGATTGGTTGATATTTGTAGATGCTAGAGTGTAAACAAAGTCAAATATAGCAATTTTTCTAATTCAAAGGCAAATAACTCCAGTTGTTCTAGTCCGATTACACCCATAATCGAACTCATCTGAGATCTTATGGTCATATATATTTTGACCAAGTTTGGTGCTGATTGGTTGATATTTGTAGATGCTAGAGTGTAAACAAAGTCAAATATAGCAATTTTTCTAATTCAAGGGCAAATAACTCCAGTTGTTCTGGTTCGATTACACCCATAATTGAACTCATCCGAGATCTTATGGTCATATATATTTTGACCAAGTTTGGTGCTGATTGGTTGATATTTGTAGATGCTAGAGTGTAAACAAAGTCAAATATAGCAATTTTTCTAATTCAAAGGCAAATAACTCCAGTTGTTCTAGTCCGATTACACCCATAATCGAACTCATCTGAGATCTTATGGTCATATATATTTTGACCAAGTTTGGTGCTGATTGGTTGATATTTGTAGATGCTAGAGTGTAAACAAAGTCAAATATAGCAATTTTTCTAATTCAAGGGCAAATAACTCCAGTTGTTCTGGTCCGATTACACCCATAATTGAACTCAGCCGAGATCTTATGGTCATATATATTTTGACCAAGTTTGGTGCTGATTGGTTAATATTTGTAGATGCTAGAGTGTAAACAAAGAAATGTGGACGGAAGGACGACGGACGCCGACGCACAGTGAGTGATCACAATAGCTCATCCTAAGCACTTCGTGCTCAGGTGAGCTAAAAAAAACACTAAAGTCCATCCATACAGCAATACTTTGATCATGATAATAATCATTGTCTTCATCAAGAACATCATGAACAAGTTCAAAAAATTAAATAACAGTCACATAAAGAAACATGAAAACCCAATGACATTATTAGTTGTACAATCAGGTGGCAGGGGACTTGGAAACTTGTTCACGGCTGTGGTGAATCATGTCGCCACCTCAGGGCGACATGATTCACCACAGCCGTGAACAAGTTTCCAAGTCCCCTGCCACCTGACCATACAACAAATTTATTATACTGCAAAGTTCTACCATTCCAATGTGTGTTAAGTGAAATTTACCTGTTTTTTGGTTTCAAAAATTGAGTACACTAACGAAGTTGAATTTCCCTTCTGAGTGACCCAATTCAATGAAAACTGACGTCACTAGAAAATGGCATCACTGAAACCTTGGTAAAACATGCAGTTTGGTGCATAATCTTTATGTTAATCTTGATCGACGTCAGAATTTTGGATGTAGTGTTGAAAGTGTAGTCATGTATACGGGGCTCCCGACAGGGAAACTGCATTTACGTTGGTTTTGCCAGTGTACATGATATATATGTTCAGGGCATATTATCCAATCAGATCATGTGAAATTTCTTTGCAGTATAATAAAGAGGGAAGTCACTTTCTGAATTTATGTAAGGGAGGTAAACAGTGTCAACTGAAAAATGTGACAAAATTCAATTTCAAACACTTCCTTACTAGAGGCCCTCAATGAAATTGCTCTACTGAATGTGATTTTGCTTTTTTGCTAGCATACATTATGAATTCATGATGCAAACAGAAAAAAAGAACACAAAAATGTGTTCTTGCAACTGGGCTTGAACCCAAAGACAGCATAAGTAGGCATGGTGAATTGAACAAACAGTGAAAAAAAAAAATGAAGTGCAATTTCTCAAAACTAATTGTTTGGAATCCAGCTCAATTTGATAGGCTTTCAGAATGCCTTGTATTAAAATTAATAATCTTTGCAAGTTTCACAAGATTTTGATCAACACTGTGGACTTCATTGCCTAAACAAGAAATGGAAATTTTCAACTTTGAATGGCTACTTTTCCCAAACTGATTGTCAGATTTTTTTTCAAAATCAATAGGGTTCAAGCTGTTAATGAAACAAAGCAACTGTGTAAGTTTCATGAAAATCCAACCACAAATGCTGACTATATCGCGTAAACAAGAAATGGAAATTTTTAACTTTAAATGGCTACTTTTCCTATACTGTGTGTTGGATTTTTTTCAAATTCAATAGGGTTGAAGCTATTAATGAGATAAACAAACTGTGAAAGTTTCATTAAAGTCTGATTACAAATGCAGACTTTATCATGTAAACAAGAAATGGACATTTTCAACATGAAATGGCTACTTTTCCCATACTATTTGATTTTTTTCAAAATCAATAGGGTTGAAGCTATTGATAAGATACACAAACTTTGAAAGTTTCATGAAAATCTGACCACAAATGAAGACTTTATCGCGTAAACAAGAAAAAGACTGGACGGACAGATGGACAGACAGACTGATGGACGATGGAAACCACACCGTGACATAAGCTCTGCTGGCTTTCAGCCAGTAGAGCTAAAAATGACGGACAGATGGACAGACAGACTGATGGACGATGGAAACCACACCGTGACATAAGCTCTGCTGGCTTTCAGCCAGTAGAGCTAAAAATGACTTTTTTTAGTGAGGAAGACCAGTTTGAAAACACTGTGGTAAAAGAAGAAATTGCTCATACATGTAATTGCCATTATTTTTTACCATGTAATTGCCATTACCTTGTATTATGTAAAATACAACTGTCCAGCACTTTCCCACAATGTTTTCATAAGCCTTCTTTCTCGGGTTGTTAAAACTCTAGACTAATTGGTATGGGGTTCATACAGGTGTCACTGAGCTTCAATTCAAACAATTAAAGGCTCAGTGGCAACCAAAATTAAACAATGCTGGTGTTAAAAGCATTTGAATTTAAATCATACCACTTTAAGGTACAGAAATCAAACAAAAGATAGAGTGACTTGGCAACTTTTTACCTAGTTTAAAGATTCATTTTTCTATTAGTGACATGGACCAACCATAAGTTACGGGAGATCACTCCTTCCTTACTGCATAGCTTCATCCCATATAAAATCAATACCTAACAACTGCGTTGGGGAGAACTCTCTTTAGCTGAGTGGTTAAGGTGTTGGTCTATTAAACCTCTAAAAACGAGGATCTTTTCCACACAGGTCTGAATCCCGCCAGGTGCGGTTTGTATTTCAGCTATTCATTTGTTGCAAACTTTCATGTTTGTAAGACAAACAATAACAAAAAGTCAACTTCACATTTTTTTTCCATACTTTTACACCTACACTGATTACTTTTGGCCACCACTGGGCTTTTAATAAGTTCAAAGTGTACACACCATAGCCAGCTGCTGTCTAAGTAATTCCACCATTTCTTTGTGACCCACCATTACAATCCTCATATAGTATGTCAGCATACTGAAATACATCAAAGTTTGAAACCAAATCATATTCAGACTTATGGTACACAATCTGTTCTCTTATATGAAATCGTAATCAGTTGCAGACTAGTTTTTCTCTTTCTTTATGCAGAAAGCCCACTTTGAAAAAAAAAAAAGCGAAATGCAAAAAGTCCAAAAATAAGATTAGTGCAATATTTGCACATCAGGGCATAGATATCACCAAGTAGATACCACGCAAGTTTCATTAACCTAACTCATATTTTTTTAGGTTTTAGCAAATTCCATGTTTTTCTGTTTTTAATAACAGTAAACCTTGACTTTATCTTTAGCCAGAAAACAACTGTATGATTGTACATAATAAATATCAACACTCTAGGCCTTGAGACAAGTCGTTTTTAAAATTTTCCATATGTATGTAAAACATGTAACCTTCAAGGTTTTCTGACATTTTAAAGACAGATATCATCTTTTTGGCTACATTAATTTGTTGTCAGCAAATCATTTAAATTTTGTAGCGCCTAAATTTTTGTCATTTGGTAAAAAAGTTTGGGTAGTCATTTGAACAAACTTGTTTGTATTTTGATACTTATTAACCATGCCATGTTTATATGCTATCTGATGTCTGGTTCTGAGATTTTTAAGAGTTTTGCTAACAAGAGGAACGTCACACACAATGCTCTTTCAATTTGAACCATTGAACTCCTTACCACACAAGGAAATTCTAGACTGCTCAAAATTAAAATCATTTACAAACTGAAAATGTTTCGAAGATGGTATGTGTTTTTAACAGGGCACAAACATTGTGGGGAAAAAGGAGAAAATGCTAGTCACCAGCATTTTCTAATTTTCCCCAAAATGTTTTTAAAAGGCCTCTTCCTTAGGGTTGTTGATTTTAGGACTGTGTGGTAAATGGTTAAGGTAATTATTTGAACAATCTTTGTACTTTGATATACACAGTCATCAAACTTCAAAAACTATTCATCAACAATTTAGTATGGCAATAGCTGGCAAACCATCAGTAATGAAGACAGACAATAAAAGAAAAAATATTTTTTCAGTGGTATTTCCTCAATGGGCTACAAAGCTGTTTAAGGTTTTCTACCCTTCAAATGACATATTTCATGTTGTGACTAACATTATATGTTGTCTGCTTATGCTTTCAATAATTCTAAAATTTTGTGGTGTGGTAAAGGGTTAAAAAAAAGAGTTATATGGACAAACACTGTGTCAGATATTTTGAGAACAACATAACCTACAATAGGAAGACCAGTGATGCAGCGATGAACCCTGATGATGAGATGATCCTGATGATAGTGTGTAACACATTGTATTCCTCCTTCATATCATCCACAAGGTCAACCACTATCTCGTAACTTGTTGTGTGGTTTATAAATGGTCCACAGGTAGTACTGGGCTTTAAACTGAAACACAGAATGTAAATATTTGGTAAACAAGAGCACTGGATGTGGGTGCCAATGGTGTCCTGTAGTTGCTTTTCGGGAAAGTTCTAAGCAGAAAAAGGAGTATAAGTCTGTCAAAAAGTTTTTTGATGGTTACCTACCCCTGCCATATGAGTTTCTCTTTTGATATTTAACAGCTAGTCCAAGTTTGAAGTATATATCTTCAGTAGCTACAGGCATATGACAAAAGGTCAAAGAATTTGTATGATGATGACAGCAACGCTGATCATGTAAGGGCTACCACAATACCTTGACGTTTTCTTCAAAACCAGCCAAGCTAATAAAACATTACAATATGGATATAATTCATTTTCAAACCTTTTACCATGGTAAATAAGTTTATGCTTGTCAATATTGAATGAATTAACTGACAAAAAAATATAACCAATCAAATGTGGCCTGAATGACATTTTCTTGTAATGGTTTGTATGGTGTTCAAAACCATTTTCAACATAATTTTAGTTATATCGAAGCAGCCAATGCATCTATCCATCCATGCTTTACTTGAGTTATGTCTCCCCCATCAGGGTCAGGAGACATATTGTTTTTCCTTGAGCGTACGTCTGTCCGTCTGTCCTTCTGTCCATCACAAATCGTGTTCGCTCTCTAACTCGAAAACCTTTTAAGATATTTTGATAAAACTTCACACATTTGTAAAGCACCATGAGACGAAGTGTCATGCACAAGAACCATAACTCTGGCTTGTATATTTTTTGAGTTTTTTTCCCTTTGATTATTTTCCTTCACAAATCGTGTCCGCTCTGTAACTCAAAAACCTTTTAAGACATTTTGATAAAACTTCACACATGTGTAAAGCACCATGAGACAAAGTGTCATGCACAAGAACCATAACTCTGGCTTGTATATTCTTCGAGTTATATCCCTTTGATTATTTTCCTTCACAAATAGTGTCCGTCCTATAACTCGAAAACCTTTTGAGATATTTTGATAAAACTTCACACATTTGTAAAGCACCACGAGACAAAGTGTCATGCACAAGAACCATAACTCTGGCTTGTATATTTTTTGAGTTTTTTCCCTTTGATTATTTTCCTTCACAAATCGTGTCCGCTCTGTAACTCAAAAACCTTTTAAGACATTTTGATAAAACTTCACACATGTGTAAAGCACCATGAGACAAAGTGTCATGCACAAGAACCATAACTCTGGCTTGTATATTCTTCGAGTTATATCCCTTTGATTATTTTCCTTCACAAATAGTGTCCGTCCTATAACTCGAAAACCTTTTGAGATATTTTGATAAAACTTCACACATTTGTAAAGCACCACGAGACAAAGTGTCATGCACAAGATACATAACTCTGGCTTGTATATTTATTTCCCTTTGATTATTTTCCTTACTCATTTTACGTACAATTTTGTGTCCACTCTATAACTCGAAAACCGTTAGAGAAAAATGACCATTTTTTCAGTTATAAATTGCCTTGGTGACATATCAATCCTTCTGACACCAAAAAGGGGGGAGACATCTGTTTTTTTGTAGAAAAACAAGTTCTAGTTTCTTTTTACAAGTACTTTGCACAAAATTCTTCCCATGTCACTAGTTGGTTTCCCAAATATCTAATATCAAAACATTGATCAATGGTGAGAGACGAAATCCTGCCACAATGGCTAGCATGTATTCTTACAAAAAACTTGATTGAGCTTGGGATTTAAACTCTTGTTTCAAGCCCTGTGCATTACTAACTGGGCTACCAGGCTTCCTTTTCATTCATTTAACACTTCAAGGGTTACAAATCTTCATTTTTAAAACAAATGTATGGTGTTTTACGGCACATCGACATCTAGGGTCATTTAGCGCGCAAAAGAA
Source organism: Hippopus hippopus (assembly GCA_946811185.2). Classification (NCBI taxonomy): domain Eukaryota; kingdom Metazoa; phylum Mollusca; class Bivalvia; order Cardiida; family Cardiidae; genus Hippopus; species Hippopus hippopus. The sequence goes on from OX328096.1 coordinate 70,187,807, forward strand.
AAGTAATGAAAGGAAAGACTAGGATGAAAGAATGTGAGTCATGAGTATAATTATGATGAATAGTGTGTTATGAAATGATACCATAATGGAAATAAAATGAAATAGATATACATGTACAGTGATCAGAATAAAATAGTCCAAATATGAATAAAAGGTTTATAAAAATATTAAATTTTGTATAAGGTCCAATCTTTTTTGAGAAAAGCAATGTCCCTGAATAGATCAGCAACCGTTTTGGTATGCCTTGATCTGTCATTGGTGACAGTTGGAATTTATCTGTATTTCAAAAAACTGATCCATTTGAATGTTTGATATTGTATACAGTATCCAGATGAAATTTTCAAACAGACGGATCTTGTATTCATTTCTAAGAATGAAATGAAAAGATCATACGTGTAGAAATATTTGGGCTACGCTCTTTTCCAGACAACAAAATTTTAGCTTTGTCCAAATTGAAAGCATTTGCAGACGACAAATTAAATATTACTCAGAACATAAAATATGTCTTTAATAGGGTAGAAAACATTGTGAGAAAAAGAGAAAATGCTGGTTACCAGCATTTTCTCTTCCAACAATGTTTTCAAAACAATTCTTTCTCAGGGTTGTTAAAAGTGCATTGTGCAGTAAAGGGTTACCGCATCTCTGTGATGCAATATACCAAGAAAGTCATCACGTAATTATGGATCCTTAAAATCAATTTTGTCTAACAACCAACTGAATCATGATGTAGAATTGACCTTAGACATGCAAGAAAATTGCAATTACCAAAAAGTTTCGATCCGTGTCAGCCTGCGTAGAATGCGCAGGTTGACATGGGTCAATACTTTTTGAAGATGCATTAAGACCTCTTTTCACAGCATGGCTCGATAAAAAATTTTCATTAACTTCGTGTACTAAAAAGTATTCAAACTTACAAGATTACAGCAGAAGTGACAGCAGTTGTTGTCAGTATAAAGAAACACATTAGGAATCCCAAAAATATCGTGTGAGATCGGGCAGCTCTCCAAGGTCGCAGAGATGGCCTACAATTCTGTACCACACTGATCTGAAAATTTCAAAATTCTAGTTATTAACTTTTTGTTGGTTGCATTTTCTTTGTTCATATGTTTTGATGTCTGGAAATAATATTGGTTTTTTGCCATATTAAAGTTGATGTGTAGTTGTCGATTCTTTCAAATCCTTCCCCCATGTATAAATCTTCCGACACTTGTCAAATGACGAACTAACATGAATCACATAAAAGATAAACAGATTGAAATTTCAGTGATTCATTTTTTGTACACAGGGATATTTCAGATTATCCCACTTCATTTCAAAGATTGACTAAAACTTGACTAAATAAACAAGAATAATTAAAGCCATTCTACTCAGGTATGAATCCATAAATGATTCTACTCAAAACCTTATCTGCCACTGAAAAATTTAACCCATCACTATACAATCCTGACTTTTACTGACCATAGGAAAGAACACTTCTGAAAAAGTGGAAAATGAGAAAATGCAGGTAACCAGCATTTGCTTTTTTTACCATAATGTTTTCCACCCTATCAAAGACAATTTCCTCAATTTAAGACAGTCAATTTGTCGTCTGCAAATGCTTTGGGTCTGGATAGGTCTAAAATTTTTTGGGTCTGTTAAAGGGTTAAGCTTCTAAATTAACCCTCGGGCTGCTTAGCATAACTCAAGGACCTTGTGCTGACAATGTAGATCAAGATCACTCGGCACAGAACTTGCAGGCTGATCTTGATCTACACTGTCCAATGAGGAGATATTCCCCGAAAGACACTTTTAAAGTGGCAAAATTTGGGTTTTCACTATCTACTGGGAAGTTTCATTTCACTTATTCAGCAGATTCAGGGTTAAATTGATTGATTGATTGATTGTATGGTGTTTAACGCCGTTTTCAACATTATTTCAGTTATATCACGGTGGCCAGTGCACCTATCCATGCGTTCCTGGAGTCTCTTTTTACCAGTACTCCGCACAATTTTCTTTCCAAGCCACTGGCTGCTTTCCCACATAATCATCGTCGAAACAATGGTCAGCGGTGGGAGAGGAATGAATCCTGTCGCAGTGACTATCATCAATCCTCGCAAAGAAATTGGCCCAGCCAGGGGTCGCAGCCAGGGTTCGAACCCTGGACCCCGTGTTCTCAAGTCCTGCATGCTACCAACTGAGCTACCGGGGCTCGGCTAAGGGTTAAATATTGTCACAGAATTTTGCCAATAATTATAGAAATTAGCAAATCTGTGATATTAAGAACTTAATTTTAGGAGAAAGTGTTTTATATAATAAAAAATGTGTCTTTTTTTTGTTATTTTATTCTGATAATGATATTTCTCTTTAAAACCCTTTACCAAACAATCCCTGGTTTTTACGACCCTGTGATAGAAGCCTTTTGAAAACATTGTGGGAAAAGGAGAAAATGTTGGTAACCAGCATTTTCTCCTTTCCCCACAATGTTTTCTACCCTGCTGGAAACAAATTTCAATTTTTGAGTTAAATCTATTTTGTCGTCTGCAAGTGCTTTCAATTTGGAGCTGTCTAAAATTTTATCGTTTGGTAAAGAGTTAGGACAAATCCAATAGCATTGAGCATCACACTGGCAAAAGGCGGTTTTACACATCTCCTTGATCCATTACACCAAGCAAGTTTTCATATAATTACAAATTCATAAAATCAATGTTGTCTCACAACTGAATCATGAGGTAGAATGGTCCTTTGACAAGCAGAATATTGACCCATAGCAAAAGATTTCGACCCAGGTAGGACTGCATGAATACAAAGGCTGACCCGGGAAAATACTTTTTGCAGATGTATTGAACTCCTTTTCAGACCGTATGGCGCAAATACAAAAATACTTACTCTTTTAACATAGAATAATAGAAACAACTTTATGATCATTATCAGGGATAACATGGGGCTGAAATATGTCCCTAGCCTGAAATATAGAGAAAAACATAAAAAATCTACAACAGGGCCACTTAAAGGAAGATTTCATTTCTTTACCCTTTACCACACAATCCCGGTTTTATCTTCTATGAAAGGGAAGGCTTTTGAATATAGTGTGGGAAAAGGAGAAAATGCTGGTTACCAGCATTTTCTCCTTTTTCCCCACAATATTTTCTGCACTTTCAAAGGTAAATCTAGTAATCTGAGTAACATTTATTTTCTGCTTTTGCAAGTGCTTTAAAAACACACTAGGCTAAATTATTTGACATGGTAAACAAAGCAAACATTCAATTCCTATCTTAAAAACAGTGGGCGTATTCCTTTGCTACTCCGAACACTCCGAACATGTTCGAGATCAATGGAGTATTTCAGAACACTGTGCCGTGTTCTTCAGAACATGTTCTGACTGTTTTAATTCAAATGAGGTGCAGCGCACCTGCTGAACGGTTGCTAGGTGATACAAGATGGCTGAAAGACGGACAATTCTTCATGGCCAAACTTGCAATTGTCTTTTTTACGATATGAATGCCATAAATAGGAGCATTGTAGACTCATCTCTACTCCCTCTCCGCAGCTAATCATATCCTCCACTAACACAGCTAAGACAGTAGCTCTTGCAACAGCCATCATGGCAATGTACTTCCATTTCGATATTGTTTAGAACAATGTTCCAAAAATGCTTCATTCAAAACATACTTCCAGAACAGTGTATGTGTTCTGAAATATTCCTTTCGCACATTCCAGAACAGCATTCCAGAAGACAGAACATTGTGCCAGAACAGGTGAAAGGAATACGCCCAGTCAAAAAGGAATTTAAATGTCAAGAATAAATTCAATTTAAAATAGAAAATGTCAGAGAAATAATCGAAATTAATCACACCTCATAGTACACTAAATACATCACAAAGACTACTTCAATTAAAGTCTCTTATTTTGACACAGTTTTTTCAAAGTCTGACAATACTTCTTATCACCAGTCTGATAGAGTTTTCTCTATGTAGCACTCCACTACATTTCTGTTAAGAAAATGAGCAAGTATCACCAGACAGTGTTATATAAGTAGGGGCGATACAGTGGCCACAACGTTTACACACAGAACATAACCAAGCATAACAAGAATAACAAATGAGAAATAAAACCCTGAATACACACTTTTTAGACACTACACTGCAGTGAAATTTGCCTCCATTAGTACAGATAGTTGCAGTTGATTGTTTTTTGTATATGATGCTACTGATATTTTTTTTTTAAGCATGGTCCTGGTAATAGGTCTAAATGTACCTTTAAATTGAAGAGTTACACTAGTGGAAATAAGAAGTATTTCACTCTGTTTCCAAAGACTACATTTACTCATTTGCTATCTTGTCTTTACATATAGCTAGGACAATGATTTAAAAATTGCACAATACCTTTTTCTAAATTGTATCAAAAGCATGGGAAGGAAAAGAAAAGTTATTCAAGATAAGCTATTCTTTCTTTTCCCTCTATGTTTCTAAAGCTGTTTTAACAAAGGTTGTACAAAAGTTGTTAAGCAAACAGGTTATCTCTTTACCAGAAGAGAAAATTTTAGACCTGTCAAAGTTCACAGCAATTACAGATGACAAGTGTGGCACAAATGAAAAAATTCGGCTTTGAGAGAGTAAAAAACATAGGAAAGGAGAAAAAATTGATTATCACATTTTCTCCTTTTCCAACAATGTTTTCAAAAGCATCTTGACTCAGGGTTGTTAAAACACAATAATAATTTTTCTTTAAAACACAATATTTTGTCATCACATACAACATATTTTCTTGTAAGTTACCCTTATCAGGAAGAAAATATGTATATCATTTTCAAATTTGCATTTCAAGGGAGCATTGACCATTGGACAGAAAGAATGGCAACTCATTTCACACCTAAAACCCTTTTATGTTACTTTGATTCTTGTCCAAATAATATTTAAAAAAACCCAGTACTAAACAGTAAACGCATACAATAAAAGAGTACAGACAAATTCCTACCAGCACAAAGCCTGGGAGTAAATGAGATTGAGAGTGTTCCTCCCTATTTCAAACTCCGGTGGTTTCAAAATGTTTGGGCAGCAGTACTGGGCTAACAACCTACAACAAAGTTCATGTATGTCCATAACAAGAGTACCACATGCTGCAGCTAACACTCAGCTGCAGTTACTTTTAGATATAGATTAATTTTCAGTGAAAAAAGTTAAAAAAAGGGATATGAATTTGAAGTACATATCTCCACTAATGACAGTAATGAACCATGCTCTGGCAAAAGGGGGCTTAATGCATCTCTGTGATCCATAGTACCAAGCAAGCCATAATATACTTATGGATCCATAATAGCCACTGCTTTTAAAAATCAACTTAATTGTGAGGTCGACTAGTCCTTGTATATACAGAAAATTGACCAATAGCGAAAAGTTTCGGCCCAGGTCAGCCTGCACGGACTGCGTAGGCTGACCTGAGTCGATACTTTTTGCAAATGCATTAAGCCCCCTTTTCCCAGAGCATGGCTCAGATATTATTAAATGTTACAAGTTGTTGCGTGATGCAGTTGACAAAGACAATACCGACAACCCCAGGGCTATGACAATACCTGATGTTTTCTCTGAAACAGCTGACCTAAAATTATGTGGGTATATAAAGCATCTTCCCACCCCTTATCCATAACTCTTTTACCAAACAATCCCTGGTTCCATCAACCCTGGACTCTGAAACTCTTCCAGGTTTCAAGCATCTCCAGATAACAAACCCAAATCACATACAAATGAGCTTAAGATCTTTTACATGATAATGAACATTGTTAGAAGAGGAAAATTTCTTGCAGTAAATGACTCGTCATGTTAACACACCCTCTCATTTCTCTATGCTTACACATAGTAATGACCCTTTGTTTAATACGCCCTCTCATTTACACCACTCCTTATACCGACACATAGTAAATAACTCTTTGTGTAGCACATCCTCATGTTTATGCAACTATTTATGTTTACAAGTAGTACAGGACTCTTTGTGTAACACACCCTCTGATTTACACAGTGTTTTAATATGCTCATGCATAATAAAAGGCTCTTTGTGTTACAAACCTTCTGATTTCTATACATCTGTATGTTCAATTGTAATAAATTCTTTTCAATGTAACACATCTTCTGATATACACATTTCTATTAGTTTATGAGTACCAAATAATTTTTTTTATTAAAAAACATACCTTCTGATAAATTCAAGGAAGAATGTTGTAAACAATATGAAGAGAAAATCCACAATGACCAAACGGTATATCTCTTGGCCAACAAAAGTTTCCCAACACTGAAACAAACAAACAATGTTTCTTTAGATATTGACCCTTTACCTCCCAACAAAATTTTAGACTTGTCCAAATTTAAAAAAATTTGATGACAATAAATTCAATGTTGGTGAAACAATAATTTCTGTCTTTGAAAAGGGAAAAAACATTGAGGGAAAAGGAGAAAATGCTGATTACCAGCATTTTCTCCTTTTCCCACAAAGTTTTCAAAAGTCTGTTCTTTTTCATTAAAACTGGGGATTGTGTAGTAAAGAGTTAAATGATCAAATGACACGAGGATGCTGAAAAGGTGAGATTTTCGCACATAAAAATTTAGGTAGCGAAATTTCAGTTACAAGATGCAAAGGGGATGCAGAGTTAAGATTCCTTACTAGAAAATCCTGATCCAAATGTGCAGTCTGATCTTGAATCTCCACTGTCCAATATTTGTATGATATCAATGCCTTGACCTTTACCTAAAGTAACCCCAAGTCCACTGACTTTATCTGATCATACATATTGTGTCCTTTAAATTAATCATTCCAAACTAGAAAGATTTGCAAACCTTTTACCACATAATTCCAAGTTTTAATGACCCTAAGAAAGAGGGCTTTCGAAAACATTGTGGGAAAAGGAGAAAATGCTGGTTACCAGCATTTTCTTCTTTTCCCATAATGTTTTCAATAGCCTTCTCTTTCAAGGTCTTTAATATTCAGAATTGTGTGGTAAAGGGTAAATTAAATGATAACTTACATCATGTTCCAACCTCTGATACCAGTAATATACTAAAACTGCCAGTGTACCAGCCTTTAACAACATTGTCCTGTAAATGAAAGAGATATTTTGGTTAGTCCTTGCATCCAAGGTAGCTTTTGGCGATTGCAGAAAGATCAGACTTCAATCTTGGATTTTCTTTGTCTACTATTCGATCCAAAATATGTGCAAAAATTATCTTTATTTGTATTGAAACTGTACACTCGAATGTAATCTCAAATTATGGTTTGTTACATGAATATCACTGAAAACATGACGGCAAAAAGAGAAATTACTCATTGTGACCATCTCTGGGAAATTTTAAGGAGCAATTCTCTTTTTACATGTATTTTCAAGGTGGTCTGGGGAACATCAAATCAGTGTCTGCAGGATGGTAAGGTATCAAACTATGTTTGGCAAATTCTTTTAACTCAGAAAATTTATTTGGTCTATATTTTCCATACAAATACAAAATTTCTTTCTTCGTCTAGAAAATAAATCATTGAGGAAATAGAGGTCAACAAAAATAAAATTTCAATTTTTATTCATCTAAAACTAGTTCTGAAAAAAGAGATTTTCCATGGCTGTTATACATACTTGTAAGTAACAAAAAACAAGTGTTGTAAAAATGTGTAACATACACAAGTAGTGTATGAAATATTACCTGGTCATGTTGATGTATAATTCATTTTTGGGTTTCTTGTATTTTTCAAGTTGTGCAATTTGAGAGAAGAAAAATGGAAGAATAAGATTCACACCAGAGACACACAGTGGCATGGCCATCTCACTTAACACTGGTATATCTTCCTGTAGACAAACGAAATGATAAAACAGCATAAACATATGACATAAAAACACTTTATCAAACAATGTCATGTTTTCAATGACCTACAACAATAAGGCTTTTGAAAATATTGTGGGAAAAGGAGAAAATGCTGGTAACCAGCATTTTCTCCTTTTCCAAAAATGTTTTCTACCCTTACACAGAAAAATCCCACAATTTAAAATGTTAAAATTAAAAATGTTGTCCATAAATGCTTTTCTATTCGAACTAGTCTGAAATCCTGTTGTTTCGTAAAGAGTTAATACTTAACATGAAGTTTACTCAGATGGGAAAGAAGACATAATTATACTCTAATCTAAAGGTAGTTTTTGCCAGGAAAGTTTATTGTCAGAAATAATCTGTAAGGTACAGGCAGTACCACATGTTGTATATAGTTTAATCACTATCATTGTGAGTACCGGGAGTACTTTGATCATTTGATGCTGTAGTACTATTTTTGGAATACATTGTTTCTTTTGAATAAATCTTAGATTTTAATTTTAATCAGTGTTATTGTTGTGTTGAATAATATGCATTTTTGTTTTGTTATATTCTGCAATAGGTACATTGTAATTTCACATTTAAAATCTTGGTAGATTATCAGATCAAGAAATCATGACACTTTAAGAAACACAAAATTTTGACCCCGTTCAGTCGACTTATAATTGGTGAATATAAATAGTGCCAAACTCATCAGAATTCCATGTTGTTGCAACAATATACTGCGACAGCAATTTTTCTCCGTAACCCATTTCAGAGAAATCGCCCTTTTCACTCTGTGGATCTAGGCGACACAAGGTTGAGCAGATCGACTAGCACAGAGCAAGATCGACAGATGCTCAGCATTCGTCTTCATATCTGCAACGCTGAGGAGCAAACGACGCTTGTCTACGCTTTTAACAGCCCAGCTTCAGAGAGGTTCAGACTCATTCCAAGCACGCCAGGCCGACTCGGGAAGTTGCTTCAACACGTCCCATACAGACCCAGCCTCAAATGGACCCGTTCCAAGCAGTTTGAAGCTGAGAAGTCTTGTCTCACAGTTCCAGCCTAGACAGTGAGGGTTGAACAGATCAGTCTGAAACACAGACCGACAGCGGTTCAGCATAACACCGTTCCTGGCCAGCTTCAGACAGACTTGAAGTGCTTACAGGGACTTGTTTGAAGACGTTTGAAGCCGAATAAGACTGAGAGGGTGTTTGAAGCCAAGTCACTATAGACTGTATAAGACAGTCGTTTGGCGTCCGACGGATAATCTATCAAGACAGTATTTTGATGCTTTTGTGTTTTTAGTTTCAAATCAATTGAGGCCACATAGCCTGAGGAAAATTCTATATATCACCAGAACTGTACATATTCCCTGGTAAGACATTGTCACCCGAGAAACAAACCCATTCATCGTCATCATATCTCTTGACATTTATAAATTAGCAGACAACAAACTGAATGCTCCTTAAATAGTGATTTGTGTTTTTGATAGGGTAGAAAAGATTGTGAGAAAAGGAGAAAATGCTGGTTACCAGCATTTTCTCCTAATCCCGTAAGGTTTTCAGAACGCTTCTTCCTGATAGGACTTTGTGGTATAGGGTTAAGCCAAGGAACCTAAGGATTGACAGAATTACAATGTAAAATTATAATGTAATGAAAGGGATGTGCCCTTGTATTCTTCACTTTACAAGCTCATCTTTTTTCCTCTGTATCTCATTAATCTGTTCAATCAAACAGTATTTTTTTATGTGTGATTAAAACTCATCTCTAGAAGCGAACAAATACCCCTCAATAGCACCTTGTCACCGAAGTAGGACAATTTAGAGAACGGAAATGATTTTCAAACAAAGTTCACCTGTGATCTTGACCTTTGACCCATGTGAACCAAAAACAATAGAGCACCTCCTTGCGTCATGAGCAACACTTGTATAAAGTTTCAGGTTCCTAGGTCAAACAGCTTTTGAGTTAGAGAAAATGAAAAAGTCAACAGACCGATCGAATGATGGACAGATGGACGTATGGACAGACAGACATGGTGAAACCAGTATACACCCCTCTACTTCGTTGGTGGGAAGTATAAAAAATTGATTCATCCAACATACCCTTAATACAAGCTCTTAACTGTTCTAATCAAGGATGCCTAAGAGTAAAATGACCAGGGTAGGTGCATATAAAACTTTTTTCACCGTTTCTAAGAAATATGTAATCATTTGAGACACATTCAAATAATCATTTGCAAGTGCTTTCAAATTTGGACAGGTCTACTTTTTTGTCATTTGGTAAAGAGTTAAGAAAGATACTGAAATAGTAAAACAAGAGGGACATTGGCCCTAAAGTGCTCACTTGAGTAAAGTCATCTAGGATTCACAAAGCTGAAAAGATCCTGGTTGAAATGATGTAAAGCAATGTACAAGTGATCTACTTTTAGACTGACTTATTTTTAAACTTGTCAGAGATATCATCAAGACAAACATTCTGATAGTTTCATGAGTATCAGGCTGAAAACAGAGCCTCTAGAGTGTACACAAAGTTTTACTAAGATTTAGCCCAATGACTTACTTTTTAATCCGACATGACCCAATTTTGACCCTGTCAGAGATATCATCAAGACAAACATTCTGACCAAGTTTCACAAGTGTCCAACTGAAAATATAGCCTTTACTAGAGTAAGCAAGGTTTTTCTAAGATTTGGCCCAGTGACCTACTTTTTGACCGGATGTGACCCTACTTCATACCTGTCAGAGATATTATCAAGACAAACATTCTGACCAAGTTTCTTGTATATTGGACTGAAAATTTAGCCTCTAAAGTGCACACAAACTTTTTCTGGCCCAGTAACCTAGTTTCTGACCTTACATGACCCAATCTCGAACTTGTAAGAGATGTATTCGGGCCAAACAATCTGACAATATTTCATATGTATTGGGCTACAAATATGGCCTCTAGAGTGTGCACAAGGGTTTTCAAAGATTTGGCCCAGTGACCTACTCTTTAACCTGAGGTGACCCAACTTGTCCAAGATATAATCAGGACAAACATTCTGACAGAGTATCATGGGTACTGGGCAGAAAATTTGGTCTTTAGAGTGCACACAGGGTTTTCTATGATTTGGCCCAGTGACCTACTTTAACCTGAGGTGACCCAATTTCAAACTTGTTCAAGATATTATCAAGACATCATGCGAGAAATGTAGCTTCTAGAGTGCACACAAGGTTTTTCTAAGATTTGGCACAGTGACCTACCTTTTGACCCCATGTGACCCTATTTCGAACTTGTCCCAGATTTTATCAAGACAAAGATTCTGACCAAGTTTCATGAGTATTAGACTGAAAATGTGGCCTCTAGAGTATGTACAAGGCAATTGTTGACGCTCAGACAACAGATGACGGAAAATGCATGACGTACGATGGACACAGCATGATCACAAAAGCTCACCTTTAGCACTTTGAGCTCAGGTGAGCTAGAAAGAGAATGAGATTAAAATTGCTTACATTCTCTGACAATGACTCCTCTACAGAGATGTAGTAAATAAGATAACAAGATGCACCAATCAAAACAAAGATAACAAGGTTGGTAAGTAAACGGATGAAGAACCATTTACATTTCACTCCGATGCTGTCCTCTTGTTCTTCATTAATTCTACCAGAGAGGTACTCCTGATAATCAGAAAAAATAAAACATAGCAAAATAAGTTGAGTGGCACTCTGGCAAAAGGGGGTATGATGCATCTTCGTGATGTATTGTACTAAGCGAGTCATCACATTTTTTATCCATAAAATCTACTTTGTCTTAATAACTGACTGAATCATGAGTCAGAATGGTCTTTTGGCATGCAGAAAACTGAGAATAGCACAAGGTTTTGACCCTGAGCAGGCTGATCTGACTTGATACTTTTTACAGATGCATTAACCTTCCTTCCCAGAGAGCATGACACATTTAAAGATTGTAGTTATGGTAATCCAATAGCAATATCTCAAACATTCAAACACAAAATAATTTTAAAAAAATATCAGTAAGCCCAGTTACCATACTTTTATGACCCTAAGGAAGATAGCCGTCAAAACTATCATAGTAAAAGGAGAAATTTTACCAACTAGCATTCTGTCTTTATTATAAATATTTCAATCTTTTTTCTTTGTTTGCAGATGAGGATAAATGGGTTATATTTCTTATGGAAAAGTGGATACCATCTGCAAATATTTCTCCTCTGAGTAAGTTATATTAGTTAAAGGGAATGTGTTAAACGAGTCTGGTGAGTGATTTAGTTATGAAGTAAGCTTACCTTTAATTCATTATAAATACTTTTGTGCTTGAGATCTGCTGACTGTTTAGCAGTGATACCATAGTCCCAACCACAAAAAACTCTGCTCACATAGTAAAAATCAAAGGCACCACTTCCTTCTATATAATTCTTTTTGTAGGATCTCGATATACTGAAAACATAAAAAAACAGCTTTTCCATTAACACAATAAAATTTCTATTCGCAGTATTTGAACATGCAAAAGAACCAGCATATAGACAATACATACATAGTGTTGTATATCAAAAATATCTAACGAGGTTGGGGGAATTAATAATTGTTGAGCCTTGTTATATCTTAATTATTTATTTTTTGCTTGTGTTAACAGAAAGCTCTTGATAATACTTCATATTTCCATTAGTGGAACAGTTCTTCAAGTAAAAGGTGCATTTTGACCTGTTACCGGGAGAACATGCAAACAAAAATGAATGGCAACCTGTACGAAATGCAATCAAATGTAACTATCTTTACTAGCGGAGGCACAGTGTCCAATAAGTATAATCAGGATTTTTATTTATCATTTGGTGTTCTTGTTATGGGTTAAGTAACCCTTTATCAAACAACCCCTAGTTTTAACGACCCTGAGGAAGAAGTTGAAAACATTTTTGGAAAAAGGAGAAAATGCTGGTAACCAGCATTTTCTCCTTGTCCCACAATGTTTTCTTCTCTGTCAAAGGCCAGTTCTTTTATTTGTGCCACATCTAATTTATCATTCTACAAATGCAGTTAATTTGGATATGTCTAAAACTTTTATGTGGTGAAGGGCTAGTGCTATGTCAACGTTATGGGCACCTTATATGACCTAATAATATCTTGCTGTCTAGGGAGGCTCTATCATTTTCTTACCTAATATGCAGAAGAGTGCTCAAAGAGAGATAACTCTATTGGAATGGTAAGAACAAGTATTGATTAACCTACCTTATTGCAAGGATTATCAAACAGAGAATGTAGTAACCTCCACAGGTAAACAGGTAGGCATATTTCATGTTATAGTAGGAGACCCCATCATTCAGTGTTATTTTCTTCGCAGTGTAGAACCCATAATACAGCTCTGTGTCCGTGAACCAATACTGACAGTGAAAAAGTAACAAAACTACTCAAATCCATTACAAGCCATACTCTTGAAAAGGGATCAACTCATGTCAGCCTGCGCAGTCAGATCAGGCTGACATTAGTCGAAGCTTTTGGCTATTGGTCTATTTTCTGCATGTCAAAGGACCACTTTACCTCATGATTCAGAGGGTTGTTATGCAAAAAGGATTCTATGGATCCATAATTTGGCTTGCAACACGCGAAAAGGGGCATTCGGACATTTGCGTTAAGTGTCGTCTCGGATCAGCCTGCGCAGTCCGTGCAGGCTAATCCGTAACGACACTTTCCGTTTTTATGTAATTTTCTGTTTTGCCCAAGTCTACTGAAGAACAAAATCTAATGTAGACGTATAGTGCCGTCTCAGATTAGCCTGCGCTGACTGCGCAGGCTGATCTGAGACAACACTTTACGCAAATGTCCGAATGCCCCTTTTCGCCTGTTGCAGGCCATTTTGGGATGACTTGTAAGGTATAAAGCATCAGCATGATGGACTGAACTCCTTTTTCCCAGAGCACAGCTCATATTCATTGTACCATCACATCTCATATTCAGCCAAGCCTTGTATCTTTATTATACTGCAAAGAAATTTCTCGTGATCTGATTGGATAATATGCCCCAAACATATATATTATGTACACCAGCAAAACCAACATAAATGCAGTTTCCCTTTCGGGAGCCCCGTATACATGACTACACTTTCAACACAACATCCCAAATGGCGGCGTCGATCAAGATTAACATAAAGATTATGCACCAGACTGCACGTTTTTCCAAGGTTTCAGTGACGTCAGTTCCCAGTGACGTCAGTTTTCATTGAAATGGGGCACTCAGAAGGGAAATTCTACTTGGTCAGCGTACTCAATTTTTGAAACCAAAAATCAGGTAAATTTCACTCAATTCACGTTGGAATGGTAAAACTTTGCAGTATAATAAATTTGTTGTACGGTCAGGTGGCAGGGGACTTGGAAACTTGTTCACGGCTGTGGTGAATCATGTCGCCACCTCGCCTTCGGCTCCAGACGACATGATTCACCACAGCTGTGAACAAGTTTCCAAGTCCCCTGCCACCTGACCGTACAACTAACAAAGTCTGTAACAGACAGGATTTGAAACCAAGGAATAGCTGCTTCTGTTCCAAGCTCTATCTCTTTCACAGGATTGATGATAGTCATTGAAACAGGATTCATCCGTCTGTCATCACTGAATGTTTATCTGAAGATGTTATTGTGGGAAAGCAGCTAGTGAAACTCCAGGAAAGGATTAACAGATGCACTGGCCATCACAATATCTTTGAAATAATGTTGAAAACTGTGCTAAACACTATTAACAAACTAACAAACATTTCCCATTCTTAGCAAAGGTGCATCAATACAACAATGGATCAGGATCAGCCTAAATGTCTGTGCAGTGTGAAATTTCGAAAATCTTTTCGATACAAACTTCAAAGGATTAGCTATGACAATATTCCCTATAACACACATTATGGTTACTTTACTACCTTATGCAATTTTGTGTATTTTTCTGTCCTACTACTGTATCCACACCATTGTTTCATTTCCTTTTTTTTTTAGCTCACAATATGATTTAGATTCATTGGTGAAGATTTATTTTTGGCATGGCTTAATTATTATATAAAAATCATAAAAAGTTTAACCATTTACCATAAGTTACGATTTTAGACTTGTCCATAATGACAGCATTAGCAGATGACAAAGTGAATGAGGCTCAGATATTGAGATCTGTTTTTGAAAGGGCTGAAAACATTGTGGGAAAAGGAGAAAATGCTAGTTTCCACCGTTTTCTCCTTTTTACATGATGATTCCAAAATCCTCCTGCAGAGCCATTAAACAAGCGATTGTGTGGTTATAGGTATAGCCTTTTTCACACAGTCCGGAGTTTCAATGACCCAGAGGAAGAAGCCTTTTATAAACATTGTGGGAAAAGGAGAAAATGCTAGTAACCAGCATTTTCTTTTTTTCCCACGATGTTTTCTACCCTATCAAAGTCAAATTCCATCATTTGAGCCAAATTTAAATTGTTGCCTGCAAATGCTTTGGACATGTATTAAATGTCTTGTGTGGTAAAGATTTAAACAGAATTTTTCTTACAGTTCCTGTAATCAATTCTTTCCCAGTAAATTTTTCATCACTGTAACCTTGGTCTTCTATGGACTGGTACAAAATCTGTGGCAGGATTACAAATCCGAGGGTCAGCAGAAATACAGGAATGTTGATGTAAAACAGCCACTTGAGGAACAGGAAATAGGACAGTACACCAGTCCCAAAATGGCCTTCAATTTTCTTCAGATGGCCATGCCAAAGTTGGAAGAAATAAGCAAACTCAGCAAGCTTGTATTTGAAATGTTTCCATGTCTGTTGAAAGAGAAATTACAAAGTAATCAATCAAATCACAACTCAAACAAAATACACCAGTGATGCTTTAATAAAAATTGGGTTTAACTTAAAAGTATCTGCAGACAACAAAATATATTTGACTGAAGATTTTGAAATTTATTTTGGTAGGGTGGAAAACATGGTGGGAAAAGGAGAACATGCTGGTTACCAGCATTTTATCCTTATCCCATGATGTTTTCAAAAATCTTCTTCGTTAGGGTCATTAAAACTTGAGATTGTTTGGTAAAGAGTTAATGCATCTACGTGATGCATCATATCAAGCAAGAAATCACATAGTCATGGATCCATATCTGTTTTGTCTTACAACTGACTAAATCATCAGGTAGAATGGTCTTTTGACACGCCAAACATTTTTGCAGCTGCACTTAACCCCCTTTTCACGAAGCATGAGAAGTTGAAGAATGAATGCCCTATTCCTGTTCTCACAGTCTCAGTCAATGGGAAGGTTAGTCTTGAAAGTAAGCCCTCTATTTAGCTTAAAACATCTAAAAAGCAGAAGGCTATGCAAATATCCTTAAAAAACATGGGTAACCACTATGGCTTAATTCTTTAGCAAGTGACAATAGCGGACTTGTCCAAATCAAAAGTATTTGCAGATGACAAGTTACTTGAGGCTCAAATTGAGAGATTTATTTTTAAAAGGATAGAAATCATTGCTGGAAAAGGAGAAAATGCTGCAATATGTTTACAGATGCATTATACCACCTTTTTCCAGAGCATAACTCATTTAGAATTAAATTTATCACATAAAACCTCCTCGGCAGTGTATTAAACCCATGACTTATTTTTGATAATACACTAGTGTATTATCGTTTTTTGGGTCCCGGTTCTGATCAGTTTTCAGTCATGAGCGCGTGAAGCCAGAGAAACCAACCATAGCATGCACTGGAATTTGTACTACTTCGCCGTTTCGTAGAAAAATGACGTCATTATTGCTAAGACGTATATGCGTGGAAAGTTTAATATGATTTTCATATTTGATAAAAAGCTAGAAATGCAGCACAAGTCTCTTAAAATCATTATTACAGCGAAAATAGGTGGACTTAACCCCTCTATAAACTATGTCATTGTTCTTTCGGGCTAAATGTCAAAGAACTATCTACTTGTGTATATAAACATTTGAAACCAAACTACAACTGTAAACATGGACCCGTGAACGGTATAGAGGCTAAAGCTGATGATGCAGAATATTTTTCTGTCTGTCATTTGTTTTATGTGATAAATAGAATCTCACATTCGTGTTTATGTATTATCATTTTTATCAAACTCGTTGACTAAAATGTATTTGACGCTTGCCAAGGCTCGCATCATACAATTATAGTCAACTTGTTTGATAAAAATGATAATACATAAACACTCATGTAGGATCCTCTATTTCTACAACTTTGTCTCTATAATTAGAAGCTTCATCAAAATCATTTTACATAGAGAAAACAGAGGTGAAGAACATTAAGTTTTAATGTTAATGGTCTTTATGTAGAGAGATTTGAGCAAATTAATTGTGGCAAATACAGATGTTGCCCATTCTGAAGAATCTATGAAATTGAAACTTCATATGGCCTGCAACACCCAAAAAGGGGCATTGGGACATTTGCATAAAGTGTCGTCTTGGATCGGCCTGCGCAGTCTGCACAGGCTAATCCGAGACGGCACTTTCCGTTTTTATGTAATTTTCTGTTTTGCGCAAGTCTACTGTATCACAAAATCTAATGTAGTCGTAAAGTGCCGTCTCGGATTAGCCTGAGCGGACTGCGCAGGCTGATCCAAAATGACACTTTATGCAAACGTCCGAATGCCCCTTTTCGCGTGGTGCAGGCCATAACTCTTAACCAGATGACAAAATCTTAGACTTATCCAAATTAAAAGCATTTGCATACAACAAAATTCCATGTGGTGAAAAATTATGGGATTTGTTTTTGAAATGGTGGAAAACATTATGGAAAACAAGAGGGCCTTGATGGCCCTGGATCGCTCACCTGAGTCAATAGAAAAAATTTCACTCCGCTGCATAATTCAACTTCTGACCAATTGTCAGGTCAATTGAGCTTAAAATGTGGCCTCTAGAGCATCAATAAGGAATTTCCGTAAGTTGACCTAGTGACCTATTTTATGACCCCAGTGGACCCAATTTAAAGTCATCAAAAAATTTATCAAGACAAACATTCTGAAGAGTTTTCAAGTTGATTGAGCAATAAATGTGGCCTCTAGAGTGCCCACAAGGTATTTATTTAATTTAACCAAGTGACCTAGTTTATTACCCCAGGTGACCGAATCTCAAACTCATCTAATACTTCATCAAGACAAACATTCTAACAAATTTTCAAGTCAGTTGAGCAATACATGTGACCTCTAGAGTGCCCACAAGGCATTTCTTTAATTTGACCTAGTGACCTAGTTTATGACCCCAGGTGACCCAATTTGAACTCATCCTAGATTTCATCAATACAAACATTTTAACCAATTTTCAAATCAATTGAATAATAAATGTGGCCTCTAGAGTGCCCACACAGTATTTCTTTAATTTGACCTAGTTTATGACCCCACATGACCCAATTTAGAAATCATCTGAAAATTTATCAAGACAAACATTCTGAATAATTTTCGAGTCATTTGAGCATAAATGTGGCCTCTAGAGGGCCACAAGCTATTTCTTTAATTTGACCTAGTGACCTAGTTTATGATCCCTGTTGACCCAAATTCAGACTCATGTGAGATTTCATCAAGACAAACATTCTGACCAATTTTTAAGTCAATTGAGCAAAAAATGTGGCCTTTAGAGTGCCCACAAGGTATTTATTTAATTTGACCAAGTGACCTACCGTAGTTTATGACCACAGGTGACCCAATTCCAAACTCATCCCATATTTCATCAAGACAAACATTCTGACCAATTTTCAAGTCATTTGAGCAATAAATGTGGCTTCTAGAGTGCCCACAAGATATTTCTTTAATTTGACTAAGTGACCTAGTTTATAACCCCAGGTGACCCAATTTCAAACTCATCCCATCTTTCATCAAGAAAAACATTCTGACCAATTTTCAAGTCAATTGAGCAAAAAATACGGCCTCTAGAGTGCCCACAAAGTATTTCTTTTATTTGACCTTGTGACCTAGATTATGACCCTAAGTGACCCAATTTTGAACTCACCCTAGATTTCAACAAGACAAACATTTTGAATAATTTTAAAGTCAATTGAGCAATAAATGTGGCCTCTACAGTGCCCACAATGTATTTCTTTAATTTGACCTAGTGACCTTCTTTATCACCCCAGTGGACCCAAATTCAGTTTCATGTGAGATTTTATCAAGACAAACATTCTGACCAATTTTCAAGTCAATTGAACAAGAAATGTGGCCTTTAGAGTGCACACAAGCTATTTCTTTAATTTGACCTAGTGACCTAGTTTATGACCCCACATGACCAAATTTAGAACCCATCAGAAAATTTATCAAGACAAACATTCTGAAAAATTTTCAAGTCATCTGAGCAATAAATGTGGCCTCTAGAGTGCCCACAAGATATTTCTTTAATTTGACCAAGTGACCTAGTTTATTACCCAAGGTGACCCAATTTCAAAGTCATCCGATATTTCATCAAGACAAACATTCTGACCAATTTTCAAGTCAATTGAGCAATAAATGTGGCCTCTAGAGTGCCCACAAGGTATTAATTTAATTTGACATAGTGACCTAGATAATGACCTGAGGTGACCCAATTTTGGACTCCCTCTAGATTTCATCAAGACAAACATTTTAACTAATTTTCAAATCAATTGAACAATAAATGTGGCCTCTAGTGTGCCCACAAGATATTTCCGTAAGTTGACCTAGTGACCCAGTTTATGACTCCAGTTGACCCAAATCCACAGTCATCTAAGATTTCATCAAGACAAATATTCTGACCAAATTTCAGGTCATTTGAGCTATAAATGTGGCCTCTAGAGTGCCCACAGAGTATTTCTTTAATTTGATCTAGTGACCTAGTTTATGACCCCAGGTGACCGAATTTCAAACTCACTGAACATGTTGTGCTTAGGTGGGCTAACAAACTTAGAACAGGTTCACTACATACCAAATATCAAAGCTCCAAGCCTTCCAGTTTCAGAGAAGAAGAATTGTAAAGTTTTCCTTCTTTGTTCCTATGTTTGAACTTGTGACCCCCGGGGCGGGGCCAGTTTTGACCCCAGGGGCATCATATAAACAAATTTGGTAGAGGTCCACTAGGAGATGCTACATACCAAATATCAAAGCTCCAAGCCTTCCAGTTTCAGAGAAGAAGATTTTTAAAGTTTTCCTTCTTTGTTCCTATGTTCAAACCTGTGACCCCGGGGGCAGGGCCAGTTTTGACCCCAAGGGCATCATATGAACAAAGTTGGTAAAGGTCCACTTGGAGATGCTACATGCCAAATATCAAAGCTCTATGCCTTCTAGTTTCAGAGAAGAAGAATTTTAAACTTTTCCTTCTTTGTTCCAATGTTCGAACTTGTGACCCCCGGGGCGGGACCAGTTTTGACCCCAGGGGCATCATATGCACAAACTTGGTAGAGGTCCACTAGAAGATGATACATACCAAATATCAAAGCTTTGCGCCTTCTAGTTTCAGAAAAGATTTTCAAAGATTTTGCATTTTTTTCCTTTTTGTTGCCATGGCAAATAGAGTTAAGGGTGGAATTCAACTCTTTGAACAACTTTGGTAGAGCTTCACCCAAGGAACATCCCTGCCAAGTTTCATCAAGATTGGCCCAGTGGTTTAGGAGAAGAAGTTTAAAGAAATTGTTGACGGACGCCGGACAAAGGGCGATCACAATAGCTCACCTTGAGCATGTTGTGCTCAGGTGAGCTAAAAAGCTGGTTACCAGCTAAATGAGCATTTCTCCTTTTCCCACGTTGTTTTCTAAAGGCGTCTTCCTGTGAGTCATTAAAACACGGGATTGTTTGGTAAAGGGTTAACTATGTCTGAGAAAAAAGATTTTCCTTCTAAAATGTATTCTTTGATGTTAACTTGATGATAACAAAATTTCATTAAGTATATACCCTTTGATACATGTAGTAAAATATACATAAGATAATATGGCCTGCAACATGTGAAAAGGGGCATTCGGACATTTGCGTAAAATGTCATCTCAGATCAGCCTGCGCAGTCTGCACAGGCTGATCCGAGACGATACTTTCCGTTTTTATGTAATTTCCTGTTTCACGCAAGTCAGACTGCGCAGGCTGATCTGATACGACACTTTATGCAAATGTCCGAATGCCCTGTTTTGCGTGTTGCAGGCCATATGGTATACATGTACTTACAATACTACAACTGTATTTAAACCTTTTCCATTTGGAAACATGCTTTGGTCCCTTCTTTTTCATGCTTAACCTGCTCCTGAAAAGTAAGTAAAATTTCTATTTGAATGATTGATGAAGATAGCTTGTATATTTACATGTGAGACAAACAAAGCATGGTGATACTGTGGGTTGAGCAACAGGCCCATGCTTCCAAGTAAAAGTATGAGATAATAGGTAACCAGCATTTTCTCCTTCTCCCACAGTATTTTCTATCCTTAAGAAAAAAAAATTCAATTTCTGAGCCATGTTCATTTTGTCATCTGCACATGCTTTCAATTTGGTCACGTCTAAAATTCTGTTGTTTGGTAAAAGGATACACAAATATGATGCAAATATTAATTATGACCAAATATAGTAAAACTCACATTTGGGCGCACTGTTTACACTTACTTGACTTTCCGTTTCTGGGACAGGTTCATTGTCATTCCTTTTATGTCATGTTCTACATCTTCTGCGAAATCTGGGTCATCCTCGCAGTTCTGAATTACTTCATCTGCCACGTATTTACCACGAGGTACATGCAAGGTGCCATGTTGTGATCTCTTTCTACTGCTATGCTGTTTCCATGATCCACCATGGGCTATCTCACTTGCCATCTTCTCTAGAATCATAGGAAAGGTAAAGCTATATAGTTGTACCATCTTACTGTCTTACAGAACCAGGGCCCTTATTCACCAACCATTCCTAGTTTCACCCCTTGTCTTATTCAAGGTTTAGAAAGTAACAAAACTTCTGATTGGCTAAACCAAATAGTTTGGTTTAGCCAATCAGAAGTTATGTTACTTTCAAATAAAAAACAGATGTCTTGAGAA
The DNA here is from genome assembly GCA_946811185.2 of Hippopus hippopus. NCBI lineage: Eukaryota > Metazoa > Mollusca > Bivalvia > Cardiida > Cardiidae > Hippopus > Hippopus hippopus. The sequence continues at coordinate 70,209,562 of OX328096.1, forward strand.
TAAGACTAGGAATTTTCTTAAGAAAAGCTGGCAAATAAGGACTCGGTCTGACTTTAGCTACCTGTAGGGGACAACATCAGAGTGTTCATTTCATTGGCAGCTCTGATCAGAGGGTCAACACTATCAGTGTCCCAAACCACTGGTGCCAAAATTTCGGGTGGAAAACAAGTATTGAAATTTAGCAACTTACAAAGTGAGTGGTCCAAAATTTTATTAGATAATTGCTTTTGTTCCCAACATCCACCGTAAAAATTAGTGTCAAGCCTCACACACATGTTTGTGTCAGGTGAACATGAAAAAAAGATTTTGAGAGAAGCAAATATACTGTAAAAACATGTATGCATGTCAATTTCCTGACTGATTTTTCAAAAATATCTCACAACATTTTGGACATGGCAGACACGAGGAAGTCTGGTGATTTTCATAAACCTCAGGAAAACAGGAAAATCAGTGAAAATAATTGGTTAACGATATACCCCATTCACAAAATTTGAGACTTGCCAAAATTAAAAGCATTAATAGAAGACAAATTAAATGTGGCTCACATTATAAAAGCATTTTCTTCTTTTCCAACAATATTTTCAAAGACCTTCTTCTTTAAGGTCATTAAAACCTGGAATTGTGTGGCAAAGGGTTTACCTTTTACCACACAATCTAGAGTTTTAACTTTTCAGAATTTTAGCAAGAAATCTAAATTGTCAACATTAAAGGCTATTTTTCTCCAATTGAATGTCAGGATTTTCTGCAATTTATAGGATTAAAGCCACTAATGATAAAAGGAAACTGTGAACAGTGAAGGCTTAAAAAATATCTGACCTTAAATGCAGACTTTATCTTGTAAACAAGGAAAAGATCAAGGAATATACCACCAACACCATGGCATAAACTCTTCTGGCCTCTGGTTATTAGAGATAAAAATTATTGAGATTTCTAATTAAAGTTTTACCGAGCTGTTTGCTGGGTAGACTTTCTAATAAAATTGCTGTATCTCTCAGGTTTTCTTCTTTCGCCCATTGTGATCGTGGTTTAGACCCCAATTCAGGAGTTTCCGTCATTTCAGAGTCTTGCCTATCCAAAGGTATGTGATGTTCCGGATAGCGATGCCTTGGTCCACTTGGACCTTGCATGTCAACATCAACCTGGTGGCCATCTTCGTATCCTGGGTTTACTGATATTATAAAAGATAATATAAGTGATAATATATGACCCATGCTCTGTAAAAAGGGGGGTATACCACTTTACCAAACAACAAAATTTTGGACTAGTCCAAATTGAAAGCATGATGCAGACAACAAACTTAATGTAGCTTAAATGATGATTTCCGTCTTTAATGAAGTAGAAAGGGTTGTGGAAAAGGATGAAAATACTACTAACCAGCATTTTCTGCTTTTCCAACATTTTTTACATTTTAACTCATTACCAAACGACAATATTTTAGGCTTGTCCAAATCGAAAGCATTTACAGACAACAAAATAAAAGTGACTGAAAATTTGAAATTTGTTTTGTGAAGGGTAGAAAACATTGTGGGAAAAGGAGAAAATGCTGGTTACCAGCATTTTCTCCTTTTTTCACGATGTTTTCTAAAGGCTTCTTTCTCGGGGTCGTCAAAAGTAGGGATTGTGTGGTAATGGGTTAAAGGACAAATTCCATCTTTTTTATTAGTACATGTATTGCATGACTGGAGGCATTGGAGTTTAATGCCATTTTAACAGCTTAGGTCATATGATGGTAGTCAGTATATCTACACATGTGTTTCCTAGCTTCCTCACAACCTACTGACACAACTTTTTTTCCAAGCCACTGACTACTTTTCACACATGCATCACAGGTGAGAGGTGAAAAACTGCTGGAGAGAAAGTTTATCTCAACTGAGTATGGAACCCGCAACCACCATGTCACAAATCAGATACGCTTACCACTGAGCTACTCAGCCAGGCTCACATTCTGTCGTTTGAACCACATTTAATTTGTTGTCTGCAATTGTTTTCAATTTGGACATGTCTTAATTTTTTTTTTTTGTCTAGTAAATATTTAAATTTCGGTCATTAAAATTCAATTTTAAATAAAATATGCTTGTTTAGTTTTGGAATCCCAAGAACTGTCCTGAAACCGTTCCTCAGATGAGTCTAATAATCCTTTTGTTATCTATGACTACTGGTTACACTATTTCTTTTCTTTTCCCGCAAATAACCTTTATTACACATTTTTTTCTTTAACTCTTTACCACACGATCCCGAGTTTTAACGACCCTGGAAAAGAAAGCTTTTGAAAACACTGTGAGAAAAGGAGAAAAATGCATTTTCTCCTTTTCCCACAATGTTTTCTATGCTTCTCAAAACACATTTTAATTCTTGAGTTGTATTTATTTTGTTGTCTACAAAATGCTTTCAATTTGGACTAGTCTAAAATTTTGTTGTTTGGTAAAGAGTTAACCCTTCACCTCACAATTCTGTGTTTATCAACGCTTACGAAGAAGCCCTTTGAAAACATTTAGGGGAAAGAAGAAAATGCTGGTAACCAGCATTTTCTCCTTGTCCCAAAATGTTTTCTACCCTGTCAAAGATAAACTCTATAATATTAGGCACATTTAAATGGTTGTCTCCAAATGCTTTCAATTTAGACAAGTCTTCATTTTGCTAAACTAGAGATTGTGTGGCAAAGGGTTATTGCAGATATGGTGGAAGCAACATACTGTTTGATAGGGGTATCTCTTGTCGAGCCCCGTATGGACTGTTTCTCCTCCAGTCATCCATCCTTCATTATTTGATACCTGTAGAAATAGATGTCATGCTCTGTGAAAAGGGGGTTTAACGCACATGCAAAACATTTCGAACCAGGCAGGTCAGCCTGCGCAGTCCACGCAGGCTGACGTGGGTTGAAACTTTTTGGTATCAGTCAATTTTTTGCATGTCCATTGACCAGTCTCATGTTTTAGTCAGCTGTGGAACAAAATGGATTTTATGGACCCATAATTATGAGATTATTTGCTTGTTATAATGTATCACGGAAATGCAGCAAACCTGCTTTTGCCAGAGCACTGCCATGGCTTTCCTCGACCCCATTTCTTTGAACGTGGATACCCTCATATGACAAGGTCTGGCAAAAACCCTTGCCACTCATGTAAGTTTTAAAGAACACAGCTAAAAGATGTCATGAATAACACTTTCTAGTGGCTCTGTCAAGGCAAAGATTCTATGGAACATTGCCCCTTTGGATCACAAAAATGTCCTCCCATAATTCACACAAGTGGGACTATGTCCTTTCAGTTTAACCTTTATCCTGCTAGCTAAAAGGAAACTTTCAAGCCGATAGTTGCACATGATATGTTAATGCTTATCAACAACAGTTTAAGAATAGAATCTGACATCCACTGTCCAGTGGTTGTTGGCTGTAGCCAAAATAAACAGCAAGAAAATCACAAGCCTGACTGCAATATAGAGTATATTTGGTTCTTCAATCCGGAGACAGTTCTACGTAATACTAAAAAGCTCAGAACCAGTATCAAGAACTAACTCAATCTGCAAGAATTGATCCATATTAACTCTTTAACAGATGAGATAGCAAAATTTTATACCTATCAAAATTGAGATTCTTTGTGGACAACATATCAGACGTGGCTTAAATGAAGAAAGGATAGAAAACACTGGTTATGGGAAAATTATGGTTACCAGCATTTTCTCCCTTTTCCACAATGTTTTGAAAGGCCTATTATAATTTGCTAAAGGACCTTAAAACCCCGGATAAGATTTTGTAGTGAGTTTGAATAAGTTGATCCTGGTCAGAATAATCTTTGTCTGTCATGAAAATTTTAGTCAAAGATAGAACTGCTTTGTTATTCTAATAAGAGAAATAAAGACATTCTGCTACCCGCTGTCTGATTTGTAGATTTGGTGCATGTAACAACCAATAGTTGCCATCAATAAATTGAGTGTTGTGTGTTGTCTGTCAGATGCCATGGGAGATGCAGTGGGTACCAGTTTGATTTTTTCCCAAATGCCGTAAGTTTATGGTTCCTGGCACATGCTTCTTGTGGAAAATCTTGTTGTTACTTTAAAGTATGCATTGTTCACATGATATTAATGATGATTTTTGTGTAATAATGAAATGCGTTTTGTGCAATTCTTCATATCTCTATGCATAATTTGAAATAGTAATTTACAGTTGTCCACCATACTCTCTGCGCTGCAACAATTTGTCCAGTTTTCTGTTATTGCCCTACTTTCTTCGTGTTTTCTTGCACTATAATAGATCAAAATATGATTTCTCTCCACAATCTAACCTAAATTTTTAATAGCATTTAGATTAAATTTGCAAGAGACAAACGAGTTTCTAAATATAACGAATACTTAGACGTCAGACTACGGGTATAATCGAGGATATCTGAGTCATAAATTCGTGACATTTTAGGCAAAGGTGAATGAAAGGACTAAGTTAGAACTTTTAACACATCAAATATCCAACAGAATGACTCCAAAATTAACAGAATTACCGTGAAGCTGACCTGGCATTCGGGAATACGTGCAGCCCGAAAATAAGGTAATTATTAACCGTTACTCGCAACAACAAAAAAAAAAAACTCACCATTGAGCGAAATTTTACAAACCTGTTTACCTTTTTGTCTTCCTGATGTCCTGGTACCGACTTTTCAACATTTTCCAATCTATTTCTTTGCAAAGGGGGGAACCAAATTTGAAAGCGTCTTGTAATTTAAGGTAGCAGAACACGGTTTTCAGCTAAACTCTTCTCGGTCGACAATAGGCCAAACAGAACTTCATCAAACAAAGGTCTATATAATCAGCTTGAAATTATAAAGAGCACTTAAATGCAACGGCACAATCCTAATTCTTTAGATTTTATCAATAAATCATGTTCAACTTGTGAAATAGTGAAATTAATGATCAATATAGGCAAGTGGCACGGTCGGAAAAAAACTGACAAAATATGCCATTTTAGCCTATATTCCAAAATTCACAAAATGCAAACCCAGGAAGCTAGCCTGAAAATGCCAAGCTAAATTGAAACTCAAAACAACACATAATCTGCGGATAAAATCCAAAATAGCACATCACCATGCCGTTTTTTCGCAATCTTTCGTGCCCTGACCCTACCCTTGTTTTCGCGGCTAAAAAAAGCCGCTAGCTCCATGACCCCTCACTTTCGCATTTGGGGTCAAAACTATAGAACAAAGAACGAAAGGTTATGACCTACTGTTTCACAGACAAACCAAACGCTTCTTTTCCTTAATCTAACACAATTCATGGGTGTAATAACTACTCTTCTTATCAAAATTGCATTGAAAACCTACCTTTCTCAGTTATATCTAATTTTGACCATGGCCACCATGGTAACTGGTCAACTCGTACCTAAGTCAACTCGTACCTCAGTCAACTCGTACCTATTTCGGTCAACTCGTACCCGGGTCAACTAGTACCCGAATCAACTCGTACCTAAGTATTTTTATATCTTTTATTTTGTGACTTTTATCAGTATCAGTATATTAAAACAATTAAGTTTTGTGTTCTTGTTTATCTTTTTGTCTGTTTCTTATATATATCTGACATCATCACAACCTTATTCTCAATGCCGTACCATGTACCACCTATTTTAAAACCTGACCAATTACATTCATAGCAAACAAAATCAAGTCAAAAACCAAATATAAATGGTTTTTTTGGGTGGACTTTGGGTGCTTCAATACAATGGACGTCATGTGTTCAGACCCGACATATGTCAAGTTGGTTCTCTCTAGGTCCAGAATCCTAAGAGTCATTGACTCTTGGGCCCAAATTTTCAAGAGTCAAAACGGAATTTTCAAGAGTCAAAGAGAAATATCCAAGGGTCAAAATGACTTACTTATTATGGAGAGATAATGAGTGAAATGAAGACAATTTTCATTAATGTCCTTTCTTTATGGAGAAAAATTAGACAAGAAAATACATCATCTTATGTACAGGCTTGGAATGAAGTGGATAGATGAATTTTAACTTACAGTCCTAGCATGCAACTCATCTTCATGAATAAGGGGACACAAACTTTTAACTGTTTAGCAAGCCACAAAATTCAAACATGTACTTGATCATGTTTTAGACAATACAAATGGGGCTTGAACGGCTTGGTTTGTCTTTCATATCTAAGAACATTGTAGAAAAGGGAGAAAAAAAAGTCACATCTATTGAGGTATTATTTCATAAGTATTTCTTAAAATTTAGTTTCCTTTTTTTGTCCAATAACTTCTTTTTTAACACTTATTCCAGTGCTAAAACTGTAAGACAAGAAGGCGTAACCTTCATCTCTTTCTCCCCCTACATTTATAGGTTAAATTATTGTATATTTTCATTTCAAAATCAACCAGTTTTCTCTCACCATTAAACAGAGATTTTTAGCTTTCACAAATTGTTTTATACAGAAATTAGTGTAAATTCACGTTTAAATTCATTTTCAAAGATGAAAAAAATGTTTGAAGTGCCTCTGATCGGTCGATCTCAAACTGACATTTGTTGTGTCATGGGTTTTCACGTTTTTTTTTCAATGATCTTTTCTTCATGTCAGTAAATTTTTTTTTAGAAGTATGGCTGAATGATTTGATAGGAATTTGTTAATTAGGGTTGCAGGTAACTGTTAAACCTGTCTTTTTACTCTAGATAATTGGATTAACACCTTTATAATGTTTTCAAACGGCTCGCCACTCGCCAGCTTGATTAGCTGTGAATTGTGATAAACAAAGCTGCATGTGTCTTTCACATTAGATACTGATCATATTAATTACAGTCTATATTTCTGTCGGATGCATACGAGCTTATTTATATGACCCTTTATCCTACAATATCATGCGTCAGATTGACGCTTAGGCAGCTTATTTATATGACCCTTTCTCCTACAATATCATGCGTCAGATTGACAGTTATTTTTGAGCGTCAGAAATGGGTCATTTCTGATTTCCAAGCGTCAAAACCCGGGGTCCCGAGTCAAAGGGGAACCCTGGTTGTCAACACCTAAATGACTGAAAATTCTGGTAAAGGAAAGAAACGAATGCCATACATGTAATACATTTTTTTATTTTCTTTGTCTTGTAAAATATAAAACAGCCATTAGATGTAAATAACAAAGAGCCGAGTCTATCATGAGAAAACATGTTATATGCAAAAACATAGGAGCAGACTAGCTGATCTGCGCCTTTGATTTCGCTCCATGCATAGTACAATCTCTCTTCATCGTAAATCTGAAATCTCGGCAAGTTTCCTTGCGACGCTGCTCAAATAATCATCAGTTTGTCCAGGGATCGTATATAAGATCCCTGGTTTGTCCTACACAAACAACAATTGCTTGAAAAAATACTCTTCTTCAGCCTAAACCAACATATAAAACATAACAATATAAAAATTTACACTATCTACAAACAAGAACATTTCCACTGAGAAAGTATATGTGCATGTGCCGTGCATTTTCGTATGTTGCTGTTCCTGCACAGCGAAGAGAACTAATATTGTCATATATCTTTGTTGTATTGTTTATCAATGTTCATGTGAACTGAGGGTACGACTTAACCAAAACAGATACGAGTTGACCAAAATAGGTACGAGTTGACTTGGGTAGGTACGAGTTGACCAAAAAACAGGTACGAGTTGACCAAAATAGGAACGAGTTGACTAAGGTACGAGTTGACTTAGGTACGAGTTGACCAGAAAGCACCACCTTGGCCAATTCGAAGCAAACTGTTTACAGGTGCCCAAGGCTGCAACGGGAGGTAATTATAGCAGCAATACACGGATCTCGAGATACGTACAATCGAACAGAGGAAAACAAGGTACCAGCGCACTCAGTAAACAACAAGGCAAGTATCAACAAGAATTTTGCTCAAACCATCCCAACTTTTGTGCAAGTAGATTTTCTTTAACTGTTTCATCACAATTAACGCGACAACTGTATTTTTGTGACTATGTAGATCAAGATCTGACTGCACAAAGCGAGCATTCTGATCTAAAGTGTCCATTCTTCTTAGTCTTATATGAACAAAATGACCCTTTATCTTACAGCGGAACTGTACTTTACAGTATTTTTAGCAACGAAAAGGCATAATTAATTACTTGGTAGTGAAAGAGTTACAATACGTTAATCAATCTGAACAATTCGTTTTTACGCATTTTTTTTTGGGGGGGGGGGAATTCTGGCTAAAAGCTGAATTAAAAAGTCGTACAGTACGACACAACTATTTGTGTGAACTTGATGTCTTGTGCCTGATTAGATGGTTGAAGGCATCTTTTAGTGCTATAGGAGACAAGAAAATTTCAAACTTGTCCAAAGTGAAAGCGTTTGCATGCAACGAATTGGGATCAAAGGATACCGTAAGAAATATTGTCAAAAAAGGAGAAAATGCTGGTTACCAGTAACCAGCATTTTCTCCTTTCCTTACAATGTTTTCAAAAGCATTTTTCCTTGGGATGATAAGATCTTGGCATTGATGAAGTACAGGCTTAAACTATATTCTGCAATATCATTTATACAAATTGAGGTAATCGTAATTATGTCAAGGTGAAATACTTACATTTTTTTACAGGATGTCTTTCATATATATAAGACCTCTTAGTCTTAATGGACCTTTGACCAGCCTGCATAGCTCAGTTGGTAGAGCGTAGGACTTGTGATCATGAGGGTGTGGGTTTGATGCCCATGGCTGGCCATCTAAAATTACTAATAGGCTTTCGGATGAGACATTAAACCGAGGTCCCTTGTGACGGTGCTATACACCGAGCACGTTAAAGAACCAGGCGAAACTTAGGATGGGTTTCGTCCTGTATCTACTATCCCCCATAACAATACTAACAGCCTTCAGGGGTTGTCGCCCATATGGGAAACCAGTGGCGACGATAAATAAACGCAAATTCAATCAATCAATGGACCTTCAGTGTAAAGGAATTCTCCCTCTATAGGTTCTGACAGGGGAAAAAAATGATCAATGCACCCAAATTTAATCTCACATTAATGTCTTCATTTGTATGAGTTTTGCGCATTTATTCACTCAAATTAGTGATGTCATTTAATACATAGTATGCAAGAGAATCTGTATAATTTTTGTTTTTGGCCACCTCGATTACCTCAAACTAGAGGGTCAAGGCTGAAAAATAGTGCTGGTCCAAGGTCCGGGACCTACTGAAATGGAAATCGGACCTGGGAAAAACAAGGTTAGGGTCCAATGGACCTGTCAAAATGGAGGTCAGACCTGTTCAGTGTTCAGAGTCCAAAGTCTGATGCCTGAAAATAAATTCAGAATGACTTAAATTTAGAATAGTCGTTCTAATGATAATTCAGGTCTGCCTGTTTTGTACAATCTTCATGTAAAAGTAAACTACTTTGAAAATTTTACGTATGCTGGCCAGGCGGCCACCCAAGGACACTATCGCATAAACTTATATAAGTCATTGTAATATCAATATTTTTCCTTGGTTCCCGTTTTGCCTACCATCAATAAACTGGTACATGCGGTGAAGCCAGTTAAAATCTACGAGTGATTCATCGTCTGTGCTTTTCGCTAAAAGTTTACAAAAAAAAGTTTATTCATACTTAGGTTTTTATCAATTATTAAATGGAAAAAGGCTGGAAGAAAATAAAACAAAATTGGAGAGAGAAAGAAACTATGAGAACAAAGAGCAAAGAGGTTTTCGTTCCACGATGCAACCGTTCAACTGAGTTGCTCCATAAAAAGACTAACACAATAGAAAATATTCCAAATTTCAAATTTCTTGTTGGTCTACATAGTAAAGCTAATTGTTTAATGTCTTTCTTCCATTGAAGCCACCAGATTAAAAGCATTGAAATGGTAAGGTTTTTTTAGGGGATCATCTGCTGAGGTACCACTACTCTGTACAATGATTGAAAAAAAAAAAAAGCATGGACCTGTACAAGTATACTTCTGACCCTCCTTCTATAAGGGCCAAAAGGTCCTGGACTCAGCTACATTTTTCACTATTTTTCACATTTTAAATCTCATAAAAAGCTGAATTCAATATCTTGCAGATAGAACAAGATGCCACTGTTTCCATTTGGAGATAAGTTTTCCCCAAAGAAAACACCACCCAGAAGAGCACAGTCCTTGTCCAACCTCCATTTGGATGCAGAAAAATCTAGAGAAGAATTTGGAGTAGATGTTGGTCCTGTGAAATTGAAACTTGGTGGACAAGAAGTTTCATTTGAAAATGGCCTTTGGGTCCAAGGTGGGATGCCGCTAAACTTGCATACTGTCCTAATTATTTTTATACTAAACATTTCCATAATTTAATGATTCTGATGAAGAGTTCTTTTGAAAATAATGTGGGAAAAGAAGAAAATACTGGTAACCAGCATTTTCTTATTTTCCCACAATGTTTTCTGTCTGTTCATAGACATATTTAATCAATTGAGACTCATTTAATTTTTTATCTACAATTACTTTCAATTTGGACTAGTTTATAATTTTGTCGTACGGCAAAGAGTTAATTCTCATGACTAGTATATTCTCTCTGTAGACTTCTATTAACTTCTTCAAGCTGTGTCTCATGTACATACATGTATGAACCATGCTGTAGCAAAAGGGGGTTTAATGCATCATTGTCAAATAATTATAGATCATAAAATCCGGATTGTCAAACAACAAACTGATATTTTTTGCAGATGCATTAAGCTTCCTTTGACAGTGCATGGCTCAAATGTATGATAAAATCTTTTACTCATACAAACCTTACTAATTTACTGATACTGAGGAAGAGGACCTATGAAAACGTGTTCAGGAAAGAAAGAAACGTGAAATATACAGGTTTTTCTTCTTTTCCTGTACATTTTCACGATCCTTTTGTGAACAAATATATCATGGGAACCACATTGTACATGTATACCTTGTCTGATAATACTAACACTATTAGTAAGTCCTAAATTTATTTGTCTGGTAAAGACTAAGATAATTCTGATGTGAAAGTGCAGGGTACATTTTCTCTTATCAAATGAGAAATTGTCGGGCACATCCAAATTAAAAGTATTTGCAGACAAGTCAAATGTGGCGCATATGATGAAATTTGTCTCTAAAAGGATAGAAAACAATATGGAATAAAAATAAAATGCTGGTTATTAGCATTTTCTCCTTTTCCCACAATGTTTTCAAAAGCTTTCTTCCTGAGGGTAGTTAAAACTGGGGATTGTGTGGCAAGGGGTAAAAGTGATTTGGGTACAGCTGAACATGATGTTTTAAACCTAAAATGAAATATCTATTGATTGATTAATCAATTGGTATTTAATGCAGTTTTCAACACTGTTTCAGTTATGTCGCGATGGCCAGTGCACCTATCCATGCTTTACTGGAGTTTCTGTTACCAGTACTTCCCACAATATTCTTTTCAAGCCACTGTTTCAATGACTATCATCAATCCTTGGAAAAAAAATTTGCTGAGCTGAGGATCGAACCAACAACCCCTGTTCTCAAGTGCTTCACCCTACCAACTGAGCTGCTGGGGCTCTGCGAAAGATCTATCATTTTTAAGTAGATTAAGATGTTTGGCGAAGCCCAGTAGCATAGTTGGTAGCATACGGGACCCTGAGACCAAGAGCTTGTTGGTAGAAAACCCCAGCTTGGCGAAATTCTCTGAATTTTGATGATGGTCATTGCAACAGCATCATCCCTCTCTCACCGCTGGTCATTGTTTTGACAATGATTATGTTGGCAAATAACCATTGACTTGGGAAGAATATTGTGCAAAGTACTGGTAAAAGAAACTCAAGTAAAGCATGGATAGATGCACTGGTGGCCAAGATATAATTGATACAATGTTGAAAACAGTGTTAAATATCATACAAATGAACAAAGATGATACCTTTTCTCTACATGGTTTATGGTAACCCTCTACGTTTGTTACATAATTATCAGGCATGAAGTAACATGAATGATCATCATTTCTTTTTCTTTGTTGGTAGATTCTGGACCAAATGCAGCCAGTCATAAAGAAGTTATGAAACTGAGAAAGGAGAACCAAAACTTGACAGAAGAAAACAATCTACTGAAACTGAAGATAGATATTTTACTAGATATGGTACGATATAATTCTTTTTCCTGCCAAGAAACCTATTGGCTGGTTATGCTAAAATTTTATAGTACAATTACTTTCCTGTGGGAGTAGGCAATCCCTGTCTTTCCACAACCTTAAGGAAAGGGTCTTTTGAAAACATGGTGGGAAAAGGAGAAAATGCTGTTAACCAGTATTTTCTTCTCTTTTCCACAATGTTTTTCAATTTTTTAATACACAAATCCTACTGTTATCATATAACCCTTTACCACATGGCAAAAATTTATACTTGTCTGAATTGAAAGCATTTGCAGACAATAACTCAAATGTGGCTCAAATGATTGTATTTTTTTCAAAAGAGCAGAACCATCATGGGCAGATGAGAAAAATGCTGGTTACCAGCATTTTTTCCTTTTTCCACATTGTTTTCATATGCCCTCCTTTCTCAGGGTCGTTAAAACTCTGTATTGTGTGGAAAAAAGTTAAGCTACATTTGACATGTTATGTGTAAAAGCTTTCAGTATGGACAAGTTTGAAGTACAGTAGTTTTGTAGAGGATTAAGTATTTGAGAAAGTGTGGCTAGTAGAATTTTCTCCTTTTCTCAGAATGTTTTCTACCTTTTCTGAGACAAATTCCATCATCTGAATCATGTTAAACTTACAAAATCTTTCAGTTTGGATAAGTGTAAAATTTTGTCATCTTGTAAAAGTTGTGTGATTGAAACAGAGTTTTCTCCCTTTTCGACAAGGTTAGTACACTTTCAGAGACACTTACCATTTTTTCAGCTACATTTGATTTGTCATCTGCTAATGTCTCCAGTTTTGACAAGTCTGAAATTTTATTGCCTGTTAAGAGTTGATGATACAGTTTGATGTCACAAAAGAGAAACATATGAAGAAAAGGAACATCTTCTTTGAGAAACACTTAGAAACCAGCAATTGCTGGTAACAAGCCTTTAATCCCTTTTCCACAATGTTTTCAAATTTGTCAACAGTTGAGGTGTTATAGAAAAATGCAGATATATGTATGAGCCATGCTCTGGCAAAAGGGGGTTTAATGCATCTCCATGATGTATTATGCCAAGCATGTATGGATCCATAAAATTTGTTTTGTTTAACAACCAACCACATCATGAGGAAACTGGTCATTTGACAAGCAGAAAATTCACCACTTGCAAAAATTTTGACCCATTTCAGCCTACCGGGTATGTGGACTGTGCAGGCTGACTTGAGTTGATAGTTTTCATAGATGCATCAAGCTCACTTTTCAAAGAGCATGACCCTTTCCCAAGCCACAAGATTTTGCACTCATCCAAATTCAAAGCATTTGCTGATGACAATTTCAATGTGTGTAAAATTATGATATCTTTGTGTGGAAGGTTTCTCTGTGGAATGGTAGAAAACATTGTGGGAAAAAGAGAAAATCCTAGTTGCCAGTATTTTATTCTCTTCCCACAATGTTTTCAAAACCCTTCTTTCTCAGTGATGTGAAAACAAATGATTTTTTGGTTAAAGGACAGAAAAAAGCTAGCTGCAACATTATATTGTGATTTCTCCCTAACTTTATTACAATTGTGTACTATGACTTTCTAGCTATAGAGCTATTTCTGAATGAGATATATAGGTTCTGACATGAGTTGGTGTTTGAGATAAAATTTTATTAAACGAGTCAAGGAAAAATATACAAGTCAATGAAAAATGTTATTTAGCAAGACTTTGGCGAGCTTAATAACTCTTTTTCTTGACGAGTTTAGTAAAATTTTATCTGAAATGCCAACGAATGTCAGATTCTTTGTATCACATTATGATTTTTCACAAATTATAGATCAGAAGATGGAAATCCATCTATAGATGCACCAAAGGTAATATCCATAAAATCCATTCACTTCTATGAAATATGTACAAAATGACATCAAAAATGACGTCACACAATTGTGATATCAAACGTGTAAAAGATAAAAAAAAATTCGTAATGGGTTTATTACACTAAAAACATGGGTTTTGTTATGTGATAAAATATGATTTTATGATTTCAGCTTGCAGAGACCTCAGCAATTTCCCATTATCATGAAAATGAGCTGAAACAGTTAAAGGCTGGAGGAAAGAAAAGATCTTAATGTGATTGACTATGCTTAATACTGACTTATCATGATCTGAAGACAACTTTTTTCATCCTGCAGTTTACAGACACCATTTAACCATTTACCAGGCGAAAAAAAATTTAAGCTTATCGAAATTCAAAGCATTTGCAGATGATAGATGAACTCTTTACCATACAAGCAAATTATGGGCTTGTCCAAATTCAAAGCATTTAAAGATAAGAATTTAAATGTAGCTCAATAGATGGAATTTGTCTTTGATAGGGTAGAAAACATGATGGAAAAAGGAGAAAATGCTGGTTACCAGCATTTTCTCCTTTTCCCACAATGTTTTCAAAAGCTTTTTTTCTCATGGTCGTTAAAAGTCAGGATTGTGTGGTAAAGGGTTAAATACGTCTAAAGAAGTTGAATTTGTCTTTGGTTACAAGCATTTTCTCTTTTTCCTACTATGTAATCAAAAACCTTCTCTATTTTACTTGTAAAGTACAAAGTGAAAGCATTTGCAAACAACATTAGATGTACTGGTAGCTCAAGTGATGGTATTTGTTTGTGAAGGGGCAGAAATAAAGCTTTTCACGGAGAAGAAGAGAAAATGCTATTTACAAACATTTTCTTCTTCCCTATGATTGTTTTAACCCTTTACCAGACGACAAAACTTGAGCCTTGTCCACATTGAAAGCATTTGCAGATGGCAATTTCAGTGTGGTTAAAACAGTGCAATTTTTCTTGATAGGGTAGAAGACATTGTGGGAAAAGGAGAAAATGCTGGTTTCTCCTTTTCCCACTATGTTTTCAAAAGTCTCCTTTCTAAGGGTCGTTAAAAGTTGGCATTGTGTGGTAAAGGGTTAAATGGTTTGCAACATGTGGAAAGGGGCTTTTGGACATTTGCGTAAAGTGTCGTCTCGGATCAGCCTGCGCAGTCCGTGCAGGCTAGTACGCGGTGGCTCTTTACGTCAACTTTAGATTTTGTCCTATAGTAGACTTGTGTGAAACAGAAAATCACACACGATCGGAAAGTGTCATCTGGGATCAGCATGTGCGGACTGTGCAGGCTGATCCAGGACAACGCTTTACACAAATGCCCAAATGCCCCTTTTTGTGTGTTGCAGGCCAAATGTGTTTTCTTCCCGATCCAAAATGGTTTGGTAGAGGGTTAACAGTTACCATGTGCAAAGTAAGATTGTCACATAGCTGTTTTTAATGTAATTTGTGTTTCCTACCAGACTGTCATATGAATTTTGATTGTCATGGTGTATTGAAAACTTCATTATTGTACATTACTTTGATACGTAGGGTTGTATTTATTTAGTACTGTATTAGGTTGAGATAAAATGTGTTCCATAAATGTATTTCACTACAGCTGTATTGGAGGCAAATCACAAGGACCTAGTATGGCAGTTTTCACTGAACAGTTGTAACAAGTAATGAACTGTAACAAGTTACAGGGGTCCTGCATTATCTATTGGTTCAAGTGAAGGGGATCCTGGGTCCATATTTACCAACCATTCTTATGACCTTTCTTACTCTAGTTCTAGATTTAGTAAGTAACACAACTTCTGATTGTGATCTGACCATCATGTGATCTGACCATGTGGTGTAGCTAATCAGAAGTTGTGTAACTTTCAAATTTAGAAAATTCTTAAAATAAGACCCAAGATTGTTCTACAGAATGGTTGAAGACAAAGCCTGGATTCCATACCCACTTGTACTTTTGGTTTTGTTATGGAAGTATCCATAGGTAAAGCACTACACAGTCAACGCCTTATTGTGGTGAAACCTTGGAAATGCATGAATGAATGAGTTGCTGTCATAAAAAGATTATTACAAGCACCATTCAAACAAAAAAAAAAAGGAACACATGTAAAGTTTGTTCATCAGTTGAAGTCATAGAACACAGTACTTTTAATTTTGTTGCTTTATACCACAAACTATGGCTTTGTAAGTCAACCATAATTAAAAGATTAAATGACTGAAACCATTTTTATACATGTATATACATGTAGAAGTAAAGATCATAAACAAAGATTTGATTGCTCAAATGTGAAGAGTAACGTGGGTAGATCTATACATTCTTCACATAATTCGTCCAAAGTCATATTTGGTAAGAAAAGGTGTAAACTTATATAACTGGTCACTTGTATAAAATAGAACATTATTTATTGTGTATTATTCAGGCTGTATATAGAATTTGTACATAGAGATCTATAGAAATAAAACATGACAACGAAATACAATACAAAGTCTTGAAGTCTTGAAATGTATGCCTCTTTGTTTTCCACAACTTGTATCACCACAATTTTAGCTAATCTGAGCTATTTTGTATCTCAGTTTAAGTGCTGAGGTGAGCTTTGTGGTAGTTCAGTGTGAGGCATTCAGGATTTGTTAGTCACCAAGTGCCTCAAACAATTTTATCTGCAGACACGAATTGGCCATTAAAAAAAGCTAACCTTAGTATTCACAATCCTGAGAGAGAGGCTCTTTGAAACATTTTGGGGAAAGGAGAAAATGCTGGTTACCAGCATTTTCTCCTTTTCCCAAAATGTTTTCTACTCTTCCTGAGGCAAATCTAATCATTGGAGAGTAATTTTATTTGTCATCTGCTAATGCTTTCAAATTCTGTTGTCTGGTAAATAATTTAAAGACCCAGTTGTGGCCAAAAGTAAAAACAGTGAGTATGAAAACCTTTTAAATGTACCAGTAAACCATACCATTTTGAAATATACAATCTGGTATGACAATATTGTCTGTCCAAGTGTTAGTCAATGGCAGAAAAATGATTTTAAACTAGGTCAAAAGTTGCCAAGTCATTTGTTTACTTTTATCTTTTGTTTACTTTTTACCTGGTTTTAAATTTCATTTTTCTGCCAGTGAGTAACACTGTGACCAACCATACAATAACAACTTGTCATCTTCACAGTAAGTTTCAGACTTTTTGATGGTATACTGGTAGTTTAATTTAATTTAAATGCACTGTAACTCCCACATTACTTAGTTTTGGCAGCTATTGGGCCTTTAATGATAACAGTAAAGTGACCTTTGACCCTTTCCTAGATAGATAAACCTTTGTGTTCTATGGAAAATACAAGAAACAAAAAAAGTGTGTCTTCTCCCAGACCAGAAGATTTTCAGCTTGACCTGGAAGTTTGAGCATCAGTTAAGACAAATACATGTATTAGATTTGTTCCAATGGTCATCATGTGATCTAATATCTGTCTGAAGGACTCTAAAATAGATGAGTTATGCTCTGTGAAAAGATGGCTTAATGCATCTGCAAAAAGTATTGACCCAGGTCAGCCTGTGCAGTCCATGCAGGCTAACCTGGGCCGAAACTTTTTGCTTTTGGCCAATTTTCTGCTTTCTACCTCCATCTCCAATCAATTGTCAGACTAAATTGATATTGTGGATCCATACTTATATGATGACTTGCTTGGTATGATGCAATCATGGAGATGCATTAAGCCCCCTTTTGCCAGAGTATGGCTAGTATGTTTCAGATTTAATCGTATTGGAAAAAACTTTAAAGAAAGAAACAAAACCATTCTTGTCCCTGGTCCGATGAAGTGCTTTACCATTTGATATACGTGTTGTACATACTATCCCTTGAATAGAAAAAAATGGCCATTTCCACGAAATCAGAATGAAGTTATATGAGCTATGCACTGGCAAAAGGGGGTTTAATCTTTTGCCACATAATCCCAAGTTTTAACGACTCTGAGGAAGAAGCTTTTTGAAAACATTTTGGGAAAAGGAAAAAATGCTTGCAACAAGCATTTTATCCTTTTTATACGCTCGTCGAAGACGGGACGTATTATGGGATCACCCATGGTGTATGGGCGAGCATCCGGGCGGGCGGGCGGCGTCCAGTTCTTTGTCAGGAGCATAACTTTGTCATCTCCAGTCCAATTGACTTGAAACTTGGCATGTGTGTTTGTTGCAATTATACGGAGTGCATTGCAAAAGAACCATAACTCTACCTCGTGCTGTCTTTGAGTTATTTCCCTTTGATCGTCATTTTTACAGCATTTTCTGCTTGTCCGGAGCATAACTTTGTCATCTCCAGTCTGATTGACTTGAAACTTGGCATTTGTGTTTGTTGCAATAATACAGAGTGCAGTGCGAAAGAACCATAACTCTACCTCGTGCTGTCTTTGAGTTATTTCCCCTTGATCGTCATTTTAACAGCATTTTCTGCTTGTCCGGAGCATAACTTTGTCATCTCCTGTCTGATTGACTTGAAACTTGGCATTTGTGTTTGTTGCAATAATACAGAGTGCAGTGCGTAAGAACCATAACTCTACCTGGTGCTGTCTTTGAGTTATTTCCCTTTGATCGTCATTTTTACAGCATTTTCTGCTTGTCCGGAGCATAACTCTGTCATCTCCAGTCCGATTGACTTGAAACTTGGCATTTGTGTTTGTTGCAATAATAAGGAGTGCAGTGCGAAAGAACCATAACTCTACCTGGTGCTGTCTTTGAGTTATTTCCCTTTGATCATCATTTTTACAGCATTTTCTGCTTGTCCGGAGCATAACTTTGTCATCTCCAGTCCGATTGACTTGAAACTTGGTATTTTTGTTTGTTGCAATAATACGGAGTGCAGTGCGAAAGAACCATAACTCTACCTCATGCTGTCTTTGAGTTATTTCCCTTTGATCGTCATTTTTACAGCATTTTCTGCTTGTCCGGAATATAACTTTGTCATCTCTAGTCTGAACAGCTTCAAATTTGGTATGCATGATTGTTGAAAATTTACGGAGTGCAGTGCACAAGAACCACAACTCTTCCTAGCACAAATTTTGAGTTATTTCCCTTTGATCATCATTTTTACAGCATTTAGTGCTTGTCCGGAATATAACTTTGTCATCTCAAGTCAGAGTGACTTCAAACTTGGTATGCATGTTTGTTGCAATATTACAGAGTACAGTGCGCAAGAACAATAACTCTAGCTAGAGCGGATTTTGAGTAATTCCACTTTGATCTTCATTTTTACAGTATTTCTTGCTTGTCCGGAACGGAACTTTGTCACCTCAAGTCAAATTGACTTGGGACTTTGGTAAACATGTTTGTTGCATTACCTGCCCTTTACATTTATTATACCCCCTCGACAACTGGGACGGGCGTATCTTGCGACAATTTGCCGCTCTTGTTCCAAAATGTTTTCTACCCTCTTCAAAACAAATTTCAGTTTTTGAGTCGCATTTATTTTGTTGTCTGCAAATGCTTTCAATTTGGACAAGGCTAAAATATTGTTGGTTGGTAATGAGTTAATGCATCTCAGTAAAGCATCACAGTTTTAATACAACTTTGCCAGAATTTTCAGATGTCCTATAATGGCTCCACCTATCATTTGAACTTGATGAATAAAACTTCTGCAGTGTAGGGGTAAAGCTCCTTTTCTCACATCAGAGGTCCTGTGAAAAGTGGGTAAACCCTCAGAACTACCCACATTGTATCTATGATTGTACGAAGTTTCACAGAAACTATCAAGCCGTTATGCTCGTCAGAGCTCCATCAAAATAGTTTAGTCTATTAAGGTAATCATGGCATAAAAAGTACAAAAACTGAAGAAGAGGACTCTCAAAGATATTAACTTAGAAATTTGGTTTGGCTCAAAAGTTGATTACTGTACTTAGAATGGTAGAAAACATTGTGGGTAAAAGAATGGTAGAAAACATTGTGGTAACCAGCATTTTCTTCTTTTTCCCGCAATGTTTTCCAAAGCCCTCTATATCAGGGTCATTGAAACAAAGGGTTAATTTGAAAAGGGTAAGTTAATTGATTGTAAATAGCAAGAAATATAAGACTTTAGACAGGGCATTTCTTTTCTATTGTTTGACTTTATCTGAGCTCATCAGCTCAAGATAAAGACCTAAAGATCTACAGATTAAATTGAATCAAAGACATTCAACCCTTTACTTCAAAATCATGAGTTCATGATTGATTGATTGATTGTATGGTGGTTAATGCCGTTTTCAACATTATTTCAGTTATATCGCGGAGGCCAGTGCACCTATCCATGCTTTCCTGGAGTCTCTTTTACCAGTACTCAGCACAATTTTTCTTTCCAAGCCACTGGCTGCTTTCCCACATAATCATCGTCGAGACAATGGTCGGCTGTGGGAGAGGAATGAATCCTGTCGCAGTGACTATCATCAATCCTTGGAAAGAAATTGGCCGAGCCAGGGGTTGTAGCCAGGGATCGAACCCTGGACCCCGTGTTCTCCAGTCCTGCATGCTACCAACTGAGCTACCGGGGCTCGGCATCATGAGTTTAAACCACTTTGATGAAGAAGACTTTGGAAACCATTGCAGGAAAAGGAGAAAATACTGGTTACCATCATTTTCTCTTTTTCCCACAAAGTTTTCTACCCTAGGCATATTTCACTTTTTGGGCTGAAATAAATGTCTCCTGCAAATGGTGTTGCTTTAAACCAGTCTAAAATCTTGTTTGGTAATTAAAGAATAAAACCTTTACTTGATGACAAAATTTTAAAGTTAACCAAACTAAAAGAATATGCAGATAACAATTCAGTTGTGGCCACAACAATGGAATCTGTCTATGAAAGGGCAAAAAAAAAGTGTGGGAAAAGTATTTTTACCTTTTACCACAATGCTTTCAAAAGACTTTTCTCAGGGTCACTGAAATACTGGTTTGCTTGGTAATGATGTAAACTGGCAGTCATCCACCGATCACCATATCAAACATTTATACCCTATAAATGGTAAATGCTTTCAAAAAAGAAGAAAGGAAGCGAAATATACCTATTTCAAATTGATTTATGCAGAGTATTTAACAAAGTAGTTTTTCTGTGCAGTCTGATCTTAATCTACACTGTTTTCATAAGCAATTAAATCTATTAATCTAGTGCATTCAGAGTTAAAGTCAGACAGTTACCGTGCAAATACAATTCTGATATGCCACTGTATACAGGTAATGTAACCCTTCACCAAATGACAAAAATTTAGACCTGTAATTGAAACCATAATTATGTCAACGAAAATTTCAATGTGGATTGAATGATGGAAATTGTTGTTGTAACGGTAGAAAACAATGTGGGAAAAGTAAAAAAATGCTGGTAACCAGCATTTCCTACTTTTTCCACAATGTTTTGAAAGACCTTTTTCCCACGGTCATGAAAACATGGGGTTGTGTGGTAAAAGGTTAACCCTTTACTGTTTACCAGACAACAAAATTAAAGACTTGTCTGTGATGAAAGCATTTGCAGGTGACAAACTAAATATGGCTCAAATGAATTGTCTTTCAAAGGAAAAAAAAACATTGTGGGAAAAGGAGAAGCTGCTGCTTACCAATTTCAAGCCTTCTACTACAGGATCATTAAAATATCATGAATGTTTTGTAAAAACTTAACTCTTCACCATACGACCAAATTTTGGACTAGTCCAAATTCAAAGTATTTTGCAGACCCAAGTTTGAATGTTACTGAAATGGTGAAAGTAGTCTTTGAAAAAAAAAGAAAACGGGAGAAAAGGAAAAAAAATGTTGGTTACTAGCATTTTTTCCTTTACCCACAATGTTTTCAAAAGCCATCTTCCTCATGGTCGTTATAATTTTGGGATAGTTTTGTAAAGCGTTAAAGCTCTGAAAACGGCTTTAGTTTGCTTTTGTGGACAGTGTAGATGAAGATCAGGCTGCATAAAATGTATGCTACTTTGTAACATAATTTTGCCAAAACAGCCTTAAAACAGAAATATGTAATTAACTTAGACTGATTTTCGTGATAAAACTAGTAAATTTAATCATTTCAGGTAAGCTGTTCCTAGAATAACAATATTTGCCTAGTCTCGCATGTACTTCTTCCATTTGCACCTCGAGGTTTAACCCTACCCTGCTGAATAGGTGCAATGAAAATTTCATGCTGATAGTGAAAACTGTCAATTTTGCTATTTCAAACTTTTGGGGGGGAAATATCTCCTTATCGGACAGTGTAGATCAAAGATCAGACTGCATGTTCTGTGCAGTCTGATCTTGATCAACACTGTCCGCAAAAGTTCCTTGAGTTACGCTTAGAAACGTAAGAGTTTTAATAGAGCGCTCACCCAGAGTTGGAGTCAGAGGTCAGGGGCATAGCTAGCCTAAAATAAAGAATTGTCATTCTAATAATAAGTGGTACCTGGTGACTTTTTTTGGCAAAATTGTCTTTCTTTTCTTTTTTTGAGAAGTTTATGTAAAGTCTACGATTTACCTATAGGCAGCCACGCCTCTGAAGGTTCACAAGCTTCGGTTGTATGCTTGTATATAAACGCTTAAACTTCTTTCAAGGGAAGCAATTCTATCAAGTTTATGTATATAGTAAATGAAGCATAGCCTCCCGTGCAAATGAGAACAGACTGTCCGTCAAGTACAACCCTTACGATCTTTAGTGAGCATCGGCTCGGAAAAAAAAGGACGGGGGGTGGAGGGAGAGATTGATGACAGGATTCATTCTATCTCAGTGCTGGATAAAAAGAAATACTTTTAAACAGCTAAATCTAAATAGATTTCAAATGAGTGCTTTAACCCATTTCTCACCGTACCACTGACCAGTACCATTCTGAGCAATCAGTGCAGTAAGATCAACTACATAAATTAAAACAGTGTCTGCTTTGTTAGCACGTTCAGTAGTACTCATTAAATTGTAGAAATAGCCACTGACTTTGAAAAGTATGTTGAGCGTAAAGATCCCTCAAGAATCTTGGAGTGTAAACCAAGTGGTAGATCTAGAGATCTAGTGGGACGAGAATATTGATATTATACGGTGAAAAAAAATATAGATCTATCCTTAACAGAGTGAACTCACGACTGTAAATAATTTTGATCATAATTCACTGAAAGAGAAATCCTAAAAAATCGCAAGAATCGAAACTAGATCTAGATCTATCCAACTTGAGCTCGGAGATAATTTTTACACAGAGCTTCAACGCCGAAACGGATTGAAAAATGGACCAATCGAATGTCTTGTAAATTAACCAATCATAAGGAAGCTATATGCCATCATTAACCAATAGACTGTCGATATTTTTAGCCAATCAACACTCGGTAAAATTTCACCAATCATTGAAATACCACTTTCTGACGTATGACTATCAAAAGTTCACAACCCAGAATTCAATCCGAGTAGATTACCCGCTTGTTTCGATTATCAGAAAGAAGGTAAGACTGCTGACATTCTAATTCACAATTAAAACTTGATGTTATTGGAAAATATATTGTTTCAAAAGGGCTGTTAATTGTTTTCATAAGAAACTGAGGTATCAGCCATTCACTATATGCAATTTATAATTGTCTGCCGCACATTTTTCAGACCGTCTTCAACCGCCATTTTCATAAGTATCAAACTAAACAAAGTAATGACTGTAAAAACGCTTTTATGTGCATATTGTATTGAATATATCCTTTGTATTACGTTCTAAAGATCGTTGACATTGGTAAAATGAACTATGTGAAATAATAAGTTACTGTTTAAGTTATATTATCGATTTTCTCGATTTTCTTTTGTGATCGTTCTATAAATAGAACAGCTTCCGGTTACTAAGAATGGCCAAGTGGGTTTTTCCTACGATGATGACAGTGTATGTGATTTCCTGACTGACTTCAGTGGATTCGAGTGATACTTTAATGCCAACTAATTATTTTATGATATCATAGATATGGCAAGAACAAAGCAAACAGCCAGAAAGTCTACTGGTGGTAAGGCACCAAGAAAGCAGTTGGCCACAAAAGCAGCCAGAAAGAGTGCTCCGTCCACTGGGGGTGTAAAGAAGCCCCACAGATATAGGCCAGGTACTGTTGCTCTCAGAGAAATCCGAAGATATCAAAAATCAACAGAACTTCTCATCCGCAAGCTCCCATTCCAGAGATTGGTTAGAGAAATTGCACAAGATTTCAAGACAGACTTGAGATTTCAGAGTGCAGCTATTGGAGCTCTACAGGTATAAAATCTTTTCTGTGATATAATTATTCTACCTTTCAGTGGATTTCCTGTCTTTGATACAAAAACTGAAAAATTAAATACTACTCCAGTTCGGAAAGATCCACATAGAAATGATATATTTACTAAGGGATGTGAAAGGGTCAGAGCATTTTCCTCCCTGCACTTCTCAACAGCTGATGAATGAAAAAATCTCGTAACAAGTATCTACTTTGTGTTTTGATGTGTAATTGGTTATTTTTTTGAAAGAAGCTCTGAAAAGTATTGAGTAAGCTTTTTTTTTTTTTTTTGTGCAAGATGATTGGTGCTTATAACCAAGACAGAAGGAAAACAGTTCAAACAATTTTTTTGTTGGAAAATACCTGGAAATCTTGTAGAAAACTTACTACCAACGGGAAAGCAATTGAAACAGTATTATCAAGCAACTTGCACCAATATACTGATGTCAGTAAAATAAACATTATTATTTGCTTTGTGACATCAGTGTGATAGAAATTAGGCACTCCAAACTAGGACTAGCCGAGCCCCGGTAGCTCAGTCAGTAGTGTGCAGGACTTGAGAACACGGGGTCCAGGGTTCGATCCCTGGCTCGGCCAATTTCTTTACGAGGATTGATGATAGTCACTGCAACAGGATTCATTCCTCTCCCACCGCTGACCATTGTCTCGACGACGATTGTGGGAAAGCAGCCAGTGGCTTGGAAAGAAAAATTGTGGGAGTACTGGTAAAAGAGACTCCAGGAAAGCATGGATAGGTGCACTGGCCACCGTGATATATCTGAAATAATGTTGAAAACGGCGTTAAACACCATACAATCAATCAACCAAACTAGGACTAAGGCAGTAGCAAGTGTATACAGGGCTGTTTCTGTTATGTTTAGTTAAAAATTTACAGTATTGATAAACCATGACGTGTCATATGATATAACTACTTTGCTTTCATGATGGCAATTCGGGGCTTTTTTTTTTCCAAAAATTGGGAAGGGGCCTTGTGAGAAGTCTGAGACCACGGAAGCATCAGGCAGCTCCAAATGTAAATATAAAACATATCGAGACAAGGAATATGACAAACAAGACACCGTCTTTTTAACGTCGAGGCATGGTTGAATGCAATTTAAAATAGTTTTGTTTTGGACAAGTAAGCTGCACTGGCGGACAAGTGGACTTTTTATCCACCGCCGAAGTGGGGGGGGGGATATAGTTTTAGCATTGTCCGTCCATCCGGGAGAATATCTCCAATACCATTGGACAGAATTTCGTGAAACTTTGTGTGTACAATTACCCATTCCGCTGAGACTTTTTTTTTTTTTTTTTTTTTTTTGATTCGATGCAAAATGGCCGACTGGGAGCGATTTTAAGTTACGCGGTTGAGTGAATTTTTGTTGTTTTCAGTCTTCATTTTTACAGCATTTTCTGCTTGTCTGGAGCATAACTTTGTCATCTCCAGTCCGATTGACTTGAAACTTGGCATTTGTGTTTGTTGCAATGATAAGGAGTGCAGTGCGAAAGAACCATAACTCTACCTTGTGCTGTCTTTGAGTTATTTCCCTTTGATCATCATTTTTACAGCATTTTCTGCTTGTCTGGAATACAACTTTGTCATATTTAGTCTGAACATCTTCAAATTTGGTATGCATGATTGTTGAAAAATTACGTAGTGCTGTGCACAAGAACCATAACTCTTCCTAAGATGAATTTGGAGTTATTCCCCCTTTTATCTTCATTTTTACAGCATTTCTTGCTTGTCCGGAGCATCTGTCATCTTTAGGAATGACTTGAAATATGGTATGCCTATTTGTTGCAATATTTGGAAGTGCAGTGCGCAAGAATTATAACTCTACCTCATGCTGTCTTTGAGTTATTTCCCTTTGATCATCATTTTTACAGCATTTAGTGCTTGTCCGGAATATAACTTTGTCATCTCAAGTCAAAATGACTATAAACTTGGTATGCATGTTTGTTGCAATATAACGGAGTACAGTGCACAAGAACAATAACTCTACCTAGTGCGGATTTTGAGTAATTCCACTTTGATTTTCATTTTTTCAGTCCAGTTCTTTGTCAGGAGCTTAACTTTGTCATCTCCAGTCCGATTGACTTGAAACTTGGCATTTGTGTTTGTTGCAATAATACAGAGTGCAGTGCAAAAGAACCATTGTTTAATTTACTTGTCCGTGGACAAGTAGAAATTTCTTGGATTTCCACACCCCTGGATATTATGTCTGGAGATGCAGAGTTTGCATCATGTGCAGTGATAATAATTGTCCAGTCTTCAGACAACGGGAGATCGGCTATGTCCGACAGAAACAGCACTTCACATTGAGACTCGGTATGCGGAGATTGATTACCTGTATATCGATCGGCAAAGAATTTGAAAGTATCATGCCCAAAGTAAAGAGGCTACGCTGGCCCTTATCGTCTTCAGCCCTTTTAACAAACTATTTGTAATGTTTCTTGGTTCTTAACATGTTTTACTTGGATACAGTGTGTTTTTTTTTTTTTTTTTTCAAATACATTTACTGCAACCGAGTAAGAATGTTCCATAGCTTTAAATTCAGAAAACTGCTTCTGTCAGCTGTAAGTTTTTATAAAAGACAAACAATTATGTAACATGTCAAAGGGTTTAATAATGAATGATAGGGAAATAACAACCGCATCAAGTGCGATGATATAATGCACAAAAAATAACTCGGTTTGGTTAAGGTTGCCTCCATTAAACCAAATGGCGCCAACAAATAGCAACATTTCGGCCGTACTGCAGCACTGTCAGCCAAGTCATTATGGTACAAATCAATAAAAAGCCTGCTTTCGGTTTCAGTCACTGCTAAATAACGAAAGTTTTATGTCGGATCACGTAAAATAGCTTTCGAGATGTTGGTATTTTAACTTACTGGGAATTTCAGCATCGTATTATGGGAAATTCTTTCTCTAAAATTGGGGGAAAAAAGATGCTTTTTGCAATTGGGAGTCACCGTATATGGGCTTGTATTATAGAAGGAAAAAAAGCCCTGCAATAAATGGTTTTCTCCGAGATGATTTCTAGGTACAGTCAAATCTGACTTAGCGGTCATACCTGAACAGCGGCCGATCTATCGACAACGGCCACTCGAATTCCCCCAGTGCAATTTCCTTCTTTAATTGCACTGTGTATAGCGTGATATTGTGAAATGCAGCCAGCGGTCACATTAATTGGTCAGGATCAACAGTATATCACACCTAAACAAAGGTCAGCTGACACAACACATGACCTAATTTGTCGAGATACGGAAAATCGATAATTAACACTATACTGTAGTTATTGACGAAGTCGACTACACAATGTAAAACGTGCAAACAGACAATTACAGATTATACAATCCCTAATTATGGTTAAATGACCGACAGTTGTTGTTTATTTTCATGT
The DNA here is from genome assembly GCA_946811185.2 of Hippopus hippopus. Taxonomy (NCBI): domain Eukaryota; kingdom Metazoa; phylum Mollusca; class Bivalvia; order Cardiida; family Cardiidae; genus Hippopus; species Hippopus hippopus. Next base: position 70,237,016 of record OX328096.1, read on the forward strand.
TTGATCTTTAAAGGATGAATGGCAATGAAAGTTTATCGGTATTTTTACAGATGGGTAATTTGTTGTAATAATATGAAATTGAACATCACGTCAATCGAAGTTGTTTACACATTTAACTAAACTGCGAACTCGGTGATTTAAAAAATGGGTGGAAATTTTCTATTGCATTCAATTCTTGCTATCATGTCGCTCTCGAAACGTAAATTCCTCTCTCTAGAGGACCGTGTGAAAGTTGTTCAAATGCTTGAATCTGGACGTTCTTCACGGATTATTGCTACTGAGTTTGGTGTAGGCCGCACACTACTCCCGATTCGGGGTCTAGCTCCGATGTTATTTTTGTGATTGTTTCTCCAGAGAAACAATCACAAAAATAACATCGGAGCTAGACCCCGAATCGGGAGTAGCCGCACACAAATTCAGAGTGTTGCAAAACGCAAACGAGAAATTCTCGAGGAGTACTAAAGTGGTGACCCTTGTTCTAAACGAATCAAAAGGAATGTCTCTTATGAAAACATTGACGCTCTGTGCTATAAATGGTTTCTGGATGCCACATCTCGGCAAATTAATGTGTCTGGTCCTCTAATCAAAGAGAAAGCTCTCAAATTCGCTGCAGACTTAAATGACTCGGATTTCAAGGCATCACATGGTTGGTACCCACTGTCTGTATGAATGATGCCATGGATTATTTAAGTAAACTGAGAGAATTTGCTCTGCAGATTGGAAATGAGTCAATGTTCAAATGTGTCAATGACTTTAATGAGCTTTTGATAGATATGAGGGTTGCAAAAACTTCCAAGCAGACAATTGATAATTTTTTCCAAAAACGACAGTAACAGAGTGCATGTTTCTTTGCAGAACAAATCATTGTGTTTCTGTATTTTTTTTTTAACAAAAGCTGCAATGTTTTGATTAAGCAACATTTAATTTTTTAAAGTTTTTACATGCTTTCTTGCAAACCATGCTTTCTTGCAAACACTTTAGATGAACATAGTATAACACATGAAACTTGTGAGCACTATTATTGTTAAATATGATAGAAAAGGAAGGAAAAGGAAAATAAATCTTTTAAATAAAATCCTTTTATTCAAGTCTTTTTTTTGTACATAATGTGAGGCAGAAGTTCATTGTGACATACAAAAGATGATTCAACAAGCTAGAACATCATACAGTACTGCAAAGTACCAACTATAGTATGATAATAATGTGTGAGAAATAAGTACTGTGAACAGCAGCCAATCTGTGTACAGCAGCCAATTTGGGCACATCCCTTGACTGGCTGCTGTACACAGATTTGACTGTATTTATCTGCATTCATATTTTCTACATTGTTTGATCTGGTAAATGGTCCCTGAAGTTGACATTTTTATTAGGTTATTAGTGGTCTGTGAAAAACTCCATGAAAAGTTGTATGAAAAGACAACGAAAAATACTGTTGTATTTGATTAAAAACCCACAATCCAAGCATTATTACTTTCAAAGACAATTTGCTTTGAAGAAATGTTGATATATAGCGACGTTTGGCATAGAGTTCCGCATATAAAATTATCGTAGTTCCACATGTGGTATGTTTTTTTCCCCTGGTCCACAAGCAATGTCCATGACGTTCCGTGTTTTGTCTGTCAGTCCGTGTCAAGTCCATAAGGATGTGATTATTGGTCATGAATTAGTATGTAACTAATCCATAAATCCTTGACTGTCCGTGTTTTGTCACAACTAGTAGAGTTGTCATATCGTCCATGAATAGTGATACTGCATAATACAATAGGGAATGAAGGGTTAAGCCAGCAGCCTGTATTAAGCAAGTGTATATTTAGTTCTAACATGTTCAGATGCACATGTTATACTCTCATACAAGGCTAAGTCAATCACATTTTGAGTCCCAAAGGTGCTTGATTACTACTGGTTAAACTGCTAGTATCAAAAGGATTTGGTCTATGAATGATGTGCAAATGATGATAAAAGATGATCTAACCCTTTACCGCACAATGCTGACTTCTAACAACCTCGAGAAAGAAGTATTTTGAAAACATTGTAGGAAAAGGAGAAAATGCTGGTAACCAGCATTTTCCCCTTTTCCACAAGGTTTTCTACCCTATCAAAGACAATTTCCAAAATTTTAGCAACATGGATTTTGGCATCTGCAGATGCCTTTGATTTGGACAGGTCTAAAATTCTGTTGTGTGATAAAGGGTTAAACACGTTTATCTAAAGTGTGTTTATTGTTCTGTGTTTCAGGAGGCCAGTGAAGCTTACTTGGTTGGGTTATTTGAAGACACCAACTTATGTGCTATCCACGCAAAGAGAGTAACAATCATGCCCAAGGACATTCAGTTGGCAAGAAGAATTCGTGGAGAACGTGCATAATCATTTTGTAACTTTCACTCAATCCTCATTCTTTTTTCAGTGTCAATTGAAAAGTGCATTGTACAAAGTTTCATCTCAAAGAGCATAACCATTTTGGTATAGAAGTATGATCATACAGTAAAGTTTGGATTATCTCCTTGATCGTGGTATTTTAATCTTGCAGCCTTTTAGAACCTCAATACTACAGACAATTCATCCCGTCAAAAACTTTTCTATCATACAGATTTTTAAACATTTTGCAGTTTTACCTACAGCAGAATTCAGGGGAAATTTATCATGGAAATTATTTTTTATTGTGGATATATAACTGTTGTGTGTGTATTCTATGTGACTTTCCTTTCTCCAGTCTAAAAAAAGTTTTTGGTTTTTTTTTTTTTTTTCCTAATGAACACTTTCAAAAATAAAAAAGTTTGAAAAATTTTTGATCAGAATGATTTTGCCAATACAAAAAAAGAACATTTTCAGTTTTATTTTTTTTTTTTTTTTATGTTATATACCTTTGACAAAAAAATAAAGGAAATTCATTAAAAATCTTTAATTTTATGATTATTTGTTAACATAATTTACACCCTAGGGCTATACTTATTACTCAGTTATGGTTAACTCCTTGTGACACAGTGCCAAATTTTAAACACCCCGAGAAAGAAAGCTTTGGTTACTAGCTTTTTCTCCTATTCCATAATGTTTTTACAGAGCGGCTCCCCAGCAGCTCAGTTGGTAGCATGCAGGCCTTGAGAACAGTTGCTGGTTCTATCCTTGGCTCAGCCAATTGTTTTCCGTGGATTGATGATAGTTATTGAGACAGGATTTATTCCTCTCCCACCCCTGACCATTGTTTGGACCATGGCCATGTAGCAAAACAGCCAGTAGATGGAAAGAAAAATGTGTGTAGTACTGGTTAAAGAATGCTTCGACGTAACTGAAATAATGTTTAAAACAGCATTGAACACCATACTAACTATCAATCAATCCCACAATGTTTTCTACCCTTCAAGAAAAAAACTAATATTGCTTTCATAATTTTTGTCTGAAATGCTTTTTTTCAATTTAGGCAACTCCAAAATTTTACTGTTCCATACAAAGTCAAGCGATTGCAGATGACAAATGTAGCTTAAATTATTGTCATTGAAAGCGTAGAAAACATTGTGGCAAAAGGAGATATGCTGGCTACCAAAGGATCAAATGGCATGATACCTAGAAGCTGGTAAGCTTTATCAGTCTGTGTTGATCACATTCTAAGCTTTAATGACCCTAAGGAAAAAGACTTGAAAACATTGCGGAAAAAGGAGAAAATGCTAATAACCAGCATTTTCTCCTTTTCCCACAATGTTAAATTGATTTCTACTCATTTTAGACAAATATTCCACTTGAGCAAAATTAAATTTGTCTTCGCAAATTCTTTCAATTTGGACTGAGAGGTAAACCATTTGATCAACACTTCATGCCTATTTTTTATACAAATAAATTTTGGGATGTATCACCCAAGGACCATTTCTAGAAAAAGAGCACATGCCCGATAGTGGCTGAAAATATTAAGTTGAACAAGAGCACCGCATGCGAGTGCCAACGATTGGCTGTTGGGTGCTGGATAGTTAGTTAAAATTCTGCAAAAGGGGCATAATTTGGACAAAATTTCAGTTGCCTGCCCTTGTTGTATGGGTGGCTGTTTTACTAGTAAACAGTTATTCCAAGTTTCAAGTACATGTGTTGAATGGAAGCCGAGATATAATAAAATGTCAAAAGTTTTTGCACAACAACAACGATGCAGATGATGACAACAGAGCTATGACAATACCTAGATGTTTTCTTCGAAAAACAGATCAGCTAAAAAACGGGCATAATATAAGGATCATTTCTGTGAAATTATTTCAAAATCTGACCCTGACCAGTGGTTTCAGAGACAAAGAATTTTTAAGAATTTCTAGTGCAAATAGCTTTCCCCCCCTTCACCACCACAGCCATGTTTCTTGACGGATCAAAATTTCGCGAAAGAAATTTCAAAAGGGGCACCCAAGGAACACTTCTGTGAAATTGTTTCAAAATCTGACAGTTGATTTAAGAGCAGAAGAATTTCAAAGAATTTCTTTAAGTCCATACAGTGCAAAGAGCAGGTGACCCTTTCAAAACTGCTTGGCAAAATAATGATTTTGTTTCCAAAATTTCATTACTTTAATAAAAATTGGTTATGGTCCTCTCAAAAATTCAGGTGAGCGATCCAGGGTCATCTTGGCCCTCTTGTTTTTTATTCTTAAATTTCGTCAGGAGCATAACTCAAAAAGTAATAAAGGTGTAAACATGATACTTCCTAGGTGGATAGATCTCGAGGAGAAGTGCAGTGCACAGTAAACATAACTCTTGATTGCATAATTTAGGAGTTATTGCCCCTTGTTATTTTTCTTACTTAAATTTTGTCTAGTGCATAACTTGAAAACTACATGAGATATAAACATGAAACTTCACAGGTTGATAGATGACATTAAGGAGAAGTACAGTGTACAAGAACCATAACTTTTGGCCCCATAGTTTAGGAGTTATTGCCCTTTGTTATTGTTTGTACTTAAATTAGGAACATAACTCAAAACCTATTAGAGGTATAAACATGATACTTCATAGGTGGATAGATCTAATCAAGAAGTGCAGTGCACAGGAAACATAACTCTTGATTGCATAATTAAGGAGTTATCACCCTTTGATTTTTTTTTTCTTACTCAATTTAGGAGTTATTGCCCTTTGTTATTTTTCTTACTTAAATTTTGTCTAGTGCATAACTTGAAAACTACATGAGATATAAACCTAAAACTTCACAGGTTGATAGATGACATTAAGGAGAAGTGCAGTGTACAAGAACCATAACTTTTGGCCCCATAGTTTAGGAGTTTGCCCTTTGATTTTTTTCTTACTTAAATTTTGTCAGGAGCATAACTCAAAAGCTATCAGAGGTGTAAAAATGATACTTCGCACGTGCATAGCCACATTGAGAAGTGCAGTGCACAAGAACAAATAACTCCATGGTTTCATATGTGATCCCTAACTGTCCAGTGTCTTGTTCTTGCACAGTACATCCTTCAGTTTAACTCATTTCACTGACAAGCCCCTTCGAGCGTATATGCGCCGCTCTGTGAAGCTTTGGCATGATGTCATTTTTCCAGGGCAGAAATTTGAATTCAAGTACGTTTGAGACATGTTGAGACTGAGGAGCAAAATTTAATTTTGGAAAATCAGTTACAGCTAGTTGCACTGTATGCTCCAGGGGTACCTTGCCTTAAACTGTTTAGGTTTATGTAAATTTTTGGGATTTGAATATACACACATACGATCCCTGCTTTACCCAAAGGTACATATATGCGCTGGTGTAAAGTTATTCAAACATTTACTCAAATCGTAAAGTTTACTCCTTACCACACAATAAAATTTCAGCTTGTACAAATTAAAAGCAATTGCAGTTAACAAATTCATTGTGACTTAACTCTTTACCACACAATCCCGACTTTTAACGACCCTGAAGAAGAAGGCTTTTGAAGACATTGTGAGAAAAGGAGAAAATGCTGGTAACCATCATTTTCTCCTTTTCCCGCAGTGTTTTCTCCCTTTTCTAAAACAAATTGCATCATTTAAGCAATGTTCAATTTCTCGTCTGCAGAGGGTTTCAATTTGGACGAGTCTAAAATTTTGTCGTGTGGTAAAGGGTTAAATGATTGGAGTAGTCTTTGAAAGGTTAGAAAACATTGTGGGCAGAAAAAAGTTGTTGGTTACCAGCATTTTCGGTTTTCCCACAATGTTCTTAAAAGCTTTCTTTTTCAGTGTTGTTAAAATATGGGACTGTGGAAAAGGGTTAAGCAGTTCAAACTTGCCTTCAGACGTGATGCTTACTTAACCCTTTACCACACAATGATGCCTTTTGACGCCCCTAAAAAAGAGGCCTTTTGAAAACATTGTGGGAAAAGGAGAAAATGCTGGTAACCAACATTTTCTCCTTTTCCCACAAAGTTTTCTACCCTATCAAAGAAAAGTTGCGTCATTTGAGCCACTATGAAATTGTGGTCTGCAAATGCTTTCAATTTGGATAGGTCTTAAATTTTGCCGTGTGGTAATGGGTTAACTAATCTGCGTATGCAAATTTCTTGCATATGCATTTAAGAGATTCAGAAAGGTATCTCAGATGTGCCTGTGTGTATGCAAGATGAACAACAGTTTTCAATGACTCGTGTACAAGTAAAGTGGCAGGCTAACCTTTACCAAGCAATTCCCAGTTTTAATGACACCAAGCAAGAAGACTGAAGTTCGAAAAGAACATGTACATGTACCAATATTTACTCTTTATCCCACAATCTTTTCTACCCATTCGAAAGCAAAATGCATCACGTAGCTTTGTTTATCATCCAAAATCACTTTCAATTTGGATGAGAAGTAAATTTCGACAAACTTTTGGACTGGAACAAATTGAAAGCATTTGCAAATGACAAAAATGGTTACCAGCTTTTTCTCCTTTTCCCACAGTGTTTTCAAGAGCTTTCTTCTTCAGGGTCGTTCAAACTTGGGATTGTTTGGTAAAAGGTTAATGTTGAAAATTTTTGTACACAATGGGCATAACAATGCTGCATAATGCATGGCTTCCATCTACTGGCAAAGTTTGGAGACAAGCAGGAACACAGGATGCATACCACACACTTGGGTTAGCTTGTATGGTGTTTAACGATCAATTCAGTAATATTGCTGCAGCCAATGCACCTATTTATCCTTCCATGGAGTTTCTTTTGCAAGTATGTACATGTAGCATAATATCCTTCCCATGCCACTGGCTGCTTTCCCACAAAACTATTGTTGAAACAATGACTGGTGGTGAGAGGAGTGAATCCTGTCACAATGACTGTCATTAATTCTCTGAAAGAAATTGGGTAAGCTGAGGATTCATACTGATACAGCTACTATTGTTAGGATTGATCTACCAGGCTTTACCTACAGACTAGAGTCCAGTTTCACTCCAAATCAAAAGAAGAAATTCAGACTCGACCAAATTCAAATCATTTGCGGATAACAAATTCAATGTAGCTTAAAGGGTGGCTTTTCTCTCTGAAATAGAAAGATAAATGTGGAAAAAAAAGAAAATGCTTCTTCTCAGCATTTTCTCCTAAAATGTTTTCAAAGGCCTTTGGGGTCATTAAAACAGGATTGGTAAAAAAAAAAACATGAAAAGGAAGGCATTTGAAAACACTTTTTACAACATTATTTCTTCTCCTTCAAAAAAAAATTCCATCATTTGTACAACATGATTTGATTAGTTGTCTGCAAACGCTTTTAATTTGAACAGGTCATAAATTTTGATGTGTGGTAGAATTAACAGAAATGTTGCAGCCAACCTTTGATTTTGCCTTTAGAGTGAAATTTGAATTCAGTTTCTGTTTAAACAGGTGGTAGGAGCATGCCTGTAATACCAGCTAAACCCTTTACCCAACATTCTCATGCTTTAATGACCCTGCAACAGAGGCCTTTTGAAAACATTGTGGGAAAAGAAGACAATGCTGGTAACCAGCATTTTCTCCTTTTTCAACAATGTTTTCTATCCAACTAGAAGCAAATCCCACCTTATAATATAATTTGTCATCTTCAGATGCTTCCAGTTTGGACAAGTCTTTAAGTTTTATCGTTCGGTAAACAGATAAATATATGGGGACTGATCTGCATCAAGCTAGGGGTTACCTAAATCTTTCAGCACAAAATATATAAAGCTTTATTCAATGACTGAAAATACAAACCATTGAAATTTGGGAGAACTCATTTTATGGACCTGATAAAGCAAGCGAACGACATACATGTAGATCCAAGATCAGAATCCAAAAACATGTATTGTGCATTTTGATCTTGAATCGATTCTGTCAGCAAAATGTGTTAATTACTCTTCTGATTTTGGTTTCATGTTAGGTTTTTCATGCTGTTTTACATTAGGACATGCGTTTCGTTCATTGAAATTCCACCTGTGCACCTACTGATGTATTTCTGTCAGTAGAAAAATGAGAAAAAAAAGCTAGTAACCAGCATCTTCTCCTTTCCCCACAATGTTTTCTACTCACCAAAAAAAAAAAAAAGGGTTTCAATTTTTCAGTCATGTTAATTTTTGTCGTCTGCAAATGATTTCAATTCTAGGTCTAAAATTTTCTATTCAATTTCTAAAATTTGATGGTTTGTCTTTGAAAGGGTTACCAGCATTTTTTTCCTTTTCCCACAGTTTTAGAGATCTCCTTCTAGGAATCCTCAATCTTTTACCAATCAATCATGGGTTTTAACTCTTAACCAAAGGATGAAATTTCAGACTTGTCCAATTAAAATGTCCAATTAGAAAGCACCAACAGAAAATGAAGTAACCCATCAACACACAATCCTGAGTTTTAACAACCCTGAGAAATTAGACTATTGAAAACATTTTGGAAAAAGGAGGAAATGCTGGTAACCAGCATTTCCTCCTTTTTCCACAATGTTTTTTCACCTCTTAGAAACAAATCATTTGAGTCTTATTTAAATTGTCGTCTGCAAATGCTTTGAATTTGAACCAGTCTTAAATATTGTTGTGTGGTAAAGAGTTAAATATGTTCTAAATGACAGGTTTCATCTATGCATGGACAGAAAACATTGTGTGAAAAGGAGAAAATGTTGTTAACCATGGTCCAGAAGACTCTGAAAAAATTGTGTCAAAATATTGGTTACCAGCATTTTCTCCTTTTCCCAACAATGATTTCTACCATTCTGAAGACAAATCTCTCAATTTGACTCAATGATTTACCTGTTGTCTGCAAAAACTTTCAATTTAGGCAAGTCTCGAATTTTGTCATCTGGTAAAGAGTGACTCAATTTCCAAGTGTGCCATAAAAACCAGTTTCAATTAACTCTTTACCAGACACCTTGTCGAAATTGAAAGCACTAACAGACGACTAATTGAATGTTACTCAAAGCATGTAATTTGTCTTTCATAGGGAAATAAGCATCATGGGAAAAGGAGAAAATGCTGGTTACCAGCGTTTTCTTATTTTTCTGCAATGTTTTCAAAAGTTTTTTTTTTTTACAAGGGCTGTTTAAAGTCAGATATGTGCGGTAAAAGTTTAAATTTATTGACCTCTCTTGGAGTTCAAAATATTTCTTGAGATCTGCTCAATTACATTAGGATTTAACACAGCATTCACCACACTATACAAAAATGATTCCTTGCTATCAAGGTTACTTGCACTGGACATATTGACAGTGTCTGACGAACAATGGTCTCCAGCTTCATTATGAATAGAATTATCTCCAGTGTTATCAGGGCTTTTCTCTGGAGAACTCTCTAAAATTGGTCCCACAAAATTTATCAAGGATAAATAATCTGAGAAACTTGCACTCTCTACACTTAGTATTTGAGTCTGATTTGAAAATGATAATTTATTGTTAGAAAGACATTTACATTCAAAAGGATCACTTAAAAGCTTTCTTTTCTTTGCGAGTGGTGATATGGATGCAACACAGTTTTCCTTCTTTACCCCGCAATCTGACAGCTTGCAGCTTTTGCACATTTTTGTGACTTTGGAATCCTTAAGCATGTTTGTAAATTTTACAAAGTTGCATTCTTCAGCAGTAGATATAATGTCAGCACTAGAAGCTTGAACCTCCTTTTTGTCTTTATCTTCTGTAATGTTGCCAGACCTTGGCTGTAATCTCTCTATATCTGCACTGTCTTTGATGTTGCCAAAAGCTACCTCAATGTACTTTAATGCTGTTTCCACTGAAGTTACCTCCTGGAAAAAAGTTGTTACAAAAGTAGTTTTAACTTTTTAACAAATGACAAAATCAAAAGAATTTGCAAACAATAAATTAACTATTGCTCATATGGTGAGATTTGTCTTAGATAGGATAGAATACATTGTGGGAAAAGGAAAAAATGCTTGTTGCCAGCATTTTCTCCTTTTCAAACTGTAACATAGTGACCGGCCAAACCTGATTATAATTGAGTTAATTAGTTAAGAAACTAATGAGTCAATTAGGAGTTAATTTCTGGCTAGTACTTGTGAACTGTATGACTTGCCGTTCTACATGTGTTTCTACATGGTTGTTTATATATGACACCATTCAAGTATAATTTGACATTTTGGTTTTATTTAATGTCAATATGTTTACACTTTTGGCACTGGTCATATGTTTGTTTTGCATTGTTGAATCTAAATGTCAGGGAGACCTTTCGTAATTATTAAGGTCAAGCTGTTTATTGGACTCCTAAGTTTTGGTGCATTCATCAAATTCTGACACATTATTTTGGGTTATAGCTTCCTAACTGTAAACCGGAATGTTGTTGTACAAATAACAGGTGATAGTATGCGTGAGAATGCAATGTCGTCAAGGCCTTGCATTTTGTATATATACTGGGTGTTTGAGAGTATGATCAGTCAGTTTCAGTTTGGCTCCATCTTGGACAGTCTGCTGTGGAGGCTCAGTCTGGAGTCTGGAGAGAGACTGACTCGGTGTGCGGGACTGGTGGAGTAGACTGGTGGTGTGGCTTGGTTGAGTGATATGCTGCATTATCAAAACTTAAAACACAAGCTTTGTCTCTTTTATATCAAAAGAACACAACGCGAAACAAAATACTAACCACTATGTGACACCACTATCTTTTAAAAGACCTTGTTTCCCATGGTCGTTTAAAGTCAGGATTGTTTGGTAAAGGGTTAAACCAACCAAAAATACTGCAGTACATTGTAAATTACGAATAAACACTTTAAAAAAATGCAAAATGCTGCAGAACAAACAAGTACTATGTGGAGATACCATTGCAAGACTGCAGTTTCTTTGTCTGTTTTGTTAGTTGAAAAAAAGGCATTACTGTTAAAAATTAATTGAGGGTTACCTGTCCTTTTTGCAAGGGTTTCCTTCTTGCTAGTTAACCCAAGTTTGATAGTAACAACTTCAGACATAAAATTTGATATCAGAAAATGCTAAAGTTTTCACATGACAACACAGGGATTTGGGATTACCTTGGCATTTTTTAGCTCACCTGAGCACAAAGTGCTCAAGGTGACCTTTTGTGATCGTGCTGTGTCCGGCGTCCGTCGCCTGTTGTACATCGTCAACTTTTACCCTGTGTCCCTCTAGAGGCCACATTTTCAGTCCGATACTTGTGAAACTTGGTCAGAATGTTAGTCTTGATGATATCTCGAACGAGTTCGATAATAGGTCATGTATGGTCAAAAACTAGGTCACAAGGTCAAATCTTAGAAAAATCTTGTGTACGCTCTAGAGGCTACATTTTCAGTCCAAAGCTCCTGAGAGTTGGTCAGAATATTTGTCTTGATGATATCTCTGACAAGTTCGAAAATGGGTCATGTCCGGTAAAAAACTAGGTCACTAGGTCAAATCTTAGAAAAACCTTGTGTACGCTCTGGAAGCCACATTTTCTGCCCAAAACTCTTGAAAGTTGGTCAGAATGTTTGTCTTGATATTACGTCACACTAGTATGAAATGAGTCATGTCGGGTCAAAAACTAGGCCACTACATGTAGGTCAAATCTTAGAAAAACCTTGTGTACGCTCTAGAGGCCACATTTTCTGTCCAAAACTCTTAAAAGTTAATCAGAATGTTTGTCTTGATGATATCTCAGACAAGCTAAAAAATAGGTCATGTTGGGTCAAAAACTAGGTCACTAGGTCATATCTTAGAAAAACCTTGTGTACGCTCTAGAGGCCACATTTTCAGTCCAAAACTCCTGAAAGTTGGTCAGAATGTTTTTCTTGACAATATCTCGGACGAATTCAAAAATGGGTCATGTCTGGTCAAAAACTAGGTTACTAGGTCAAATCTTCGAAAAACCTAGTGTACTTTCTAGAGGCCACATTATTAGTGCAATACCCAGGAAACTTGGTCAGAATGTTTGTTTTGATGATTTCTTGGACCAGTATGCAAATGGGTCATGTCAGGTCAATAACTAGGTCACTGAGTCAAATCTTCGAAAAACCTTGTGTATGCTCCAGAAGCCACATTTTCAGTCAAATACTCATGAAAATCTTGGTAGAATGTTTGTCATAATATCTCAAAAAAGATTGAAAATGGGTCATGTTTGGTCAAAAGACTCAGGGGAGCGACTTCGAGGCCATCATGGTCCTCTAGTTTTTGAAAACAGCTGCACTAAAAAGGTTTTAAAGTGCTAAAGTGTCATTTTATCCTTTACCAAAAGATCTTATTTATCGACCCATGGGAATATTGTTTTTGAAAACATTGCAGGACAAGAGGGCCATGATGGCCCTGAAGTCGCTCACCTGAACCTTTTGACCAAACATGATCCATTTTAAATCTCTTTCGAGATATCATGACAAACATTCCAAAAAGTTTTCATAATTAGTGAACTAAAAATTTGCAAATTTGGCCTCTAGCATGTACACAAGCTTTCTCTAGACTCATCTAAGATGTCATCAAGACAAATATTTTGACTGAGTTTCATGAGTATTGAACTTGAATTGTGGCCTCTAGAGTATAACAAGGTTTTTCTAAGATTTAACCTTGTGGCCTAGTTTTTCACTCGACCCAACCCATTTTCATTCATCAAATATGTTATCAAGAAAAAAATTCTGACCAAATGTCATGAGTATTGGGCTGAAAATGGGGCCTCTAGAGCAAACACAAGTTTTTTCAAATATTGTTCCCCATGACCTAGTTATTGACCTGAGGTGACCCATTTTCAAACTCCTCCTAGATCTGCCTAACTTTCATGAATATTTGAGTGAAAATGTGGCCTCTAGAGCTTACATATAGTTTTTCTAAGATTTGACCTAGTGACCTAGTTTTTGACCCAACATAACCCACTTTTGAACTCTTCTGAGATATCATCAAGACAAACATTCTGACCAACTTTCCACAGTATTGGACTAAAAAAGTGTCCTCTAGAGCATACACAAGGTATCAAAGATTTGACCTAGTGACCTAGTTTTTGACCTGACATGACCCATTTTCAAACTTGTCCGACATATCATCAAGGCAAACATTCTGACCAATTTTCAAGAGTTTTGGACCGAAAATGTGGCCTCTAGAGCGTACAAAAGGTCTTTCTAACATATGACCTATTGACCTAGTTTTTGACCCGACATGACCCATTTTCATACTCATCTGAGATATCATCAAGGTAAACATTCTGATTAGCTTTCACGAGTACTGAAATGAAAATGTGGCCTCTAGAGTGTAAACAAGGTTTTTCAAAGATTTGACCTATTGACCTAGTTTTCGACCCGACATGATCCATTTTAAATCTCGTCCAAGATATCATCTAGGCAAACATTCTGACAAACTTTCAAGAGTACTGGACAGAAAATGTGGCCTCTAGAGCGTACACAAGGTTTTTCTAAGATTTGACCTAGTGACCTAGTTTTTGATCCAACATGACCCATTTTCAAACTCGTCTGAGATATCATCGAGGCAAACATTCTGACAAACTTTCAGGGGTATTGGACAGAAAATGTGGCCTCTAGAGCGTGCACAAGATTTTTCTAAGATTTGACCTAGTGACCTAGTTTTTGATCAGACATGACCCATTTTCAAACTCATCTGAGCTATCATCAAGGCAAACATTCTGACCAACTTTCAGGAGTATTGGACAGAAAATGTGGCCTCTAGAGCGTGCACAAGATTTTTCTAAGATTTGACCTAGTGACCTAGTTTTTGACCCAACATGACCCATTTTCAAAGTCGTCCGAGATATCATCAAGGCAAACATTCTGACTAAGTTTCATGAGTATCGGACTGAAAATGTGGCCTCTAGAGCTTACACAAGGTAAAAAGTTGAAGACAGATGACGCACGACAGACGCCAGACACAGCACAATCACAATAGCTCACCATGAGCACTTCGTGCTCAGGTGAGCTATAAAAGAGAACATGCGGATAACAAACATTTTCTCCATTTTATCACAATGTTTTGTACCTTATCAAAGACAAATCCCATCATTTAAACAATATTTGTCTGCTGCAATTACTTTGACGATGAACCTTCTAAAGTTTTGTCGTTTGGGAAAGACATAGCAGGTGACAAAGGTACCATAGGTATGTAACAGACTTATCTCTTTACCAAACAACAAAATTTTGGACTCAACCAAATTGAAAGCAATTGCAGACAACAAAGTAATTGTTTCTAAGATGGTGTTACTTGTCTGTACATGGGAAGAAAACATTGCTGGAAAAAGAGAAAATGTTGGTTACCAGCATTTTCTCCTTTTCCCACAATGTTTTCAATAGGCTTCTTCCTTGGGTTCTCTATAACTTTGTATTGTGTGTTAAAGGGTTAAAGACCCATGTGTGCAAAGAAATGTTTCTACTAAATGTATACCTCATTTGGATTTAGATATTTACACAGATCCAGGCCTGGTATTGAAGTCATCATCGCTGACATTAGGAACCTTGTAATGGACTCACTTATATGTGAATAAATGTCTTCTTTCTGTAAGAAAAGTATATTTCATGATCATTATTATCATTTTTAGCACATTAACTCTTTTATTTAAGACCTCTTCAATTTCACAGCATTTGCAGACGACAATTTAAATTTGACTCAGTTGAAGAAATGTTGCCTTGAATGGGTAGAAAACTGAGAAAAGAAGAAAACGGTGGGGTGTTGTCATAGCCATGTAATTGTTTGTGTCATTGTGCGAAAACTCAGACATTTTTTGACATCTCTGTCAATACTGATGATATTTACTTCAGATTCCACCTAGCTGTTATCATCAAAAGAACATGTAACCAAAATATTTTGACACAGATATGCCTTTTTTTTCACCTAAATTTCACTGAAAACATGTTTAGAGCCAGGCTTAGCACATGCATGTGGTGTTCTTGTTTCATCTTGTAGCAGACAACTTTTGCAAAACAAATTGTGTCATAGAAACTGCTTATTTTGCTCAGATTGATAGATTGATTGATTGTCTTAAATGCTGTTTTAAATATTAAATGTATTTCAGTTAGATTGCAGCTGCCACTACATCTATCTATGCATTCCTCGAGTGTTTTTTACTACTATTTACCAGAATATTCTTCCCAAGCCACTGGCTGCATTTTCACATCACCATCATTGAAACTATGATCAGCAGTGAGAGAGGAATGAATCCTGTCGCAATGACTATCATCATTCCCCAACAATTTCTCCCACATGGGTTTTGACCAGTGACCCCTTCTTCTTGAGTCCTGTATGCTACCAACTGTGCTACCAGAGTAATATCACCTTCTTCTATGTTAGGACACGATTTTAAGATTTATTGAACCTTTATTCATCTTTACTCTTTACCAAGCAACAAAATTTTAGACTCCATCAAAATGAAAGCATTCAGCAACAAATCAAATGTGGCCAAAAAAGACTTATGTCCTTGAAATTGTGGAAAACATTATATGGAAAAATTCTGGTTACCTATATTTTCTCCTTTTCCCAAGTGTTTTCTACCCTTCCACAGGCAAAATTTAAATTTTAAGATTAATTTTTTCTCCAACAAATGTTTTCAAGCTGGACCGGTCCGAAATTTTGCCTTTCAGTAAAAAGTTAAGTCACAGTGACAATACCTAATTATAGTAGAAAACAATGTTAAAACCCCCAAAACAAAAATGCAGAGAAAATCCTCTAAAGAAGGCTGTACCTATTTAATCTTTACCAAATGGCAGAATTTTAGACTTGTTTAAATTAAAAGCATTTGTGGACCACATAACAATATTAAATGTTTAACATATCATGAAAGCTGTCTTTGAAAGGGGTAGAAAACATTGTGGGAATAGGAAAAAAAGGCTGGTTACTCCTTTTCCCAAGATGTTTTCAACAGTCTTTTTCCTTGGGCTTGTTAAAACTCAGGATTGTGTGCAAATGGATTAATAACTTCACAGTATTAGACAAAATGACCCCCCCCCTTCCCCTGGGGCTACTGTACTTTGTAGGATATAGGTACCAAAAAGTAGAAAATAAATGGATAAAACAGATCAAACTCAAGTATCATTTTAAAAGATTATTTCAATCCCAAATAGTTTTGGTCATTTTAAAACCTTTATTAAGGGGTGTATTGTTTATTATGAAGGCTGATGACATCAACGTCACATGACTTCAATGGCAACGACACCTAAAAATGGTAATGACTTTCGCATAAAAAAGGTAAAGTACATGTATTATCAATTAGAGGACTTACCATGGGTATCCATGTGTTAACACTGATAGAAGAATCTGTGCACTGTACAAAATGCCACCAATGTCGAGGAACAAATAGTGTGTCCCCAGGTTCTAACTCTACTATGAATGGTGTTGTGTGCTGAAAAATGTTACATTCATTAGTCATTGTTAAAGTTTTCTACATGTACCTTTTGTAAAAATTCTAAACCCCTTGGTATTAACCCTTTACCACACAATCCCGAGTTTTAACAACCCTAAGGAAGAAGCCTTTTGAAAACATTGTAGGCAAAGGAGAAAATGCTGGTTACCAGCATTTTCTCCTTTTCCCACAATGTTTTCTAACCTTCCAAACCTGAATTTCTATTTTCCAGTCACATTTGTTTTTTTGTCTTCAAATCCTTTCAATTTGGATAAGTTTAAAATTGTGTTGTTTGGTAAAGAGTTAA
This sequence comes from Hippopus hippopus, assembly GCA_946811185.2. Lineage (NCBI taxonomy): Eukaryota > Metazoa > Mollusca > Bivalvia > Cardiida > Cardiidae > Hippopus > Hippopus hippopus. The sequence goes on from OX328096.1 coordinate 70,253,962, forward strand.
AAGGAATGAGCAGCGCTCCAACAGTGTGCAAGTTTAATGCATCTCTTTGATGAATTAAACCAAGCAAGATTGTCAGATAATTAAGGGTACGTGAAACCCATTTTCTCTAACAACCTACTGAACTAGAGCTATCACTAAACGTGATCATACCCCCCCACCAGCTCCTTGTCACAAAACAGGTCTTTGTCACAGAATGCAGAATGGTTTAGTACAAAAGGAAGAGTTGAAAAAAGTTCAAGGGGAGATAATTCCACAACAAATCGCAGCAGGGTCATGGAAATTGCACATGCACAATTTCATATATATAGGAACACTGTTCGTAAATTTGAGTTCAGTACCTGAAAAACTGTTGGTGTATTTCGCCGGACAAATTTGTGTCTACGGACAGACGGACGGACAGCCATGGCGATTCCAGTATACCCCCTCCACTTCGTTGTCGGGGGTATAATTATGATGAACAATCGTTTCACATGCAGAAAATTTACAACAGCAAAATGTCAGCTTGTGTCGACTGTGCAGGCTGACATGAGTACATACTCTTTGCAGCTGCATTAAAGTCTCTTTTCACAGAGCATGGCTAAGACATCCTAGTTTCTCAAGGCTGTTATGACTAGGATAGCTTAGGAAATATCCATTTTGAGCCAAATCAGATTTAACTCTTCACTACACAACAAAAATTTAGACTTGCCTGAACTGAAAGTATTTGCAGATGAATAATCAAATGTGATTCCAATGTGGAACTTTGTCTTAAATAGGGTAGAAAACATCGTAGGAAATGGAGGAAGTTCTGGTTACCAGCAGTATCTCCTTTTCCCGCAATGTTTTCAAAAGGCTTCCTCCCCAGATTTAACTCTTTAACAAACAACAAAACTTTAGACTTGACTAAACTGAAAGCATCTGTAGATAAAAAAAATTGAATGTGACTTAAATGTCAGATGGAGTTTGTCTCTAGGGTAGAAAACACTGTGGAAAAAGGAGAAAATGCTGGTTATCAGCATTTTCTCCTTTTTCCTCAATGTTTTCAAAAGGCCTCTTCCTTAGACTTAGCTTTTTTCTAAACCATAAAAAGTTTTGACTTGCCTCAACTCTTTACCACATGAGAAAATTTTAGGCCGGTCCAAATTGAAAGCATTTGCAGACGACAAAATAAATGTGACTGAAAAATTGAAATTTGGTTTGGGAAGGGTAGAAAACATTGTGGTAAAAGGAAAAAATGCTGGTTACCAGCATTTTCTCCTTTTCCCACAATGTTTTCAAAAGGCTTCTTTCTCAGGGTCGTTAAAAGTTGGGATTCTGCTGTAAAGGGTTAACTGAAAGCATTAATTTGCAAACAAAAACTGAATGTGACTCAAATGATGGAGATTGTCAAAATGTTGGTTACAACCATTTTCTTGTTTACCACAATAGGCTTCCTCCTCAGGATCCTTAAAACACAAGACTGTTTGGTTATGGGTCAAAGTTAATATATATGTGTTATCTAAAAGAAACCAACCTTAAAAAGAGGATGTTTTGTGAGGTCAGGACAGAGAATGTTTACTTCACTAAATACACTTGACTCTTCATAGGGCACTCTCGTAGGATACATCAGCTCCGTCTGACTTGGACTGAATAGGACCCATCTTTTACGCCCATAAATCTGTGTTACAAGATTAAATCCATATGTATCCTGGTGACATGGAGTGTAAGCACCAGTACTACCAATCCAGATGGTACTGTCTGTGCCATTTCTTTCCGGAAATCCAAACTTGGCCCATTGTACTTCCTGGAAAAGAGAAGACATGATCATATTAACCCCTTACCACATGATCACAGGTTTTAACCACCGTGAGGTTTCTTTGTTTGTATAGTGTTCAAAGCTGTTTTCAATATTACTTCAGTTACATGACAGCAAGTGCGCTTATCCATACTTTTCTAGTGCACCTTTAACAAGTACTTTGCACATTATTCTTCCCAAGACTGCAACTTCTTTCTCACATAATCATCTTCACACAATGATCAGGTGTGATAGAGGAATGAATTCTGTTGCAATGACTATCATCAATCTTCCAGAATAAATTAGACGAGCTGGGCATTTAAATTTGTGTCTCAAGTACTGTTTGCTACACACTGTGCTACTAGGCCAGACCACCTTGAGATACAAGGATATACTGAAAACAGTTTGGAAAATGGGGAAAATGTTGGTAATCATTTTCTCCTTTTCTCAAAATGTTTTCTACCCTCAAGCAGGAACTATTTGTAGCCAGCATTTTCTCCTTATTCCATACTGTTGGTAAGTGCCTTCTTCCTTGGGTCACAAAACACAAGAATTTAAATTTGGGAAAGATTTAACTCATTACCATCTGTAGGCTTCTGGGGCTTTTTTGAGATCCATTTCTTACCATTGCAGATTAAAGGAAGTACAAACACTTGAGAGAAAAGTAAGAAATATTTTTTGACTGATGTGGAACTCTACAGTGATAACTGTTTATCAAAAGATTATATTTTTTTTTATAACCGTGAGGCAGAAGGCTGTGGAAAAAGGAGAAAATGCTGATGACCATACTGGACATACATTAACTTTACAATGCTTACAAAGAAAGAAAACCGACTCTCAGTTCTTTGATTTCTCACCTGCAAGAGCTCAGGACAGTCCACAAACATGTCCTTCATGTATTTATAGTCAATATAACAAGAGTACAAGTCTGTGGGAAGAGATTTCAGATGATTATCATGGCTACAGTGTCCAGTCAACCAATCACAATACTGCTTCAGGCTGCATTCAATATGCAAGCATTCAGTTTCAGGACAAATTTCTGAAAAAAAAAAGAAAGTATAAACTCTTGTAAGAAAATATTGTGGAAGAGTGAAAATTGAATTATCTGCGTTAGCCAACATGTTTTAAAGTATGGTCAGAAAGTAATGCTCATTTTCATTATCCATGATATTGCAATGTCGATGCCATTTTACCATTATAAAACTACTGTATTGGACAGTGCAGAGCTATGTTCCATGGTCACATCTATGTTGCTGAAATCTGATCTTTGATTTACACTGTCTACAAAAGCAACTTTCGAGTCTACGGATGAAAAGTAATCTTTCTAAGAAGGTTGATTTGTTTTTAAGAATTTTTCATGGAAGGATTCTGAATATTACAGTCTAGTAACTCTGGCAGTCTTCTGATTTGTATTTTATTTACACTGCATGGGAAGATTTGATACCACACAAGACCAAAGGCATGCAATGAAATTTTAACAAATCAACCCTTACCCCTATGACATTTGAGCTGTGTTGAAAAACATGTCTGCATGCTATACTAGGAATCCTATCTGACACTTACAGGGTAGATCTACAGGTTTTTTTTTTTTAGGCTAATTTTCTTCATGAAAAATGTTTATATCTGGTCTAGAGACTTTTAATCTTTTACCAAACAACAATAATTTAGATTATATTCTAGTCTGAACTGAAAGCATTTGCAGATGACAATTCAAATGCAGCTCAAATGGTGCAATTTGTCTCTAGAAGTAAAGACAGCATGCTGGAAAAAGGAGAAAATGCTAGGTTACCTGCATACTCTCCTTTTCTCACCATGTTTTCAAAAGCCTTCTTCCTTTGGCTCACTAAATCACGGGATTGTTTGGTAAAGATTCTACTCTTTTGAAAACTCCGAGAAAGAAGAGGTATAGAAAACCTCCTGGTACAAAGGAGAAAATGCTGGTAACCAGCATTTTTTCCTTTTCTAAAAGTCACATTCAACTTGTCATCTGCAAATGCTTTTAATTTGGACAAGTCTACATCTTGTGTGGAAAAGAGTAAAAGCATATACCTGCACTTCTTTCCATAATTTTACACCTGAATAACCTCTCTCCAACTCTTTCTGCCAGATACTCTGGTGTCCATTTCATACCTTTCCAATCATTCACAAAACCTTTAAAAAGGAGTGGTGTACAGTCACTCTTCATCGCATCTCGAAATAGCCTACTACTGTCTTCCTATATCAAAGGGAAAGAAAGAACAAATAAAAACAAAACCTGATGTAATTAACAGCTGAATTTCTTTGCCAGGTAAAACAGCCTGGCTTATCCCTTTCCTACACAATCACGAGTTTTAACAACCCTAAGAAGAAGGCTTTTGAAAACATTGTGGGAAAAGGAGAAGATGCTGGTAACCAATGAAAGGGTAGAAAATACTGTTGGAAAAGGAGGGAATGCTGGTTACCAGCATTTTCTCCTTTTCCAACAGTATGTTTTCAAAAGCTTTCCTCAGGGTCATTAAAACAAAGAACTATCTGGTAAGGGGTTAAACCACACAATCCAATATTCATGATGCTAAGTAAGAAAGCTTTATGAAAACACTGATGGAAAAGGAGAAAATGCATGTACCATTTTTTTTTCCCTTTTCTGACAAAGTTTTCTACTCTTCCCAAGACAACAGATAACATTTGCTTTATAAAAATATACTTCTCATCTTCTAACCCTCAAAATTTGGAAAATCCAAAATTTTGTTGCTTTGTACATAATTCGGATTTGCTACACTTAGCCTTTCTTATTTACTTAACCCTTTACCACACAATCCAGACCTCCAAGGCCAATACTTTCTCAAAACATTTGTGGAAAGAGGAGAAAATGCTGGAAATTAGCTGTTTCTCATTTTCCCAAAATGTTTTCTTTTCTTGCAAAGCGTAATTTTTTAATTCATGCAAAACTGAATTAGATCTGGTCTAGTCATGTGCACATGCTCTCAATTTGGACAAATCTATAATTATGTCATTAGTTACAGTGTTAACCCTTTACAACACAAAGTGTTAACCCTTTGCCACACAATACTAAGTTTAAACTACTCTGTTAACAAAAGGCTTCTGAAATCATCTGCAATTTCTCATTTTCCCACGATGTTTTCTACCCTTTTAAAAATAATTTTACTTTTTGAGTCATATTTAATTTCTCAGCTGCAAAATCTTAATGCTTTAAATTTATGGATGTGAAATTTTGTTGTTTGGTGAAAAGAAAATGCAAACTCAAGTCACTATAACCTGGTTCAAATGTGAAATGCTGACGATAATTTCATTGCATTAATATTATCCATAACAAATTTCACACAATTTATGTTTAGTGTCAACTTGCTCCTTACTCAAGTTACAAATGTCATTTCGTCATACTGTACTCTTACCATTTACTGATTTAGACGAATGACAGTAGGGTTCAATTAAATTTCGTGAATGTTTCAGTGCCTAGCTATACAACTGAACAATCCGTAAAACAATACAGCTTTCATTTCATTTAGAAACCGTCTGTTTTGAAAGACAGAAAGACTGCGTAGCGTTTCAACTTTGATTTTGTTCCTCCGTTCTGTTTCTCCCGGCTTCCCTTTAAAAATATCTTACATTTAATGTCAAAGTTGAGAACCAGCTGTAAAACAGGATGTTTACATACTGATAGTTCTAATCAAAGAGCAAAGCGCCCAACATATTTTTTTATCCACTGAAAGAAGAAGAAAAGATAAATTACAACACATCACACAGGACCCCTCTTGCTTGGGCAAATTTTAAATGAGGCTTAAAACTACGGTCTTTCCTGTGAATATCTTTAAGAAACGTCGTAGGCTATGATCGGCTCCGGGCTTGTTCGTCCCTGGGCTTGTTCGTCCCTGGGCTTATTCGCCCGGGCTTGTTCGTCCCACACTACCTTATCGATCGTATTGGAATGAACAGTGCTATGTGCCTTCTAGAACAAATTATTATTTTACACAGAAAAGTACTTTGAATAAAACTTTCTCTTGGTAGTTTATTGAACCATCTTCTCTTCTCCAAGACACACTGACAACTTTATTGCCTTTTGTTGGCAAAATAACATTTACCATGGGGTTGTTTAAACATGTAACTGTATGATAAAAGCTACTATGATAAGGAACACAGAAGTTGTTAGTTTGTTTTTGTTGTTCAACACCGTGTTCATCGTCGTTTTCAGCAATATTGCAGCTATATCACAACAGCCAGTACTACACGGTCTTGCCTACGGCTTACCTTCCACAACACACTATGAATTGAAATTCCAAGTCAATATCCATAAATATTTTTCTTTATTTTGATATCATCTTTAAGTGTAATGATGGGGATGACTATTTTTGCATAGTTAGATATCTTAGGTTGAGTAAAATGATTGTGGATTATGTGCAGTTAACACCTTTTCATCTATACCTGTCGAAATCAGTGAAGTATGCACTATTAACACGTTTGTTTGGCAGGTACATAAGTTGGGACGAACAAGCCCGGACCAACAGGAAATCAATCGGGACGAAGAAGCCCGGATGAACAAGCCTAGGGACGAAAAAACCTGTTTCGTACTCAAGCACGCTCGCACTCAAAGGACAAACTTTTCTTGTTCCCAAAACAGCCGTAAAGGGCATTCTAAGAATTTGTGTTAGAATCAGATTTTCTTTTGATATGCTGATAAATACTACAAGCAATATTTTGCTCTGTAGTTATAGAAATCGGACAGATACATCACATCTATAGAAAGGTGCAATTTGGCATTTGAAAAACTTGGTGGTTTTTGCAGCTGGTATTCCGTTACTTCCTATTTTTATCCACAACCTGTTTTTATAACACCCAAGTAAATTTGTCAGTAAAATTAAAATTCCCTTAATATTTCTTATCACACCCAAACTTCTGTTTCATTAGAGAAGGAATTGTCACTCATTTTCAAGTCAAAATTCCGAAAATGGTAAAGGATAGCGAAAGTTACCAAAAAAAGTGTAATTAGGCCATTTAGCTTATACCATTCAAGTTGTGATAACATCAGATCATGTATACATAAATTTTCAGAGAATGATTAAGCATATTGTAGTCAGTACCATGGATGTATCAGTCAACAAGGCTCAAGTTCTTGACTGTCGAAGTATGGTGCTCAAAAATAGATTTTTTTTTGTAAAATTTTGGATGCACCAAAAATACTTTGTGTCATTTTTGTGCAGGTTTTTGAGTATTTTTAGGATGTAATGACAATGTCAGCTGAATGGAAGTACTGGTATTTGGTAAATAACTGATGAGGTGTTGAGTGGGACTGTGTACCACCAGTACTAACCTACACTATTTATGAAAAGATTATATTCTATGTTTTATTTTATGTATTTAGAGGTTCTGTCATCCAATAAGTAGTTTTGATTTATCCATTATAAGGGCAAGCTCTAGTATGAGTTTTTTTAGCTCCACTGGCCGAAGGCCAGCGGGCTTATGTCATGGCCCGGTGTCCGTCGTGCGTCCGTCAGTCTGTGCGTGTGTGCGTGCGTCTGTCCATCTGTCCGTCCGTCAGTTAACTTTTTTTTTCAAACTTCTTCTTCTCTGAAACTACCCATCCAAATTTGATGAAACTTCACAGAAATGATCCTGCCATGATCCTCTTTAGAATTTTGTGAAAGAATTTGATTCCTTCAAAAACTCTGGTTGCCATGGCAACAAAACTGAAAAATATTGAACATCTTTAAAAATCTTCTTGTCTGAAACCATAAGGCCCAGGGCTACTAAATTTGGCATGTAGCTTTATCTAATAGACCTCTATCAAATTCCTTCATATTATAGCCCTGGGGTCAAAATTGGCTCTGCCCCGGAGATCACAAGTTTAACATGGGCTTATATAGTGACTGTAATTTAAATAGTAATCAAGGGAAATAACTCCTGTTATACAAGATAAAGTTTGTTACTATTTACCTCTCTTGATTATCAAACTGCACTTATACATTATTGGAGTTTGTAATTCAAGTTTTTCGGAGAGGGAATGTTCTGTTTTAAGGGAGAGTGATTTATTTTGATGCTAATGGTTATGCTCACATGAATGCAATGTTTAATTTAAAGTAAGGTTTGTATCGCTCAAATTTTTTCAGAACTTTACCTTTCATGTTAATGAATAAACCTGCTTGTATTCACTGACATTATCTTTGCATTTAAAAAGATATGACTGTTTTTGTTTGGCGGGCGGGGTGGAGGTTATGTTTTCAAAGTAAATTTATTACCATACAGACTTTTTATGCTGTATGTCTCTGTCAATGCCAATTAAGCGTATCATACATTAATTTTACTCTTTAAGAAATGACAAATTTTTTTTACTGTACCAAGTTTAAAGCCATTGCAAAAAGACAAATTGAATGTAGCTTAAATGACTATTTCTGTCTTTGATAGTTTGGAAACTTTGTGGGAAAAGGAGAAAATACTGGCTGACAACATGTTGTCCTTTTCTCACGGTGTTTTTGAAAGCCTTCTCTTTCAGGGTCATTAACACTTCGATTTGTGTGGTAAAGGATTAAAAAGCCAGTGGAGCAATACAGGGCCATCATGGCCCTCTTGTTTTTTTATCACATATCAGCCATCTTGCAAATCAAGCCTTTTGCAAGTGGAAGTCTGAAAATACAACATTAAACCAGTATGGCTTCATTGTCTTTAACCCTTCAGCAAAGAATTCTGTATTTTAACGACCCTGAGGAAGGAGGCTATTAAAAACATTGTAGGAAAATGAGTAAATGCTGGTAGCCACATTGACCTTATTGTCTGCAAATGCTTTCAATATGGACAAGTCTAAAATTTTGTCGTCAGGTAAAGAGTTGAGAAGTTTTGCTGTCTGCATGTTAACTTTTTACCACACAACCCCATGTTGTAACTATTCTGTGGAAGAAGGCCATTGAAAACACCACTATTGAAAAGGAGAAAATGTTGGTAAGCAGCATTTGCCTTTTTCCACAATGTTTTCTACCCGTTTGCAGACAAAGTCCATTATTTGAGCCACATTCACTTCTGTCACCTGCAGATGCTTTCAGTGTGGACTAGTTGAAAATCTGATTGTCTGGTTAGAATTAAAGAGTTGCCCATGTATTGGCCAGATGGAACCAGACCAGCATTTCTTCTTTTCCACAATGTTTCCTACCCTATAAGAGATCTGCAGCAAATTTGTACAAATTTTGAAACTGTTGTCTGCAGGACTGCGGCTCTCCAATCTAGAAGGATAGAAAAAAATCATAAACCAAAAGGTTCAAAACATGAGCAGTCAACTGCACAAATATTGACAGTATCAGGATAGTTTCATAGTAGATTAGAAAGAGATGATCTTTTTCTTCATTTCAGGAAACATGTCTAAAGGTACTGCTACTTTGAAGAATTTCTTCATATTCAACCCAACTTATGGACCTAAAGAAGGAGAGGTAAGTTGGTTTGTTTTATCCTGTTACCACACAATCCTGAGTTTAAACGACCCTGAGAAAGAGGCCTGTTGTAACCAGCATTTTCTCCTTTTCCCACAATGTTTTCTAGACTATGTGAAATACAAGTTGTGCCATATTTGTTTTGTCATCTGCAACTACTTTTAAATTGGACCAGTCTAAAACTTTGGCATTTTGTGAAGAGTGAAACACATACATGTAGCTTGTTCACTGTTAATTACTAATTTGATTCAGATGAAATCCATACACATACAGGAAAAAAATTAAATTTATACAGTGATGGCTTTGTGCCTATTTTATCTCTTTACCATATATTGTGTCTTAAAAACATTGTAGAAAAAGCAGCAATTACTCCTTGTTTACCAATACATCCAAAAAATGTCAATTTCCTTCAAGTTTGTTTTTGTTGTCCTGGTTGTAACCATTTCTGTGTAAGATAGCACAAAGTAATTGGTTTAAGTGATAGGAACTGCACCTTATTTCTGTATTAGACAAGAATGATATGTTTTACATACATCTGTCTAGATTGGTATTCGGAACAAAAGCTGTTGTCTGCCTATACTCATAGATAATTGTGAGTCATGCTGTGCCAAAGGGGGGCTTAATGCATCTCCATGATGCTTGATATCAAGCGATTCATCTCATAACTATGGATCCATAAAATCCATTTTGTTCAACAGCCGACTGAGTCATGAGGTACACTGTCCTTTGACATGCAGAAAAATGATCAATAGAAAAATGTTTTTGCCCAGGTCAGCCTGCACAGACTGAGTAGGCGGACCTGGGTGGATACTTTTTGCAGATGCCTTAAGCCATGGCTCATATATTTTCAATTTTAGTTGACTTACCAGATAATTTTTTAAATGATAAAGGAGTTTTAGTTGTGTATTGTTTCTGTTTTCAGGAACACAAGAAGATTATGTATTACTTCCCAAAGAATACAGATCTAGATTCACAAATTAAGATAGTTGGCTTGTGTGAAGCCATCACAAATTTTACAAAGTATGTTCTTAACTCTTTACCACACACTCTTTACCACACAACAAAAATATAGACTTATCCAAATCAAAGGCATTTGCAGAGGACAGTTTTAATATAGCTCATATGATGGAACTTGCGTTTGACAGAGGAGAAAACATTATGGGAAAAGGAGAAAATGCTGGTTACCAGCATTTTCTGCTTTTCCCACAATGTTTTCAAAAGGCCGCTTCCTTGGGGTCGTTAAAAGTTGGGATTGCGTGGTAGAGGATTAAAGTTCAAATTTAATTTTGAATGAGCTTTGTATCCATTAAGTGATTGTATTCTGAAAAAAAAAATGCAAAAAAAAAAAATTTTTTGTTAATAAGCATAATTAACATGAATAAAGATCCGTAAATGAAAACTTGTGAAAACAGAGTGCCAATCAGAATAAGGGCTATTTATGAGCAATTTCTCCGGCCACATCTTTATGGATCTTTACCAGATGGCAAAATTTCAATGTTGTTGACATGGTAGTAATTGTCTGTGAAAGGGTTGAAAACATTGTTGGAAAAAGAAAATGCTGTTTACCAGCATTTTTTTTCCTTTTCTTACATTGTTTTTAAAAGCCTTTTTTGCTCAGGGTTGTTAAAACTTGGGATTGTGTGGTAAAGGGTTTAGGTATTCATAGGTAGATTCTACATTTTATTTTTCTTTTCAATCTTGGCCTATGGACACTTTTAGCTTTCTTCCTTCATACATAATGGTGCAATAGGTATACATATGATTACTGTTAATTTTTCAAATATTTAAGGTTTCATAACTCGGTGTTCAAAAAATCTTATTTATAGGAGCAGTGAAATCTATTAATTTTTGCTCCCACGGTATTGTATGAACTTTTTTAGGCTATCTGTTCAAGCAAGAATAGGCTTTTGTTACAAGTTGATGATAATTGAAAACTTATTTTCTTGCTTCAGGACATTTTCAGATAAGTCCTGTGAAAGTCTACATACACAAAAAAGTCGACAAATCTTTTACCAGCCGGAACCAGACTTTTGGATGGTAATGGTAGGTTGTGAAACAATCCTACCATCTATGTTTAACCAACAATGCTGATTTTTAACAGCCCTGAGACAGAATCCCATAAAAAACATTATGAAAAAGGAAGAAACGTTGGTAACCAGCACTTTCTCCTTTTCCCATAATGTTTTCTACCCTTTCCAAAACAAATTTCAATTTTTAAGTTGCAATAATATTGTTGTTTGCAAATGCTTTCAATTCGGACAAGTCCAAAATGTTATCATCTGATAAAGACATAAACCCCTTACCAAACAATCCCAAGTTTTAAAGATGCCTAGTAGAGGAGCTTTTGAAAACACTGCAGGAAAAGGAGAAAATTCTGGTAACCAGCATTTTCTCCTTTAAATGACAATATGTTCTACCCCTTTAGAGACACATGTGATTCATGGAGTGGAAAGCCCTTATCAAGTATTTGTAGCAAACAACACAGAAAACATTAAAGTGATTCATGATTGTAACCACTATTTTTAACGTTTTTCAAAATGCTTTCTACCTGTTTAAAGATAAATCCTATGATGTAGTTTTACTTTTTTTGTCATCTTCAAATATGCTTTGAATTTGGATAAGTCTAAATTTTAAGGACCTGAGAAAGAAGGCTTTTGAAAACCTTGTGGGAAAAGGGGAAAATGCTGGAAACCAGCATTTTCTCCTTTTCCCACAATGGTTTCCATTCTTTCAAAGATAAATTTCATTTTTTGAGCAAAATTTATTTTGTCATTTGCAAATACATCCAGTTTGAACTTGTTTAAAATTTTGTTGTCTGATAAAACATTAAACTTCTGAAACAAATGTGTCGAAGATGACCTTGAAAAATATCCTCATAAAATATGGATAACAAACACGAGTCAAGGTTTACATATGGCCTGCAACAGGTGAAAAGGGGCTTTTGGACATTTGCGTAATGTGTCATTTCGGATCAGCCTGCGCAATCCGCGCAGGCTAATCCGAAACAACACTATCCGTTTTTATGTAATTTTCTGTTTTGTGCAAGTCTACTGTAGCACACAATCTAATGTAGCGTAAAGTGCCACCTGGGATTAGCCTGCGCGGACTGCGCAGGCTGATCCGAGTCGACAGTTTATGGAAATGTCTGAATGCCCCTTTTCGCATGTTGCAAGCCATATAAAAGAACACTGTGTTGAGAAGGGATATTGCTCATCACAAGCAAGCTAGCCTTTTGTCACAGTGTTCTCAAAACTGGTTAGTTCTTCTGCATGTGATGATATGTGAACCATATTTTCCAGACTGTCAGTATACCATTCAGTGAAAAAACTAAAGATGGACAGACCTACATAGAGTATCATGAAGATGATGTGCAGGATCCAATTATGGAGGCCATCCTGAGACAGGCATACAGAATGTTTACGGTATTGTGTTCCTGGATTATTTTTTCTATACTGAATTTATCACACTTAAACTTTGGTGCTCATATTTCCAGCCAAGGAAAATATGTCAGAATCCTTTTCAAAATTTTATTGGAAAAGACTTTACATATAATGTCCATACAATGCTGTTTACCAGCATTTTCTCATTTTCCTACAATGTTTTCAAAAGCTGAGGGTTGTAAAAGCATGGGATTTTGCGGTTATATCTTATTTTCATGTTCTTTTCCAGCTATTTAATGGAACAATAAACTATGTGCTACAGAAAGTAAATGGGGATGTTAAAGCATTACAGCAAAGATTGGACCACTTTTATTCAAGGGTAAGTCCACTGTGATTGTTACTTCTGCAATCTGGTTAGCAGCATTTTCTTTTCTTTTTCACAATGTATTCAAAAGCCTTCTTCTTCAAAATCTTTAAAACTTGATATTGTGCGGTTAAAGGTTCAGATCACTATGCAAGGTTACTGAAAAAGAACTCTACACACCCATAGCTTATCATCAAAACAATCTATTCTTTTGACAAATCTTGAGGAAGAAGATTTTTTGAAATACTTTTAGTAAAGGAGAAAATGCTGACTACAGCATTTTCTCCTTTTTCCCCACAATGTTTTCAACCTTTGAGAAGACAAATATCATAATTAGAGATACATCTTACTTGTCATCTGAAAGTGTTTTCAGTTTGAAAAGATATAAAATTTTGTTGCCTTGTATAGACTCTATACATAGAGGCTGTTTAACATTTGACAATGTGATATCACTAATGTCATGTACATAATCATGGGATGACACCTATCAGATTTTGTTCACTTTAGTTAATTTATTCCATCCTGAAACATTTGTAGCAGAGGACTTTGAGAATATCCTTATAACTAAGTTATAAGGTATGGATAATTAACATGATTATTACACAAGTGAATTTTAAAAAAAATTGTAGCGAAATGAAAATTCTGTTGTTATGATCCATTTCTCTTTATGACTAGATGTTTCCAAACTATGTTCTAGTTTATATGAAGACTGGTCATCTAGAAAGGTACATGACCTTACTCTTTTGGCTTGATTCAAAGTTCTCTGTAGTTTATTTTTATGACTTGTACATGGGTGTGATACCCTCTCATTTTTTTCTTGTAGAACTTTATTTAGATATCTGTGCAGTTTTAGATAGAATTATTTTACTATCGCATAGTCAATAGCGAAATTTAGTTTATCAGAATCATAAGCATTTCTCCAAAGTATATTGGTTATTTCAAGGTATATGCTAGAATGGTCAAATATTTGGAAGTACATATAGTGTCAAAGCAGGTCCTTTTGCTCAAATGGAGCAATCAGAACTGCTGCTACATTGATATTGGAGTAAAGATTCAATCATATATGTATGACAACTGAGAGTTTAATAGAAATACGCTTCAATTCTTAACTTAATGACAAAATTTTAGACTTGTCTGAATTGAAAGCATTTGCAGACTGCAAATCAAGTGTGGTTCAAATGATGGGATCTGTCTTTCAAAGGACGGAAATCATTGTTGGAAAAGGAGAACATGCTGTTTACCAGAACTTTCTCTTTTTCCCACAATACTCTCAAATGACTTCTTCCTTAGGGTCATTAAATCTTGGGACTGTGTGGTAAAGGGTTAAGAACATTCTTAGTCTAATTCTCAAGAATTCTCTAAATTTGAAAGTAACACAATTTCTAATTTGCTAAACCTAAAATGGGTTTAGCCAATCAGAAATTGTGTTACTGCCTAAGTCTAGAATTACGATATACTTAAAATAGAATAAAGAATAGTTTGTGAAAAGATACCCAGGAAGCAAACTGAATTTGATGTACTTTAACCATTTCCTAATCAATCCCCTATTTTTAGTGATCCTGATAAAGAAAGCTTTTGAAAACATTGTAATAAAAAGGGAAAAATTGGATAATTCCAAAATTTTATTGTTTGGTAAAGATTTACAGGTTAACTCTTTCCCACAAAACAAAATTTTAGACTCATCCAAATTGAAAGCATTTGCAGAGGGCAAATTGAATGTAGTATGCAAGGCAACTGAAAAAAAAATAAAAAACAAGTATTGAAAGTGTACTTGACATAAATTTTTCTTTATTATTTCAGTATTTGTTAACCTTAAGATTGGCAAACTGTGATATACTGGATGTGTTTTGTGGGATCTCCTTTCTTCCTTTGGATAAGAACACCTACCTTCAGGTCCAATGTTTTATAAATATACTGGAATCCACATTTCCCAGTATAAAGTACACAGCATTCCTGTATAATGATCAGCTGGTATGGTAAGTTAAATTTTAACCCTATACTACACAATCCTGAGTTTAAACGACCCTGACAGAGATAGCCTTTTGAAAATATTGTGGGGGGAAAAAAATCGTTTTGAAAACATTGTGGGAAAAGGAGAAAGTGCTGGTAACCAGCATTTTCTCCTTTTCCGACAATGTTTTTGATACCCTTTCACAGACAGATCCCATGATTTGAGCTAAATGTTATTTGTCATCTGAAAATGCTTTGGATATGAACAAGTCTAAATATTTGTCATTGGGCAAAAAGTTAACTTATGGTTAAAGATTGGAAAACAATTAGGGATCTGGTGAAATAATTACTTGGGATGTCAGTCTTGATCTACTTTTATATACATGCCTGGGGCTTAATGTATCTACAAACAAGTATTGATCCATGGCAGCCTGTGCAGTGTGCCCAGGCTGACATGAGTTGCTATCTTTTGCTCTATGTAAATTTTCTGCATGTCAAAGGACTGTTCTACCTTCAGATGCAGTAGATTGTTGGACTAAATGGATTTAATGGATCCATAATTATATGATGACTTACTTGGTATGATGCATCACAGAGATGCAGTAAACTCCCTTTTGGTAGAGCATGGCACATACATTTGTAATTATTTGTTTGAAAGAGAAAAAAAAATATGTGTATTAATGGTTCCCAATATTAACATTTTATGTGAGATAAATACAGAAATTTCTTCAAAAATGTGCAATTACTCCATTTGTAACAAATACATAAGATGTGTATCAAAGTTAAGGCTTTTATCAAACTATGTCATGGCACTGGTATTAGTTTTTAGAACAGGAGCCATTTGAAATTTTGAATTCTCTTGCATGGAATATTGTGTAAAAATTTGCATATGGGATCTGAGTCCTCATTTGTCTATATAAAAACATGAAGAAAATCAAAGAATTATTTTGGAAAAGGAGCCAGTTGAATTCTGTAATCAAAATCCATGGGATGCACACACTTTTAGCTCAACTGTTTGCAGGTCATTGTGTGTCATAACCATGTGCCTTTTGTATGTTGGCGCACAGGCCTTTGAAGCTCCATCAGTCTATCAAGGTATACTGAAATTTTCATTCATTGGCGCATCACCCCTATATAGTATATAATAACAGTTATTATATATGATAAAGAGCTGATGTGCCAATGTGCTATTTTTTGTAACATTTGATGATTAAGCAATAAAAAATTCAGTTTGGGGAAAAGAAGCCATTTAGGAATGTGAATATGTCGCGATTTTTCAATAACTGGAGTACACTGATAATTCAAATTAATTTCATGGCCCTCTTTGTATCCAAGGTACTACATGTATATTAACCTTGGGTAAAATTTTAGACTTGTCCAAATTGAAAGCTTGGCAGTCAACAAATTTAGTTCAAATAAGGATATTTCCCTTTAAAAGGGTAGAGATAGGTGCAAATTTTCTTTGATAGGGTAGAAAACATAGCGGGAAAAGAAGAAAATGCTGGTTACCAGCATTTTCTCTTTTTCCCACAATGTTTTTGAAAGGCTTCTCACAGGGTCGTAAAACATGGGATTGTTTGGTAAAGGTTTAATACTATAATTGAGCCCTGCTTCATGAAAAGTGATCTTAATGCATCTACGAAAAGTATCAACCCATGTCAGCCTGTGCAGTCTGCCCACTTTGACATGGGTTGAAAGTCTTTGCTATTGGTCAATTCTTTGCATGTCCAAAGACCATTCTATCTCTTGATTCACTCTGTTGTTAAACAAGATGGATTTTATGGAACCATGGTTATGTGATGACTTGTTTAGGGCAATGCTTCATGAAAATGCATTAAACCCCCTTTTGCCAGAGCTTAGCTAATATTATTTAATTACATATACAGGAGTGGATTGGAACAAGATGATATGAGAATTATGTACAAATACCTGACCACCAGTCTGTTTCCAGCCTATTTAGATCAGGAGTTACACAGCAGTGGTCAACATAACAGTGCTACCTTACAAAGAAACATGTCTGTACCTGCTGTTGGAAATGTGCATTTTGGAAAGTAAGATTGTATGTTATATGTTTATCCATGAAAGAGCTTCTACCCTTCAGCAAAGGGTAGCTTTTTATTCTTTGTTAAACAATCCTGTATTTTAAGGACCTGAGCAAAAAGGCATTTGAAAACACTGTTGGAAAAAGAGAAAAATGCTGGTTACCAGCATGTTCTCTTTTTTCTATAAAATTGTTTTCAATACTTTAAAGGACAAATATTATCACTGAACAAAATTTAACACATCAGTAGGGAGTTGTAAATGCTTTGAATTAGGATGAGTGAAGAATTTTGAAGTCTGGTAAAGAGCAAAACAGATGTAGTAACAGTTTTCTTCTGCTGTTTGGCCAGCAATGCCAGCTCAGTTGGTACTTTACAGAGCTAGTAATCTAGGGGACTGCTGAGTATTGTTTCAGCAATCTTTCTGTTTGAAACCAGCTGTTGGCTGAAAAATTGTTGTGTGAAGCACTGGTTAAAGAAAGTTCAGAAAAGGTGCACATGCTGCTGTATTGTGGCTGAAGTAATGTTGAAGGTGGTGTTAAACACCAGACATCCAACCAGCTGACCACTCTGAATGTGTTTGACCAATCAGGCTGAAAGATCAAAAAATATTTTGAACTTTTTTGATCATGTGACAAATATGACTGCCAGTGCTAAAATATGTAATTATACTACATGTACTATTATTAGCAAAGAGGCATTTTCAGTACATGTATTTTACCAAGACTAATGAATAGATCACCATGTAGATTAATGTATAGCTTTTACCTATGCTGTTGATAACATTTGAAAACATTTTGAGAAAAGGAAAACTTGCTTCTTACAAGCAATTACTGCTCTTTTCAAGGGGTCCTCTAGCTCAGCAGTAAACTGGTGGACTCGAGCCTCCCTTGATCTGCTGGGTTTTTTAAATAATGTTGAAAGCAGTGTAAAACACCATTCAAATACTGCTCTTTTCACCATTCTGTCCATATCATTTACAAATGTGGTCTCCCTTACTAAAAAGCATCCAAAGGTTATGCTGTAGTTCATGACTTCCATTAGGAAATGGAGTGATCTATCAGTCAGTCTGTAGGTCCATCCACATTTTCATACTTCATTTTCATTAGGAAGTAATGAACTAATGGTCCTCCTCTTGCTATTTCATGACTTTCACACAAGTTAATCAAACAACATAAAAATCAGATTAGCAAAGTACCAGTGGTTTTTAGGTGCAAAGTACTTCAGGATTTGAATTTCACAAACTTTTCTATTTCATTACAAGATTTATAACTGGTCCTCCCAACATCAGAGATGAGAAAAACATGGGTAAAATACCAAGAGTGTTTGTCAACACAGAACAAGAGAATGAGGACTGTTTTCTGATTGTATACAGAGCCTTGAGTGCCAGTGTTTGTTTACTGTTGTCTGGTAAGTCTTCTTTTTACACTAACTATTGATAAGTTTTTGGAACATACTCTTGCAAAAGGGGCTTTAATGCATCTCTGTGATTCATTATACCAAGAAATGTATCACATGATAATAGAATCATAAAATCTGTTTTGTCTAAAAACTGATAAAATGTGGCAGAATGGTCCTTTGACATGCAGAAAATTGACCAATAGCAAAAATTTTTGATTCAGATTAGCCTGAATGGACTGTGCAGGCTGACCAGGGTTGGTGCTTTCTTCAGATGAATTAAATGCTCTTTTCACAGAGCATGGCACATTTGTAACTGAACTCTTAATGACTATATGTAGAGAAAGTTAAACATTTCTCAATGATTTGCTTTACTCTTTACCAAACGACAAAATTATAGACTAGTCCAAATTGAAAGTATTTGCAGACGACAAAAATAAATGTGACTGAAAAATTGAAGTTTGGTTTGGGAAGGGTAGAAAACATTGTGGTAAAAGGAGAAAATGCTGGTTACCAGCATTTTCTCCTTTTCCCACATTGTTTTCAAAAGACATCTTTCTCAGGGTCGTTAAAAGTCGGGATTGTGTGGTAAAGAGTTAACCCTTTACAAAACAACAAAATTTTAGACCATATTGAAAGCATTTTGCAGATGACAAACTAAATAAGGCTAGAAAACATTGTGGGAAAAGGAGAAATGCTGACAATCAGCATTGTCTCCTTTTTCCCACAATGTTTTGAAAAACAGTGTTCCTCATGGTGGTTAAAACCTGGGATTGATTGGCAAAGGGTTAGACCATAATTGTTAAAGAAAGTCTACTTTATGCCCATGTGACAGCTGATGAAAACAGTTTGTGAAAAGGAGCAATTTCTCATAATCAGTTGCTGATTTCTCTGAAAAGTTCTATTCTTTCATGTTACTATAGGAATGCATTTTTAGACTAGCAAAGCTAGTCTATAGGCATCCAGATTGAGCCAGACTCAATGTAAACAAAAAACCCCAAAGTTGCCGAATACTGCTTCACAGAAAAATAACTCCGTACTGTTAGGAATCTTAATTCTGTCATATATGAAAATTTTAACAAAAAGTACAGACCCTCTACCATCCCGATTTGAACATGTCTTCTTAAAAAGTAATAGACTGTACAAGATGTCATTGATAAGGTGCATGATGTTTGCTTATACAGGGTGTTTCATAATATGTGATACACTTTAAACCAAATGTCTCTTTTATGTTAGAATGTCCGTAACAGTGAAAAATGTACCATATTAAAGGGAAATGCTGTCCAATTTTATAAGTGTAGTTTTACCCATTACACTTACCTATAAAATATTTAAGCAACGTTTGAAAACAGGGTCCGTTTACATCATGTACTCAAAATGACGTCCATTATGGCATCGCACCATCTCCACACGTTTCATGAAATTTATCATCACATTATTGCACATGTCACTGGTTATCTTTCTGATTTCGCGTCTGATGGACAGTTTAAGCTCCTCTGTTGATTTCGGCTGCACTTTGTAAACTCTGTCCTTGAGATGACCCCAAAGAAAGAAATCCAAAGGACTGAGATCGGGAGAGTGGGGTGGCCAAGGGCGTTCTGTCTTCAGAGAGATGAATCGTGTGTCAAATGTTTTTCTAAGCCATTCAAGAACTCTCTGTGCAGTGTGTGGAGCGGCACCGTCTTGTTGGAACCATGTTTGTGTCATATCAACCCCTTTCCGACGGAGTGCAGGCAGGAACTTGTATTTCAGAAGAGACAAATAACGTTCACTGTTGATGGTCTCGGTGTTTCCGTCTTGATCTTGGAAAAAGAATGGCCCAATTATTCCTGTAGAGCTAATGGCTGCCCATACCGTTACTTTCTCAGCATGACATGGTTTCTCTACAAAAATGCCTGGTCTGACATCTGACCAGTGGCGATGGTTCTGTTTGTTTAACTGTTGATCCAAGAAGAAGTGAGACTCATCACTGAACCATATGTTTTCAAGAACCTCAGCATTGTCTGTCATCCAAATGGAAAAATCAAGACGTTGGTTGACATCACTGTCTTTCAGATGTTGGAGCACTGGTATTGTATAGGGTGTTAGTTTTAGATCGAACCTTAGAGCCCTGTACACACTTGTCACACTGGAGGGATTTGTAACATCAGAAAGAACCCTTCTTACCGACCTCTGTGGTGTTTCACTAATCACCTGCTTCACCACTGCAACATTCTCGTCACTCCTGCTCGTCGTCCTAGGGCGACCCTGATTATTGTGTCTCTGGTCCAGTACACTTCCATACTGCTCAAACCTTTTTACTACTCTGCTTACTTGTAGCCTGGTCACCCTCCTATCGCCAGGGTACAGTTGCCTCATTCTTCTGGTTACAGCTATGATAGAACGGTGTTCATAGTACAATTTTATGATATCCTGACACTTTTCCATGGACAACGCCATTTTGAAAATAACAGTTAATAATGACGTCATATATAACGTCATGACGTCAACGTCTTCCTGTAATTTACGTTGCATACAAAATGGTGAAGTGTATAGTTTATTATAGTACAAGCATTGTTTTTATAACTATAGTATCAGTGAAGCAACGATTATTTGAAAGTGTATCACATATTATGAAACACCCTGTATGTAAATTAAGTGACCTATGAAAATCAGGCTCATATCACTGATTCCTACACAGCAGTGCTTAAAAGTATGAATGGGTCTAAAAATAGATACCCCCAGGTAACTTGTAGCAAATCCCAGCTACACAAACCCTCACTGGACAGTGAACCCTTCTCCTTCCTTCAGTCATTCATTATTTAGATCATTGTGAACGTGAAACTGATATGTTATTTTACGTCTTGTATATTAACCCTTTAACATACAATCCCGAGTTTTCATGAAAGTGGGGAAGAAGCCCTTTGAAAATAATGCGGGAAAAGGAGAAAATACTGGTTTCCAGCAATTTCTCCTTTTCTCATATTGTTTTCAGCCCCTTTAGAATATGCTTTCATCAGTTGAGCCACATTTAACTTTATAGTCTGGAACAGCTTTTAATGTGGAGGGGTGTAAAATTTTTCGTTTTGTAAAGAGTTAAATAGTTAACTATTGTATCTTGTTCTTTTGATTAACTACATGTATATAATCCAATTTAATCCTTAACATGCTAAAAAAATTAAATAAAACTTTCAGACTGATGGTAAAAACCCGAATATTGCTATTTCAAAGTTACATTTTTGAGAAAGATATCCCCTTATCGGATAGTATAGATCCAAGATCAGACTGTACAGTCTGTGCAGTCTGATCTTGATCTACACTGTTTGTCTGTCTGGGCAGACCTCTGTTAAAATCCTAGATGAAAATTGATGGAACTTCATACATGTATTCCATACGATAGTCCACTGATCAAGATTTTTTTTTTTCCCATTTGATGCCATGTCATCGGAAAAGGGGGCTTGATGTATACATGTATTTCCATTATGGACTGATATCTCTTTAACTATTGGACAAAATTTTATGAAACTTTATATTCATCTTGTTTATCATAAGCCACAGACAATCATTATTTGTTTTTATCTAATGAAATGCTATGCTATGGAAAAATGGGGCTTAATGGATAATTTCATTATGGACCAATAACAAAAAGGCCATGTGTACATGCAAAACACAATACCTCTTATATGTTTCTATCTAAAGAGGTCCTTTTAGGCGGGAGATATCATTTCAACAAAATAATCTGTTTTAAATTAAAAGTTAACAAACTGAAGTTTTTCATATTTCTTGTTTTGAGAAGTAAATAGTCAAGAGCATCGGGTAAAGTCAATGGATTGACCTGGATCTGAATTAGACCGGATTGGACTTAATAACCGGAATGAACCGATGGAACTGGAACGGACTCAGTAACCGAATTAGACAATTTTTCTTCAATCTTGTCTAAACCAACAAAGTTTTATATTTACCATAGACACTTATTTCAAATTTGCTAGTCTTTCAGTACTTTGATTATGTATAGCCAGTATATGGTGATGGATTTAATTGAAGCATTGTACTGATGTGTATAGATTTGACTTCTGAGGGAGTAGGTTTAAACTAAATGTAACATTTGAAAGATTAGATAAAGAAGTTGCTCATTTTTCCTTACAGCTGGTTCTCCACTTAATTTTGAAATGTGTAGGAAATTGGACTCGTTTTTGGGGCCACAACTAACAGGATTGGCATCAGAGATAGGGGACCAATATGCTAGAAAACCTCAGTCAAGGTAACTTACAACTACGTTTCCCTAACTTTTAACCACACAACCAGGATTTTCTCGTTTTCCCATGATGCTTTCTGTCCATTGAATGACAAATTTCATATTGAAGGAACTATTAATTTGTCACCTGCAAATTCTTTTAATTTCGATAAGGCTTAAACTTGTCGTCTAGTAAAGAGTCAGTGAGTCTCTACTTATTCAGACCAAAACTGCTTGAAATTGTTATCAATGAATTTATTTATAGCCCTAATATGCCTATTTCGGCTCTCTGAAGGCTAAAACTCGGTGGTTAGAAAGATAGAAGATAGAAAATTGATGTTAGAATAATTCAATATTAATTTTTTTCATGAACATTGGCGAGTTCTGATTGGCTGAAAAATTTTTTTCATAGCTCCATGAAAAAAAGATTAGCAGTGCCAGAACTACTTTTGCATTCAAACTAATGTAAACAAACATGTGTACGAGATTTCATAATGTTTTTCCTTCTGATTTTAGATCTATATCGAGTCCAAAGTTCAAATTGCTAGCTGAATTTATTTTCTCTGAATATCGAAAAAGAAATCCAACAGTAAATTCAAAGAGAGAGCTGAAAACTCATTGTCACTTTGCTGGGTTCTAACAATCTTATTTTCAACTTAATTCTAGCGTATTGTACTTCTAATAATAAATTGACTAAATCTGCAAATGTTCAATACTATAGTGACGTCACGAATTTACGTCATTATTACGTCATGAACGAGCAGTTTTACCGTGCTATGAAATATGAATGAAATGGACATTAGATAAATAAGCAATGTTGGATTTACAGTAAAAAAAGAAGTTAGTATTATTTAAGAGCATATTTGTTGTCTGTGATATTGAATTATAAGGAATTAAGAGAATTTTTTTTGTTTTCATGGAGGTATGAAAAAAAACACCTAATCACACTGTATGAAACCGTGAAGCGGTTTCATACAAAAGTGTGATTAGGTTTTTTTTTTTCATACCTCCATGAAAACAAAAAAAGTTCCCTTCATTCCTTAAATATATAAGATTTGATCTCAGATGGAAAGAAACAGCATATTTTGAGGAGGACCGACTTTGCACTAAATATACCAAATTTGAAAAAAAAAAAATAGGATTGTTATGCAAGTCAAAAAATTGAACATGGTAGGTGACAGGTAAACAGTTTGCCCTTTTATTTTGTCCCCTGCTAAATGTTCATAAATAACATTTAACACAGTTTCATTTCATACCAACCAAATTTTGTCACAAACCTGTAAAGTAAGAAGAGACCATTGTTCCTTGTTGGTGGTGATATCAGAAACATTTTTAAGAAGGAGCAATCAATAAGCTCCTTTTTCCTCAGTGTTTTCAAAACCTATCATCTGCAAGAGGGTCCAACAAATCATTAAAGTACTGAAATTTTTTGTAATGAATTTATAATGCTGAACTTCCGGCTTTTGTCACAACTTGTGTTATATTATAGACCAGACACGCACGTTGTTTGTTCTCTATGTGAAGCTATGATCATTGTAAATATAAAAACAATATTATTCTTCTGATTAGTTATTAATACATTAATTAGCCATGCTTCCTGTTCTGTTAATAAAAAAAAAAAAAAGTCATATATATATGAACGTCTATGTCAATAATCTAAATTCAGTAATATATATGGAATATTACGCTGTAGTTATTTTCCTGGTGCTTGTATTCACTTCAAGCAGCGTGAGAAAATTTGGTATTGCGCGAGACCGAAGGTCAAGCGAGATGCCAAAATTTTCATATGCAGCGAGAAGTAAATACAAGCACCAGGAAAGTCACTACAACATAATACTCCTTTTATTATATACCTACACCTTTTCAACGGCAAAATATTGCAAATTTTTGACATTTTATTCGAAAACGGTAAGCAAAAGAAAACAAATAATGTACACAGTGTAGTAGCCAATAACTTCGTTTTTATGAATGGCGGATAAATATTACAGCGTAAAATTTTGACCAATGAACTTGCAAATGAATACATACATATACCGCCCGTGAGTTATGTCATTATGACGTCCTCATACCATATTTGGAACCGTATTCCACTGAGTGTAGATACGGATTTTTTTTCCGTTGTGTGTGATTTTATCCTTATGCAACGCATGTATTTAACCCGGAAAACTTACAGGTATATAATAAAATAAGGTATTTTAGTGTTTCTGTGGTATTTCAGTACTTTGGTGATTTGTTTGATGTGATAATGTGAAGAATTTTTTATGTGTTTCAGTGTAGAACCATTGTATAAATACATCTATTTCAACCACATGAACCTGGCTCAGAAGACAACAGTACATGTCGACAGTAAAAAATCCTCCGGACTCTACGTCAGTCAGGACACCCTTAAACTACTCTGTGATATCAGCTCAGACTTACAAAGGTATGCCCCACGCTCTGTGAAAAGTGGGGGAGGGGCTTAATGCATCTGCAAAAAGTATCGACCCATGTCAGCCTGCACAGTATGCGCAGGCTGACATGGGTCAAAACTTTTTGCTGTTTGTGAATTTTATGCTTGTCCAAGAACCATACTACCTACAGATCCAGTCTGTTGCTAGACAAAGTGGTTTTCCACTGTTATGTGATGACTTGCTTAGTATAATGCATCAAGAAAATGCAATAAAGTTCCTTTTAGTAGAGCATGACTTGTACGTATTGGCTGTAGTGGAATAAGAGAGCATTTGCTTGGTGTCTCCTGTACAAGATGATGTAAACAAGAATGGTAGACATTATTTTATTTCTCTGTTCCATATCTCCCAAAATATAGCAGTGCCATGGTAGTGCGGGCAGTTGCACGTAGGACTTAAGACCAGGGGGGTTGCTAGTTTGAACCCCCAGCTTGGCCAATTTCTTTCCAAGGATCGATGATAGTTGTTGCAACAGAATCCATTCCTCTCTCACAGCAGATCATTGTTTTGACAATGGTTCTTTGGGAAAGCAGCCAGTGGTAATAGAATCTCCAGGAAAGCATTGAAAGGTGCACTGGCTGCTGCGATATAACTCAAATAATGTTAAAAATGGCGTTAATCACCATACAGTCATGCGTTGAATTCATTTTCTGCAAAGTCTTTCAATTTTACAAGTCTAAATTTTTGTCATACTAATGTATTGCATACTGGTCAACTCTGTTGGATGATAAGATTTTGTTATCTGGCAAAGGGTTAAATTATGATATGGGAGAATTGACTGTGAACATATATTATATCTTTGCTACTTCAGAAATAACCAAGACGGAGAAACCTTTGTTAGAACACTGACTGACTGTTGGATTGTTGGAAAGAAGTCAGACCAGAGGGAGATGGTGGTAGTTATAAATCAGAAAAATCTGAATCTGATAGAAGTAAACGGTATGGTCTTTCTATTTATCCTCTTATTCACAGACATTTATAATAATTTTGTTAGAAATAACAGGTTAGGCTCAGTGAATTCAGATAGAAAGCAATTGCTTATTTGTTTGTCTCTCCAAACTTGTATGTTTGGTGTAGTTTCACATTAATTTAATTCTTTACCAGATGTTCAAATCTATGACTTGTACAAATTGAAAGCATTTGCAGACATTAAATTGAATGTGACTCAAATGCTGATATTTGTTTTTGAAAGAGTAGAAAAAATTGTGGGAAAAGGAGAAAATGTTGGTTACCAGCATTTTCTCCTTTTCCCACTATGTTTTTGAAGGGCTTTTTCCTAAAGACTGAGAAAAATGTGTTTAAAAGGGTTAACAATAACTGATTAGGCTCAAGAAAATCAATTAGAAACCAAACATTTTTTGTCTGTACATCCTTTTATATTTGTATTATTTCTTTTCAGTTGAATTGTATGGTGCATAGGACCATTTTCAATACTTTAAATACATTTTTTTTAATATGTAGCCATGAATGGTCTACAGGTTTGACAACAAGACTGATAAAAGTCCTTTACCACACAATCCCAAGTTTAACGACCCTAGGGAAGAAGGATTTTGAAACTTTGTGGGAAAAGGAGAATATGTTGGCTGCTAGCATTTTCTTCAACTATGTTTTCTACCATATCAAAAAAAACCCTCCATCATTTGAGCAACATTTAGAAGTTGTTGTTGGCAAATTCTTTCAATTTAGACATGTCTACATTTTTGTCATTTGATAAAAAGTAAAAGTCTATTTACCACTAGGCAACGGTCGGCAACCTCAACATTTGTAATATTAATAGGGTAAGGTCCACATTGGTGAAAAATACTGTTTTTCACAGACACAAAAGTTGCAGAATTTATGTTGCTACTGACGAAACTGTTTTTCTTTACAGAGGAAGTTAAGAAGTTGTGCAACATGAATTTCAACAGTATTTTCTTCCAAGATTGATTGAGAAGATTTAAACACCTCCTCTAGATGCCAAATTGTTCAGCAAGTAAAAGTGTTCAACAGTCAAGACTGTGACTTTGAAAGAAATTGACATAATTCATTAGTGCAATGTTTATTTATAGAGATTGTTTTTATTGCATATTATAATAAAATCCCAACACCAGTTACCTTACAAGTCAGCCATGCTCTTTGAAATAGAGGTTTGATGTATTTGCAAAAAGTATCAACCCATGTCAGCCTGCGCAGACCGCGCAGGCAAACATGGGTGGAAACTTTCTGCTTTTTTACTATTGATCAATTTTCTGCATTTCCAAGGACTATCCTACCTCATGATCTTGTAGGTGTAAGACAAAACTGGTTTTTATGGTCCATATTTATATGGATGACTTGCTTGGTATGATAAATAAGGGAGATGCATTAAACCCTTGTTTGCCAGAGCATGGCTCACATTTAATTTTTGATGATCCTTCAGTACACAGCTTTAGAAGAATTTTAGTATCAATTGCAGTTATTGCTATGCTGTTGCGCCTTTTCCTACAAGAAATTGTACACTAGTAGAAAAAAAAAGGGATACATGAATACACCCATCCTAAATCACTGCCTGGTTCTTTAATGTGCTTGGCACACAGCAGCACCACATGGCACCTTGATGAAAAGTCTCTTCCAAAAGACCAATAGCAATTTTAGGTTGCCAGCAGTGAGAATCGAATCTAAGTCCTTAAGTATTCCAAGATTACAAATCCTGTAATGATCATGCTGACTTAATTTTTCCTATCCTTCCTTGTTTTTCCTTGTGTTAGTATTTGGTATTTCTGAAAATAGCATTTATATATTGAAATGGATTAAGCCTTCTGGCATGGAGTGTATAGGCTACTTTTAAAAGGCATATATTTGGGTTGACTAACATTCATTAAAATATTGTAACAAATGTGGAAATGGTTGTTCTGAGCATTTTCTCTATTTAAAGTTCCCCATCTACTCATTTAAGCCGAATGTAGAAATGTGTTTAAATCAATAAATTAGCAATATCTATGGTCCCATAGAATAAAAAGACGTTTCAGATTTGTTATTTGAAATAAATTTTGAATGGGAGAAAATTACGCGGGTCAAAATTGTAAACAATGGGGGAGTGTATCACTAGAGTCATTTACATACCTCCCATCTAAAAATAGACAGCTAGACTACTTGTTGTCTCAACACGGGAAATGGCACACTCCTCTAATTGTAGGATCATGTCTTTCCCCTTTTCTTTCAGCAAACCAAAAACGCTAAATACTAATGTACACATACAAAATTTACATTTCTACTGTCTTTAAAATCATTCCACTGCACTCTCAAAATAAAATTCTGACATCCTTGAGTAAATTGCTGTTGGGTTCTTGTGACATAGATTGTTGTGAGAGTAGATCTATGTAGTGTATCTCGGCTCCACTTTCTTGCCAGCTACATGAATATGCAAGGCAAAGGTTGTACACAGTCATGTGACAAGCATCATGGGGTATCCTCTATTGAACGAGTGGATAGGAGCCAAGTCCAAAGTTACATTTTATATCTGTCTTATCTATGCAATCTCGCGACCACCAGGTGTAATATTTGTCATGAAGCCACAAGAATGACTACAGTTTGATAAGATACTGACGAAATTGGTTACAACTGGCTTAAATCAGTAACTGGGTATCTTTAATAATTGTTCTGAAATACATGTATATCAACAGCAAAAGCATCAAAAAGGCAGGTGCTTCATTCCATTTCCCATTACTTATGTTTTTCTCAGATAATGAAATAATATTCATAATGTCAAACATCCTGTAGACATATTCGAGCTGTCTGCATGGTAATGTGGACATTGTGAAAATTTTTGCCCTGTTTTGTCTGTTTTTTCATCCATGTGTTATTCACATACTGTGCTCTTTTTTTCTATGCTCTGTTGATACATGAGCCATACCCTGGCAGAAAGGGGGTTAAACACATCTATGTGATGCATTATACTAAGCAAGTCATCACATAATTATGAATCAGTAAAATCCATGTAGCCTAACAATAAACTGGATATGAAGGTAGATTGGTCCATTTACATGCAGAACATTAGCCAATAGCAAAAAAGTTATAGGTCAGGTCAGCCTGCTTGGACCTTGCAGGCTGACCTGGGTCGATTCTTTTTGCAAATCATGAAGTATGTTAAGCCTCTTATTCACAGAGCATGGCTCGTGTATTTACATGTATATGTAAAATAAAGAATTTAAAATCTAGTGACAAGGGATGATTCTTCTCTATGCAATGATATACCCTTAACTCATTTGTAAATGTTTTTCTTTATCAATGTGCACAGACAAACTTTCTGTCAGTCCTTCAGTTACAATTCAATTTATTGCTGAAAGAAATTTCCAGCAGATAACTTGATAACATGGATGTACGATATAAACAATCGAATCAACTTATTTTTGATACAGCATTTGCCAAACTGTCATTAGTTTTTATTGTCCTTTAGAGGAAAGCTTTTGAGCTTTGCGTTTGAAATTGAGACATGTGTTAAAAAGCATAAGTGTTAAATAGTTGTTTTTGAATGCTGTTCATTTGGACCAGTCCAAAATCTGTTGTTTGGTCAAGATTTTAGTAATCTTGTTATACAAAAAGGACATTATTTTATCACATAACCTTCCTTGTTTTCAGTGTAATATACCCATTAGGAATTTTCCTATCTTATACACGTTTGATATCACAATAGTGTGACGTCATTTTTGACGTCATTTTGTACATGTTTCACAGAAGTGAGCGGGTTTTATGGATATTACCCCAGGTGCATCTATAGATGCTTTTGCACCTATTGATCAATAATTTGTGAAATATTGTTATGTGATAAAAAATATCTAACATTCATCGGTGTTTGAGTTAAAATTTTCTAAACTCGTAAAGAAAAGATGTTATTAAGCTCGCCAAAGGCTCGCGTAATAATATTTTCTCTAGACTTCTTTAATAAAATTTTATCTCAAAAGCCAACTCATGTCAGATCCTATATGGCCTGCAACACGCAAAGAGGGGCATTGGGACATTTGCGTAAAGTGTCATCTCGGATCAGCCTGCGCAGTCCGCGCAGGCTAATCGGAAATGGCACTTTCTGTTCTTACGTAATTTTCTGTTTTGCGCAAGTCTACTCTAGCATAAAATCTATTGTAGCCGTGAAGTGCCGTCTCGGATTAGTCTGCGTGGACTGCGCTGGCTGATCCGAGACGACACTTTACGCAAATGTCCGAATGTCCCTTTTCATGTGTTGCAGGCCATATATCAAAGTCCTGATTTTCTAAACCATTTGGTTTAGCCAATCAGAAGTTGTGTTACTTTCAAATTTAGAAAACCTTGAAGAAGTCAAGTAATCTTGTTATGCTAAAAGGACATTGTTAACCCTCATAGCACTGAACCAGGCTTTAGTTACTGTTAAAGATTGTGTAGATTAAGATCAGACTGCAGGAAACATGAAGTCTGTTCTTGGGTCTTACCATTGCCTTCTTTGATACATAATCTGGCCTAAAACAGCCTGGAAATAGCAGTATTTCAGCTGTATTGAAGGATTTCTTTATTTTGTATCACCTCATAATATACAATGTACATTTGGTTAACCCTTTACCAAACAATCCTGTGTTTTTAACTCTTTACCAGGCGACAATGTTTTCTACCCTGTCAAAAAAATTCAGTTTATTTGTGTCACTATCGAAACTGTCATCTGTGAAAACATTCCATTTGAAAGAGTCTAATTTTGAAGAGTCTAGATTTTGTTGTTTGGTAAAGAGTTAAAGAAATAAGGTAAAAGAATCACATATAATCTTTCGTGCAAAAAGGACATTACTAAATGGCCTGCAACATGCGAAAAGGGGCAGTCGGACATTTACGTAAAGTGTCATCTCGGATCAGCCAGCGCAGTCCGCGCAGGCTAATCCGAGACGGCATTTTCTGTTTTTATGTAATTTTCTGTTTTGGGCAAGTCTACTGTAGTACAAAGTGTAATGTAGTCGTAAGGTGCTGTCTCGGATTAGCCTACGTGGACTGCGCAGGCTGATCCGAGACGACACTTTATGCAAATGTCCAGATACCCCTTATCACGTGTTGCAGGCCAAATAAGCCTTAGAGTACTGCAAAAATCTAACACAGTTTAGAAAATAACACCTGAAAAAATGAGCAGTGCTCTGACATAAGGGGGCTAAAATGCATTACCATGATGCATTAAACAAAGCCAGTCGTCACATAATAATGGATCCATAAACACTATTTTGTGTAACAACCGACAGAATTATGGTGTAGGCTGGTCCTTTGACATGCAGAAAACTTTGATCAATAGCAAAATGTTTCGACCCAGGTCAGCCTGTGCGGACTGCATAGGCTGACCTGGGTTGATATTTTTTTGCAGATGCATTTAGCTCCCTTTTCACAGAGCATGGCTAAAATGCAATTTCAATATTGACCTTGCTCAAAATGTCTCAGCAAAACTGGCAGTGTAAAACAAAGATCAAAGTGCAAATTTATTGTGTTCTAATCCTGATCTACACTGAGCACATGGGCAAACTAAAGTTGTGAAACATGCTATAGGAACAAGTGACTACCATTCCTACTCATGTAACAAAGAAGGCTCTTGAAAGCATTGCAGGGAAAGGAGAGAATGCTAATAACCAGCGTTTTCTCTTTTTCTCAGTGTTTTCAAAGTTTTCAGATACCCATAAGTTTAGCCATGTTTCAATTGTCACCTGCAAATACTTTAAATGTAAAAGAGTCTGAAATTTTCTCGTCTTGTAAAGAGTTAAAATGGTAAGATTGATTTATTGTATGGCATTTAATGCTGTTTTCAACATTATTTCAATTATATCATGGCGGCCGGTGCGGCTGTCCATACTTTTTTTTTTTTTTACCAGTACTCAGTACAATATTCTTTTGAAGCCACTGGCTGATTTCCCACATAACTATTGTCAAAACAATGGTCAGCGGTGAGAGGGGAATGAATCTTGTCACAATGGCTATCATCAATCCTTGAAAAGAAATTGGCAAGAGCCGGGGATAAATCTAGCGACCCCCTGTTCTCAAGTCCTGTACGCGTCCAACTGAGCTACCAGGGCTTGGCGATAAAATGGTAAGTACTAATTTAACGTATGTATCATTATGATAAAAGAAGCATAAGTTATGATAAAAAATACACTTAAAAAAATGTAATCTTGTTTACTAAAATGGAGTAATAACTATTTACGATGGGAAGTGACCCTGGCAGCAATCTACCCAAAGGAAAGACAGACTATCATAAAAAAGAAAACTGCTTAAAACATATTTTGGTTCAGTAGTATTAGGCAGTAGTTCTTTTTTATTTTAGACAAAAGGCTCATCCAGGACTGGCCACTGAGCCATTTGTTGTCTTACAAAAAAAGAACTACTGCCTAAGCTATGCAGTAAGGAAGGAGTGATCTCCTGTAACAAGTAGGCAAAGTATAATCCTTCTAATTAGTTGGATTTTTAACATATTTATTTTACATTGATTGAGAAACAGGTTCTTTCAACTTAACCCTTTACCACACAATCCCGACTTTCAACGACCCTAAGAAGAAGCCTTTTGAAAATATTGTGGGAAATGGAGAAAATGCTGGTAACCAGCATTTTCTCCTATTCCCACAATGTTTTCTAACCTTCCCAAAACAGATTTCAATGCTTTAGTCACTTTTATTTTGTTGTCTGCTAATGCTCTCAATTTCAACTGGTCTAAAATTGTGTCGTTTGGTAAAGAGTTGAACTAATCTCTCTGGATTCTGTTTCTTGGAAACTCGGTACTTTAAGGTTATGAGGCCGACACTCTACCTCACAACCACAGACACCACATCCTTCTGATTACAATGGATAACACAATATATCATTTTACATTGTCCTGAAATACTTCGAGATTTTTTCTTTAAATTGTTTTGAAAGTTGTGGGCATTGTGATATACCTTGTATTGACTTTAATCTTATTAATTTGAAAGTAATTTCCCTTCTTTTGGCACAAAAATGTATCAAGTTAAAAAAATCATAGAACTCTGGCCACATTATATTTCTAAACGAGATATGAAGAGGTTAACGACATTCAAATTCAGTTTATCAAAACACCTGACGGAACCTTATAGTCACTTAATAGTCAAAGCGAAACAACTGGTACATTCATAAATCGTAGTTCATTAAGAGTAGCCTCCCTTACTTGTAACTCATTGCGCGGTGGCTCTTGATTAGGATCGATTTAACAAACAATAGAATATGTCTGTAAGCGTAAGAAAGATTCTGGTAGGTCTACGTTTTGAAAAAAAAAATGTAATATAGCCTCCTAATGATAGATAAACTGCAAAACTTATTCCATGTGAACTTCGGATGTTCAGGCCAGGGATCTTATATACATATATATGTGTATATACGATCCCTGTTCATGGCGTAGTTGCCGACGAAGATTTATTGAGAGGCATAATTTTTCTCGTAGTTTCGTGAGTCCAAAGTTTAGTGTAACATTTTGACTGATATGATAACACGTTTTTGATGCTGTCTCCAAGTCGAAACCCTAAGGCTATGTGAACGAGATACCGAAATATCTTCTTACCTGATTGTGTAGATTTTTAGTTGTAAATGTTAGTGATCTAACTGGTCGTATTAGTCATTCATTTATACATTCTTTATTATTGGAAATGATTTATAAAACTTTAACTCCACGAGGAAGAAAGATTAACTGATCGTATTCAGACTTAAAAGTGTATAATTATTTTATTCACCCTTGGTTATAACAGGGATCGTATATACACAATATATAAGATCCCTGGTTATAATATTCGCATAAGGGAGGCAATTCTGGTATGAATATTGACGTAAGACTGAAAGAGTTTTCTCCCATATAGCATCGCAAAATGCAACATTCTATGGAATAGATATTTATTTGCCGCGAATTTGCCATTTTCACAAAGGCTTAGAAAAAAGTGGAAGTCTAATGCAGTTTTATTGGGTTAAGGGTTACATTTTCTTATCTCTCTCGTCTGTTAAAAAAAAAGATTCACAAGTAAAGATTAAACCGTCCTGCCCACTATCATTTATGCTTAATTTTAGCCCCAACCATGGTCTAGCAAAATCTACTTCCGGAAAATACTTGTTTACTCCTGCAAAATTTGGCAGATAATTTTCCGGCTTTTTTAAAGTTCTTTTGACTTAAAAGCAACGCTATGTCGGGGAGATCTGGAAAGAAAAAGACTAAGGTCTTATCTAAATCAGCTCGTTCCGGTGTGCTTTTTCCTGTTGCAAGAATGCAACGATATTTAAAGAGGGACACCCACCATTTTCGTATCGGGGCTGGAACACCTGTCTACATGGCTGCTGTCATTGAATATTTGACAGGTATTTATGCCGTTAAGTACTTTATGATATTAAAAATCTATGGATTAAGTAGAAAATTTTAGTTCTAATAAAGATAGTAAGATTAATTTGAGGGTCACCACAGCTGAGAGAAAATAATTTTGCAATCTCTTTTTTGTTACCAAGATTTTTTTTTTGAGACTGTCACTTTTTATAAAACATCAAAGTTGATAAGAGGACATGTAAATGTAATGTCATATTTTGTAATATTAGACATATGTAGCATAGTACAAGCAAAAGCCCAACACTATACAGCTCTATGCATTAACTATGTGATAAGGGGGTAGTGCCTATTACGCATAATATGCAGGGCTGCATCTACTGTAGAGTGTGGGATTGCCAAAATCCCGCATCATATAAAAAATCCTGCGAAAACGAAATTTGTTTGAGCACCAAATCCTGCAATAAAACGAGCTAGCCCGCAAAAATTGCATGATCATGCGCACTATAATTGGGTAAAAAGAGAGAAAAAGCAACTTCAGGGGAATGAAATGTTACAAAATTTACATGGGTCACCCCAACATTCATTCAAAACTTAAATCGTAGACTGTCGGGTTATTTTGATGATATCAATAGAAGCTTGTCATCTGTGTTATGTAGACAAATAGCCTCACTGCATGGTTCGTGCAGTCGATCACCTATGGCACCGAATGCGACAATTTAGGAAAAATGTGTCCAAAAATGACGCACTGGTGAATCTGCTGGCATTAAGTGATGTCTTAAGGCTACAAAATTCTGGAAAGATAACTCCGTCATAAACAGTGAGTATGAAGTATGACGGACCACACATCACCGTTTATCACAACAAGCTGGCATGTAATGAAAAGCAAGATAATGATGTCAATCTACTTATCCAGGGTAAAATGACATGTTTTGAAATAACCTGCAACCCTTATTGACAAACTCTGGCAATATCACGTGGAAATACTTATAAAAAATTAATTGACATGTCTTCTTGTCTTACAGTGAAAGTACTGTAACAAGTGTTAAAGAAGAAGTTACAGGACATTCATACAAACAAAGAAGACTAGAATAAAATAACCCTTTAATGGATATGATCTTTATTATTTTCTCAAAGACAAAAACAAATAATACATTAACCCTTTACCACATTATGGGAACCACCATGTAATTTGTCCCCCCTCTTTACACTTGAAGTGGGGATATGCCCCGCTTTTTCTGAAGATGATGGGGGACAGTCCCCCATTCCCCCATTTGAAAATTTCTAGATGCAACCCTGCAATATGCACATGCGTATAAAAAAATTCAGCTGCCAAACTTGTAAATCACAATATCGTATACATGTATTGATTATTCTCTAGGACTTGTAAGCTTTTCAAAATCTAAATGGATGGTTTAAATTAATTAAATGGGTAAAATCCCACCGGCGGGAGAGGGACACCCCTTCCCGCTAAGGCCTCCATCTGCTCTTTGTGCCTCACTGTGTGTATAATTATTTTGACTCTGGCTATGCCTATGTGTGACATTGTTTATAAGTGAAATAATAAGAAATTAATGAAATTTCAGCCTCATTCTGTTCACCAATATTGTACTTGGCATCTACAGAATGAATCAGTAAAAAGTTACAAGTTATTTTACACGTAATATTATATTTTCATGGGTTGTGGCCATATAGTGGTGGGTGATTGCCTATATTATAGTTAGTATCTGTAATTTAACCCTTTACCAAACAATCCCTGGTTTTTACGACCCAGAGGAAGAAGCCTTCTGAAAACATTGTGGGAAAAGGAGAAAATGCTGGTAACCAGCATTTTCTCCTTTTCCTACAATGTTTTCTACTCTCCTATAGTCAAGTTTCAATTTTTCAGTCACGTTTATTTTGTCGTCTGCAAATGCTTTCAATTTGGATAAGTCTAAAATTTTGTTGTTAGGTAAAGAGTTAAGAGCATAACATTGTATCTTTATGGTTAAAATGGTTACATATAAAAAGATGATATCAGCTGTGCAACAAATGTTTAGATGAGAGTGGCTGTATAACTTGCTCAATCTTTCATCAAGTGGGTATAATGTATTCTATCGTTTCAAAGACAAATTCCATTTTTTGCAACATTTAATTTGGTGTGTGCAAATGTTTTTAGTGTAGAGGAGTCTAAAATTTTGTCTTCTGATCAAGAGTTAATCTTTCTGACTTGAATTGTCATTGATAACATATGAGCCATATGGGCTTAATGCATCTCCTTGATACACTATACCATTTAAGTCATCTCATAATTATAGATCCATAATATCCATTTTGTCTTAAAAGCAACTGTGTCATGAGATGGAATGATCACTTGACATACATGGAGAAAATTGATCAATAGTGAAAAGTTTCGACTCAGGTCAGCCTTTGCAGGCTGACATGGGTCAATACTTTTGAAGATGCTTTAAAACCCTTTTCACAGAGCATGGCTAATATACTGATCTCAGTACTACTGTTTTGTTCATGTTGTAGCTGAAATCTTGGAGTTGGCTGGGAATGCTGCAAGAGACAACAAGAAAACTAGAGTTAGTCCGAGACACATTCTGTTGGCTGTGGCTAATGATGAAGAGTTACATCAGGTTTGGTTTGATACCTTACTTAGAAACAGATATCAATTAAATTACGCAATAGAGAAAAGACGTTAATGTGTTTTACTCCTTATGGTAACCCATTAAATGGTTAACTTTGTAATTTGTCAATATATACAGACAGAAACAAATGATTTTTTTTTTTTCAGTGTCAGAATCTTCCTTGAAATTATCATTTTGAAAATTGGGAGGTGGCTGGAATAATAGCTTTGAATGTGTTAGGGGGAAAAGTGTGTCAGAAATAATAAGGGTAAAATCCTACAAATTTAGATCTATTTATAGTACCAGGGGGAGGGGTGTCAAAACTGTAATATAGTTTGGAAGGGTTTTCAGTCGTAAAATACATGTGTTTGCTGTAAAAAATCAAATATGAAATGCAACAGTAGTGAGATCAGGTTTCTTTCTTTTTATCCTTTACCTAACAATCCCAAGTTTAAACAACCCTGAGGAAAGAGGCTTTTGGAAACATTATGGGAATCGGAGAAAATGATGGTAACTGGTATTTTCATTTTTTCCCACAATATCTTTGGGCATTCTTCTTCATTGTTGTTAAAACTTGGGATTGTGTGGTAAAGGGTTTAACCATTTTTCAGTTGCTGAAGCATGTCACCATAGCATCAGGTGGAGTGATACCGAGAATTCATCCAGAGTTACTAGTAAGGAAAAAGGGTGGAAAGATAATAAATGTGTCTGGACCAAAGGCAACACTGGCTAAACCAGTCATCCCAGTACCAAAACCAGTTCCATCAAAGGCAGCTACACCAAAAGCAAAAGCAGCAGAAAAAGGGAGCAAGAAGAAGGGGACCAAAAAGTCAAAGGGAGCAGTATGTGTCTTGTATCACTATCTTCCACTAGGTGGCATTTTTTTTTTTAAATACATACCTATCTAATCTGTGCATTCTGGGATCAGATGCAGACTACTTTTGGTTACTATTACTTTTGAAGACCAGTATTTTCTCTTTTTCCCATAATGTTTTCAAAAGCCTTCTATCTCATGGTGGTTAAAGCTCAGGCTTGTGTGGTAAAGGGTTAAGGGTATCTGGAAAACTACCCCCAACCACTCTCCTGTCCCCTGGAAATCTGCCCCGTAAATATAATATTTGATAAAGATGACAGCACTAAAAAACGAAAAAAAGATGTGTGCATTGCCCAATGTGATGTGCTGAATTGAAAATAAACAGAAAAAAGAAGTAGATGCACCATATCATTCCTGAAAAGTGCTTATATTTCTTTGTGTATGTATGTTCCATTTTTCAATATTTCCATTACAGTATTAGAGCTAAAACAATTAAATAAGATGAAAAGAAAAAGAAAAAGTATAGTGGGGATATCTATTGCAATTTCTGTCCTTTTGATAGGACTTTCTCTCACCCCTTGATGAGGCTTGTAGATGAGCCAAAATAGTTTTTTTTTTTTCTTGTAAAACAAAAAATACACATATAGGTGTGGGCGGGGGCAGTTTTCCGGGGGGGGGGGGTTTTCCAATGGGGCAGATTTCCAGGGGGCACTTTTTCAGGGGGCACTTTTCCAGGGGGCACTTTTCCTAGAACCAGGTTAAAAGAATGGAAGTAACTGATTTATATTTGGTAAATATCATAGCCATTCCTTTTCTTCCGAAATGTTCCTAAAACCTGTCCTTTGTGTGGGCATTTACTGTTTACCCAATGATAAAATTTTAAACTTATCCAAATTGAAAGCATTTGCAGATGACAGTTTAAATGTTGCTAAAATCATGATTTCTGTCCTTGATAGGGTAGAAAACATTGTGGGAAAAGGAGAAAATACTGTGTACTAGCATTTCTTTCCTTTACCACAGTTTTCAAAAGCCTGTTGCCTCAAGGTGATTAAAACTTTTGTGATAAAGGGTTAAAAGTCATTTTTATATAGTGATAGCCAAAAGAAAAGAGAGACTGATGGCATTCTACATTTTTTTCAGTTACAGCATGAATCGCAGGGCGTCAAATTGTAATTCTTGGTTTTTGCAAACAGTGGTCATTGGAAAAATACCTATTGGTCATTGAACATTATACATATACATTGACTATTTGAAGCTTCAGTCAAAGGATATTTTAGTCACTTCAGAAGGCTAGAGTATTACAATGTTGAGTAGTTCTCATCAGAATGGAAAATATTGCACTGAGTGAATGTGCTCTGTGCTGTATGATCTTGATCTTGGTGTAAAAGGCAAGCTTACTTATGACTGGCATAGTAGGAATAAAGGTGTCTGACATATGATTTCCCTGCCATTTAAGATTGAGTCTGTATGATGTAATCATGGTTCTCTAATGGAACGAGACAAGATGGATAACAAATTAATGATCTCAAATTTGGTTTGTGAAAAGTTTTAAAATGTTTAGAAAAGAGAGATAGCTCCCAACCCCATATCTCTGTAAACAACGGTTACCAGCATTCAGGATTGACACAAGAAGTTTGCTACTTTTCCAATAATCTGTACTGAAGCTGTGTAATGTAGTGACTGGTATTTGTCATGCAAAGGTTTTATTCATTACCATCTATGTTGCAGGGAGGTGATGCTTCTGATGCAACAGTCTCCAAGGGAACAGCAGCCGGAGGCTTTACTATTCTGTCAGAGAAAAAGTTATTTCTGGGACAAAAGGTAGTATATCACAGATCATATTCAATGATAGAAATGCTATGAAATCTGAAAATGGAAGAGGAAATTGAAGTAACAGTTTCAGCAGATTTTTTAAAAAGAACTTGAAACCAGAAAATGAATTAATAGATGTACATGTATTTATGAGGACTAAGATATATGAGCTGCGATCTTGCAAAAACATCTGTGATGTATAATACCCAAAAAACCATCACATAAGTATGGTTCCATAAAATCCATTTTGTCTAACAACAGACTGAATCATGAGGTAGATTGGGTCCTTTGACTCACACAAAAGTGACCAATA
The DNA here is from genome assembly GCA_946811185.2 of Hippopus hippopus. Lineage (NCBI taxonomy): Eukaryota > Metazoa > Mollusca > Bivalvia > Cardiida > Cardiidae > Hippopus > Hippopus hippopus. The sequence continues at coordinate 70,293,722 of OX328096.1, forward strand.
CCAAAAGGTTTTGACCCAGGTCAGCCTGCATGGACTGCGCAGGCTGACTTGGGTCAAAATTTTTAGCAGATGCATTTAACCACTTTTCTCAGAACATGGCTAAATATATGGATATACAAGAACAGTTTAACAGGTGCCTGATTAGAGACCCATTATTAAGATGAATGCCTCTGAGTTCCCATTCACATAAATGCTAAAAAACATTTCCTAAGTGTTGGATCTTTCCTTTATTCAAAATGCTTGTTGAAAATGTTTCTGTGAGGTTTAATATTAATTAAGATGTTAATTAACCTTGTGGTTGGAGTAATACACGCTTGATTTTGAGGGATAAAGTGTTTCAAAATTCTTTAAAGAGGCAATAACCAAAATATTGAACAATAGAGTGATTTTTTGCTGTGTTTATTCATTCCCTGAGGAATTCATAGAGTCATTGTGTACTGTCTTGATTTTCGTAATTTTAACCCTTAAAGTGCCTTTAACTACTATAGTTGCCTTTGCGGCCAATGTAGATCAAGATCAGACTGCACAAAACATGCAGTCTGGTCTTTGATCTACACTGTCTGCTTTGCTATAGACACTACAGACAAAAGGAAGCCAGGAATTTGCAATCAACTCTGTCTTGTTCTAGAATGAAAATGTTCATTTGGCACTCTTAAATTTAAGTTTTCATTTTAATACCAGTTGACAGTGTTGCAAGGTGACCTTGTAAAAGTGACAGCTGATGCAATTGTACATCCAACTAGCAGTAACTTCTACATGGGTGGTGAAGTTGGTAAGCTGAGCACTAGTTTTGTTTTAGAAATATCATTGATTGATTGATTGTATTATGTTTAACAGTTTTTGACATTTTGATAAAAAACTAAAATCTGAGTCTTAAAGAAACCTCAGAAAAATTAATTGAGACATCCAGGTATTTTCTACATAAAATTTAGGGTCCAGTATAGCCAAATAAATTTCCCCAAACCAGGGAATTTTTCCCAATTCTAATCACTGTATCCTTTACCACACAATACCAAGTTTTTAGGACCCTGAAGAGGAAGCCCTTTGAAAATATTGTGAGGAAAGGAGAAAATGCTGGAAACTAGCATTTTCTCCTTGTCGCACAATGTTTTCTACCCTATTAAAAACAAATTTCATCTTTTGGGCTTCATTTAAATTGTCAACTGCAAATGCTTTTGATTAGGACAAGTCTACATATTCGTTGTTTGATAAACAGTTAAAATTCTTGAAATGATAATACATCAGAGAAGTTTTTGTCCTGTTTGGATTGTATGTGGTGATTGATAACCAATTAATAAGAGAATTCTATAATTTATATGATTTTTATATGTCTACTGAACAGGCACAACACTGAAAAGGGTAGGTGGAAAAGAATTTACGGATGAAGTAAATGCACTCCTCACTTCGAATGGAAATCTGGATACTGCTGGAGGTAAGTGAACACATTCTTTGCCATGTTGTGGGGTCTTGCATGGCTCAGGGGTAATGTGTTGGTCTTTGAACTTGAAGGCCGTGGGTTTGAGCATCGTTTGAAACACTGGATTTTTTCATGGGAGTGTCCTTGGACAAGATAATTTAGAGCCCTAGCTTAGTACTAGTGAAACTTAGGACTTAAATGGATATGTTAGATATTGCTGTGATATAACTGAAATAATGTTGAAAGTGGTGTTAAACAACTTTCAATCAATCAGTTAATGGTTACCAGCATTTTCTCATTGTCCAACAATCTTTTTGAACCCATCCAAAAACATTTTTATTTATTTATTTATGAGCCACATATATTTATATATTGCAAATGCTTTAAATTAGGACAACTCTAAAATTCTGTTTTATGGTAGGGAGCAAACATAACAAAATGGTTTCAGACATTTTTATGAAATGACTTTTTTTGGAATTGTTAAAAGGCTATATTTTCCCGTAAGTACCTGACATACTACATGAAAACCACTTCAGAATAAGTTAACAGATAATACCTTTTGTAATTTGGATTAAAAAGGGACCTATATAGACTTTTGCTGTGAATCAAAATTTCTAGTCGGTACCAAACAATGAAATTTTTTACCTGTCCATATTGAAAGAATTTTTAGATGACAATTTAAATGTGGCTGAAATGATATAACCTGTCTTAGAAAGGATTGAAAACTTTTTCTCTTTTCCTTGGTCATTAAAATTCGGGATTGTGCAGTAAATAGATTAATTGATACCATTAACTTTACTTTGTTATACAAATGTCTTATGAAAAAGTTCACTGTTTCCAACATATTATCAATTTTTTCCAGCGGCCATATGTCCAGGACATCACTTTCCAGCAAAGTATGTAATCCACTGCAATAGCCCAACTTGGAACAGCACTGACTGCCAGCAACAGCTTGATAAAACAGTGAAAAACTGCCTCGTTCTAGCTGATGAAAAAGATCTCAAAAGTATTGCACTGCCATCTATCAGTAGTGGAAAGTAAGATACTATTTCATTTGCATGGTTTTGATTTGGTATTTGGCCTGCAACACACGAAAAGGGGCATTCGAACATTTGCGAAAAGTGTCATCCCGGATCAGCCTGCGCAGGCTGATCCGAGACGACACGTTCCAATTGAATGTGATTTTCTGTTTCACGCAGGTCTACGATGGGACAAAATCTAATGTTGTCGTAAAGTGCCGTCTCGGATTAGCCTGCGCAGACTGCACATGCAGATCCGTGACGACATTTTACACGAATGCCCGAAAGCCCTTTTCGCATGTTGCAGACCATTTATGATAGTCATTGCTACAGGATGCATTCTTCTCTCAACCTCTGATAATTCAATGATTGTTACATGGTAAAGCATTGGCATGAAAAGAATAGTGGGTGAATAAGTGGTGAAAGAAAGTCCAGGAAAAGCATGGATAGGTGCACTGGTTGCCATGGTATAACTGAAATATTGTTGAAAACAACATTCAATCAATCAATCAGCCAACCAGTCTTGATCTACATTTCTGTGAGCTTCCTTAGTTTGAACAGTATTTTTATGAATTTGAATCAACAACACATGACTAAGAAAACAAAAGATTGAAGTATAAAAGCAACTCATCTGATTACAGACTTGAAAATTTGTTACAAAAATCAAATGGAGATGTTTTACCTGCATTAAACCCTTTAGCACAAGATGCCAACTTTTAACGATCCTGAGAAAAAAAGCCTTTTGAAAACATTGTGGGGGAAAAAGGAGAAAATGCTGGTAACCAGCATTTTCTCCTTTTCCCACAATGTTTTCTGTCCTATCAATGACAAATTTTATAGGTTGTGCTACAATCAATTTTGTCCATTGTAATTGCCAACAATTTGGACAAGTCTAAAATTTTTTTGTGTGGTAAAGAACTAACCCTTTACCAAACAATCCCATGTTTAAACAACCCGTAGGAAGAAGCCTTAGGGAAACATTGTGGGAATAGGAGAAAATGCTGGTAACCCACACTTTCTCCTTTGCCCACAATGTTTTATAACCTCTCTGAGATAATTTCATCATCTGCAACTACTTAGAATATGGAGGGGCCTAAAATTTTGTTATATGGTAAAGTGTTATGGACTTCTACTTTCTAAAACAAATTCGTATCATATTAAAGGCTGTGAAAACATCTTTGCGGAATTTGGATCACCAAAACATGCTAAGGTTTCATACATAAATACAAGCAATACATTGTGTATTAAATTTAAATTTCCAGGCTAAGCCTGGTAGTGCAGTCAGTAGCATGCAGGACTTAAAGCCAGAAGATCCCTGGTTCCAGTCCCCAGCTTGGCTAATTTCTTTCTGAGGAGTTATTAAAGTCATTTTGACGGGATTCATTCCTTTTTCAACGCTGATCATTGTCTCAACGATGGTTATGTGGGAAAGCAGCCAGTAGCCTGGGAAGAATATTGTGCAAAGTACTGGTGAAAGAAAGTCCAGGAAAAGCATGGATAACTTACTGCCATGATATAACTAAAATAATGTTGACAATGGCATTTAACATCCTACAATCAATCGGTCAATAAATTAGATTTTCAATTATATCTACTTTGCCACAATGTCTTTTTTTTTCCTCAGAAGTTGATTGCTGTAAGAAGCAAATGATATCTGAAGAAGGTGTTTGATTAAATCTACTATGAAAGCATGATGTGTTTATTTACAGGGGAGGCTTCCCAAAAGAAACAGCAGCTAGAATCATCCTTCGCTCCATCAGCAATTATTTCTCTTCGACCATGGCAAGCTCTTTAAAACAGGTCTATTTTGTTCTGTGGGACCCGGAAAGTGTGACAGTCTACACCACGGAACTTCAGAGGCTTGACTCGTAGATACCCATTTAGTCACTGTCACAACTTTTTACTCATGTTTGTTTTTACCCTCCACATTGTGATGTAGTCTTAGTTATATTTCAGCCATGCTCTGGCAAAAGAGGGCTTAATGAATCTCTGTGATGCATGATACCAAGCAAGCAATCACATAATTATTGATCCAAATTAGCTGCATTTTTTAACAGCAGACTTAATCATGAGGTACACTGGTCCTTGGATATACAGACAATTGACCAATAGCGAAAAGTTTCAGCCCAGGTCAGCCTGCGCGGACTGCGCAGGCTGACCTGGGTCGATACTTTTCGCAGATGCACTAAGCCCCCTTTTCACAGAGCATGGGTCATTTGTTTTTGTTTCCCCCATGTGTTAAAATGAACAACAGACACAAACGTTTCTATGTCTTGAAAAATGATTGAAAATGAGAATGAGCCATGGTTGTGAATGAGGCATTAAATGAAGCAACTCATCACTTAGTAATCGATCCATAAAATTCATTTTGTCAAAAAATTGACAGAATCTATCTGGGGGTAGAATGGTTTCGTTGAAATGCAGAAAATTGGGCATTTGGGAAAAAAGTTTCAACCAAGGTCAGCCTGTGCAGACTGTGAAGGCTGATCTGGGTTGATACTTCTTGCAGATACATTATACCCCCTTTCACAGAGCATGGCTCATTTGAATGCCTTGAAAAATGCTTGAAGATAAAATTTGTTTTGTTAATTAGAATTTCAAAAAGAATATGCTAACTCTGGTCGGTATTTAACAGTGTATACATGTAATAAAGAGCTCAGAGTGTTAAGAACAATTGTTGGTGCCATGGTGAACAGTGTAGATCAAGATCAAACTGCCTCAAAATGCACAGTCAAAAATCTTAGATCTACACTGTCTGATCTGTTGAGATACGATCCTGTAACAGCCCTTTAATTGCAATACAGAGCAAATGTTTTGCTTTATCTATATATAGTGGTAAGGGGATAACATCTGCATTGTACCAACTATCATTTCATTTTATAGAGTTGTTAGTTACTGTTACAATGTTGAGATTGTTGAAATTTTAAATTTAAAACTGACACAATGAAGTTTTGTAAAATTTCTAGATTTTTTTTTTTTAACTTGAAAATTGATATGAGCCTTACTTCGGCAAAAGGGAGCTTAATGCATCTCCGTGATCCATGGTTCCAAGCAGGTCATCACATATTTATGGATCCAGTATATCCATTTTTAGCTCACCTGAGCACAACGTGCTCAAGGGGAGCTTTTAGGATCACCCTGTGTCCGTCGTTCGTCGTCAACAATTCTTTAAACATCTTCTCCTCCTAAACCGCTGGGCCAATTTGGACCAAACTTGGCTGGAATATTCCTTGTGAGGTCCTCTTTAAAAAATGTTCACAGAATTTGATTCCATAAAAAACTCTGGTTGCCATGGCAACCAAATGGAATTTTCTAAGAAATTCTTTAAAAATCTTCTCTTCTGAAACCACTGGTCAGATTTTGAAATCATTTCACAGATATGTTCCTTGGGTGACCCTTTTCAAAAATTGTTCGCGAAATTTTGATCCGTCGAAAAACACGGCCGTAGTGGTAGGGAGGGGGGCTCTTTGCATCCAGCGGTGTCAACAATTCTTTAAACATCTTCTCCTCCTAAACCGCTAGGCCAATTTGGACCAAACTTGGCTGGAATGTTCCTTGGGAGGTCCTCTTTTAAATTTGTTCACAAAATTTAATTCCATCAAAAACTCTGGTTGCCATGGAATTTTCTAAGAAATTCTTTAAAAATCTTCTCCTCTGAAACCGCCAGTCAGATTTTGAAGTAATTTCACAGAAATCTTCCTTGATTGACCCTTTTAAAAAGCTGTTCGCGAAATTTTGATCTGTCAAAAAACATGGTCGTGGGGAGGGGGGGGTCTTTGCACTCCTCGTGCGGTGTCAACAATTCTTTAAAAATCTTCTCTTCTGAAACCGCTTGTCAGATTTTGAAATAATTTCACAGAAATGTTCCTTGGGTGACCGCTTTAAAAAATTGTTCGCGAAATTTTGATCCGTCGAAAAACATGGCCGTGGTGGGGGGGGGGGGCTCTTTACACTCATGCGGTGTCAACAATTCTTTAAACATCTTCTCCTCCTAAACCGCTTGGCCAAATTGGACCAAACTTGGCTGGAATGTTTTTTTTGGAGGACCTTTTTAAAAGTTGTTCACAGAATTTGATTCCATCAAAAACTCTGGTTGCCATGGCAACCAAATGGAATTCTCTAAGAAATTCTTTAAAAATCTTCTCCTCTGAAACCGCTGGTCAGATTTTGAAATAATTTTACTGAAATGTTCCTTGGGTGACCGAAATTTTGATGTATCGAAAAACATGGCCTTGGTCAGGAAACAAGGCTGTGGTGGGGGGGGGGCTATTTTGCACTATACGGACATGAAGAAATTCTTAAAAATTCTTTTTTTCTATGAAACCACTGGTCAGATTTTGAAATGATTTCACAGAAGTGATCCTTTGGTGCCAAATTATGCCCCTTTTTAGACTTAGAATTTTAACTTACTATCCAGCACCCAACAGCCAATTGTTGGCACCCACATGCGGTGCTCTTGTTCTTTTTATTGAAGTTATTGAAGAAAAAGCTTTGGAATAACAAAAAAAAAAATTGGCTATGGTCCTCTCAAATATTCAGGTGAGCGATCCAGGACCATCTTGGCCCTCTTGTTTTTTAACCAACTCAATCATGAGGTAGACTGGACCTTGGACATTCAGAAAATTGACCAATAGGGAAAAGTTTTGGTCCAGGTCAGCCTGCGCGGACTGCGCAGGCTGACCTGGGTCGATACTTTTCGCAGATGCATTAAGCCCCTTTTCACAGAGCATGGCTCATATGTATAGGTTGAATTACATGTTGAAATAGCCATATCTTGAGAAACAGTGTAGAAACTCTTTTGTTGACTAGCAACCTAAACTGCTACAATGCTGTTTTCCTAGTATAAATTTTTGGATAATCTTATGAATTAATATTTTGTTCTTGTTTGTACATTAATAATGGAGATTTTAGTGTACTTGCCTGCCTCTGTTTGTTTTTGTAAAGATTTTTGATAGTTAGTGTAAGGAGTTTGATAGTGGAGATATAAAAGAGTTTTATGATTTGTTTTTGTTTTTTACAATGTCTGTGATTAAGTCAATTAAAACTATATAAGCCTTGCCCTGGCAAAAGGGGGTTTAATGCATCTTTGTAATGCATTATACCAACCATGTCATAATCATGGATCCACAAAATCCATTGTGGTTAGCAATAGACTGAATAATGAGGTTGAACAGTTCTTGGACATGCAGAAAATTTACAAAAAGCAAAAAATTTCAAACCAGGTCAGCCTGCGTGGCGTGCGCAGGCTGATATGGGTTGATACTTTCTGCAGATGCATTAAACCCCCTTTTCACGGAGCCTGGCTAAAATATTGTTGTTATCTATTGGATAGCAGAGTTCTTAGTCATTTCTTAGTAACATACAGCATGTTTGGGATTCATTACAGTTAAGTGCCATCGTATAGATATCAAATCCTTCGAGTGAGAATTGTTGTGGTTCCGAAGTTGATACTGTCATTTGACATAGTTAACTCTTTACCAAATGACAAAATTCTAGACTTGTTCAAATAGAAAGTTTTTTCTGACAATAAAATAGAAGTGACACAAAAATTGAAATTTGTTTTTGGATAAGTAGAAAATATTGTTGAAAAAGAAGAAAATGCTGGTTACCAGCATTTTCTTCTTTTCTTACAGTGTGTGAAAGTGTCCTTTACTTCAGGGTTGTTAAAACTTGAGATTGTACAGTAAATGAATAAGGACGAGGAACAAAGTCATTTTATGGGCTTATTTTTGTGTTGTATTGAACTCTTTACCAAACAATCTTGAGTTATAATAACCTTGAGAAAAAAAGACTTTGGAAAAAAATGTTTGAAAAGGAGAAAATGCTAGTAACCAGCTGTTTCTCTGTTTTCCATAATGGACAAATTTTGTCATCTCAGCCCTATTTTATTTGATTTATGCAAATTCTATTCATATGAATGGGTCAAAAATTATGTCAGGTGGTAAAGGGTTTAAAGGATGAAATTGTGTATAGTTGTAGTAAGGATGAAAAACCCTAATCCATTTGTCCATAAACTGTGTTAATGTTGTACCTCAAATAAATTTGAGAAATTTCAGCCTCAACATTTTTTCAATCAGTCTATTTATATGATAAAATGGAATTTGTTGCTCGTTTGCTAGTAAAAGATGAAATAGTATAAAGGTGATCAGTTACAGTTATTATACATGTATAGAATGAAATTCATCCTTTTTTTTTCTCAATTTTTTCATGGTATATGATCAGCTATTTACTAAAATATTTCTACAAAAGATAATCATTACAAGTAAATGTATTACTAAAATTTTTGCTTGTCATTTTCTCGTTATCTCTATAAACTCTTATATATCATTAAGTTATAAGTTACATCAGTGAAACTAGCAGGAACATTTAAATAAGATCGAAAATATGGTGGAATAAGGAACATTGCGCTTGTAACAAGCTTATTGCCTTTTAGCTAATCCACCCATCATTAGTTTGTGATCTAGGTGCTTCAGATGGTCATTAAGATAAGTGCAGATTAAAGCATCCATTTACCTGAATCATTGAATGCTTGCATCTGCATTGAAATTTTAACGGCTACCTAAAGAATCATGACAATAATTTAATGATGGGTGGATTACCTGCACCGTGTTGCTTTAAAAACTTTGCTTCTACAGGGGTTATTTGAAAATAATAGGTTGGATAAATGAGAAAGCAGCTATTAGGCATGGTGATTGGCTATTTTTGAAGGACCTATCTTTGAAGGTTGTAGTAAGGTGTAAAAACTCTCCAAGGAATGGATTCCTGGGACTGGGTTCCAGGGCCATGTTTTACTAAGGTAGTTACGAACAAAATTTTCGTCAGTTTTACGTAACTATAGTATGGTGGCATATTTCTGCCATGAGATGTGAGATAACTATCATGATTATTTTAGAAAACTATCGCGATAAATCAAAGTTTCTTGGAAATTTTATCTATTCATTTTATCTAGATAAAATTTCCAGGAAACTTTGATTTATTGCAATAGTTTTCAAAAATAATCATGATAGTTATCTCGTGGCAGAAATATGCCATCATACTATAGTTACGTAAAACTTACGAAAATTTTGTACTTAACTACCTTAGTCAAACAGGGCCCTGGTGTATTATTTTTCTTCTTTAACCCTTTACCAAATGACAAAATTTTAGCCTTGTCCAAATTGAAAGCATTAGCAGACGATGAAATAAAAGTGGCTGAAAAATTGAAATTTGTTTTGGGAAGGATAAAAAACGTTGTAGGAAAAGGAGAAAATGCTGGTTAGCAGCATTTTCTCCTTTTCCCACAGTGCTTTTAAAAACCTTCTTTCTCAGGGTTGGTTAAAGTCAGGATTGTGGGGGAAAGGATTAAAGTTAACTTGTTGAATTTTAGAATTCACCTTATCAAGATTTCATCCTTTCAGGCTGAAAGATTGCTTAAAGGTTTACCAAACAATCCTTTAAATAAACCATTATTGTGGCTGAAGGCATTTGAAAACATTGTGGGAAAATGAGAACAGGGTGTTAACAACAATGTTTTCTCTCAAAAGACAAATCTCATCATTTTTAGTCACATTTCATCTGTTGTCTGCTGATGCTCCCAATTCAGACAGGCCCACAATTGTTGTCATCTGGTTAAGGGTTAATCCTTAACCACACAATCCTGAGTTTTAACATCCTTGAGGTAGAATGCTTTTGAAAACATTTTGGAAAAAGGAGAAAATGCTGGTAACCAGCATTTTCTCCTTTTTCAAAATGTTTTCTATCCTTTCACAGACAAATTCCAATTTTTGAACCACATGTTGTCTGCAAATGCTTTCAATTTGGACAATTCTAAAATTTTATCGTCTGGCAATGAGTTTAGATTGTATTTTTCACTTGTGATATCGTTAGGCATTGTTATGCCCCCCCTTCAACGAATTGGGGGTATATTGCTTTGCTAATGTCGGTCGGTCAGTCGGTCGCTCCGTTAGTTCGTCGGTCGGTAGACCTTACCTTGTCCGGATGATAACTAGACACAGAATTGACCTAGGTTTGTCAAATTTGGCACAGACGTTCGTCTCGGAGTGTAGATGATCCCTATTGATTTTGAGGTCAATTGGTCAAAGGTTAAGGTCACAGTGACCGTCAACATGTTGATATATAGACCAAACCTGGTCCGGATGATAACTAGACACAGAATTGACCTAGGTTCGTCAAATTTGGCACAGACATGCGTCTATGAGTGTAGATGATCCCTATTGATTTTGAGGTCAATCGGTCAAAGGTCAAGGTCACAGTGACCGTCAACATGTTGATATATAGACCAAACCTTGTCCGGATGATAACTAGACACAGAATTGACCTAGATTCGTCAAATTTGGCACAGACATGCGTCTATGAGTGTAGATGATCCCTATTGATTTTGAGGTCAATCGGTCAAAGGTCAAGGTCACAGTGACCGTCAACATGTTGATATATAGACCAAACCTTGTCCGGATGATAACTAGACACAGAATTAACCTAGGTTCGTCAAATTTGGCACAGACATTCGTCTTGGAGTGCTGATGATTCCTATCTATTTTGAGATTAATCCATCAAAGGTCAAGGTCACAGTGGCCTTCATCTTAATGATATATAGACCAAACCTTGTCCAGATGATAACTAGACACAGAATTGACATAGGTTCTTCAAATTCTGTACAGATATTCATCTCGGAGTGCAGATGATTCCTATCGATTTTGAGATTAATCCATCAAAGGTCAAGATCACAGTGGCCTTCAACTTAATGATATATAGACCAAACCTTGTCCAGATGATAACTACACACAGAATTGACCTAGGTCCTTCAAATTCTGTACAGATATTCATCTTGGAGTGTAAATGATCCTATCGATTTTAAGGTTAATCCGTGAAAGGTCAAGGTCACAGTGACCACCAGATGATTCAGGGCCGGCGCTGCCATTCGCCACTTGAGCCATTTGCTAAAAATAGATTAAAGTGTCTCAAAAATCAGCATATGTGGCTCAACTTGTGGCTCCAACATTTTATTCGTGTATTATCGGGGACATAGCATCGAAGTCGACTGGGAAAAAGCGGAAGTCGAACGCGCGTGCAGAAAAGAAAATTGATAACCCAGTCTGTGTATCGGCGACTGTTTACAATCTTGTATGTATACACACTGCGGTGTGTATAATTATGCGAACTGTTGACAGATTATCACGTTTAACAATTGAAGTGGGCTATAAATCAAAAAGATGACATCGATATTTCCCAGTCAATTCTTTTGATATCAGTTTATGAACTGTGCCACTTCCTGTATCAATGTAGCGGTAGGGGGGCATGACTGTTTTACAAACAGACATCTTGTTTTGTTGTATTTTGCTGTTATTTATAGAGCTAGGCTTGCTTTTCATTTGTTAGATTTATTTTAAAGACTTGATGGAGTAGAAATACATCTAGTTTTCCTTCATAATTATTTCTAAAAGGTGTAATTTTTGTTTTTTACCCATTGTCATGGGAATAATTCATGAAAAAGGTAGAATTGAATCAATTTTGATTACGTGTGACCCCCTAACTAAAAAGTACGACTTTTTCATCCTTATTTTATATTTTTGTTTTTAGCTCACCTGAGCACAAAGTGCTAAGGGTGAGCTATTGTGATCGCCCTATGTCTGGCGTCCGTCGTCCGTCAACAATTTCTTTAAACATCTTCTTCTCCTAAACCACTGGGCCAATCTTGATGAAACTTGGCAGGGATGTTCCTTAGGTGAAGCTCTACCAAACTTGTTCAAAGAAATGAATTCCACCCAAAACTCTGGTTGCCCTGGCAACAAAAAGGAAAAAAATGCAAAATCTTTGAAAGTCTTCTCTGATGAAACTAGAAGGCGTAGAGCTTTGATATTTGGTATGTAGCATCTCCTACTGGACCTCTATCAAATTTGTTCATATGATGCACCTGGGGTCGAAACTGGCCCCGCCCCAGGGGTCACAAGTTCGAACATAGGAACAAAGAAGGAAAACTTTAAAATTCTTCTTCTCTGAAACTGGAAGGCATAGAGCTTTGATATTTGGTATGTAGCATCTCTTAGTGGACTTCTACCAAGTTTGTTTATATGATGCCCATGGGGTCAAAACTGGCCCCACCCCGGGGGTCACAACTTCGAACATACGAACAAAGAAGGAAAACTTTAAAATTCTTCTTCTCTGAAACTGGAAGGCGTAGAGCTTTGATATTTGGTATGTAGCATCTCCTAGTGGACCTCTTCCAAATTTGTTCATATGATGCCCCTGGGGTCAAAACTGGCTTTGCCTCGGGGGTCACAAGTTCGAACATAGGAACAAAGAAGGAAAACTTTAAAATTCTTCTTCTCTGAAACTGGAAGGCATAGAGCTTTGATATGTGGTATGTAGCATCTCTTAGTGGACCTCTACTAAGTTTGTTCATATGATGCCCCTGGGGTCAAAACTGGCCCCGCCCTGGGGGTCACAAGTTCGAACATAGGAACAAAGAAGGAAAACTTTAAAATTCTTCTTCTGTGAAACTGGAAGGCGTAAAGCTTTGATATTTGGTATGTAGCATCTCCTAGTGGACCTCTACCAAGTTTGTTCATATGATGCCCCTGGGGTCAAAACTGGCCGCACCCCGGGGGGTCACAAGTTCGAACACAGGAACAAAGAAAGAAAACTTTAAAATTCTTCTTCTGTGAAACTAGAAGGCGCAGAGCTTTGATATTTGGTATGTAGCATCTCCTAGTGGGCCTCTACCAAGTTTGTTCATATGATGCCCCTGGGGTCAAAACTGGTCCCGCCCCGGGGGTCACAAGTTTAAACATAGGAACAAAGAAGGAAAACTTTAAAATTCTTCTTCTGTGAAACTGGTAGGCATAGAGCTTTGATATATGGTATGTAGCATCTCCTAGTGGACCTCTACCAAGTTTGTTCATTTTATGCCCCTTGGGTCAAAACTGGCGCCGCCCTGAGGGTCACAAGTTAGAACAAAGAAGGAAAACTTTAAAATTCTTCTTCTCTAAAACTGGAAGGCGTAGAGCTTTGATATTTGGTATGTAGCATCTCCCAGAGGACCTATACCAAGTTTGTTCATATGATGGCCCTGGGGTCAAAACTGGCCCCGCCCCAGGGGTCACAAGTTTGAACATAGGAACAAAAAAGGGAAAACTTTAAAATTCTTTCCCTGAAACTAGAAGGCATAGAGCTTTGATATTTGGTATGTAGCATCTCCTAGTGGACCTATACCAAGTTTGTTCATATAATGCCCCTGGGGTCAAAACAGGCCCCACCCCGGGGGTCACAAGTTCAAAAATAGAAACAAAGAAGGAAAACTTTAAAATTCTTCTTCTCTTAAACTTGAAAGTGTAGAGCTTTGATATTTAGTATGTAGCATCTTCTAGTGGACCTCTACCATAATTTGTTCATATGATGGCCCTGGGGTCAAAACTGGCCCCGCCCCGGGGGTCACAAATTTGAACATAGGAACAAAGAAGGAAAACTTTAAAATTCTTCTTCTCTGGACCTGGAAGGCGTAGAGCTTTGATATTTGGTATGTAGCATCTCCTGGTGAGCCTGTACCAGGTTCATTCATATGATGCCCCTGGGGTCAAAACTGGCCCCACCCCGGAGGTCACAAGTTTGAACATGGGAACAAAGAAGGAAAACTTTAAAATTCTTCTTCTCTAAAACTGGGAGGCGTAGAACTTTGATATTTGAAGTTTGTTAGCCCACCTGACCACAACATGTTCAGTGAGTTCAAAATTGGGTCACCTGGGGTCATAAACTAGGTCACAAGATCAAATTAAAGAAATACCTTGTGGGCACTCTAGAGGCCACATTTATGGCTCAAATGACCTGAAATTTAGTCAGACTATTCGTCTTGTTAAAATATCGGACGAGTTTGAAATTGGGTCACCTGGGATCATAAACTAGGTCACTAGGTCAAATTAAACAAATACCTTGTGGGCACTTCAGAGGCCACATTTCTTGCTCAGTTGACCTGAAAATTGGTCAGAGTATTTGTCTTTATAAAATCTCGCATAAGTCTGAATTTGGGTCAAATGGGATCATAATCTAGGTCACTAGGTCAAATTAAAAAATACCTTGTGGGCACTCTAGAGGCTACATTTTTTGCTCAATTGACTTGAAAATTGGTAAGAATGTTTCTCTTGATGAAATCTAAGATGAGTTTGAATTGGCTTACCTGGTGTTATAATCTAGGTCACTAGGTCAAATTAAAGAAATATCTTGTGGGCACTCTAGAGGCCACATTTCATGCTCAATTGACTTGAAAATTGGTCAGAATGTTTCTCTTGATGAAATCTTAAGATGAATGCAAAATTGGGTCACCTGGTGTCATAATCTAGGTCACTAGGTCAAATTAAAGAAGTACCTTTGGGGCACTCTAGAGGCCACATTTCTTGCTCAATTGACTTGAAAATTGGTCAGAATGTTTGTCTTGAGAAAATATTGAATGAGTTTGAAATTGGGTCAGCTGGAGTCATAATCTAGGTCACTAGGTCAAATTAAAGAAATACCTTGTGGGCACTCTAGAGGCCACATTTATTGGTCAATTGATTTGAAAGTTGGTCACAATGTTTGTCTTGATAAAATCTAAGATGAGTTCAAAATTGGGTCACCTGGGGTCATAATCTAGGACACTAGGTCAAATTAAAGAAATATCTTGTGGACACTCTAGAGGCCACATTTCTTGCTCAATTGATTTCAAAATTGGTCAGAATGTTTGTCTTGATGAAATATCGGATGAGTTTGAAATTGGGTCACCTGGGGTCATAAACTAGGTCACCAGGTCAAATTAAAGAAATACCTTGTGGGCACTCTAGAGGCCACATTTATTGGTCAATTGATTTGAAAGTTGGTCACAATGTTTGTCTTGATAAAATCTAAGATGAGTTCAAAATTGGGTCACCTGGGGTCATAATCTAGGACACTAGGTCAAATTAAAGAAATATCTTATGGACACTCTAGAGGCCACATTTCTTGCTCAATTGATTTCAAAATTGGTCAGAATGTTTGTCTTGATGAAATATCGGATGAGTTTGAAATTGGGTCGCCTGGGGTCATAAACTAGGTCACCAGGTCAAATTAAAGAAATACCTTGTGGGCACTCTAGAGGCCAGATTTATTGCTCAATGTACTTGAAAACTGTTCAGAATGATTGTCTTGACAAATTTTTGATGAGTTCAAAATTGGGTCACCTTTGGTGATAAAGTAGGTCACTAGGTCAACTTAAGAAAATTCCTTGTGGACACACTAGAGGCCACATTTTTAGTTCAATTGACTTGACAAATGGTCAGAAATTGAATTATTCACGTGGAGTGAAATTTTGCCTATTGACCTAGGTGAGCGATCCAGGGCCATCATGGCCCTCTTCTTTACCACTTGTTATGGGAGTAATTCATGAAAAAAGTAGAATTAAATTATATTTTATGACCTGTGACCCCAAAACACAAAAATACAATTTTTTCACCCTTGTTAAATATGGGTAATTAACCTAAGTGACACCTATGTTTATTAGATAGATATGTGAAAACATTGTGACACAGTGTTTTCAAAAGGCCTCTTCCTCAGGGTTGTTAATTCTTGGGATGGTGTTGAAAAGGATTAAAGTGCCTTTATCAACAATAGTTGTCTATGCGGCTAGTGTAGATCAAGACCATCCTGCACTGTCCTCTTTGCATAGACATTCTAGACAATAGTAAAATTTAATCCTCAATTATTTGGATCTTCTAGACTTGAAATATCTGCTGGGTTCATTCAGCCCTTTAAGGGTTAGTTTGTATTGATTATAACTTTAGCATGATGTATCAATTCTTTTACCAGTGTAAGAAAAAATCAAAAGCTTTTGATGCCACTGAAGGCTTTACCAACAAAGTTTTCTGTTATGGAATAGAGGATCTTATATGAGTGCTTATGTATTATCTTTTATATCAAACAAGTTGACTGTAGTTATATGATGCGAACCTTGGCGACCGTCATACGCATTCAAGTTAATGGGTTTGATAAAAATGATAATACATAAACACGAATGTGAGATTCTATTTATCATATAAAATGAATGAAAGACAAATATGTATCCCGCATCATCACCTTGGGGGTAAATCAAACTAATATCAATTTTATTGACTTTAAATGACTTACGCTGCATTTCTTGTTTTGTTAAACACGAAAATCAGAGTATTTTTCTGCATGTATACGTCTTTGCAACAATGACATCATTTTACTGCAAAATTGCGCAGTAGTATAACTTCCTGCACATGCTTCAGTTGGTTTTGCCTGCTCATAGCTACAAAAGTAATCAGAACCGGGACCCAAAAAACAATAGTACACTAGCGTATTGTCGAAAATAAGTCATGGGTTTAATGCACTGTGGGAGGCAGTTTTATGTGATAAATAATTATAAGCTCCAACATGAATCATTTTTCACTCACTACTATTCATTATACATGTATAGGGCTAATGTTATGTAAAATGCTAATGTTATGTAAAATGCTCTTGTACACAAATGCTCTGGACCTTTTACCACACAATCACTGATGAAAAAGGCTTTTGAAAACATTTTGGGCAAACAAGAAAATGCTGGTAACCAGCATTTTCTCCTTTACCCACAATGCTGTCTCCCCTGGGTAAGACAAATTTCACGTTTTGAATAACATTTAACTGGTTGTATGGAAATGCTTTAAATTTGGACCAGGCCAAAATTTCGTGGTGTGGTAAGGAGAATGTATGGACAGCTGTACCCACCACAGCTACGTAACTCTTTATCACACAGGGCCAACTTTTAACGACCCTGAGGAAGAAACCTTTTGAAAACATGGTGGGAAAAGGAGAAAATGCTGGTAACCAGCATTTTCTCTTTTTCCCACAATGTTTTCTGTGCTATCAAAGAAAAATTGCATCTTTTGAACCAGGATGAAATTGTCGACTGCAAACGCTTTCATTTTGGGACGGGTCTAAATTTTGTCTTGTGGTAAAGGAATTACAAAAATTCTTTTGATAAATTTCTTTAAGCCAAATTATCAAACATTGCAGCTAATAGAGACATTGCTAAGGTATTATCAATTTCCAGTTTTCTTACAATGTTTTGTTCTCATTACTTTACATCTTGTAAATTCAAATCTGATCATGTTTCTTCAAAAGCCATGAGCTTCTTACCATATTATCAAATTATGACTCGTAACCAATGAACACCATTGTTTCTTTACCAATAAACACAATTTTGGACTTGTTTAATTGAAAAATTTGCAGACAAATCAAATGTTGATAAAATGATGATTTTTCTCTTTGATTGAGTAGAAAACATGGTGGGAAAAGGAGAAAGTGCTGGTTATCAACATTTTCTCCTTTTCTCACCATGTTTTCAAAAGCCTTCATCCTCAGGGTCATTAAAAGTCAGAATTGTGTGGTATAGGCTTAAAATGACCCTGAGGAAGATAGTTTAGATAGTTGTTGAAAAAAAAATATGGCAAAAGGAGACAATGTTGGTAAGCACAGTGTTTGTCTTTCAAAGACAAATCCAAACAAGTTGGCCCTACTAAGTCTTGTTGTCTGCAAATGCTTTCAATTTGGACAAGTCTAAAGGTTTGTTGTCAGGTAAAGAATTAAAGGCCCACTGAACAATTGGGAAGTCAAAATGCAGGTTTATGTATTTCATATAATTTAACAGTAACAATATTTCTATGAGTCTGACAAAGTTTTACGGTCTTGTCTGTTAAAGGTTGATTTTTGGTGTGGTGCTGAACACTTCACAACATTATTTTAGTTTTAACACAGCAGCCATTGCACCTACCCATGCTTTCTTTTTCCAGTACCAGGCACAATATTCCTTCCAACACACTGGCTGCTTTCACACATAACCAACATCAAAACAATGATAAGTAGTGAGAGAGTAATGATTTCTGTCGCAATGACTATCATCAATTACGACAAAAAAATTCCCCTGAGGTGGGAATTCGAACCAGGGACTCCCTGGTTTCAAGTCCTGTGTGCTACTGACTGCTTTACCAGGCTCAGCACAGTGAAAGTTCAAGTCATTGGCAGTCAAATTAATTCTCGAATTGAATTAGCTAAATGTAATTTTTGTTTTCACATTTGTTTTTCTACTAGTGGCTGGAATATTGACAGAATGGAATCGTAACATAGTTTCAGACTCATTATGACATTCATAATTTTAAATGGTATGAATTAGATTTACCTGGAATATGACGCCCAGATGGTTCACTTTTGGCCACTGACGGGCCTTTAAAAATCACGACAGGAAATTGTAACATGTGAGGGGATTATTTGCCTTTCATTTATTTAATTTTTCACACATCTAACTCAGTCATTGGGAAGAAAATGTAACATACATGTCACATGTAATTACAATTACAAATAATTTATCATCTATCACTGTTAAGGATGTTTATTACTGCACAGACTGTCTTGTGTAATAATTTTTCTTTATTAGATAATAAAGATGTAAGAAGTGGAATTATTTTGACTTTATGTATGCCTAAAGGGAGGTGTTATGTTGCTCCCCTGCGTTTCTATTCACCAACCATTCTTAAGAACTTTCTTAGTCTTATTCTCCAGAATTTTCTGAATTTGAAAGCAACATAACTTCTGATTGGCTAAACCATTTGGTTTAGCCAATCAGAAGTTCTTTTACTTTCACATATAGAAAACATCAAGGGTGAAGACTAAGAGTGTTCTCAGGATTTGTAAGTGAGTACAGCTCCAGGTTGTTGGTCCATCTGTTTGCCATTTTAAGTCTGCTCAGTACGGCTTGAACCCCACGTCTGATTTTTGAAAATATTTCAATCATGTGTGCACCTTGGTGAGACATGTGCAGAGCACAGACTTCAGACACCAGGCTCCAAGGTCAAGGTCACAAAAAAAGGGGGATCAAAGGTCACAAGCTGTAAAGTTCTAGTTCACTACAGATCTCTTGAAACCTGGTTTAATTTTGGAAATATTTCACATGTGTGTGCACCTTGATGAGAAAACATTTAAATAGAAAGTTTCAGGTGCCAAGCTCAAAGGTCAAGGTCACAGAAGAGGGCATCAAAGGATCAAAGGTGACATTCTCTTGATATATTTGTTAGGATATGGATTTTGAATTTGTCCATTATATTATCAAGACAAACATTCTAACCAACTTTCATGAGTCATGGATTGAAAATATCCATGGCCTCCAGTGCACACAAGATTTTTGTAAGATCTGTCCCTGTGACTTACCAGTTGCATTACCTAATTTCAAAAGCTTTCAAGATATCAACACAAACATTCTGACCAATTTCCATGCGAGTCTGGCTGAATCTCACTGAAAATGTGGCCAATATGTGTGCACACAAGGTTTTTTGAACAATTGTCCAAATGACTTACTTTTTGACCCAACATTTCAAATTTGTCCAAGAGATTATCAATACAAACATTCTACATGTAACAAATTCCCATGAGTATCTGACTGAAAATATAGCCTCTGCAATGCAAATATGGTAATTGTTGACACCTTGATAACAGACCACAAACACCAGTCGCAGCACAATAATAAAAGCTCACCTTGTGCTCTTTGTGCTCAGGTGAGCTAAAAATTCGATAGAAATTTCAAGTCAATAGTGAAAAAAAAAGTCATACATGTTCAAACATTTTTCTCTTGAAAACTTTTACAAAGTTGAACAGTGTCGATCCAAGATTATGTGTACTTCAGTGCACATTGGATGCTGTCTGATCTTGATCTATTAATGTCCACAAAAGCTCATTTAGTAGTGCTTATCAGCCAAAGGATTATTTTAAGTATTTTCTAGAAAATGTACCACCTCAGAAACCAGTGCACCTGGCCGGGTAGCTCAGTGGTTAGCGTATCCAACAGGTGACCTGGTGGTTGTGAGTTTGATACTCAGTTGACGCGAACTTTCTGTCTAGCGATTTTTTACCTCTCACCTCTGATGTATGTGAGAAAAGTAGTCAGTGAATTGGAAAGAAAGCTGTGTCAGTGCTGGCGTCAGAAAGCCAGGAAACACATGTGTCACCGTGATATGACCAAAGCTGTTTAAAAGGCATTTAACTCTAATACAATTTCTGCTTTTATTTCAGTTATGAATTAAGATCTGAATTGAAAACCTTGGGTACCAGATAAGATTTGCATTAAAGTCAGTCAAAAAGCCACATTGTTATAAAAGATAGTTTTCCTAAGCCTAGGTACTGTTTCAGGAAGCATGGATAAGTGCACTGTCACTACAATACGACTAAAATACAGCTAATCCTTGACCAAACAATCACCAGGTTTGATGACTCTAAGAAATAAAGCTCTGAAAAAGATTGTGTGAAAAGGAGAAAATGCTGGAAACAAGCATTTTCTCTTTTTCCCCCATGTTTTCTACGTTTTCAAAAACAAATTTTAACTTTTGAGTCACATTTATTTTGTCATCAGCAAATCCTTTCAATGTGGTAAAATCCAAAATTTTGTCATTTGGTAAGGAGTTTAACATCACCAAAAAATCTAGGAGGTAATATATCCAACAGAAGGAGTAATTTCACACAAGCCAAATACTGCAACTGTCTTTGTACAGTTTAATGGAATGTACAATAACAATAATACAATTAGCATTAGTACTTTTCAAGTTGACCCTTCAACCCTTTACCAAACAATTCCGCTTTCAACGACCATGAGAAACAAAGTTTTTGAAAACATTGTGGAAAAATGGGAAAATGCTGGTAACCAGCATTTCCTCCTTTTCCAACAATGTTTTTTACCCTTATCAAAATAAATTTCATTTCTTGAGTCAGATTTATTTTGTCATCTGGAAATGTTTTCAATTTGGAGAAATCTAAAATTTTGTAGTTCAGTAAGGAGTTTACTCTTTACCACACTAGAAATAAGTAGATTTGTCCGAACTGAAAGCATTTGCAGACAATAACATGAATGGTTCAAATAATGGGATTGGTTTTTGTCGGAGTAGCAAACATTGTGGGAAAATGAGAAAATGCTGGTTACCAGCATTTTCTTGTTTACCCACCAAGTTTTCGAATGGCTTCTTCTTCAGCGTCATTAAAACTCAGACTTCAGTGGTAAAGAGTTAATTTTTTTGTTTCTGTTGAAGATCATATTTTTTGTAAAATTTGAAGGAAGATGAAAATCACAGTTACAGCCATGCTTATCAAAATAAGACTCTACAGGTCAAAAAGTGCCTACAGTATGATTTATGATGACTCAATGCTTACATGAAAAGTCATTCTTAACAATTTTCAGGGGATAGCCAATTCTAAACAGTACCTAGGCATTAAAAAACACCTCATGAGTGGGCTTTATCGCAGTGAGGTTTTTCTGCTTTTTTCGCATTTTTTCTCAAGTAAAATATGAAGAGCAATTTTCAGTTCAGTAAGAATTCTACCCTACCAAAAACAAATTCAGTGCACTGAGCCACATCATCTACAAATGCTTTCAATTTGGACAAGTCTAAATTTTTGTCCTTTGATAAAGAGTTAAGTACATGTATCCCAAAAAATTACACCAAGTTCGGTTGTTTCTCAAAATATGTTTTCTTTTCAATACTCTTGCTAGTTATTTCTTGTGATCAAAAGGCTATGATTTGAGTAAATATAATACTGCAGTGACTGAATTGATTAAATTGGTCAATGAAATTTGAGTATCAGCTTTGAATTAACGATGTGATGCTAAGGATAATTTTAATGAAATCACATCCATCCAACACGGCATAATGGATGATTCTGATTGATCAAAACTTTTTTTGTTCCTTAACTTTTAGACTGGTCCAAATTGAAAGCATTTCCAGACAACAAATTAAATTTGGTGAAAATGATCATATTTATCTGAAAAAGATGTAGAAAAAATTGTGAGAAAAAGGAGAAAATGCTGGTTACCAGCATTTTTCCTTTTCCCACAACGTTTTCAAAAGTCTCCTTTTTCAGGGTAGTGAAAGGTTGGGACTGAGTGGTCAGTAAAGTGTTAATTTTGATAAGTTTCATATAAACAGTTTTAACATGTTGAATGACCACAATACAGTATTCATAACAGTAACTGTCTAATAGATAAAAGAAAGTGTTTCCCTTAACTTGGTAAGTTTTATGTATGCACCTTTAGCACTTTAAAGACCACAATATTGTATTCGTAACAGTCAATAATTGTCTTTAGAACACATAATAAGCATCCATCACAATAAACATCTCTTGTAACTTCTGAATGATAATTGTTATGGCAACTGACCTCCAATCCTATCATCTTCTTTCTAGAGCTTTAAACTTTGCCTCTAAAATTAGAGAAACAAAAATCATGAGCATCCCATATGGCTGCATTTGCTTTTAAAGAGAAAATTCTCAGTCAAAATAGGGGCATAACTCAAAAATACTTTAATGATTACCAACCCTTGTTGTATGGGTTCCCCTTCTAAGAACTTGCCAAAGTTTGAAGTAAATATCTTCATTTGAACCATAATTAATCTGTCAACTGCGAATGCTTTCAAAATGGATAAGTCCAAGATTTTGTCATCTAATAACGAAAAAAAAAAAAAAAACCCTTGCAAATAAGCTTGAGGGCTGGCATTAATTCTCACCAAAAAATATTAAGTTTTAATGACCCTGAAGATGGTAAACAGCATTTTCTCCTTTGCCAACAATGTTTTCTACCCTTCAAAAAGAAAATAGCATCTATTCAGCCACATCATATTTGTCATCTGCCTATGCTTTCAATTTAGGCGAGTCTAAAATTTCGTCATCTGGTACAAAGTAAATAATTCAAACACAGTAATTACGTAAGGATTACCTAAACGTTTTGAATAAGCATCCAGCCTATAAGCTGCTTGTTCTAGTGAGGATACACTGTCTTCTATTTGATCTATCTGTTCTAAAAATGGCTGCAGGTTTTTATCTGAAATTCAAAGACAGTTTCAATCAAATATGATCCCAACATAAACACTGAGAAAATACAGCATAAGAAATTATTGTTATTAAACAGATTGTTTGTTTGTATGATGTTTAACAGAATTTCCAACATTATGTCAGTTACATTATGGTGGCCAGTGCATCTTTCCATGTTTTCCTGGTGTTTCTTGTACCAGTACTTTCACAGCATTCTCCCCCAGTCACTGGCAGCTTTCTCACATAACCATCATCAATTCAATCATTGGCAGTGAGAGAGAGGACTGAATTCTGTTGCAAGGACTAACATCATTCCTCAGACAGAAATAGCTTGAACTGGGAATTCTAGCCAGCAATTTTATATACAAAATTTATTTGAAAGATTAATCCCTATCCTTTGAACCGCGACCTAAGGTGTGCTTTGCATGTAAGTCCTTGCAGTTTGAACAATGCCTGCATGCTTAGACACCCGATTAACTCTTTACCAGATGATAAACTTTCTATATGGCCCGCAACACACAAAAAGAGGCATTTGGACATTTGCGTAAATTGTCGTCTCAGATCAGCCTGTGCAGTCCACGCAGGCTAATCCCAGACGGCACTTCACAACTTTATTAAATTTTGTCCTACAGTAGACTTGCACAAAACAGCAAATTACATAAGAACAGAAAGAGTTGTCTTGGCTGAGCCTGCCTAGCCTGCTCCGAGATGACAGTTTAGACAAATGTCCAAAAGCCCCTTTTCGCATGTTGCTGACCATATAATGGTTATACTTGTCCATACTTAAAGCTAGAGCACATGACATATAAAATAACTAGTGAAATAGAGTATTGCTTGACAAGCGGTTACTTTTTTACCATACAATCACAAGTTTTAAAGACCCTAAGAAAGACAGCTTCTAAAAGCATTGTGGAAAAGAAGAAAATGCTGGTCACCAGCATTTTCTCCATTTCCCACAATGCTTTTTACCCATTCAAAGACAAATCTCATCATTTGGGAGACATATACATGTAATTTGTCATCTGTAAATGCTTTCAATTTGGATCAAGTCTATCATTTTGTTATCTGGATCAGAGTTACTTTATATAATTTGAGACACATTTGATTTATGGTCTACAAATGCTTTCAATATAGACAAGTCTAAAATTCAGTCATCTGCTAGAGGGTTATTATCCAACAAAAAGTAGACCAAGGAATTGCAGTGATGATGTTTATAATGTAAACAATAACGATGTTGATGAAGAAAATAAAGTACCAACATTTTTCATTAAGTTGCTGTAAAGCTGAACTCACAACCATGGCAAGGTTCTTCATTTCTGAATATTTGGATATTGTCACTTTGTTCATAGTCTCTAGTAGTTTATAGTCTTCTATGGTCCCTGTAAAATAAAACAAAGGACATACTAATTGCCCTGTTAGCTACTAAATAAAAGATGTAGAGAAAATTTGTTTTTTCTGAGAAAGATCAAAATTTATTCCATCTAGTGAACATCATTGGTAATATTTTCAGGAGTGGTGCAGTAATTTCCCGTGGCATACCCCCTCCGCATAACAACGCATTACAATATTACGTAAAGCATGAGAAATGCAGGATAAATCCCGTGGCGTACCCCCTCCGCATAACAACGCATTACAATATTACGTAAAGCATGAGAAATGCAGGATAAATTATGTCATATTTCCATCTGGTTGACTGGCATGCATTGTTTACCTAGGCAAATAGTGTGCAGGGACTACTGTTTCTGCCTTCAAATGGAGTTCAAAAGTAAAATCAGTATTTTTCATTGGTCATAATCATGAAATATCAAACAATATTCCATCGTTATTTCTTGATAAACTACTGAAAAGCATGAAATAAAAAGAAACATTCTGTTAGTAATACAAATGAATAATATTGCAGGTAGAAAGCCGGTTTGAGTCAGAATATTTCTAGAAATGTTGAACAGTGTAGACACAGCTGTGATTGCATTTTGCATCTGTTCACAATTTATGTTAAGTGTGAAAAAAACCTAAGTTGTGATAAGTTTTCTAGGGGTTATTTAACTCTTTACAACACATTGACGGCTTTTAATGACATTGAGAAAGAAGACTTTTGAAAATATTGTGGGAAAAGGAGAAAATGCTGGTGACCAGCATTTTCTCCTTTTCCTGCAATGTTTTCTACCCTATCAAAGACAACTTCCACAATTTAAGCCCTATTTAATTTGGTGTCTGCATATTCTTTGGGTTTGGATAGGTCTAAAATTTGATTGAATTTTGGACTACTCCAAACCCAAAGTATATGAAGAGGCCAAATTCAATGCGGCTTAAATGTGGAAGTTGTCTAAAAAGCTATGATAGCGTAGAAAACATTGTGGGAAAAGGAAAAAATGCTGGGTACCAGCATTTTTTCCTTTTCCCACAATGTTTTCAAAAGCTGTCTTTCTTTAAGTTGTTAAAAGTCAGCATTGTGTGGTATAGGGTTAAAAGAAAACTGCTGAATAAAATTAATGTAAGCAGTTATATTTACATAATATGTAGCCTACTTTCAGACATACCAAAGATTTGTACAAAGGAGAACATGTGAAGGACAAGATTTTCATTTTAATAATTCAATGATATGGGATAAAACACTGTGAGAAAAGGTGTAATCAACTGCCCCTTTTTCTCATTCTGTTCAATAAAGTTGCCCACTCTGTGGTATAATTTATGATTTGGAAATTCCTAGATGTTGACAAGTACCAAATTTTGTTGTTTTGTAATAATCTTTAAAGGCTTATGCCTATAGAGACATAGTTATATGAAAATGGGTGAATCTTGTTGGTTTTTTCGCTTTGGCTTTTTTATAACTTCTGTTTAATCTGCTGACAGCTAAGTTATCAGCTGAAATACAAACATACAGTCAACCAGAATAAAGAGAGCTCTTACCTTCTAATTCTCCTTTCAAATACTCTGATGTTTTCTGGAAAGTCTCCCTACATAGCTCAACAACATCCAGTGGAGGTGGTTCTCTGATATTCTGCACATCACCTGTCAAACATAGTGATTTACCTTTACACTAGAAGAAATATGGCCTGCAACATGCAAAAAGGGGCATTCAGACATTTGCGTAAAGTGTCATCTATGATCAGCCTGTGCGGTCCTTGCAAAACAAAACATTCCGTTTTTATATAATTTTCTGTTTTACACAAGTCTACTGTACCACAAAATCTAATGTAGTCATATAGTGCCGTCTCGGATTAGCCTGCCCCGACTGCGCAGGCTGATCCGAGACGACATTTTATGCAAATGTCCAAATGCCCCTTTTCACATGTTGCAAGCCATATGGAGTGACTGTATCTGGAATGAGGAATTTCAACCATTCTTGTATTCGAAACATGTTCAACATACATCCTAGCGCTTGATTGGATTTACATAGTTTAGATGAATGAAAGGTTTTGTAAAAAGGGCCTGTAAAGATACCTTTTTACCTTGAATTTCTAAATCATACATTCTCTTTAACTTTTTCTATGTAGTGTTGACATCCACAAGGTTGTAATTAATTTTGTTTTTATTCTGACAGCTGAAAACCTATGGCACCATGCCTCAGAGGCAAGAGGTATGATACCGTATACCTGGAGATGCAACTTACGTGGCATAATGATTCTCACAGCAAATACTTGCCTTCAGTTTGGCTTGAAAAGCATTATAACATAAGAGGAATTGCTAGTGAGAGTTATTTTTGGCATTGACACAATTCATTCAGATGGGCTCATGCATTATTTCCAAAGTGGTCAACTGTACTCAGTAGGGGTCAACTTCAGTACTTTGATTACAGAAAATTGAGTCCCAACGAACGCATCATTTAAAATATTTCATTGTAACCCCCTTAATCATTCATAACTCACATACGTATTTATCATGACATTAAGATGCTTCCATTCTGTGGAATAAAATTCCAACATGAATAAAAAGTAACCTGTGAAAGGATCATTTTGCTGATCATTTCGAACTACTTCCGTATTGTCGTCGGCCATTTTGTTGTTGTAGACCTTGCAGTTGTTGTTGTTTTACTGCAAAGTCTTTCATACGGGCAGCAGAACACGGTCTTCAGCTGAACTGGCCTACGTCGACATGTTGACACGACAAACAGAATTTCCTCAAACAAAGGTCTATATAATTAGTCTGAAACCATAAAGAGCTCTCAAATGCAACAGCACAATCCTAATTCTTTAGATTTTATCAATAATTCATGTTCACCTTGTTAAATAGTTGTTGTAGTTGACGTTGGGTGGCCTCACGACCAGATGCCCGGCTAGCTCAGTTGGTAGAGCTGCGGTACTAGTGTTCGGGGGTCATGGGTTCGAGTCCCATTTCGGGCACACTTTTCTCCCTTGATTTACTTCATTGGCGACGAGGTCAATTGGTGAACGCGGGATAGCGGCACTGGCGGTCCATGGGGACTGAAGGGGGAGTTGGTTACTCCCAAAAAATCAGGAGGGGGAGGAGTGTTGCAGTTTACGTTGGGTGGACTCAAGACTAGATGCCCGGCTAGCTCAGTTGGTAGAGCTGCGGTACTAGTGTTCCGGGGGTCGTGGGTTCAAGTCCCACATCGGGCACACTTTTTTCCGCTTGATTTACTTCGTAGTGAAATTATGCCTAAGACTCATACATTTGTTACATCCCATACATTCGTTACGTCACATATTTATGCAATTTTCTCACGCACCTGACTTACATTCCATCCGAGAATTGGTTAAATTCACATCGAAGAAAAATGCTGAAAACTGAGCAAAAAAACGCTGAATTGTGGTCTTACCTCGAGTCCAAATTTCCTTTTTTAATGAAAACACACTATTTTATATTTAAATTGCTCATCTGCTAACACGAAAACATGACGTAGCCATTTCAGGTGCTTTCGTTGTTGTTATTTTGCACATAGGCCAAATATACCGAAAAAAATGCAATTAAGTTCACCAGTTTTAATCCACCATGCCGCATTCAATTTGGCGAGTGTATGTCAGATTGATGTTTCATATTGCGTGAAATGATATCTGTAAATTCAGTTGCCATTAAAATTTGATCTGATTTAGCTTGCTTATTTTTCTTACCTACTTTGGAAAAACAGTATAAATAATATTGCACCAAGATTGCAGGCACTTTCCCAGTTAAATTAAGTGGAAGACATTTGCTAACTGTATATTGAAAGTAACACTGGGGAAGTGACGTCAATTTGATGTTGTAGACTGACCAATCACAGGGAACGAATGTATGGGTCCTGCACTCAGTGATTCAGATCAAAACATGTACATAAGTAAGAACAAATTTTAGTTTGTTTTTATGTTGTTTAATAGGTTTTTAAGTGTGAACGATCTATAAAGATGTTCAATGTCTTATTTTTACAAGTCTTATAAAATCATCTACTGAGCCGTATTGCGCATGCGCAAAAATACGATGTTAGAGTAACAAATGTATGGGTCCACAGGCTACTGATCAATACATGCAAGCGGCATGGTCGGAGGAAAAAAATGACAAAATATGCCATTTTAGCAGCCTATATATTCCTAAATTCATAAAATGCAAAACCGGAAAGATAGCCTGAAAATGCCAAGCTAAATTGAAACTCAAAACAACACATAATCTGGGAATAAAATCCAAAAAAGCACGTTACCATACCGTTTTTTCGTAATCTTTCATGCCTTTACCCCACCCTTATTTTTCGCGGCTAAAAACAGCCGCTAGCTCCATGACCCTTCAGTTTCGCATTTGGGGTCAAAACTTTAGAACAAAGAAGAAAAAATCATGACCTCCTGTTTCATAGACAAACTCAATGCTTCTTTTCCTTAACCTGACACAATTCACGATGTAATAACTACTCTTCTTATCAAAATTGCATTGAAAACCTACCTTTCTCAATTATTCTAATTTTGACATGGCCAATTCGAAACAAACTGTTTACATGAAGGCAAAAATTTTGTTTTTCAAATATGCCCAAAAACACAATTAACAAGAAACTTGCCTTGTTACTGACTGACTGCAGCATGCCTACAAGAACCATTGAAAATGAACATGTGGATTTAACAGAGAATGTGATTATGAATATGGGAAAACTAGGACAGTTGCAGTGTTTCATTTACCTGTGCGTCCTGCGTCAGGGACGCAAAGAAATTGCCGAGGACGCAAAACTTTGAGATATGTGTATTTTCGAGACGCACTGATTTTGATATCAATGCCTTTTGCAAAATTTCGTTTGATCCCGATCAATTAAAGTGTTTACATTTTCTATCGAAACACCGGTAATTTTTCTACTTTAGACTGGTACCTTCATTTTCCGGTCTATTTTTAGCCTAAGTAATCTAGTCTATGGAATGGTTTCCGTTTTTCTTTTTATTCGGGTACACGGAATATCGACATCCAGCACGTACGTTATAGATCCTCTCCAAGGCATATTCTTACTTAATTGCAGAAAATTGTAGTCAATATGAATGAACAACTATCATTTCATGTCCTCATCGGCAAATAATTACTTTTTGAATCTTTTTTATACCCAGGCAATTTAGATATCCTCAGACGATTTCCATTTCGTCGAAAAAATTCCAGTGCGTAGATCTATATCTAAACGATGTAATGCGTAAGCAATGCCACCAAAAAAGAAGGCAAAATCCGATCACAAACAACAAACTTTAACTAGTTTGTTTACGAAATCACAAGAGTCTGACCTGCCGATTCATAGTGACTTACATACCGATAAAAATGTCGAGAATAATGAGAAATCATCGGCAGTTCAATCGGCGTGGATTCGGCCCCGGCCAGTTCGAAACCGAGAGAATTCAAGTCACACTGGCTTAAACTTTTTAGTTGGCTAACTTACGAAAGTGAAGAGAATTCATGACAGACAATTCATAAATCAGACCATACAGATTTTTTAACAATTTGAACAATATTTTTTTTAAAATGGGGTTTAACTCATTACCACACGATCCCTAATTTTGACGCCTCTGAGAAAGAAGCCTTTAGAAAACATTGTGGGAAAAGGAGAAAATGCTGGTAACCAGCATTTTCTCTTTTTCCGACAATGTTTTCTACCCTTCTAAAAACGAATTCTAAATCTTCAATAACTTCAATAACTTTTATTTTGTCGTCTGTTAATGCTTTCGATTTGGACAAACCTAAAATTTTGCCGTTTGGTAATGAGTTAAAAGGTGGGACTCGTAAAGTTGGTTTCAGACTCATAGTTTTTCATCCCAGCGAGTCCCAGGACTCACTTATAGCAAATTGTAAAAAAATCACTGCAGTTGAAGAACCTTGTGCACGGGAATTCCTGCAAAAACCCTATGATTAAGGTTGATATTGTTGGTCGCACGGGCCTCTGTGTATCTGTGTCAATGAAGTGCAGTGCGTGCCATTTCAATCTACAGCCGCTGCAGCTATCAGACACTGTGAAAAGGGCCTACGGACTACCGGCTGGGGAAATCAATTAATTGGCAGTATTGCCTGCAGTCAAGACAAAAATGGGCCTGACGGACATTACCACAGTTCTGAAATGTTTAAATATTAGAGCGCCTAGCAGAACAGTGCTTCAGAGAAAATTCAGCACATTGTGTGATAAAATGGTTGACCTGAATGTGCACCAAATGGAAAAAAATCAAGAACATTTGCAACACGTGCCTTTGTTGATACCGAATGAACCAAGGGTCGATGTACAATACTGAACGAATTGTCATACTCAAGGTGGCAGAGAAAAGGCCCAACAGAATTTTGCCGCCATCATAGAACATACCACCACCAGAAAACTACCGTTGAATTGCAGCAGCTGTGGCCAATAGACATTGCAGAATTAGAGGCTGTGACCACAGAGAGGCAAAGTGTAAGACGTATAGCTCCGATAAGTCAATTGCAGCGAGAGGGCACACAAGTTTCTACATGGCATGTTAAACAACATGGAAAGAGCAGGAATTGTAACACAATGCCAGTACGCAGCTTGCTAAAGCGATGACGGACTATAATTCCCAGAGTGGTTCAAGAATTTCCCACTACTTGTAAATGTTTCATGCACAGACAAAAGACACTTGAATGACATGTCAGAGCTCTTCCTTTGTACAGCATTCCAAAAGCGTACAATAAACAAGGGTATATTCAGAACATAGCTTCAGACAGAGGGTGTGATTTTGTTTTCAAAATTGAAAATATCAATGATTCTCCACTAAAGCCTATGTTGTGGGTAATCATTAGAATCGTCAACATAGGGTTTCGAAGAGAAATAATGACTTTAGAATAACATCACTCCCTCTTATCTGGAGTTCTGTCAGAAGCTGGCTAGCTGTATACAAGAACTTAAATAAGAATGGAGCTGAAAAGCGCACGGGCATTGAAAAAACGTGACCAGTTGTTTATAGAAATTGTCTTAATATTACAAATTGTTTATAGGGTGACCATTGACAGTACCGACAGAAGTCATCAGTATGTAAAAGCCATCTTTCTTTATACAGTACAAGCATGCTGCCATCTAGAGTTCACTTACAACGCAGTCAAAAAGATCAGCATTTAATCCAAAATAAAATCAACAAAATGTTTAATGAAATTGGCTTGAAGATTATGGACAAACTGTATAAAACAAACATGTGTGAGAGCCTGCATGCCACAGTATATCGACTTGCTCCAAAGTCCATTTGTTGGAAACATGGCCAATTTGAAACAGTTTACATGTGCCTCAGAACTCGTTATTTTGTCAAAATAAAGTTACTGAATATTTTTTGGTTTGTAAGTATTTGGAGTTTAATACCGTTTTCACAGCTTAGGTCATATCACGGCTGTCCGTTTACCTACACATATGTTTCCTGACTTTTTGACACCAGTACTGACACATTTTCATTCCCAGATCACTGACTAGATCTTCTTTTCTAACATACATCAGATGCGAGAGGCGAAAAGTCGCTGGAAAGAAAGTTTGCCTCAACCGGGTATTGAACCCCCAACCACCAGATCACGAGTCAGATACGCTAACAACTGAGCTTCCCAGCCGATCTAGGAAACTGATTTGGCTTAGGCTTATAATAAATATTCAGACCAGCGACAAATTCTCTACCTAATAGATCTACGTACATAAGATGCACCAGTCTGATCTCTTGTAGGCATTTTGATATATAGGATCTGACATGAGTTGGCATTTGAGATAAAATTTTATTTAACGATTCTAGGGAAAATGTTATTAAGCAAGCATTTGGCGAGCTTAATAACATTTTATCTTGATGAGTTAAATCAAATTTTATCTCAAATGCCAATAAATGTCTGACTCTTTTTATCACATAACGATATTTCACAAATTATAAATCAGAAGATGCAAAACAATGTATAGATGCACGCGCGGTAAAATCAATAAAACCCATTCACTTAGAACTGTGAAATAAGTACAAAATGACGTCAAACAATTGTGATACTAAACGTGTGTATAAGAAGAAAATTCGTGATGGGTAACAAGGAGGGTTATGTGATAAAAGAACTTTCTCACCTTCTCAAAATCATTGCCCAAAGCCTCTGTATAGGCTATATTGAAACATTTGCGTTTAACAAAAATGAGGGCATGTGCAGGTAACAAATTCAGTATGACTCGAACAATGAGGTTTGTATTAAGAAGAGTACAAAACATTGGTGGAAAAGAAGAAAATGCTGAATACCAGCATTTTCTTCTTTTCCCACAATGTTTTGAAAAGGTTTATTCCTCAACTTCCCGGCGGTATCTCTGCAGAACCAATAGACCAGATCAAACTCGAATTTCATTTCTAGACTCCCTTGGATCAGAGTAGAAAGTAGGCCTGCCAGGGCCCGTATTCACCAACCATTCGTAAGAACGTTCTTGATCTTAGTCCCCAAGATTGTCTAAGTTTGAAAGTAACGTAACTGCTGATTGGCCAAACCAAATAGTTTAACCAATCAGAATTTGTGTTACTTTCAAATTTAGAAAATTCTGGAGACTAAAATCAAGAACTTTCCTAAGAATGGTTGGTTAATACAGACCCAGGTCCGTCGTCCGCCTTCTAAGAGTGTTTTGATCTGGTATTTCTACAGGCCTTCGCCAAGTGTCCATGGTATAAGTTACCGCAGAGCAGCAGTGAATAAGAGACAGTTGGGGGACTTGTCCCGAATTTCTGAATTCTAGACATCACAAATCATTTTCAGAGCAATGATGCACGAGAAAAGCATTAAACCCTTTACAACACGATCCCAAGTTTTGAAGAAGTATTTTGGAAACATTTTGAGAAGAGGATAAAATGCTGATACCCAGGATTTTGTCCTTTACCCACAATGTTTTCTGACCTATCAAAGACAAAAATTATCATTTTAGGTACATTTATTTTGTCGTCTGCAAATGTTTTCAATTAGGTCTCTTTTGATGTTTGGTATAGATTTAATTCTTGTCTTTCAAAGTGCGATACGAGAAAACCACATTCAGCCAAAAATGTTTTTCGGCCATGGCCTGTTGGATTGATTGATTTCGCATTTATTTGTTATCACCACCGGTACATGGCGATATATATGGGCGATGTCCCCAGACGGCCATAACTTGTATATTACTTGGCATAGTGCAAAATACTTAACGAAATCCATCTTAAGTTAAGCCAGGTTCTTTAACATGCCAGGTGTACAGCTCGGCTACACGGGACATGGATTTGACATCTCGCCTGAAAGACCATTAGATCTAGCAGTTTTTAGTTGGAAAGCCCTAGAGCTCGAACCCACACACTCAAGCATCCCACAATTTGTGCCTTACAACTTGTGCTATCCTGACTGACATGGGCTGATCGCCACGACGGTCGTAGTTAAAGACCAAATAGCCGCCAAAAGTAAACAGTGCTGCTGTGAAAGTAACAATAGCTGCCAGAAGTAAACAAAGCGGGTGTTAAAATGCATCTAAACTGAAATCATATAATTTAAAATTATGGAAATTATTGTGCAGATGACAATCTTTTATTGCACGGTCGGTCCTAGTGTTAGTCGCTGGCAGAGAAATTAATTTCTATGTTTTGTTTACTTTTTGCCTGATTCTAAAATTTATTTTTCTGCCAGAGACAAACACTTGGACCGACCACACAATATCAGATTGTCATCTTCACAATATTTTCCATACATCTAAATGGTATGGTTTAAATTTAAATGCATTTTTATACCTGCATTGATTTTTATGTGTTTATTGGGCATTTAAAATGCATTTTACATTTGAATTACACCATTTAAAGGCATGGAAATTATTGTGTAGATGACAATCTGTTATTGCACAATCGGTACAAGTGTTAGTCACTGGCAGAAAAAAATATTCTAAAAACTAGGTAAAAAGCTGCTCTATCTTTGGTTTACTTTTTGCCTGGTCTAAAATTTGTTTCGGCCAGCGAGTAACCGACCATACAATAATATATAACATATCACACATAACACAATAACACAATTTTTCTATACTATGAAATGGTACGATTAAAATTTAAATGTAGTTTAACAGCTGAATTGTTTACTTTTGGGCGCTACTGGGCCTTTAAATAAGACGTTAAAAATTCAGACGTCGAAGATGCACCACCAATTAATGTATTCACAGTGCCTGTTACAATTTTTAAGAGAATGGCCATAGAAAACACTGCAGTAAAAGGAGAAAATGCTGCTGATCATCATTTCTCTTTTTTTTTTTCAGATAACTTAGTGTTTTCTACCTTTCCAAAGACAAATGTCATCATATTAGCTTCATTCCATTCGTCCTCTGCAGATGTTTCCAGTTCGGCGAAGTCTAAAATTTATAAGTAAGGGAAAATTGGCATCGGTATCAATTATTGCTACAGCGAATGATACATATTCTGAAAATGCGAATGTCAATGTAGTTTAACCATGTTTTATGCAAAGAGGGTTATTGCATTTGTAAAAAGTGTTGACTAATGTCAGGCTGCGCTTTCCGCACAGGCTGACACGAGTGGAAACTTTTTGCTATCGGTAAATTTTCTGCATGTCAAAGGACCAGTCTTCCTTGTGATTCAGTTGGTTGTTAGACAAAATGAATTTTATTAATCAATTATTATGCCATGAATTGCCTGGTATATAATGCATTACGAAGATGCAGTGAACCCTCTTTTGCCAGAGAACAGCACGTTTGTATTACTTTATACAGGTTAGGACAAAAGGGTTTTTTTTTTTATGCATCTCCATGATGCATGATAGGCCTAGCAAGTCATCACATAACTATGGATCCATAAAATCCATTTTGTATAAAAACCGACTAAATCACGAGATAAACTGGTCCTTTGACTTGTAGAAAATTGACCAATAACAAACAGAATTTACCCAGGTTAGCTTGAGCGGACTGCGCAGCTGACATGCAGATACATTAAGCCTCCTTTTCACAGAGCATGGTTCACGTGTCCTGCCGAGCCCCGGTAGCTCACTCGATAGCGTGCAGGACTTGAGAACAGGGAGTCGTAGAGTTGATCCCTGGCTCGGCCAATTTCTTTCCGAGGACTGATGATAGTCATTGCGAAAGGATTCATTCCTCTCTCACCGCTGACCATTGTTTCCACGATGGTTATGTGGGAAAGCAGCCAGTGGCTTGGAAAGAAAATTGTGCGGAGTACTGGTAAAAGAAACTGTGGGAAAGTATGGATAGGTGTACTGGCCGCAGCGATATAACTGAAATAATGTTGAAAACGGCGTAAAACACCATACAATCACATTCGGCATACCTTGGGTGATGGGAGCCATCAAATCCCTCGGCTGTACACTCGTCACAACTCGGCCGATTCCGTACCTACATCTAACCTCGTCCGTATAACGGTCGTTTCCATTTGAACTGCGAACCACGTGATCTTATACATGGCGCGCCACTGTCAGTCGTTTAGCAACGACATAAACAACCTCGATGGAGTTATTCACATCTGTTTATCTGTCGGTGAAAACTTTAATCGGAATTGATAAATAATGAATGTACGAACTGTTTGCCAACTCAACTGAAACATAGTTAGAAAGATTTCGATAGAAAATTGAAACTCAAGTTTTCTTTTTTTAAGAGGAGCCTTACAATTTTCAGAACGGTAAACCTGCGTATTTCCGGATATGTATCGATCTGATGCATATTAATCCACCAGATACAGCCGAGGGATATGATGGCTCCCATCACCCGAGGTATGCCGAATGTCGGCTGTATCTAGTGGATTGATATGCACCAGATCGGTACATACCCGGAAATACGCCGGTTTACCGGTCTGAAAATTGTAAGGCTCCTCTTAAAAAAGAAAACCCGAGTTTCAATTTTCTATCGAAATCTTTCTAACTATATTTCAGTTGAGTTGGAAAACAGTTCGTACATTCATTATTTAACGTGGTTTAGCAATTCCGATTAAAGTTTTCACCGACAGATAAACAGATGTGAATAACTTCATCGAGGTTGTTTATGTCGTTGCTAAACGACTGACAGAGGCGCGCCATGTATAAGATCACGTGGTTCTAAGTTCAAATGGAAACGACCGTTATACGGACGAGGTTAGATGTAGGTACGGAATCGGCCGAGTTGTGACGAGTGCATACAATCAATCAATCAACATGTACCCTGTTTGCACACAGGTCACTAGTAGATTTTAGAGTAACGTTTCTACATGATTAAAAGCTTGAATTATTGAATTCCACAGATGCCAGCACGTTCTACTTTTCAGTGCTGCAAAATATTTTACTGGCGGTAATGAAGTCTGCACTTCCGGTAACACACAATGGAATGAGAAGTTTAAAGTCTTACGAAGTAAAACCGGTCTAAATATTTTAGACTTAACTCTCTTAATTGCGAATCATTTACATTACATAGCTGTTCCAATATTTACCCTTACCGCGCCTCTCACGAATATAGAACTTTGCCATTGCGGCTAGTGTGGATCAAGATCAGACTGCACAAAACGTGCAGTCTGATCTTTGATCTTCACTTTCCGCTTTGCCGAAACGTGATCGACAAAAGAAACTGCTTTTATTCAGGTCTTATAATCAGACCGGAAATGTCAATAAGTTTATTCTGCTCTCTCCGGGTTAATTAGAGTCTGTGCACATGCATGTGAGACATGCTCTGGCAAAAGGGGACTTAACGCATCTCCGTGATGCAATATACCAAGCATGCCATCACATTAATATGGATCCATAAAATCCATTTTTTCTAACAATTGACTGGATCTGGAGGTAGAATGGTCCTTTGCCACGCAGAAAACCGACCAATGACAAAAAGTTTCCACCCATGTCAGCCTGGGCGGACTGCGCTATCAATGGCTGAAAATATATTTCTCTGAATTTAGAAACTTTTTTTTTTTTATCTTGTAGGGATGACTTAACAAGCGAACGGTAGTAGTAAAGGAAGAGAGACTAGGGACACACCTAGGGCTTGGGTGTGTGCCTAGTCTCTCTTCCCTGAGTGCCCTACATCACCATCCCTGACAAAAATGTGTCCCTAGTTGCTGTCCCCGAAAGATTTTTTTTTATTTTGTCCCTAGGCTCTCTTCCCTGAGAGGGATTTAGC
Organism: Hippopus hippopus; assembly: GCA_946811185.2. NCBI lineage: Eukaryota > Metazoa > Mollusca > Bivalvia > Cardiida > Cardiidae > Hippopus > Hippopus hippopus. The sequence continues at coordinate 70,331,478 of OX328096.1, forward strand.
ATTCAAAATGGCGGCCGTGTGGACAGCAACTGGGGACAAAAATGCCCCAGGCTCTCTTCCCTGAGCGGATTTTTTTGCAAAAAAGGGAAAAGGGGGGGAGTTTTTCCTAGGCTCTCTACCCTGAGAGGGATTTAGCATTCAAAGTGCAGGCCTTATGACTGACAGGCTGGGTAAAAAATGGTCAGATCACTGAGTTGGACTTAGTTTTTTCACCCTATGGATGATTTTTTCTCTTTCTAATTGTCTGATCAGTGAGATGGACTTAGCTTTTTTCACCCTATGAATGATTTTCTCTCTTTCTAAAAAACCTGACCATTGAGTTGGACTTAGATTTTTGTGCACTATAAATGATTTCTAAATGTCTGAGCACTGAGTTGTACTTAGTTTTTTCTTCACCTATGTATGATTTTTTCTCTTTCTAATTGCCTGACCATTGAGTTGGACTTAGACTTTTTTCTGCATCTCTATGAATGATTTCTCTTTTCTAAAAGGAAATTTATCTTATATCACTGAGTTGGTCTTAGCTTTTTTCCCCTATGAATGATTTTCTCTCTTTCTAAAAGGTTGACCATTGAGTTGGACTTAGCTTTTTTCATCCTATGAATGATTTTTCTCTCTAAAAGGATTTTGTCCCTATAACAGTGAGATGGACTTAGTTTTTTTACCCTATGGATGATTTTCTCTCTTTCTAAATGCCTGACCATTGAGTTGGACTTAGACTTTTTTCTTTCTAAATGTTTGAGCACTGAGTTGTACTTAGTTTTTTTACCCTATGGATGATTTTTTCTCTTTCTAAATGCCTGACCATTGAGTTGGACTTAGACTTTTTTCTTTCTAAATGTTTGAGCACTGAGTTGTACTTAGTTTTTTCTTCACCTATGTATGATTTTTTTCTCTTTCTAATTGCCTGACCATTGAGTTGGACTTAGACTTTTTTCTTTCTAAATGTTTGAGCACTGAGTTGTACTTAGTTTTTTCTTCACCTATGTATGATTTTTTTCTCTTTCTAATTGCCTGACCATTGAGTTGGACTTAGACTTTTTTCTTTCTAAATGTCTGAGCACTGAGTTGTACTTAGTTTTTTCTTCACCTATGTATGATTTTTTTCTCTTTCTAAATGTCTGAAAATTGAGTTGAACTTAGACTTTTTTTACCCTATGAATGATTTTCTTTCTAAAAGCCTGATCACTGAGTTGGACTTAGTCTTTTTCTGCAATTATGGATGATTTCTCTTTCTAAATGTCTGAACATTGAGTTGAACTTAGACTTTTTTTACCCTATGAATGATTTTCTTTCTAAAAGCCTGATCACTGAGTTGGACTTAGTCTTTTTCTGCAATTATGAATGATTTCTCTAAAAGACTGAGCACTGAGTTGGACTTAGTTTTTTTACCCATATGCTATTAGGATTGCTTTATTGTTTACTTCTATCCACTACTTGGCCTTTAAGTGGTTTCTCTCTAAAAGCCTGGACATTGAGTTGGACTTAGTTTTTTCACCCTATGGATGATTTTTTCTCTTTCTAAATGACTGGACATTGAGTTGGACTTAGTTTTTTTCACCCTATGGATGATTTTTTCTCTTTCTAAATGCCTGGACATTGAGTTGTACTTAGTTTTTTCACCCTATGGATGATTTTCTCTCTTTCTAAAAGCCTGACCATTGAGTTGGACTTAGACTTTTTTTCTTTCTAAATGTCTGAGCACTGAGTTGGACTTAGACTTTTTTCTGCATCTATGAATGAATTTTCTTTCTAAATGCCTGGACATTGAGTTGGACTTAGTCTTTTTCTGCAATTATGGATGATTTCTCTTTCTAAATGTCTGAAAATTGAGTTGAACTTAGACTTTTTTTACCCTATGAATGATTTTCTTTCTAAAAGCCTGATCACTGAGTTGGACTTAGTCTTTTTCTGCAATTATGAATGATTTCTCTAAAAGACTGAGCACTGAGTTGGACTTAGTTTTTTTACCCATATGCTATTAGGATTGCTTTATTGTTTACTTCTATCCACTACTTGGCCTTTAAGTGGTTTCTCTCTAAAAGCCTGGACATTGAGTTGGACTTAGTTTTTTCACCCTATGGATGATTTTTTCTCTTTCTAAATGACTGGACATTGAGTTGGACTTAGTTTTTTTCACCCTATGGATGATTTTTTCTCTTTGTAAATGCCTGGACATTGAGTTGTACTTAGTTTTTTCACCCTATGGATGGTTTTCTCTCTTTCTAAAAGCCTGACCATTGAGTTGGACTTAGACTTTTTTTCTTTCTAAATGTCTGAGCACTGAGTTGGACTTAGACTTTTTTCTGCATCTATGAATGAATTTTCTTTCTAAATGCCTGGACATTGAGTTGGACTTAGTCTTTTTCTGCAATTATGGATGATTTCTCTTTCTAAATGTCTGAAAATTGAGTTGAACTTAGACTTTTTTTACCCTATGAATGATTTTCTTTCTAAAAGCCTGATCACTGAGTTGGACTTAGTCTTTTTCTGCAATTATGAATGATTTCTCTAAAAGACTGAGCACTGAGTTGGACTTAGTTTTTTTACCCATATGCTATTAGGATTGCTTTATTGTTTACTTCTATCCACTACTTGGCCTTTAAGTGGTTTCTCTCTAAAAGCCTGATCACTGAGTTGGACTTAGTTTTTTCACCCTATGGATGATTTTTCTCTTTCTAAATGCCTGAGTACTGAGTTGGACTTAGTTTTTTCACCTATGATTGAATTCTCTTTCCTAAATGCCTAACCATTGAGTTGAACTTAGACTTTTTTACCCTATGAATGATTTCTCTTTCTAAAAGCCTGACCATTGAGTTGAACTTAGACTTTTTTCTTATCTATGAATGATTTTTTCTCTTTCTAAAAGCCTGATCACTGAGTTGGACTTAGTCTTTTTCTGCAATTATGAATGATTTTTTCTCTCTAAATGCCTGGACATTGAGTTGGACTTAGTTTTTTCTTCACCTATGTATGATTTTTTTTTCTAAATGCCTGAACATTGAGTTGGACTTAGTTTTTTCACCCTATGAATGATTTTTTCTCTTTCTAAATGCCTGATCACTGAGTTGGACTTAGTTTTTTCACCCTATGAATGATTTTTCTCTTTCTAAATGCCTGAGTACTGAGTTGGACTTAGTTTTTTTCACCCTATGGATGATTTCTCTTTTCTAAAAGGAATTTGTCCCTATATCAGTGAGCTGTACTTAGTTTTTTTTGCATCTATGAATGATTTTTTCTTTCTAAAAGGAATTTGTCCCTATATCATTGAGTTGAACTTAGACTTTTTTCTTATCTATGAATGATTTTTTCTCTTTCTAAATGCCTAATCACTGAGTTGGACTTAGACTTTTTTTACCCTATGAATGATTTTCTTTCTAAAAGCCTGATCACTGAGTTGGACTTAGTCTTTTTCTGCAATTATGAATGATTTCTCTAAAAGACTGAGCACTGGGTTGGACTTAGTTTTTTTACCCATATGCTATTAGGATTGCTTTATTGTTTACTTCTATCCACTACTTGGCCTTTAAGTGGTTTCTCTCTAAAAGCCTGATCACTGAGTTGGACTTAGTTTTTTCACCCTATGGATGATTTTTCTCTTTCTAAATGCCTGAGTACTGAGTTGGACTTAGTTTTTTTCACCTATGATTGAATTCTCTTTTCTAAATGCCTAACCATTGAGTTGAACTTAGACTTTTTTACCCTATGAATGATTTCTCTTTCTAAAAGGCTGAGAGCTGTGTTGGACTTAGACTTTTTTTACCCTATGAATGATTTTCTCTCTTTCTAAATGCCTAATCACTGAGTTGGACTTAGTCTTTTTCTGCAATTATGAATGATTTTTTCTTTCTAAAAGACTGAGCACTGGGTTGGACTTAGTCTTTTTCTGAGTTTTTTTACTCTTTGCAGTATAACTCTCTGGAGTATAACTCTTTTGGAGTGCATCTCTTCTAAAAGAAGTTTGACAATTTGAAGAAATGACAATTTTGAAGAAAGATAGAACTTTTGTGGTAAATGGTTAGTCCTGAAAAGGACTGTTGGGTTAGCTCTGAAAAGAGCTGTGACAATTTAAAAATGACAACTTGAAGATAGAACTTTCGTCTGACAGCTTGAAGGTAGAACTTTCGTCTGGCATCTTGAAGATAGAACTTTCGTGGTAGATGGTTAGTCCTGAAAAGGACTGTTGCGTTAGCTCTGAAAAGAGCTGTGACAATTTCAAGAAATGACAACTTGAAGATAGAACTTTCGTCTGACAGCTTGAAGATAGAACTTTCGTCTGGCTTCTTGAAGATAGAACTTTCGTGGTAAATGGTTAGCCCTGAAAAGGACTGTTGGGTTAGCTCTGAAAAGAACTGTTGGGTTAGCCCTGAAAAGGGCTGTTTTGTCTTGGAGGCTGTGTTTTTTCCACTTCTAATGGCAGCACCCGAAATTCGCTTGGCAAATGGGGCATGCTGTAATCTTCCTTCCAAATTCGATATCAACCAAGATGATATCCGGTGTTGTCTTTAATAATAGTTGAACTAATCTTTCGCCGAGATCTTTGTATGGCTGCGTTATACGTTGTAGTTGGTTTTGTTCCTCCTCTCCTACGGAATGAGTGTTTAGTTGCAATAACTGCTGTCCGGCATTTAGATACTCTTGGAGAGCCTCGCGTAGTTGATAATTTATCTCCTCCATATTGATACTGCTTCCGAATATTGATACCGCTTTCGAAGTGTTCGTTCGCTGAGTGTCAAAAAATGATGAATGTATGGAAATAACGCTGGGTTTTTATACGTTTAAGGAGGATTGAAATTTTTAAAGAGCGCGGACCTGACGGGAAACACCAGGATTGTACTGTGTGACACTGAGTTAGGAGTGGTAAAAACAGCTTGAAACGCCGACGTGGGAAAAACATAGGAAAAAATGACGTCATGAGTCAATCAGTTCAATCCTCCTGTAAAGCTATAAAACCCAGCGATATTTTTACATAAAATCATATTTGTTCCAGTATGGTTCGAATTCTTGTCTACCCCCACTGCGCAAGCAGATGTCTGATAGAGTGTGGGAAATGTTTTGCCATACTTTTTTTACCCTTGTGTTTTGTTGATTTGCAAAAGAAACAGTTCTTTGTTACTCGTTTTTTCTTCTTTTCGTTGTTTTGCTTTTTTCTCCTCTTTTAGATCCAAAGTTTGTTGTTTTCTTAGATTATCGCTTGTAGATAATTTTTTCTCTGCCTGTTCTGTTATTTTGCAGATTTTTGAATCGGTGATATCCGTTGTGTCGGACTGCATGTCTACGGTCTGATTTTCAACCGGTGATATTGTAGTCTGTAGTGAACTTGTTTTCCATGTATTTTCGTTGTAGAATGAATTTAGTGTCCCGACGAATTTCGTATGTTGGAGATCGACAACGTTGTAAAACGATGGTGAAATTTCGATGTCATGACTGTGTGGGTTCACGTAGACAAAAAACAAATGTTCCTGTCTGATTTTCTTTTTTGGACAATTTCTGGACCAATGTCCTGCTTTGTTGCACGTAAAACAAATATTTGTTCTCTCACCATTCATCCCATATCGTTTGTCGAGCGTCGCTTGATCTAAAACTCTGTAGCTGATAGTACAGCGTATAGAGCTATTTATAAAAAAATACGCTTCACTACTAGACGCTGACGTAGTGTACCTCTACCCAATGGTCTATTTATAGCAACAGACGCTAACATATTGTGATTTAACCCCTTGTCACACTAAACGGCGTTTCCACTGAGTTGACACGGTGTTGTTTAAGTTCCCAGACTGCCAAGAGATCGCAGAAAAAATGCGAAGCTCCCGTGGCCTATTATCGCGTTCCTGATGTTGATGAAAAAAAAAGCAAGAAGGAAATCAAGTACATTGATATCTGTTCTCTGTACCCTTATGTTTGTAAACACAAATCCTATCCTGTAGGTCAGCCAGAAATTTTGTCTGCTGAGAATATTGACATGAACAATATTCGACAATATGAGGGCTTAATCAAATGCAAAGTTTTGCCTCCAACTGATTTGTTTCACCCCGTTCTCCCAGTTCACTGTAACAACAAAATGATGTTTCCACTCTGTATGAAATGTGCAGAAGAAAGTTCAAGTATTTGTAGCCATGGTGAAGAAAAGAGGGCTTTGGTCGGAACTTGGGTTACTTTTGAATTATTCAAGGCTCTTGACTGCGGTTATCGATTATTGCAAAGTAAAAAAGTTAAAAGTAGAAAAAGTCAAAAGTCTCTCTTATATAGGTCTAGATCTACATGCAGTGAGAAAATATTCCCGTAAAATGGTCTTTACAAGTGTGTGAACCAATAATTATTCCAAGTTATTTTTCTTGACATAAATTAACGAAAGTGTCAAGGAACTGTCTTTCTTTTGTTAAGGAAATCAGGGATATTCACCCTATTTCATATGTACAAATCTACGAAAGAAAAATGCTTTCTACTTTTGACAACGCTCAAAATTCGAACTCACACCTTTTTTATATTAGTTAAGCGTATAGAGGTATTTATAAAAAAGCTTTACTAGACGCTGACGTAGTGTACCTCTGCCCAATGGTCTATTTATAGCAACAGACGCTAACATATTGTGATCTATGCCCCTGTCACACTAAACGGCGTTTCCACTGAGTTGACACGGTGTTGTTTAAGTTCACAGAGTACAAACAAAGGTTTTCGTTTTGATTTCTGAACAATAGATTGAAATGCTCGAATCAAAGTTTTTTGCCCAGAAGAAAAAATCCATTATTCAAATTGGCAATCATGACCAACTATGTTTTGCAAGAGCCGTTGTTGTGGGAATTTGCTACAGTGAACGTGAAAACACCGGGGCATGGAATAGAAAATGGGGTCGTATTTGTCGTTCAAACCGCCCTCTTCAAAAGACTGAAGCTGAGAAATTGTTGAATGAAGCTTGAGTTTCACCAACACAACCTGTAGGAATTGACGAATAAAAAAAATTCAAGCATTCTTGTATGAAAAAGGCTATGTCATTAAAGTTCATCCCGAATTATTGTATTGCACACAGAGCATGTGATGAATGTATCGATAAATCACTTGATTTTCATTGTTCTACATGCAGTGAATTTGAAGAGGGTAGGGAAGTTATTTTTCAAGGTGAAGAAACTTTGAGTCAATTTTGCAAGTGGCTCTTTTCAAAACATCATAAAGGAGTCACGGCTATTGCCCATAATTTCAAAGGTTATGACGGTCAGTTCATTCTTGGCTATATTGTCAAAGTTGGGTTAAAACTTCCAAAAATTGATCATGAATGGAAACAATATTATGAAGTTAGAACTGAATGGTGTACGTCTGGTCGATTCTTTCAATTTCATGAGCTTTGGTTTGGCAAAATTTCCAGCCATATTTGGTCTTCAAAAAATAAAAAAAGGTTACTTCCCTCACTGGGCAAATACAGATGAATTTTGGAGTTACATTGGACCTTACTTGGATATGTCTTATTACAAACCCGAAACTGTTTCGATCCACAATTCAATGGACATTTTTTATCATAGGATCAATAGAAGAAAGTTTTCTTAACGTTGTGAAAATGAAATCAGTTCTATTTGACTTTTACTTACGGTACAAAAAAGGATCTGTTCATGATTCCTACGGAGAAACAATGGAATCCATGTCAGGGTATATTCTATTTGATAGAGATGTTACAGAAGAAGTAGTGAATTCAGCTCTTTCAACAAAAGACGCTTATAGACATGTTGCTACATTCATAGGACTACGAGATTTCGACGATATGGACAGTGAGTATACAATGTTTTTGGGGTATGACCAATTGCATAAAGACATTACGGAATATGAAAACAAATGTGAAACTCGTGGTATTTGTGAATTTGCATTGTAAAAAATTATTTGCGAATAATTCATTGTGAAAAAATAATTCAGTGTGATTTTTTCATTGTTAAGAAAATGTTTTTATGCTGTATTGTAAAAAATGTTTCAGTGTGATTTTTTTCATTGTTAAGAAATTGTTTTTATGCTGTATTGTAAAAAATGTTTCAGTGTGATTTTTTCATTGCTAAGAAATTGTTTTTTATGCTGTATTGTAAAAACGTTTCCTTGTGATTTTTTTCATTGTCAAGAAATTTTTTATGATGCTTTGCAAAAAAAATGTTTCATTGTGAATTTTTTCATTGTCAAGAAATTTTTTCATTGTCAAGAAAATTTTTTATGATGCATTGCAAAAAAATGATTCATTGTTTAGTTCTGTTCAGTAAATAAAAGTTCAATAAAATAAAAATTCAAAAACAATAGAGCTCATCATTCTGTTTTTCCCCAAAGACTTGTTCTGTCTACATTTTTTCCATACAGCGTCTCATAACTTTTTTGCTATATTAGCATGAAACGTAGCATGGAAAAATGTATGTGCTTTCTGCCAGGTCCGAGCTCTTTAAAAAATTTCAATCCTCAGTAAACGTATAAAGCTCGGCGTTATTTTCATACATTCACCATTTTTTGACACTCAGCGAACGAACACTTCGAAAGCGGTATCAATATTCGGAAGCAGTATCAATATGGAGGAGATAAATTATCAACTACGCGAGGCTCTCCAAGAGTATCTAAATGCCGGACAGCAGTTATTGCAACTAAACACTCATTTCGTAGGAGTAGGAGAGGAGGAACAAAACCAACTACAACGTATAACGCAGCCATACAAAGATCTCGGCGAAAGATTAGTTCAGCTATTATTAAAGACAACACCGGATATCATCTTGGTTGATATCGAATTTGGAAGGAAGATTACAGCATGCCCCATTTGCCAAGCGAATTTCGGGTGCTGCCATTAGAAGTGGAAAAAACACAGCCTCCAAGACAAAACAGCCCTTTTCAGGGCTAACCCAACAGTTCTTTTCAGAGCTAACCCAACAGTCCTTTTCAGGGCTAACCATTTACCACGGAAGTTCTATCTTCAAGAAGCCAGACGAAAGTTCTATCTTCAAGCTGTCAGACGAAAGTTCTATCTTCAAGTTGTCATTTCTTGAAATTGTCACAGCTCTTTTCAGAGCTAACGCAACAGTCCTTTTCAGGACTAACCATCTACCACGAAAGTTCTATCTTCAAGATGCCAGACGAAAGTTCTACCTTCAAGCTGTCAGACGAAAGTTCTATCTTCAAGTTGTCATTTTTAAATTGTCACAGCTCTTTTCAGAGCTAACCCAACAGTCCTTTTCAGGACTAACCATTTACCACAAAAGTTCTATCTTTCTTCAAAATTGTCATTTCTTCAAATTGTCAAACTTCTTTTAGAAGAGATGCACTCCAAAAGAGTTATACTCCAGAGAGTTATACTGCAAAGAGTAAAAAAACTCAGAAAAAGACTAAGTCCAACCCAGTGCTCAGTCTTTTAGAAAGAAAAAATCATTCATAATTGCAGAAAAAGACTAAGTCCAACTCAGTGATTAGGCATTTAGAAAGAGAGAAAATCATTCATAGGGTAAAAAAAGTCTAAGTCCAACACAGCTCTCAGCCTTTTAGAAAGAGAAATCATTCATAGGGTAAAAAAGTCTAAGTTCAACTCAATGGTTAGGCATTTAGAAAAGAGAATTCAATCATAGGTGAAAAAAACTAAGTCCAACTCAGTACTCAGGCATTTAGAAAGAGAAAAATCATCCATAGGGTGAAAAAACTAAGTCCAACTCAGTGATCAGGCTTTTAGAGAGAAACCACTTAAAGGCCAAGTAGTGGATAGAAGTAAACAATAAAGCAATCCTAATAGCATATGGGTAAAAAAACTAAGTCCAACCCAGTGCTCAGTCTTTTAGAGAAATCATTCATAATTGCAGAAAAAGACTAAGTCCAACTCAGTGATCAGGCTTTTAGAAAGAAAATCATTCATAGGGTAAAAAAAGTCTAAGTCCAACTCAGTGATTAGGCATTTAGAAAGAGAAAAAATCATTCATAGATAAGAAAAAAGTCTAAGTTCAACTCAATGATATAGGGACAAATTCCTTTTAGAAAGAAAAAATCATTCATAGATGCAAAAAAAACTAAGTACAACTCACTGATATAGGGACAAATTCCTTTTAGAAAAGAGAAATCATCCATAGGGTGAAAAAAACTAAGTCCAACTCAGTACTCAGGCATTTAGAAAGAGAAAAATCATTCATAGGGTGAAAAAACTAAGTCCAACTCAGTGATCAGGCATTTAGAAAGAGAAAAAATCATTCATAGGGTGAAAAAACTAAGTCCAACTCAATGTTCAGGCATTTAGAAAGAAAAATCATACATAGGTGAAGAAAAAACTAAGTCCAACTCAATGTCCAGGCATTTAGAGAGAAAAAATCATTCATAATTGCAGAAAAAGACTAAGTCCAACTCAGTGATCAGGCTTTTAGAAAGAGAAAAAATCATTCATAGATAAGAAAAAAGTCTAAGTTCAACTCAATGGTCAGGCTTTTAGAAAGAGAAATCATTCATAGGGTAAAAAAGTCTAAGTTCAACTCAATGGTTAGGCATTTAGGAAAGAGAATTCAATCATAGGTGAAAAAACTAAGTCCAACTCAGTACTCAGGCATTTAGAAAGAGAAAAATCATCCATAGGGTGAAAAAACTAAGTCCAACTCAGTGATCAGGCTTTTAGAGAGAAACCACTTAAAGGCCAAGTAGTGGATAGAAGTAAACAATAAAGCAATCCTAATAGCATATGGGTAAAAAAACTAAGTCCAACTCAGTGCTCAGTCTTTTAGAGAAATCATTCATAATTGCAGAAAAAGACTAAGTCCAACTCAGTGATCAGGCTTTTAGAAAGAAAATCATTCATAGGGTAAAAAAAGTCTAAGTTCAACTCAATTTTCAGACATTTAGAAAGAGAAATCATCCATAATTGCAGAAAAAGACTAAGTCCAACTCAATGTCCAGGCATTTAGAAAGAAAATTCATTCATAGATGCAGAAAAAAGTCTAAGTCCAACTCAGTGCTCAGACATTTAGAAAGAAAAAAAGTCTAAGTCCAACTCAATGGTCAGGCTTTTAGAAAGAGAGAAAATCATCCATAGGGTGAAAAAACTAAGTACAACTCAATGTCCAGGCATTTAGAAAGAGAAAAAATCATCCATAGGGTGAAAAAAACTAAGTCCAACTCAATGTCCAGTCATTTAGAAAGAGAAAAAATCATCCATAGGGTGAAAAAACTAAGTCCAACTCAATGTCCAGGCTTTTAGAGAGAAACCACTTAAAGGCCAAGTAGTGGATAGAAGTAAACAATAAAGCAATCCTAATAGCATATGGGTAAAAAAACTAAGTCCAACTCAGTGCTCAGTCTTTTAGAGAAATCATTCATAATTGCAGAAAAAGACTAAGTCCAACTCAGTGATCAGGCTTTTAGAAAGAAAATCATTCATAGGGTAAAAAAAGTCTAAGTTCAACTCAATGTTCAGACATTTAGAAAGAGAAATCATCCATAATTGCAGAAAAAGACTAAGTCCAACTCAGTGATCAGGCTTTTAGAAAGAAAATCATTCATAGGGTAAAAAAAGTCTAAGTTCAACTCAATTTTCAGACATTTAGAAAGAGAAAAAAATCATACATAGGTGAAGAAAAAACTAAGTACAACTCAGTGCTCAGACATTTAGAAAGAAAAAAGTCTAAGTCCAACTCAATGGTCAGGCAATTAGAAAGAGAAAAAAATCATACATAGGTGAAGAAAAAACTAAGTACAACTCAGTGCTCAAACATTTAGAAAGAAAAAAGTCTAAGTCCAACTCAATGGTCAGGCAATTAGAAAGAGAAAAAAATCATACATAGGTGAAGAAAAAACTAAGTACAACTCAGTGCTCAAACATTTAGAAAGAAAAAAGTCTAAGTCCAACTCAATGGTCAGGCATTTAGAAAGAGAAAAAATCATCCATAGGGTAAAAAAACTAAGTACAACTCAGTGCTCAAACATTTAGAAAGAAAAAAGTCTAAGTCCAACTCAATGGTCAGGCATTTAGAAAGAGAGAAAATCATCCATAGGGTAAAAAAACTAAGTCCATCTCACTGTTATAGGGACAAAATCCTTTTAGAGAGAAAAATCATTCATAGGATGAAAAAAGCTAAGTCCAACTCAATGGTCAACCTTTTAGAAAGAGAGAAAATCATTCATAGGGGAAAAAAGCTAAGACCAACTCAGTGATATAAGATAAATTTCCTTTTAGAAAAGAGAAATCATTCATAGAGATGCAGAAAAAAGTCTAAGTCCAACTCAATGGTCAGGCAATTAGAAAGAGAAAAAATCATACATAGGTGAAGAAAAAACTAAGTACAACTCAGTGCTCAGACATTTAGAAATCATTTATAGTGCACAAAAATCTAAGTCCAACTCAATGGTCAGGTTTTTTAGAAAGAGAGAAAATCATTCATAGGGTGAAAAAAGCTAAGTCCATCTCACTGATCAGACAATTAGAAAGAGAAAAAATCATCCATAGGGTGAAAAAACTAAGTCCAACTCAGTGATCTGACCATTTTTTACCCAGCCTGTCAGTCATAAGGCCTGCACTTTGAATGCTAAATCCCTCTCAGGGTAGAGAGCCTAGGAAAAACTCCCCCCCTTTTCCCTTTTTTGCAAAAAAATCCGCTCAGGGAAGAGAGCCTGGGGCATTTTTGTCCCCAGTTGCTGTCCACACGGCCGCCATTTTGAATGCTAAATCCCTCTCAGGGAAGAGAGCCTAGGGACAAAATAAAAAAAAATCTTTCGGGGACAGCAACTAGGGACACATTTTTGTCAGGGATGGTGATGTAGGGCACTCAGGGAAGAGAGACTAGGGACACACCCAAGCCCTAGGTGTGTCCCTAGTCTCTCTTCCTTTACTACTAACGGTACAGATCCTAGATCAGAATGCACGTTCCGTGCAGTCTGACCTTAATCTGTGCCGTCTACAAAAGCCCGACCTGCTTTCGCCAATAGCCCTGAAAGAGGGTAGCACAGTAAAAGTTTGAGAATTTGCATACGAGAGGGACCAACAACTTTGATCGATTTATACGTTTATAAAGAAGAATACTGGAAACTTAAAAATGTGTCAACTCTACCAAGCGACAAACTTTTAGACTGGACTAAGTTGAAAGCATGTGCAGATGACAAATATAATGATCTTAAAATGATGATTTCTGTCTTTGATAGGGTAGAAAACATTGTGGGAAAAGGAGAAAATGCTGGTTACCGGCATTTTCTCCTTTTCCCACATTGTTTTCAAAAGCCTTCTATTTCGGGGTCATTATAAGTCGGGACTGTGTGGTAGAGGGTTAAAAAAATAAACAGATGGGAAATAGTGTGGAACATATAACAGCAAACATCATGAATGCATTCTGACCAATCAGAATTGCTGTTACAACGAGATAACAAAAATGTTGCTTCAAAGTTTTTCGCCTTTTCCTCAGGACATGTCGGTTCAAGAAAACAATTAAGCCATGTTCTGGCAAAAGGGGACTTAATGCATCTCCGTGATTCATTATACCGAGCAAGTCATCACCTAATTATGGATGCATAACGTGCATTGTTTTCAACAATCGACTGTATCATGAGGTAGATTCGTCCTTGGACATACAGAAAATTGACCAATAGCGAAAAGTTTCGGCCTAGGTCAGCCTGCGCGGAATGCGCAGGCTGGCCTTGGTCGATACTTTTCGCAGATGCATTAAGCCATCTTCTGCCAAAGCATGGCTCGATTAAAAGTTATACCATGTACAAGTTGGCTTCTTTAAAAAAGAAGCCAGGAGAGGTCAGCATCAATGTTTACAAATAGTTTATTGGCTATTAATTTCAATATATTTTGGTACATGTAAACAAACAAGTTGGACATTGAATGAAAACGCAGCGTAGAAATTTCTCATGCAGTACATGGCAGTCACGCGATTTTCTTCCCGCGTTTCCAAGTCGCGTGATTTTTTCCCGTGGTGTTCTTTCTCTTTTTTTAACGAAATTCTTTTTTTTTTCCTTTTGCTTTGATTATTCAGCTTCATAAAAAAAAAAGAAACAATTATGAGAGAGGACGTTTGCAATCAAATCAATAGAACAAAACTCTTTTGAAATCCGTCAAATAAAAACAAACCACGTCTATTTCCTTTTTCAGTTTTTCGATTTCGGTTTATTTATAAAACCATGACGAAACAGACTGTGTATCAGAATAATTTCTCAAGGAAAATGGATTTAGACAGCAATTTCTGAGACAGTCTGCCTTTTAAACTCACCACTGTTGGAGAGGTCTGATGACCTCTCCAATGAGAATGGTGTCATACCCAATGAAAGATTTTGTTCTTTCCTTAAACCTTAACCTGCTAAATAAGTGAAATGAAAAGTTCAAACCGATAGTAAGAGCCCAAATTTTCTATTTCAAAAGTATTATTTTTTTTTTTTTTTTTTGGGGGGGGGGGTGAAAAACTCTCCTAATCGGATAGTGTAGAACCAAGATCAGACTGCACGTTTGTGCAGTCTGATCTTGATCTACACTGTCCGCGAAAAGGTCATTAAGTTGCGCTTAGCAGCCCAAGGGTTAAGACATTTCAAACACTTTTTCATCTATTTCGATAGATACTTTTTTTTCGTGGTAGACATTTTCTCCTCCCCTCTTTTTGTCGTCAAACCTGCTTCCATGACGAACTCCAATAAGGTTTAGTCCTGTTGCAACAACAAGTGCAAAAATAGCGTAGCCAAGGACTTGGTACAGAAAGGCGCGGTGACTCACGTGATCATACAAGAAACCAATAAGTCTCATGTGTACGATACCTCCCACTGAGCCACCCAGAATAAACAAGCCCATTGCCACACCAGACAGCTCAACGTGATAATCCGACCATCCTACACCCGAGGGCCAAAGTGGCGCCAAGAAAAAGCCCAATGGTTGCATCAGTATCCAGTAAGCCAGTTTGTTGTCTGTCGCAAAAATATTCAACAGAACAGATATAATGGTCACCATCCCGGTTTCTATCATAATGATGATACGTATCGATATAAAACGAGCCAAAATAAAGAAAACGAATCGCCCAAGTGTGAAACTGATCCAGAAAGTTGTATTTATCAAAGATGCCTCATCGTTTGAAAAGTTCAGTTGATCAATCGAGAAACTCCTGATGAAACCGGAAATGACCCTTTCGCCGCCATGACAGTTGGCAAAATAGAAGATTACCAAGCCAAATATTTGAATTCCGTACAAGAGATCACCCCCAGCGCAACTTGCAGGGTTTATCATTTTTATAAATGACTTCAATCGATCGACCATGCTTACTGACTGGTCTGGTATATCTTTGGCAAGAGTCTTTTGATGTATCACACGGTATTGTCTGCGGTAAAGCGTTTCCTTGATTTGGTAGAAGAAGAACGCAAATGACAAAGCAGCAACAAGTGAACCGGATATGGCGTAGGGATATTCTATTCTGGTTTCCCTGTCATACGTGGTAACGGTTTCAACAGTTGTCATTGTTTCCAGGTTTGTCTGCATCGTAGTTGCCATCATGGATTGCGTTGCATTTGCCGTATCATTCAAAGTGGCTTTGTGTTCAATGGCTAAATATGGGTTGGTATACAATGGTATGATAAACGACCCGATACCGTAACCCATGTGAAGAATATGCAGTGGCCCTGCTGACTTCTCCTTCCATATGTTTAGAATTATCCGTTGGCCAGCTGCATATATATATATATATATATATATATATATATATATATATATATATATATATATATGTGTGTGTGTGTGTGTGTGTGTGTGTGTGTGTGTGTGTGTGTGTGTGTGTGTGTGTGTGTGTGTGTGTGTGTGTGTGTGTGTGTGTGTGTGTGTGTGTGTGTGTGTGTGTGTGTGAGCTATGCCCTGGCAAAAGAGGGCTTAAGCCTTATCCTGCTAAGTAATTGAAATTTTACAGTTTTTTTTTTTTGGGGGGGGGGGAAAGATATCTCCTTATCAGACAGTATAGATCCAAGATCTGATCTTAATCTACACTGTCCGCAAAAAGGCCACTAAGTCGCACTCAGCAGCCTATGGGTTAAGAATACTTCTCCGTGATGCATGATACCAATCAAGCCATCACATAATCATTGATCCATAATGGCCACCTTTTCTTAACAACCGACCTAATCTTGAGGTAGACCGGTTCTCAAGACAGAAAATTTGACCAATAGCGAAAAGTTTCGGTCCAGTCAGCCTGCGCGGACTGCGCAGGCTGACCTGGGTCGATACTTTTCACAAATGCATCAAACCCTTTTTTCACAGAGTACGGCTCATACAACAATCTCAGTTCAGCTTACGCCTAAGATAATTAGAAATTTTACAGTATATAAAGACTGTTTACCAGACGACAAAGTCTATGACTTGTGGAGATTGAATGCATTTGCAGACATTAGATATGGCTAGAATGGTGGAACTGTCATTCAAAGGGTTGAAAATTCTATGAGGAAGAGAGAGAAAAATGCTGGTTACTAGCATTTCTTTCTTTTACCACAGTATTTTCAAACGCCTTGTTCCTCAGGTTGACTAAAATACGGATTTGTTTTTTAAAGGGTGAAGGCTTATCTTACGTCACGCGAACATGGATGTATTTATGGAAAACGTAGATCATTAACAGACATCACCTACAGTCTGATCTTTTGTCAGTTATCTAAACAAAAGCTATTCTTTAGTGGGTAGATACGGATTTCAGAATTTTTCGAAACCGCGGTCTTTCACAAAATAATTTGGAATGGCTATTTAGGAAAAATTTTAATCAGTTTTGTCTTGGAAGTTAGAATATATAGATCTAATTACTTTTTAGTAAGATCTAATTACTTTTTAGTCAAATATTACCTTGGTAAAACAAATATCATTCTTAAAGTTTCCGGAAAGAGATTGTTGTTTTTAAGTGGCTTCGTTATTGTACATATCGCCCCTTAAAAGAAGTCAGAATTAACCAATATTTTTTAACTTTCGGTTGAATATTATACTGTTGCAAATCAATCTCATCATCATCATTATCATTATTATCTTTATCATTATTATTAAGATGAAAAAAGTGTTATTACCTACATTGACGATGGATTCTACAAGCCCACCAAAGAAACAAAGTGCCCATACAAGATTGACCCTAGAACACCACGGTATTGCAATGGTTACAGCAGCGGCGACATCCAGACAGAGCGCAAGCATCAGATGGCAATAACCTTCGAACTTGTCCACCAGGAACCCACCGATCACACAACCTGGGAACAAACCTACGGCTCTGCCAGACACAGCAAAGGCTACATCTTCATAGCTCGTGTTGAGTTTGATCTTTAAGTCTTTTAAAGTTGGGCCGAATATCTCGAGATACAAACCCTGTAAAAGTGACAGAGATTAAAAGAAGTTATTGGAAGGAACAAACATCAACGCATTGCATATCATCACTGCTAAAAGTGCTTTTCGGCCGATGCACGTCAAGATGAGAGAGAGACAGACAGACAGACAGACAGACAGACAGACAGAGAGACAGACTTTCTACCAACTGCACAGGTACCACAAAGATCAAATATGAGACTTTCCATGGAATGCATTTTACGCTCATTAAAGAACTGCATGAAGAACTGGAATTTGTATTAAACAAAGATACAATTGCAAACAATGAATGTTGAGGAAAAACGACAGAAATGTAAGGCTCAAGGGTCGAGAGTACGTCTCCTCATTTGTTCGATCAAAGCAAGTGTCAGTAAGATAATTCCATTGAGTACCATAAACAAAGTTTGCTTGTTTGTTTGTTTATTCATTTATTTATTTATTTATTTTTATTTCTTTTTATTTATTTATTTTTTAAATTTCTTTTTTTTTTTTTTTTAATTTTTTGTTTATTATTATATTTTTTTAAATATTTCTTTTAAAATCCAATTACCACGATTTAGCCGGACCTCTTAAAAACAACAATATATATATATAAGGGTCGCTCTCAGAAAAGGGGGTCTAATACATCTTTGTTATATATTATACCAAGTAAGAAATCGCAAATACTGTGGATCTATTATTTATGAGGGGAAAAAAAAAACACTGACAGCTGAGGTAGATTCCTTTGATAGGCGGAAAATTTACTAAAAGCAAAATTTTCGACCCATGTCAGCCTGCCCAGACTGCGGACTACGCAGGCTAACATTGGACCATACTCTTTTGAAGATGCATTAACCCTTTACCACACAATCCCGAGTTTTAACGATCCTGAGAAAGAAGGCTTTTGAAAACATTGTGGGAAAAGGAGAATGCTGGTAACCAGCATTTTCTCCTTTTCCCACAATGTTTTCTATTTATTCAAGGACAAATAATATCATTAGAAAAACATTTGAATTGTCCTCTGTAAATTCCTTCAATATAAATGACGCTACACTTTTGCCATGTTGTAAAGGGTTAAGCCCTTTCCGCATAGTATTTCTCATAATATTGGCTTGCAACACGCGAAAAGGGGCATCCGGACATTTGCGTAAAGTGTCATCTCGGATTAGCCTGCGATGTGCGCGCAGGTTAATCCGAAACGACACTTTTCGCTTTAATGTAATTTTCTGTTTTGCGCAAGTCTACTGTAGCACAAAATCTAATGTAGCCGTAAAGTGCCGTCTCGGATTAGCCTGCGCGGACTGCACAGGCTGATCCGAGACGACACTTTACGCAAATGTCCGAATGCCCCTTTTCACGTGTTGCAAGCCATATATAAAAGAAAAACAGTTCATCCAAAAACAAGATCAAAACGAACAAGTGCAAGCTGTGATAAAATAAGAAATCAAGTTTCTAAAACACTTCTAGCTTCTTTTCCATAACATTTTTTTTATGATTCTTAAATCCTCGCCCCCGCCGCCGGACATCTGAAAGAAATAGGCCATGCTTTGGCAAACGGAGCTTCATGCATCTTTGTGATGCATTATACCGAGCAAGTCATCACGAATCACAATGATTGTGGATCCATAAAATCCATTTTGTCAAACAACCGGCTGAATCATGATGTAGACTGGTCTTTGGACATGCAGAAAAATTTACAAATAGTAAAAGGTTTCGACCCATGTCAGCCTGCGCGGACTGCGCAGGCTGACATGGGTCGATACTTTTTGCAGATATGAAAAGCTCCCTTTTTACAGACCTCGACTCATTAATAAATAAAGGATATTTGGTTTGTTTTTTGTTGAAAGATCGAGATTTATTTCATCGAGTGAACATCATCGGTAATATTTTCACTCGTGGCTGCATCATCGGTAATATTTTCACTCGTGGCTGCGCCACGAGTGAAAATATTACCGATGATGTTCACTCGATGAAATAAATCTCGATCTTTCACCGAAAAAAAACCCCAAATATTCATCAAAATCCAGTACATTTGTTTTCGGTAAATTCCAGTGACGCATCCCCTCCGCATAACAACACGTTACAATATTACGTAAAGCGCGAGAAATGTAGGGTAAAATACGCGCTGTTACCTACGTAACTAGTGCGCGGGAACTTCTGTTTCCGCCTTCAATTGAAGAGTAAGAAAATAAAATCGGTATTTTTCACTGGTCGTAACCATGAAATATCAAACAGTATTCCACCGTTATTTCTCGATAAACTACCGAAAAGCATGAAACAAAAGCAAATCAATCATAAACAATTTTTATCAATACGAACCAGTGCAAGCCATGTCGATATCAAAAATCCTGTTTCCAAAACTTTTTGTAGGACACTTCTATTTCGGTCTGCCTCGTATTTACTGATCTTGTTATCGGATGCCGCCATCTCGCTGCTCTGACTTGCCGAGTGTTGGATATGAAATTGATTCTAGCTTTTAACCCAGTTACCGTCACCACATGAGCCCCTGTTTGACCTCTCCATATTTACATAGTAAAATGTTACATGATCAATGTAAATATGCCTTTCTAAATTGCATTGCTTATGTCAGACACGGCCGTAGCTAGCCGAAAATGAAGTATGGACAAAAGTGATACCGAAGGTACAGGGTGTCCGAAAAGTAAGGTAACACTTTTGTTCATTTATAGTATGGGTTTAAAATTCAGATGAAAGGTTGAATATAGATATACATGCATGTACGAAAAACATGTAAGTCTTTTTCGGAACGAAACCTATTTAAGCTCATAGATTTCCTCTCCTATAAGACGTCATCATTTAACAGTAATCGAATAAGAACCAAATAATGTAGAAGCTATTTCGTTGGCCTTTTGTGTGTGTGTGTGTGTGTGTGTGTGTGTGTGTGTGTGTGTGTGTGTGTGTGTTTTAATAATTATTATTCTATCTTTTGGTCAAAATTGTCTTTCTTTTTCCCTTTTTTTTTTCCCCAAAGTTTATGCAACTGATGTTTTGCATATAGGCAGCATAGCATCTATCAGAGGCGACAATAGCATGGCGTAGAGATCCAAAATTGTAAAAGAGAAATTTTTGTTCATCTAACGCTAACGTAAACACAATTTGCTTTCAGCAAAATAACTTTTATCTGTTAAACTGTAATTCTAACGAAAATTGCATGAGCCATGCTCTAGTAAAAGGCGGCTTAATGCATTTCCGTGATGCATGATACCAAGCTAGTCATCACATAATGATGGATCCATAAAATGCATTTTATCAAATAACCGACTGGATCATGGGGTAGAATGATCCTTTGACATGCAGAAAATTCAAAGATAGCGAAAACTTTCGGCCCATGTCAGCCTGCGTGGACTGCGCAGGCTGACATGGGTCGAAACTTTTCGCAAATGCATTAAGCCCCCTTTTCACAGAGCATGGCTCATATTTAATTAGCAGAGAGAGGCCAAACCTTTTCAAAGGTAAGGTCGTTTCCACAAGAATTTCATGCACCATATCAAACAGTGTAGATTCAGATCAGACTGCACGTTCAGTGCAGTCTGATCTTGATCTACACTGTTTGCAAAAGCATCTGGCGTTTCCGTTGCCATGCAAAGAACTAACTCTTTACACAAAGACAAATTTATTAATTGGACCATAATTGGAAACATTTATATATACACAGACGACAAATTAAATGTTGCTTTTAAAAATGGTGATTTCTGTATTTCATAGGTTAAAAAACATTGTGGGAAAAGGTGAAAATCCTGGTTGGACTGGACCAAATTGAAAACGTCCGCAGACGACAAATTAAATGTTGCTTAAATTGTAATTTTTGTATTTGATAGGGTAAAAAACATTGCGAGACAAGGAGAAAATGCTGGTTACCAACATTTTCTCCTTTTCCAGTAAGGTTTTCAAAAAGGCTTCTTCCTCAGGGTCTCTAACATTTAGGATATGTGATAAAGGGTTAAATATGTCTTTGACCGTGAAATGGCAACATCTCTCTGTAGCTTCGTAACCTCGTAACGCTGTGTAAAAACGCAATTCAAGATTACGTCATTTGTCGGTCGACTACCGCCCTCAATAATGTGCAGTTAAGACCAATGCAATACCTAGGATCCTCTGTACTCGAGCGACATTTTTATCATATAACCTCCCTTGTTTTCAGTGTAATATACACATCATGAATTTTCTTTTATTATATACCTGAAAGTTTTCCGGAGAAAATACATGCGTTGCACGCGGATAAAATATCACACAGGACAAAAAAAAAAATTCTACACACTGTGAGATACGGTTCCAAATATGGTATGATGACATCATAATGACGTAACTCACGCGCGGTATACGTATGTATTCATTTGCAAGTTTATTGGTCAAAATTTTACGGTGTAATATTCATCCGCTATTCATAAAAACGAAGTTACTGGCTACTACACCATTATTCGTTTTATTTTGCTAACCGTTTTCGAATAAAATGTCAATTTGCAATATTTTGTCGTTGAAAAGTGTAGGTATACAATAAAAGGAATATTATGCTGTAGCGACTTTCCTGGTGCTTGTATTTACTTCTCGCTGCGTAAGAAAATTTTGGCATCTCGCTCGACCTTCGGTCTCGCGCGATACCAAATTTTCTCACGCTGCTCGAAGTAAATACAAACACCAGGAAAGTCACTACAGCATAATATTCCGTGTGTATTTCATAGAAGTGAATGGGTTTTATGGATAACACTGCGGGTGCACGTAGATGGTTTTGCATCTTCTGATCTATAATCTGTGAAATATCGTTATGTGATGAAAAAGATCTGACATTCTTTGGAGTTAAAGATTAAATCTTATTAAACTCGCCTAGAAAAAGAAAAAACGCCAAAGGCTCGTTTTATAACATTTTCCCCACACTCGTTAAATAAAATTTTATCTCAAACGCCAACTCATGTCAGATCCTATATAGATCTATATTCTTTACCAAACGACAAATCTTTTGACTCCTCCAAATTGAAAGCCTTTGCTGACGACAAATTGGATTTGACTCTCAAACAATTAGATCTGAATTTGAAATGATGGAAAACATTGTTGGAAAAGGAGAAAATGCTGGTTATGCCGGTATTGAGCCTGCAACCACCAGGTCACGAGTCAGATAGTGAGATACGCTAACCACTGAACTACCCATCCGGGCCATATTTTGGTAAAAAACTTGAGGTCCAAAGTCAAAAGAGTGTGGGAGGAATTATTATAAGCCATTTTTTTTTGCATTTTTGACTCTTATGCCATGATGCTTAATATTGTATCATTTCCAGACATCAATCCCAAATTATCTACTGTTGATTTTTGAGGGCGTAATGTTCCACAGGAGTGTTTAACATTTATTTCTTTATATAAATTATACAGTTCCAGGATAAAACAGGGTAAAAGGTGATTGTTGTATGATTGTATGGTGTTTAACGCCGTTTTCAATATAAATTCAGTTATATCGCGGCGGCCAGTGCACCTGTCCATGCTTTCCTGGAATCTGTATTACCAGTACTCTGCACAATTTTCTTTCCAAGCCACTGGCTGCTTTCCCACATAATATTGTCGAGACAATGGTCAGCGGTGGGAGAGGAATGAATCCTGTCGCAGTGACTATTATCAATCCTCGGAAAGAAATTGGCCGAGCCAGGGATTGAACCCACGACCCCCTGTTCTCAAGTCCTGCACTCTACCGACTGAGCTACCGGGGCTCGGCAGGGTGAAAGGTAATGGCCAGGTTTCAAGTCGCTCTAAAGTACAATATAAGACTGTTGCAAGTTAGGTGTTAAAGTTTGTAGACAGAGCAGAATTGTTTTACCCTTTACTATACAATCACGAGTTCTAACGACCCTAAGGAAAAAGGCTTTTGAAAACATTGTGGGAAAAGGAGAAAATGCTGGTAACCCGCATTTTCTCCTTTTCCCACCATGTTTACTACACTTCAAAATAAAAGTAGTTTTTGTGTCACATTTAGCATGTCGTGTGCAAATGCTTTCAATTTGGACATGTCTGTCATCTTGAAGTTTAGTAAAGGATTAAGTGCTATGTAATCATAAACAAATACTAGATTTACTTAGCCGCCTAGAAATGGCCTGCAACACGCCAAAAGGGGCATTCGGACATTTGCGTAAAGTGTCGTCTCGGATCAGCCTGCGCAGTACGCGCAGGCCAATCCGAAACGACACTTTCCGTTTTTATGTAATTTTCGGTTTTGCACGAGTCTACTGTAGGACAAAATCTAAAGTAGTCGTAAAGTGCCGTCTCTGATTAGCCTGCGCAGACTGCGTAGGCTGATCCGAGACAACACTTTACGCAAATGTCCGAATGCCCCTTTTCGCGTGTTGTAAGCCAGAATGGTAACAGGATGAAAGAGATAAAATTAGCACCTCATTAAGTAAGCAGTCTTCAGTTATTTATAGCTGCCCTTATTTTGACACCGCCTGTGTCGGGCATACCTTATATTCCAGCCACTGTAAGTTTCACCTCGATTAAAAGGTATCTTCTTGTACTGAGCTTGTATAATTGACTTTTTAGCGGATTTGTATGGCAAGTCCACTTACCGTGATTGGTCTAACCGGAACCAAATATTCTCGAACACGCTTGCGCTCTGTTCATTCTACTTTCACTTTTAGCTAGTACAACCCAACATCGCTTTTGTCACAACAGTGCAACTATACAGTGCCACACATGTACACAGCCCTAATTCGAATACCAGCAGAAAAACCGCGTCTGAATGATAGCTCGAATAACTACTCCTTAAAGTCCTAATAGCAGAAAAAAGGTGTCACTATGCATTTAACTTTAAATTATGCTATAAAAAGGTATGGAGAATTTTGTTAAGATGACAATCTGTTACAGTGTAATCGGTCTAACGATTAGTCGCTGGCAGAAAAAATGAATTTCAGAATCAGGCAGAGGAAACAAAAATAGAGTGACCTGGCAACTTTTAACCTAGTTTTGAAATAAATTTTTTTTGCCAGCGATAAAGTATAAAACAAATGTTACTGCAGGGCTCGCTTAGCAGAACAACTTCAACTTTCTTTGCCCTTGCTAAATTCATACCATTAAAGTTCATTACACTATATTATACATATACTGTTTCACAAATCCGCTTTTCAGGACCTAGAGTCCTTTGATTCTAATTACTTTTTGAATTGCGAATTTATTTCAAAATGGGCCTTCTGATAGGCCGATTCTTTATCTAAGCCAATCGAAATGACATTCCTTTTTTTTTTTAATTTGTACCAGAGCATCAATAAGAAACGTAGGGGGAAACACCTTTGGATGAAAGGGTACGTCCAGTGCTTAATGCTACAGTATCTTGACTCGCTGGTAACAAGTATTTTCTCCTGTTTCCATATTGTTTTCTAAAGTTTTTTCCTGTAAGGTCTTTAGAATACGGAAATGTTTGATACAGGGTTAAACAAGACCTGAACATACATGTGTTTTGTTATTTGTTTTTCATGATTTCAGAAAGGGGAAAAAAAAAAAAAATTGAACGAGTAATCATCTGTAATTCAGAACGCAACATTATATAAAATAACAACATACAAAAATAAGGCTCAGTCTGACCATTTTGAAAGTGTAGATGACAATAAAATGCTAATATGAAGAATAGGAAAACACAAAAACAAAATGTACAGGCTTCTTTGACTTGGTTTTGTACACCGCAAGAGATGGCGTTCACCAAAGATTTTCTGCACGACCGATCCCTACTGTTGCAATAAGTATCCGTTATTCAGTCTTACATTGTTTACTGTGCATTGGAATAATACGCCCTTAAGCTGCTAAAAGCCAATTCAGACTCTTTTGAGACCAGTGTAGATCAAGACCAGACTGCACAGAACGTCCAGTCTGATCTTGGATTTACACTGTTCGATAGGAGATATTTCTCCCAAAAATAACTTTGAAATTGCAATATTTTGAATTTTTACTGTAGGCTGGAAAGTTTCTATTAATTTATTCAGCAGATAAAGGATTAAATTGACAATTATATAGAGGATAAACAACTGGTAGTGTGTGATATTAAAAATCTGTCACTAGAATGGGGTGTGATGCGGTTGAAAAAAACGAGTCCGAAGGATGAGTTTTTTAACCCCATCAAACCCCATTCGAATAACAGATTTTTGATATCACACACAATCAGTTGATTATCCTATTCATATATTCCTAAGTCATCCTATTATATTCTAACAATTATCTAGAATGGTACAATATGAGCAACATAGGAAAAAAGTAGTTCCGGCAAATATTCTAAAACTATGTCGTCAATAGAAATGATACCATATTTATCTTCACTGATTCACTGATAAGAATATAACAAAAGATAGTATACATTTTCAAAAAACAATAAACAATTATGAGTCTGGATGGTGAAAAGATATAGGTTACTTCTAAAGCTGAGTCCAATATATAAGTCGATATTATTCTGTATTTACTTTTTCCTTGTCTGTTATAGCATCAAACCGACTGCCATGTCGGTACCCTAGGAAATTCAAACAAGACGCCAACACAAGCGTTATAAGAGCGTATACTTGTATCTGATAGAGAAAAGTTCTTGGGCCTATGTGTTCATAGATATAGCCAATGATTCTCAAGTGACAAATTCCACCCAGAGAACCTCCAAGTAAAATCAACCCCATGGCAACACCGGTAAGTTCAACATGGAAATCGGACCAGCCAACGCCTGATGGCCAAAGGGGTGACAAGAAAAAGCCAAGCGGCTGTAACAGTAGCCAGTATGCGAGAGGGTATGTCGTTGCAAATATATTCATCAAAATAGCAATAATTGTTATTGCAGTCGTTTCGATCATAATGATAATTCGGATTGACAAGATTTTGGCAAGGCCAAAGAAGCAAAGTCTTCCCAGTGTGAAACTGACCCAGAAAGCTGTATTTATATAGGAAGCATTGTCTTTAGAAAACTTCAGTTGATCCACAGAGTATGTTCTTAAAAATCCAGCAACAACTCGTTCACCTCCACCCACATTGGCAAAATGCAAGATGATGAAAAAGAAAATTTGAATTCCGTAGTAAAAATGTCCACCCGTGCATGTCGCGGGGTTTATCATTTGTTTAAACGAGCGGGGTTTCGTTTTAAGTGTCTCGGTCTTTTCAAGGTTGTTCATTGCTATAGAATTTGATTTCGTTTCAATGTGTTTATGTCGGGATGCTATCCGGTTTTCGCGTATCTGATAAATAAAGAAAGCTACAGACAGTAAGACAACTAAGCCAGCGGATATGCCATATGGGTATTCTATTCTTGATTCCTTTTCGTAGACTGTCGTAGAATTATTGACCATGTTGGTGTCTAAAGCATCAGTCAGATTTGAGTCAGTAGTGTTAAATGTCGAACTGTTTCGTTGACTGGTTGTACTAATATCCCGTTCCACGGCAAGAAATGGGTTGGTATACAAAGGAATTATAAACGACCCAATACCGTAGCCCATATGTAAAAGATGCAGTGGTCCAGCCGACTTTTCTTGCCAGATGTTGAGTGTAATTCTTTGTCCAGCTGAATATGAAAATAAAAGAGAATTGTTATCGTCTGATAATAACATGATATTTTGATATAATATCTTCCGGGAAATATGTACAATTTGGGCAGTCAGAAATTGTTTCTACAGATAGTAAGTAGTAACTCTGAATTTTGCTCTGTAATTCAATTACACTACAAACTGTCTGCGACAATTCAACCATTCGAGAGGCTATTCCCCGTGTTAAGATATACATTCCAAGACGTTTGTGGGAAATACGAAGAATAGAAAATGATATCTATAACTGCTGTAGCGTGTCCGAGAATCGAAAATTACACTGTCTTTGATGGTTAAGTCCTAAATCTCTGCCGATATCCTGTAGCACAGTCGATAACGTACAGGACTTGAGAGAGGGTCACTTGTTCGAATCCCCTGCTCGGCCAATTTCTCTCCGAAGATTCAATAATCTCTTTCCGCTGATCACTCTTTGAAGAAAGTTATGTGGGAAAGCAGCCGGTGGCTTGGGAAGAATATTGTGCGAAGTACTGGTAACAAAAACTCCAGAAAAGCACAGATTGGTGCACTGGCCGGTGCGATATAACTGAAATAATGTTGAAAACGGCGTTGGAAACCATACAATTAATCTACTTAAATCTCTCTCGAAGAAATGCAAAATTTGCTTCTGTTTTTGAGTATGCTGTTGGATTATTACTCAAAAAAAAAAAAAAAAAAAACAGCATATGAAAAGTACCATCGTTCTAAAAATCGGGATTTCATGAAATAATAAAAACGTTACAAGATGAGATAGATAAGATCTGTCATGAGTTGGCGTTTGAGAGAATTTTTTTATTAAACGAGTTCAGGGAAAATGTTATTAAGCGAGCCTTTAGCGAGCTTAATAACATGTTTTCTTGACGAGTTTAATAGAATTTTATCTCAAACGGCAACGGATGTCAGATTCTTTTTATCACATAATGATATTTCGCAAATTATAGATCAGAAGATGCAACACCATATATAGATGCACCCGCGGTAATATCCATAAAATTAATTTACTTCTATGAAATACGTACAAAATGACCGTCAAAAATGACGTCACACAATTGTGTTATCAAACGTGTATAACATAAGAAAATTTGTAATGGGTATATTACATTGAAAACAAGGGAATTTATGTGACAAATCAGCGTAACCACCTAGATCTAGGCCGTTTTAAGACTCAACATGAAAGGGGACGAAAATTAGCAACATGGAAAACGCAGTCGGATAAGAAGCAGTTGGTTTTGATTAGCAATTTCTTCTTTTTCAATGCGATATTTCCAAAAACTGTCGACTGTAGGGGCGCAAAAATTATATAAACATGAACGGCGATCTGGAAAAAAAAGGGTGTTTATTTCATGCTTTTTAGTAAATTATCGAGATACAACTGTTGAATATTCTAACATGACACGTGAATGCGGCTCTATTAACACAGTGCAACGAAATCGTGGTAAAATCTACGTTATTCTATGTAGAGTGACGTCATTCTATGTAGAGTGACGTCATTCTGTATAAAGTTGGTAAGTTATTCAAAGGAATATAATCTGTATCCGCGTGTTTACTCTAAGTATGAACTTGTTTTCCTTTCATTGAGACTTGGTCATGTTAGAATCGAAATAATCTTCTTTCTATCGTTGTTTATCGTTCAATAAACCATGTTCTGAGTTATGAGGCGCAATGATAAACCACTCGGGCTTTCGCCTTCGTGGATTATTTATTGTGCCTCATAACTCACAACCGTAGTTTACTGAACGATAAACCACGATTGAAAGAAGATTATTTCTTAAATATTTCATGGTGAAAAATACCGATTTTATTTTCTAACTCTTCAAATGAAGGTGGAAACAGTAGTTCCCACGCATTAGTCACCTAGGTAAACAGCGCGTGCCATTCAACCAGATAGAAATATGACGTTATTTATCCTACTTTTCTCACGTTAATGCGTTGTTATGCGGAGGGGGTACGCCACGGGAAATTACCGAAAATAAATGTACTGGATTTTGATGTAAGTCCCCCAAAAAAGGGGTTAGAAGCATGATATAAATAGATTTTTTTCCGGTGAAAGATCGAAGTTTATTTCATCTGGTGAACATTATTGGTAATGTTATCTCTCGTACCTGCGATCTTTCATCGAAAAAGAAAAAATACAACAAATATTCTCCGTTTAATAAATCTCCGTTGTGCATTTCACCAAGCAAGTCATCATATAATCATGGATTCATTAAATCCATTTTGTCCAACAACCAATTGAACCATGAGGAAGAAGGGGCATTGCATATGTCGAAAATTTACGAATTGCAAAAGGGTTCATCTCACGTCGGCCTGCGCAGACTGCGCAGACTGACATGAGTCGATACCTTATGCAGATGCATGAAACCGCCTTTTATACTCATTTGTATTTTGTTTGGTGTACACATTGTATTTAGCAAACACGAGCCATGGGTAGCAGAAAAGATTTAACCCTTTACTACACAATCACGACTTTTAACGATGCTGACAAAGAGCTGTTGAAAATGTTGTAGGGGGAAAAGGGCAAAGAGGCGGTAACCAGCATTTTCTCCTTTTTCCACGACATTTTCCACCCTTTCAAAGTTAAATCCCTTCGTTTTAGTCACATTTTAATTGTCGTCTGCAAATGATTTCAATTTGGGCGGTGTAAAATTTTGTTGTTTGGTAACGTGTTAAACTTACCAACATTGATAATGGATTCCACAAGCCCACCAATAAAGCATAGGAACCAAACAATGTCTACATTTGGACACCACGGAATGGCCACAGTTACAATACCGGCCACGTCAAGGCAGAGGGCGATCATCACGTGACAATAAGTACCTAGCTTGTCAATAAGTACAGCGCCTAGTACGCATCCCGGAAACAGACCAACAGCTCGTCCTGATATGGCGACGGCTACTTTTTCGTAGTCCGTATTCAGTTTAATAGTCAGGTCGATCAAAGTGGGGCCGAATACCTCCAAGTACAAGCCCTGTAAATATCAAAATATGATCCTGAAATTTAGCCATGTTTCTGTGAAAAAGTGTGTTTAATGCATTTGCAAAAAGTATCGACCCCGGTCAGCCTGCGCAATACGCGCAGGCTGACCTGGGTCGAAACTTTTTGCTATGGATCAATTTTCTTCATGTTACACGAACAGTCAACCTCCTGATTTATTTGGTTGCTGGACAAAATGGATTTTATGGATTCATAATTATGTGATGACATGCTTGGTATCATGCATCACGGAAATGCATTTAAACCCATTTGGCTAGATTATAAAACGGCATAACGATTCACTTGCTCATAATTTTCTCACGCATTTCGACCGTTATCATTCAACCATTACTATTTGCGCCTTTGCTTTAGATATCCATTGAAAGTATTGCGGAAAAAGGAGTACTTGCTTATTTATTTATATATTTTTTTTTGTGTGTCATTCAAAACAGGGAGTTTCCATGGGTTTAAATATTATCTCTTTTGTTTACTTTGCACTGAGGTGCTCATATGCCCAACGTTAACCGGTAAATCTATGGTAATTACCCATGGAAACTCATCTAAAAGTGAACTCTAGAGAACATTTAAACGTAAAATCGATATTGCCATGTTCTTTATTTTGTTTTATCAATTAAAGATCAACCAGAACGATTTTTTTTTTTCATGTTTTGACAGGTAAATGGCTATGAGCGGAGCGTAAAGTCACCGGATTGGACTTTGTAAAAAGATTAAACCGGGCCATAGCAGGTTGGAGTTAATAACCGGACTGGACAGTTTCGGACTTATAATATTCCATATTCGCTCGTCTGTCAGTACTTTCAGTACTTTGATTGCAGTTTTGTAGTAATCCGAGTATCCTCCTTTAAGCTTTAATATAAATTGTCATTAAAATTGCATTGCAGGTGAAAATGCATTACTTGTAAAAACAACATTACAGGCAAAAAATACGACATGTTCATCACATTTAAAAATGCATGACGGATGAAAATGGATGTTTTTACTGCTTTTTTGCTGACATTTCAAAACTTCGTGAATTTATAAATCCTTCTTTCTTTTGATGTTGATGACACTCCCTATTTTGATTGCCTATTTCAGCGCAAATATCAAAGAGCCACGCTCTGACAAAAGGGGGTTTAATGCATCTCCGTGATACATTATACCAAGCAATTGATCATGTAATTATGGATCCATAAAATTCATTTTGTATGACAAACGACTGAATTAATAGGCACACTGTTCCTTTGACAGGCAGAAAATTTACCAATAGCAAAACGTTTCGCCCAGGTCAGCCTGTGCGGATTGCCGCGCAGGCTGACCTGGTCGATACTTTTTGCTGATGCGTCCTCGTGGATTATTTATTGTGTCTCATAACTCACAGCCGTGGATTTTTGAACGATAAACCACGATAGAAAGAAGATTTTTTCTTGAATAAAATGCAACCCAGAATGAATGATGAATACCACCCTTTGGATCGATAACTCCTTGGAAACGCATTAAAGTTTGTAATTCGGGGCTGTGCGTTCGAATCTCCGCTTGGCCAAAATCATTCTCGTGAGTTGATGGAAGTCATTGCAACAGGTTTCATGCCTCTCTCACCATCGATGCAGGTCCCGGGTTTGAATACCACACCTGTCGCACTTAGACATTTCCACATACGGAGGTATTACATGAATACATCCACATAGGATCGTCGTGAGATATATATTTCTAATGCTGTCGAAAATGGCGGGTGTCACTAGATCTACAGGAATACAAGAACAATGTACAGTATATGATATAGAGGCGATGCGCGAATGTGCTATTTTTAGTAACAGTGTTCTGTGATTGACAAATGAAATTTTCTGTGTTCTGTGATAGCGCAATGGAGCTTCGAAGACCTGTGGTCAAACAACCGCCTGAATCATGAGGTAGAATATTTCTTGAACATTCAGAAAATTTACAAATAACAAAAAGTTTCTACGCATGTCAGCCTGCGCGGACTGTGCAGGCTGACATAGATCAATACCTTTTGCAGATGCATTTCACAGAGCACAGGTCGTAAGACATTTATAGATCTATAAAAAAATACTTGCAAGAGCGAGCCATGTAGCGACAAGAAATCCTGTTTCCACAACTTTCTCTGACAATGATCGGTATCTTATCTGTGGATTGCTGTTCCCACTTTTGTTGACGTCATCACTTGCAGAGTGTTCTGATGACTTCATTTTTACAGTTCTGATATAGAAGGAGTGATCGCTCGAATCGTTTCAGTCGCTGAGAGAAATAAAAAGAAATGTGTGTAAATCAACTTGTTCATCATATCTTCTACAACAGTGTAAACCCTAGCCTGTAGTTATCTTAATTCGAAATGCGGAAAAATTTTGTTTGTCTGCATCATTAAATCTTTAAAAACTTAATATCAAAGAGGAAAATATTAGAAATTAAGAATAATACAGATTTTAACACTATTTTGTCTTCAACGTGCACTAACACATAAATGACGTCAGCAACACGGCGGAAAGAATTTACACCATCAACGTCATGATAGCGGCCATGAACGTGACGTTATCGCGCGGGGAAAAAAAGTATTGATTCAAGAAACGATTAGATCTAAACTTTTAAAGATACATATATACTCGTTTTTAGCCAGTTCATCTTTATTTTATCAAATCATAATATTTTATCTTCATGCCAAAATGTTGCCCCTGGCGGTTGCATAGATTATTTTAAGACCGATAGTAAATGCCTTTGATTTTCACGGGGCCAACAAAGAAATGACTGTTGCGACGTTTCCGGTTTTAAATCTAAGATTTAAAACCGAACCAACATAGGATTTATCCCTTACACCAAATATATCGGTAATTTGTCTATGTTTACACAGCTGACTAAATTTTGAACCATTCTGCAGTCTATCAACCTTCGGCTGCTAAGTGCGACTCAAGAACTCTCTGCGGATGCTGCAAGGATGTATCTTTAACATATTTGTTATCTCTTTAAGAAGAAGACGAAGAAGGAAAAAACTGAGAAAAGACAATCACGTGCTTTTCACATTAAATCTCCTTAGTTCGTGCATTTGCGAATGCATTTACAAATGCGAATATTTGGCTTTGGCATCGCTGGATTGTGCATGTAGGGAACCAACCTGCGTCTTGGCAGTAGCATTTTTTTTCTCTTGCCGGTAAAGTAATACTTACAAGAAATGCATTGTTAGATGCACTGGTCACCGTGACAGAATCGAAATGATTTATTGTTGAAACGGCATCAAACAGTAATGCCTCTTTTCTTCTGGTGTATTAAATTCTATTATTTCACATTTGTTTGGTACAATTATTATTTGATTTTTCGGCGTGGCTAACTACGCTAGCTTAAATTGACCTACTTCTTGGTATTGCTATACCATAATGAATAGATAGCTTTTTGCGATTGGTCAAAAATGTGGAATTGTTTATTTGACGGGCCCCTGCTGGCATATTTTCAGGCACAATTAACATATCACAATATTTTTTGCAGCAGCTGCTCCTTTTTCAACGATGATTTGGATTAACATAATTGCTTGAAAAATATAATATATCATAATACATATAAATGATAATTTCACTTTTTAACTATATACAAAAACAATGAGGAAAAAGAGGTTATTGATGGCGAGGTTATTCATTATTATTTCTATTAATACTAAACTTCAAAAGAGATGTTCATATACCAGTACCTCTTACGCCGTCTATTCTTTTTTTTTTTCAAAGATATTTCAATTTTTTATAGTTGTGGTCTCTACCTCGCGACGCTTTTTTCTCATTATCTAACAAATGTAATTCTATAATTACTATCGATTTTACCCCCCGTAAAGCGAGAAAAAAAAACACCGCGAGACCTGAATACTTTAGAGAAAACATAATTAATCCTTACATCACTGGAACTGAAATTATGCGGACAGTGTAGATCAAGATCAGACTGCACAGAACGTGCAGTCTGATCTTGATCTACACAGTCCGCTTTTTTGGCCGGATACTCTGACAAAACTGCCTTGATATTGCAATATCTGCATGTTTTGTACCGACTGGAAGAGTCCATACCAATACAAGGGTTCACTCTTTACCAGACAACGAAATTTTGGGCTAGTCCAAATTGAAAGCATTTGCAGACCACAACATAAATGTGACTCAAACATGAAATTTGCCCGTATGGAAGAATAGAAAACATTGTGAGGAAAAAGGGAAAATTGCTGGTAACCAGCATTTTCTCCATTTTCCACAATGTTTTCAGAGGTCTCCTCCCTCAGGGTCGTTAAAACTCGGGATTGTTTGGTAAAAGAATTAACACACACAAAAAAAAATAAGACTGCACCTATGAAAAACAATCCATTTGGTCTCTGTGGTTTTTCCCCGTAATTATCCTCTCAATACACAATAACGGTGCCTCCTCAGAGACGTGGACAAGCAATGTCAAACGTCAGTAAATAGGCTACCTTATTTCATTCTTTTCGGTACTTTATCGAGAAATAATGGTGGATTATGGTTTGATATTTCATAGTTACGAACAGTGAAAATTACCAATTTCATATTTTTTAACTCTTCAATTGAAGGCGGATACAGTAGTTCCCGCCCACCAGTTACCTAGGTAAACAGTGCATTCTAGTCAACCAGAGGGAAATATGACGTAATTTACGCGCATTTACCCTACATTTCTCGCGCTTTACGTAATACTGCAATGCGTTCTTATGTGGGGTTGGGGGGGGTGCGCCACGGTGAATAACCGAAAACAACTGTACTGCATTTTGACGAAAATCTCAAAAGCGATTAGAAGCATGAAATAAATAGAATATTTAAAATATTTCATCTCGTGAATATCATCGGTAATATTTTCACTCGTGACTGCACCAATCGTGAAAATATTACAGAGGATGTTCACTCGATGAAATAAATTAAAAAAAAAATATCCTCTATATACTTGAGCCATGCTCTGTGAAAAGGGGACTTAATGCATCTGCAAAAAGTATCGAACTACGTCAGCCTGCGCAGTCCGCACAAGCTGGCATGGCTCTAAACTTTTTGCCATTGGTCAATTTTCTGCATGCCTAAGAACCTTTCTACCTCCAGACTCAGTCAATTGTTAGAAGAATTCATGGATCCATAACTATGTTATGATTTGCTTGATAAAATGAATCATGGGAATACATTAAGTCCCCTTTTGCCAGAGCATGGCTCACTTATATGTGATAGGTTGTTATCTGATTAAATAAGACTGGTCGCTTGAAGCCGTCAAACGCTTGATCATGATGTTACTTTTGCCATCATCAAAGACTAACGGACTAACAGCCGCATGAGGAGACGTTGAAACAGACAGACCTATCAGATAGAATTACACGATGTTTATAGATGAGCCATACTATGGCAAAACGGGCTTAATGCATCTCCGTGATGCATGATACCAGCAAGCCATCACAATGATCATTGATCCATTTAATCCATTTTGTCTGACAACTGACTGAATCATGGGGTAAAGTGGTCATTGGACATGCAGAAAATCGACCAATAGCAAAAAGTTTCGGCCGAGGTCAGCCTGCGTGGACTACGCAGGCTGACCTGGGTCGATACTTTTTGCAGATGCATTAAGCCCCCTTTTTACAGAGCATGGCTCAGATGTTTATGCACCATGTTGATGGGTTTGCTTCACCGATATTACTTAATCCTTAGGCTGCTGAGCGCGATTCACCGACCTTTTTCGGACGGCGTAGATCAAGATCAGACTGCACAGAACGTGCAGTCTGATCTTGGATCTACACTGTCCGATAAGGAGATATATTTCCCCTAAAAATACCTTTCAAACAGCAATATTTTGATTTCTTACTATCGGCTTAAAAGTTTTATTTCTTTTATTTAGTAAGATAAAGGTTAAGTTTTAGATAAGCTTTATTTTCGAATCCCAGGGGAACCCGGATACAGTAACCATAGAAATTTATATTCCATGCTAAAGTTTGCTAAAATTAAACTCATTTATTCCTAGACAAACAGACAGGAAGACAGGCAGACAGACAGACAGACAGACAGAGAGGCAGGCAGATTGGCAGGAAGGCAGGCAGACAGACAGACAGACAGACAGAGAGGCAGGCAGATTGGCAGGAAGGAAGGCAGGCAGACAGACAGACAGACAGGCAAGCAGGCAGGCAGGCAGGAAGGCAGGCAGGCAGGCAGACAGACAGACAGACGGAATTACAGACGGACAGACGAAATTTCAAACGGACAGACAGACAGGCAGACAGACAGACGGACATACACATATACAAACACGCACACAAACAGACAGATAGACAGACAAATGCACAACCACACAACCATGCACACAGACAGACACACAACCACACAACCACGCACACAGACAGCTAGACAGACAGACACACAGACAGACAGGCAGGCAGGCAGGCAGGAAGTGCAGACAGGCAGATAGATAGGCAGACAAACAGACTAAGTCTTTACAGAATGAAATCTTAACTCACCTGTTTCAGACGTAATCATGCCAGTACCTATATTTCAGATAAAGTTTGTATACCGTTCTTCAATTTAAATAATAAATTTTAATTGGGATGTCCCGTGCATACTATTCAAAATGTGTTAAGGGCCTTTTCTTGTAAGTCATATTGATTATTCCTTGGTTTTGTTTTCTCGGTAGTTTCATTAAGCTGGGACATGGGCGTTAAAATACAAGTACGAGTACTGAGATGTGATCATTCAAAAATTGCTTCACGGTGGAAATTTGTAGCAAGCTTTTTTGTTTAAAGATAGTTGATTCTTTGCCACACATCCGTGAGTTAAGTTAAAACGACCTACAGGTAAAAGGACTTTTGAAAACACTGGTAACCAGCATTTCTCCTTTTCTCACAATATTTTCAATCCCATAAAAGAGAGAGATGTTTCCTATCCTATTAAAGACAGAAATCATCATTTTAGCTGCATGTAATTTGTCGTTTGCAAGTGCTTTTAGTTTGGTCTAGTCTAAACTTATGTCGTTTTGTAAAGAGTTTCCCCAAAAGACTTTCTATTTTTACAAGGATTGAACCATCGTTTGAGTCACATTTGATTTGTCGTCTGTAAATGCTTTCAGTTCGGACCAGTCTAAATTTTGTCATTCGGCAGAGTTTCCCAGATAACCCGCAGAAGGCGCAAGGTGCTGTCAAGACTCTCTCCAGATTGCCTGTTTCATTTTGCAAGTGGGTTTCTGAAAACGATTGCTGTTCGGCAAACCTCGGGTGATCCGTTGATCAAGTTTCTCGGCTGTATCACTTAGCTTAATATAGTTACGGAATCAGCGGAGTTGTGACGAGTGAACGATTGCGTCAGGCCTGCCAAACACAACATCGTTCTTGTGCTCGTGTTGTACCTCCAGATAGGAGGTCCTTGTCCAAATTGAATGCAATTGCACACGACAACCTAAGTGCTACTCTTACAAGAAATTTGTCTTTCGAACGGTAGAAAACATAGTGGGAAAAATGAGAAAATGCTAGTTATCAGCACACTGTATTCAAAAACGTTCTTCTTCAAGGTCATTAAAACACGGGATTGTGTGTAAACTAGCTCTTATCAAATTTTGAGTAGTATTTTCTTAAAGCAAAAACGGGATTCTTTTTCCATCAAGTCGACAGGGGTTTCAAAATTGAAATACCAAAGCTGTGCTGACATAAAGTTTTATCATACACTTTGGTCACACTTATCCTAGCGTGAACACTTAAGTTACGAGCGTATGGGGACATTAGTGGCTTTGAATATATGTAAAATGGAATATAGGGTTCTTCCATTGAATACAGTCAGGGTTCCTACGTGGCTCAGTGGTAAAATGTAGGACTCGTAATCTGGAGGACCCGGGTTCGAGCCTTACTGGAAGCACTGGGTTTTTCGTGGAAGTGTCCTTAGGCAAGACACTAAATAAAGCTCTATCCTAGACCAGTACTGGTGAAACTCAGAACGTACATGAATAAGCGAGCTGTCTCCGTGATATGACTGAAATAATGTTGAAAGCGGCGTTAAACACCATTCAATTAATCAATCAGTTGAATACAGTCTAGTTCATGGCCGTCGTCGGCTTTACAAGAATTGCGCTGATACAGAAAACCATAAAGCGCCCCCATGGCAAGGAAACAACTGCAGAAGAGTTTGAGAGGAAGTTTCTTTCAGGTCGCAGTGGGGTCGAACCCCCGTAGCGCAGTGGGTAGCCTACAGGGCTTGAGAACAGATTGCCGGTTCGAATCCCCAGGTCGGCCAAAATCTTTCCGAGCACTGACGATAGCCATTGCAACAAGATTATTTCTCTCTCTATCCGCTGATCATAGTTTCGACGATTGCTACGTGAGAATAGCAGCCAGTGGCTTGGGAAGAATATTATACGAAGTACTGGTGAAAAGAAACTCCAGGAAAGCATGGATAGGTGCACTGGCCGCCGCGATAAAACTAAAATAATGTTGAAATGGCGTTAAACACCACACAATCAGTCGTAGGAGGGATACTTCGGGGGGGGGGGGGGCTTAATTTTATTATGACACAGTTTGATGTGAATCTAAATGAATGTTATCAGTATAAAGTGTGTTTTAACTCTTTACCACAAAATCCCTAGTTTTAACGACCCTGAAGAAAAAGGCTTCTGAAAACATTGTTGGAAAAGGAGAAAATGCTGATAACCAGCATTTTCTCCTTTTCTCACAATGTTTTCTACCCTATCAAAGATAGAAATTAATCACTTGAACTACATTTATTTTTTCGTCTGTAAATGCTTTCAATTTGATACATTCAAAGTTTTGTCGTTTGGTAAGTAGTTTAAACAGTGGTACCGTCATAACAGTTGGTAATATCCACGAGAATAGTGGTCCGCCCATGGCCTTGCTAGACTGTCTGTCCTGGTTTTAAATGCGACCCTTCTTTACAACACAAAATACATTAAATGGATCCATAGATTCCGTCAGTAAACAGCAACTTGATACTGGGTGAAACGTAATATTACAAACAGCTTTTTAAATTTACGAAAGAAACACCATCAAAAATCCTTGTTTTACAAAACTCTGAACTGTCATATTTTTACACAATACAAATTTACAAGAGCCGAAAAGTAACCTATGGGAGTATGTTGAAGCCATGACGTCATCAATAACGCCGTTGAATTACAAGTTTCGTTGTTGTTGTTGTTTTGTCGCTGTTGTTGTTGTTACAACAAAGGATAATAGTTTTTGAGAAACCTCTGGGAAAGGAGAAAAGGATGGTTACCAGAATCTTTTTACAGTACTTCGCATAATAATCTTCCCGAGACATTGGCTGCCTTCCCACATAACCATCGCCGAAACAAGAATCAGCCGCAAGAGAGAAATGAATGCTGTTATACTATCATCACTCCTCAGAAAGAAATTCGCCGAGCTGTGGTTTCAAACCAGCGACCTCTCAAGTCCTGTACTCTACCGAATGCGCTAAATCCTAAACAGAACGACAAAATTTTTAGACTTTGTCCAAACTGAATGCTTTTGCAGACGATAAAATATATGTGACTCAAATTATAAAAATATGCTTTTAAAAGGTTGGAAAATATTGTGGGAAAGAGGAAAATGTTGTTTACCAGCATTTTCCGTTTTTCCCACAATGTTTTCAAAAGTCTCCTCCCTTTGAGTCGGCAAAACTCGGGACTGTTTGGTAAAGGGTAAAATAATGTTTTTTTTTTTTCGATGCCTCAATAAAGTGTTTGTCGGATTGTCTATCAACCTTTACCCCTGTTTTAATTGTATTGTTCGCATCAAAGCAGCATACAATTAGATAGCGAAAAAACAAAAAATTAAAGCAAACTGTCCAAACAGGCGATATATAGAGAATACGTACATAGTGTTGTCGTGTATCGCAAATATCCATCGAGGTTGGAAGAATTGATGATTGTCGAGCTTTGGCGTGACAGTTATAAATTCTCACAACCGAGTATTCTATTTATCTTTTTACGTCGTAATTGTTGATGTTTATTATATTGTTAATATATGGCTGACAAATACAAGTTGAATATTCGTTTCTATCTGAACCCCCATTTTAAAATTACCCTCATATAGTGCATTATGTTTGTAATTAAATGTCCGAAAATTGCGATCGAGATTGCATTTGATTATTCTATTTGAGAAAACACTGTAAATAGGCATTCAAATGACGTCACAGGCAGGAATTACGTGGGCAAATCATCGGAAAGTAGAGCGCATGCTATGACACCATTCCTTTTTTCCGCAGGCTTTCTGTAGCAATCCTTACTATATTTGGAATTCAATTCATTCATATATGGTGAATGGGGGCGGAGTCACTGGAAGATACTGTTCTACAAATATCAGTGGTATATCAAAGATTTATAAATATCCGTAGTATATCAAAAATAAATATCGCAAAAGTTGTTATTGCACGTATATCCGGTTTGTTGAAAGATGAACTTTATTTCGTTTTGATGAAGGTTACAGGTTGCTCCCGAGAAAGGAAATTCTCAAAAATAGAAATAATTGGTCATTATTACAAGAACCCCCTGCATATGAATATTTTTTTTCTTTCACGTGACTAACGGAATATAAATATTAAGAACGAGTTTACACTCCGAAATACTTAAATGCAGATACTCTGAATTACAAAACAAAACAGATATAACACCCATTCTGCGATGTCGTATTGGACTTGTGCTTTCACAGTTTGATATTTGCATTCCTTGAAAAACAGCCATCGAAGTTTCAGTTTATTTTTCAGAGCACGTGACAAACGCCAATGACGCTTGTTTGATAACGAGACAAATACAGATGCAAGTGAGATAGTTTGTATATTGTTTGGTAAAACAGAATCGGCTTTGAATCAAAGTTAAATGTGCTAATATATTCAGTTTAAAACTCTACTTTTGATGTTTTCTGATTTCAACAATATCACGTTCTCGACGATAGAGGATAGAATCACCAAACAAGAAATCTTAATGTTCATCTAATTGTATAATTGTATGCTGCTTTAATGCAAAGACAACAACAACAACAACAACAACAAAAAAAAAACAGAGCTAAATGAATTAAAGTAGCGTTTATGTCTTGTTATGCATTTTGTATGCTCTGGTAATTTTCATACACATTAAAAGATACTAGCCTGCAAATACTAGAATCATAAAACGTTCCATGTCTTACTGTAAGGAAGGCGGTCCTGCGTGGCCCAGTGGCGAAATGTAGGACTTGCAACCTGGAGGCTCCGGGT
The DNA here is from genome assembly GCA_946811185.2 of Hippopus hippopus. NCBI lineage: Eukaryota > Metazoa > Mollusca > Bivalvia > Cardiida > Cardiidae > Hippopus > Hippopus hippopus. The sequence goes on from OX328096.1 coordinate 70,372,421, forward strand.
TCAAGCCTCGCTTGAAACACTGTTTTTTTCGTTAGTGTCCCTGGGCAAGACAGTGAAGAGCTCAAGACTAGATCTAGAACTATTGAAACCTAGGACCTTCATAGATTTGTTAGCTGTCGCCGTGATAAGACTGAAATAATGTTGAAAGCGGCGTAAAACGCCATTCAGTCAATCAGTCTTACCGTCAGGCGTTGGTTGTTTACCAGTTTATATTCATAGCAAGTTTTTAACCAGGATTCATACTCAGCTATGATACTCGATATATTGTTTAACCTTTTACCACACAACGACCCTGGAAGAGAAAGCTTTTGAAATATTGTGGGAAAAGGAGAAATGATGGTAACCATGTTTTATATCCTATCAAAGACGGAAACCATCATTTGAGATACAAACTATCTAATTTGTCGTCTGCAAATACTTTCAATTTGGTCCAGTCCAAAATTTTGTCGTTTGGTAAGGAGTTGATTATAATTCCAAGATTAGACATTTGCTTGGCTAAGACTAGTAAAAGAAACTCAAGGAAAGCACGGATAGGTATTCGGGCCGCAATAGTATAAATGATATAATGCTAAAAACTGCTAAAAAAACGGCGTTAAACACCATACAAACAATCAAACAATCAATTCTTCTACCAGTACTATGCACAATATTCTTCCCAAACCACTGGCTGCTTTCCCACATAACCATCCTCGAAACAATGACCAGCGGTGAGAGAGGAATAAATCCTATCTGAATGATTATTTCCATTATTGAAAAGAAATAAGCCGAGCTGTGGATTCGAACCAGCAACCACATGTTGTCAATTTCCATACCATATTAACTAAGCGGGGCTCGGCCTGTGAGTGAAGGAATTGCATTTACTTCCAAACGGTCATTAACTGTATACCACACAACCCCGAGTTCTAACGACCCTGACAGAGACGGCTTTTTAAAACATTGTGGGAAAAGGAGAAAATGCTTCAGACCATTACCCCATTACAGAAAATAAAACCATCATTCGTAACACATTTTATATTCCGTCTGTAAATGCTTGCAATTTAGAGGAATCTAAAATTTTGTCGTTTGGTGAAGTGTAAATCACTTCGAAATGTTGTGATTACATGTAGATAGATAGATAGATAGATAGATAGATAGATAGACAGACAGACAGACAGACAGATAGATAGGCGGACGGACGGACGAACAGAAAGAGAGAGAGGAGAGAAAAAGAGGAGAGAGAGACAAAGTGAGGGTGAGAGAAAGAGAGAGAGAGAGTGAGAGAGAGATATGGGGAGAGAGAGAGAAAGAGAGAAAGAGAAAGAAAGAAATAAAAAAACAGAGTTAAACGGACAAATGTAGAGAAAAAGATACATATAAATGCTAGCGATTTTACAGAGAAATAAATTGAGGCTAACAATTTGATGGAGAACCTTTTCATTAATTGATAGAACATTTACACCATGCTCTTTGAAAAGGGGGGTTAATGTATCTGCAAAAAGTATCGACCCAGGTCAGACTGACCTGGGTCGAATCTAAACTTTTTGCTATCGGTCAATTTTCTGCAGGTCAGAGGACCATCTACCTTGTGATTCAGTCGGTTGCTATACAAAATGAATTTTATGGATCTATAATTATTACAAAATGATTACCCGATTTGTATAATGCACTCTGGAGATTTAAACCCACTTTAGCAAGAGCTCTGCTCATTTATTAAAATTGGCTTGCAACACACGAAAAGGGGCATTCGGCCATTTGTGTAAAGTGTCGTCTCGGATCAGTCTGCACAGTCCGCGCAAGCTAATCCGAGACGAAACTTTACGACTACATTAGATTTTGTGCTACAATAGACTTGCGCAAAACAGAAAATTGCATAAAAAAACGGAAAGAGTCGTTCCGGATTAGCCTGCGCGGACTGCGCAGGCTGATCCGAAACGACACTTTACGCAGATGTCCGACAGTCCCTTTTCGTGTGTTGCAGGCCATTAATTATGATTAACAAAAGCAAGTTACATGTAGTTTCCTTAATTTTTCCTTTCCAAACAATGTCGAATTTTAACCCTTATCCTGCTAAATAAAAGAAATGAAATTTTCAAACCGATAGTAAAAACCTTAAAAGAGCTGTTTAATATGGATTTAAGGAGGAAAGTTATCTCCTTACCTGCTAGTGTAGATCTAAGATCAGACTGCACGTTCTGTGCACACTGATCTTGATCTACGCTGTCCGCAAAAGGTCCTTGAGTCGCGCTTAGCAGCCTAAGGGTTAACGACCTTTACGAGGACGGCTTCGGAAAACATAGTGGGAAAAGGAGAAAATGCTGGTAACCAGCATTTTCTCCTTTTCCCACAATACTTTCTACCCTTCCAGTGACAAATTTCAATTTTTGAATCAAATTTAATTGTCGTCTGCAAATGCTTTGAATTTGGACAACACTAAATCTTTGTCGTCTGGTAAAATTAAAACCCCGTATCGAATGTATTGTCCTGTTTCTCACCTTCCGCGTTTACTTGTGACGTGTTTATTTCATCACTTATGTTTTCTTGATTATACCGACTTCCATGAATGGACCCGACCAAGTCCATGACAACGGCAATTCCGAACACCAAAATTCCGTAACCAAGGAGAGTGTACAAGAACGAGAGAGGGCCGTAATGGTCGTACAAATGACCAATCAGTTTCATGTAAATAATTCCACCCAAAGATCCGCCCATCATAAATATTGTTATACCTACCCCCGTCATCTCGATATGGTAGTTACCCCACCCGATTCCAATAGGAAACAATGGAGCAGTGAAGAAACCCATAAAACCAGTCAGAACCCAGAGAGCAATGTCATACTTACCGGCAAATATAACCATTAGAATGGATGTTACCAGACAGCCAAAAGTTTCAAGAAGAATAAGTAGGCGAATAGGAATAACATAGGCAACAAGAAAACCAGAAGCTCTCCCAGCAGAGAAACAGATCCAATATACAGTGTTAATGAACGAACCCCGGTCGGTTGAAAATCCAAAGTGATCGATTGAGAAAGCACGAATGAATTTACCCGCAACTCTCTCACCACCAACGCACTGGATGAAGTAGAGGCAAATAAATATAAGAAGCACCAATCCATAAAAGAACCTGCCATTAGCACATGTGGCTGGATTAAACATTTCACGAAAACTAATTTCTTTCACACCAGAGTCGTCTGTCTCTTTTGCGTTCTGCTCATGTATATTTCTGCTTTTCTGTAACCTAGAAATATGGTAGATAAAGAATATAACAGAAACAAGAACAGTTATGGCGGCCGGAATCATATATGCATATTGGATGCGCGATTCTTTTAAATACACAACTTTCTGTTCCGGTTCCGTCATGGGTAATGTCGTCAAAATCGGGTTGTCTGTGGTCGTTTCGTTCTTTTCTGTCTCTGTTGCAGGAACGGCCAGGAATGGGTTACATATAAGGGGAATCACGAAGGACCCGATTCCGAAACCAGCGTGCAATATTTGTAGAGGCGAGGCTGACTTATCTTTCCACATGTTGATGATTAGTTTCTGTCCGGCTGCAAAAAGATTTACACTGGCCTAAATATACACAATGTACGCACCTCTATCTAACATTAGCCTATGCCCTTTTTTCTTATTTTTTTTTCTATGTAATCACCCTAGGATTAGTGTGACGTCAGTATCTTGACGTCACACTATTCCTAGGGTGATTGCAAGGAATGCACAGTCTGCCACAAAGAGATTGCAAACACTTTGTCAAAAATTTGTAAGTGATGAGTATGGAAACCAAAAAAATAACAGAAATAATAATAATAACAGGTTGCTTGTAAAGAGTATGAATACACTATTATAGTATTATGACACCCGAACATGTTTTCTGAAATATGATGCATCAAAGCCATTTAGCTAAAAAGTCAGCCATTATTTCTGGACAGTGTATCAAAACAGACACCACGTGCTTTCCACCCTGATACGGTCGCCGTAGTGTGACTGAAATGCTGTTCTTGAAAACGGACTAATTTTCAGGGGCGTAGCTGTCTGTACACAAAAAAAAAATAACATAACACAACACACACACACACACACACACACACACAGAGTTATGTACACTTTGAAAAAAAAAATGAAGAAGGAGAAGAAAGACAATTTTGTAAAAAATCGTCACCAAAAGCCTCAAAATAGCTTCCAAAATGAAAAGATATTCTAGAAGAGACCCTACAGACCCTTCTGGGACACCAACCTCTCCTTCTCGGCACTTTGCACCTTGGATACCTTTGATGTTACTTTTGCATAGAGCTAGCTCTGTCCCTGACTGCAATACGTAAGTATATATACGTATCATCTTATAAAAAAAGGAAAAAAAAACCTTGGTGTCTTTAAATTTACTGGTAAAGTCAGGCCATTTCACAGAGAAAATGTCCAAAATTTTGCAGAGAATATGTCAAAACCTATAATCATCGAGAGGTTTCGATTTTTCTTCATCATAAGACAGCTAGTGAAAGAAAAGAGTGGCTTACCAACATTAATGACGCCTTCAAATGTTCCTTGCAACAGGGTCATCACATAGATCAGACTGGTTTTGCCAAGCCATGGCAGCCCAACCGTTGCCGCGGCGATGCCGTCCAGACACAACGCAACAATAAGATCACAGTAAACTCCTGCTTTATCTACCAACACCCCGCCAACAGCAGCCCCAATAAAGAAGCCCGCACTCCGACCTGACACCGCTGTGGCTACAGACTCATACGAGGATTTTGTCCGGATCTTTAAGTCAATAAGTGTTGGACCAGTGATTTCATTACACAAACCCTGAATTAAAGAAAAGTGCCGATATAAGCTGGTACAGATATGTCTATTGAAAGCAGCGTTGTAAAAAGCTTGTTTTGATTGCTCGTTCAAGCAATAAGATCTGTAGCTGCTAAAGCCATTACTGACAATGTTAATGACTGAAGCCAACGAAAAAAAGAAAAACGCAAGTCTACATTGTTACATCGAAAACGGGGACGGAACTTAACGAGCGATGATTTAAAAGGTGATAAATGTACAATAAAACTGCAGTAGACGTAATAAGATTCAATTCACGGGGTATATCTACATTCCATAAATCTGCCTAATGGCCGTCAGAAAACTTAAAATCACCGAGCGATTAACAACTTAACTATTTACCAATCTGCAAATTTTTGCAAATGTCCAAATCAAAATCAATTCAACAATACAACATATTAAATGTGGCTCAAATGGTGAAAAATTGCCATGAAAGAGTAGAAAACACGGTTGAAAAAAATGCTGGTTACCAGTTTTCAAAAGCCTCCTTCTAGAGGGTTGTCAAAAGTCAGCATTGCGTGGTAATGGTCTAAGTCATATAATACTTGTTAAGTTCTATAAACTTTTCTATTGTAATGTTCTTAAACAGTGCCAATACGGCAGGATATGGGACAAACCACATTGATAGTTTTTTTTACGGTTCCTTTACTTAAGTATAACGATACTTCGAAGTATTTTTTTTTTTTTTTGATGATTTTGATAAAGTTTGCCTCAAACATCACCGAATGTTTTTATTCTTTTATCACATAGCTATATCTCCTGTGTATTGAACTTTACACGAACCAAATGAGCTTCTATGACATGTGTGTACATTACGGACAAAACCAGTTCTAAAGAAACTTGTACATAACGTTTTTGTGTTGTAACCTAAAGATGACGTATTTTCAGCTTTGCCACGGTCATCAATTTTGACATTTCACACAAAAATCTGAATAAGAAACGTTCTGGAAATGAGGCGTTTTTTTTTTTTTTTTTTTTTCTTTTTGAGCTTTAACCAAATACGGCACTACCGGCATTTGCTCATCTCAAATGTGTGGAGGATAAGATAACTCGTAATGGCAGCATTACACTGAAATTAAGCGTAGCTATGTGATAATATCGAGATATTGCAATATATGCAAAGAAAAAATAAACGACCATACCAAACAAATCCAAACACACACCAAACAAACGGTTTTCAAAATGCTTTTTACGTCCAAACCTTGTAGGATCATTTTTCATGTCAGAGTCGAATACCGTTGTAACTACATCGAACCACTATTCCGGCTTTATCTTTCTTTGTACATATATCCTGGGCCGTTCTGTGTCATTACGTCATTTTTGTACCCTTAGCAATTATTGTTCAAGGTTACTTGACAATTCAGAACCTACTCAATTCTGTACAAACCCCAGTAGAAGACTATGGAAAAACAATGTGCGAAAAGGAGCAAATGTACAGTAGCAACGACTTAATATATTAACATAGGCGACCACCGTACAGGATCTATGGTCAAGATCAAACTGTGTAATCTCGTTTTGACATGGTTATATACTAAACTAGGACTTACCAGTATTACATACCGTAATGTTTGAACGGAGCTTCAGACTTGAACCAGTAAAAGTTAAAGACAACGACCCTCCATAGAAACCAAACACAGCACAATACCAAGGACATACATGCTAATCGTTTTCATGAGAAAAAAGCCAGACCTTATTAACAAGAACTATCATATTTCAAAACAGCATACTGCTTGTCTGTAATAAACTATGGCAATGTATGCTGAACAAATGAAGAAAGGCACTCAAAGTTTAAACGTGTGCAACTGCAGAAATAATCAGTTTCGTGGAACATGTAATCATTCCTGAATTTAGCCATTATGGAGAGTTTTAGTTTGAGGAACTGCATAACACGAATAGGTGTACTTTTTGTCAAACAGATGGTAAACTTCACAAGTCACTCTTGTATGACCGTGTTTGAAGCGTGTTTGTGGTTGGGATGTCTACGGTCACGGACATGCGAAACGTGTATAATAAGGAAGAGATCCGGACTATACGAAGGCCAGCGCAACATGTCGATGTTAATTTGCTGAAAAAGGTGCGCTTTATGAGCCTGAGCGTTATCCTGCAGAAAAGCAACAATATCTGATGAATAAATGGCACAACCACCGGGCGTAAAATGGCGTCAACGTCAAAGCAAACAGTCAAACGGCTATCAACGAGTACCAGAGGCCTTCTTTCAATATGACAAATGAGAACCTGCATCATTTATCAACCTCATACCGACCAACTGACTTCAGCTAAGTAATCGTCACACTCTCTGTCATGCCTATATACACGTTGTTGGTTGTCAGCTCTATATAACAATTAAGTACCTTGACTTACCAAATGACGTACCGCTTTGCCAGTGATGAATGAGAAGCAGGTAAGTTTGGCATGTGTTGATTGAGCAAGGCCATTCTAACCTGACGTCGTTGTGGTGTCAATGGCATACGACTGTATGGACGACTGGGCTGTTTCTTACCTACGCTAATAAGATTGTTGTGAGATCCTGACGTTTTCTTAAGGATTACGACCCCTAACTCATCGGTAAATATCGTGTAACATCGACGGTTTCTTAAAGGCTATTCGGCCAATCTTGGCAGCTTCCGTCTTTTATCATGAGGTTTAGGGGCCATAGACTCACAAACTCATCGGTAAATATCGTGTAACATCGACGTATTCGTAAAGGCTAATCTCGACAGCTTCCGTCTTTTAACATGAGAGTTAGGGGCCGTAGACCTTAGTTGTATCGACGTACAAAGCTGATTTCGGAGATGGTCCAGACGAGTGTATCGCTCATGTCGACCTGTCGTCACATTCCGTCACTAACTTCTTGGTCTGTCATTTTGCCACCACGCTGGTTCAAAGGAGCCATCGACAATTTACTCAGTTGGAAATTTCTTGCGATCACTTACTGGGACACCCCATGTAAAAGCTCTACGTTGATCCTGCGTCAAACGTACCTTGTTCCACAGGAAAGTTTCACCGGACTTTTGAAACCTAGACGCCAGGTAACACAATATGCTTTACATGCGCAGGTCTAACAGGGCATTGCTGTACGAACTTGAAGGCACCAAAGTCCTAGTTTCTGTTTGTTATATCCCTGATCAAAAGCACCTTTCAACGCACACAAATGGAGCTTGTCAACATTTTGATGAGAATCCACAGCAAATGCTACCCTTGAAGTGGACTCCAACAAGATACCCCTACTCTAGATAAGCGTATTTTGTACCAACTGAGCTAATAGAGCACCCTATCTGATCAGTGCTACCAAAAGGTTTTCCGCGTTAAAGGGGCTTTTTGAGAGCTTTGTTCTTAAAATTATTGTTATTATTATTATTATCATTATTATTGTCATTATTATTATTTGTTCAACAAGGATGAATACTACAAGACACTGGACTGTTCAATGCAAGAAAAGGGTGCAAATTTAGCGTTAAAATAGTAGATAAGCTTTGAAATACGTTACTCTGTTTACTTTTATGCTATCAAATATGACATCATCATACTAACTTGATGCGCATTATTAATCAATTCACATTCGTACAAACTTTTGTGTAATTCTGAAATGAAACCTACCCGGCAAGATAGCTCAGTGGTTAGTGCATCTGACTCGTGACCTGGTGGTTGCGGGTTATATACCCGGTTTAAACAAACTCTCTTTCCGGCTTTTTCCCCCTCACACGTCTGATGCACTTGAGAAAAGTAGTCAGTAGCTTAGAAAGAGTGACACTTCTGGTGTTCGAAAGCCAGGAAACACATGCGTTGGTGCACTGACTGCCATAATATGCTCTAAGCTGTTAAAACGGTGTTAAACTCTAATACAAATAAATGGCACGAAACCTAAAGATTCTTAAAGGGCTAACTAGCTCAAAAAGGAAACACCTCAGGGCTGTTTTTTTTTTTTTTTTTCTTTCATCTTTCTTGTTGGTTTCCCAGCAAATTGCTCTGCTTAATTATGAAATGAATTATATTTTAACTTTACTAAGAATATAAAAATCTGAAACAGAACTATATCTATCCCCTATAATTTTTAGGCATCTGATTAGGAAATCTAATTCCACCAAAGTAGCAAAAACTTGTAGCGCTGCTTGCCCCTAGGCTTTGCCTACATTCATATTAAGGTTTAATAATTCATGGTTACGACCATTGAAATTTACGGTAAAAGTTTCTCTTCATTTGAGGCGGAAACAGTTGTTCCCGCGCACTAGTTACCTAGGTAAATAGTGCTTGTTATTCAACCAGACGTAATTTGCGCGCACTTACCCTACATTTCTTGCGCTTTACGAAATACTGAAATACGTTGTTATGTGGGAAGGGTACGCCACGGGGAATTGCCGAAAATAGCTGAACTAGATCTTAGTCCCAACAAAAAAGGGGTTAGAAGCATAAAATAAATAGAATACCTGGGGTTTTGTTTCGGTGAAAGCTCAAAATTTATTTCATCACGTGAACATCATCTGTGACATTTTTATGAGCTTTTACATCAACTATCTAAATGAGAAATTTCTGCAATCTGTCTTGTTGAAGGGTCCCTAATCGGATGATTTTGTATGAGAATTCTATTCTTTGCTCATCTCAAGTTTGATCATTTTGGTACTGTTTAGTATCTGAGACATTGTTTAGTCACTTTCTAAAGTTTCTAAATTATTTTTGATAATTCCATATAGTTTTCTGTTTTTAGTTGAAATGTATGTTATAGTATTGTCGTTATGTTTTCCCTTTATCTGTAAAAGAGTACTTCTTGAAATATTCAGAGCTTTATTTATTCCTGCTAAGATTACAGTTTTACGGTATTTTCTTTCAATTAAAATGCTTCCAAGTTCATGTAATCTTAACTGTAGAACTTTTCTGTCAAATACTATTGTACAGATTCTGCGAGCTAACGAAAATGGGATGCTGATCGTGTTTTGCTTCGGGTGACATGATCTAAAATTCAAATATTGCCTAAAATCTGTATTTTTGAAATAAATATTAGTTACAATATTACAACCATTTTTATCACTAGCACATGAAGAAAAGGAATTTTATTTAAGCCCATATCCATCTTAAATTTTATATCTTTATGTATTGAATTAAGTATGTAAAAAAAACAAAAACAGATAAATCATTCAATGAGTATGCCTCAATAATAAAACAATCATCATGAAACTTTTTCCATTGTTTATATATATATTCTGAAAAGTTTTCATCTCTGCGTTGTCTGATTTTTTCATATAGCCTCTCTTCTGAAAATCCTACAACTATTGTTGGCTATGTTGGGGGCAACTTTGGTTCCCATAGCTGTAGCCTTGCATTGATTGAAAAATATGCACTTAAAGGAGGAACAACGATTTTCCAATACTATTTTAAAACCTTCCAAGATGAATGTTTGGTCAAATCCGTCATGAATAAGATTTGGATATCTTTCCAACCAGTAAGAAATAGCTTCATACCCTAAACTGTGTGGAATATTAAATTTTGTATACAAACTTACTACATCAAAAGATATTAAAATAGTGTTCATAGGTACTGTTTCTTGAAGAAAATTAAGGAAATCGGTATCAACTCTAAGATAGCTTCGGACCTTAGTTACAAAAGGTTTTAGAAGTATATTTAAAAAAGCAACTTAACCGACTTGTTTCAAGGATAGGTGCTGCTACAATTGCTCTCATTTGAAGATCAACTGGATCTGTAGTTTCAAGGTATTCCTTATTAATAACGTCACAGACATTTTGAATTATTTTGCTTTTATGAATTTTTGAAAGACGATAAAAAGTACAAGTTGTTGTACTAGCATGTGAAATAGGTTTTAATATGACCTGTCAGAAAGCATTTCAGTGATTTTATTTTTATAAAAAGATTTATTCAAAATACTAACCCACCACCTTGTCGGCTTCTTAAATGATAATAGAAGAATAGTCTGATAATGATTTGATATATTTTCTTTGATCAAGAGATATGTTTTGTTTTATAGGGTTATTATTCAAAACATCAGATTATAATGATATGGGAGTCGATATATATATCAAGCTTGGTGGTGTTTGTTTGTTTGTTTGTTTGTTGGTTGGTTTCTTTGTTTCTTCTTCTTCTTCTTCTTCTTCTCCCTGAAGGGGAATTAAAAGAGGATTTGTTTCTCATTAAGGTAATGTTATCCCCTGTTCTATAAGAGACATATTCTTTTAATTTAAGTATCATAAAGAAATCATTTAGATCTACCTTAAGTTCACAAAGATTATTTTTCAAAGGTGTAGGTGTAAATTTTAGACCCATCGACAAGACACTCTTTTCATTGTCTGTTAATTTTCAATCAGAAAGATTGTACATTTTGGTAGATTTTGTTTTAGTTTCAGCTAGATTTTCCTTATTTAGAACTGGTTGTAGAAGTTGTGATCTACCTGCGGAAAAGAAGTACGAGTAAACTCGCTATCGACAACTTCCATATCGTTTCTATTGTTTGAAATATTGCTCAACCGTCGGTTGTAATTGAATTTTTTAGTATTTCACGGACTGTAATTATTTGTCCTTCTATTTTTTTTATTATATCTCCATTTTGTGTTCAAGTAACTATCTCTGGGATGCTTTGACTCTGTTTTCAAATGTGTGAGTAATTGCTGTAGTAATGACTCCACTCTATGGCTGGATGCTCCACCTAGCTCTGTATTCCTTGGAGAAGTTTTCTTGCAGCAACTGCATAGGTATATTGCTGTTTCCTTACGGCTCTAGTAGACTAATTTTTGCTTTTTTTGAAGAATGGGTTTAAACCATCAAAATCTCTTATAAAGTTTTCTTCATACTGTCGAAGCCATTTTGCAGTATTTTTTCATTTTTTGTGGAATATTTCTTCATTCCTTTTGATGCGTTTTTGCAACAAATCTATTAAGAATGTTGCAGCTTGTCCAGAACACTTAGACTGGATCAAATCCACCATAACTTGATTATCCTTCTAGTTTGCTCTTCAAATGAACTTGATTTTATTTTTTTTCCATTTCGATTTCCATTCTTAAGTCGTGAATTACGGCTTTTTCTTTCAATACCTTTTGGGCTTCTGTTTCATTCCTAATTTCATACTTTTGGAATTTCTCTGGAACTATAACAGGCGTCGCTTCCATCCACTTTTTATAAAACATAGATTTCCACTATTCCTTACTTTTCGCAAATAGGAATTTTTTAGGAATAATTTAGTATTCTATCCCAAACTGCAGCAATACTTGACTTTACGCGCATAGCATCAGCTTCAAAGATTTATTTTCATTTTCGTGGTTGAATTTACTTCTTTGGTGTTCTTGGTCATTGTCTTTCTTTTTTTGGTCTATATTTTCAATAAATTTCGTAAATTTTGAAACAGCCGTACTTGTTTGTGATGGGGATAAACGGTAAAAGTTTCCTTAACAGCTTTGGTTAAATCTTTAATGGCAGATAAAGTCAATGATAATTTAGCACTTATCTCAGATAGCTGTCCATTCTCTGCTTCTCCTTGTACTGATTCAGTTGATACCGACGGTCAGGATTCCAAACTGCTGTTGTCAACTAAGTTCCTAAGTTTATCTCCTGTTTGGCCACTATAGAACTCTTGACAGGAGATTAACTTAGGAACAGAATTACTATACATAATCAACAGATTAAAGACCTTTCAACAAGACAAATACCAGTACAACGGTTAAATACAATCAATTTTGGACGAAAATCTTTTATGAAATATTTTTCCTCCATTAATCTAGCTAAACCGTCGTTTGACTTGCACTTGAAAACATGAAAGTATTGAAAATTTCGGATCTCTTTAACAACAACTATCTAAATGAGAACTTCTGCAATCTGTCTTGTTGAAGGGTACCTAATCATCAAATCTATCAACCATTATAAGGTCAATCATTTGTTGTAAATGAAATTGCTTTTATACCCTGGAATAAAAACTTTGCACAATTTGGGACTGCAGGAGAAATCGTCCATTGGAGAAACAATTCCAAAATTGAATGGGGACTATTCCTCTAGAGAAAGCCCTGCAAATGAACAAAGCTGTGAGATGTAACAAGAATACTATAAAAATATTTTTGTATAATTCAATATTAGTTTTTTTCATGAACATTGGCGAGTTCTGATTGGCTGAAAACTTTTTTCCATACCTCCATGAAAAAAAAATCAGCAGTGCCGGAACTACTTTTGCAGTCAAACTAATGTAAATAAACATGTATACGAGATTTCATAATGTTTTTCGTTCTGATTTTATATCGAGTCCGAAGTTCAAATTGCTAGATCTAGCTGAATTTTTTTTTTTTATATACTTGAAAAAAAAAAAAAAAAAAAAAGCTAAAAAAAAAAAACTCACTGTTACTCTGCTGGGTTTAAACAATCTTATTTTCAACTTAATTCTAGCGCATTGAACTTCTAATAATAAATCCACTCAATCTGTAAATGTTCAATACTATAATGACGTCATGAAATACGTCATTTACGTCATGAAGGAGCAGTTTTACCGCGCTAAGAAATATCAATGAAAAGGACAATAAATAAATAAGCAATGTTGGATTTACAAAGAAAGAGCAGTTAGTATTATTTAAGTGCATATTTGTTGTCTGTGATATTGAATTATAAGGAATGAAGAGAATTGTTTTTGTTTTCATGGAGGTATGAAAAAAAAATCTAATCACATTGTATGAAACCGCGAAGATTTTTTTTTCATACCTCCATGAAAACAAAAACAATTCTCTTCATTCTTTAAATACATACACAGACTTCCAACGTTTATCTCTCATCTTTAGAAGCAACATGTAGGATTCTTAAGTTCTTTTGAAAAACCCACCCAAACACAGATAATTACAAATTGTACAGGCGTAAACTACATCGTAATATAGGTCAACAACAACCTTTTTTTGTTAAACTGACAACTGTGTATTATCTATTTCAATTTCATGCGATCGAACAGAATCCAATACATTAAACAATTACTAACCACTTACTTAAACCAAAGGAAATAAAATGATATTTCCAAAATTACAAATTAAATAAAAGCACATTTGACTGGGTTGTTGTATATGGTGGCAACTTCTCCAAACTGTATTTTGGGACGATTTTTTTCCCCAAAGATTTTGTCCCCTGGGGACGATTCTTCCTGAGAAATCATCCCCAAACAGTTTGAGGACGATTTCTCCAGGGCACGATTTCTCCAGCATTTCAACTTGTCTTCTTGTTGCTTCCTCAGAGGACTTAGGAAAAAGGGAGATTTTTAACCACTTGCTAGATCTGATATATCTGTTAAGCTTGGTAAGGGATTAGGATGTTTTCTAAGGTGCAGCCGAAAAGTAAAGAGATGTGTGTACCAGGTACAACATTTTTTTTAATTGCAGACTGTGCCATGTTTGTAACATCAGAGAAAAAGGCAGCTTTTGGCCATCAGAGAAATGAAGAAGCTTGACCATTGCCTTATTGGGCATAGCCTAGCTTATACTAATAAGATGGTTTTTCGTAAGTGTTTGAGATCAAGTATCTATAAGTCAGAGGAAAAGAATTAGTCAATGAATCTCTGAAAAGTTACGGATAAATATATTTTCATTGCAAAAGTGGCGAATAATTATGTTGTAATAATTTTTTCTCCCCCGATTTCTTTTGTTTGTAAACGAGAAAAAGATCTATATCCTGTGTCATTTGCCTAAAATGTATTGGTTGAAAGGATGTTGCATGAGAATGTAATAATCAGAATTACACTGAAGTACGAATTTGGCCCATTTTTCGTATCTACAGTAGACTACACTAAATATGCAAGGCTGAAATAAGAGGATTTATATCTAAAACTGGGTGACACTTATATAGTAAATGATTGCCCAGACTTCGCTTTTTAGAAATTCTTAATGCAGTAAGTAAATTGGAAGCTACGGCTTCCTTTTCAAATATTAAGTTTTCATATTCAAAGCTTTATACATGTATTACATTAAAGTTATTTTTTATTCAATGAATTAGACTTCCTATTTGGTTTAACAATTTATCATATTCGGAAAGGTTTATCATGATTGTTTCATTTATTATGAACTGACTGACACTAAAACAACATATTTACAATCTTTTTTGCTCTTTTTACATCGATGTGTACAAAGAAATAATGAAATTCCGTTGAAATTTATATCACTGTCACCGTATTGTTAAAAGCTTGTCCGTACTCATTCAAATCATACGCGGCAGACATGTAAAGCTATCTCTTGTAAGATAACTGCAAAAGAATGAAAATAAACTAATCTCTGAAATGTTTTGGATGTGATTATATATATCAATAAGTGTTCCAGAAATAGTGTATTTTTCCATCTGTTCAAGTGCTCAGTTGATCATGTCTCGTTGCGTGTGTAAAGAAGTGCGTATCGGATAAGACCTATGGCACCTGTAAACAGTTTGTTTCGAATTGGCCATGTCAATTTAGAAATAATTGAGAAAGGTAGGTTTTCAGTGCAATTTTGATAAGAAGAAGAGTTAGTACACCCATGAACTGTGTTAGATTAAGGAAAAGAAGCATTTAGTTTGTCTATGAAACAGGAGGTCATGACCTTTCCTTCTTTGTTCTATAGGTTTGACCCCAAATGCGAATCTGAGGGATCATGGAGCTAGCAGCTATTTTTAGCGGCAAAAATAAGGGTGGGGCAAGGGCATGAAAGATTGCGAAAAAACGGCATGGAAACATGCTATTTTTGACTTTATCCCCAGATTATGTGTTGTTTTGAGTTTCAATTTAGCTTGGCATTTTCAGGCTAGCTTCCTGGGTTTGCATTTTGTGAATTTTGGAATATTGGCTAAAATGGCATATTTTGTCAGTTTTTTTCCGACCATCCCACTTGCCTGTATTGATCAGTAATTTTACCATTTCACAAGTTGAACATGGTTTATAGATAAAATCTAAAGAAATAGGGCTGTGCTGTTGCATTTAAGTGCATTTTATAATTTCAGGTTGATTATATCGACTGTTTACTGGAAAAGTTTGGTGTGACGTCGTGAGTACCTACAACATTTTACACGCAAACCGTGTGCTGCAGCCTAAGGTCGAACCCGATGCGCATCTCTTACACACGCAACGAGACATGGTCAAACCATGCAGAAATGCAGATTGTTGTAATATTCCTTTTATTATGTACCTTACATCATAACTGTAAAGAAACATTATAAAATCAACTGTAAAAAACTGAAATGATCAGATAACTACATTTTATTGTACATATATGTACAATATTTATGAATGGCGGATAAATATGTAAATAACGGTAAGACTGATGTAGTAGGATCACTTTTTACATGCCATGTCTATTTGGTCAGTCTGCATTTACCTGTGTTCTGCTTGATCGATCATTTCCCTCCAATCAATCACATGACCTTTTGAATTTTTCATTCCCGCTTCGGTCTTTCAGCTGTTCACATTGAAAGCCATTATTGTCTTTCAAGACTAGAAATTATTGTGGAAAAAAGGAAGGAATTGGATGTAAGTTACCTTTTTGGATGGTTTTCTCTTGATTCT